>OY293832.1:0-2400000 GCA_958507055.1 Crioceris asparagi
TAACCTAACCTAACCTAACCTAACCTAACCTAACCTAACCTAACCTAACCTAACCTAACCTAACCTAACCTAACCTAACCTAACCTAACCTAACCTAACCTAACCTAACCTAACCTAACCTAACCTAACCTAACCTAACCTAACCTAACCTAACCTAACCTAACCTAACCTAACCTAACCTAACCTAACCTAACCTAACCTAACCTAACCTAACCTAACCTAACCTAACCTAACCTAACCTAACCTAACCTAACCTAACCTAACCTAACCTAACCTAACCTAACCTAACCTAACCTAACCTAACCTAACCTAACCTAACCTAACCTAACCTAACCTAACCTAACCTAACCTAACCTAACCTAACCTAACCTAACCTAACCTAACCTAACCTAACCTAACCTAACCTAACCTAACCTAACCTAACCTAACCTAACCTAACCTAACCTAACCTAACCTAACCTAACCTAACCTAACCTAACCTAACCTAACCTAACCTAACCTAACCTAACCTAACCTAACCTAACCTAACCTAACCTAACCTAACCTAACCTAACCTAACCTAACCTAACCTAACCTAACCTAACCTAACCTAACCTAACCTAACCTAACCTAACCTAACCTAACCTAACCTAACCTAACCTAACCTAACCTAACCTAACCTAACCTAACCTAACCTAACCTAACCTAACCTAACCTAACCTAACCTAACCTAACCTAACCTAACCTAACCTAACCTAACCTAACCTAACCTAACCTAACCTAACCTAACCTAACCTAACCTAACCTAACCTAACCTAACCTAACCTAACCTAACCTAACCTAACCTAACCTAACCTAACCTAACCTAACCTAACCTAACCTAACCTAACCTAACCTAACCTAACCTAACCTAACCTAACCTAACCTAACCTAACCTAACCTAACCTAACCTAACCTAACCTAACCTAACCTAACCTAACCTAACCTAACCTAACCTAACCTAACCTAACCTAACCTAACCTAACCTAACCTAACCTAACCTAACCTAACCTAACCTAACCTAACCTAACCTAACCTAACCTAACCTAACCTAACCTAACCTAACCTAACCTAACCTAACCTAACCTAACCTAACCTAACCTAACCTAACCTAACCTAACCTAACCTAACCTAACCTAACCTAACCTAACCTAACCTAACCTAACCTAACCTAACCTAACCTAACCTAACCTAACCTAACCTAACCTAACCTAACCTAACCTAACCTAACCTAACCTAACCTAACCTAACCTAACCTAACCTAACCTAACCTAACCTAACCTAACCTAACCTAACCTAACCTAACCTAACCTAACCTAACCTAACCTAACCTAACCTAACCTAACCTAACCTAACCTAACCTAACCTAACCTAACCTAACCTAACCTAACCTAACCTAACCTAACCTAACCTAACCTAACCTAACCTAACCTAACCTAACCTAACCTAACCTAACCTAACCTAACCTAACCTAACCTAACCTAACCTAACCTAACCTAACCTAACCTAACCTAACCTAACCTAACCTAACCTAACCTAACCTAACCTAACCTAACCTAACCTAACCTAACCTAACCTAACCTAACCTAACCTAACCTAACCTAACCTAACCTAACCTAACCTAACCTAACCTAACCTAACCTAACCTAACCTAACCTAACCTAACCTAACCTAACCTAACCTAACCTAACCTAACCTAACCTAACCTAACCTAACCTAACCTAACCTAACCTAACCTAACCTAACCTAACCTAACCTAACCTAACCTAACCTAACCTAACCTAACCTAACCTAACCTAACCTAACCTAACCTAACCTAACCTAACCTAACCTAACCTAACCTAACCTAACCTAACCTAACCTAACCTAACCTAACCTAACCTAACCTAACCTAACCTAACCTAACCTAACCTAACCTAACCTAACCTAACCTAACCTAACCTAACCTAACCTAACCTAACCTAACCTAACCTAACCTAACCTAACCTAACCTAACCTAACCTAACCTAACCTAACCTAACCTAACCTAACCTAACCTAACCTAACCTAACCTAACCTAACCTAACCTAACCTAACCTAACCTAACCTAACCTAACCTAACCTAACCTAACCTAACCTAACCTAACCTAAACTTTACCTAACCTAAACTTAGTCGAAAAAAGTTGGAAATCGAAAATTGTACAAGTCGAAAAAAGTATAAAATCGAAAATTTTACAAGTCGAAAAAAGTTGGAAATCGAAAATTTTACAAGTCGAAAAAAGTTGGATATCGAAAATTGTACAAGTCGAAAAAAGTATAAAATCGAAAATTTTACAAGTCGAAAAAAGTTGGAAATCGAAAATTTTACAAGTCGAAAAAAGTTGGAAATCGAAAATTTTACAAGTCGAAAAAAGTACAAAATCGAAAATTTTACAAGTTGAAAAAAATTAAAATTCGAAAATTTTACAAGTCGAAAAAAGTACAAAATCGAAAATTTTACAAGTCGAAAAAAGTTGGAAATCGAAAATTTTACAAGTCGAAAAAAGTTGAAGATCGAAAAATTTACAAGTCGAAAAAAGTAGAAAATCGAAAATTTTACAAGTCGAAAAAAGTTGAAGATCGAAAAATTTACAAGTCGAAAAAAGTAGAAAATCGAAAATTTTACAAGTCGAAAAAAGTTGGAAATCGAAAAATAATGCTAAGTTCAAAAAAGTGAAAGATGGAAAAAATGTAAGTTCAAAAAAGTGACAAATCTAAAATAATTCCAAGTCCAAAAAAGTGCAAAATCGATAAAAAATTCTAAGTCCAAAAAAGTGAAAGATGGAAAAAAATGTAAGTTCAAAAAAGTGACAAATCTAAAATAATTCCAAGTCCAAAAAAGGCATAAGTGAAAAATATTGTAAGTCAAAAAAGTGAAAAATCGAAAAAAAATTCTAAGTTCAAAAAAGTGAAAGATGGAAAAAAATGTAAGTTCAAAAAAGTGACAAATCTAGATTAATTCCAAGTCCAAAAAAGTGAAAGATGGAAAAAAATGTAAGTTCAAAAAAGTGACAAATCTAGATTAATTCCAAGTCCAAAAAAGTGAAAAATCGAAAAAAAATTCCAAGTCCAAAAAAGTGAAAGATGGAAAAAAATGTAAGTTCAAAATAGTGACTAATCTAAAATAATTCCAAGCCCAAAAAAGTGAAAAATCGAAAAAAAATTCTAAGTCCAAAAAAGTGAAAGATGGAAAAAAATGTAAGTTCAAAAAAGTGACTAATCTAAAATAATTCCAAGTCCAAAAAAGTCATAAGTGAAAAATATTAAGTCAAAAAAGTGAAAAATCGAAAAAAAATTCTAAGTTCAAAAAAGTGAAAGATGGAAAAAAATGTAAGTTCAAAAAAGTGACTGATCTAAAATAATTCCAAGTCCAAAAAAGTGAAAAATCGAAAAAAAATTCTAAGTCCAAAAAAGTGAAAGATGGAAAAAAATGTAAGTTCAAAAAAGTGACAAATCTAGAATAATTCCAAGTCCAAAAAAGTGAAGATTGAAAAAAGATTCTAAGTTCAAAAAGTGAAAGATGGAAAAAAATGTAAGTTTAAAAAAGTGACTAATCTAATATAATTCCAAGTCCAAAAAAGTGAAAAATCGAAAAAAACTTCTAAGTCCAAAAAAGTGAAAGATGGAAAAAAATGTAAGTTCAAAAAAGTGACAAATCTAAAATAATTCCAAGTCCAAAAAAGTGAAGATTGAAAAAAAATTCTAAGTCCAAAAAAGTGAAAGATGGAAAAAAATGTAAGTTCAAAAAAGTGACTAATCTAAAATAATTCCAAGTCCAAAAAAGTCATAAGTGAAAAATATTAAGTCAAAAAAGTGAAAAATCGAAAAAAAATTCTAAGTTCAAAAAAGTGAAAGATGGAAAAAAATGTAAGTTCAAAAAAGTGACTGATCTAAAATAATTCCAAGTCCAAAAAAGTGAAAAATCGAAAAAAAATTCTAAGTCCAAAAAAGTGAAAGATGGAAAAAAATGTAAGTTCAAAAAAGTGACAAATCTAGAATAATTCCAAGTCCAAAAAAGTGAAGATTGAAAAAAGATTCTAAGTTCAAAAAGTGAAAGATGGAAAAAAATGTAAGTTTAAAAAAGTGACTAATCTAATATAATTCCAAGTCCAAAAAAGTGAAAAATCGAAAAAAACTTCTAAGTCCAAAAAAGTGAAAGATGGAAAAAAATGTAAGTTCAAAAAAGTGACAAATCTAAAATAATTCCAAGTCCAAAAAAGTGAAGATTGAAAAAAAATTCTAAGTCCAAAAAAGTGAATGATGGAAAAAAATGTAAGTTTAAAAAAGTGACTAATCTAATATAATTCCAAGTCCAAAAAAGTGAAAAATCGAAAAAAAATTCTAAGTCCAAAAAAGTGAAAGATGGAAAAAAATGTAAGTTCAAAAAAGTGACAAATCTAAAATAATTCCAAGTCCAAAAAAGTGAAAAATCGAAAAAAAAATCTAAGTCCAAAAAAGTGAAAGATGGAAAAAAATGTAAGTTCAAAAAAGTGACAAATCTAAAATAATTCCAAGTCCAAAAAAGTCATAAGTGAATAATATTCCAAGTCCAAAAAAGTGGAAAATCGAAAAAAAATTCCAAGTCCAAAAAAGTGAAAGATGGAAAAAATGTAAGTTCAAAAAAGTGACTAATCTAAAATAATTCCAAGCCCAAAAAAGTGAAAAATCGAAAAAAAATTCTAAGTTCAATAAAGTGAAAGATGGAAAAAAATGTAAGTTCAAAAAAGTGACAAATCTAAAATAATTCCAAGTCCAAAAAAGTGAAAAATCGAAAAAAAATTCTAAGTCCAAAAAAGTGAAAGATGGAAAAAAATGTAAGTTCAAAAAAGTGACAAATCTAAAATAATTCCAAGTCCAAAAAAGTCATAAGTGAAAAATATTCCAAGTCCAAAAAAGTGGAAAATCGAAAAAAAATTCCAAGTCCAAAAAAGTGAAAGATGGAAAAAATGTAAGTTCCAAAAAGTTACTAATCTAAAATAATTTCAAGTCCAAAAAAGTCATAAGTGAAAAATATTAAGTCAAAAAAGTGAAAAATCGAAAAAAAAAATCTAAGTCCAAAAAAGTGAAAGATGGAAAAAAATGTAAGTTCAAAAAAGTGACAAATCTAAAATAATTCCAAGTCCAAAAAGTGCAAAATCGAAAAAAAATTCTAAATTCAAAAAAGTGAAAGATGGAAAAAAATGTAAGTTCAAAAAAGTGACAAATCTAAAATAATTTCAAGTCCAAAAAAGTGAAATATCGAAAAAAAAATTCTAAGTTCAAAAAAGTGAAAGATGGAAAAAATGTAAGTAAAGTAAACTCAGCAATTTCAAGCTTATATATACCATTTTGTTTCCCTCCTCTACCTAATTATATACATAAAGTACTTAATAAACACTTAAAACCTAATGATACAAATATTTTCCGCTTATTATATAAGTACTTAATAAACACTTAACAATGATAGATACAATCCTAATGATACAAATAGATTCCGCGCTAATTATCTATTAACTACTTATTAATTTCTTAGAGCCGGTTAAAATTGGCGCGCTCAAAAAGCAGAATTGGATGATGAATTTTCTCATTGGCTTAAATTTTTTTCACACCAAAAGTCAGGAATCGAAAATTTTTACAAGTCCACAAAAGTATAGAAACTAGAAAATTGTGTATTTAGAAGAATTTCAATAAATATTATTGTCAACTCATCCACCCACACATGTCCACCACATCTACATTCTCCATACGGTTCATTTTCCTATGTTACTACTATATAGGATTCTCAATGGAATTGCTATTGTCTATGTATTGGAAATTGAACTTAGTGAAATACTATTTCCCGATTTTTTTGATGAAAATATAGCTTGTAATCAGTGAGATATTAATGTGTGTAATACATTTCTACAATGATAAGTAATCATCAACCAACCAACCAACCAACCAACCAACCAACCTTCCTTAGATAATCATTTATTTTTGTTGTTAATAAAGACAATTGTGGAACACAGAGAAGCCACCTGGCGTATAGGCAACCAACCCATAATGTACGTACATCATAAGCGCGAATGCATGCTGCACTTATATATCCTAACATGACAGTGAAAAATAGAGATGGTTTGCTTTCTCCTTTTAGTTAAATTTAGTTAAAATCTGCTCTATTGTGGAACGCAGAGAAGCCACCTGGCGTATAGGCAACCCACAATGCATATACATCATACGCGCGAATGCATGAATGCACAGCTAATAATTACAGATATATTGAATTTAAAGTATATTATTAAGTATGTAATCTCTTTATCCTGTTTGTCTGTTTCCGAAAATTATATCAACTTAGATTTTGATGTTTGTGATAATTTCCAACGACCATAGACTGAAATGAAACTGAATTTACTGTGTGTGTGTGTGTGTGTGTGTGTGTGTTCTATGGCATTTGAATAAACAAATTCTTCTACGTCTACGACGAACAAAATATTAACTATAACAAACAAATATTAATAAGTATAATATCTCTTTATCACATTCAGATGCCGAAAATAATGACAACTAACTTACATTTCCGACGACCGACCATAGACACATGATAATGAATTTACTGTTCTATGTTTAGGTGACTGACAATTACATATTTTACAATTGACGTCTTGTCAGAATTTATTTTATCATTTCTTTGTATGGGGTATCATTATTTTAGATATTCAGTTATTTACCTACCATAATATTCCATTGCCAGTTAGCTACTATCCTAATTATTTTTCGATTGAAGATATATTAGAAACACAACAACAAATTGCTTCTACATGTCCCTAAAATGGGTAAGTTAAACATGTAAATGCTTATCCTTATAATGTTGTTGTTGTTGTTGTTGTTTTTAGGCAAACTTAACTTAAAGCAGGAACAAAACTGGAGCTAAAGTTAAAGATGATTACTTTGAATCAAACAGAGAAATATTAATGGATGTGTCATCTTCATCGACAAGTTCGACTTGTATAATTTTATGAACTAGGATCATATGTGAAACACACATTTGATAGAGACGGAGAGAAGTTGGTCAACAATGTAAGATATTCATTGAATTTGTAACTTATAACTTACTACTACTACTACTACTACTAAGTACTACTGATTGAAATGTATGCTTGAGGTTATATCGAATAAATATAATACAATGAAGAATTTATTTCAACAATTCCAGGCGGCATTCAGATCTAATGGATTTGCCAGACAACAATTTCTTGTCGGATGCTGCACTAGATAGACGTTAGAGCGAACAATCTTCGAAGAGGAATACGAAACTCGAAAGAAATTAAACAATCAATCAAAAGTTATGTTTTTATAATATGTATAAAAGTAAAAAGATTAAAACTGTCCTCGTTTGTTTTTTAATTACAAAAGTATTATTCATTATTGATCTCTAATTCTCTTAGCAATTTCAAGCTTATATAAGTACCTACCTACCTACCTACCTAATGTTTCCTTCTTCTTCCTAATAATGATACTAATGTAGAGTAGAGTAGAGTTTATTTAACTATGATTGTACAAAAAATATAACTACGTACAAGTACATACATATAAGTCCTAGTTTGTTTTTTAATTATTTATTATTGATTGTATTGAAATAATCTCTAATTAACGATCGAATCAACGCAAGGAAGTAAGTTAGTGAGTGAGTGAGTGATCTCTTGACTCAGCAATTAATGATACAAATGTAGAGTAGAGTTTAATTAACTATGATAATATAATAATAATAAACATTAATACATAGGTAGGTATTCAATACAATAAGAGATATTATACACAATATCAATGATAGATACAATCCAAATGATACCGCTTCCTATTAACTTATTAATTTCTTGAGAGACAGTTCAAATTGCCGCCTAGCAGCATTCAAAAATTACCATTGGCCCAACATTCGCCGACTTTCTCATTGGCTTCACATTTTTTTACACACACTTCTCATTGCGCCTCAATTAACAAAGGAAACTTCACCTGTCACCACATGAATTATTCCATTGGCTCATCTTTTCGTGAATTTTCTCATTGGCTTACAATTTTTTTCCGCCCTTTTCATTGGTCCTTCACCCGTTACCCGTTGTTGATGGTCTCACTAACCCTCTCAGCATAATATGTACTACTTGATCATAGAATCAAGGTCATCATTCACTATACTATTCTATGACATTTAATAGCAAATTCGCCTACAAACATGATGATTGACAATATGAAACTTATATTAACAAGTATATTATCTCTTTATCATATTCTGTTTAACAATATTGTGTCAAATTAAGATTATTTCTTAGTAACAAATTTGACCATAGACAACAAAAAATTCATGAAACCGGTAAGTAATACAACGGCAGCAAGCGCGGTTGCCAAGCTTTCTGTTTTCCTTCGCCTTATATACTTTTACTTGTCAATGCTGATAAATCAAATAGCATATTATAACAAAACAAGCATGACAATAACTATATAGAATAAGGTCATTTCTCTTGTACTGTTCTAATGAATAAATGAAGTACTTAGATGTAATGTAATGTCAGAATAATTACCATCATTTTATGTAAATATTATCGGCAACACTGTCAACTTAATGGTACGGTATTGAAAAGAATATAATGATAATATAAAGATAAAGGATAATCATCATCATCATCATCATCATAATCATCCTGCTTAAATGACATTCACATAAATGCCCACAAGATGTTTTGTTTTGTTACCTAGTTACCTATACCTAGTCGTTGAGAAAGGCATACTACCTACCTATATGTAATTGTTATTATATAAAATGCTCGACTAATAAATACAGAAGTATTGAATTTAAAGTTTATTAATAATAAGTATGTAATCTCTTTATCCTATTCTGTTTCCGAAAATTATATCAACTTAGATTTTGATGTTTGTAATAATTTCCGACGACGACCATAGACTGAAATGAAACTGAATTTACTGTTCTATGGCATTTGAATAAAAAAATTCTTCTACGTCTACGAACACAAATATTAACTATAACAAACATATATTAATAAGTATATTATCTCTCTATCATATTCTGTTTAACAATATTGTGTCAAATTAATATTTGTTAGTAGCAAATTTAACCATAGACAACATAAATTTCATGAAACCGGTAAGTAATACGACGGCAGCAAAATTGACGTAGGTAGGCAACCAGCAGTACGGCAATCAGATGTTCAAGAGCGGTTGTCTTTGTATGGATATGTATCATCATTTTATATATTAAATTATTTACCTACAATATTGTGTTGGACACATAA
Source organism: Crioceris asparagi (assembly GCA_958507055.1). Lineage (NCBI taxonomy): Eukaryota > Metazoa > Arthropoda > Insecta > Coleoptera > Chrysomelidae > Crioceris > Crioceris asparagi. The sequence goes on from OY293832.1 coordinate 9,297, forward strand.
GTTTGTATTCGCACCATCATATGCCATTGCCACTATTAGCTACTATTCTAATTATTAATTGATTGAAGTTGTATTAGAAACAAAACAGCGAACGAACGAACGAACGAACCCCTTGCAAATTTCTTATCTATGTCTGTCTCTAAAATGAGTAAGTAAAAACTTTAGCATGTTTATCCTTATAATGTTGTTGTTATTTTTAGGCAAACTTCTGCAGGAGGGAGATGGGATCTTAAAGCAGGAACAAATCTGGAGCTACAAGTGAGGTTAGTTAAAGAAAGTTAAAGATGATTACAGAGAATCATATAGAGATACCTATATCTTAACAAGTTTTGATAGAGACGAAGATGAGGAGGTCAACAACAACAACATCTTGTTACATGTAAGATATTCATTGATTTTTTTCTTGCAATTACTAGCACTACTGTTTGAAATTTATACTTGTTGTTATATCGAATAAAAATAATCCACTGAAAAACTCGTCGTATCTATCCCCCCCAACTTACCTACAACACAATTGAACCCACAATTTATTTTAACTTAACCAGGCATAGGAAAGTCTTGTATTGCCAATGTATTTACAAGTACATTTACAGGCTTAAGGGTGACGTTAGGGGCAGCAGCAGCAGCAGCAGCAGCAGCAGCACTGAAAATATCTAGAGGTAATGTTAATAATACGTTCATTTTTAACGTTAATCTAAGCTTATGTTTCAGCAACTCTTCTCGATCATGACCTACAGTTGCGGAAACATTATAGTAAAAGTATACCTAATACAATAAATGATGAGACTAGAATATTTTGTGTTTTATTTTTATTTTATAAATGCTATGCAAAACGATGTATACCTACTTAATAATGTTACAATCCGAATGATACAAATGTAGAGTAGAGTTTATTTAAAAATATGACAATGTCTAAGATATAGAAAGAGAGATGACAATATTACAAACTAGAATAAAATGATATACCTAACTACCTACCTAGCTAGACATATAGTAAAAGTTAATAAATAGGTATAACAGAAAATATCAATACGTGATGACACTATAATAGAATAAAAACAATCTTTCAACAGTTGTTATTGTCCTACTTAATAATCACTATCAACAACTCCTATTAACTACTTACTTATTCATTTCTTAATTTAATTCTACTTAAAATTGCCGCCAGCCGCCACGAAAGCAGCATTCAAAAATTCTCATTGGCTTACAATTTTTCTACACACTTCTCATTGCTCTGCAATTAACAATGAAAACTTCACCTGTCACCACGTCAATTTTTCTATTGGCCCAACAAATCGCCAATTTTCACATTGGCTTATAATTTTTTTCCGCTCTTGTCATTGGTCCTTCACCCGTACCCGTTGTTGATGGTCTCACTAACCCTCTCAGCATAATATGTACTACTTGATCATAGAATCAAGGTCATCATCCACTTTACTATTCTATGACATTTAATAGCAAATTCGCCTACAAACATGATGATTGACAATATGAAACTTATATTAACAAGTATATTATCTCTTTATCATATTCTGTTTAACAATATTGTGTCAAATTAAGATTATTTCTTAGTAACAAATTTGACCATAGACAACATAAATTTCATGAAACCGATAAGTAATACGACGGCAGCAAAATTGACGTAGGTAGGCAACCAGCATTACGGCAATCAGATGTTCAAGAGCGGTTATCTTTGTATGGATATGTATCATCATATTATATATTCAGTTATTTACCTACAATATTGTGTTGGACACATAAGTTTGTATTCGCACCATAATATGCCGTTACCAGTTAGCTACTATCCTAATTATTGATTGATTGATTGAAGTTGTATTAGCAACACAACAACGAACGAACGAACGAACGGACCACTTGCAAATTTCTTATCTATGTCTGTCCTTAAAATGAGTAAGTAAAAACTGTAGCATGTTTATCCTTATAATGTTGTTGTTTTTAGGCAAACTTAACCAACCTTCTTCTACAGGAGAGAGGGATCTTAAAGCAGGAACAAATCTGGAGCTACAAGTGAGGTTAGTTAATGAAAGTTAAAGATGGGTCGCCGCCGCCGCCGCCGCCAACCTATTGTTGCTTATTAGTTGCCAAAAGTCTACAGAGAATCATATAGAGAAATATTAAAGGATGCGGATACTTGTGACGTTCTTCTTAACAAGTTTAACTTATATAATTTTATGAGCTTGGATCATATGTGAAACACTTTGATAGAGACGGAGAGAAGTTGGTCAACAATGTAAGATATTCATTGAATTTTTTCTTGTAACTACTAGTACTACTGATTGAAATTTATGCTTGTGATTTTATCGAATAAAAGTAATCCACTGAAGAACGCGTCGTCATCGTATCCCAACTTAAAACACAATTGAACCCACATTTTATTTCAACTTCCAGGCATTCAGAACCAACCCCTTTCCGGCGGCAACTAATGGATTTGCCAGACAATAATTTGTCGGATGCAACTGTTAAGTACCGCCACGAGATACGTTATAGCGAAGAATCTTCGAAGAGGCATACGAAGCTCGAAAGAAAGTAAATGGTACTTTTGAAGTTGTGCAGATGCAGTTAAATTGATAACTTTTTATGTGGCTGTTGCTACTGCCCCATTCTAAAAAGAAGCAGATGGTAATCAATCACCGCTGTTTGTGCTTAGCACGGCTGTTGAGCATTGCTTTGTATTCATGATTTAATCTAAAAAATAAAGAGATATAAACCTTTGTTTTAGTTTTTATTTTAATTAAAAGTTATGATACAGCTTTTCGACGAAGTGTTTTTATGTTATTATGATGTGTATAAATAAAGGTGATTTTTTACTATTTGTAATAGATGGGTATTCATAGGACACACAACACACATGACATAAACGTATCTTCTCTATATATATCCTCCAAGAATATATATAAAGGGAGGATGAATAAGTCTTCCTATAAAGTTATTTTAAATTATTAAAACATCAAATGAACTAGAAAACAAAGAATCTAATGAACTAAAAAACAAAAAATATCCTCAATTGAACTAGAAACAGAAAAAATCAAATGAACTAAAAAACAAAACAAAAACTCAATTGAACTAGAAACAAAAAATCAAATGAATTTAAAAAAAAACTCAAATGAACTAAAAACAAAAAAATCAAATGAACTAAAAACGAAAAAATCAAATGAACTTGAAAAATCTCAAATGAACTAAAAAAACAAATGAACTAAAAAAACTCACATGAACTAAAAACAAAAAAATCAAATGAACTAGAAAACCAAAAAAAAACCTCAAATGAACTAAAAACAAAAATTCAAATGAACTTAAAAAAAACTCAAATGAACTAAAAACAAAAATTTAAATGAACTTAAAAAAAATCAAAAGAACTAAAAAATCAAATGAACTAAAAAACCAAAAAAAACTCAAATGAACTAAAAAATCAAAAGAACTAAAATACCAAAAAAAACTCTAATGAACTAAAAACAAAAAATCAAATGAACCAAAAAAAAATCAAAAGAACTAAAAAAACAAATGAACTAAAAAACCAAAAAAAAACTTCAAATGAACTAAAAACAAAAAAATCAAATGAACTAAAAAAAAACTCAAATGAACTAAAAAATCAAAAGAACTAAAAAACCAAAAAAAAACTCAAATGAACTAAAAACAAAAAATCAAATGAACCAAAAAAAATCAAATGAACTAAAAAAACAAATGAACTAAAAAACCAAAAAAAAACTTCAAATGAACTAAAAACAAAAAAATCAAATGAACTAAAAAAAAACTCAAATGAACTAAAAAAATATTTTAAGTCCAAAAAATCCAAAAATTTTGTAAGTCCAAAAAATCCAAAAATGTTCTAAGTCCAAAAAATCCAAAAATTTTCTAAGTCCAAAAAATCCAAAAATTTTCTAAGTCCAAAAAATTGAAAAAATTTACAAGTCCAAAAAATCGAAAAAAATTTCTAAGTCCAAAAATTTCTAAAACAAGACATATTATTATATCTTTGTGAAAAATCGCAAAAAAATTCTAAGTTCAAAAAATGAAAAAAATTTCTAAGTCCAAAAAATGAAAAAATTTTCTAAGTCCAAAAAATCCAAAAATTTTCTAAGTCCAAAAAATTGAAAAAATTTACAAGTCCAAAAAATCGAAAAAAATTTCTAAGTCCAAAAATTTCTAAAACAAGACATATTATTATATCTTTGTGAAAAATCGCAAAAAAATTCTAAGTTCAAAAAATGAAAAAAATTTCTAAGTCCAAAAAATGAAAAAATTTTCTAAGTCCAAAAAATCCAAAAATTTTCTAAGTCCAAAAAATTGAAAAAATTTACAAGTCCAAAAAATCGAAAAAAATTTCTAAGTCCAAAAATTTCTAAAACAAGACATATTATTATATCTTTGTGAAAAATCGCAAAAAAATTCTAAGTTCAAAAAATGAAAAAAAATTCTAAGTCCAAAAAATGAAAAAATTTTCTAAGTCCAAAAAATTTCTAAGTCCAAAAAAATTATCAATTTCTCAGAAAAGGCTGAAAAACCCAAAAAAACAGCAAATGAACTATTTTCAAAAAAAAAAAAATTTTAACTACTAACCTAACCTAACCTAACCTAACCTAACCTAACCTAACCTAACCTAACCTAACCTAACCTAACCTAACCTAACCTAACCTAACCTAACCTAACCTAACCTAACCTAACCTAACCTAACCTAACCTAACCTAACCTAACCTAACCTAACCTAACCTAACCTAACCTAACCTAACCTAACCTAACCTAACCTAACCTAACCTAACCTAACCTAACCTAACCTAACCTAACCTAACCTAACCTAACCTAACCTAACCTAACCTAACCTAACCTAACCTAACCTAACCTAACCTAACCTAACCTAACCTAACCTAACCTAACCTAACCTAACCTAACCTAACCTAACCTAACCTAACCTAACCTAACCTAACCTAACCTAACCTAACCTAACCTAACCTAACCTAACCTAACCTAACCTAACCTAACCTAACCTAACCTAACCTAACCTAACCTAACCTAACCTAACCTACACGTTACACGTTACACGTTACACGTTGTGAGTTACGAGGTTACGAGTTATAAGTTGTGAGTTACGAGTTGTGAGTAACGAGTTACGAGTTGTACGTTACGATTTGTGATTTACGAGTTACAAGTTGTGAGATACCAGTGTGAGTTACGAGTTAGGTTGTGAGTTACGATGTTACGAGTTATAAGTTGTGAGTTATAAGTTGTGAGTTACGAGTTGTTCGTTACGAGTTGTGATTTACGTGTTACGAGTTGTACGTTACGAGTTGTGATTTACGAGTTACAAGTTGTGAGTTACGAGTTACAAGTTGTGAGTTACAAGGAGTTATAAGTTGTGAGTTACAAGTTGTGAGTTACGAGTTACAAGTTGTGAGTTACGAGTTACAAGCTGTGAGTTACGAGTTGGAAGATGTGAGTTACGAGGTTACGAGTTACAAGTTGTGAGTTACGAGTTACAAGCTGTGTTAGAAGATGTGAGTTACGAGTTACAAGTTGTAAGTTACGAGTTACAAGTTGTAAGTTACGAGTTACAAGTTGTGAGTTACGAGTTACAAGTTACAAGTTGTGAGTTACGAGTTACAAGCTGTGTTAGAAGATGTGAGTTACGAGTTACAAGTTGTGAGTTACGAGTTACAAGTTGTAAGTTACGAGTTACAAGTTGTGAGTTACGAGTTACAAGTTGTGAGTTACGAGGTTACGAGTTACAAGTTGTGAGTTACGAGTTACAAGCTGTGTTAGAAGATGTGAGTTACGAGTTACAAGTTGTGAGTTACGAGTTACAAGTTGTGAGTTACGAGTTACAAGTTGTGAGTTACAAGTTGTGAGTAACGAGTTACGAGTTACAAGTTGTGAGTTATGAGTTACAAGTTGTGAGTTACGAGTTACAAGTTGTGAGTTACGAGTTACAAGTTGTGAGTTACGAGGTTATAAGTTATATAAGATATATATCATATAATTGATCCTAACCTTATCCATAACAAAGTTCCCAAAATATGTACCCCCGGGGCTCGGAGAGCCATGGGTATGAAACCCATCTTCAATGAGTCCCATTCGCACTTATACATAATCATAACATGGACCTATAACCATCCACACCTATTTCTATCACTTAAACTGCATTTCTTTAGGTAAACATGGAATCAACCTGGGACGGAACCTACACTCAATTAGTACCAATAACTCTTAATTTTACATTAATCCTCAATAGAACACCCATACCCATCAAAATCGTCAATATAAGAAAATACAGACAAGAGATAACTAGCATACTATAAGTACTGAACCCATCACCTCCGAGTCGCAATAGATCTAACACACCTACCTGTAACTCCAACCCGTCATACATCCCCTTAGAAAGCACCATCAAAATCCAAATCGAAAAATGTATACTCCTAAATGTGATTTCTAATACACTGATACATGACATATGAAAAACCTTATATACCCGAAGCTAAGTAAAAGGCGCTTATATGTGGAGAGCGATTCAAGAGCAGTGCTCAAGCACTTGTTGATTTCGTGTCTCCCGCACCGTGGCATGGACACTCTCACGTCATTCGTGATGATTCTATTCATGTTTCGGTGTTCTATATTGCCGAGGATTGTGTGATATATATATTCACTCTATCTTTAGTGCGTTTCACAGCTATATCGCGGATTTAGCTACCGTGCTACGGAAGCGGTCCATATGCGATAACACTAAATGATTTCTGGTTTATTGACTAGAAATTGTCTAAAATATGCAACAACTCTCTCCAATCCGAGCGAGATTATTAATGAATCGAAAAATGTTCATGTCAATTACACAAGAATGTTGAAATTTTTTTAACCAATTCTTTATTTTATAAGAGACTTTCAATTCAACGTTACATATTATATGTAAATATGTCTGAAATGAAAGAATTGTAATAGTTCTACAAGCAGTAAAGGTGAATTGAAGTTAACTGTACAATCACTACTAATGAAATGAAAGTTAACTCTACATACACCAAAACTGTCACAAGAACTTAAAATGAAATGACAGCCCCTTAGCTATAGAAAGAACCATCGAAATCCAAATCTGAAAATGTATACTCCTAAATGTGATGTCTAATACACTGATACATGACATTTGAAAAACCTTATATACCCGAAGCTAGGTAAAAGGCGCTTATATGTGGAGAGCGATTCAAGTAGCAGTGCTCAAGTAGTCGTGCTCAAGCACTTATTGATTTCGTTTCTCCCGCACCGTCGCATGGATACTCTCACGTCATTCGTGATGAATCTATTCATGTTTCGGTGTTCTATTATGCCGAAGATTGTGTGGTATATATACTCATTCAATCTTCAGTGCGATTCACAGCGATATCGCGGATTTAGCTAACGTGCTACGGAAGCGGTCCATATGCGATAATCCAAAATGATTTCTGGTTTATTGACACTTCAAATTGTCTAAAATATGCAACAACTCTCTCCAATCCGAGCGAGATTATTAATGAATCGAAAAAAGAATGTTACATATTATATGTAAATATGTCTGAATTGAAATTATTGTAATAATTTTATAAGCTCTAAAGACGAAATATAGGTTAACTCTATCAGCACTAAAATTGTAATGAAAGTTAACGATACAAGCACTAATCATAGAAATAAAAGTTAATTATACAAGCACTACAATCACTAAATATGAAATATAAGTTAACTTCAAAACACTACAATGACTAAATGTGAAATATAGGTTAACTTATATACAAACACCACAATGACTAAATATGAAATATAAGTTAACTTTAAAACACCACAATGTCTAAATATGAAATATAAGTTAACTAAAGCACTACTATCACTAAATATGAAATATAAGTTAACTATACTAGCACTACAATGACTAAATATGAAATATAAGTTAACTATACTAGCACTACAAATGATATAAAAGTTAACTTTACAATTACTACAATCACTACAAATGATATAAAAGTTAACTTTACAATCACTACAAATGATATATAAGTTAACTTTACAATCACTACATATGATATAAAAGTTAACTTTACATACTGTAAAACTGTTACAGACACTAAATAAAGATGAAATGAAAGTAACTATACAATCACTACAAATGAAATAAAAATTAACTGAATGACATAAAAGTTGACTTTACAAACGCTATTTAAAGAAATGTGAGTTAACTTTACTTACAAGCACTAATAAAATAATTAAAAGTTGTTTAATCATTAAAAATGAAATAAGTTGACTTTGTAAACACTATGAATTATAAGTCAACTTTATAAATACGAGTGAATGAAATATGTGTTAACTATACAATCACTAATCAAAGAAATGTTAGTTAACTTATATACACAAAAACTGTTACTAATACTAAAGATGAAATGACAGTTAACTCTACCAGCTCTAATAAAAAGAAATAAAAGTTACCTTTATTCACACTCTGAAGAAAAACATTAACTTTACAAATACTAATGAATGAATTAAAACTTAACTTTATGATATATATATATATATTAGGCTTTGTAAAGTTAACTCATATTATTGTTGAACTACTGCACCATCATTTACCCGATTTGCATCAATCAATTATAAAATTTTGATTTTAGAAATTCTGAGAAATTGTCTAAGCGTAAATACAACACAACATAAATACGACAATATTAAAAATACCACCTTGGGTTGGGTGCTTTATGGTTTATTTATTATTTATGCTTTATTCGGTTAGAGCAGTATAGTATATCCCTCATCATCCCGTAATCAGATGATCCTCCTACTAAAATCTAGAATTCGAGTGGTTATCGCCATATATATTTTGTCTTCACTGCCGATATTAGGCAGATGTATCGACAGATCTTGATACTCCCTGAGCAAAGGGATTAGTCTGGCATTTCAATAAACCGGAACCTCTCCGATAATAATAATATAGTTTCTTCTGCTCCTTACCTAGCTCTTAGGAGCCTCCGGCAGCTGGCTTCGGATCTGCTTATGGCGGGCGGGTTTGAGTTGCGCAAATATGCTACTAATCATCTTCCTCTGCTGGACGGTATTGAGCCCATTCTTCTCTCAAGATTCTGGGACTTGGATGGAACCCTGCATCTGATCACTTCTTCTACTCTGTACGCTTGACTTCAGATGGCTAGAATCGACCCCTTGGGATGGTTAACTCCTGTCACCTTCTACGCCAAAATCTTCTTTCGTCAGCTCTGAGTGCATGGCCTTCTGTGATTCTTCTGTAGAGAAGTAGGATGACGACGACGACGATGACGCCGCAATGTTTCGTGAGCTAATATAATAAATATAATAAATAATAATAATAATAAATAATAATAATAAATATTCTCCGTCCACCACCAACGCCGCTCCATCTCTTTAGCTCTTTTTCATCCTAATTCCACGACTCACGGTGGTGTTAATCATTGTTCTTTTCATTTAAGAATTTCACTTTATATAAACATATAATTATATAATTTTCCATACTTACAACTTCTTTCATTTGTATAAATGTACCATTTAAAACTAATACTACTGGACTATTTTTTTTCTCTTCAAATATATTTCATTTATGCTTTCCAGTATGTACAATTTGTCATGAAAATGGTTGACAACTTTCATTCATACCAAAGACAACAGTATCTCCTACTACATATCATCTGTTATCATTAAATATTCTTCATTAAATACTGTTAATAGGTTTAGGTAAATTATAATCGAATTAGTTTTATTGTTAATACATTGTGCTTAAATATAAAGAGAAATAGATCATATAATTAACTTTCTGGACATACATCAAAAACTTCATAATTTTTTTGATTGAACATATAATTCTCCATAACATTTAATTAGATAGATATCCCATACATATGGATTGGTTATGTACCTTATAATTATAATGAAACAAGTAGATAATAACTTTTATTTTATATTATCTCCCGATAATTTTTGATTACTATATTTCATTCAGACCCATTACCTTCATCATCTTTATTATAATAACCAATATTAATTAAGTGATTGCAAAGAATAATAATAAGTGATATATGTAATTAGGTACCTACCCATTAAATTTACGTTAGTAGGTAACAACCATTCATTTGCTTTATTCTATTTATTTATTTTTTATCTATAGAATATTTATGTTTACTATTCATACATATTTAAAAAATAAATATAATAAATAAGACTTTATTTCTATATTTGTTTATTGAGCTATTATCAACGGTTAATCATTGTTGCCTTTGTAATTGGTGCTCCAATTATAGCTTTTCTATTATTAGAATCAAAGCCTGTATTTCTCCGGCTTTCAAGTTCAAAGATTGTTGAAACCAGGTTCTAACGAAACTAGTTAGGGATTAAATAACATCCTGACTACTACCGAGTGACAGTTACATAGATTATATATATATATATGTTTTTCATCCATCTTAGTTTAAATTTCAACAATAACATCTAATATATTATTTCATTTGAAAAAGAAATATAATCTTTGTTCCTTTTCTGTCTTCCATATCATAAGCATCTGCAGCTTTTACCTGACCTATTTATGGTATCAATCGTAGCGTGTACTATTGTAAAATAATCTTGTTGGCAGTCAATGCCTGCGACGAAAGCATGCTCTTAATCATACCTGAAATATAGACTCGGAGGTAAAAAATATGATCTAAAGAGCTCAACTATTCAATTCTCTATCGATTATCGAATGAATTTTTTAAATTTGTAATTATAAAGAATATCATGAAATGGATAATTTCTTTCTAATTATTACACGCGATATTTAGTCACTATGAAAATTGACACCCTTTAAAGCGAAGGATATTAACTACTGTATTGGGCTAATTGAAAATACCTAATAAGTTAAATCAGATTAAATATGATTATTGCTTTTTTTCTTATATATTGAAGCCCTAAAATAGTAAGGAATAAGATTCATAAACAGTACAAAATTGATTTTTTGTCTACAGACTTTTTAGATGGTTTGATAAGATGAGTTACATGTTTTTAGGTAAAGGCTAACAATAGAGCAAACAAATCGTTGTCGATCGTTGTCGATCTGTCCGCCTTCATGGGCAATTTTACACACCTAAAAATTGAAATGAAGTGGAACTATATAGACCACTAAATATTATTAAGTGTCACTCAATAAAAATCTATGGGATTACCGACATTTTTTAGAAACGAATGCCCTGTATATTTTTACTATTTTAGATTTTACTGAGAATTCTAGATATATTTTTATATTTTTTATATATTATTATATTTTTTATATTTTATTATATTTTTTATATATTATTATATTGTATTATAATTATTGTAATTGACGGATGAAAATAAATGTGCTTTCGACGTATGTGTAAAATCCACAGTTGTGAAAATCCACAGTTGTGAAAATCTACAGGCATATTCATTAAATTTTAGAAAATGTCTGATCTATATCAGAGCTGAATTATCAAGTTCATTCGGTGAATTACTGCAACATTCTGAAATGCTTTTCAGTACATTCTGGCATTGGATTCGACACTTCAGCTTTATTGGTTTCATGGTTTAAATCAACCGATCAATTGTGAACTAGTGCGGAATACTATATCAGAATGTAAATGCCTACGGGGACCTAAGGATTCGTATTTGCTATGAAATTGTAAAAATGGGAACAGACGCACAGAAAAAGAAAGAAGAAAAGAAAATCCTTTTCGAAAAACATGTTTTAGATAATGAATTAAAAATACTCGCTGATCAATGGTGACATAGCAAAGAAATTCAACAGCCCCTTAAATTATAGAGATTCTTAAAAAATCAACAACTCTTCTAAAACAAATATAAAGAGTGTGTTGTGGACCACACACTTGAAGTAAAACTTCTTTCGCTACATAAGTATTATATATGAGTATAATATGTATGTTTTAAATATCGCATATTTGTTTTTATTGATTTTATAAATCAATATTGAAGATTTGTTACTTTATATTTATTCATTGTTTTCATTATCTGATATATCGGTAGTTTGTAAGACTGAGACAATACACTTAATTATTAGACCATAATTGAAAAAAGAATTTTTTATTTGCACCCTTAATTGCAAATAATTACTTCACCATCTAATTCAATTCCAATGAGTTGGGTTTGCCTGGTTTATCAAATTTTCAATTCAAATTCAAAATCCGCCTTACATCACCCACCACTGAAAATCGTTCGACTTGGCTTGACTATGCCGGGCAACATAAATGACTACAATGACCAAGTCATAAATAAACGTCGTTAAGTACATATAAATAGTTGTTGAATCATTAAATAATTTATATTTCTAATATTCATTAAGCTAAGCTCGGCTATAACCTCTGCAGCATATATATAAGTGCATTTTGAACTCCCTGAACACACCATACTGATTGCGATATTGCACCTCACCGATGAGCCGGTCCTCGGGAAACTGTTGACTAAAAGAATAAAAAACGTTAATTGGTTAGTCAGTTAGCGTATTAACCTAATGCTTATGACGTATCTAGAGCCTGATTACATAATCCCATCTTTTTATAAACTCACCGATGAGCCGGTCCTCGGGAAACTGTTGACTGAAAGAATAAAAAACGTTAATTGGTTAGTCAGTTAGCGTTTTAACCTAATGTTTATGACGTATCTAGAGCCAGATTACATAATCCCATCTTTTTATAAAATGCCTAAATGAATAAATCAACAATTGTTGTTGTTACATTTATTCAAGTAAACCAAACTAAATTAGAAAAACTACAAGGGAAAATATATTTTCTGCTATATATAGCAGAATATTAATATGTTCGATTACATATTAATATAGCTTAAAAGTTATGCAACAATCAAAAATCATTTTGTTAGTTAACGAGGTTGGCAAAGAAGAACTTTTATTTCACAAATCAAAACAAAATAAGATAAACTTTCTTGAATCCAAGATTTTGTTACACAAATTTCTTTTAATATCATTTCTGCATTCTATCCAATTAGCCTAAACTAAAAAAAAACTACGCGGAAAATAATGAAAATTAATTTTACAATTACGAAATGATATTGGGAAACATATTATAAACGCACTTTTATTTCATATCACACAAATTTAATGTAATTTTTGAATAAATCAACAATTTTGCATGTAATCAAGTAAGCCCAACTATATTAAAAAACTTCAAGGGAAAAATGTATCATAATATTAATATATTCGGATTCATATTAACATAACTTAAAAGTTATTCAACTATCACAGAATAAAATTAGATATAAACTTTATTGAATGGCTGAAGAGAGAAAATATCCGTCTAATATGTGACATGCACCTATAATATTTATTTTCATTTCAGTTATAAGCGGGAAGTAATTAATTTCTATGGAATAATTCAACAAAACTCATTGAGGCTATTAAAATATCATAAACCACCCTCAATTATAAATAATAAATTACCTCATTACGATCTGGACTTCGTGAAATCCATGATTCTTGATGAAATTGCTTTTCAAATCACAATAGGAAACTGGGACCAATTTTATTAGAAAATGGAAAAAACTAAATAATACTTGTTCTATTGGTATGGGATATTAATTAATAATAATATATTATTTTGCATTCTTTGAATAATAGTCGCTCCTAGTTTTTGTAAGAAATAAATATTTCAACTAATACTGGATTATGTATAATTATTTTTATCAAGTACCTACTTATGTACCTTAAGTAAGGAAATAAGTTCAATTAATAATTATTTTCTAGAATATCAACAAATAGGTATTCGAATATTTCCAATCAAAACAAGACGTTCAGAGTTGTTGATTTATTTTAGGTGAACATCTATACTTTTTGACCACTTTCCTCCATATGGTTGTACACGACAAAATTTGACTTTCGAGACTCGCAGATATGTTGATAAAAATATATTAGATTGATATATGATATATAAACACGATATATATAAGATCTGAAGTAGTTTATTTTAAAACTAAAAAAAACTAGGTACATAGAAAATTATTAAAATTAAATTTAACAATCACACAATGATCTTGGGAAACAATGTATAAAAGAACTTTTATTTCATATCTAGAAAAATAAATGAAAAACATGATTTGAATACAAAAATTTAAGTATGATTTATGTTTCCAATAGTTGTACAATATGATTCAGTGGCGGCTCGTCAGAGGAGGCAGAGGAGGCTAAGCCTCCTCTCTTTGATGGAATCAAAACTTTATTTTCACAACAACTTTACTGTCTTATTTCTAATACCTTCATAAATTATTGTTGATCAAAGTAGCTAGTCGAACATTAATATAATTTGCTCTTTTCTAATCCGCAAGCAAGTTCATCGAAGAAATTCAGAATGCAAAAGCCGCTAGCTGCTACACAATATATAATAAATACATGGCTGTGTGTGCACGTACTCGGCAGCGGCAGCTAGCTGCCTCTGGCCGTGTATTTTGCAGCACTGAATTGCGGCCTTGTACTATTTGCATCGGCGTTTCTTATTCGCCGTTCGCCCAAATCTAAATTTCTGCCCGCTATAGACTGCTCAAGGCAGCTAGCTGGAGGCAGGCAGAACACCGGCAATACAGCCATAGATAAAATATTTATATACATACAACCAAGCTTGTCGTAGTTTCAGAGACTTGAGAAATCGATCCATATTATCGATATAGTGTATCAGTCCATAGTAGTCAACCTGATCGTGGTGGTAATCCTATTTTATTATTAGTTCCGAATTAATAGTTAGTTATTATTTTAAACTTCTTAACAATGAGTAATACATCTGGCACAAAAAGTATCTATTAAATTGGTAGACCAACATTTCATCAATGCCATTATTAGTCATATCAGGGTTAGGTAGAAAACAAAATCGAGGATTTTCTGAAAATAATTATCAGAGGATAAAATGATTAACGGCTTCAATAACTAACTATTTTTTTTTTGTTGGAATTGTCTGTTGTTTACTAATGAAACATCATCAGTTAGGGGTAAAATAGGTTTTGATTTTTTGATAACTCATTTGGCCAACAAAATATCGCAAATAGATTACATTCATATTGGGTGCATAAAAAAGAGATTGAAAATTATAATGTCCAAGTTTGTGAAAATCGTGCTATTTTAAAATGATTAATTTATGCGATCATTTATTTAACAAGTCAGGAATGTGTTCTACAAGGACACGATGAGATATTAGATTAAAAAAATAGAGGAAATTTTAAAGAATTAATTGATCTGTTAAAAACTTATGATTCAGTTAGAGTAGTTTTTAAACCAGGGTGTCGTATTTACTGGATTTATTTATGAATATTTCTTAGGAGAATAGGGCTTCTGGCGAACACCAACGTAAAGAAAAAGTAATGCGCCGCTGCAATACCGCAAGGTGTGGTGAAAAATCCACTGATATGATTGTTTCTAAAACTAATCATAAGAAAAGTTATTTGGCCGAGAATTTGATTTCGTTAAATTAATTGCAATACATTTACACAATTACATCAAACACCATCTAAAGTCGTTCAACTTGACTTGACCATGCCAGACTTTTACCAGAAATAACTACTAGAAGTTCCATGTCAAAAAATGAAGTAATAACTTACAATACGTCGTTAAGTATAAATAGTTGTTGAAACAATAGATAAATTATATTGAAAATAATTATTATGCTCACCTATAACTTCTGCAGTATAAATTTGCATTTCGGGCTCAATGAGCACACCATACTAAGATTATATGTAGATCACCAACATTCATCAGATCCAATATGAAAAACTCTTGTGTACTTTTGTGGCATATGGAAAGCATACGTCATGCATACAAAAAAGGCACAATCTTGACCTGTACTAACCAATGATATTATTATTCGCCCATTGAGTGCCAATATTATTATTTATTTTACATACTTATTCAAAGCATTCCTCACCGAATCCACCACGTCCGACGATCCAATCGTTAGTTGGTTAGTTAGCTTATCTTATTTCAAGAGCCAAATTACATAATCCGTCTTTTCATAAAATGCCTACTCGTTGTAGACAAACGACCATATTTTTAAATTATTTGTATTGTAATCTATTATTTTTTGAGAAATCTCTACTGGAAAAAGACATTAAAATCGGCACTTATGTACTGAGAAGAAGGTATGTTTCAAGATATTTTATAAAAAGTGTAGGTACACAGAATTTTTTATTAAAATTGAATTACCTGTTGTGTAGACACTAAAAATCAGGATCTAGTGAATATAAATAAAGTTGGTACAATTTTTTGTGAAAACATTTTCGAATAAATCAACGATGTTATATTTTAAACAAACTAAATTAAAAAAAACTATAAGAGAAAATATGTAGCAGAATATTAATATATTCGGCTACATATTAATATAGCTTAAATGTTATTCAACAATCAAAAATGATTTTGTTTGGTAACGAGGTTGACTAAGAAAAACTTTTATTTCACATCACATATCAACAAATATTGGAATGTTTCCATTCAAAACAAGACGCTCAGAACTGTTTATTAATTTTGGGTGAACATCTGTTCTTTTCGAACATATTCCTTCATATGGTTGTACACGACAAAATTTGACTTTCGAGACTCGCAGATAGGTAGATAAAGATATATTGATTGATAGATACGCAAATTACAGAGAGAGAAAATACAATATATAACATGGAAAAAAAAATTTATTTTGCGCTAAATCAACACATTTTTTGTTACACTAATTTAATATCAATTCTGCATTCTATCCTATTTGCCTAAACCAAACTACACGGAAAATAATGAAAATTAATTTTAACAATAACACAACAATATGGGAAACAATGTATAAAAGCACTTTTATTTCATATTAAGAAAAATAAAAAAAACATTTGAATATAAAAATCTAAGTATGATTTATGTTTCCAACAATTATACAATATGATTGTTTCTAAAACTAATCTTTTGTTATTTGGGCGAGAATTTGATTTCGTTAAATTAATTGAAATAAGCATCATTATTCCTTGAAAATAGATGTACCTATATAAAATGAACCAAAAAACACTTAAAAAATTAACAACTATTAATTACACAATAATTATTTTTACCAAATAATAATAATAATACCAAATACTAATAGCAAAGAAGATAGTACTTATCCTATTACCCATGTAAATAGATTTAGATTAGATTAGATTGTACTTGTTATTTTTCAGTGATCTCAAAACATCGCAGCGCAGATATAGGTACCTATAGGTATTTAAGAACTCTTATGAAAAAATGTTCAATTTAAATGTTGCTATAGTCAAGTTCGTAAATTGGAGGCACTAAATTCGTAATAACGTTTCAGAGATCCTCTCTGACTTCGTGGCGTACGAAAAACGTTATATGAGGATGAAGCAAGGATATTGTTTATTGAAGAATTATATATCGAGCGATCAAAAACAATATTCTTCCTGAGTAGGCCTTTGAAAGTGAGGTGGCAACTTGCAATTCAAATTCCGGCTTACATCAAACACCTTCAAACGTGGTTCGACTTGGCTTGACAGAGCCGGACTTTTACCAGAAAAAAACTACAAGTTCCACGTCAAAAGTATTAACTTATAATACATCGTTAAGTATAAATAATTGTTGAATCACTGAATATATTAGACTTCAAATAATCTTTATGCTCACCTATATACGTTCTACTTTTTCTCTACCTACAACATTTTGTTTTTGATTTTGATGTAATAAAGAAAGTTTATAGAACATTATATTTTATTTTACCTGCTCCTCTCGGCCAAAAATTCTTATAAGATAAGAACGAACCCTTAAACCTCCGGCCGAATTTACATGTCCCCTTTAAGTACCTGTACTGATTCCGGCCGAAATTTCATCCGCCCCTGGTATTGAAAGTAAATGATTACAATTTAATATGTTAAGAGATACTCACACGCTGGCATGAGGTTATTCTTGGAGAAATCTCGGGCTAAACGTGAATCAGACATCCAATCATGTCATTTTCTTCTGATATCAGGTATATTTGCTGGTTTTAAATCTCTAAGCACAGTATATCTTATACGCATGTGTTCTTAACATAAAAGGAGAAACAACAAGACATTTCAAACTATTCTAACACAATTGGAGTTGCTAAAGAATATTATACGAATATAAAAACAGGCATGTTGTTAATCAACAGAATAAATTATTAATGTTGTCCCTGTATTATTACTATCTATATTATTATTTTCCATAGTATAAAGCCGCTTGGCGTTTAAATAAATAAATAAATATGTGTTCCAACTTGCAATAAATATAGCGTCATACCAGACATCGATTCAATTCAAAATCCGACTCATCACACACCATCAAAAGTCGTTCAACTTGGCTTGACCGAGCCGGACCTTTACCAGAAAAAACACAAGTTCCACGTCAAAAAATAAAGTAGGTAATAACTTACACTGTAAGTTAATGTCGTTAAGTATAAATAGTTGTTGAATCAATAAATAAATTATATTTAAAATAATCATTATGCTCACCTATAGTATAACTTATGCAGTATAAAACTGCATTTCGGGTTCAATGAGCACACCATGCTGACTGTGATTATACGTAGATCACCAACATTCATCAGATCCAATATGAAACACTCTTGTGTACTTTTGTGGCATATGGAAGGCCATACGTCCATGCATACAAAAAAATGCACAATCTTGACCTGTACTAACTAATGGTAATATTATTCGACCATTGAGTGCCAGTATTAATTACTTACTTATTCAGGCATTCCTCACCGAATCCACCACATTTGACGATATGATCCTCGGGAAAGTCGTTCATGAAAAAATAATTCGTTAGTTGGTTAGTCAGTGTATTAATTTAATGCTTATGTCATATCAAAAGCCAGATTACATAATCCGTCTTTTTATAAAATGCCTATTCGTTGTAGACTGAACGGCCGTATTTTTAAATCATCTGTATTGTAATCTATCATTTGTTGAGAAATCTCTACTGGAATAAATATTTTTTACAAAAAATTGGACCGACGTTATAAGTTGGTGCACTGAAAAGTATAAAATAATATTAATTCTATTGGTGCTGGTACTTTTGAAGTTGTGCAGTTGCAGGTAGATTGATAACTTTTGGCACCAACTTCACAAGTACCAGCACCAATAGAATTAATATTATTTTATACTTTTCAGTGCATCAAAGAATAACGTCGGTCCAAATTTTTTGTAAAAAATATTTATTTCACACTTTTGAGTGTACCTAACATTAGTCACCAAAAGCGTTGAACGTTCACTAATACCAATGAAGATAGTACTTATTCTATTACCCACGTATATTCCTTGCTTGTAGTTGTTATTATAGAGATCTCAGAACATCGCTGCGGAAATACGCTTGATTATTTTATATGTTACCACCAATTTAACTCGAAAACCGTAACTCTAAGGAAAAAATGTTCATTATAAATGTTGCTTCAAATAATTATATATTTCATGTAGTATCGAAAAATTTTCAATTTTCACAAGAAATCGCCCTCTCCACATATGAAAAATACATATTTAACATGCGTCTATCTCGAAAACCGTAACACTTTTGAAAAAACGTTCAATTTAAACGTTTCCGGATATTTTCCTATCTTTAATTATACCAACTCAGATGTTCGATTTTCGAGAAAATTCGCCCCCACCACCCTTTCGGGGGCGGTTTTCGGAGGGTAGGAGATTTCGGATTTGCGTTTTTATGAATATGGAACCATTTCTCAAGGTTCCCCTTTCAAATGAATCCAAAATCATCAAAATCGGAGCTCGTTTACTATATAAAAGGCGCGAACGAACAAAAAAAAAGCAGACAGTCGAATTGTATACATCCTCCGTTCGGGGTTCGTCGGTCAAAAAAATACACTTACAATTCGATATTCTGGCAAATCGGCCCCGACCCAAAGAGAAAAATATCTTTAGCAAAAAAATTTCACGAAACAACATCTTCCCCCATTTGCTCTCCGAAAAATACTGCGTCGATATCTTCTAATTTTTCGAATGCTAGCGTAGCGCCAAGTCTGATTGGGACCAGATGTTGTTGATACACAAAATACCATTTTTGTAAAAAATGTATTTTATACTAGAGGAAATAAATATGAAGAATATTTCTTTTGTATCTATTTCAAATACACCATAAAGGATTCAATATTTTCAGTTTAACTTTTCCAATTTAGAAAATCAATAAAAAAATCTAATTGGAGATTTCTGATTATACACCAGCCGTTATATTTTTATCCGTAATTTTTGGGCGCATATTCTTGAGTACAGACAAGTTTGAAAGGATAACAAATTCAATATTCATACATTGTGATGGTTTAAAAACATTTTCCTAAAACTGTATCGACACTATTTTTTTTGTAGTGAAGATGAGTATTTATTGAAATTTTACCAATATTCTTAAATATAAAAGAGATAACTTGAGCAAAAATTAACCATTTTTATCCTTTCATAAATATGCCTTTTTTCCACGTTTTTTAAGAGACATTATTCGGTAAAGTATAAATTGGACGGTTTCAGAGTTGCAACAGTGGGGAAGTCTAAAATATATATATTTGCGCGATGTTTTAAAATCTGAATAAAAATATAAGCAACGCATTATCTTCTTTGGAGAACGTTGAATGATTATGATGACTGTTACACCCAAAAGTAAATTTGGACCGAGTTTATTAGTGCTGCACTGAAAGTTGCCACGTTGCCAATTTGCCGGTCATGAGCGCACTACACCGTTCGCCTATTAAATAGATAAACAGTTTATTGTTCATTTTTATATTCAAAAGTTGTCTTTATAAAAACTATTTATTACACAATAAATATTTTTACCAAATATTGTACCTACTGACTTTTATTAGGCTAGTTGTTGCACTGACAAAATAATATTAATTCTATTGATTCTGGTTCTTTTAAAGTTGGTGCCAAAAGTTTTCAGTCTAACTACAACTACAGAACTTCAAAGTTACGAGTACCAATTGATATTATTTTGTATATTTCAGTGCATCAACTAATGAAGTTGATCAATTTTTATGTAAAAATTTATTTAGGTTTAGAATAATGAGTCAACCGTTACGTTCTAATGGTCAATTCAAAATCTAAAATTTCTTCAAAATTCAAATTTCTAACTACTTTAACATATTTTATAATAATTATATTTTGAATGCGTATTACCCAAACGGCATACCTATCTCATCCTGACGTCCACAAATCAAAGAAAAAAAAATAATATAAACTTTCTTGAATCCATGATTTTGCTGCTCAAATCACCCTAAATTAAAAAAACGAAACTAGAAGCAATTTTATTCGAAAATGCACAAAAAACAAAATACTACTTAGGTACTTGTTCTATTGGTATAGGAAATGAATTATTAATAATAGTAAATATTATTTTGCATTATCTGAATAGTTTTTGTGAAAAAATAATAATTAAGTAAACTAAAACTGGATTATGAATAATTATTAGTATCAAGGGCATATGTACCGTAGATGAGGAAATAAGATCAAGTAGTAATTATTTTCTAGAAGAATATCAACAAATATTGGAATGTTTCCATTCAAAACAAGACGCTCAGAACTGTTTATTAATTTTGGATGAACATCTGTACTTTTTGACCACATGGTTGTACACGACAAAATTTGACTTTCGAGACTCGCAGATAGCTGGATAAAGATATGTATATTGATTTATATATACGCAAATTAGAGAGAGAGAGAAAATACAATATATGACATGGAAAAAAATGTTTATTTTGCGCTAAATCAACACATTTTTTGTTACACAAATTTAATATCAATTCTGCATTCTATCCAATTAGCCTAAACAAAACTACACGGGAAGTAATGAAAATTAATTTTAACAATCACACAATAATATTGGGAAACAATGTATAAAATGTATATATTAAGAAAAATAAAAAAACATTTGAATACAAAAATCAAAGTATGATTTATGTTTCCAACAATTATACAATATGATTGTTTCTAAAACTAATCTTTTGTTATTTGGCCGAGAATTTGATTTCGTTAAATTAATTGAAATAAGCATCATTATTCCTTGATAACAGATGTACCTATATAAAAATGAACAAAAAACGCTTAAAAATTAATAACTCACGTTGTTGTTATCTTTGCTATACATGATCATCTTATCCTGCCATCCAGTGGGAAAAGAAACTCCTGAATCGAAATACTATTGACACTAAAAAAATTACCACCCTGCACCTCCGAATTATTTGGTACAAGCTTTCGATCGATCGATCATCACATTACAGAGAGAAATAAATAATACCTAGAACTGTTCATTCTTAACGACTACTGACTACTATTACTACTACTCCACACTCGACAAATATAAACTGAGCTACTACGTACGACGCACGACGCTACGGGCTACGATGTATAAGTAAGGGAGGAGGCAACTATTTTCTAGAGAAGTTGCCACGTTGCCAATTTGCCGGTCATGAGCGCACTACACCGTTCGCCTATTAAATAGATAAACATTTTATTGTTCATTTTTATATTCAAGAAGTTGTCTTTATAAAAACTATTTATTACACAATAAATATTTTTACCAAATATTGTACCTACTGACTTTTATTAGGTAGTTTTTTTTTCGATTTTCGAAAACCTACCCCTTTTTGGAGAAGTTTTTGAGGAGAAGGACATGTTGAATGTATTTTTTTTAATGGAACCATCAAATTTATTCAAATAAAAATCTGAGCAAATTTACTTAAAAGGTGCCAACATCCATTAAAAAACACGCAAACAGCCGAATTGTATACCTTCTCTGTTCGGGGTTCGTCGGTCAAAAATACAAAATAATATTAATTCCATAGGTGCTGGTACTTGTGAAGTTCGTGCTAAAAGTTATCCATCTAACTGCAACTGCACAACTTCAAGTTAGCATCACCACCCAAAAAAAAATCTAAAGTGCGACAAATTTTTAGTTTCCATAAGAAATTTACGACAAATAAGCGACAATAATTAATCTACTACTCGCTGAATCGAAATTCGATAATGAAGGACATGCTCAGATTATACATATAGGTACAGATGATGATCTTGCTCAAATTAATTAATATGTCATGTAATTTTCAGAAACTACTGCCATTGTTATTTTGTTCATAATATATACTTAATTACGAGTAGGTACGTTCCTGATTTATAAGAAGTTGGTGATGCATTGAAATTGAAGCTGATTCAATTTGCGTAAAATCTATATTGATAAGAAAAATTTAAATCATTTATTTGGCAGCCATTGAATTGAGGGAATCTCGGAAAAAATTGGTGACCAAAATTAATTGATATAATTATTTTTTCAAAGAAGAAATTGAACAAACCAGACAAAAACTACTCCATTTGGAAGAATTTGACAATTTGACAATTTTACAATAGTAGGTAGGTGCTTTACTCACGATCTCACGATTAGGTTAGTTGATTTTGCTGATATTTCATTCATTTCAGAAAAACACTACATTTCATAATTATGTTTATCACTTTGAGAAAAAGTTCCTTATTTTTATAATAACAGCATTCACTAAAATATATATTTTTTCAATATTGCATCGCAGCGAAGAGATCTTCGAAGTAGCAGTAATCAAACACGACACCCGACCATATTGTTTGTCTAACATAACCGAAATAATGAGTTCTACTTCTGAATCTAGAACAATTTGATCATGTCAACCAATCAGATGCAAGATGATGGGTCATGTGATAAATAATTTGGACTCGGCCAACCAATGTAGAAAACATGTTTGTCTACCACAACACAAAATAAAATTAGCGCGACATAACCATAGAGTAATATATACGACGATCTGCCAGAGAGTACCTATATACCAGAGAACAGAGACGTATATATACAGTCCATGCTCGTGCGTAATGCCAGTGACGGATCTCATTGTCCGACATTGTCGTTCCATGTCGAAAATTTGGAGCTTAACAGGCCGCGTATGGGGCCTGAGAAATCACTGCGGAGTCCATCTATATAAGAAACAAAAGTAATAAAAACTATTTGAAAAATACGGAACTAGAAACAATTTTATTAGAAAATGCACTAAAAAACATATAGTACTACTTTTTCTATTGGTATAGGATATGAATTAATGACAATATTAAATATTATTTTGCATTCTTTAAATAATGATCCATCCTAGATTTTGTAAAAAATAAATATATTTAACTAAAACTGAATTATGAATAATTATTCTTATCAAACGCAAATGTATGTAACTTAAGTGAGAAAATAAGATCAAGTAATTATTATTTTCTAGAACAATGTCAACTAATATTGGAATATGTTTTGAATGTTATTATTTATTTTGGGTGAACATCTGTACTTTCTGACCACATTCCTTTATATAGTTGTACACGACAAAACTTGACTTACGATTACGAGACTCGCAGATATGTTGATAAAAATATTTGATTGATAGATAGATACGCATATTAGAGAGAGAAACTACGATATATAACAGAGAAAATGTTTATTTGGCGCTAAATCAACACATTTTTTGTTAAACAAATTTAATTTAATATCAATTCTGCATTCAATCCAGTTAGCCTAAACTAACAAAAACTACTAATGATAAGAAAAGTTATTTGGCCAAGAATTTGATTTCGTGAAATCAATTGAAATGAGCATCGTTATTCATTGATAATAGACGTATACAAAATGAACAAAAAATGCCAAAAATTAACAACTCACATTGTTGTTCACATGGTCATCTTATCCTGCCATCCAGTGGGAAAATGAACACACATCTTCACAATAAAAAAATTACCACCCTGCACCCCCGAATTATTTGTTACAAGCATTCGATCGCTTCGACATCACGGAGAGCAATAAATAATACCTAACGAATTCTTCACGACTACTCGATACTCGACGAATTTAAACTGAGCTACGGCGGCTACAAGCTACGATGTATTGCATGTATGCAACTATATGGCAATCAATTTCTAGAGAAGTAGCCGCGTTGCCAATTTGCCGGTCATGGGCGCACTACACCGTTCGCCTATTAAATAGATAAACATTTTATTTTTAATTTTCATATTATTTAAGAAGTTGTCTTTATAAAAACTATTTATTACACAATAAATATTTTTACCAAATAATAATAATAATAATAATAATAATAATAATAATAATAATAATACCAAATACTAATACTAATAGCATAGAAGATAGTACCCATATCCATTACCCATGTATATAGGCTTAGATTGTTTTTGTTATTTTTCAGTGATCTCAAAACATCACAGCGCAGATATAGGAGTATATAGGTATATAGGTATTTAAGAACTCTTATGAAAAAATGTTCAATTTAAATGTTGCTATATTCGAGTTCGTAAATTGTAGGCACTAAATTCGTGATAACGTTTCAGTGATCCTCTCTGACTTCGTGGCGTACGGAAAACGTTATATGAGTATGAAGCAAGGATATTGTTTATTGAAGAATTATATATCGAGCGATCAAAAACAAAATTCTTCCTGAGTAGGCCTTTGAAAGTGAGGTGGCAATTTGCAATAAAAATAGCTATACAAATAGACTTTCGATTCTATTCAAAATCCGGCTTACATCAAACACCCTGAAAAGTCGTTCGACTTGGCTTGACCGGACTTTTACCAGAAAAGACTACAACTTCCACGTCAATAGTAATAAATTATAATACATCGTTAAGTATAAATAATGGTTGAATCATTGAATAAATTAGACTTCAAATAATCTTTATGCTCACCTATAACTTCTGCAGCATAAAACTTCATTTCCGACTCGTTGATCATCCCATGCTGATTGAGATGATAATGTAGATCATCAGAATTCATCTAATGCAATATGAAACAAGCTTGTCTAGTATATGGCAGGAATAAAGGGTCAATCTAGACCCGTACCAAAGATAGTTTCCGTTACTTTGCCCGTACTAACCAACAATAATGTTATTCGCACAATGGAGTGCCAGTGTTACTTACTCATTCAGGCATTTCGTAGCAAACTTTACATTGTACCCGTGGGTCCTTTCCGACAATCCAACTCCTCACCGAATCCACCTCGTCCGACGATCCGATCCTCAGAAAAGTCTTTCATCGTTAACTGAAAAAATTCGTTAGTTGGTTAGCCAGTTAGTGTAATAATTCTACGCTTATATCGTAGCCAGAGCCAGATTACATGTAATCTGTCTTTTTATAAAATGCCTAGTCGTTTTATACAGAGCGGACATATTTCAAAATAAAATATTTTATAATGTGGCAATTTTTGAGAAATTTTGAGATGCTATTTTTTTTAAGATGATACCATTTCTCAACTTTCCTCTCTACTAAAAAAGAATGATTAAAATCTGTGCATATTCACTAGGCAGAATGCTTGTATCAAGTTATTTTGCAGAAAGGGTAGGTACAAGTTATCATTAAAATAAATAAAATTATACCTAATAATATAAACCCGAAGATTCGATTCGGATCAATTACCTTAATTAGTGCGTATTTAAACAATTGACTGACAGAACTTATTAAAGCCAATAAAACATTATAAACCAGATCAGTCCTTTTATTACTTCTAGCATTCAATCTAGACTGGTAAACTCTATGATAAATGTGCTTACCAAATCTCACCCCCTTGAAGACCTTATTAATAAAAAAAATCAAGAATATGTGAGGGCGTTGAGGCCATATTTCTAAAAAAACAAAGTTTATAATATAAAAATAAATGTAGCATAATATTAATATAATAATAATAATAATAATAACAATAATAAAGGTCTTTATTTTTAATCACAAATAATAGTTTACAATACCTAATGCAATGGTGGGGCGATATTCAGATTGACCGCAATTGAAATATTCGGATACATATTAATATAGTCTAAAAGTTATTCAATAATCAAAAATGATTTTGTTTGGTAACGAGGATGGCAAAGAAGAACATTTATTTCACAAATCACAGAAAAAAAATAGATATAAAATTTACTGAATGCTAAGAGAGAAAAAATCCGTCTAATGTGTGACATGCACCTATACCTAACATTTATTTTCATTTGAGTAATAAGCGGGAAGTAATTAATTTCTATGGAATGATTCGACAGGATTAATTACCTTAATGAGTGCGTATCGAAACAATTGATTGACAAAGCTCTTTGAGGCTAATAAAAGTTCATACACCACACTCAATTATTTATTACCTCTTTAACCATCTGGACTAGGTACGTGAAATCTATGATTCTTGATGAACTCTTTCAAATCCCCCGTCATTAAAAAAAGAAAACGGAAACTAGAACCAATTTTATTAGAAAAAGACATTAAAATCGGCACTTATGTAATGAGCAGAAGGTAGGTATGTATCAAGATATTTTATAGAAAGTGTAGGTACACAAAAATTGTTATTAAAAATGACTTACCTGTTGAGTAGACAAAAGAAAACAGGATCTAGTGAGTAAAAATGAGAACAAATCTCATGCGCTCTCAGTTATTTGTTAACGACTGACGAATGCGAAACTTTGAAGGCCGAAAACCTATGTCCGAATAAAGTTTTTTTATATATATCTCAATGTCAAACTTAGATACTTTGATTTTATTTAATTCACAATATGTACAAAGAAATAAGTATTCGTTTAAACAAATTGGATCTGAATATTTTTTCCATAGTACGGTTTTCGAGGTAACAACATCGTCGTCCATTTTGAAAAAGATTTTTGCACGGCATCCGAATCAATTCAACGCCGACTATCTTCATATCAATGCTAACTGAATTATTTCTAAAAATCCCAGAATACAGTGCAAATTGCATCTCTAATGTAAGAAAACGCCACCAACTACTTAAATGTACCTGACAGGTCAATGACCTCACAACTGTAATAACTATTTGATAGATTATCAGCTAGTAAAAAATAATATATTTTACCTTTTAATTTTCCAATATCCGTCCAAAAATCTATATAGATGATTCCATTGCACACACTTCTTTAGTTCGTTGAATATTTTTTTAAAATCAAAATTATCAGCCACCCGTACCAGCCACTACTAAACTTTTTTTACGAAAAGAAGTAAAAATTCATAAGTAAATACCTACATTCCGGTTTTAGCGACAATATACGAATAGATAATTATTATTTAATAACACCGTAATAACTAATAATCAAACATTAATTTAGTTTTGTCAATTTTGATAAGAAATATCGCAAAATCAATATCCATCCATAAGGGACATATTGCATCAAATCTTGATTCGACAAGATGGCGGCCTCTAATTAGTGCAAGGTGAACCGATTGAATTTCTTCGAAAATTCAACAAGTCGTGACCGGTAAGATTTTCGCGAGATGCGAAAATGAAGATTTATCGTTTGAAAGTTATTATTAGTATGAATAATTCAATACTCATATTTTGCTAATGCTGATTTACATATTCTCCACGAAGTTTAAAACAATATACAATTAGAAAAAAATGTTCGAAGGAAATCATTCCATTTAATAATAAAATAAATAATTTTTAAGATGAATCCATTTCCACACTACACTCACAGTAATTTGTTCCGATCGCGATTAACTACTGTTTTGTGCAAAAGTTTAAATGCATCTTCTTGCATTTTACATAGAAACCTGTGATAATAATTTGTCTCAAGATACTACCACCCCCTTTCCCCTTACCATACTTACGTGCAATGACCTACTTACCACGTATGAATATTTTTCAAGCTAATATTTGGAAAAACAGAGCAAATGATACATATGCCCTTCAAATGTTTGTTGAATACCTAGTTACACATTCCACGACACTTTTCCTAAATAACAATGTATAATGATAAAATAATTATAGGATCTACTTTTTAGAACCATGTTTATTGAAAATCCGCGAATGCACTGCGCAAGCGCAAATAATAATCCTACGCCAGCCGCCAGCAAGTATCATCAACAAATTACCCACAATGCACTATGTCAAATCTAGTTTTCGAGAAACTGGACCTGTCTCAAATTGGTGGAAGGGGAGTCGGGTACAAATATTCATATTCTTGGAAAATCTATCAAATAGGAATGGTACGCGGTATATTATTTTTTGAGACTGACAAAAGCCGAATTTATAATTTTGAAAAGTTATTTAAACGTATAAATTAATTAAAAATCCCTGTTATAGCGAAAATATACGATTAGTATCGAACATTAGTATATTAAACAAATAATGTAAATCGATAATGACGAAACATTATTTTCATTCTACATTTTTAAAAGAAAACGTACCTACCTATAGAACAAATAACTAATAAATATAACCCAATGCTAACTGATCTACTTATAACACTTCTCTCTGAAACAACTGGCGAAAATGCAAAAGAATCCTAGGCCAGCAACAGGTAACTGATTTTCTTGAAAAATGTATCAAGTAGACGTGGTATGATCTTAAACTTAGAAGAAAGATGTGTCTGTTATTGTGTAGTTCATATCTTTGCAAAGTAATCGTCGCCTGTCGCGTATAATAATCGAGAAACTCTAGTTGCGTTCGGGATGCAGGATAAAGATAAATATTTTTTACAAAAAATTGGACCGACGTTATTCGTTGATGCACTGAAAAATACAAAATAATATTTATTCTATTTGTTCTGGTTCTTTTAAAGTTGGTGCCAAAAGTTTTCAGTCTAACTACAACTACACAACTTCAAAGTTACGAGTACCAATTAATATTATTTTGTATATTTCAGTGCATCAACTAATGATGTTGATCAATTTTTATGTAAAAATTTATTTAGAATAATGAGTCATCCGTTACGTTGTAATGGTCAATTCAAAATCTAAAATTTCTTCAAAATTCACATTTCTAACAACTTTAATTAACATATTTTATAATAATTATATTTTGAATGCGTATTACCCAAACGGCATACCTAGCTCATCCTGACAATTGAAATCAAACAAAATAATTGATCATATTTATGTCCATGAAGTAAGCAGAGCAAGGTAAGCAGATCACAGGTAACTTCAAAATTAAAGGCTAATTAGATGATAATTAAGTGCGCAAACCGCGATTTAAATGCTTTTCAACTTTTTCCGGAAATTGAAAATCTGCTAACTTTAGATAAAATTAGCAGATCATAGCCGAAAATCGTAGTATACGCATCGGAATCATTGAAAAACCTAATTAAAAATTAATGGCTCATTAAATGCTCTAAGAAAAAGTGTAAGACATGTGGATTTTTTTATTTTATTTCGGGCAAAGTTTGAACTCGAGAGATCATGGCCGAAAATCATAGTAAACAGGTCAGAATCGTTGCAGAACCTAATTATTAATTAAGGGCCCATGAAATCCCTTACGGAAAAGGGCAAAATATTGAAGGAAAAGATTGAACTCAGAAGATCAAGACCGGAAATCTTAGTAAACAGATTGGGATCGTTGCAAAACCTAATTGGTAATTAAAAGCTCATTAAATGCTCTGAAAAAAGTCAAACATATTTAGAGATTTAAAAATATTCGGATAAAGTTTGACTAAAAGAGATCATGTTTGAAAATCGTAGCAAACAGAGCGGGACCGTTGTAAAAACTTATTAATGATTAAAAATCAATAAATGCTCAAAGAAAAAGCACACATCAATAGAAACGTCCACAAATCAAAGAAAAAAATAAGATAAACTTTCTTGAATCCATGATTTTGCTGCTCAAATAACCCTAAATTAAAAAAAACGAAACTAGAAGCAATTTTATTCAAAAATGCACAAAAAACAAAATACTACTTAGGTACTTGTTCTATTGGTATAGGAAATGAATTAATAATAATAGTAAATATTATTTTGCATTATCTGAATAGTTTTTGTAAAAAAATAATATTTAAGTAAACTAAAACTGGATTATGAATAATTATTAGTATCAAGGGCATATGTACCGTAGGTGAGGAAATAAGATCAAGTAATAATTATTTTCTAGAAGAATATCAACAAATATTGGAATGTTTCCATTCAAAACAAGACGCTCAGAACTGTTTATTAATTTTGGTTGAACATCTGTACTTTTTGACCACATTCCTTCATATGATTGTACACTACAAAATTTGACTTTCGAGACTCGCAGATAGGTAGATAAAGATATATAGATTGATAGATACGCAAATTACAGAGAGAGAAAATACAATATATAACATGGAAAAAATGTTTATTTTGCGCTAAATCAACACATTTCTTGTTACACAAATTTAATATCAATTCTGCATTCTATCCAATTAGCCTAAACAAAAGTACACGGAAAATAATGAAAATCAATTTTAACAATCACATAATAATATTGGGAAACAATGTATAAAAGCACTTTTATTTCATATTAAGAAAAATAAAAAACATTTGAATATGAAAATCTAAGTATGATTTATGTTTCCAACAATTATACAATATGATTGTTTCTAAAACTAATCTTTTGTTATTTGGCCGAGAATTTGATTTCGTTAAATTAATTGAAAAAAGCATAATTATTCCTTGATAACAGATGTACCTATACAAAAATGAATAAAAAAACTCTTAAAAAATTAATAACTCACGGTGTTGTTGTCTTTGCTATACATGATCATCTTATCCTGCCATCCAGTGGGAAAAGAAAATCTTGAATCGAAATACCTACACACATATTCACACTAAAACAATTACCATCCCGCACCTCCGAATTATTTGGTACAAGCTTTCGATCGATCGTACATCACATCACGGGGAGAAATAAATAATACCTAGAACTGTTCATTCTTAACGACTACTGACTACTACACCACTACTCGACTTAACTCGACATTAGACAAATTTAAACTGAGCAACTGAGCTACGTACGGTGTACGGTACATGCAACGATGTATAAGTAAGGGGGGGGCAACTATTTTCTAGAGATGTTGCCACGTTGCCAATTTGCCGGTCATGGGCGCATTACACCGTTCGCCTATTAAATAGATAAACAGTTTATTATTAATTTTTATATTCAAGACGAGATTCAAGTTGTCTTTATAAAAACCGTTACACAATAAATATTTTTACCAAATATTGTACCTACTGAATTTAATTAGGTAGTTGTTGCCCTGACAAAATAATATTAATTCTATTGGTCCAGCACCAATTACTTTTGAAGTTGGTGCCAAAAGTCTTCTCTTACTACAATTATTGCACAACTTCAAAAGTCCTTTATCAAATAAATGAAAAAAAAAATGAAAATCGGAGCATTTCTACTATTTAGAAGGCGCGAACATAAAAAAAACAGATTCTCAATTTTCGAATCGCCCTTTCCACTTAGCAAAATTACATATATTTGCGAATTAAACATGCCTCTATCTCGAAAACTGTAACTCTTATGATTTTCGCCCCTTCGGAGGATATGGGACCATTTTTCAAGTCTCCTCTTTCAAATGAATCAAAAATCATCAAAATCGGAGCTGGTTTACTAAATAGAACGCGCGCACAAATCAAAAGAAAAAGCACACAGTAGAATTGTATACCTCCTCTGTTCAGGGTTCGTAGGTCAAAAATAAAAAATAATATTAAATCTATTAGTGCTGGTACTTGTGAAGTTGGTGCCAAAAGTTATCAATCTAACTGCAACTGCTCCACTTCAACTTAGCAGCACCACCCAAAAAAATTCTACAAGTGCGACAAATTTTTAGTTTACATAACAAATTTACGACAAATAAGCGACAATAATTAATCTACTACTCGCTGAATCGAAATTCGATAATGGACATGCCCAGATTATACATATAGGTATCAGCCAATACAATTATGAAATCTATATTGAATAGAAAAATTGAAATCATTTATATGGCAGCCATTGAATTGAAGGAATCTCGGAAAAAATTGTTGGCCAAAATTAATTGATATAATTATTTTTTCAAAGAAGCAATTGAACAAAACAGACAATAACTACTGCATTTGGAAGAATTTGACAACTTTACAATAGTAGGTAGGTAGGTATTTTACTCACGATTAGGTTGGTTGATTTTGCTTTCATTACTGCATCGCAGCGAAGCTTCGAAGTAGCAGTAGGTAGTCAAACACGACACCCGACCATATCGTTTGTCTTACATAACCAAAATAATGACTCTTCTTCTACTTCTGAAAATTCTAGAACAATTTGATCATGTCAACCAATCAGATGCAAGATGATGGGTCTGATTAATAATTTGAACTCGGCGAACCAATGTAGAAAACGTATTGAAAAATAAATTCGAATATCGAGCATGTTTCAACTCGAAATTTGAAAAAAAACTCATTTTTATTTCGAAGAATGTATAATAAATCTCATTAATACTTTTCCAGCCGATAAAAGATGATTAAATTTCCGTAAACCGAAATTTAATAAAAATCTATACTTAGATCAAGAGGCGGCCATTGCGGAATTTTCAACTTGGGGTTCGCAGGGAATGTCGATAAAAATGGCGGACAATTCACTTAAATTATTCTTTTTCAACAAAATTGAAAAAAGTACTTAGGTATTTATCACATCATTTCAAAGAATTTGAAGAAATCTTCACTCAATAAGATAATAGTCTTGCCAAAATCTCATCCATTCCAATTCCAAAGAAACAGAGCACTTCACTTTTCGGTTCAACACTTTGAGAAAATATCCAATATTTTTATTGTAAACGGCACATTTCACAAAAATACCGTAAATTTTTAAAACAATTATTTAATTTCCTTTATAGAAAAACTAAGTACCTAAGCCCGATTTGTTATTTTTCGAAATTTCGTGACATGAAAAGATTTTCAAAGCGGCGATAATCAAACACGACCGTGTCGTTTGATTTGATAATGACTTCTTCTATACTTCTAAAAGTTCTAGATAGAACAATTTGATCATGTCATCCAATAAGATGCAAGATGATGGGTCATGTGATTAAAAATTTGGACTCGTCCAACTAATGCTGAAAACAGGTTGAAAAATAAATTCGAATATCGAGAATGTTTTAATTCGAAATTTGAAAAAAAACTCATTTTGATTTCTAAGGATACATAATAAATCTCATAAATAATATACTAGCACACAAAAAATATCAAATTTCCATAAACTTTCAATAAAAATCTATAGGTAGATCATGAGGCGGCCATTGTTGAATTTTCAACTTGGGGTTCGCAGGGAATGTCGATAAAAATGGCGGACAAACAATTTACTTAAATTATTCTGTTTCAAATACAAAACTATGCAAAGTACCTACTTATCACATAATTTCAATGAATTTGAATAAATATTTACTCACAATAATGTAGTCTTTCCAAAATCTCCTCCATTCCAAAGAAACAGAGCACTTCACATTTCGGTTCAACACTTTGATAAAATGTCCAATATTTGTAATTGTAAACGACACATTTCACAAAAATACAGTAATTTTTTAAAACAATTATATAATTTCCTTTAAAGAAAAACTAAGTAAGCCCGATTTGTTATTTTTCTAAATTCCGTCGCAGGAATAGATTTTCAAAGCGGCCATAATCAGACATGGCCGTCTCGTTTGTCTTAGACAGCCGAATTAATGACTCTTCTTCTTCTTCTCAAAGTTCTAGAACAATTTGATCAATAAGGTGCAAGATGATAAGTCCACCCCCTTGCCCCTTAACATACTTAGGTGCTATGACCTACTTATCGCGTATGAATATTTTTCAAACTAATATTTGGAAAAACAGAGCGAATGATACATTACATATAACCTTCAAATGTTTGTTGAATACCTAGTTACACATTCCACGACACTTTTCCTAAATAACAATGTATAATGATAAAATAATTATAGGATCTACTTTTTAGAACCATGTTTATTGAAAATCCGCGAATGCACTGCGCAAGCGCAAATAATAATCCTACGCCAGCCGCCAGCTAGTATCATCAACAAATTACCCACAATGCATTATGTCAAATCTGGTTTTCGAGAAACTGGACCTGTCTCAAATTGGTGGAAGGGGAGTCGGGTGCAAATATTCAAATTCTAGGAAAATCTACCATATACCTAGGAATGGCACGGTTATATTATTTTGTGAGATTGACAAAAGCAGAATTTATAATTTTTAAAAGTTATTAAACGTAAAAATTAATTTAAAAATTCCTGTTATAGTGAAAATATACGGCCAGTATCGAAAAATATTAAATTAAACAAATAATGTAAATAACACTTCTCTTTGAAACAATTGGCAAAAATGCAAAAGAATCCTAGGCCAGCAACCGGCAACTATGAATCGTACATTATCGACATAGCTATACCTAGGTACATCAAATGTTTCAACAAGAAGAGAAGATGCAAGATGCGTCTCTTCTAATTATTAGCGGACAATTTCTTGAAAAATGTATCAAGAAGAAGCGGTATGATCTTGAACTTTGAAGAAATATGTGTTATTGTGTAGGTAGTTTATATCTTTGCATAGTAATCGTCGCCTGTAGCGTACAATAATCGCCGAATTATTTCGAAATATCTCAGAATACAGTGCAAATTGCATCTCCAATGTAACAAAACGCCACCGACTACATGAATGTAGCTGAGAGGTCAATAACCTCGCAACTGTAATATTTGATAGATTATCAACTAATAAAAACAATATATTTTACTCTTTGATTTTCCAATATCTGTCTGAATAGATGAATCCATTGTATAGACTTCCTTAGTTCGTTGAATATTTTTTTTTAATATTGAAATTATCAGCCACCCGTACTAAACTTTTTTTACGAAAAGAAGTAAAAATTCATAAGTAAATACCTACATTCCGGTTTCAGCAACAATATATACCAATAGCTAATTATTGCATAACACCGTTATAACTAATAACCAAACATTAATTTAGTTTCGTCAATTTTGATAAGAGAATCGCAAAATCAATATCCATCCATAATGGACATATTGCATCAAATCTTGTTTCGACAAGATGGCGGCCTCTATCTAATTAGTGCAAGGTGAACCGATTGAATTTCCTCGAAAATTCAACAAGTGACCGGTAAAATTTTTGCGAGATGCGAAAATGAAAATTTATCGTTTGAAAATTATTATTAGTAGGTATAACTCAAAACTCATATTTTGCTAATGCTGATTTACATAATCTCTACGAAGTTTAAAACATTACACAATTAGAAAAAAATGTTCGAAGGAAATCATTCCATTTTATAATAAAATAGAGTCATTATCTTACCTTTTAATTTTTAAGATGAATCCATTTCCACACTACACTCAATAATTAGTCTGTTAAATAAAATATTCCTTTCAAATAATAGCGAAATTATACAGTAATTTGTTCCGATCGCGA
Organism: Crioceris asparagi; assembly: GCA_958507055.1. Lineage (NCBI taxonomy): Eukaryota > Metazoa > Arthropoda > Insecta > Coleoptera > Chrysomelidae > Crioceris > Crioceris asparagi. The sequence goes on from OY293832.1 coordinate 45,496, forward strand.
TTAACTACTGATTTGTGCAAAAGTTTCAATGCATCTTCTTGCATTTTACATAGAAACCTGTGATGATAATTTGTCTCAAGATACTACCACCCCCTTTCCCCTTATACTTAGGTGCAATGACCTACTTATCGCGTATGAATATTTTTCAAACTAATATTTGGAAAAACAGAGCAAATGATACATTACATATGCCCTTCAAATGTTTGTTGAATACCTAGTTACACATTCCACGACACTTTTCCTAAATAACAATGTATAATGATAAAATAATTATAGGATCTACTTTTTAGAACCATGTTTATTGAAAATCCGCGAATGCACTGCGCAAGCGCAAATAATAATCCTACGCCAGCCGCCAGCTAGTATCATCAACAAATTACCCACAATGCATTATGTCAAATCTGGTTTTCGAGAAACTGGACCTGTCTCAAATTGGTGGAAGGGGAGTCGGGTGCAAATATTCAAATTCTAGGAAAATCTACCATATACCTAGGAATGGCACGGTTATATTATTTTGTGAGATTGACAAAAGCAGAATTTATAATTTTTAAAAGTTATTAAACGTAAAAATTAATTTAAAAATTCCTGTTATAGTGAAAATATACGGCCAGTATCGAAAAATATTAAATTAAACAAATAATGTAAATAACACTTCTCTTTGAAACAATTGGCAAAAATGCAAAAGAATCCTAGGCCAGCAACCGGCAACTATGAATCGTACATTATCGACATAGGTATACCTAGGTACATCAAATGTTTCAACAAGAAGAGAAGATGCAAGATGCGTCTCTTCTAATTATTAGCGGACAATTTCCTGAAAAATGTATCAAGAAGAAGCGGTATGATCTTGAACTTTGAAGAAATATGTGTTATTGTGTAGGTAGTTTATATCTTTGCATAGTAATCGTCGCCTGTAGCGTACAATAATCGCCGAATTATTTCGAAATATCTCAGAATACAGTGCAAATTGCATCTCCAATGTAACAAAACGCCACCGACTACATGAATGTAGCTGAGAGGTCAATAACCTCGCAACTGTAATATTTGATAGATTATCAACTAATAAAAACAATATATTTTACTCTTTGATTTTCCAATATCTGTCTGAATAGATGAATCCATTGTATAGACTTCCTTAGTTCGTTGAATATTTTTTTTTAATATTGAAATTATCAGCCACCCGTACTAAACTTTTTTTACGAAAAGAAGTAAAAATTCATAAGTAAATACCTACATTCCGGTTTCAGCAACAATATATACCAATAGCTAATTATTGCATAGCACCGTTATAACTAATAACCAAACATTAATTTAGTTTCGTCAATTTTGATAAGAGAATCGCAAAATCAATATCCATCCATAATGGACATATTGCATCAAATCTTGTTTCGACAAGATGGCGGCCTCTATCTAATTAGTGCAAGGTGAACCGATTGAATTTCCTCGAAAATTCAACAAGTGACCGGTAAAATTTTCGCGAGATGCGAAAATGAAAATTTATCGTTTGAAAATTATTATTAGTATGTATAATTCAACTCATATTTTGCTAATGCTGATTTACATAATCTCTACGAAGTTTAAAACATTACACAATTAGAAAAAAATGTTCGAAGGAAATCATTCCATTTTATAATAAAATAGAGTCATTATCTTACCTTTTAATTTTTAAGATGAATCCATTTCCACACTACACTCAATAATTAGTCTGTTAAATAAAATATTCCTCTCAAATAATAGCGAAATTATACAGTAATTTGTTCCGATCGCGATTAACTACTGATTTGTGCAAAAGTTTCAATGCATCTTCTTGCATTTTACATAGAAACCTGTGATGATAATTTGTCTCAAGATACTACCACCCCCTTTCCCCTTATACTTAGGTGCAATGACCTACTTATCGCGTATGAATATTTTTCAAACTAATATTTGGAAAAACAGAGCAAATGATACATTACATATGCCCTTCAAATGTTTGTTGAATACCTAGTTACACATTCCACGACACTTTTCCTAAATAACAATGTATAATGATAAAATAATTATAGGATCTACTTTTTAGAACCATGTTTATTGAAAATCCGCGAATGCACTGCGCAAGCGCAAATAATAATCCTACGCCAGCCGCCAGCTAGTATCATCAACAAATTACCCACAATGCATTATGTCAAATCTGGTTTTCGAGAAACTGGACCTGTCTCAAATTGGTGGAAGGGGAGTCGGGTGCAAATATTCAAATTCTAGGAAAATCTATCAAATAGGAATGGCAAGGTTATATTATTTTGTGAGATTGACAAAAGCAGAATTTATAATTTTTAAAAGTTATCTAAACGTAAAAGTTAATTTAAAAATCCCTGTTATAGTGAAAATATACGGCCAGTTTCGAAAAATATTAAATTAAACAAATAATGTAAATCGATAATGACCAAACATTATTCATTTTCATTCTACATTTTACTCACAATAAGATAGTCTTTCCAAAATCTCATCCATTCCAAAGAAACAGAGCACTTCACATTTCGGTTCAACACTTTGATAAAATGTCCAATATTTGTTATTGTGAACGGCACATTTCACAAAAATACCGTAAATTTTTAAAACAATTATATAATCTCCTTATATAGAAAAACTATGCCCGATTTGCATTTTTTGAAATTGCGTTGCAGGAATAGATTTTCAAAGCGGCCATAATCAGACACGGCCGTCTCGTTTGTCTTAGACAGCCGAATTAATGACTCTTCTTCTTCTTCTCAAAGTTCTAGAACAATTTGATCATGTCATCCAATAAGGTGCAAGATGATGGGTCATGTGATTAATAATTTGGACTCGGCCAACCAATGTAGAAAACAGGTTGAAAAATAAATTCGTATATCGAGCAAGATTGAATTCGAAATTTGAAAAAAATTGCTATGATTTCGAAGAATGTATCTCATAAATACTTTTCTAGCACATAAAAGCTGATAAAATTTCCGTAAAACCGATATTCACTAAAAATCTATACCTAGATCATGTACGGCGGCCAATAATGAAACTTTAACTTCGGGTTGGCTGGGAACATCGGTAAAAATAGCGGAAAAAATAAATTAAGTTATTCTTTAAAGAGAAAATTACACAAAATACTCATTTCTAATATAACATGAAAAAATTTCAATAGATCTTCACTTACGATTATGCAGTCTTGCTATAATCTAATCCAAGTAGGTAGGTATTCCAAAGAAACACAGTATTGCACATTGCAGTTCACCACTTTTGAGAAAATGTTCATTATATTTTTATTAGCGGCACATTTCACTGAAATACCTCACATTTTGTATGGTTATACTAGGTATTTCGATAAATGAAAAATTACCATGATAACTAAGTATTATTTTATAAATCTCAAAAACGAATTCATCTTGCTAATATGTACACTCGACTACTTCACACCAATTAACGCATCAAAAAGTTTTGTTCCTTCGGGCTTAACACTTACAAATAATTTTTTAGGATTCCGTCACGCACGTAAAAGATTTTCAAAGCCGTCACACGAACCCGTCTTATCCTTTATTTTACATCCAAATTTAATAATAACGATACTTTTCAAAGTTGTATAACAATTTGATCATGTCTACCAATCAGGACCAAGATCGAGTAGCCTGTGGTGATTGGTAGTGCTGTCGGCCAACCATATGTTGGCTTCTCAGAGAAATACAATAATAATAATAAACACAAACGCATTAGTCCAGTGAAATGCGAATAAATATATTTTTTTTATATAGTAACATTCGTATAAGAAATTTTATACAGAAATGTAATATAAGTGTTTATATATCAATAAAAAACAAAAATTGAATATACATAATACCTATATAAATATATAACTAGAGGGTATATCTTGATTATTTCATTTTTTAAAATAAATCAAAAATATAATGTGGTTATATTTAATTACGTTTCGTCTGGAGAGCCCCATATTACCTTTTTGATTTATTACAAAAATGAACCAAATAGGTACTCAAGAAATAGGTACCCTCTAATACCTAATACAATAGAATGGTTCAAGAAGAATAAATTAAAATAGATAGGTATCTTACTGTTCGAGTAATAGTAGATATGAAATGCTTTGGAAATACGCAGAACAATCATAAGGAAAATCATTAATGAATTTTTTTGACTTCTTTACGAAACGTATTTTATTCAGCAACCATGCCAATAAAGTATCAAATAGCCAGAAATTACTCTTAGAACTTAGTATTTACTGAATACCTTAGTACCCTACTCTTTTTAATGTTTTTAGTCCACTACTGTACCTGTCGAGTAATAGATAAAACTATGATTAAATTAAATTAAATTAAATTATTAAGTTTAAACTTTTTCATTAGATGGGGCATGGAAGGAGAGGTCAGGAATGGTCCCATCAATAAGAGGAAACTCAACATGTTTTTGTCACAAAAAGGATAGTAATGAGGGTCATTTTTTTTATCTAAAATTTGATACAAAAAATTGAAGAAAATACCAGTTCAAAGAACGTCTCAATGGAACAAATCTCGAAAACTTCAACAGTTTCAGAGATACCTAGAGAACGTAAAGTTTTCGATAAAACGTCAAATTCAATCAATCAAATATTTATTGAGTTTCATTTTCATTACATTTTCTGGTGACATTAAGAAATGTGGAAATAACTTTTCAAAAAAAACAGTAGATACCTACGACTTTATTAGTTGCTGCACTGAAAAATAAGGAATTCCTCGTATGAGTTCTATTGGTTTTAGTAACTGCAAACGAAAGTTAAACAAATGTAGATATTCAGAGCCAATCTACAGGAAATATTTACCAGACTATAATATGCATCCTGGCCAAGCGTTTTTATATTTATTTACATTTTTTAGAGGATCAAGTACCCAGTGTAGAGCTCTGCTCTCACAGTATCTGCAGGGGGCGCGGCATAAAACCGGCTTAATCACAGACAGCTGAGACAGACCCAAATTGTTTCTATTTTTCGATTTTAAACAAAATATTATACCTATTGGAGGTAGGGAGGTAGTGTTCTCTGATATTATAGAAAGAAGCACTAAACAGTAAACAATGGTTCTGTTTTCTGTTTATTATTTGTATCATATTTATTTACTTTACGGCACTGGTTCCAGGAATTTCAGCGTATCTATGTCGCTTATGAATTCCAAACATTGATGTAATAAATTGACATATCTATTTTATCAATGCAAACTGTAGTTTGCAGAGGTGAGAGCGGCAACTCGCACTTCTGCCTACAGAAAAATGTTGGATTTTCAAGGTCACGTAATGGTTTCTCCCGATTTATTTAAAAATATAGCTTGTAATCAACGAGATATTGTGTGTAATACATTTCTATATGTTTTCAACTCTTAAAAGGCTGTAATATTTATGATATCAATATATGTAAATCCAAATAGACTGATTTCACAATTTATTTTTCTAAGACTCTACGGACTACGGTGTTGCCGGTTTACCTGCTTATAAATACCTAAGAGCATATAAATAGCAGTATAGGTAGTATAGTAGCAGTAGAACAGAGACTGCAATCCTTTTGACAGCACGTGTTCCGATAAAATTGATAACATTTAATGCATCTTTTTACTAAGAGATGGCAGAGCGATCAGGAAGCAGACGCTTTCGTACGCTGTGGGTGGAGCCAGACTCAATTAAAGAATAAACCTAACAATCATTTTCGAAGATACCCGAAGCTTAGCTGTATATAGAAATTCCATAGGCGTAAGAATATAAACGATACACGAGACGCACACTTTCATATAACATATAATATATATATATATATAATATAACAAATAATAATGCCATGACACTGGTTTGAATTAACCGTCGAACGTGCTGCTTAACGGAATCGTGTTCTCTCGTGATTGCTCCCACTCTACCTATCAACAATCAACAGGTCGTTCAATTCTTGTACGAAGTACGAACACGAATTCTACCAGAGAACAAAGAACAAAGACGTCTCTGTTCTCTGATACTCAGTGTAAATGCAACATCTCTTATCTAATCTATTAGATATTATCTATAATATCTATGTCTGATATTACAAGACTCCGTGTAAAAATATTTTATCCATGCTGCTGGAGTTGACAAGGAGGAGTGGAAGGGATACGTCGCACCACATCTTTTCATAGTAACATCAAAATCAAAGATAAATAGGTACATTTCTAATCTCTGGAACATAGAGAAGCCACCTGGCGTATAGGCAACCTGCGAAGTATGAACATCATACGCCCGAATGCATGCTGCACTTTCCCTCATGGCAGAGAAAAATAGAGATGGTTTGCTTTTACCTTCCACTGATTTAGTTAAAATCTGCTCTACACGTGATAAGTTCATACGTCAGGTCATGGTAAAAGTGCTGGAAAGCCTTAAGCAAGACAATATACGGCAGTGCATTTGTCCAATATGGATTTGCAATCTTTTTCAAATTCTACTATTTTTCAAACCCTCAATGACCATGTTTTTGAACAACCTCCCTTAGATAATCATTTATTTTTGTGAATATAGACAATAGACGCAATATATGTAGGTATAAGATTTCATTTTATTGCAATAAATTTTATAGATATATCTGAAACTAGGAGGCAGTTTTAAAATAAGTTAGTTTTGTTTGAAGGACATTATTGTGTATTTTAAAGGAAATTAATTTGTTGTTTTTGTTATACAATCATTCGAATTTATTTTTTTGCGGATTTAGGTAGTAATTAATTTTATTATCATCGTATATAAAATTTATATTATAAGATTGTGGTTACTCTAAACGATGATACAATAAACGCTGTGACTTTTTTGTGATTTCTCTTCCTTATAGCAAACAAAAAAATCAGAACGTCAGCCAAACTGATAATTTTCTTGCAAATTCCCTTTGTTAATGTGCGCACCGATGTAAATACTTCACGGGTTGGCTACATTCCACGCGTTTTCACTTTATAACATAAGTACTCCCTCCTTATCTTTATTCTCCTTGGTCTGTAGCATGTCATCTGATGTCATGTCAAAGTGATATGCTATGAACATAAAATAACTTGTAATAAACATTGTAATTTCTTTAGATTGAATAAGAAATCTGAATGAGGGCCCTTATATAAATTCATTATTTCTAAGAGAAACTAATAAAGTAATGGAAAAAAATTAAGAGCAAGTGTTTGTCAGCATCTATGAGGCAATATACAAACTAAATGTCATTTGATTTTGTCAATATAGAAAGATTTATGTTTTATTGCCTCACATTTCACAGCTTCAACTATGAAAAAATAGATGACGCTACCAGCTTAAAATATAGAAAATCATAATAAATAATAATGTAAAATACCATATTTATTATGAATATTGTTCAATAATAGCTGGTCAACCCTCAGTTATTTGATTAGTTGTTTATTTGTTGTAATATATACCGACTTCTATCACGGCAGATCCATACTCAACCCGAAAACAACTAGCACAAATAATAGTGTAAATTCTTCATCAATAGTCTATTTAGTGTGACTTATTATATGCTAAAAGAATTAAATTTTCTTATCCCCCATTGACTTTACATTATTTGGACTAAATTGAACCTCTTTAATTGATATTCTGTTTCAGATTTTTTTCATATCACCGGTTCTGCGAAAAAATACTCACACTCCTAAAATGATGAGGCAAGCCCAATTTTATTCTTTGTTTTTTATTTAAAATTACAGCTGATCCTTTAATTCGATAATCAAACTTGAAACTTTTTTGAATTCTCGCTTGATTTCAAAAACAATGGTAAATTAAAGTTGCACAATTTTCACGAAATTTTCATGGACTAATACCTTATGATTATTTTCGGCAAAAAAATTTTTCTTCTTCTATTGACTTTGCCTTCTGTAATCTTACTAAAATAGACCTCCTTAATTGCTTTTCGATTTCAGATTATTCCTAACTATCACTGATTTCGATATAAAAAAAATCAGTCCTTAAATAATGACATGAGCACAATTTAATTTTTTTATTTTTATTTTAAAAGTATGGCAGATTTGTTAATTCAGTTTATGAAACATGTCACATTTTCTGAATTCCCGCTCAATTTCCGATATTGAATTAAAAAACAGGGGTAAATTATGATTATTTTTGGCCTAATTTTTTTCTTCTATTGACATTGTCTTCTGGTAATTATGCCAAATTGGACCTCCTTAATTGATCTTTGGTCTTGGATTTTTCCTATTACAGGTTCTGAAATAGAATACACAAAGCACAGTCCTGGAATAAGACAAAAACAATTTTATTCTTTTCTCTATATAAATTACACATGATCTATTAATACAATAATAAAACTTTTAAATCTACATTTGATTTCCGATATTGAGGTCAAGTTCACGTTATATCATTCAAGTAAGAAGATATTACACTTTAAATCGACACAAACTTAATATCTTAGTACTCATATAGGAATTTGTCACTCTCGTAGGATTTGGAATAGTATCTCCGTTTCTATCAAGTCTTTTCAAGTTTATTTTTGGATCATAATCAATTTCATAGCACTTGGATGATCTAAGGTATTCCAGATAGACTCATCTGCAAAGTAGACATATTGAAAATTAAAGACAATGCTGCTAGGGAAATTAATTGCATCGTAAATAGTGATATTTATTGAAAAAAGAAACTCACCTCTTGTGAACTTTCAATTCCAAGCTTGATATCCCGAAGAGAGCAATCCTTAGTGATGACATCGTCCTCCTTCCAGAATATCTTCATGTGGCCTTTCGAGATGAGAGGAATATTGCACACAAAATTCTGAAAATTAAAGAATTGGTCGGCTATCAAAATTGCGAAAAAGATATCTATATTATTTAAAATGTCATAGAATGTTTTGCATTATTATTGAAGGGTTAATTTTGATTCTTTAGAGGCTTGTGATTTGTGATAAAATATATGATTACACCATGGCAGATACAGACCTTGCAAATAGTCCATTGCAACATAAACATTCATTGATACGATCTGCAATAGATTACGTGTTCTACTTCTTCGAATCTCGTAGCAACACACATTCTCCATCATTTATTATGTACCAATAATTTATTCAATTTTGGTGCTGCTTTTCAGCTTCTTTCTGGAGTAGATGTTGAGTTTTTCCTTGGACTTGTTCCAATTCCTATTACTATGCAATCAGTTCTGTCTCTATAAGGAGGAAAAAGAGACAAATTTCAATATCAAGACTATTGAAAGCAAAAAATACATACCCTAGACTGCCGTATTTCTTTGAAGAGAAGAAGCATAGAGCTTTATGTCCAAAGGAACTGTTGATGATGAAACTTGTTGTTGCCACTCCGAACTCTGCAAAACACATAATGTTGCAATGTATAAGAAATAATAGATAATATAATCAAATATCTGAAACAGTTTTACCTTCCAGCTTTTATATGGTTAGGTACACCATGGTAGATGAAGATAATAAGTAAATTTATCCTCTATGTGCTAGGTTTTTTGATACTGCATCTTCGGAATGGCATCATTAAAATATATAAATAAAAAAATAAATATATATAATATAAATGTATTCAATTAATATACCATTCCTTGAATACAGTGACCAAGGATTTAATAAGTAATAGAGTAAATAAGTTTTGAATTTTCAAACTTATAGAATCGATTTTGAACTGTCTGTTGCCTGTCATCTGTCACCTATCATGTCACCTCAATGGGGTGTCTTCAACCGTTCCGAAATGTAATGTCAGCTAGCGCTTAAGCACGTTTAGCTAAGAAAGCGCTGCAACATTTTTGACAGATTTTGGTATGAAACGCTTGCGCTTTTCAAGCTGCAGCTACAGTAACAAGGAAGATAGAAGGGTATGGAGGTAGCATTGGTTTAGAGTGTAAAGTGTGGCAGAGAAGCCACCTGGCGTATAGGCAACCTGCGAAGTATGAACATCATACGCCCGAATGCATGCTGCACTTTCCCTCATGACAGTGAAAAATAGAGATGGTTTGCTTTCACCTTCCACTGATTTAGTTAAAATCTGCTCTACACGTGATAAGTTCATACGTCAGGCCATGGTAAAAGTGCTGGAAAGCCTTAAGCAAGACAATATACGGCAGTGCATTTGTCCAATATGGATTTGCAATCTTTTTCAATTTCTACTATTTTTCAAACCCTCAATGACCATGTTTTTGAACAACCTCCCTTAGATTATCATTTATTTTTGTGAATATAGACGGTAGACGCATTATATGTAGGTATAAGATTTCATTTTATTGCAATAAATGTTATAGATATATCTGTAACTAGGAGGCAGTTTTAAAATAAGTTAGTTCTGTTAGAAGGACATTATTGTGTATTTTAAAGGAAATTAATGTGTTGTTTATGTTGTACAATCATTCGAATTAATTTTTTTGCGGATTTAGGTAGTAATTAATTTCCTAATCATCGTATATAAAATTTATATTATAAGATTGTAGTTACTCTAAACGATGATACAATAAACGCTGTGACTTTTTTGTGATTTCTCTTCCTTATAGCAAACAAAAAAATCAGAACGTCAGCCAAACTGATAATTTTCTTGCAAATTCCCTTTGTTAACGTGCGCACCGATGTTCATACTTCACGGGTTGGCTACATTCCACGCGGTTTCACTTTCTAACATAAGTACTCCCTCCTTATCTTTATTCTCCTTGGTCTGTCGCATGTCATCTGATGTAATGTCAAAGTGATATGTTATGAACATAAAATAAATTGTAATAAACATTGTAATTTCTTTAGATTGAATAAGAAATCTGAATGAGGGCCCTGTTATAAAATCATTATTTCTAAGAGACACATCCCACATCAAATAGCCGAGGTATGAGCGCTCCAAGTTGCCGGTTTTAGTTTCTAGCACTCGAAACCAAGGGCGACTAAAACCGGCCAACTTCGAATCGACGCAGAATGGTGTGCTGATGTCGGACATGACTCGAACAAACTTCTACGACAACAAGAAAATGTCGAAAATTTTGTGAAAAAAAAAGTCAGAAAAAAACAACAAAAATTTCAAAGTCTCAGAAAAGGCTGAAAAACCCAAAAAAACATCAAATGAACTAAAAAACAAAAATTCATCAAATGAACTATTTTCTCAAACAAATACATTTGAACTACTAACCTAACCTAAACTAACCTAACCTAACCTAACCTAACCTAACCTAACCTAACCTTACCTAACCTAACCTAACCTAACCTAACCTAACCTAACCTAACCTAACCTAACCTAACCTAACCTAACTTTTTTTTTTTCAGGTGGGGAAAATGCTTTTACGCACACTTCAGCTCGATGGCCGCTTGAGGTAGTGTGGGACTCACAGAATAATACCCACTAAAAACCCCACCTCTTCTACAGCTGCTGTATGTAGAGACCCTGGACTATAGCGAAGCGACATAAGCATCAGGGCTTCTGCGGCTACCATTGCCTATAATTGGCCCCCCTGTCTCTCATCCAATTCATTTGTCCTTAATACTTCCGAGATAAAGGCCTTTACCTTATCCCAGTTCTCCTCGGATTTGGTCATCATGAGTATGATGTTATTTTCGTTTATTGTAGCTTCCAGTGACAGATCCAGACGCCGTTTTTTCTCCGCGCATCGTGGGCATTTGAAAAAAGTATGCTCCGGTGTGTCTTCAGGGTGTTCACAGTACATGCACTGGCTGTCGGCTGCCTTGCCGATCCTATGCACATATGCCATGAAGCATCCATGACCGCTCAGGAATTGCGTCAGATAGAAGCCTACTTCCCTGAATTGGCAGTCCAACCATGGTTTCAGTGAGGGAATAAGCGTCTTCGTCCATTGCCCTTTCTGACTATTGGCATCCCATTCCTCTTGCCATAGTCTTCTAGTTTCTTCTTTTTCCTCCTTTATGATGGCAGACAACACCTCTCCTTGTTGCTTGCGTTCCTGAATTCTCCTTCTTTCGTTAGCGAGCATGTCTATAGGAGAAATTCCCGCTATGACACATGCTGCCTCCATGGCTAGCTTTTCGCTGACTCCCCCTCAATAAGTTCCGGTATGTTGCAATCTTTGTTGCAGGATACCACACTGCTGCCCCGTAGAGGAGAATCGAGTGAGTAACACTACACAGGATTTTCCTTTTCGAACTCCGTGGCCCATCGACGTTGGGCATCAGGCGTGTTAGTGCCATGGTTAGTCTGTCGGCCTTGGACACAGCTTGTCTGATATGCTCGTTGAAAATCAGTTTATCATCAAGTGTTATTCCGAGGCATCTGAAAAACTTCAGCGGTACAGTCTGCTTCCCTCCGATAGTAACCTGTATCCCGTCTCTCTTCCTGGGGCCTTTGAAAACTACCATTTCCGTCTTTTGGGGCGCAATGTCCAGGCAGTTGCTTTCCATCCATTGTTCAACCAGCCAAATGGAGGTATTTGCTTTAGTCACCAGATCATCCTGTCTATCGGCTGAGACAACTAGAGTGATGTCATCCGCATATGCTACCATTCTGCAGCCTTCTGGTACATCCAGTTCAAGTACTGGGTTGTAGAGGATGTTCCACAGGGTTGGACCCAGCACCGACCCCTGTGGGACACCCTGTGTTATATCCATCTTATGTCCTGGAATGGTAATGATTCTGTCTTGGAAATAGCTGGCGACTAAGTTAGTAAGATACCTACTGATCCCAGATACCTGCATTCTATACATTATCTTGCTCCATCTGGCTGTGTTGAAGGCATTCTGTACATCGATCGTGATGCCGGCGGTCCATTTACGATTGCTCTTTCGAATGATCGATCGCACTGCCTCGATGGTGGATTTGCCCCGTCGAAAGCCAAACTGGTTTGAAGAGATGATACCCTTTTCGTCCAGCTCTGTCTCCAGCCTCGCTCTTATCATGTATTCAAACAGTTTACCCAGGATATCCAGGAGACATATCGGTCGGTACTTGGGCTTGCCCTCTCTATCCATTTCTTTAGGTATCAGGACCACCTTGGCTACCTTCCAGGCCTTTGGAAACCTCTGGCTCCGGAGAAGCTCATTGTATACATTTAACATAATATCCGGGATAACTTGGGTGGCCGTTTTCACGACACTCGCGAGGATGCCGTCGGGCCAGGCGCCTTTCCTGTCTTAATGCGCTGGGCAGCGGCCTGAAGTTCTGCTAGGCTGAAGGGTGATGGTGGTGTCGTCGGTCTAGGCATAACCCTTTCGTCTAGACATGAAGGAAAGAGGGATCTCACTATGTGTGCCCGGGTTTCCAGATCTAAGTCAAAAGGTGAGTTAGTTATCATGGACCTGGTTACAATTTTATAGCCTAGACCCCAGACGTCATCGTCGACCTCCTGTCGAACTTTGGTCCAATGAGACGTTTTGGACTTTAGAATAGCGTTCTTGCAGAGCTTTCTTGCCTGCTTATACGCACGCTCAAGCTCCTCCACATCACTTTGCAGGTTGTAGTTTGGCTTGGCCCGCATCCATAGCCTTCTTGCGTGGTTACAGGCACCCCTAGCCTCTTCGATATCTAGGTTCCACCAATACGGCTTGTTGTTATTTTTGCCACCATTATTGTGACCGCTACTGCATCGCTGGGCCATTTTTATAGCGCTTGATAGCCTAATGGCACTTGAGCTTAAGCCAACGCTGAATAGCTGTAGGGCGGGCTTCAGAGTCGCGTTGTCAACAGACCGAACAGTTGGAAATTCGGTTTGCTAAGCCGCTGATGGTAAGGTAAGGATGCAGCCCTGGTTTTGGACAACCAGGTCGAGATCTGCGATACCGTTAGCCCAGAGTTCACCTTTCCTGTCCGTTGCTTTAGAGCCTCATAGGACTGATTTGGCGTTAAAGTCACCCATCAGGACCACCTCTCTCTTTGCCTTTCTTATACACTCCAGTATTTCCTCAACCTTGGACTGGTAGGCCGTGAAGCTGATGTTGGGGGATATGTAGCAGGCCATGATGCTGCAGTGAGGCAACTCAATGGCGATGTGTCCGTTAGCTCTGTCCACAGACGTTATGCCGAGCGCTCTATTCAAACAAAGGATACATATATCCTGAGCGTAGTCGGAGATCCATTTCCCACTGCTTGTTATGGCTTTGTTTGGTTCCGATACGACAAGAATGTCAATGTCCTGTTCTCTGGCGCTGGCAAGTGCAGCGTCATGAGCTACCCGGGCTCTGCCCAGGTTGGTCTGGTAGATCACTATATTATTTTTATACATAGATGACAGGTAAATACGGGACGTATACAAAATATATAAATAAAATAGTAAAATACTGACAGCACAGTTAAAACACCTAAATTATCACAGAATTGGTTATCACAGAGGTTCCTATCACAGAGGTTCTTATCACAATTGTGGGCCTAAGTCTATGATGGACAACAAAGTAGGGCTTTGTGTCTCATCTCGTTGATCCGGGATCATTTCAACCTCGCTGGGATCCGGGGGTGGTGGTTCATTCCCTGGCGGTGTGATTGTCCCATCCAGTTTATCCAGGATCATTCCCATCACGCTGGGCTCTGAGGATGGAGGCGCCTTCCCTGGTGGCGTTCGTATCTGAACTGGTTTATCCAGGATCTCTTCGACCACGCTGGTATTTGAGGGTGGTTGCGCATTTACTCTCTGAGTTCGTATCCCATTTGATTTATCCAGGGTTATGCCAGCCTCGCTGGAATCTGGACATGGTGGCGAATTTATGGATCTCCCTAATGGAGTTCGTGCCTCATTGTTCGGTACTAGTACCTGTTTTGAAAAGCTCCTTCGACTCTCCCCTCTGGCCCTAGCCAATGCCTCTCGGAACTTGTCGCATTTACTCGTGCCAAAAGTGTGCTCGTTTGAGTTGCACAGCGCGCATGCCTTTTTCACGCAAGTTTTGGCCGAGTGGTCGTGGCTGCCGCAATTGTAGCAGCCCTCCCGTTTGGAGCTCCTTTGGCAATCAGCTGTCCTGTGGTCATAAGACCAACACATGCCACATCTTTGAACAGAAATTCTTTCCTCCATATGACACCGTGCAAGTCCGATTTTAACGTGCCTTAGTTCCAGCAGCTTTTGAGCTCTGGCTTGCCCTAGGGTTACAGTTACCGCCTGGGTGTTGTAGGCGTTTGGTCGGAGCTGACTGGTCTTATCTCCATCCTCCAGGCCAACGGTCCTCCTGATAGCCTCAATCACGTCCTGCCGGGTTGTGTTAGCGTCCATGCCTCGGATGTGGATGGTGGTTTGTTTACTCGTGCTTCTTCTGGCTATTAAGCCGTCTTTCTGGTTTAGGAGCTCATGGATCTTCTTAACCGCTCTCTCATCCTTATCCGTTCTTATAATGGGTTTGCCACCCCTGGTGCTCTCAACACTTCGGATAGCATTTATGGTAGGGTCGTCTCCGATGGCACCCTTTACCTGGCTCAGGACATCTTTGTATGGCTTCCGTCCGTCCACAATGAGGGCGTACGTAGTTTTCTGCCTGGTTTTAGTAGCCGTACCCTCCTTTGTAGCATTTGGGGTATACAGGTGCACCTTGGTGGCTGTATCCTTGAAGACCCACTCCGTAGCCTTCCTAAGTACGTCCAGGCTTACCACTCTTAGTTGGTGCATGGCTATTTCGGTGTCGCCTTCTGTCTCTTGTCTCAGTCGTCCCAGCTTCTCACATAGATCCTTTAGGTTCCCATCAACACTTAGCTTAATGATTTTCCTGTTGATGGTTACCGCTGGGGTTTTTGATCTGATCCTACTACTCTGTTCGATCACTTCCAGGTCACCACCGAGGTCTGAAAGTTCAGGGTACCGGTCTCTGTATATTTTTTGTATGCTAAGGAGCATTTTCCTATCATCAGGTTCCGTGATGACAACCTTCGTGGTCACTTCCATATTCGCTGTAGGGTTCCCCTCAACTATTGTTGTGTTCTTGAATAAACTTGGGTCCCACTCCTTATCTATAGCTTTCTCCAGGTCTGCTACGGACTCAATCCATCCCATAGATTGAACCATGTTTCTGCTCAGGTCTGGGGTCTGTGTTTGCATATCCCTGGTTGCTGGGCCAACCTGTGTATCGGCGTCCATTGTGAGCTTTGGAACTGGCACATATTTGTTCCTGTCCAGCCACTCCCTAGTTGAGATCCTGGTGAATATATCTGAACTTATCCTTAGCCGAGATATCATCTCCTTTATCTCCTTCTGGGTGTTCGGGTATGTCTCAGAGAGTTTTATGAGTCTCTTTGATGCCGCTACCGCAGCTTCGATCGCCTCAGCCAACACAAAGGCTTCCGGACTGAGCATCTTTTTGTACGGCCCTTCTGCAATCTCCTGATCGCATTTCCTCTTTTTGGAGGTTTCTTCCGTCAGAGAGTTTGATCTCTGTATCCTGCCGATGTGACTTAACCTGCGGTTTACAGTTGGCTCCGCTTGAGGACCATCGTCCGCAGTGAGGTTTATTGTCCGCATGTTTGGTTTGTTTTTATTTTTAAAATCCATACTGATCCCACGAGTCTGGATGAAAACAATGGTCCGGTGGGGCAGTGCACCGTACCCCACTAAGGCCTTGCATACGCCTACCCCGCACACCCTCGCCATGATGCCAGGGGGCTGCTCGTGACTCACTCCGGGTGAGCCACGCATCCCTCGCCGCAGTTCCCAAGCTTGGATTCCGGGACTCTTCTGTCAGGGTTGCCATACCTTAGCCAGTGGTTCCCGATATGAAGGCGCCGGAGATTCGCCTTTACCCTTCTGCGTTAGCTACAAGACGTACACCCTTGCACGCCCTGCATTACCAGGATCTACTACGAGGAAGTGCAGATAGGATTTGCTGATAAGTCTCTTTTGAGACTTTGGGCGTTTCTCAGTATTTATTGCAATCTAGACTCTGGCAGTCCAGATCACACTGAGACCCAGAATCAGCCATTTAGATCCCAACCTAACCTAACCTAACCTAACCTAACCTAACCTAACCTAACCTAACCTAACGAAGTTGTGAGTTACGAGTTACAAGTTGTGAGTTACGAGTTACAGGTTGTGAGTTACGAGTTACAAGGAGTTATAAGTTGTGAGTTATGAGTTACAAGTTGTGAGTTACGAGTTACAAGTTGTGAGTTACGAGTTACGAGTTACACGTTGTAACTCGCGAGTTACAAGGAGTTATAAGTTGTGAGTTACAAGTTGTGAGTTACGAGTTAGAAGTTGTGAGTTACGAGTTACAAGTTGTGAATTACGAGTTTTAAGTTACGAGGTACGGGTTACAAGTTGTGAGTTACACGTTATGAGTTACGAGTTACAAGTTATGAGTTACGAGTTACACGTTGTGAGTTACGAGTTACACGTTGTGAGTTACGAGGTTACAAGTTGTGAGTTACGAGTTACAAGTTGTGACTTACGAGGTTACGAGTTGTGAGTTACGAGTTGTGAGTTACAAGTTGTGAGTTGTGAGTTACAAGTTGTGAGTTACGAGTTGTGAGTTACGAGTTGTACGTTACGAGTTGTACGTTACGAGTTCTGAGTTACGAGTTGTGAGTTACAAATATGAGTTACGAGTTACAAGCTGTGGGTTACGAGTTGTGATTTACGAGTTACAAGTTATAAGTTACAAGTTGAGAGTTACGTGGTTACAAGTTATAAGTTGTGAGTTACGAGTTGTGAGTTACGAGATACGGGTTACAAGTTGTGAGTTACGAGTTACACGTTGTGAGTTACGAGTAACGAGTTTTGGGTTACAAGCTACGAGCTGTGAGTTGTCCTACTACTGACCTATTGACCTGCTGACCTACTGAATTCTGACCTATTGACCTACTACTGACCTACTGACTGAGCGAATGACCTACTGACCTAAGGACTTCTGACCTACTGGCCTATTGACCTACTACTGTCTTCTGACTTACTGAGCAATGACCTACTGACCTACTGACTACTGACTTACTATTAACTTGCTGACTTCTGACCTACTACAGACCTACTGATTAACTGACCTAATTGCTGACCTACTTGCTGACCTACTGATTTACTGATCTACTGACTTACTGACCTACCGACTTCTGACATACTGACCTACTGATTTACTGACCTACTGATCTACTACTGACCTACTGACTTCTGATTTACTGACATACTGATCTACTGACTTCTGACTTACTCACCAACTGACCTAATGAACTACCGACTTACGGACCTACTACTGACCTACTGACTTGCTAACTTACTGACTTGCTAACTTACTGACTTGCTAACTTACTGACCTACTGGCTTACTGACCTACTGATTTACTGACCTACTGACCTAATGTCACACCTGTTGACCTGTTAACACCCTTGGCCTAGACATGTTGACCCTTAAACTATAACCCAAGACCCATGACTTGTTGACATGACTAATCGTCACAATACATACCCCATCGAAAGAACCACCGATATCCCTCAACCCACATCAATGCCCATGTACAAAACTCCCGTGGAAGAAGTCACGGGTACTCTACACACATTTCCTTCACTCCCTACCATCTCCAAACTACATTCCCTTCGAAAGAACCTCTGAAATCCCTCAAATGCCCTAGTATAGAACCCCCGTGGCAGAAGTCACGGGCACACTATACCTCCTTCTTTCTACTTATCAACACTCACAACGAGATTCCTACGAAATTCCAAACAATTACAAGTAGGAGGTTGAATACCCAGGGGTATGGAACCCACTTCTAATCTGTCCCATTCGCACTTGAACATCCCTACAATATAACTCCGTTCTCGAACCATAGCGAAAAAACTAAAAAATAAAACAAAAAATGCAAGATGGTGGTCGGATTGAGAAAATGGTGGAACCCTCAGGGAAGGTGTCCCAAGATTATTTAAACACCATCATATAATCTACCCTAACTTCATTCTATGGCAAAAGTTGCAAAAACAACCATCTCCGAGGCTCAAAGGATTATAGGTATGGAACCCACCTTCAGTGTATCTCATTCGCACTTAAACATAACCATAACATCAAACCCACCAACATTCACAATGAAATTCCCAAAAAATCCAGAAAATTACAAGTACAAGGTTGAGTACCTGGGGTACGGAACCCACTACTAATGTATCCCATCCGCTCTTGAACCTCACTACAATATGACTCCGTTCTCGAACCATTGCAAAAAGAAAAAACATGCTAGATGACGGTCAGATCGAGAAAATGCTGGAACCCTCAGTGGAGGTGTCCAAGTGTACTTAGACATCATCATAAAATCCACTCTATTCATACCTATAACAAAGTTCGCAATAACAGGCATTCTCGGGACTCGGAAGAGTAGAGGTATGGAACCCACCTGCATTGGGTCTCATTCGCTCTTAAACATATCCATAACATCGAACCCACCAACACTCACAACGAGATTCCCAAGAATATCCAAAAAATGTCAAGTAAACTGTTACAAGCACTAAAGAAGAAATTAATGTTAATTCTATAAGCACTAATATATATTTTTTAGGTAAATTCCTAGAAATGTACCTATTACGATCGTTCAAACATTTAAAAAAATTATCAAAAAAGAGCCGTACTGTAAATATCATCAAAAACAATTTTAGGTTATAGATATAATCAGTACCTACAACTTTTTTTCAAAGCAATTTTTCATAAAATACACAGGTAAAAAAATAAAAATTAATAGAGAAAAATAACAAATATAGATAAAACATGAACACTCAATATAAATTTGATGTAATTGTACATTTTCTGGAGATCTTAATATAGACCCTGATTAAAAAAATATATCGTATATTTATTGAAAAGAAATGAACGAACAAAAAAATCTGTCTGGAAGTGGAACTCGAACCCTGTCTGCTTTATATTCAACAGCCAAAACAAAAACCTCTTACCGCAAGGCTATGACACATACGACAATTTTATGTAATAACATGTAGGTATACCAATGAAAAGGTTGTTCAAATTTCAATTCAATGGATTTTGAAAAATTTACCTTTCCGCTGACTACAGGCCATCGGGATTTTTTTATTTTTAATATCTGGAATACAGTCCCGAAGAGTATACAGGATACCTGTGCACGGGTCCAGTTTACAAACACCATGACTCAGACAAACTACAGAATGGACATATATTCAGTTTAAGTGTTATGAATTTAATTTATAAGACGTAATTTCATATCATAAAAAAAAATTTAATAGCTAAAATAATAAAATTGCAATTTATTTCGTCCAGAGTACTATAGCAATATGTTCATTATAATTCAATCGGTATGCCGCCTTACCTCTTTCAAACCTCACGAACCGCCACTGTTTCATGCAAAAAGTGAAATATCGAAAAATTTGCAAGTCCAAAAAGTTGAAAATCCGAAAAATCTAAAAAAGTAATACGGAAGCCCCACCAAGGCCCGGGCACATTAGAACACCTTTCCTCCCTGAATTATGAGAAATTTACCATTCCGCTGGCTACAGGCCATCGGAACTTTCATAAACTATAATTATCTAAAACCTATTTCACTGCTTAGATGAAATCTCTAGATATTCCATATAAATATTTATTATCCATGTTACTGATTTTAATCTCCTACATTTTCGCTAACCGTCTATTACCATTTACCTACCTCCGTTACTAGTGAGCTTGTAATCATAATTGATAAAGTTATTTAGGACAAATCAATGAAAATAATAAATTTTCATATGTATGTGCATTATTTGATGCTCTAGTAAATTGTATAAACAGTTATTTTTATTCGATGGTAATGAATGGCTTATGTTAAGACATGTAAGCGAAAGTGATAATTAAAATTTTTATTATATTGTATTAAACGAGTAATATTTCTGTATCCACGATACGGCAATTAAAAGTTTTTACAAAAAATTGGACCGACGTTATTAGTTGGTGCACTGAAAAATACAATTTAATATTAATTCTATTGATGCTGGTAGTTGTGAAATTGGTGTGAAGTTGGTGCCACAAGATTTCAATCTAACTGCAACTGCACAACTTCAAAAGTAATAGCTCCAATAGAATTAATATTATTTTGTATTTTTCGGTGCACCAACTAATAACGTCGGTCCAACTTTTTGTAAAAACTATTTATTGTAGAAAATATTTTTTATTTATTTATTTCAAACAACTGTATGTAAAATTAATATTGTTTTCATAAATGTTCTTAAATTTTCTAATGTTCCGCTCAACTTTCTTGATTTTTTCGTTCATAAGAACCTTCTTCTGATAATAATGAACACAACAAAAAAAGAATTAGCGAAATCGGTTCAGCTGCTCTCGAGATTTGCGCTTAGCAACACATTCAGCGATTCATTTTTATATTATAGATATGTTGTCATTGGTGGTTTTTCATATGTATCATGTCTTATATATTTGCATTTTCAGATAGATATTCACCTTACAATTTAAATGATACAATTTGTTAACCTATGAATTCACTTAACGTTCTATTAACATAATAGACATAGATGCGTGTCCGTTGCTGAGAGCACAGAGTATTTCCATTTCCGATCGTGCGTCGTGCACTTAAAATATCAACTGAGTGAAATTTTCTTTTTAAATGTGCTGCCATTGATGGGGTGGTAGTCATAATAGAAATAAAAATAAATGGTACGGTTTTGAACATTATGAATCTGTAGGCAGTAGCCATCTACTGGGAACTAGGCCAAATAGAAATAAAAGCAATTATTACGCTTTTGAACATAATTATATAAGATTTAGGTAATTTAGTTTTCTTATGCCAAAGTGTCTAAGACAATTGTTACAATTTGAGCCTTAGCGTTCTAATAACAAAATATATATTCAAAGTCCTACTTTTGTTC
Source organism: Crioceris asparagi (assembly GCA_958507055.1). NCBI lineage: Eukaryota > Metazoa > Arthropoda > Insecta > Coleoptera > Chrysomelidae > Crioceris > Crioceris asparagi. The sequence continues at coordinate 67,200 of OY293832.1, forward strand.
TTTTAAGATAAATTTATTATTCCTTACTAGCCTAATCTCTCGTTTAGGCCGGTAAGGTAACCCGATATAGCCGTTCTAGAATTCTTTTTCAGAGGTTTCTTGAAGCCTGTAGAATCTCATTAATCCTCAGACTTAAAGATATTATCCATGAAAAAAGTGTGAAACACATTAAAAGCCATAAATACAGCCAAGAATATCGGCTGTCAAGTTTTTCGCAACCTTATAGAAATGTTTCCATAATTAGCTTGCTTAGATTACCAACTTATAACAATGAGGAACTCAATATAATCGAAAAAAAAGGTTGAGCATTTCCAAAAATATATTTTTGGATTTTTCTGTATTCTATCGTAATATAATATTTTTAAGTTATTTATGCTATAAGCTTTATTATATTGCGTAAAACTTTTATTTGAAACATTTTTATGTAAATCTATCAGGAACTGGAATATATGCCACTTATGTTTCTTTTCGTACATACCTGAGCTTATACCACACAGAAAGTAAAGACCTGACTTCTAAATTACTTATTATTTTTGTGGGAAAATTATCTTTGATTTTGAAAGAAGAAAAATCTAGACCTACTATGTAAATAGATATGATAATATAAAGCAGAAATTCCAACTGTTAAATAAACTTTTAATTATCATTTTATGTATTTACTTTCCGGTACAGCGACTTTCATTTTTGTTCGTGACTTTTAAGGTTGTCATAGAAATGAAACACTTTCGGTATATTGCATTGTTCTGACCATATATGAGTATCAATTATGTGCTATTTTCTTCAACACAACGAACATATTAATGAGTTGAAGTCGTGAAACTTATAAGTACAGTTGACTTAATAAATATATCTATCTAGATTCTACTATTCTATATTTTAAAATACGTCAAGAGTGATTTATAAATATGTATAATACCAATAATATAAAAATCAGGTACGGAGAAAATGATTCAACATTTTAGTGAAAAGTAATAAAAAATAGGTTCTCTTATATGTGGAATATAATAAAATAAATTATTCTAGTATCTCAATTTTTATGCATTAATACAAAGAAATGTCTTCGGATAGTACAGAATCTCAACCTTCATCTCAGATTAATAACTAGAAACCTTTTGGTCGTCTATGAATAAACAGAATATTGACTATTGACTCTATAAGTTTGGTACACAGTAACGCGTAATGAGGCCATCCTCGTATGCTGCCATAGCCATTTATAAGTGGGGGATTGCCGAAAAAAACTTGATGGAGATGGATCTGCCTGCAAAGTCATACATATATATAAGACCTTGCATCTCTGAGCTGCAAGAAAAGAAAAACAAAGTGACATAAATACGTTACCGTATTAAAATATATATTGAAGGTAAGAGGCTACAAGTAGTGAAAGTGTGAGTGAAAAACAAATAAAAATTGGGAACAATAGAAGTAGTTGATGACAATTTTTAAATCCAAGTGATCAGTTTATTGTTTATTGTGAAATTTGTTGTGAGGCGGAATCATATTGCATTCAACTTAAATTTGAATGACTAAACATCCTATTCAGTTCCTGTGAAATATCTCATCATTATTCAAAATCATATACATAAGATAGGTTGCACTAGCAATCATTTTTATGCGTTGAATAATAATAATAATAATCATTTACCATAAACATTTGATAGGCTCACGATAAAAAAACAAAGATTTTTGATATTTTTTCTCAATTTACATAAAGTTATATAAGAACATTTTTTCCGAGGTAAATTCAGTATTTGATATAATTTGTTATTGAGAAGTAGGTAAACATTTCATCGTTCGTAATTTCCAATTGCAGATTAATTTCAACGGTAATATGAAACAGTTTAAAATGTTTTTAATATTATTTATATTTTATTCAACGTAATTTTTCAACACAATCGTGTATATAAAAAATATTTCGCACAAAGTGATTTCACTCTAATTCGTTAATAGACAATTAATTAAAGTTTCAAATTTGGTGAACTGTACATGAATTTATTCTAAATTTAAATATACGATTAAATGATCGAAAAAAATATTTCATCTCCAATTTCAGTCATTGAAATTTATCTTTCCGCTGTTTTTATTGAGATTTTACTCAACTCAATCTTATTAAAATATTGTTTCTTATGTGTTTAGGAATCAGAGTAAGAATATGAAGATCATCATATTTGGTCTGGCCCTTTTAGGATTCGCAGCTGCTTTTCCACAGAAAGAAGGTAGCGCCTACACGCAAGAGGCTATCAGGCAGGCTCAAAACACTTTTCTTATACCAAAAGATGCTCAAATCCAAAAGGTAAAATAACTTCAAACTATACCAGCGACTGGAACACATTGTTTTTATTTGTTAAAGGTTCAGGAGGGCATTGAAATTGGCGCCTACGAAAGTATACCTGGCAACCAAAAGGTCAATCTTTTTGAAATTCTCGGCGACCAATTCCCACCAGAAGTTGTAAACAATCTGCAGTCTCAAATTGATCAAGTAGGAAGAAACAAGTGAAAAACTTTGTCAAAAGTAATTGAAAAAATCATATGTGATCTTTTTACGTATTAGCAGTGAATATTTTTTCTTCTTATCAAAGTTTTAGTAGGAGAATAATATATTCTCTTAAGATCTTGAAGCTTTAAATCATTCAGTTGTTACAGACGTTAGTTTAGATACAGATACAGATATATATTATAGAGTAGTTCTCATAACATATTTCTCGTAATTCTTGTATACATATTCACTTTTCCAAAAATATGCATACAAAATGTAATGTAATAAATTATGGTTTATTTTCAATTTACTCATCTAAGTTTTATGACATTCCTATATACTGTTGGAATCATTAAACTTAAATATTAATTGTAATAGATTTTGTACTAGTCTCTCATAGAAGATTTAATAAATTGTTATATTAGTAACACCAACATACACAAGATAAACTAAAAACTGAAAAACAAAAATTCCAGATAATTGTAAACGTGATATGTGACAGTTTTTGGAATTTTTCCAACTATTTAGTATGTACTCTTCTTTAAAATACATGGTATCTTTGTAAATCAATACCCTGACATTCTTCCCTGTAAAGTGCCAATTCATTTCTAAAGGTACTTACTCTACTCTTATATTTCATGATGATTTTTGTAATAAAATGTAATATACAACTTCTGTCCAATAGAATATTTTTTCTATAAAGGTTCTGAGGGTCTTGAAATAAGTTTAAGTTCCTAAGTTTCAGAATCAGTTAATATTGTTTCCAAATAATACTTAATGAAACAAAAAAAGCTGCAACAATAAGAGAATATTTACATAATAATACTTAATGTGTGATGTGGTCCATTCAACATGTGATACAAAGTGAAAGTCAACTACAGTCATCTTCAAGGATGGTAAATTCAACTTTCACCTCGTCTGGATATTTCATAAGGAAAACCAACTGGCCCACTTTCAAGGTGTTATGACCCTTCTCATATACTACCTACACTTATACACGTAAATATATTTACAAAACAAAAAGGAAAGCGCGAACGGATGCCTTTCTTTTTTTTATTTCTTATGTAACAGCATTAATTGTTGTTTTCTGTATTTGTTTGATTACAGGAAAGCCACATTCAATATTATTTACTCAAGCTATGTGCAAGAAATCATATTATTAAGTGCTAATGAATATTTCAAGGCTACTTGACTACAACACTGTTATCACCATAATTTATACGTTACTTTGAGTGTTAAATGAAAAACGTATTTAAAAATACTATAAACTTAGAATAGGATCATTTTAGTCCGATTTTTTGTAATTGCAAACTTCATGAATTCATCAAATTAAAATCATATCACTGAAGATGTAAAAAGCAGAAAATCGAATAATTGTACACTTGGAAATTCGATCAAAAATACGAAATCCTAGAGGGAGTGGATTTCCCAAAAGATATCATATTTCAAAAATCAACCATAAACTGTAAATTAATATTTGTATCGGGTATAATTTGTTGTTTACAAACCATTTCAGGGAAAACAATTTATTATGCATATATTGATGTTTTTATTCAACAAGAATTTGTTGCGTTGAAAGTGCACTAGTAGTTGGGTTTTATCCAAAATTTCCTGTGTAATATAGGCAACAAACAAAGCTGAATAAAAGATTTGCATGGTGCCTATTGTGTCTGAATTTGAATATAATATATTTAACAATAATAATGAATTGGACTGGTTGGTTATCACGTGTCAATGTTCTTGTCAACAGAAATGAGTGATTACAAATCGACTAGTAATTAGAAAGTTGACATTTAATCAGTAAACAATAATTACGTTACAGTGACCTATCTTTTGTTTCTGCTATTACTAAGTGATTGGTAATCAGTCACCGGCAATACAACAATAACATCAGTTACGCAGTCAGTTGACTGAACGATTTGTAAATTCATAATCCAAAATATCCAGTAAAGGGTTGAAAAAATATAGAATTGTTTTTGATTGTTTAATAGGATGTCCTCTTAACAGAGCAGCTTGGTCATGAGAGACTGTCAATAGTCAATATCAATAATTATTGTTTTGTTGTGCTTCGGCCACAATATTCAATTATGATAATAACACACGGCCGTGTGGGTGTGTAGCTGCTGCTGCTGGTAAGGTACCACGGCGCTGGTACTGTCGTCTTTGCATCGGTTTGGTCCTTCGTGAACTCTTCTTTCATGATCAGTATTACTCCGAGAATACCTACCTACGGTGGTCGTACACTACTACACTCACTTCCCCCAGTCCTTCGACGTTTTAGCTCTCGGTCGACGATAATATTTTTTGATGATGTTGCCCCGCGTGGGCTTCCTCTGGTACTGTTGCCGGACATCGCGGATGCGTCTTGGACCACGACTGCTTACAACACCATCATACATTATATCGCATACCAACTTTTATTTTCTGTTCGGTTTCACACTTTTTTTATGTTGTTTGTGTTTGAATACCGTTGAAGCAGGTAGGCTAATAATGAATGTAATCTGCTTATTTATTTTCACATTTTGAGTGAGTTTATTGTGTAGGTAAGGGTCCGGTGTAATGTTTCAATGTTGTTAGGGTTCCATACCAAATTGGTGAAATTGGTGACGGCGGGAACCTATTACTAGGCGTCCGCTGTCCGTCCGTCGGTCAGCGGTTTGTATCTTATAAACTGCAATAGGTAGAGAGCTGAAAATTATTTCACAACATATGTATTAGTCCACCATCTTATAAATTCATCACAATCGTTGGATATTTTCTCATCAGTGATTGCAAAAAATATAGCGACAACAGTCTTGCACTTTCTTATACTCCATTTCAAAAAGAGAGAAAGATTAAGAAACTATTATAATGAATGAATCTGCCATATAAACGCGTCATAATGTAATAGAGATCCCTTCATTATCATCAATTATTAATCACTCTATTTTTGAGATGGACTCTAGTTGTCTAATTCTAAAACCGTTGATTTTTTGAAACAAGTCGTTTATTTAACCCAGCCAGATAATATTTTTAATTTGCGAAAAAAATTGCCCCCCCACTCTCCACCCCAAAAATGTGGGTTATCAATTCGGTACCATCTTTCTGCACACCTTTTTCCAATGAAGAAAGAGTCATCAGAATGCAAAATACGCATCTTTGGAAAAAGCCTAGTGTGTGTGTCAACATTTTTAACAGGAAATATTCACAAATCCGGAGAATAATGTTAGAAAAAGATCAAGCTCTCGAACTAATACATCTATCGCGGCATTTCTTTTGATGTATATATCGACATTATTACATATGGCCAATTAAAGAAAACGGTACTGCCCAATAACACGTCCCGTTGATGATAGCCCAGTCTGACGTTCTAACAAGCTATATGAGCGCAAAAGGCCCACCACAGTAAACGAGATTCTTTTGAGGCATTCTGAGAAAGTTATCTATGTAAAAATATCATCTAAAGATATTTAGCGATGAGCTATGAAATATCTTAACATTTATATCGCTTGTAAGTAAATAAAAATATTTTATACCTATAGGATGAACAATAATTAATAAATTTTGTATTAGAACGATATCCAACGTTATAAAATACCTGGTGTATCTTTCCAGAGTCCAGTCACCCAACTTCTGGCAGACTAAGCACAAGATTTTATTCATTAAAAAATTATACGGTATCTGCGTCTTATCCCAAGATCCGAGGCTCGAGAGGCTTTACTCTAGACAGTATTTTACTTGTGGTAGATTGTCAATGCTTTCCTCGAGATTCGTGAAATATGTGCACGCCACGGTAATCACGGCTATTGCACAGCAATTATTTCTATTATTTTTTAAAACATCAAATTTTATTTATTTACATTTTGCTGTCGCTTTAAATGTTTCTGTCCACTGGACACCAAAAATTATATTTACGTTCCCCATTATAGTGAAGTGATATACGAGGTTCACCTGACCAAATTCTCACTTTAAATAAAAATGCCCAAATATGTAATTATTTTCTAAAGACGTTAAATTAGTTTTTTAAATTATGTTAGCAAGAGTGGGATATAAAACAAATACACCCCATAAAGGACTAAAGACCCTACTTTTAATAATCCAGAATCCTTTTATGCAACAACCTTTGGGTGGTCTATCTATCTTCATATAAATACCTACTACCTATATGTATAGTAAAGCGAGCAAGGTTATGCATTGTAGGTAGACCACTCTGAACGAGAACATTTCAATAATAATTGGATTTATTTTGTCCTCTTGTACATAAGCGAATGACATTTCAATAGAAGTCGGATGAATTTATTAAATTGTGGAGTAGAATACGATCGATTCTTTCAGGGAAAGAATGATTGTAAAAAATCTTGAGAACAAAGCTATACATTTATATATGAATTATCACAGACAATCTATTCCAACATTATGTCACTGTTTTATACCCTTTTTCATAAGAAAATGTACAATTAAACTTTTATAGGGTACGATCGGAAATATTCGTTTCGTTCAGAATCACCAACGACGACGCATCTATTTGGTGCAACCCGTGAATTAATGAGTTAACTGCTTGTAAATAAAAAAAAGCAAACGTACATACGAATTGTAGGTAGGTATACCTGTTCACAAAAACCTCTCTTATATTCTTAGGGTATTATACGAGTGAACATGGTGCTGATGTGCATTGTGTTGGCGTTTTCTGGAATACACATTAACACCCACGCCATACGATACTATAGCGTCTTAACACAATGGTGAATTGTTGGTCTCCCTCTCCCTCATTCTACGGTAGACAGTAGACAATTCCCACACACTTATTCGATAGGCCATTTCTTCAGGCTACGAGATTGTAAAGATTATTTGTACGAAATGCACGACGGACAACTGCGATGTTCACCTAAGCGTGGAAAAGTACATATTATTGATATAGAACAGAACACTTATCAGACGAGAAGAAAATAAAATAATAAATTATACACAAACAATTGTAAAATATTTTGAAACCAAATAAATGAATTGAATTGAATTGAGAACACTATAACGATTGAAGAGAATAGGTTTTTTTGATATAATAAAAGATTTCATTTAGGATGAAGCGAGAATGTAAATTAATGGGCAATTTGCGTTTCGTATCGTCCTTGACGAGTTTACAAATTTCCTATTATCAAAAGAACGTTAATCGAAGTAATCCAATTAATCAATGGACATTCCAATATTTTTTTAATCTATATACCTATTAAAACTAGCAGAAAAGATTGTGAAAATTCCAAATAGGAATAAGGAATTAGGTTTTCACGTTATTGAAGGTACCTTATCTATTTGCTTGAATCCTCTTGTATACGTTTAATTTAAGGTATACCATTATGTTAATATCTGGAGCTCATTGAGCTCATCCTCAAATACCCGTAACTGAAATTGTGAGAAAATCAACGATGTGTAAAGCAGAATAGCATAGCAGTAGTTACCTACCTATCTTCGCGTCGTTATTTTTTTATTATTTCCCGTTGTTTCTTAAAAAAATAAATAGGTACCTATATTTCGTGTATATATTTTGCTATCTCATTTATGCTTTGTCCTTTTGTAAGAGAGTTGATGTACGATTGTTTTTTAATCAATTCTTCAAATTAAATACATAACTGAAAACAAAGAACTCATCAATTTATTCTTTATGGAAAAGCCGCTATTACGTTTTTTCATCTTCTTGCTATATTATGTTAATGAACTTGGAGAACAGTTTTTCTGCCAACGTCATTAATATTATTGTAGATTGCTGAGATCTGATACTTTTCTAATGTTACAAATGACTCCAACTCTAGATGTTGAACAGGAAAATTTTATATATTTTGTATATGTGTACACAGACAATAAATGGGAATAAAAATTATGTGAGACTAATTCTTTACTTGGCTTGTTAAACAACTATATCTAGGTATTGGCGATCGTGACCGTATACTTCTAAGCCATCTATTATCAGGAGACAATTCATATTTTTGACGTAGGTGCGTATCCAATCTAAGACGTTGGTTCTCTCACAAGATTCTTACATCAGTAACAAAATTTCTAGCTCGCAGACGATTTTTAAATTTATAGCTGTTGGCGCATTTCCTCATCGCCAATTTATTTGTTCTTCACCTCTATTTAACTCCATCTATTGGCGTTTAACTTACGCCAATACCAATATATTAACCAGTTTCCCAGGTTTAACTATAGCAGATGACACTCACAATGTGAAAATATCTTATTTTATCACCGTATACCGTTTCCAATTTATACTTTCATCTACAGATTGCTGGTACGACAATGACAGATACGATGAAAGTGCAGAAGTACCAACACCGGAGCCTTGCTTGAATTGTACATGCAAGCATGGGGCTTTATTGTGCTATCTCAGGATCTGCCCAAAATTACCCAATCCGCCTCCAAATGGATGCATTCTACTCCATAGGTATAGATCCTGTTGTCCGGAGCTCATATGCACAGGTGAAGTTATCAATTTGTACATAGCAGTGAAATCATTAATTTTATTTAATACATTATTATGAATCGTTTCAGGTGCTAGCAACAGTATCGAATCCAGATCAGATGATCGCGACATTGATTTAGATTTATCTCCATTCCAAGATGAAACACTTACTATGGATAATGGTGAATGTACTTTCCATAGTGTCATATAAAGGCTGGACAAGGAGTCTGAAAAAGCTAATTATCTCGTAAATGGGTAGTCAAAATTATATAAAATTTAGCATATATGTACTTATTTAGGAATTTGAAAGCTGGCATTTGCAATGTTACCAGATTTGTAGTTTTTATGATATTTCTACTCGTTGTTTTTCGAACGACGAACCCAATGGGAGGTCTGTTTTTTTGCGCGCACTGTATAGGTATAGTAAACAAAAAGTAATAACGGCGATGCAATTTATATTTATATATTTAATTATTTCAACGTCTCCAATTAACAGTGAAACTTGACATTTGATGTAACGAGAAAGGTCTTAAAGAAATAAAAGTAAATGTGCAAACTAGATTTTTAAGACGAACTTTGATAGTTTACAAGGTAAAAATTTAAAGATAAAGCAATTTAAATTGCAGAACTATTCGATGAAAGTCAAGCTATTGTCAGATTTAGTTACCTAATCTAATTACTTTAAATTTGGTTTGCATTGACAGTTTTATATATCTAAGACGTCCTCTCTAAAACCAATATAGATTTCTACATACAAATTAACGCTTATTAAATGGCACAATCCAATCCATAATATTTAATTTGCAAAATCAAAGTGACTAATGTAATGGTAAATCTGAGAACCTTTGCAAATGACAAATGTGGAATCTCCCAATTTTTTGTAGAATTCTGAAGACCCTTTTGCGAAATAATTAACTGTCAGGTTTCTTTCACTCTATATAGAAGATAACAGCAAAATTAAGAAATGTAATTTCTTGTCACAGCCTGTATATTGAATGGTAGCGTCTATGGCCCAGGTTCAGCAATGGATTCTTCTTCTATGTGTGAATACTGTTTCTGTTTGGGTGGCAGAGAATCTTGTGTAAAACCAAAATGTCTACTTACCATCAAAGATTGTGAACCTGTGTATGATACGACAGATTGCTGCCCCATTAGATACAACTGTACATCATCATCTTCAATACTGACTCTTGGTAGTAACAGTACCACTACCACTAGTACCTCAACCAGTACTACATCGCTTCCATCAACACAAACGGGTAGGAGATGAGAGATAAATACAAGATAACAGCTATATTTCAAAAAGTATATTCTAATGATAAAATGAGCTTTGAACCAGTACTCAAACGGTTGTTCACTTGTCACAATGCCCTGCGTGAACGATTTAATCTATATATTCAGTTCAAAGTATTTTCTATACCATTTAGAGACAAATATATAATATTTCAAGTATACCCCTTATTTTATGATGACCCCATATTTATTTCAAAACATTTAATGCAGGGGTAAATTGTTTGTTGCTTTTTAAAGGGGTAGGTGATTGTTGGGTGAACGGTACCTATCATCAGGAAGGTGTCAAGGTCGTAGGAGTTGGTCACTCTGTATGCGACAATTGTTATTGCATCAAAAGTTTGCTAAGATGTGAACCATTGTCTTGTGCACCACCATTATCAGGTTGTATACCAGTGATAAAAACAGGTGAATGCTGTGCAACGAGTTACAACTGCAGTAAGTAGACCTATATACAAAATATCGAATTGTTCTTTTTTTTCTCATATCGTATACACATTACCATTTTATTATTATAGGTGGTTCCATAGAAATTCAACCTGAACCAAATTACGGCCAATATCCGATAATGAGTAAAGAGTATGCTAAATTGCGAAAGGAAGAGACTCAAAGAAAACACCAGCTGCATTCACCTGGAATCACTATTGCACCATTCTATGTTGTACCAGAAACGTCTAGAACATTATTTACCACAAAGCAGAGATCTTTTGGAACTACAAGGCAATTTTTAGTTGCAAGTCCAGCTTTCAATACCACAAGTACTATGCAACCATCGTCACAGACATCAATTATTATTGAGGAACAAAGCAAAAGCAACATTACCAACATTTTGTTAACAGCAACAACAGATGCTCTAAAAAGTTCAAAACTTGAGACAGCAAGTACTAATAATGATGATTTATTTGGACTGCTTGATTTCTTATTTGAGGATGAACAAAATGAAACAAAAGCTAATTCCACGAATACTACTACTACGGAAATATCAAAAGAAGAAGTAACATTGACACCTGTTCATGCTGTATTGCCAATAAATACATCTGAAAAAGATGATAATGAAATTATTTCAACAACAGAGTACTCTTCAAATCAATCAGTAACAATAACGGTCCTCAAATCGACAGATTGCTTTGATTCAATTATTGAAACCAATAATAATGATATAGATTATACAACGATTAGTAGTACATTGTCAGACCCAATGAATAGTGAAATGTATTATGATTTGGCAGATGGTAGTAGTACTACAGAAATAATTACGACTTTAGAAACCACCTCAACGAATATGGAAGATGATGAAATAACGACTTTTGATGGTGTATCAGTAGAAACTGAGATGCAAGATATTGTTACATTTACAAATGCCTCTAATGTTCGATCTGATATTATAGATGACATGGTTTTGATAATTAATGATTCAAAATCTAAAAACGAGGAACTATATGATTATGATTATAATGTACCATCTCTGCCACCTTCACTGCCAAATTTAAAGTAAGCGCTTAGAAATACCTATAGCTGTATAATTTAGTAGTTTAAAAATAACGACACGAAAAGACTAACCAAACAATAACAATCTCGATTAAGACAGGTTTCAGACAAAGAAAAAAGTAAATCGAAATCGGTTCATCCGTTTGTGGAGCTGCCACAGATATGTACATTGATACACATATTAAACTTAACACCTTTCTTTTTGCTTAGAGATTAAAAATATTATTAGAAGGTAACATTTCAGTATCAACCTATCTTTAGGCAAACACTTTGGGAAATACTTATTTGGGAAACAACCAATGCCTTGACGAAAAAAAGTATTGATCTTTTAACGTTTTTTTGCAATATCTTAAACAACTACAAAGGTATTTATGTACTTAGCACTTTGATTATAAGTTTTCCCGTTGACGACGCTATGGGTTCTAACTTAAAATACCGACAAGAACTGTTAATATTAAAAAAAATCTGAAAGAATTCCGGAGAGTTTTCCATTTTCTAAAACTCATCTAATATTTCAGAATAATCCCGTTTGTCGCTGCAGACGCATTAGATTCCCAGAAGGATACACCAAAGGATGCTTCCACCTACAATAAAAGAAACAAAGTACCTTCTTCTTCAAGTGATAGAGGTTATAGTAGTTATGGCAATATGTTCTCCCCACCGGTTGAAACTCAAGGTAAAAAAAGTACAAATTTGTTCTTGGAAAACACCTTTATTTATATTCCTCCTTAGCTGGAGAAGTTATATGTAGGTATCTAGCCCTTATAGCTTAAAAGATAATTTCAAAATGCTTATAACTGGAAAATTTAAATAAACCAAATCAACCTTCCTGTCTAATAGTTAGATTACGCTATGTTATCATTTAAGATTGAAAAAAAATAATTTGAAAATTATTTCCATTCTAGGAGGTTTTGTCCCGAAGGATCCTTCCATTTTAGAAGATAATTTCTTTAAAACCACTATACGCTCCCCAGCAATTGACAACAACGACAAACCAATAGGTAAGGGCCTTTTTCCACGAGAGGCTGGTGTACGGACACCAAAAATTGTATACATTCTTCAATATTTCCGCATGTCCATCAAGTCAGATCAGAACATGCAAATGCATCATTAAATCAATGTCTTGCTAATCAACACAGTGTCTGTTTGTTTTTTTTATTGCGGCGAAGCAGAAGTATTTCCAGACACTGTTGCTGTGTCGGAAACGGAGTTTCCCATCAATGTGTGATGTGGGTAAACAAGCATTTATTTGTATAATCGGCTAAAATGAGACACATGTGTCCGACCACCATCATCTCGTGGAGAAAGCCTCTAATACTTTTCATGGGTATAGGTGTAGAACAGATCCCCATCGATTTTTACTTTTTTTTGCTAGATGTACACATTCCAAATGAAACTTATTTTATACACATATAAAATATCCCAGTAAGTCCAAACGCTGTTTGCCAAGTAAACTGTTCTGCTTTAAATACATATAATTATCATTACTTTCAGGTTTAAATGACATTTGGTAGGTTCAGAACATCGTGTTTAACAGAAGTGACTAGAGACTAAAAACACAGAAATAGGGCCCTTAAACAGTAGATTTTCTGTTTTTTCTATGTCTACATTAGAATATTATTTCGTTTGGCAAAAGGTTATAAATGTTGTCTTTGTTATAAATAAATGAATCTTTGATCAGAGGACGATGGTGCGGATAATTTCAGAATAAAGAGAGCTACGACGGTTAGAATCTTATTATCACAATATTTCTTGTGAAAACAGTTCCATTAGATGTCTTAAAGTTGCTGTTGAAGCGAAATTATCAAAATCAATAGGGACCCGATCTACACATTGACCTTTACAAGTTCTACTTACAAGTCAATGGATGCAATATTGACTTAATGCTTGTTTATTAAGGCAATTGTTTCAATGGCATCCCTATACTGCACGGCCAGAGTGTTCGCTCCGATTCCCCATGCACAACTTGTACTTGCTTTTATGGTAACATTGTGTGTCAAAAAGTTACCTGTCCCATAATCACGGCAGGTGCAGGATGCAGCCTATCTACCACTGTACAAGATCCCACACTATGCTGTCCCCTGTATATTTGCGGTAAAATTGAGTTTTCTTAAATCTTTCAAATTCGATTATTTCCTACATTGTTTTAGATGAGACAAATCCTAAAACTCTCGACAGAAGAGTTGACGACAGTCCGATAGTTCATTCAGTATCGAAACTAGTTGCTGGAAATAATGTTATTCCTGATGCGGTGAAAGATGTTATAAAAACTGAACCACCGCCAAATCTTCAATCTTTGATTAGCGATATGATTCCCTTGCTGAATAAAAAAAACACAACCACCTCAGATGTCTTAACTGAAACGACAACAATAATAGGAATAAAAACAAATGCAACTACAACTTCTACAACAAGCGACAGTATCTGGCAGATACTATTTTCTGGCGTTTCCCAACCAAAAACCGAAGGGGAAATTCAACCATTCTCTAATAACAATGTTGATTTTAATATGGAATCCAAAGTGCAATCAACGCCATCTGTCGATAGTGCGACGAGTTCTGCTGCTGCTTCTTCTTCTTCATACACTACAATAATCAATGACGTCACGTCAGAATCTCGGACAGGGGCGGCGTTGATGATAAATTTGGCGGGATGCAATATTTACGGTAGAATGTATCGAGTAGGAAGGATTATAACGGAATTATCAGGTCCGTGTTTGGAATGTAAGTGTACAGAAGTAGGAGTACATTGTACGCCATTAAATTGTTGATTATGATCATTAATAAAATGAATTAGTAATTGAATTAACGTGTCTGAACATTTGAAAGGAACATGTTTTTTAAAACTTGCCAATTATTTTATCTATGCAATAGTTTTCGACAGTATGGTTGAGTGCCATCAGATTGATATATAGTTTAAACTAATTTATTTTCATTTGATGATAGAATGATAGAAAATATACAATCAAAATTAATATTTTCAGTATTGTGAATATGGTTCAGTATTACCAGTTTTTTTATCTAAGTATTTTCAATATGCTTTTTAGCGTTAGATGCTTATTTTATGCTCGAATACGCATATCAAATTCTGTAAACCGTATACGCTAGATTTATGAGACAAATAATTTTTGTAAAATAAAGCGTTTAAAAAGAATGAATTATTTTTCTTTTACCTTTGATGCGTTTTTGTTATTGAATAAGTCAAATGTCTCTAGTACATCTGCAATGTTAGTTTTTTTGGAATGTATAAAAAAACTTCCTCATCAAAGTGAAAATATAGATATATATATTTACATTTTTTCTTTTCACATTTAAGACAACAACAGATACAATAATTTCTTTTTGTACTTAAAAACTATAAAAACAAATAACAGGCAAGAGACAAGATTATTTCTTATGAACAGCCTAAACATAAAAAAAAACATACACACACCCAAACGTGTAGAGAAGAAAATATATATTTTTATACCCTAAAGTTGAACAAAAGGGAAAAACACTAAACAAAAAACATTTCAATTTTATTGTTATGTTTTTTCGGCACACAGTATTCATATATTTCCAATATGGTTATGTTAATACTGTCTACACTATGTACAAGGTTTTATATTTATTTGAAAATAAGTTATAGCGGAGAATAGAATATAATATTATACAATATTCCAATTCTTTTTTTATAATATTCTTGTATGGAATGCATAAAAAAAACACTCAAACATGCGCACGGGAGTACGCTATTTAAAGGGCTGAATCAAAAACGCAAAATTAATAATTCATTTTAATTCTAATGTAACATATATAACGGATATGTTTTAGGATACGTTTTTATCAAAGTTGTTTAATTATTTTCGAACACTATGCTGATTTAATTTTGTACCATAATACATATCCAGGTTAATTAAAAAAGAATTTGTGAAAACTAACCCTTTCTATCCTATCCTCTGTGGGACCTTTTGCATTTTTTTATACATAAATAAGAATTTTGATACTAAAATAATAATATATAATATTAATAATAGTCATAGTTTCTATTTACAAATTCTACATATAATTCTAGAGTTTTATCACAAAATACAATTGCTTCAATAATATAATAATAATTATTATTATATATATTATTGGAATTAGCTTATTATAAAGAAGAAAACAAAGAAAAAAAATTTCATATAATCACAAATACCAAAAAAATGTCTACATTATTTATGAAAGAGTTGCAGACTCACGCGATTTTTTGGAAGACGAAAATGCGTGCAAAAAAAGGCTAGACTAACATGGGATCCCGCCTCGAGTAAATAATGTATGTCTGGTGACTTCTCCAGTCGAGCAGTAATAATTATAAGGGTGAATTTGATATAGGTACATAAGAGCATAAGACCGGGAAAAAAAGCGCAAAGAACTTCCACTTAGCTTTGATAATTCCACAGTTGCAGATGATTTGAGTAAAAAGATCAAAATTCATTGAGAGTTTACTTTGCTATCGGAAATCAGACTGTTGCCAGATTTATAATGTGTTATGAGATTATTTAATTTTAACATAGTACTTACTCATAGTTAGTCTATTATGGGGACGATCAATGTATCCGGTTGATTTTTGAATGGTTTTTAATATTCGCAAATATCTCAAATTCACCCTGTTGTATATAATTGACAACAATAATACTAATGAAATCACGTATGAAACACATTTCCTCTTTCTGAAATAGATAAGAATGTGGATCCCTCAACAGTGGTAAAAGATGGTATATTTTCAGTAGAAAATTGCACTAAAATTTGTAGATAAAATACCTAAGTAAAGGCACACCATATGTCTATAAGTTATAATAATTTATATTGCTGATTTATTTTGTAGGCATATTTTACTCACACATGAGATTCCAATGGTACCTTATAGGGACTGGCATCAGAAAAACTTTGCGGTCGCCCCGTCCCACCAGGACCACCACCACCACCAATCAAATGTTGCCTCAGAGCAACCACCATATTCTCGGCTGGACCAATCAGATTGATTTCAAAGAGGAACTTGTTCGTGCAGTCACCACGCCGACTTGAACTCAGATCCGGTGAGCTGGTGCGCAGGCTCTTCTCTTTCCTATTATTGTCACTGCAAGTGTCAGATGTCATCATTTGGTTTTGAGCTCCTAGGTTTTGTTCGTCACCACATCCACTAGTATTATTGTTTCTTTTGTTATTGTTATCAAATAACCATGTGATCTTATCTGGATCTTTGGTACCACCCACAGTATGTCGGCGTTTGATAGAGCGATCGGGCATGCCATTTTTGCGTTTATTCTTTGTACCCGTTGTTGTTGCTGCAGACGTGTCTTTGTCTGTGATCATACGTTTATTACTACTGGTGGATGCTGCTGCTACAGCTGCTGCAGACTCTCGACGCTTGTTTAGGTTGTTTTCAGTCTTTTCTGTCTTTGACAGACTATCGGATCGTTTTAAGCGATAATGTTCATTGTTTTGGTTATTGTTGCTTTTGTTTAGACTTTCCGATCGTTTGAGTTTATTCATTGGTGATGTATTGCTGCTACGTTCAGGTTTGTTTAAACTCTCTGATCTTCTCAATAATTTTGAACCGTTAGTTTTGTTATTGGTATTCTGTAACAACAATGGTTTATTTGAAGATAATAGATGGCGTTCATTATCGGGTTGATTACATACTTCGGTAGGTGCAGTAGTTGTTGTATCGTCTTCCTTTTCCTTCTTATTGGATTCTTGATCCTCTTTTTTATTGTAATAGTTGTATAATATATTATTTGTATTTTTATGTAAACTAGGATTTCTATACAAATCACTAGCCTGTTCGTGTATTAAAATATTTTCCTTGTCGACGATACTGGTGATATTTTGCGACTTTTTGCTATAGCACTTTTGGTCCTCATTTTTTGGAATTTGAGGAACAGCACTTCTTAGAGGTGACATTACTACTGATGATGATGAGAGTTCTTCTTTTAGCTTCTTGTCGATAAGTTTTGTCATGGTGCTGAGAAGGGATTCTGAAATTATGCGAAACGTGTATTAGAAAAAAATGAAAAGAATAAATTATTTCACTAAGCATTTTAAGAGAAGGGTAATGAAGGAAAATTGAAAGAAGATTGAATTTGTTGAATACATATATGACTTTAGAAAAACTAGGACCGACTTCATTAAATATTGCACTAAAAAGTATGAAATACCCATAAATAAAGGAATCAAAAATGTTGTGTTGTTATTTCATAATTTTTCGTGTATCAACTAATGAACTCTTTCCCATTTAATTATTTCATTAGGCCTTGTGATCGTGGTTAATAAATTACAAATAAATTAATTTTAAATCAATTCTCAAACAGCTCATTATTTTCTTAATAATTCTGCAAGAAAGAATATTTTACCAATCATGTTGTGGATACTCTAGACTCTAGAACATAAAAAAGTGATTTCGATGAAAAAAAGTATATATCTCCAACGGTGCCATTAAAATTCCTCGAAACACCTTTATTATGCGATAAGATGAATAGAAGAAAACTTCGCTTTATGGAGCCCTGAGAATTTTAATAATGTGACCATCTCTTTCAAATGAGAAAAAAATCATAAAAATCGGTGTACGCTTACAATGCGAAACGTAACTTCTTTTGGGAAGTCGCAAAAAATAAGTGTATTTAACTAACTTTTTAATATGTAAATATGATTGATTAAACTTCGATGTGGATTCAGAGTTACAGAAAAAAGTATCTATCTAATATGCCATGCGAAGGTTTGCGGCTGTTATTTTACAAGGAAGAAAAAAAACAGATTTCTTTCATTATAATGAAATTAGTCACAAAAACACTGTTCGTTAGACTGAAGCTGTGCATCTATAGAATCAATATTGGGAATCGACTAGTCAAGTACTGACGTCAACATTGCAAACAAATCAAAAGTAAGAATTTGATTAAAAACTCCTACTTCTTTAATGTTTGGAATCTGACAACAAACAATTTTATTATTATTATTTACTGTTCAATATAATTTTTGGTATCAAATTTTCGTACCGAGTCTC
The DNA here is from genome assembly GCA_958507055.1 of Crioceris asparagi. NCBI lineage: Eukaryota > Metazoa > Arthropoda > Insecta > Coleoptera > Chrysomelidae > Crioceris > Crioceris asparagi. The sequence continues at coordinate 85,901 of OY293832.1, forward strand.
ACGCGAGCTTGAATTATTCTCCGTAATTTTTTTCTCAGTTGCGATTTTTTGAAAGAAAATTGCACATTCCACCTTGCAATTTTCGAAAATTATTCAAGCTCTCGGAAAATTGTAAGTGATATTTTTTCAGTAGATTCGTTCTTTCCATGAATTAAATTTAAATTTTAATGTTGAGATATTTGCCGCCACAGATGACGTGTCACAGTTTGGCTAGTCAGTTCGCAATTATTAAACTTAATAATATAAATATGAAATTGCTCGATATTAAAAGCTAGATAAGCATTTTATTTTTTTAACAATTATTAAGCGCACAGTTCTATTTTACTACCTTTCGAGATATGAATGTTCTGATAGTCTTGCGCTCATTAACGCTTGTTTTTTTGAGCAAATTATTTTTTTGTATCAGTAGAAACCCTCCTCCTTTTTCGGAAGGGGCATCATCATACTGGGAGGCCGCACACACCTCCAGCCTCTACATCGATACAACAATCCTATAAATTATTATATATAGGATATTAATACAACAGATAGAAACACTACTTTGATATAGTTAGAGTACTATTTTTCTTAAACCTAAAGCAAAAAAGTAAGAGGTATAATTTAACAAAGATAACAATATTATTTTCTTTAAACTGGCAACACCCTGTTTTTCTATAGAAATTCTACAGATCTTAAAACTCAAGTAAATGTTCAACTCGATTGGCTATTTCTGAGCAGTATATCAAAATATATTGAAATAATCCCCAGACTACTGCTATCAAAACATTGACAATGCAAAATTTACCTACTATTAACTTATCTTTTATAATATTTTTATTGAAAAAAATGTGCTGTCATGTTTTGATAAAAATATGCTGATTATTATTCCAAAAATCGTTAACTGACTAAAATAATGACAGTTAAAGTGAGTTTATACAGTAAATAAAATAAAATAAGAAACAAATTAAGATAAAATAAGAAAGTTGAACATGCTCATTTCCATGGAAGCGTTTATACACGAAATAAGCTAAATTAAGAAATAAGAATAAGAACTAAAGTTGGCCAACTTTCATCTTTATTCTATTTTATTTTGTTTGGAAACTGATAATGCGCATGATCAATCACCAGAAAACACTCAACTTGCATACAACACAAAAGTTTTTGTCAAAAAAGCTGTGATTTGATTGGTTCATTCTTAATTTATTTTCGTCATCTGTATAAACCAATCTTTTTTGAGGTTATTTTTGTTTCAATTTTAATTTGTTTCTTATTTTATTTTATTTACTGTATAAATTCACCTGTAATTCATTTATTTGACAAATACTGAGATATGCTCTTTTCAGAAATCTGTCAATAGCGGAATATTTGATTATGAAAAAGAAAAAAAAGTACTCACCATCATCATTTGCAAGTTTATTCAATGAATCCAGCGACTCTGTTCTATGACATTCACCCTGTAAATAAAAAAATAATTACATATTAATGTAGTTACCGTTTTCTATTGATATTATCAATTAAATGTTTAAAAGTGAAGATGGTTTTATTAATTTTTCGAAAGTTCCGTTGTTTAGGAGGAAGGCATCAATTAACGAAAAGTTTATAATCACTTCATTCTAATAGCTTATTTTAAATTTATTTTCGAAATAAAGTTTCCAAAAGAAAGCTCTAAATATTTAAAGATTATATAGATATAGAATATATAAAACATAAATCCACGAGCGCCTTTGTAAAAATCGATTTATATAATTTTTTATCAATAAAAACATACTTTCGGACGGGGGAGCGAACAGGGGTCGTAGGTGGGTATAAAGCAGCAATAATCCAATGTAAAATAAACAAAAGCAGTAAATCACTTCACACATGGCATTTTGTGTTCATGAAAATTTGAAAACATTATAATATATTGAAAATGAAACCTGTACCTTGACAGGCGAAAAATATAAGCTATGAACTGTGTTACCAAAGAAACAGATTATAGACATGGTGAATACCAGAGACAACCATTCGATACAGAATATTTAAGAAGGGGTAACCAATAATATAATAAGATAATAAAAACTCGCTTCATAGTTGTCCTGTAGCAATTCATATGCCACATAAGGTGAGTTTTTATTATCTTATTTTATTATTTAAAATTGTTACCCCTTCTTTTAAAATATAAAATAGGAAATTACTGCGCATATGGACGTATTCTATTCCATATTAAATTTGACAACGTTGCATCTTTCTTTCTGTTTGACATATTATATCAGCTGACCAAAATTAGAAAATCACAAATCACCATGATGGAGAACAACATATTTGAGGAATTGATTTTAAAAATTAAAAACTTTATTTTTCTGTTTTAATGAATACAGGGGGCCGTATGTGATTTAATGTTTTTTTTGTTTTACATTGGATTTTTGCTGCCTCCACCGTCCCGTAAGTATGTTTTTCTAAAAATTTTCAAAAATCTCTAAAAATAGCAGAAACCTGGATAACGATATCTTCTATATCTTATCTAATTATTATTTCACTTACCTCATTCTCAAATTTAACCTTCTTCATATTACCATTATTCAACATACAGTCTGAGCTGCCAATCGAAGAAGAGTTGCCGCCATCATTATTCACATCCTCAGCAGAGTTGCCCCTCCTCAGTAGATAGCGTCTTTCAGTACTACCACCGCTTTTGTTCATTCCTACTACTGCTACTACTCTACCACCATTATTCACTTTACTGCCATCACGATGATCACTACTACTAGTTGTTGTTGTATTACTGTACCTATCACTACTAACACCACTGTTGCAATCACTATTATTTTTATTATTATAGAGACGAGTTTTTGCATCACAAATACCGCTGCTGTCATACGGCAACGATGAATACCGATCTCTACCGCAGCAGCTGCTGCTGTCAACGTCATGTGCATGAAGACTTTTTCTAGCATGTTGACGATTGTGGTGAAGTTGTTGTTGTTGATCAAATACGTTGCATGCACTATGTGTTTTTGTCAACATTTGATGATGCTGGTGCTCGCCGGCACCAGATGTCACTTCAGCTGCTGTTGACAACGTTGTTGACAGCCGCTGTTGCTGTTGCTCTTGTTGGTTGACATTGCATGCTGAAGAAGAGCTAAATTGTTGTCCAAGTGTTCTAGTATCTAGGAAAAAAGAACAATCATTAATAATTATTAGGTCCTTCTACTGCGATCGTTTAACACGAATTTGGATAAAACGATAGAGGTTCTATTAAGTTGAAATCAGTCGAGTTTCGATAGGGGGTATCATGAGAGAAATTATTGTTTTGTAATAGCAGGATCGGTTATATTCTGGCTACTGCGCATGGGCACTATAACCGATAAAGTGATATCTACTTTAAATAAGGGGCTTAAAATCTCTCTAATATTTTTACTCAAGATTTTCAAAGTAATTACGGTTGGGTGTTGTTTTGATTTAATTTATTAAAAATACATAATTGCATAAAATATTTTCTACTCACCAATATTATTGACGCTAATCTCTGTTTTTCTTGGTAACTGCAACATTGCCTCCGTCTCTTGTTTGAAATTTTCAATGCGACGAAGAAACTCTTCAGTATCTTTGGAATAATTGAACCATGGCACTTTCTTTTCACTACCAACAGCACTAGCACCACTACTCTTGATTTGTTGTTGCATTTCCGTAATATTTGTTGGCATTCCTTCATTTTTACCATCGACCACGCAAGTCTAAAAAAAATAATAAAAAATACCAATTAATTAATTAACTCATAAAAATTACATCACCAAAAACTACAGCTTAGAAAGTACATATTCGCATTTTCGGAGGATTAATTTTCCCTTTACTACCGCACATCAATAGGTAATATTGGAGATTTCACATTAAGAGCTAGATTTGCCAAGCCGTAAAACAATTCAATTCTTTATTCCCACTCTCACCTCTTTGAGATCACTGGGCGAAAATGACTGACTCGGGAAGATTTTCAGATTTGTCGGTGAATTGTTAGTGGTACCATCGTCTTTGGGGTCTTGCATTGTAACATTATGGTTGCCACCACTTTTGTTGTTGTGATTGTTCGGTTTTCTCTTCACTTTTCTCTGAGCTGCTGATATGATAGATGACAATAGGGCACCATTTTTCTCCTTTGTATCTTTGAAGGCTATCAACAAAAATAAAATAATTAATTTTAATAATTCTGGCAGTGTGCTAGGAAATAAAACTTTCCATGAAAATTATAGAAGAATTGAAAATACATATTAAATTGGTCTTGCAAGAGATCTATGCATTGTGTGATCAGTGGTGCCATCTTGCTGGTTCTTCACACACATATCGTTGTAGAGTTAATTTTATATCGCAATTTTTACATGTAAAAAATTAATAATTATCGAAGCTCACCTTCATACTTGCTTATATTGTGTAGCAACAATGCCTGATTATGAGGTGAATCAAAATCTTCGATAACATCTGTTGATACAGGTGCTGGTATTATATTGCTGGTATAACTATCGTCCCCTGAAAAGTTTTCTGAGAAGAACCAATCAGCCTGCAGAAGAAGAAGAAGAAAGAAAAAACAATTACCATCAGATCACTTTTACTGATAAAATGTTGTTCTCTTACATGCGTCAACAAGCTCTCCACAATCTTGCACTGATTCGTCATATGATTCACCATATTCTCCATATTCTCAGCTTCTGAGCGAACAATAGTCGGTCCAAAAACTATGGCCAAATTTTTGGCCTGCATTTTATTCATATCCGAATTGTCTGCAACTCGCTTCAAATGGCCGATTATATGCTTCAAGGTGTGATAGTTGTGTTTTGGTAGGCAATGTACCAGACGTTTCAATTCTTCCATCCTCAAGCGTGCATCTTTGATTTCATCTGCCTTGATGAAGCTCGGGTACAGGTGATTGGTGACCAATGAATCGGGCATCTTTCTAAAGTAGGATTTCAAAAGGCTGCTGACAACATGTAAATCATTCCATCTGGGATCTTCCATTGGTAGATCGTCGTAGGTTTTGTTAATCTCCTCTGTTAGACCGGTGATGGAGGCGTTATTTCCAGGTACTCGGTAGATACCAATGGTATGTAGGCCCTTTTCGTCAATAATATCGGTGCAGAATTCCACAAACTTCGGTAGGTATATGTTGGTCGGAGATGGAAGGCAATCTTCCAAGGCAATGCCGAAAGTAGAACCTTCTGGTGGTGGGGCTGATGGTGAATTTGGATTGTTAGCGCTGTGATTGAATCGTTTTAGTTGCTTGACCATGCGGCCCTTCCACGTTTTTGTCTTGGGGCTGGTGCAAGCTGGTTCGATGATTTGTGATGGTTTCCTGCTTTTGCTAACAGGCGATTGTCCAGTGGGTGATCTGTTCCTGGATGACGTATTTTTCGGTTTGTTAGTGCTTGTGTTCCATTGCGGCGATAGATGACTACCTTGCACTTGAATAGTCGTCTGAGCTGGTACCAGTTGGGGTACTGCTTGTTGTTTGCTATTTTTAGGTTCCTATAATGGTAAGTGAGAAAATAAGTTTGGTTTACATCTTAACTACATTAAACTTACCAATTCTGCATCGGTGCTGGCTGCCACTTGTTCTTGGAACACCTTTACCCAATCGGCCAGTTCGTCAGTACTTTCAGTTTGTAGGAGGAATTCCGATCTACATGGTTTAACAGCTGATACTCGTAGCACATTTTTGCGTTTGGTATAGTCTTCAGCAACGCGCACCACACTGGTGCGCATATCCACACCACTTGAAAGGTATTGATCTACTGCATCTGAGCTACTGACAGGACTCTGTGCAAAAAAAAGATAAATCTATTAAGACAGGTCTTATATTTTACATAGATATCATATCAGAGTAAGCAGATGAATTTTGTCTTTTCCATTTGGCCTTTAAAGTACTACTGGCCTAACACGAATTATATTTCAATGGAGATCAGTAAAAATATTTCTACTTTCTAGCTGTTGATTGCATCTATGTATTAGACTTTCTATATTTTGAGAAATATTACCTGGTTTTTATGAACGCAACGTACTTATATCAGAATATTATTTAAAGTTTAAAAGAAAGAAATAAAAAGTAAGTGCAATTTTTATAGTGTATTGTTTGTATGAAGAAGAGTTTCAAGAGATTTCACCCGGCCGTTCTATAAAAGAAACGATTTGAAAATAATATGGTACGGTGAGTCATCCATTTATGAGATCCGTGTTCTAAGAATGAACTTTCAGATTTCTTGATTCGTACAACTGTATTGTTGCGTAAACCAGGTGATTTGTGTAAAGTATACAATATTTTAATGTTTAGCACGATTTCAAGATATTGAAATCATCACATAAAAACAATAAACAATGAAATGTGATTTGTGGTAAGAGAATAACATGTACGTTATTGTTTCTTTAAGGGCTATTTAAGGTCATAAAATATAATGACATTTATATAATAAACATATAATTAAACTAAATATATTAATAAGCTCAAGCTCAATAATTTTAGGAAGTTAAAATATCGCATGATAAGAGGAATAGCATATCTTAGATTAACTCAAATATATGTTTTGGATTTAAATGAAGAATTTTCAGAATTGCAAACAAATTATACACTTACGAATTCATTATAAGTTCTTGAAATATATTATCAGAAGAATTATCAAACATATTTATCGAATCATTGAATGAAAATGTCTAAACAATTTCTAATCTAATCTCATATCAATGCAATACACATAAAAAGAGATGTACAATTATCATAATTCAACTTTCATCAATAGCTTAGAATTTCACTTGAGCAATATACAAGAATTTAATATACACCGACACATTCATATAGATTGCTGCAATATTAATTACAATAATTATTAAGCAAGAAATGTATTGTATTATTATATTTTATATTCCTTTCTAGCCCACATTTTTTCTACTGCATTGCTTAGCAAATTATACATTATGTCCCATCATATAACATTGTGCTATAAAAAAAATAACAAATAAGAATTTGTTTGAATGAATGTACTATTGAATTCTACACTGTTTTTTCTTCTAGAATTTTACGCTCAGCATTTTCCGAGATTAGGAGGAAGACGTTCAAGGGTTAGATATTTATCGTGATATATTCTAAGGCGTATATTTTAAAGATTTAAAAAAATATATTTGAATCTTATAACGAGGCGTTTTCGTTTCGCGTAAGAATAGAGAGATAAATATTGATTGGAATGATCTTATAAGGATTCCGTCCTTCGAATTACAGAATGTAATATCAAATTGATGAATAAATCCTTAGATAAAAGACATACTGTATTTATGACACTAAGGATTACCCAATATACTGATTAAGATGGGATCAGTCAAGTGGAAAAAAAGAAACACATTTATACCCATTTAGACCAGAGATTTATGGATATAGGATATCCGCAAATATTTTTGAATGGATTTTATATACTTCAAGAATATATTAAAAGTGTTATTCAATTACACGTACACGATCGCTCTAGAATAAATTTATTTTACAACGAATAAAAATCTATATTTACCTGTTGAATATTGGAAAAAATATAAAACACTTTCTGATAAAAAACCATTGAAATAACTTGAGCTAACTAACAGTCAATTGAATAGTAAAGTACATCTAATAATTTTGTTTGAAAAAATAAAGATAATAACAACGCATTATCAAAGACTTCTATAAACCTCGTTAAGACAATAAGCTATTTCCGTTTTGACTTTCTCAAGAAAATTAGTGAATAATATTTACCAGGAAAATGTCATTATACTTCCAAATCCATTTAACTAATAATATAATTTTAATATTTTTTTTTCATTCAGTAGCTGTTCACATTTCACACGTTCTTCTCTTGATTTTACAAATTAAAAAGATTTGTCAGTTATTTTTTTAAATAAAATAAATTAAATAAACATACTGCTGATGGTCGGCTTTTATAAAATTGTGATACCTATAGTACTTTGCAGTAAAAAAACTCCCAGAAAAAGACATACCCAAGAACCTGTAGATCCCCATCGCTTCAATTTCCTTGGCAAAAAATGTGGAACAAAATTTATATGCAAATACATTGGCAAACATGATATTGTTCCAGATTTATTTCGATGGCTCGGACTTAGCAGTTGAGGTGGACCCAACATTATTTTTTTTATTATTTCACTACTTAACACTTTCACACATTTTTCATTTCATTTTTTATTTTGATAACACTGTTTCTAAATATATATATATAAAGGTACTCAAGAAGTACAAGTAACAATATTCAAACTGAACTACTAGCTAGATAGGGTTGACTTCTTCTAAATATAGACGATAAAAATCAACACTCTGCCTTAAAACGGGTAAAACGTGATTTGCACGAGAGCGTGTTGAACCAATAAGATGAAGAAAAAAAACAACAAAAAAGCTGTATCGATAGAGTAGACCGGTACGTACGTACAGACAAACTAAACCGCGCGGTTATAATCTACCACTACTACCATCCCGGAGCAGAGACTAGCTGAAGTGTGTACTCGCCACAGTGGATTGAGAGAAAATGAGGAACCCAATGTGTTTGTAGCTGGGTGTCCACATCTATAGGTAAGCAAGGGTTACCCAGTGATGGAACCGGCAAAAGATATAATAAGTGAGATAGAAAGTGTCCTGCGTTTGTCAGCGATTATGATAGTTTGTTCATAGTGGTAAACACGATTGTGATATCAAATATTATGACCATAAATACAAATTATATTTTAGCTTCTTCAATATTTTTGACCGACGAACCCCGAACGAAGGAGGTATACAATTCGACTGTCTGCTTTTTTTTGTTCGTGCGCGCCTTTTATGTTGTAAACGAGCTCCGATTTTGATGATTTTGGATTCATTTGAAATCCGAAATTTCCTTCCCTCCAAAAACCGCCGAATGTTATCGGGAAACGTTTAAGTTGAACATTTTTTCAAAAGTGTTACGGTTTTCGAGATCGACGCATGTTAAATATGTATTTTTGCTATGTAGAGAGGGCAATTTCTTTCGAAAATTGAAAATTTTTGGATATTGAATGAAAGATATAATTATTTGTAGGAACATTTATAATGAACATTTTTTACGGTTACGGTTTTCGAGTTAAATCGGTGTTAAAATGGTAACATAAAATACTCAAGCGTGTGAAATAAATATTTTTTACAAAAAATTGGACGACGTTATTAGTTGATACACTGAAAAGTATAAAATAATATTAATTCTATTGGTGGTGGAACTTGTGAAGTTGGTTCCAAAAGTAATAAATCTAACTGCAACTGCACAACTTCAAAAGTAACAGCACCAATAGAATAAATATTATTTTATACTTTTCAGTGCATCAACTAATAACGTCGGTCCAATTTTTTGTAAAAAATGTTTTTAGTTTTATTTTTGAGCGACGTCCCAAACAATTGAGGAATAAAATTCTACTGTGAGCTATTTTTATTAGGTAAATTTCTTATAGAAATATACCTATTGCGATCGTTCACACTTTTGAATTTCGAAAAAAATTCAACGGCATGTTGTTATATGTCTATAAATTAGTCCAAAAAAACATTTGGTTCAAAAGTTTATATATCTATATATATATATTTCCGCTGGCTAAACGCCATCGGGATTTTTTATTTTTGTGTTCGTTTAGGTACGAGGTTTTCTTTTCCCAAAAAAAAAACTCGCCCTCAATTGTGGTGATTTAAAATTACGGGTAATTTTTAAAATTGCATTACCGCCGGTATTACTGTTTGCTTCTTCACCATCAGAAAAATGATATGTTGTTTGTTTATCTAAAATTGCCACCGCCACAAATGACAGACTCATTTGGTTGTATAATCCTTTCCACCATTGCATTACACTCATTTTTCCAGAATGAAGTGAATCCCATATGTAATTAGAATTCCAAAAATCTTGCCGAGCTCGATAAGCAGCTAACTGGCTAATAATTTCGTTTTAATCAAAATTTGGGATTGAGAGCTGCTTGTTTCCTTTCTCATATGCTTGACAAATTTTTTGCAATAATGTAAATGAATTTCATTCCTCTTGTATCCTGTTCTGGAGTTAAATATCTTCCAATTTTAGTGGAATCTAATATATAGTATATAGTACTATACATTCTAGTCAGGAATGCCCAAACTATTATTTAGCTTTTTAAATATTTTCGAATGCTACTATATATTCCAGCCAAGGGTGTCCAAAGAGTCACTTAGCCAATCTAAGTATTCTCGAAACGTACTATACACTTCAGCCAGGGGTGTCCAAAGAGTGTCACTTAGCTAATCTAATTATTCCCGAAAAGTACTATACACTCCGGTCAGGGCTGTCCAATGAGTCACTTTCTCATATGCTCGACGAACTTTTTTTAGCAACAATGTAAATGCATTCATTCCATTCCTCTTGTATCCTGTTCTGGAGTTAAATATCTTCCAATTTTAGTGGAATCTAATATTCACCGCAAAGTGTAATGGAGTCAGTGCCATTTCCTTTCGTTGGTCCAAAGATTTTTCCAAGCCCGTTTCTTTCGCTTTGCTTAGAGGAGAATTAGCTAAGTATTGTGTGAAATAATTGTCTATTTAATGAAAAACAGGTATTACAAAGCTAAGATTTATCACCCTCCAGAATTTTGATGGCAACTAGACAGAAAATTACTGTTCGTTAATTTTTGTAGGTAAAATTACCAAAATTACCGTTACCGTGGTAACTTTACCTACCGTACTTGAATGACTAGGTGGAGGGGGCACTTTTTTTTGGAAAATCGCAAATCTGAGACGGTAGTACTAAAGTAAGGACCATATTTGGCAACGTTTTAATTGAAACTTAAAATCATGGGTTTGATAGAAACAGTGGTAAAATCTGTAATGTGTGTATTTTTGTATTTTATAGTGCAACAAAATAATAAAGTCGTCCTATTTTTTTAAAAAAAAACAATTATTATTATCTTGACGCTTCTATTTAGCAAATACATCAATTTCAAGCAGAAATGAATTATATATTTTAAAAAATCTCATATAAATGTGAACAGACTATACTTGGGTCAAGCATCAATGTGGTGTATAGTAAGTAGTACCATAACGTACATACTACGTACCCTTTGAAACAACAGAATAAAAGGCCTCGTTTACGCAACCCCAACCGTTAATTATTGCATATGGGGGAAACAGCTGTTGAGTTTTTATTCAATTTGTGTACTGGTGCCAGCACAAAACACACGATTGTAGTTTTCATTATTTTAAATTAAACAACAATAATTATGTTAACGAACTTTTTTTCACATAAATCACAAATTTGCGAGAAAATGATTGGCTGTGTTCTGTAAGATATGATTTAATAGTGAAATGTCACGGTACATTGCGCTCTATTAGATTATTAAGGTATTATTTATATTTTTGTCATCAGCCATTTCAACAGAAATATTAATTCTAAAATGAAGCACACCTGGTTGAGCTCAAAAAAACAATAATCAAAATTCAGACAATTTATTCGTGAAACCTTGTAAAGCATTTTTATTTTAAAAAATTCGTTCATATACCTCTAGGTACTCATATATTTTTACTACACAATGACTTTGGAAATTTTCTCAAAATTTCATTACCTGTTTCAAATTTATGAATGTGACACTTTGAGTCGTTAGTAAATTTTGTGTAAAAAATAATTATCTTATACCAATTGGAAATTAATAAAACATCTATTGAAATTAATGAAAAATATTAATTTAAGTCTGAATTGTTATTCTTTGGTTCCAACGTTTCGCAGACTACTAGAAATTTCTTATCTCCAGCCAATAAAAATCGAGTAAAACCTATTATTTACCCTTTGTATTGTGTGCAAACATTCTCTATTTGCTAAAATAGAGATAAGCGCTAACGAACTTTCTAGCAGCGGCAACGGTCCTTGTCCGTACAGTTCCATATTTCTGTTTACAATATAAAATACAGTGTTCACCTTCTAAGAATATCATCAAAAATTCTTCTATTATCTCTCTTGATATCAGCTAGAAATTATTATCACTGTCATTATTACTACATATTTGTTTTCAGTCCGAGGGGGTGAAATGCAACTCGAAATCTGTGTGTAATGACTTTTGAATTTGTATAAATAAATAAAGGATAGATAGACATTAAATAATATTCGGATTTATCATTATTTAGAAACAAACTTGAGTTAGTGAACTGTAATTTTGGTCACGTAGACAAGAAGTAAGAGATGTATATGGATATAGGGCTTTTAGTTTCTTAAAATAGAATCAAACAAAATAAACAGCATAATAATGGGAGCAATATACCTACTGATTGCACCGTTTTTTATGACATGTACACAGGTACATGAAGATACACGTATTTAGGGTAAACATGATTTTATCTTGTATGGTAACGATAGAATGAGTTATGTGATTTGGATTACGTGTCAACAAAATAATTGAACAACATTTATGTAAAGCTTATTCGATTTAAATAATAGAGCTTCTGGTCAACCGAAATTATGTTGGGTACAAAATTTCAAAAGTGACAAAATAATTCGTTTAAAAACAAAGAAAAAGAAAACTGATTGGAAACATTTAATTCGTAGAAATTATAATGTTTCACGCAGTAAGATCGGGTAGTTTGTCTTTAATTAAGAAGAGTTATCAAAATTCAAAAGATAAATTATCAAAAATCTCCGACGTAACAATGTACATGTAATTTATTTTGTTGTTTCTCCATGGATTTTAAATTATTTAAATCAAGATTCATTATATACAAAATGTCACCGTTAATATACAAAATCAATTTATAATGATGTAATGTTACTTTTAATATAGCTATTTTGTCAGATTCAATTACATTAGTATTCAGGAAATTTATATAGAACTTTTTATCTTAATCTCAAAAGTTTTATGAATTATCAGGCACCCGTTAAAAAAATCAAGACTATCTTGTGCCCTGTTTAAATAAATTATTCATTTAAATCAATGATACATTTTTGTTTAACGCATGCTCAAAATCAGTGCTCGTATTTGAGTAGTTTTTTCCAGTTCTTTTTTATTTCTGTTTCATAAGATTATAAATTAATCCAGTGTTCGTATTATTTTTATTTTAATAATAACAGAAGAGGTATCATTTTTATTTTAATTATTTACTTCACTCACTAGATTGAACCAATATTTGATTTCGAATATCCTATGAATAAATAAAACATCAGAAGGTCAGTTTTTGCACAAACTTAGCGTAATGTTAGGCTGATTTAATCTTATTGGTGCTTAATACACATTTTTTCCAATAAACTAGAGATTTATGCGATATAAAATTTCACTTCTTCATGCACCACAATACACCATACATATATTATAATATATGTAATAATTGAATAATTATTATTCTGAATCGCAATATGAATGCAGAAAGCGTTTTGCGTAATCACACACCTTGCAATCCATCAAACGGAAGTTGCAAGTTTTATTTATCTATATATCTATACGTATATATGGTACAATAATATTTGGCCTTATTGATTTCCTGTCAGCCTTTTACAGGCACAAAAATAACGAAATACCCTCACATAAATTTTATTATATATATATACAGGGGTCTAGAAAATCCTACAACATATTCAACACAGTATAACGTCGAAAGTTTTTTGTCGTTATATATGGGCCTGATAAAATCTGCGATCAAAATTGATACCCACTAAACCTAAAACAAAGATTAAATTCACCAATCTTTGCCTAAAGTATTTTTTTTCTGAAAAGCAGTTGTCACATTATCTAAAAAGATACAATATTTTGACTGAAATAAAATTTACATTAAATATCTAATATATTAATTCAACGTGACAATATAAACAAAAAAACTCGGTCAAGTGCGTGTTGGATTTGCTTCGTGAAAATGAGTTTTACTGTAAACTATGAATGAGGGCCTATTATGATATATTATTTATTTGACACGGTAAGTATGTTTGGAACACCAAAGTTTATTCTATACACTGTTGAAAATACACAACAATTAAATTCCAAAAGGTCGTTTCATTTGAATGAACGCAGACTACCCCACCTTTTCACCGTTTTTTTTTAATTCTCAAATGTTTTGTTTTTGCTCTAGTGATTCCTGCATAATTCACCACGTGTGCCATATGTCATGTTTCTAGTCAATAACGGATATAATAAGATGGATAAAGAAAAAGATATGGTCTTAAGTAAGCTACATACCGACAGACTTATAATTTGAACAACTGTTCTTCACGCATGGAAAATTTTCAATAGCCTTCTGTGTTTCTTGATAGTCTAAAAGTCTAAATATTGGCAACACTAAATATAACATCTGGTAATTCAGTCATTATAATAATGATACATATACTAAATCATTTAAATAAAAAAATAATGAATTTTATCTGTTCCTGAACTAAGAAACCAGCGATAGCGAAGGGAAACAAAATATCAAGTGCGAGTTGGGTTCACGTAGAGCGGATTCCCTGCTAAGGATTTTAAATTTATCTATCAGAAAAAGTTTATTAACAATAATTTTAATCTTAAAAAAGTACAAATTCAATGAATTGATCAATTTTATTAACCAGATTATTAAAAGATTCGATTCTTTTATAGATCTTACAAAATTTTGAATTTAAGACTTCCTTGCACTGCTGCTGCTTAAATCAAAACATTTTCAATAGTAGCATTTTGTGAAGACCTTTTAAAGACACTCTATATTGACTGATCATAAGAAGTATGATATCATCTTTCTACCTTCTTGAATAGAGACAATTAAATTGTACAAATTATATATTTAAAAAATATAATATCAAGAAAGATTATAACTAATGTGTTACTATAAGATTTATTGGCTTCGTGTTCTGGTAGCAAAAATTAGCAACTACTAATTTAAGACATCTCAATGTTAACGCACCAAAAAATATTTAAGTAATCGATACACGATCTGACTAGTGGAATGTGTGGCCATATTGACTATGCCATTTTTGTCTCTCCCCCTCAACACCTTAACTCAATTGAATAATTCAAGAACCGATTGATTACTGTTGATTTTCAGTGTACACCCGTGGTTTGTGGTAGGTATATCTATTGACTTCTATTTATATATATTCAATGCAGAAGAAACCTTGTTGGAATTAATAATTAAGTCATTTCCATATAAAAATTTATGCGCATCACTGAAATAAACATTAGATACTGCGGCGACAAACAGTCTACTACTAGAGATTTTATAAACCTATCCGATTTTATTAACCAGCAATTATTTACATAAAACTCAATTTCATCCAAATAAAACGAATCAATTAAAATTTACGTAAATTATTTCACTTATGCCTTATGTTGTCGACTGTAGAATATAAAGGCAAGCTTTGCTTATCTCTGCAGCAATTTACCTCTTTATTAAAGGATCTTTAAAACCAGAAGATTGAAATGATACAAACTGTTCCTGAGAATTGAAAAAAATACTGTCAGGATATCAACAATACTTCAATTATTACAAAATGTATTTTTTTAAACTATAGAAAGTGAAATTTAAAAATTTTTGGAATGAATTTTCATGGTTTCTCAACCGACGACTCTTGAAAGGAGAATACTGAGAATTGGTCCTTCCTCAGAAACTTTGACCGAATGGGGTGGTGGGGACAATTCATGTTCGCAAATTGAAAATCCGAGACTCCCTATTAATTCCTCATGACTAATTAACTCTTCAATCAACATATTTAAAAGGCTTTTGGCAAAGTGAATTTCATAATGTAAAAATATAACTTTCACATTCCAAATAGGAAGGCGTAGACATAGATATGTGTATATACATATATTGCTTATGCTAACGAACCCAAAAAATATTTTCAGGCATATCATGAATATAATATAGAATATTAAAATTATATAAAAATATCTAAACAATGGGTGATTAAAATGTTATATAACTTCAAAGCGAGCATCTCACAGATAATTATTACATAACGAGTATGAAAGAAAAAAGATTTGAAAACATCATTTAAAGAAAAATGGTGTACATATATAATATAAAAGATTATTGACAAACTGAAGTGGACGCTGGTTTTTGAGATACTTTATGTTGTTTATACTTCTCACATATATTTATTCATCTATAATAATTAAACAAGTCTCTGGAGGCAGTAGAATATGAATAGAAATCTATGACGTATTGAAAGATAGCACTGCATTTGAACTTTACCAAGGATATATTTTTTTTAAATTTTAATAATTATAACTGATTTATAATATATAAAATATATGCAATGATCGAATTCGTTAAGAAGCACTGCTTCAAGAAAATAAAATCAAATCCCAAAAATTAAAGTTTTGTCTACAGAATATACACAAAAATTCTATGATTAACTATAAAATATTAATAATTGACTTACCAGATAATGTCTATCTTTGTATAAATACAATTTAGGCCCTTTTAAAACGATAAACACCTGCTTCCAAGAACGATCTGTTGACCTCTGAAAAAAGCAGAAAACAAAAAAAATATTATAAATATTTTTTTTTATTTCAACATCACTCTCACCTTTCCATCAATTTCCAATATTTTACAATGCAAATTACCCTCTCTGATGATGCTGTATCTTTGTTGCTTTTCTTCCAATGTGGGACTGCCACATATTTTTCCATCTTTATCCAAGGAGCCGCTACTAGTGCTGCTAATGCTGCCACTGCGAAAATGGATAATAAAAGAGTTAAAAAATAAAACCATATTAATTTCACCTTGTCTTCATTTACTGTTATTATTGTAATTCACCCGTTTCAAGGTACCCAGAGTCATATACATACTATTGGCGTTCAATAAGTCTGTAGGATCAATCACATTCATCTGAACAAACCCGCTTATATCTATAATCTATACATATAATAAATCTGTTGGGAGTTTTCTCGATGTTCGGATACAACTTGACAAATATTTCCACCTGAGTCACAGTCTAGGATAATTTTTAATCCACAAAAATAATTAGAAAGCAGCTTTCAGAATTTAAAAGAATAGTACCCGTAGCGACATCTGTTGCTGAGTAGCTAAGATAAAAAAACAATACGGCGGGTTCACACTTCGTAATATAGATGACGGAGATGGTATAACCTCATGATATATTATCATGGAGTAAATGAAGTCAACAAACAATATCACAGACTAGTTTTTTATATATAATTTTAAGTGGAGTTCAAAGCATGTCTTCACATCTTGTTATTGGCTGTTCTGACTGTTTCTGTTAATTCAGCCATCAGTTATGCTATTTTTTCAGAATTCGCGCACGATTGAAGAAGAAAACCAGGAAGTCAATTGGACGATTATGAATTTTTCGTAAAAATATATGGAATATACCTTCTGATTACCATTTTATCTCATTTGAGTGATGCAACATAATTAAAATATTAGTTAAACACATTTTAATATTGGTTAGCAAGTTTTTTAGTATGTTCTTACATATAATTTACATACAAATCAAATTATAGATACATACCAAGTTGTTAGTTTAAACTATATAAATAAAATGATTGTATAATTATCCGTAAAGAATTTCAAAAAAGACGAAGGAGAAACGAAAAAAGTGCATACATTTAGCCCAAATGGCTTATTTCGGATATATACAGGGTATTTCATAAATAATGGGAAATATTTTAACTAGAAAATCTTGGGCTCAAAATTTGAAGAATCAACCCAAATCACATAGAGAAAATTCATCGGATTACTGAGTCAGAAAGAATTTGATAAAAAATGATTTGTGTCCTTATATGGTGAAATTTACCTACAGGTATAATTTTTGAAGCTCTCCAAATCGTCGATTAATGGAATATTTGCGACAAAATTGTTACAAACATATACATATATATTTTTTGATTTAAAATATTGACAAGTATTTCATCTAGTATACAGTTCCTTCCAACTTACATACCGATACCGTTGTATAGCTCATACGTAATCAAGTCGAGATGTAAGTTTGTTAGATTAGATTAGTAGATAAGCAGTGGAAGGCATATTAGATTTTCTTGCAAAGTCGTTATTGTCACCAACATAATATCTTATTATTATCTCACCCGATCGAGTAAGCTGCGTCTTCAAATAGCTTCCGAAGCTGTTGTATATCACCAGGGAAAATAGGAGGCCTCCACCGCCTTGCAGCGCTACTCGCAGTAAATACCATAATGTACA
The DNA here is from genome assembly GCA_958507055.1 of Crioceris asparagi. NCBI lineage: Eukaryota > Metazoa > Arthropoda > Insecta > Coleoptera > Chrysomelidae > Crioceris > Crioceris asparagi. The sequence continues at coordinate 103,989 of OY293832.1, forward strand.
AAATAAATAAAAAAAAAACAACCTAACATACATACTACTATCATCTAATAAGCCCCACAAAAAATAAAGCCAGAAATATATATATCACAAATAGATCAAGGAAAACGTAGCGTAACTCTATCAGGTTATGTGTAGAGATGTAGCATTAATATGTCCAAAGTCCAACCATGAAATCGCGCAATCGTGCAAATAATGCAAGAAGCGCCTATAAAAATAATGACAATTTTTATTGAACATTTATAAATCTTCAGTGCACGCCACTGAATGAGAAGCGTAAGTAAGTACATACATCATTATTTGTGATCTACGACCTACGTATTGAACAATTCATTGCATTGACCGATGAGAGATTAATACGCTTTCTTTGACACTTTGACATGCGCATTAATATATGTGTATACCAGATATACAGGGTGTTTCATAATATATATTATAAAACACCCTGTTCAAATTAATATCGAATTTGTGAAGAAAAACTGTTTGTGGTTAGCTGGTTTACAAAAGAAAACATCCTCATTGCAAGCCCTTTCCAAGCCTCAGTCCTCTACACACAGGTTCAAGAATTTCTTATTACAATTGGGGTAGTGTAACTACTTTTTTAATTTGATAAATGATTTTCCTTCTAACTGCACTTCCGGCAATATTTGCTTAGGCAACATTGTAGGTTAGATATATTTTTTCAATACATTAAGAACCATCTTTACAGATAACTCGATGGGGGGGTACTTTACACGGCAAAGAAGAAGTGAACACCTTTAGGTATCAAACAAATAAAAAATATAACCCCTCTACCCTATATTATACAAACACTCGACTATCTGTTCTTGAAGAACTCACTCACCTTCTGAGCATCTGCGGTGATACATCATCATCTACATCGTTCAGCAAATGATAATGTTGATTATTAGAAGTATCTAATTGCATTCTTCCACCCTCGGTGGCCTTAAGGTAGGACTCACGTCGCATTGCCCGTTCATCTTCACCTAGAACAGTAGATGACAGTAAGTATGCTTCCAAGATTAGATCCATACATTACAAACAACATAAAACGTATTTAATTAGGCAGTAAATTATTTCAGATATTATTGTGTGAGAAGTCTTTATTAATGTTAAAATTTGCAATATATTTATATGAAACATGTGATTTAGTTGATAAGGAGATAACATAGAAGATAAGATTGATATTTGATAACATTAACATGAGATTTGGAATGTTTCTCTATTAAATGTGTATATTTTTAGAAATCGTGTGTTTTTTCAATAATTTATTATGTTATTGCGCTGCAGTGAGAGAGTTTTACATTCAAAGGTGAACCCAATTATTTTGAAAACGATTTTGTAAGTATCTTGAAAATTATTAGTCTGATAGATACAGTTTGTCACAGTATTGACAGTTTGACAAGCCTCTAAAACATTATGAACTCACCTCACAACTTTTAGCACAGGGTTAAACGTTACAATATAAAATATATACTCAGGTTTAGTATATACTTACTTATGTTAGTATTCTTAGGTCTTCTTTTAACCACAACCGGTTTATCATCAACTGAAACTGAAAGGTATTTGCGTTTAGTATGTTTGCTTAAATCAAGAATGGATATTAGAGAATTAGATGCGAGTTTTAGATTACTATATTAAGAAGCTCAAACAATATACAACAAAAATCGTTTTAGTTCCATAAAAATATAAAATAGTTTGTAATGCATTTTCTCAGAAAATAGTGCAAGCATTAGTTTACGCTCCAGATTGAGTAATTGAACAGCAAACATTACACCAAGTCGTAGTGTAATGATTTTATTTAATAGTCGTAGTTGTCAGTTACAGCAACACCCAACAAAAAAACAAGTCCAAACACGTCATGGCAAGAGCCAAGAGCAGAAGAAAACACTCACTGCTTGGCACTGCATGCCTTGTACTTGTAGCAGGCTTGATATGTCTGGCTGGTCGAACAGGTGCCAATAACTGATTTGGTCTAGATGGAAATGTTATAGGAACTGAAGATGATGATGTTTCAGGAGTGTAACGATCAGATACGGGTATTATAAGTGGAGATTGATCTCCAGCAGCGGTAGGTTTTATTTTTGGAGAAACAGCTTCGATGATACCATCACCTGAGAATTCTGCGATAAAAATATGGGAAAGAAATGTTTTTGATGTGTTGTTTTATTTGTTGAGAGAGAAAAGTCGGGATGTGATTTTGAGTTGACCGGTGTAAGATATAATAGATTTAGGCGACTGATAATCAAGTATTCATCTAGACAACTTCTTCTACGTTATTGCCCGGATGATAGATCTACCGAACCGACTACCTTCCCACTCTAAGTTAAAGTAAAACATATCTCAAGAAAAATTTATTCCGAATCTTTACGGAAAAAATTGCATTTCACTCACCATTTGGTTTCTGTCGAAGGGAATGACTTGCTAAATTAGCCGTATCTTGTCTACTAATTCTTTTCGATGTCGTTTCCTTGCTGCTGCTCCTGTCGTCCAAAGTTTCTCCTCCCTCCAACCAGGATTCGGCCGAGTTTGAACGTATATGGAGGACTTTAGAGGTCTGATTACTCGATATATCTGCAAATAGACAACATTTTTAAGTCAAAATAGAGTAAGAGATAAGGTAAAATTATTGTTAGAAACATTCCAAAAATATTTCATAGAAATATGTATTACCACAAAATACAAAAAAGGGTTATTCGAAAAGGCTAAATGATTATTTCAAGAAGAATATCATGTGACAAAATATTGTCAATTTGAAAACATGAAACTAAAATAATATTAAGTGTACTTAAAGCATATTACATAGTACATTTAGTAAAAACCACAAATTTTCATTAGTATCAGTTCTACAAATATTATATAAGAGCAAAAATATAACTAACTGGCTAAATTCTCTTAGCGTATTTAAAAATTTAATTTCCTTTAATACAATTATTACAATTATTTTAGGCTTAAATAAATTTAATTGTTTAAGATTAACTTTCTTATGACAATAAATACATTTCATAACATCTAATAGACAGTTTTACCGGTAAGATATTTTTCTATTTATTTTTTTAACTTGCAGTTTATTAAAATTACTCAATCAATCAGTTTCAAGTTCTTATTATTTTATGTCATAAAAATTTATAGATCAAGAAAAAAACATGGTTTATTAATAGTAGCTGATAGGGTTTTGACATTTGCATTTCACACAAATGTTATTAAATGTAATTTTAATTTCAACAAATTTATTACATAAACGACCTCATTATGAACTCAAAATAATTCATGTTGTGGAAGACAAAAAGACAGCGCCTAGACTTTGCTGACTCTACATACTATGGGAAAAAACATCACCTTCTGTTTAGAGAATATAATATTTATAATTATATTGAATGTGGATAAACAAAACAAATATTATTAGTCATAAAAATGATTCATTCACTATTGATTGTTGAATTTTAATAATCAGCTATGTTTCTTGTAAAATTATTAAAGTTTTTTTTTTTTATTATAATTTATCATATTTGTCTTTCTTTTTTTAAAAGTAACTCAACTTGTTCGATTTGAGTGTATTTATGATTTTTTTTGATTTTTTTATTTTCCCATTTTTTATATTAACAATATTTCAGTTAGTTTTCATTGTATTCAAATATTGTTTCCACTATTTTTATCAAAAACACTTAAAAGTATTGTCCCCTGGGTTTAGCTCCAAGAAAATGTATCACAGAAAATTTTAAGCAATTAAATTCCGTTTCTTTTTACTAAAAAATCACAGAAACATGGGTACTTAGAATATCTTAGAATTTCTAAGAAACTAAAACACACAAAACACCATAATATTATGTTAAGAAAAAATTAACAAATGAGAAAATACAACTAAAAATACCAAACTATAGATCAGAAAAAAGTTTTCTTGTTAAAAAACACTGTGTTCTACACAAAAAAAGTCAAACAAAAAAAATCGTTATTCTCCTACGGTTAAAATAATTGCTACTACACAACCTCAGTTTCTCTGTGGCATATTTTTCTCACTCTCAGTAATTTGCTAACCTGTTGTTGTCGTTATGTCACCATTTTGTTGTTCCTGATAATCAGGTGGCGGGGGACAATGCAAATACTTGCTACCACTGGGAATGGTCACATTCCCGGATAGCAACTTCTTGTTGCTACTGGTGCCAGTTGTTGTTGTTGCGGTTGCATCGTTGTAAATTGACGTAATACTCGAGCAACTTGCGTAACTTCCTACATAATATATATGCAAAAATAAAAACGGAAACGAGAATTGGTTCAAATGGTAGCGAAAGGACAAAAAGATGTTTTGCAACAATAAAATGTAATCTTTCATACTTGACAATACTCTTTTACCTTTACAAGGTGCAGAACCCTAAGAACTTAATAAAAAAAATGATATCATACATACATAGATAATAAACAAAAAACACCAACCTGAACTATCCAAGGACCTGCTGTCCCTCTGTATCCTTTTCTGTGATGTATTCGGCGTTGCCATCATGGAAGCAGTAACAGCAGAAGACGATGTTGTCGCTGATGTTGAAGTCGATGTACTGCTTGCATCCCTTCGTGGCTCATAAGCTGATGGCACACCAGTAGTTGATGCTGAAGTAGTTCGAGTCTCATATTCCTGAGCTCGAGCACAAACAGTGGGTACCAATTTTTTCGAACTCAATCGGGACAATTCGCTGCGCGAAAAATTCATCTTGTTACCGGACGCAGCATCATCTTCAGGCAATGGCCGGCCGCTTTCAAAGTCCTTGGCTCGTTTTTGGACAATTTGCAGTGCCGCTACTGGATATCTGGACTCTTCCAGGCTGTCGTAGCCTTTTGGGGCCATCTCACCTTCTGGCACATCGTCACTGTGATGTTGATGATGAATCACCATAAGCTTTTCCATAGGTGATGTTGCACCCTTTTGCTGGTGTGGATCAACAAACGGTTGCACCATTGTCATTTCACGTTCATTGTCAATGTCATTTTTAACGCGCACCACATTTTGGTGAGCTGGTTTCATAGTTGTTGTTGCTCTTCCTTCCATTTGTGGCGGCCATATGGGCTTCTCCAACCGTTTGGGGCGTATGTAGAAATCACGACGTACTTGTCCTGGTTGCAGTTCCTCTGATAATGCTGTTGGAGGCAAGCTAAGCAGAAACTCCTCCTTTTGTTGCACGCTGCGCCGTACGCGTGTCATGATGGCTGAATCATCAGTTTCATGGCCTGTAAGTGTCGATGTTGAACCACCAAACAAGGAGGAGGAGGAGGCCAAGCTTTCCTTGCTGGATGAGCATAATGATGAGGAGGTGGATTCTCGGCGACCTTCTGTCACCAGGACATCGGAAGGGTTGTTTAGACTGCCATTTTCGTAATTGATTTTATTATTGTATGTATTGCAGTAGGCTGATGCTTTCATGTTGTGATCGTCCTCTAGGTTATTACCACTGCTGGAGAGGTTCAAACTGGGATAATCTTGCCGTTTGTATCTGAAGAAAGAAGGAAAATGTCAGAAGACGACGAAGACGAGGTTTGACATGGCTGTTTAAAAGTATAACTGAGGAAGAGTAATGAAAAAGCAGAGGATATGGTACTAGATGGTAGAGAAGTTAATAGAGAACATGCTATAAGGGTGACAGAGGCGTATACGAAATGTCAATTTGGTAATAATTCAACACTCACCTTTCTCTTTCAGAAAGAGTATTGCCCTCACTGGCCCTCCTGCCCATTTTTCTGTACAACGGCACCTGAGGCACAGCCCTCGATGATTTAATCTTCTGCGTTCCACACTCATTGGGGTAGATTTCCGAATAGATTTCTTGTTGTAATAATTGTTGCTGTCTACTACTCCTCTGTGGTTGTGGTCTTGACGTTGTTTCCGAATAAATATTGTCGGCACTTCTTTGCTGGCCGCTGCGCAGATTGCTGCTTCTCGTCGTCTTACGTTCGTTATTCTGTTGCCAAATATCGTCACTCTGTGCAGCGTAGTAGGGCTGTTGCAGCGATCGCCACGAGATGGCGTCCACTTTGAAGCCAGGTGCTGCGTCCCTCCCACCACCACCTCCCAACAAATGATGGGTGAGGAATCGCTGCGCCGTCTGTCTGTCGTTTGGTATATCGGAATAATATGTCGGTCGATTCGATGCTGGGTTGTAAGCTGTCTCGGCGAAAAACTATAACAGACAATAATATGCGGTTTAAATGTAAATTTGTAAAAACAAAACAGGCAAAATTAACCCCAATAACACCTGTTATAGTTTTACCAATGAACATGGCCAACTTTGTTTGTTTGTTGTTGGGGTTATTTGGTTAATTTTGTCTTTGTTTTGATCTACGTTAATGGTTACACTTTACACGTGCTAAATAACTATAAAACCCATTTTGCAAAACTGTTATTCCGAATCCGAATTTTAAATAGAAAGCCCTTCGTCTTACCCTTTGTAGGACGTCCTCTTCCTTAGGCACCACCAGTAGGTGCAGGTATTCGGGGCTGTTGACAATCAATTGCACAACTTCCGAGTAACTTTTATTCTTTACAGGTACACCATTAACGCCGACCAACCGGTCACCGCGTTGAAGTCCAGCCTGTTTAGCGGGGCTTCTATCACGAACGTGTTTCACAAAGATGGTGTCCATGGGCGCAAGCAAAGCGCCCACAGCTGCATGCCTGCCATCACAATTCTCCTAGAAAGCGAAAAAAAAAACAAAGACATTGAAAAGATAGCTCAAACTTTACAAATTTTTTACAAACAGGTGTTACAACAGGCCAGTAGATATTGTTGCAGGTACAAAACGCTAAAAAAATTCAATGAACTTTATCTTGTAACTATAAAATTAAAATGTACCTATGGGTCAGAGTGTGCTAATATGGGGTCAAACTTAACATGGTGAAATAAAAACTTATATAACCAAAATCTGTATGTATAACAACTCAGTAGCCTCCCTAACAGAAACGTGACGGCGACACGTTCACCACGGCATCAGGACAAGTCCCAGGGCAACATATTTCAGGCCCATCACACTCTAATGTGCAACCGTGGCGTCCCGCGTCCCTATTTACAGATCAGTAACACAATCCTAACAAAAGAGCTTGGCTTGAAAATAGCTATATACCGGACCTAACTTATTTATGTAAAATACTACTTACTGCAAGTGAATCAGGCGGGTAAACGATGAAATGTCGCAATGTGAAACCGAAACTGTCGTCATGCCTTTTTATGTACAAACTTCTTGGTCCTCGACTGCCCCTTGGTACTGCAACTACACCACTGGAACAATTGCTACTGTTGATCTGTAATTCGAAAGATAAATCAATTGATTTAGATTACCATTTATAAGAAAAGATATGTTCTCTTTGAATACGAAAATATATAAAAGTATACCTTGGTGTGTCTCATAGTTTTAGGTTATGGGATTTTGTAGTCTGATAAAAATAATTCCCAATATTAAAGGTATTGTTCAGCTGAGATTATGGATATCAGATAAGACTGGATAGGATATGAATGTAATCAATAAAAATAAATTGCGAAATAGTCTCGTGATATCAGAGGGGATGTACTTTGATGATATACATATTATTAAGTAACAATTAATTCCTATCGTTTTTAGTAAGATGTATCCAAATCTAAAAATCTAAGTCAATATTTCTATATATCTGTAAATTTTAGAGAAACAATAAGAATTATATGTATAATATTATATACTTTATATATATTTTATATAATAAATAAAATACGTAATAATTTATAATTAAAATCCTTTTTATCCATAGGCGTAGACACTGGAAATATAAAATCAATAATAAATAAATGTTTCATGCCTGTGGATAGATATTTTCCTTAATTGTGATATGGGATCATTGTGTAAGGACCTTTTAGAAATATCCTGTGACATTGACTCTGGTAATTACAAAAAGTTTCAACATTGACTTGTCGATTAGTTTTATGAACAAGAAAAAAGAAAACTATTCAAACTCTATTATAATCTTTCCGTTTAAAATTTTAAAAATGTCCAAATATGATGTTAGTATATTTATTAACTCAACGAAAGTCATCGTGTGTGCTTTTAGACCTTTCGGTATGCGGAAAGCCAGATTATATATATACTATAAAATCTACGAGTACAAAAGTCTCTACTACTAAACTAATAATAAACTTGGTGCATATTTTAGAGTTAATGTTCACGATGTAAATAGCGTTGTTAACCTATTTCTTCGTAAAATTCGAATGAAAGATCAAGAAACTGTTGAGAATGCATTTTAAAATTATGAACATACCTACATACAATAGATGATGTACACGATTTTGTATTCATTAATTATTTTTCTTTTATTTTTCCGAGTCATTAAGTACATTCGAATTACCCTCGTACAAAACCAGGGTGAACGGTATAGTATAAAGCATGTGTCTGTTCGTTCAATCTCAAGGACAATTTTATTCTTCAAAGTAATTATTATTCATATATTATGTGAATGTTTATCCGCATAATTAGATCGGAATGCTTTCAAGAAGAATCCTCTACTTGTGTCTTGTAAATATGAATAAAGTTTCTACTTCAGTGAATTAGCTGAACAGATTATTAGTACCATTACACAAAGAAGCATACATACTACATGTTATATAACTAAACTACGGAATATTTATTCACGTGGAAAAAGTCTATAATTAGTTTTGTTAAAGCCTGTCAAACTTCTTTCATTACATAAACAAAACAAAACATAATAACTAATAATAATAAAGTTCGGGTAATTAATCATTGTTGAAATCTATATATGTATTTATATAAAACAGAGTGGTGTTAGTTCGTATAGAATAACAGATAACTATTAAAATATATAGGTAATTATTTTTTATATAAATTCAGATTGGACATCCGCACTATTCCTTGCTGATAAGTAAAACACTCATGTACTTAAACTTCTATACGGCTAGCATTTTGGAAAAAAATACGCAAAAATGAAGCCAAAAACCTGGGGATAGCTGGCGATATGCGCATGCGTCATGAACTTTTTTGGCTAAGAGGAGGGACATGTCATTATATTACCAAGCTTACCATTGATACAGTTTATTTGGTAAGCTGAGATGTTACCATGGGATACTACATGATGTGACACAAAGCCACCTCCCCTTTCGCGCATGCGTACTAAACTCGCAATCCTCATACTGAGCTTCACATAAAAATTGAAGGATCAAATTATAGTTATATAGAATTATGTGAAATCACCACTACCATACCGGATCGTGAGTTTCATCTAATCCTCAAAAGGTGGCGCTACCAAAAACAATACATAACGTTAATAAATTAAGATTACCTGAAACTAGCACTACTCATTGACTTTTGGGCCGTACAGAGTTCGCCGCGTCAGCTTGTTATAGATAAAATCAATTTAAATCAGCAATGTGATAAAGTCATTAGCTATATTCTATTTCAAACAGAGATAGATTACTAAATTAGATTAATGAAGGGATTTCTATTGTATTATGTCGCATAAGCGCATAAGTAGTAGGTATAGGGACTTTTTAGTGACTTACCTATCATTGAGAATGCATAGATAATGTACCTATATATAAAGTTCGAATTTATCAGCTTGAATAGTAGTTTTAATCGAATCATTCAAGTCTATTTATTATGCATCTTGTCGTGTTTTAAGGTTATATTTAATATTTAATTTTGATATAAGTTGTCAGGAAAAATTAGTTGATTTCAATCCGTTTAGATATAACGATTTGCCAATACTTGCAATTTCTGACCTACCTACCAAACCATCTGTGACGTATTTACATATTAAATAAAGTCCAAATCTATATATATATAAAACAAAGTAGACCGATTTTAAATATCTCTTATTTTTTGGACTCTCTTGGCATAGAGTAACAGAATAACTATTAAAATAACAGAAAATTAACTGAAAAAATATACAGGTAATTAATTTTAATATAAATTAAGATTGGACATCCACCATATTCCTTGTCGGCATGTCAAACAGTATTCTTCTACACCAATAGCATATCGGATCGTGAGTTTCATTTAATACTCAAAAGGTGGCGCCACCAAGAACAATATATACGTTAATAAATTTACATAATAGGTTTTTCTATTTTGTGTGCTCAAATATGTTTTAACCAAACCAACAACCTTTTATAGAATATAATATGAACACCCACCATCCGTATTTTTTATTGAATGCGAGTGCATTATTATTTATTTACAGCTTTCTATTGAAACAACGCGAAAATTATTCAAGCATGTAGATTATTTACAACCAAATACAAATCATCGTATTTCATGTATGTATTGGTATTTAGAAAGACAATAATCAGCGCGTAACTTTTAAAAAATTTGAGAAAAGCTGCGCAGCAAGCCATATCTCTTTCGCCAAAACCCTATATTTACGTAACAATTATGTAGAACAACACAACTTGGTTTATAATAAATTTCAACGACCAGTATATACCTTTGGCATTTTTATTTATTTTAGCAATGCAATAAGTAATCAAGCAGTATATATGCGGCTTTCTGGTTAAATTGTAAGGAATATTTATAACATACCTAATACTACTTTCAATTTTTCCATTTTTTACCAATCGCGAAACTTTACCTAATTTAAATTGACAATGTTTCTCTGCCATATAATAATTAAATGCAATATAAAAATTATATTAAACCTACAGTAGGTATATACCTAATTGATCCTCGATGGTCACAGCGTATGTACTTACTTCACAGTAGATTCATTCTACCAAAAACCAATTTTATATGTCAAAGTTAGAATTTTCCTATTAAGGAATTGAAAATTCGACACATTTCGATCAATTTTTTTAAAGTATGGAAGACCGTCATTTTTAAGCACTGGGTCTGTCATACGTACTTTTTTGGTGAAAAATAAAAATACCTCATTCATTTTGATGAAACTGGTTCATTTAAAGAGAACTTTTATTTAGAAGAACATCAGCGTTTCTACAAAAAGAATCAAAAACAACTTCTGTTGTCGATTAGTTAACCCACAAGCTCAAAAAAAATAGGGCGCAACTAAATACACTATAAATTCTAAATTAAGTTCACACTTCACATGAATGATAAAGGCAAACTGATGTGTGATGAGATTAATTTCCCATGCAAGCGACAGGCGTTACAAACAGTGCGCGTGGACAGAGTCACGGGCATTTACTAATTTTTATTGTACTAATAAATAAAATCGAAGTGTCTGTAATATCAAAATAAAAGGTTTTATTTAATGGCATATGGAAGTATATGTGTTAGTAATAACGAATCCATGTGACGGCTCAACCGATTCTAACAAGATGTTCACTGGCAGGTAGCGCGAACGAAGTCGCTAGTACTTAATAATGATTATTTTTAAAGCATGAGCCAAAATGCTATTTTCTACCTTCACACACCATACTTTTACCATATCCGCAACCATAGAAGAAGGAAAAACAATTTGGATTGTAAAACAATGAACTCATTCATTAGTAATAGTTCCTAATTACAACATTTAGCTTTCGCTTAACTTTCCATTTTTTTCCTAGTAGCTAGTTTAGCAAATAAACGGAATAGGAAGAAAGCATTAAAATTTGTTAAATCTTGAAATAATGATAAAAAGCATTTATCTATAAAGGCTACGTCAAAAAAAAACTTTAAACGGATGTATATCAATTCACACTTTGATTACAAAATGTCCAATACGAGGTACTCGTGTAGAAGCTGTTATTTGCTAATTAGTTTTTATGACATTTAGAAAACATAGATCCATTTTTGCATCAATTATTTTTATCAGTAATTAAAAATGTTACTACATAAATATTTATTTAAGAATTTTCTTTTGTTAATTTTAATCTTGATTTTTTCGAATGCTCGAATTCGAACTAATCGTGACGATATTCGATTAAAATTGTGTAGATGTATTGTAAACAAGTTGCGTAAAGGAAATAAAACGCCTTAAGGATTATTATAAACAAAAAATCAAGGTTTTTTAAACGTTAGGTACAGTTTAGAACGTGAACTATACACAATTTTGTTGTGATCCTTGTTGAGTCAATATTTTTTAAATTCTTTATTTTACAATATAAAAAATAATATATTGTCTATAATAATTACATTTAATTTGAGTCAACAGATATTCCAATTTTGTAATTCTAGTACCAGTATTTTTAAAATGTTATTTAATAATAAATTCATTATGTAATATTTTAGCATTTGTAATACAGAAAAGTTACGTTACTGTAATCAATTAATTGGATCAAGATGTCATTCCAAATGACACTGTCAAGCAAAATTTTTATGGACCTCCCGAGTGGAATTCTCACTCAGAGGAAATATGACCTTTCAAAAGTACCTAAAATGTTTTAATCTCCAAAACGGTGACATGGTAAGTTAGCAAGGTGAAGCAGCCCTAAAATTATGGTAAATAAAATGATCAAACTAAGTCGAAATGTCTTGTCACTTTTATAGATCATAGCACTTCTAGAATCAAAGCTAATATTGAGATATATAATTGATGTTGTTCATCCAGAGGAAAATCCTGCTTCTAAATAAACGCCTTTCTATTTTTAGTTGTTACTTTTGGCAAGGAAACTCGACCTTTACCATTTCATCAAACAATCGATTTACAAAAAGTATATTACGCTGAAATTTCAATTTCAACACAACATTTAGGAAATTAATGAAGTTATCAGTCTTCAGATTTGAAAACATTAAGAAAATTATTTTTTTAATAATATCTAAAAGTTAAATGGAAAAACTGATATTTGAAACTGTAATTAAATTTAATACCAAATTTTATTTAATAGTACGTAATCTATCTACCAGTAACTTACCGGAAATTGTTGATCAGTTTGCGTTTTCTGTGCTCTCTGGTATGTTTCCTGTAAAAGAAATAGGAATAGTAAGTATAATAAAATCAATTTTCAAATGCTCAAGAAACTACACTATAACTTAAAACATAAATATATTAATATACAAGGAAAACAAATCAAATTCTAGTACACTGAGCTAGGATATCAATTCAAATATCATCTTTGCCATTCAAGATTCATGCACAAGTGCGAGTCAGACTCACGGTGATAGGGTTAAACTAGTTATTATACTTATTAATTATTATAAGTTCAGTGACTCATTCTTCTATGCATCATGCCCCAAATATAGTGGTTAAAAAATAGTATATTTTTTACGAAACGTATAGGTATATGTGTAATACCTATACCAAATGACTTTTGAGACAAAATGATTCATAACTCATTTAAAAACTGAAAATAATATACATCTTTTATAATTTTTGGCAAGTAAAGGGAACTGTAAATAAACATCGACATTTAAATATATGTTTCGCTAAAAATGATTTATGTAACATAGCAATGAAGCTTCTCTGGTAACCTTGATTACCTTTATTTTTGACCGACGAACCCGAACGGAGGAGGTGTACAATTCGACTGTCTGCTTTTTTTTCGTTCGTGCGTTTTATAAAGTAGTACTCTGACTTTGATGATTTTTCATTCAATTAAAAGAGGAGGCTTGAGAAATGTTATAACATATTTATAAAAACACAAATCCGAAATCTCCTTCTCTCCTGAAAATAAATAATTATTGTTTGAGACCAACTATTCAATCGATATTAGGATTTTTGTGGATAATTAGAAAGAGAACAATGGAACCAACATTAATAGATTTAAGAGTACAAAATTATATTAACCTATTTTATTTAGTATTAAGATTATAATTTGTCTTTTTTTTATCTTAATAAAGCGAACAAATATCAAAATGGTATCTATATCTAAGTTTTCACAATTTCAACAAATCAGATCACATATACCTAATACAACGATTTTGTTCAGAGAAACCGATTTTCTTATTGAATAGAAATAATAATTAAAAAGGAACTAATTTGCCTTGTCTATAAATCCAATAAGACTAAACAGATTTGCTGTCCTAACCAGCGATAACTTTCTTCTGTTTTTCGTTTAAATTTATTATATATACACTATATATACTACATAATATATATTGTGGATCACGTGTAAAAATCTGTTAAAGCTTTGTTAACAGTTATCCATCCAGGTGTTAACGTGTTTCCTTTTTTCTTTTCGTCATCATTGGTTATTTATTTTTTTTTCGGCTTCGTAACAGATTCAACACGTACAGGGGGCACTTCTTCTCTGTACAATATTACAAGGAAGTTGCGGCCTACTTTTACATACACATTTAATTTTGCGAATGGACAAGCTCGACTGAATTCATTGTTGTTATACTGAATTATTGAACAGGGGACTTGGTTAAAGTCGAGCAAAAAAATGTAGACATTTTCTGCATAAGAAGGCCCCGTTTTTTGTTCCGAAGAGAGAAACGATTTGTCTTTGATCCATTCATTCCATAGACAAATAAGGAATTTATTCGAATTTACTCTTATCTAGGTGCATAATAATTCAAATTTTAGAAAGTTATCAGCTGTTCCAACCTTTGTCATGATTTGTCAAATGGACACAAAATTATCTGATCAACATACGCATTGGGTGCTGAAAATGGGTTCTTCATTAACTGTTGGAATAAAGCCTATAAAATAGGAACGGTGACCGTAAGTGGAAGACTTGGAAAAAACCTTCTGAATTGACAAAAGAATAATTTGAGGCTTTATTGCTTTATATCAGATAGGTGAAAGATATTTTTGTAGAAAAGAGCTTTACTTCGAATGGATCTAGGATCTTCGTCTTATTATATACATAAAAACCTAAACAAAAATCCTAAATCCTCTACTTGAGTTCCGATTCTCACTTGACTGTTTTCTTTGCTTGTAAAAGTTTCTTATAGGTTTTCCTCAATTATATTTCCACAAATTACGCAATTTGTAGTAGAATATCGAATGATATAATTTCATATTTTTTGGAATTGATGTAATTGCTTAATTTTGAGAATTGTTTTTCCATCGAGTTGCAATTAATACAAGCGCAAATATAATAGACGAAGGTAATTACTGAAGGAGAAGGAAGAAACAACAAAAAAATAACCGGCTCGAGGTTTAGGTAGTGTATGTAGTTATAGTGGCTGGTTTATTTATGCCAACAGCTACCATACATATAAATATTTCAAAGGGAATTTACTACATCGAGAAGCTGGAAATAATTATTCCTAAACACCTACAGACAGGGACAACAAACATGGAGGTTGATAAGCTACGCGTGGGTTGTAGGTATCTGATACTTTGGAGGAAAAATATTTCAAAATTATTGCGCTTGCTGTTTAAATATCCAGATCAGCACTTTGTAATAGACTCTCGAAATTGATCGTATAAAACAAAAAAAACTAATTGCCATTTTAATAGATAATGATAATTCTAGTGCTTAGAAAATATTTGATGAGTATTTTTTCAATTATTAATAATAAAACAAGAAGAAAAAAGTTGAACATGACAAC
Organism: Crioceris asparagi; assembly: GCA_958507055.1. Lineage (NCBI taxonomy): Eukaryota > Metazoa > Arthropoda > Insecta > Coleoptera > Chrysomelidae > Crioceris > Crioceris asparagi. Next base: position 119,379 of record OY293832.1, read on the forward strand.
CAATCAACAGCTATTTTCCATCATAATCGCAATGATTCGTTTTTCATAGGTAATAGACTCTCGAATACTAGTACGTTTCACATGATTCACGATTATCTAAATGGCCCTTAAACTCAGACATCTTTTATCTCAAATGTACAAATGACAAAAGTGTGTTCCCTAGACAATGCTTCTGGGCATTTAGGTCACAGTATGAATATCGAATTGACACATATTTGTGTATATATATATGATAAGGCATACCGATTCCAAAAAGAGACTCGCTCGTACTACAAGATTCCACTCACGTAAAAACTGCTGCTGATCAGCCCGGCTGTGCACATCAATTGAAAAAAAAAAAGAAGTCGCATGTCAATGTATTCCTTTTAAGGATTTCGCTATATAGTCTGTTCACTTTTGTAGTTGGTTATGACAATAGACACGGGTAACAGTGAACTCTATACACAGAAATGATAAGTGTACAAATTCCATATTTTTTTGAAGTATTAAGGTATACAATAGGACAAATTAATGATCATCTCATCCAACAGAAAATGCTATTGGAACGATAAACAAGTTATTAATCAAGTCGAATTTAATCTCGACTTGAAACAAACCGATTATGAAAACAAAGTTTCTGTCAAATATTTTGACAAATTAAAAGTTTGTCTAATCAGTCATAGATGGCGCTTAAATGTCTTTTGAGGTCTTCCATTTTCAGTGCATACGGCCTACGATTTACTCGTTCAACTTCTCAACTTCAATTGATCGCGTTTAATCCTATTGGTGAAATTAGCTCTATATAAAATATGTTCTTTCTAGAAAGATCATTTTATCGAAGACCTTCTCTGATATCACCATCAGAATGTGATTAGTTTTTTGTTGAAAAGAACGTCTTGATTTGCAGTACATAAAATCGGAATTCATAATTCAGTATGTATCTACCTATATGATGTATAGATAGGTGGTCTTGTCCTTTCTCAAGATGTCTGTGTTAGTAGTATGAACAGACTATACCTCCAGTGGGTATGTCAATTCAATTGTATTTTAACACATACAGTGATGGCCAATTTTGGGAAAGACAATCGTGTTTGGTTTTGGAATATAAACGTGATACTGAGAACGACATTCAGTTCTTGTTGGGTACAAATATACAATATAAACGTATATATTATGTTATAATAGCCAAGTACTTAGGTAGGTAGGTACACTACCTCTGGGACCATGTTGACCTCATCCATGAATATGGACAGACAACGGACTTTTCTCTTTCATCAGACCAGAAGAATGTGATTAGGTGGTATCGGTAGGCCCTATAAAAGGCACAAACTGGTCGAGGCTGGTCTACCTGTACACAGAAGTACATGTTGTTTAAGGAGATACAAAAAAGGACACCTCGATTAAATTAAGGGAAGATATACAGTTCCCATAAGAAATGCATATAAATAATATAAATATTTACTGGGAGTGAAATGATTTCGTTGCATGAATCCGATGACTGTCATATATATTTTTTGTTCATTTATTGCTTTTCAAGATTGTTGAATACATTTATTTCCCTTTATTTTCCAGATAGTTTCAATAAGATAATAGAAATATTGGAAGTAATAATTTTATTTCAAATTGAAAACTAAAAGTGGAAACATATCAAAGTTTATCATTTATTTAAAAATCATATCATTATATTAATTTAAATATTTGAAAGAAGCAAAGTCGAGAATGCTTAATAAAATTTAACAACCGGATATTGAATTACGTAAAAAGTCCGAATAGGTATATCTATGAACCTTTATTAGGTACATATTACAATATATATAAAGAAACAGCAATATTTATTGGATAATATCAAAAGTGCGTTTTTTATTTCAAATGTTTTAGCATTTAAAACACGTTCACTATTTATTACAATACATTTACGTTTCCGGTTATTTATAGTATCAATATAAACTTATTTATAAGGTAGGTACATATTTAGTGACTACCTTTTTTTTCGATACTAATTAATCTTATTACAAAATAAATTTCTGTAGGCATTTGCGTCACAATTATTTATAGTTGATACACAGTCAAAAAAAATACACACAATTACCTGACCTTTTACTTCTAATAAGAAACCTATCAATTCTGTTTGAAGAATTACACAATACCTGTCAAAATGTATTAAGATTTTATTTATATTGCATCTTTGAATAGCTGTCAAATATCGCGTTTTTAAATACGTATACGTTTTTTCCCATTCGTAAACAAACGTGTACGATAATTTTCGAATGTTTCAAATTGACCCCCGCATACAGTGCTATTTCGAATGCAGTCAAATAACTATACGGTGTTTCTAATATTTGCCTATACACTATCTACGTGCGGCAAAACGAATTAAGAAAGGCAAAAGTGATAAAAAAAACAACACCATCAAAATTGTAATAGGTAGTTGTAAAATATACCAAAACTGTGGTTACACAATAGCAACAAATAATATATCAACAACACAATATTCAAAACCATAATTGGTCAAACCGGCTACGTGTGTTGTTGTAAATGGGAGAGAGAAATCTTTTGTTAGGTAGAGCGTGCGGTGTTATTTTACAGCAAACTAGGTGTTGTTTTTTTATATGTTCGTTCCCTCACATTTCCCGAACAATAATAATTAGAATCAGCGTACAGAAATCATAATAAATATTTTTTACAAAAAATTGGACCGACTTTATTAGTTGGTGCACTGAAAAGTATAAAATAATATTAATTCTATTGGTGCTGTTACTTTTGAAGTTGTGCAGTTGCAGGTAGATTGGTAACTTTTGGCACCAACTTCACAAGTACCAGCCCCAATAGAATTAATATTATTTTATACTTTTCAGTGCACCAACTAATAAAGTCGGTCCAATTTTTTGTAAAAAATATTTATTTCACACTTTTGAGTGTAACATTAGTCACGAAAATCGTTGAACGTTCACTATACCATATCAATGAAGATAGTACTTATCCTATTACCCACGTATATTCCTTGCTTGTAGTTGTTATTATTGAGATCTCAGAACATCGCTGCGGAAATACGCTTGAATATTTTAGTTGTTACCATTTTAACACCGATTTTACTCGAAAACCGTAACTCTAAGGGAAAAATGTTCAGTATAAATGTTGCTACAAATAATTATGTCTTTCATGTACTGCAAACAGATTTTCAATTTTCGACAGAAATCGCCCTCTCCACATAGCGAAAATAGGTATATTTGAGAATTTAAAATGTCTCTATGTCGAAAACCGTTACTCTTTTGAAAAAATGTTCCATTTAAACGTTTCCGGATATTGTCCTATCTGTAATTATATCAACGCAGATTTTCAATTTTCGACAAAATTTGCCCCCTCCACCCCCTTCGGGGGCGGTTTTCGGAGGGAACGAGATGTCGGATTCCCGTTTTTATGAATATGGGACCATTTCTCAAGCCTCCTCTTTCAAATGAAGCAAAAATCATCAAAATCGGAGTACGTTTACTATATGAAAGGCGCGCACAAACCAAAAAAAAAAAAAAAAAAAAAAAAAAAAAAAAAAAAAAAAAAAAAGCACACAATCGAATTGTATACCTCCTCCTTTTGGGAAGTCGGTCAATAATACGTAAGTTTTGGAAGACAAAAAGTCAAATTACTAACAGTTAAATCATGTGGTGCTGTAAATCATTCTGTATAAAAGGTGATAAAAATAAGGTTGTAAATAAAAATATACGCCGATACCGACAGCTTGCAAAATACTCCCTTTTTATCACATAAAAGTACAAAAAAAATATTTCATGAAAATACAGGAAATTCAAGTTTCAAGTTCAAATTTTATGATATTTTTATTTATGATGTCTACTTATTAGAAAAATATAGCAAGTCGAGTGTTTGTTCTGTTATTTTTAACTTTTATTGAAAGACGTCGTTCTTGAAAAGAATATCTTGTATAATAAAAATAATAAAACACCGTGCGAAGACGAGTAAAACTGTTATAAATGTAATAATAACTTGTTAAGAAGTTTTTAGGTAGTCGTAAATCAACAACCGTGTAAAATTAACTCTGCTCCGGTATTTAGTAAAAGAAAAAACATATGGTGTTCTTAAAAGACTTGTGTAATTAAGTGTTGCTTCAAATGTTAGAAAATGATTAACCACAACCAAAATATAAAGATTATATTGTTGTAGAGAATTCCGTACTAAATATTTCGCATAGATTTTCTTCAATTAACTTTGAAGTCCTATATACCTAGTCTCTATTATTTTTGCCTTTTTCCTTCAGTATCATCTTCAATTCAAAAGCACATTCAAGTAACTTAACTTTTGTTCTTGAAGTCAAAAATGACCAAAGTATTATTATTAATACAAATTGTCCTTAAAGAGTCGGGTATATACTAAATTACATATTTTAATTCTCAAATTCCAAACACCTACGGACTACAGAACATGCTAGCTAGAAAGGCAACACAATTAGGTAATTGAAGACTCGCTGGACAGTAATTTTAGATATATACGTGTTGACACCGAAAATTAACCAACTAAAGTATATTATGTAGTACAAATATTAAATTGTATTGGTTGAGTATAGGTATTATACTATGAAGGACCAAAATAAAAATTTGCTATTCAGGTCAAAGTAAATTCAGGTGGTGTTACTGTTGTAGTACTGAAGTTATTTTATGACTCCATTGAAATAATAGGTAAGGAATATGTTTTATTATTAGCATATAGTTTTATTTGTCTAGAAAATGTTCAGCAGTTCAGCCAAAATGCATATCTCTCATCAACAGCAGCTATCCAAAAAATGTTATATATAAATAGATGTTTGAATAATGGAGATTTGTTATCTAACATTTTTAGTTGGTTGCACATCCCTCGTGCGAACCGTTCAAGAACGAGCACGCTCATATGAAGCAGAGAAAACTTGTTCCAATGAAAATGTTAGGTACCTTCTACACGAACACGGTTCCACCGTCATTCTAACCAATTTTGTGAACGTGATATGAGTAGAAAGAATCGTTGCATCCATGAAAGCGTTTAATAACGCTACACATGTGCATAGAATATTTTTTACAAAAAATTGGACCGACTTTATTAGTTGGTGCACTGAAAAGTATAAAATAATATTAATTCTATTGGTGCTGTTACTTTTGAAGTTGTGCAGTTGCAGTTAGATTGAAATCTTGTGGCACCAACTTCACACCAATTTCACAACTACCAGCATCAATAGAATTAATATTAAATTGTATTTTTCAGTGCACCAACTAATAACGTCGGTCCAATTTTTTGTAAAAAATATTTATTTCACACTTTTGAGTGTAACATTAGTCACGAAAATCGTTGAACGTTCACTAATACCAATGAAGATAGTACTTATTCTATTACCCACGTATATTCCTTGCTTGTAGTGGTTATTATTGAGATCTCAGAACATCGCTGCGGAAATACGCTTGAATATTTTAGTTGTTACCATTTTAACACCGATTTTACTCGAAAACCGTAACTCTAAGGGAAAAATGTTCAGTATAAATGTTGCTACAAATAATTATGTCTTTCATGTACTGCAAACAGATTTTCAATTTTCGACAGAAATCGCCCTCTCACATAGCGAAAATAGGTATATTTGAGAATTTAAAATGTCTCTATGTCGAAAACCGTTACTCTTTTGAAAAAATGTTCCATTTAAACGTTTCCGGATATTGTCCTATCTGTAATTATATCAACGCAGATTTTCAATTTTCGACAAAATTTGCCCCCTCCACCCCCTTCGGGGGCGGTTTTCGAAGGGAACGAGATGTCGGATTCCCGTTTTTATGAATATGGGACCATTTCTCAAGCCTCCTCTTTCAAATGAATCAAAAATCATCAAAATCGGAGTACGTTTACTATATGAAAGGCGCGCACAAACCAAAAAAAAAAAAAAGCACACAATCGAATTGTATACCTCCTCCTTTTGGGAAGTCGGTCAAAAATGATCCATACATTTTCACAATGATTTCGTGACGATCATAAAAGTGCTGGATAGAATGATTTTATAGTACTGACACTAAATTTGGGTAGGTGATAATTTTCAATATCGGCATAGGTACATCATCTGAACAATAGTAGAATACAAAACGAATTTAAATAAATGACCACTATAATAACAAAACTCCATGCTCCAGTTCCTTTGAGTTTATTGTTTTCAAAAACTGATTTTTTTAATTTAAATAGTACACCACATACATATAATGATAATAAAGCAGTAAAATCATAAAATAATAAGCCACCACATCCATAAATGATCAATGTGCAATTCCCGCGGCCATCATAAATATTCCTGCTATATACACAAGAAGGATATACGCTAGGATGACTCCTCGAACCAAGCTGCGTGACGACATTTTCCATTTTTCCTGCTACATTATTATAATAATATACTTATATATGTGTTTTACGACCCTACACTAAGGACAACGTTGAGTATTTTGTGCCATTTAAAAGACAGCAAAATGGATTTAAACGATATTCTAGTTGACTTATTATATTGGAGACAAGAGTATATTACACATAGAGAGTCGAGTATTTTATTCATGTTAAAATACATTTACAGTATTTAAATGTGTCATAATACAAAGTAAAACGTAGCTTTAGACAATTAAAATTTACATTTACATTTTAGAAATTCCTTAAAAAATGATTGTTACAATTTATGCTTGTCCGTTCTGAGATCTTCCAACTCTACTACAATGTAGAATGTAGGGCAAACATTTTATCCTTCATCTTGATTGGCGAAGTGAGTGTAATCCGCTATTGGTGCGCCCAAAGGAAGATCATTTATAAAAGTAAGAAAATGAAGCGGTCTCAAGATAGAACCTTGTGGAACACCAATCATTTCATAAGTGGCTGCAATTTCGTTCTTCGGTGGTACCAGTATATTTATATTTCCTTTACAAGTTTTGGTTCTCTATAAAAAGTAGGTAGTAATTCTACTGGATCCAGATTTTCCGTTTTTGGTTAGGAGATTTTGGATTTCTTTGGGTACTTGGGACCAACGCATTCTCATATGCAAAAAATCTTTAGTTTGTTAAAATATGTAATGTTAATGTAGCTTACTGTTTAAAATATGAAAAGTCCTATTTAAGCATTATTTTATTGAGAATGTATAGAGGGAATATCTAGATGATAGAAAAGAAACTGACGTAACTGAATAAGAGAAGCTTGGTTAGAAATGTTCTATGAAACTTTGAAATCGAAAGTTGCCAATTAGTAGATATTATGTGTGCCTCCATATTAGGTCTAAAAATAACAACATATGTTGATTTTTTATGGATTCCGTAGTCGATGTGGAATTTGTGGAATCCACAGAATTGAATTTGCATCAAATTACAATGAAAATGTATCATATTACGCGCTAAAAGTTCAACACATAGTAGTATGAGTCACCTACGATCAGCCAGATCATTATTTGTAAGCTGTCGGGTATACGTGGTACTTACGATAATTTTTTTTCATGCACCACAAATTTCAATAACTAATCATCTACAGTTTTTTTATTCCAGGGCAAATTTAGATATTATGGCTATTACAGTATCAGATTACCGACAAGGATATCAAATATTCAACTGCTGAAATAACTGTAGAATCATTTCTTTTCTCAGAATCTCTTGTTGACGTGCAAAAGTATATGGAGCAAATTGACTCTATTACTCGAAAGAAAAGAAATGAGAATAATTTTACAGTAGTTGTTTCGAATACTTGAGTATATTCTCGCTTAAAATCAGTTAGATATTGATTGACTAGCTCGATTAGCCCTGTCTTTTCAATTCCATGTAAAACCCAATTTGCGAAAAAAGCAATCTCTATATAATATAGAGCCAACCGTTGCCTCCTAATGTTTCAGCGTGTCAGTATAGGCACGATTTAGAATGAAAATCAGAGAAGAATTTATTACATCTCTTCGATGACGAATGTTTTCTAGCTGGATCAGACAATGTAAAAAAACCGCTTACTACTATTACTACATAAGTATATGTACATCTTTTGACAGTGATCTCTCACATTCAATATGAGATCACGAACATGTAAGTCATAGTATCTATAATAGGTAGGTAGCTTGTTGGCAATTTTTTCAATTGTCACTTCATGATAGAAAGTGTGTCGTCCTATCTGAGTTTCGTATCGCATCTTTTCTTTATTTATTTTTTGGCAAAGAATGACAAAGTAGGTGAAAAAACGTTTTTTTATATAGAGATGGAATGTAAGAAAATATAAACTTGAAAACATTTCTATGGATTATATAATTAGATGACCCTTGATTCTGATGGTCAATTTTGGCAGTCAAATTACATTCAAACATTTAATGAGAAAACTTTTTCCTTGATTTTTTAAATATATGTATTAGTTTAAATGCACGTTCGTTCAAAACAATAATACATTCAGAAGATATTCTATCTATCTAAGCATATAACACCGTCCATGTCTATCTATTTTATTCATAATATAGGTACTTACATACATATTATTTATATACGTCAGAAGAGACATGCTTGTTAATTTTTTTACCTTTTTATTATTAGAGTTTTTTGTTCAAAGATTAGAAAGTGTGTTTGATGATGCAGTATATCAAATGCATCTTATACTTACCTACCTTAATGTCAATAAGCTCAAGATCAAAACTACTACTGTAAATGTAGGTAGGTATACATCTTACTTCTTAACTGCATAAGATGTATGGCCCACTTTCCATATTTATTTCTCTCCAGCCATATTGAAATTTGCATTAGCTATTTAGCAAGGTAGTAGGAGAACAAGCATCAAATTCTGAATTACACTACATACTTACCTAGCAATAAAGATCGGTTTATTAGAAAAGTAGATGAGGCCATTTAAATGGATTTTTCATCAAAGATGTACCTACTATTTTCTATTGAAAGTGATTGTAAAAGTCTAGAAGACAATTGCTTGAATTCACCGAAAATAAACCTACCTATTTATGCTAAAATATCTTAAAACGGCTCTCAACTTATAATATCGAGATATTTAAAGACCTTTTCATAAAAATTAACTCCCAAGAATTTTTGTTGATTGACTGCCCCTGTCATATACTAGGTATCACGGATGACTTGAGAGTTCTTATAATTATTTCATAAAACAAAAGTAAAATTTAGACGAAATCTATCGAAATCGTATTAGGTACCTTTAACTAGGTATATATAACTCAATTCAAAGTTATAGAGCAATAGCTATTATTTATGAGTAATATGGAACCAATAGACATTGCATTATTTTCTCTATTCTTTTAAAAACGTCACAGATGTCTTATTTTTCCCCTGAAACCAGTTCGATTATTATAGGTGAATAAATACAAATACATCTCAAAAGTATAATAAACAACCAACGTCCACTTCAGCTACATTTCCAAGAAAATCATCATATCAGCGACAATTTGGGTGGGGGGAGGGGGCGTGTCTCTTCTCCCTCGAACAAGATTCCACATTCCACAGATATGTTAATACACCACACATAGTTGCTACGAGCAAAGTTATTTCTCCGCAACGAAAAGTAGTTCACTTGGAAAATTGCAATTATATTATTGTGTATTAAATTTGACAAACTTTTGAAACTCATATGCAATATTTCTTTTTCTATAACATTTACAAGCTAATAGGTAGATGAAATTCATTCTGAATTTTTCAATATACGTAATAGATTTCATCTCAGGTATATAGAGGTGAATGAACCTGATTATAATTCAGAGGGTAGCTTTTTCAGATGTACAGTTCAAAAGATAAAACATACTTTAGTGTTTTGTCAATACAATTTTGAACATCATAAATCAATTTTCAATCGCGATTGGTTTTGGCAATTCTCGCTGTAAAATTCCGATTTATATTTTATGAGAATAGTTATTTTAATGTATTAAAGAACTAAATAAAGTGTGTGTGCAATGGATTCATCTAGTTTGAGGAGTTTAAGAGACGACGTATGGAATATTTAAAGGTAGGATTTTTGAACAGTTATTTAAACAATCTATCCAATCGCTATACCATGTCGAAATCATTGGCGTGATGGCCATTTTCAGAATATTGGCGTGGAAAATTTGCAAATATTATAAAACATAAATTTGATTTCTTTATCCATACAATATCTATGCATAAAAAATATAGGTACCTAAATTAAATAAATCTTTTGGAAAGTTCATGATTGTTGCTGCTACATTTTGATCTCACCGAATAGGTATAAAATAGAAAAAGAATGTAGGTATTTGTGATGTTTTATATTTAGTTTGTTGATAAAATAACAACTTTATACCATTTTTTAACTTTTCCATTTCTCTATGAGCTATATTTCAAAAAATATGTTCAAACTTGGTAGTACCCATAAGTAATTTGACAATTTTGTGTGAATCAAACAAAATGTAATTACAGACAACATCAAGTTATAATGTAGAAATCATAACATAACAATTTTCAAAATGTTAGCAAACATTTTACGATTTTACAATACTGGTATGTTGTCTTTAATTACATTTTGTTTGATTCACGCGAAATTCTTAATATCTAATTCCAATAAAACAAATATTATTTTGTATTTTATCATTGCATAAAGTTATTTTTACCGAACCTACCTATTGCCAATCCATTAATATAGGTACGAATATTGTTTTAAAAGTAGGTCATATAAATGTTTAAAAACCTCAAACGTATAGAGAAATCAAGAGTTCACTTGTACTAGATTTTCCCAGAAATCGTCACATCCCCTGAGTTCCCTGCAACCAATTATGACGATGGCGGGGAGGAGCGGGTATCGTTTTCTTCTTCAAACCACATTCCATAGATATGTTAATACATCCCTAGTTGCTCGGTGCCGAATTATTGCTCCGCAACGAAAAGTAGTTCCTTTGGAAAATTGCATTTTTGTTATTATATTTGGCAAACAAACAGTTTTTTATATAACATTTGCAAACAAATAGGTGAAATCCATTTTCAACATATGCAATACATTTTTCATCTCGTATTTAGAGGTCATTGAACCCGAGGGTAGCAACTTCAGATGTTCAATGTAGCATACATATACTGGTTTGAAATAAAGAACATAAATAAATCATTTGCCAATCGCGATCGGTATTGATAAGAAGTAAGAAGTGTCGCTGTGAATTTTCTATTTATATTTTGAACAGAACATTTTTTTCAACATATTTAAGAACTAAACAATATCTTGTGTAAGTGTATGAAATGGAGGAGTTTAGGAGACGTATGGAACCCTGGAAGGTAAGTTTTTGAGTAGCTAATTAATAATAATAAACTTATCAATTCGCAATACATTTCGATATCAGTGGTATGGTTATAGAATGATGTCCATAAAAATAATTCCAAAAATAAATTTATATCGTAGATTATTTCGTCTAAAATTTCTATAATAAATAAATCTTTTTGAAAATTCAGGAGTTCATAATTATGATTGATTAAACTCAAGAAATGTTACCGAACCTAGAATCAATCAATTATATCAATATTTTTTAAATAATGTAAAAATATATCTGCATAGAAACGACTCAGAAGTATCACAAAGAAAGCGTCCACTTCTGCTAGATTTTCCAAGAAATCGTCGCATCCCCTACTGACTCCCCTCCCCTCAATTAAGCTGATATCTTCTTCCTCAAACAAGATTCCACATTCTTCATGTATGTTAATACGTAGTTGCTATGGGTGCAGAATTATTGCTCCGCAACGAAAAGTAGTTCCTTTGGAAAATTGCAATTTTTTATTATATTTTGGCAGAAATTTGACACTCATGTATTATATTTTCTTCTTCTATAACATTTACAAACTCATGGGAAAATAATTTCTAATTGCAATACATATTTAATCTCATATCGAGGTCAATGAACCCAATCATAAGTAGAGGGTAGGTTGTAACTTCTTTAGATGTTCAAACCATATATGTTGTGAACAATTCATTTAGTTACTTGTTAATCGCGATCGGTATTGGTCAATTGGTCAATTTCGCTGTGAAATTTCGATTTTATACGAACTAAAGAACTAAATAGTTGTGTGTGTCCAATGGATTCATTTATTTTAAGGAGTTTCGGAGATGATAGAAGGTAAGAATTTTGAATAGATAATTTTTATCAAATCGCTATATTTATTAACATACATACCGTGGCCAGTGAAGTGGTGGCCATTTGCAAATTCTCAGCAAGGAAAATTTCAAAATCATTTAAGTAATCTAAATATTTCTCCTTTCAATATTGTTTGGAACAATTGTAGGCATATTTATTTACAAAATAAAAATTATTCCAAAACAAACATAAATCGAAATTTTAAACTGTGATATAAGTTTCAATACTAAACCAACTCTAAATTACTAGGTATTTTAGAAAATATTATTGGAAAAACGACTTTATTTAAAAGAGGAAGTGTTCAGTTTGATTAAGTATGTCTTCTTAATAATTATAATGTTGTATTTTTCAATGCATTATTTAATAAATAAGGTCCTTTTTTATTTCTTTTATTTTTTATTATTTATTATCCACTTCCCTCAACAATTAAATCAGAGATCACTTCATAAAATCAAAACTATCTAAAGATTATTTTGAAATGTATTGAAACATCATCGTTGTTTGGTTGACAAAGTGTTGAGGTAAAAAAAAGAGTTAATAACGCTTAGAGAAAAGAAGCCGAAAAACCGCTTTCCCTCTGAATAAAAAAAAACAACATACTACAGATGTCGATTGTATAAAAAAGAATTGAGTCGTGGAAATGTTATAGTGTAAATATTTAAAAAACGTTTAGTCACGCATTTAAAAATAGTACACACATACTCTTTTCTACGTGTGTACGATATATGACATGGATTGATCTAAAATTATACATTGTTCGACAGGTCCTGGGAAATTGAAAGTAAAAACAGCACAGTTGTTTTTTTTTTTAGTAATTTCAGGTGTAAGCGGTGGTACAGTGGAGAAACTTGGATTTTTTTACAACAGTAACAGAGAAATTCAATAAAATTTGTTTGAACTGGTATTTTCGCATGTCAAATGCTCTTACAAATTTAATTCCTACAATAATTTCTACATCTAAATCTTTCTTCTTAAGATGAAACATCAACCATGTTTATAATTCTTCGATTAGTGGATAAAGCAAAGTTTTAAAGTTTAAAACATAATGGCTTTCAGTTTCTTGTAAATATTACCTGCATTATCTCGACAAAAGAATGAAACATAAAAGAATGATATTTTCGGACAACTAAATAGGACTTAATGCGAGTAAATTGATTTTGAGGGTATTCAAGTTCCATTCAGGTATGGTTTACTAGTAAGTGCAGGTAGAGAAAGATACCTTACGTAGACTTTTTAGCAAGAAATGTTTGTCTAGACAGGAAATGTTTTATTTAGGAACCATCAACAAGAAAAAGGTTGAATATTGATGTCACCAAAAACGATAACAGGTTATAGAACACAAGGGGCAAAATTAAAGCTTCATTCTGTCGTATATAAATTAGATTTTCTGTTTATTAGACATATGTATGCTATATTTTCAGTCATCAAAAATATCAACGTTTTTTATTTCCTGTCGATAATTTAGTTATCTATGAAATGAATAGGTACCTACCTAAGTCTCCTAAGATTACTAGAAGGCTGTGATATGCTATAGCTATAGCATGTACATATTACATAAACATAATTAAATATGATATTAATGTAAAAGATTATATTTATACATATATATATATATACACTTTATAGTATACTACAACTGAACGATTTATCATATTTTCATTGATGGTGGTGAAGCTCTATATAGATATTGCCATTACTGTCGTATTAAAATTAAAACCCAGCATGATAATTTGAAAAAATATTTATATGTAAACGGGAATAAGTGGTTTTGTTTGAAAGAAAAATCACACAACCACCTTAGATCTAGATTGATCAATTCGTATGTAGATACTTATGAGATAAAATTTAATTTACCCAGTACTTGTCATGCTTAAACAAATTATCTTTCGGTTTATATTTTATATAAGTATATTGTGTGAATCGTTGGCACAAAGTTAAGTGAAAGTTGTCCTGTCCTGGCCTTGGCAAGTACAAGTCACCCTTTTTAGACGAGAGACTTGCTTTGAAAATAATGTGTATTTTAATCGCAACTAGTAGAGACTTTAACAAAACAAACTTAAACTTTATACGTATATTAAATCAAATTGAACATTGTATTTGTATGCAAATTAAGTCCAAACAAACTACTATTATTTTGTAGTTTTCCAAGAAAACTTTAAAGAAAGCTTCCAAAAAATATATGTGATGGGTGAATTTAAAACTCTTTTCCAAAATTTCTCTAATAAAATCTTCAAGCTTATTTCAGAAATAGATTTACTATTTGCAAATATACAAGAGTGAGAAAAACCACGGCAATCAATCGACAATGTTATCAATAATTCTTTGGGTGAGAATTAAAACACGAAGTGTTCCTATATCTCGTTAGCTATTTTCGAAATGAAAATAATCTCGTTTAGTTTCGTTTTGAAAAATTCGCCAGACAAAATATACAAGCTGGGTGTACCTATTTGAAGAAAAAAACGTAATTCGATACCGATTGCCGAAACCGAGAGGTGCGAGTCAACGAAGTGTTGTAAATTCTTCGGTTTTTGAACTACCGTTTTTTTCTTTCTTGCATTTCTTCAAACGTTGACAACATAGAATTTTCGATATGTTATCTAAATACCTTGGATACTGAGTCTAAATTATAAGTCCGGCCGGTTTTTTTTTTCGAATTGCAAATACATATTAACATTTGATTTAAAAACAAAGTTGTGTGGCCAAGGCTTACCAGAAAATCACATACGATCGATTGAGACAGTTTTAATATTGAAGTAGGTATGTAACATTAAGTACAGTTGAATGCATATATTAAAAGACCTGAGGCTCTGAAAACCAACCAGATTATTTATCCATGTATAAAATAACGAATTTCTCAATTTGAAATGAACGAGATACATAAATATAAAAACAAATATGTAATAAATAATTTATTATTATAAATGTCTGTCAAGGTTATCGTCTCATTTTAATCAAAGGACAATTTAAAAAGTATTCTTATTTATTTTCATGAGGTTTTACTTAGTATAGAAACAGTTTTTGCAATTAAAAGAAAGAGCAGTACCTAGCAAAAGTATATTTATTATATAAATGTAATTTACATAAACTTGGATCAAATTTTAGGAAAACTATTCATTCTATTAAATGTATTTTAAAATCCAGACTTCTATTGACAATACGGTTCTGCAATTCGAATAAACATAAATTATTATTTCAAATATTTCTATGAAAATTCAGTCAAGTCACATGGAAGATTTAAATTGCCATCCATTTTGAATTTGAATAAAGCAATCACAAAATTTTTAATCAGTAAGTACAACAAATGGTGAATATCTGAAAAAATAATAGAAAAGTTCTAGAACTATTCTTGAATTTTTGTTTTGTTATAAATGTAAAAATTCTGAATACCTGCATATTTGTTTTTTTATGTTACAGAGGAGTGGGGATTGAAACAAAAATCAACAAATTACAACTTACCTTGAAATAATATAATATAATCCAAATAGGTGTGTAGAAATATAAAAAAAACAAAATAAAAATCCTTGTAAATTAATCCCAAAAGAAAAAAAAACAAAACGCACTAAATCACAGAACCAAAGGTTTTTCGAACAATAGAAACCGCAATGTAACAAACTATCTATAATCAGCAGGAATATATAGTCAAAAAAAAAGAAAAACGCAAAAATTAACAAACAAGCTGCCGGTAATTTCCCGAACTACACGTTCCACAAGGGAGACGATTTAGCTGGGACTACGCGTTGTTATCGAGACGGTCCACAGAACAAGAAGCAAATCTACTAGTTCTACTACTGACACTCTCTGCTGTTACTGACCAGACTGGAGATTCCATAGTTCGTAGTAGTGTAGTAGTAGTCTGTCACTCTCTTTTCTCTCTTCAACTCTCGCATCTGTTGGTCATTTTAATATGCGCTAGAATGAGACAGAAAGTGGACGCAAGCGAATTATGTGTACAGGGTGATTCACGGTCGACTTGAAGGAGAACCTTTTATCACCGAAATGATACCTGGGTATAGTTGCAGGGTTCTCTTCTTATCTGAGATATCAGTTGTTGATAGCATACTATTTTTTTTGAATTCTATGGTGATTAGTTTTGATTTTTCAAATGAGCCGCACCGTATATTATCAATTTATTGCATTTTCTAATGTCTTCTGGTTATTTTGCATAAAAAATTCTTAGTATTTGAAAAAAACAAGAAACTCCCTGTTTTGAAATAGTTGAAGGATCTCCTAAAACTTTTTCTCTTCAAATTTGCTGGGTTCAAAAAATGGACTGTGTATACTGTATATAGACACCGAAGACAATTACATACGAAAAATATAAATGATGGCAATGAGAGACCTTGCAAAACATCTTTTAACTTCGACCTCGATCGTTTATATATTATAAATTTCACTCGCGCGCGCACCAACTTTTATCCACGAGACATACAACTAGTTTTTGAGTCGATGTAATCGTTTCCTGTCGACCACCCAACAACAACAGTTGAGACCAAAAACACAAGCAAATAAAAGATGTACGTAAATTGTTGGCGAAAACACCCGAAAACAACATAACAATCAAATAATAATACACCTATTGTTACTCATATAGATACATACTAAAAATAAGTTGATTTAAGCAAGGATATAACCTGATACAAAGTTTGAGCTAAATACAGTTCAGAAATTAGAAATTTGCAAAATTTTGTTATATTTTTTACGACTCATTTGCTAAACTTAAAATTTGTTAAATATGGAAAATAAACCTTTATCAAAATTTATGAGAAATATATATCAAATGATTTATTTTTTAATAATTTCGTTTTTCGAATGTCTACGATAATGGATTAAAAAGTATTTAAGTATAACATTTTGATTAAACGCAGTTATTTAGTATAAATATTGGTGAATTTTGTAGAGTTTTCGTAGAATTGCGATTTTAATAACAGAAATGTTGAAAACTGTTATTTTTTGTAAGATATGCTTTATTCTGAAATCGTGGAATACTGAACAGAAAAAACATTCTATCAGATACTGCCATATTCCTTTTGAAAAAAAATGCGTATCGTAAAAGTGATAACAAGATTACACCCAAATTTTTTATACTATAGATAAATTTACACTCACTGTAAATTTAGTGGTCAATCGTTGAACATATACCAGATGTGGGATTTTGTTTATTTATTGGCAATTAATTAATTCGTAAACGCGTGTTATAAATATACGCTATCGATTAACGTCATTGTTTAATCGTTTAAAATTATCAAATATAGATAGATTATATTATGTTCCTACTAATAAGTCAAATCAGAATATGTACTTAGTTACAGTTACATTGTTCTATTCGGTAACGAAAACTTAAACAAGAACTCTAAGATGAAATGAATAAGATGAAGATGGTTCAGTTTCTACCAATAATATTAACATGAACGGAAAGCTAAAAATGAAAAAAAAAATATATTTATTCAATACTATAATGTATAATGGAATTTTGTATGAATTTATCTCTCGAAATCGATTGCTATTATAATTTTTTTCGTAATTCTTAAGATCCACCGTTAACTACTTATATATAACCATAATAATGTCAATTTCCGACTGATTTATTTTAAGAATGTTTATAAACTAGGTTCTAAAAAGTCAATTTATTCATCTTGTAGAAAATAATTATAAACATTTGTGCAAATACATAGTAAATACACGTATATTTATTTTATTATTGGACATTTATTTAAAGTTGGAAGTACAAAAATGTCATGTATACAAAATGCAATTTTATGGTAAGGGAAATATTTGATTTTCTTCCATTATATCCTAGTTGATTTAATTTTTATACCATACCACTTTACTTATAAATAAGCTAATTATTGATTTCTAATTTGAATACATTTATATAAAATAATTAATTAAATGTAAACTGACTGTACTATAAATAATACACATAATATCACATCTCTCGACTGCATAATAAATTTCATTACCAAGATAATCATGCATTTAAAGAAAAACTCACCGTAATTACTTCATTCCATCATTTTTGCTTTTGACTTTCAAGTCGTTTGAATTTAATTGGAGAATTAAATATCAATGTGTTTAATGCTCTTACTTATACACATTTTAAATACATATGCAAATATAGATAGACGAACATGATTATGTTTGCTAATATCTTTACTCTCTTGATTTGACATTCATTTTCCATCTTATTTTCTACAGCTGTGATAGCAATTCGAATAGGAAAGCAACCACTCTTATAAAAATGTATTTATTTATTGACTTTCACTCATTTGTTACATTACAACATTCGGTTATAGCGATGTGTGGAACCCTGAAAAATGTCTCATCATTTCAATATCGCAAAACAAGCACATAGACCACCCGATAGATTTATTGAATTTTGTTTTATATATCTCAAGTACAGAACCGCTAGAAGAAGAAAACCATCCCATTATCCTTTTGAAATGTCCATTGACACTTCATTTTGTACAACTTGTCATAAATGAAGTTAAAATTAGAAAGTTGACTAATGAATATACAATGTATGTTTGTATTTGGTATGTTCTCGGTAAAGGCGTAATAATTTTATTATTAATATATATATAAAAAGAAACAACAATTTCACACTCATTTTATGATGGCGAAAACTATTTACTTAATGATTGTATCAATAAATGAATCACTAAAGAAATAATGGCATTGACCTCTATTAACGTTATCTTGTATTTCCATTATTTGTATTATATTAAACCTCTATGGAACGAAGCCATAGAGGCGTATGGCATGATTTCAACCCCATCAGAAAGAATTTCTTACAGTTATGAATCTGCACAGTTAGTATAGTTTTCCATTTTACCTAAGATTTGCAACAGTTTACAACATGCAAGATCGTAGTAGTAATTTTGTAGAACAAATAAGAACAATTTTCTGCCAGCATAATATCAAATGATCAAATTAAAAGAGTTCACTCATAGTTTACAGGAAAACCTATGCGAATATTGTAACGCGAGTTCGACTAGCATTTCCAAACAATAATTTTATTATTTCTCTGTGCTAGAGCACAACTGGAACAACTAACGACATCTGTGAACACTATACTCAAACTGTTTATAAAATATGAGAATGTCTCGCACAACTTTTTTTTCCAAATTATAAAATACATTTTGAAAAATCCATGTAGATATTGTTAAGTTAAGGAAAAACCAAATAACACGCATATATTATAATGTGTATTAATAACTTTTAATGAAGCTGTAACATTGTAATATTACATAAATTTGAATATGAATTAACACCTGATTCATTTGTTCAAAACAAGATACAAAGAGTACCTACCTAATTTATATACAGAGAATTGTAACACATACCTAAGGGCCTTCGATTGATATTCAAATATTTCCGCATTGTTCGATATTTCCTTTCGATATCTATTTAGTTAACTGTTAATAAGAAAACACTTGATTTAACACCTAATGGCGTGTAAATAAAAGTCTATTTCGATATGTTGTCATTAGACTAAAAAGAAAAACATAATTATATGTATATTGTATATATTAATAATAACGAATACTTGGAAATGGATTAATTAATGTCGATTGAGTTTTATAAATAAACTGTATTCAGATCACTAAAATAGAATAGATATAACTCTACCATAATATAGTCTACGACTTTCAGGAAAATAAAGAATTATTGCTAAAGCATTAAAATTAATAGAAAAAATATATATTCAGACATACAACATTTATCATTATTACATTCTTAAAATAGGTTAAACTATAATTTATCTAGAACGCTATTAAGTATGTGATAGATAATGAGAATTGAATGTGTTTTCTTAATAATTATTAAATACTTACTTAGACAACATAAAATTCAATAACAAAAAACTAGGCATTTTGCTGAATGAATCTATTATTTTAGAGTCGCATATAGGTACCTTTAAAAAAATGTATCATTGATGTTATTGATTGCAATAACACTTCGCAGTATTAGGAAGTTAATATAAAATCATTATCAAGGAATTTAATTCTGGATTGATAAGAACAGCTTAATGATATGGGATGTCGTTAACGTGCTGCCATTCTGATAAGTCCATTCATGAAGTAGTATTTTCTACAGAGTACTTAAACATGGAGAACAGAGATTTGTTATATGAATAGATTATTTTTGGTATTGCTAAATTTGCTCCCGACATAAAACTCAATACTTTAAACGATGTCCTTCTCCATAACATACATACTTAAGTGAGCGTAAATTCCAAATTTATATAACGACTCTATTAATTTTTGGATTGTTGCCAATTATTATTCATCGATTTATTGTAATTGATTTACGATTACTGCTTTATTCATTGAATTTACCCACCTTTATAAACACATTTATGCCCCTATCTAAATATATCTGATACGTACGTACAGAGAAAGAAAAAGTCAAGTGCGAGTAAGACTCACGTGAAGAAATTTCTTTATGCTGTCTGAATAAACTTTATTGTGAAATTTATCACAGTTCTACTGTGTTGCGCATTTGATTCATAAAAGGCTTCTTTGAAACCTATTATTGACTGTCATGATCAATAGATTACCTGTAATGATTCAGTTGAAATTAAATAACAAACTAGGATCACAACGAGAATCAAAGAGTAACTAGACTGGAATATATTTTTTCATATCAAATCGCGTCTCACCATACAAGGTCATGGAAAAATAGATAACTGTTGTTGAGAGTACAAACATTACAGTGTCGCCCTCTATCTATACAAACTACTATTCGCTCTGCTGATAATGTTTGGAAAATGCCGGAAGTTCAATCTGCACACGTGCGTGTTTGTATCCTTGTTAAATGATTACGGAGCTGTATTTACTTTGTCAAAATATTAGATGAAAGAATTTGAAAAGGTTATTTTCAAATCGATTTTAATGAGAGACAGGACACGAAATGAAACGAATCCAAGCTTGGGAATTTTTGGCAAAGTTATTACTACATACTTGACAAGTTCGGAGCAAAGGCGTTCTGACTTTTAACTCCTGAGAATGTTTCAAATGAAGTTTTTTTTCTCTCACTGAAACCTCCTACGATTTTTAGATCAGTGAAACTGTAGTTTCATTCTATCCGCTTAACTATTTTCCAACTAACTCGTCAAAAAATATGAAGGAACTAAATGTCTAAATATAAATTAAAAAAAAAACTAATATGTGCAGCCATTATCGAGTTTATTATAGCATAGAAAACATTGGCGGTTCAAATGGTCGGCTCAAAACCGTAATTTTTCCATTGGCGTAGACATTGGGAAGAAAAACAACCACTACTCCTTTAAAATCTTCACCAATTATAACTTAACAAAATTATTTTTCTGAATCAAAACGATTCCGGAGATATTCACAAAAGACTATTTTATTTTTTCAATTTCAACACCCTGTATTTCGAAAATGGTGCATCTTAGAGGGTAAGTTAATACAAAATTTTTTTAATATTTTTGGATGAGCTATCACATCGTCAAGTCCTGCGCATATATTATGAAACACCTTGTAGGTACATCTAGAGAGTATAGATAATTATTTTTTTCGTGAATAGATTTTAGTGGAATAATTTTCACAGCTCATACGACCGAAACAGTCGTCAGTCACTAAAAGAAATATGGCAATTATTGATAGCAACAAAATTAAATCAATTATCGTGTCATCTTAAGGTCGCTTGATTCATTTGTTATCCAGAATCATCATTTGTTGACATATTATAATAGGCATAAATAATTATCACAATATCCATTATGTGACAACTTGGTATTAATTATTAAAGTTTCTGTATGGAATTTATGGCTTATAATGAATATTGTTATCGCGACGTGTGCCTGGCGCCTAGAGCTGTGTGAAAAGATAAAAACAAATAATAATAATAATAAGATAATAATATATGCGCAAAAATAATAATAACAAGTTTGATAACAGTGAAATGTTCCATTAAATATGCATATTTAAATATTATAATATGCACCGTCTATGCTTTAGGAAAATATACTCGACGAAAAAAGTTAGGATATAAAAAGTTGATTGGAGTAAATAAACATAAATATCTTCCAAAGAACCATTGTAAGGTACTTCAAAACTTTCTGTCATTTAGAAAGACAATCTCAAAAAACAAAAGATATATCTACGTATTATATTTAATTGC
Source organism: Crioceris asparagi (assembly GCA_958507055.1). Lineage (NCBI taxonomy): Eukaryota > Metazoa > Arthropoda > Insecta > Coleoptera > Chrysomelidae > Crioceris > Crioceris asparagi. The sequence continues at coordinate 141,592 of OY293832.1, forward strand.
AGTAGTAAAATCCTATGTAACTTTTGGCATTGGGTTTAGATAGCTTATACATTTTTGAGTTATCTTGCATCAAGCTGACGCTATTAAGTTCTCTTGATAGAGTATTCTGAGGATGACGATTTTGCATTACTATTTATATTTATGTGGATATGATAACTTTCTCAAGATGCATAATCAACTTTTGAACTTTTGCATAGATAATAATATTAATTTATAAACTTTTGAGAATATATTATTTATTCAAGCGCATTATTTGCAAAATATATAGGTATCTACCAATTCATGCGTAATTCAATATTATGACTAATAATTACGTAGTATGTAATAGCTATGTAATATTTTTTTATTTAATCTATTATGACATAATTCTTATTAAACGGAGTTTTGAGAAATTACATCCTCTGATTTTTTTTAGTTAGTAAATATGGCACAAAAACTATTAGGCATTAATTTTTATGACGATAAATTCACATTAACAGTAATAGTGAAAAAAAAGATAGCAATTTAGAGTTAATAAAAAATACAAATTTATCACACGATTAGTCTACTTTTATTTTTATATAGTTAGTCATAAAACATAGACTATCTTTTTGGTAGGATTGTATATATATATATATATAATATACAATCGATTGTATATTTATATATATAATCCCACAGACGCTTTAATAGAGACATTTTTTATTCTCACTTATTTCCCGTCGTCTTTCGAGAGTAGAGTATAGTATACAATGCGTCAGCAAGGGAGTAGAACGCGCCCGGCTCATCACCACCAACTGTTACTCGTCCAAACATTCGCTACGCCCTGCACTGCTTAATTTCGATGATCGAAGTTGGCCAGAGTTTTAGTCTGCAGGCACACGCTTATATGTAATGCAGCAACTGGTTACTTGAATATATTAAAGAATAAAACACCAAGCAGCACCGATAATACCCCAAGCATTCAGACATTCTAAATAGGTCATATACATATACGTATATAGATATAGGAATCATCTCCTGAACTACATTGCTTTGCTATATAATATACATAATATACAAGCGCTTAGATAACAATCACATACTGCGTTCCATTCATTTGCAAATGTAATGAATAATCTGAGCAGCACAACGTCTGTTGTGCTTGCTTACAAGAGCAGAACTTTTTCTTATGCCTGGTCTACTCTCCAACAACCAAACAACTATTAATATTTTTCCATACTGAAAGTATGAAAAAAAAATTTGTGATAAAAAATATATAAGTAGGGTGTATTTAAAAGGTTCATGTTTACAAAATGTCAAACCAGAAATATTTCTGAGATCAAAAGCACCTAAGCACAAAGTTGTTATGTTTTTTGTTTTCCATATTGTGTTCTTGGAACGAACTTCCTTAACGCGACTTTCAGTAGGAGTAAACTGCAGCAATCCTCACGTAAGAAAAAAGCGTTACGCTTCCTCCATGCGGATCTCTCTCTCGAGATTCGAATAAACTGTATCGTGGTGTTTCTAATCTTTAGTATCGTGTTCTGCCTTTTGTATAACCTTAATTAAAATTGTACTAATAAATTGTTTAAACATGAAAATTGTTTCGACATACTGTGTCTTTCTAAAATTTTATTATTAACTAAATACTAAGAGAATAAATGCCTAATTAAATTAATAATAAGTGTGGTTAGCATAAATCATACCATCGATCTGTTCATTGAGGAGATTATTCCATTGTTAACATTTATTATTTTCTAATCCTTTTTTTTTCGGTGTGCAAGATTTTAAAATTATCATTAAATGAGTGACAATTATCACTGACATGTAGCGCACAGTATGAATTCGTTTTATGGATGAATGGATGAGCAGTCATCGCAAATGAGCTCATAACCACGTGATTTACAATTATCTGTAATTTTTGATTTATTGTTCTTGAAAAATTACATTATTTTTCATCGTCAAAAAATGTTTCATATAGTTCAACCTGTTTATATTATTTATAATTTTACATCAATGTAACCACAGTTATATCATATGGTAATAGTATGGAAAACGTATCACAGCATGACGTCTTCACAAAGTTATGTGGATGTGATCAAGAGCGTTCAAAACACGACAATACTTTCTTTCAATTTAAATTACTTGCTCAATTAAGGCTTGTTAAAGAACAGCGACCAAAAATATGCTATTATATCAACCGAAAACAGATTCTGTTATCGATGCTGATCATGTTCAGGTTCTTTATTATTAAAAACATACATTTTCATTGATTGTCTATGTAATATTGAGTTTAATTATAATAATATAAAATTCTAGCAGTGAAAAGAATGCATATTTTTGTTCGAAATAATAACTGCACTTTTATATGTATACAGGTTGCTCCTGAAAATCTTTATACAATGCTACCACAGATCCTTGGTATTTAAATAAGTTGATCTAAGCAAACTTATAAAGTCGGGTAATTTGGGCGCAACATCGTCTTCAAGTTTTAGATATTTTTTTTTGCTGAAAATTGATACAAACTGTTGATAATTTCATATTTCCTATGTCTACGTCCATTAATAAAAGGGAAACGTATAAAATTTTGACTGAGCTTTTAATCTCTACCAAAAAAGGTATTCTTCTTAAGACTCGATATCTCTTCACTAGAATCTTTACATCAAAATTAATAATATTTTAATGTTTTGTCATTTTTTAAATCATGTTTCTACAGTTTTTTTTGTGGCCAACTACGTACTTATTGAAAGCAGGAAATAATTGAAGATAATCAAAAGATTATTCAACAGGTTTTGGTTTATTTGCTCCGTCATATATGAAACTTGTATCTATATAATATATGTAGATATAACGAAATTATAATGAACTTCCTTTTTATTCACTGAAATAGAACTTGAACAAAATATCATGAGTCGTTTGATCTGAGCAAATTAAGGTAACAACTTAATACCTTTTGTAAACACCCTGTATATATAACATGGTCTTTGAACAATTTTATCGAGTTGCAAAAATTGGAGAGGCGCGTCCACCAAGAGGATGATAATGTTGATGATGATGACGACGATAAAGAACGCCCACAGCACTGTGTTGCCAAACCTCCGCAAATATCGTTAGATTATCGCCCACACATAAGCTTATTTGCGCTCGCTTGGATAATAATAATATATAGGAAGTAGGTACTCTTACTATACCTAAAGTTGTTTTTGTTTTTTTATTGAAAGCTTTGCTTTTAGTAGTACTTACATATGTATGTCTTGATCATCTCTAAATGTTACCGTATTATACCGTTAGAACAACATACTACACAAATATGGAAATATGTTATTGAAGTACATAATGGAAAACAACAAAAAATCAGAAACTAGAATTTTGTCATTCAATACATTGCGGTGTAACTGTGTTTTGCGCTACAATTACAATTAAGTATATAGTTCAAATAATAAATATAATCAATAATTAGAATCAGGTATTAGAGAGAAATATTTATTGTTGTATATATAATATATCGAAAGATAAAAAAAAGATCCTAAATAGATTGGGCAATTCGGCATTGCCTAATTCTGTTGAAATTCAACCGTTGCTGGAACGCTTTAATTTTCCGTTCATCAAAACCTGAACAAATACATATTAGATTTGCTTATGACATTACACATCTAATTCTCATCGGACTCAAGTAAAGAATAGATCTCATATTTCACAGCCAACTAGGATTTTTTCCTAATTGCTCTATTGTAGAATAAACAATAATTATATTTGACCCCCATATAACATGTTACGTCATGCTTATAAATAAATTATTATTACCAAGCTAATAAACCATATCTCTATAATATATTATCATGTATTTTAACAATAAGAAGATCATTGTGAAAGATATATTTTACCAGGTTGAAAGTCGTCGATAGTTTGTGGAGGAGAACAAAAAAGTAGGTCTTGTAGTACGAGATTATTGAATGTAGATCAAAAACTAACAATACACTCACCTGAAATCTGTTCGTGTTCGGTACATTTGAAGGTTCTCCATTGTCATCCATGGGTACCTGATGGATGAAAAAATAAACAGATAATTTATATTTTAATGATTCAAACAATAATAATTTAAGCTAGGCTCGCTGAAAAAAGAGCAGTGCAATAGAATATTTGTAACTTTTTAGAACTTTTAGGAAGGCATACAGTAAATAAGGAGTACCTAATACCTAATTCGTGCGATGAAAGCGCCTAAACATAAAACATTGCTTAAGTTTGATTCACTATTTATCCTCACTGGACTAAGTGTTTTTATATTCAAAACAATTAGCGATATGATAATTTATCTCTTTAATGTAATATGCTAACTATGTCACTTGGGTTTCGAATTAGCGTTTTCCCAACCTGTCAAGTCCCGAAAACACCTCAATACACCTAGGTATAATACTTCAATCTAAAAATATCATAAATGTGTCACATATTTTCCCAGCAGACACGTCTAAATGACCCACAAAAAATTACTAAAAATATCAACTTATAGACTCAACATCGTCGCGGATTTGATACATAATACATGTGAGTACATAATATTAAAATGTAATAATGTATTTATACCTACCAAAAATAAATTATGATTTTAAATGAATCAATGGAAAAATAAACAAGTTATTGAACGACTTAATGTTTGACCACGCGTTTGAAAGCTCCAATTTTGGTGATTGAATTTATTGGATAGATGAGTGCTTTGCAGAAGTATTCTTTAAATAGCATTCATAACTTTTGACAGTGGTATCAGCAGTTGACACATTTTTCCGTACATACAGTAAAATCTGTTTATGAAGCCACTACATTTTGAAACTATTTACTTTCCAGAGCAAAACTCCTTTTGCGAAGACACGCGGCCTAAAGTTAACTTGAGCAAAAGTGTAACAAAGACGCTTTACGTGTATAAATATGTACTGTAACTAAATCGTGCATCCTACTTTATTATATGTTTAGGAGATAGAAATAGATGGTCAAATTTATTGTTTGAATGTTTAGTATGACCCTCAAGGTCCACACTTACGGGAATGGCTTCGTAAATTTCGATATTCACTGGGTGTGACACTCGAGGTCCACACGAGTTTGCTCTAGAATGGATCGGCAGATTTTGGGGAGGGTTTTCGTGGTCGAGAAATCGATAGATGTAAGATGCCGCCCTTAAAGACCACACTAGCTATTACTAAAAAATCACCTACACCTACTTATAGAATTATCATTATTTCCAAAATGTAAGGTTGAATAAGTTCCAAGAAAAATGTCTACGATAATAATTATTCACGGAATATTATTTGTCTCTTCCAAATATTTTCTTTCCAAATGGCTTTGTAAAAACATAAACTACACTGTGAATTATTACATAATAACATGACAAATATAAGTACCTACGTAATAATGAATGCTTCCTTGAAATATAAATTTCCTAGAAAATGTATCCCACAGTATCTGTTTTTTTTATTTATCTGTGTTAGAGATATAGAATTTTCACACGGATATATCACATTACGCTGCTACTCTTTTATGTAGTATAAAGGCATATATACCTATAAAATATTTCAAAGACCAGAAGTTAACCAATTGAAGGTAATTTAACAGTAAATGATGCAAGTAATGTGAACAGGGAGAGAAAGCAAGATATATTTATATAGACAGATATAAATTTTATCACTTTCACGAAAGATATAAAACAGATAAACACAAAAATGTATCCATATAAGTACTAAGCATCGTTGTTTTTTCTAGTAGGTACTCGTATCAACGTGCAACACATACAAAAGTTAGCTAATTACATAACTAGTGAAATACTCGATCGTCAGTAAAGATGGTCCTGTAGTAAACTTTGGCGTCTACTAATCAAGAAAAAACGTTGCTTGGTAGAAGAATATAATTTTGATTCATTTGAATTGCGGGCTGGAGTAAAAAAATACAACTTCAACTTTGTAGCTTACTCTAACTCTTCTATTAAACTTATTGCACACTGTCTTGTACACTCTCTGTCTCATGCCGACAATTCTCCCAAATAGACTTCAGATATTTCGAGCCGCTTCTGGTCTTTGATTCACCAGCCGCCACTGGACTTTTCTCGAGATGCTCTGTCGGTGTCCTAGTGAGTACATGCGTCGCACTCTTTGTCAGCGCGGCCGCTCTCGAGATCCCCATGGCTCGCACAAGCATCAAAAGGACGCCGCCACCTTGTGGCCGGCGGCTGTTCCCCTTGCACGTTACAATAACACCCTACTTTCATGATTAAATACATCTCGAGAATGGTGTCTTAGCGACAATTTTCATTCGAAAGCTTTTTATAAAGATGTCTAAGAGCCTAATAAAAGTTAGGCCAACAAGTTGATCACAAGTTTTCAAGATACATTCTATAAACCTTTCGAAATTAAAAACGTCCATAGCTAACTTAATAAACCTCTAGAAATTCTAGATCACGACCTGACTTGTTGCTACAAAATCGAAATATTCGGAAGATAATATCAAAGTAGCCCCGTGAAGTGGGCACTTCGAAGTGAGATTTTTCAAATAAAAATACAAGGTTCTATTGTCCACGTTAGTCCAAACAAAAAATTCGACAGTCCACAGTTTTTTCAAAAGTTATGACCAAATCAAAAATTTGCTTATCGGGGTGCCCTCTTCACGTGGCTTATCAAAGTCTACCTCCTTAGATAGACTTTGATAATATAGGAATATTCATGTAATATTAAACATCTATTTATTTTACAGTGTTTCTACAAATGTTTTTTTAAACGTGGGCTTTCACTAAGCTAGCCCAATCTATCGAAGCCATATACATAAATATATATTTTCATTAAGATCGCCATGTTTGTAAAATTCATTAGCTCACATATCTCATTCCGTGACTCTTCATTATCTTCTTCCGATCGAACACGCAGAGAAGAAATCACACATCGATTCTTCTTGAGAACACTTTTCAAGGTAGTAGGTAAATATAAACGGTTCGTTAAGATACACCTACGAACTCTTACTTTTTTTTGTGTAACACAAAATGCTTTTCACGCTGTGAACAATTTTAATGGAAAGATTTTCTCATGGAGTGTAGAAAAGGTTTAATTGATGAAACCACGATAAGTATTTACGTAAAACTATCTTATCAAATTGAGATAGATACAGAATACTATAGAATATTTTTAAATTCTGTAAGTACCTATGGTTTAATCTAAATCGTGGCACTCCCTCCAAATTCCAGGGGCAATGCAAATATTTTCTAGTTATTTTTCTAAAACACCCGACGATTCTTTTTCTTTTTTCTTATGAAACTGTACATCAAATGAGCCAGTATTTGCCTGTCAAGACTTGATTAGATTTATGCAACCGCTAGATTTCACACAGCTTGTTCCGTAATTTAAACCAACCAGCATGCTGATCAGTGGAGATGACGTCATGATTCGATGCTATACTGGTGAATCGTTCCGAAGTACACCTGACCAGTGTGTTGTTAAATTAGCATTGACAGCGGATGTCCAACGACTGTCACCAGAGTGTCGTGCACCAGTACAATATGGCGTCGTTTTATGACTATTATCAGCACCCCTGCTGGTTTCTGTTACAGAACACACTGATGGATGATAGCTCTAGAACTGTCAGTTTGAAGGGGATAAGGGATGTTTGATTATAATATGGAAGTGATGATAATAAAATCAAAATAGTAAGTAATTCAAACACATGATTAAGTTCATCAGACCTGACGAATGTGCATACATGTTGAGGTCAATTGAGAATATCAAAAAATTGTTTGTTTTAGCCTTTTGCCTAAATTTTTCATAATTTTTTTTGAGGATCGACGTTAATATTGGAGTGTTTCTTCAAGTTGAACGTCTCTCTTATCACGCTAGCAATCTTGGGACTATACTGCCACACTTTAAATTCGTTTAATTTTTCAGTTTTCAAAGAGATGTTCTTGAACTTCCGAATTAAACATACCTACCTATCTTTTTATCTTATATGACCTTGTCATATATTGTAAGTTCTCTCCAAAAATTTAGGAGAGGCGACTGATTTGTTTCTTTATTTTTGAAGGTTACTCTGTAGATCCTTGTTACATTTCCTTATCTTACATTAGAATCACTGCACTATGACCTTTGTGTTTTTGCCATAAATAAAATTGATATTGCATATCATATTATTATTATACAAAAATATGTTGTATAGACGATATATATACAATACAACGACCTGTTAAGAATAACAAAGGTGACAAAAACATTTTTTAATTATTGTTAGATGCCTAACCTTGTACAATGTGACTGACTCACACCTCTACAAGAATACAACATAAATTTTATATTTCGTAATTTGAAACTACATATGCTGTCAACGTACGTTAGGAAACTTGAGAAGGTTTAGCTCCTAATATTATTAATTAATAAATTGTTATTGTTTATATTGACATTGAAAAGATTGTAGGTAAATGCACTACCGATCCCAAAGATATAGCAGCTTTCCAGTTTACTTCATTGATGAAGAACGTTAAGATCGACGAAAAAAGCTCAAGTCGTAAAATTAGGTGATACCGATATAGGTACTTTAGATTTTAGAGAAACTATCTAAAGTTAAGTGTAAATCCATTGAAATATGAAAAGGCCCGAGTTCCTAAATTTTATCGAATATACTGGCCAGTTCGGTACATGTTTACTATCAAAAACGATCGGTCCTGGTAAATGCACTGGGTTGAATTAGCATCATACGCATCTACTTGTCGAGTTCCGACTAGATTTTTTGGTGTTTAAACTTGCGTCTGTCTGTAACGCCAATGAACTTTTCAAGTAGAGATAACAATGATGAAAATATTTTACATCTATATTATACATAACACTATTATTCAGAATCAGGAAGCTAAGTACCTAATACGTGATATCTTTTTTCATAATATTAATAAAAACGAAAACTCTTCATTTGTGCTTACAACAACTTGCCAAAAACGGAAGCTATAGATAGTGTCTATAATAATTTAGGTAACTAACATAAACCGAAAAAAAAGTTGAAGGTAGGTATAATTAGAAACGAAATGCTGGCTCTTGCTTCTTGCCAATTTTATTATTAAGAGAGTTTATTGAGACTGTTTAAAAAAAAAAATAGAAATATATTTTTGTTCCTGGGAAAAATCTATTGTATCTACTTTGATTTTCTATACATTTGTTCATTCTGTGGTTCATAAATGTATAATAACATGGTTATTAATGTAATTATATAATTGACGCAGAAGGTATTTTTTTAAAATCCTTCTTAACTAGTTCACCAGTCGTTCGTTATCCTGTATAGGTATATATACCTACCTACCTATGTTTAAAATGTGAAAGTTATGTTTCAACAACGTGTTTGATTTCTACTTATCTTTATTTACCATGAAATGTATTTCATTGTTGTAAAAATAATTCATTATTGTCGCAAAAAATCATATAAATACAATATTTTAGTTCAAATAATCAAATTTAAAAAAATTAGATTCAAGTGTCTTATCAAAAACAATTGAATAAAATTTAGGTTAGGATCATAATTTACCGTAATCAATACACCCTTGTCACCTGTCAACCTAACCCCATTTTCAATGACATATTATCATTCCAATAGCTAAAGTGTTCAAGCGCACACCTCATAGATACATGCGTTTTTTTACCTGTCAATAATAAAATGAACAATAATTTATCTTAACATCCAACGGAACTCGAACTGATAGCCATAGGTTACCTATGATAGGTATAGAAAATACGTTGAAAATAATAACTGATCAAATATTTGTTTTAGTCATAACAAACATACACTCGAACTCAATCGTCGTTGTTCGCATTACACAATTTCTGGATAAAAATATAAGTACATATATCGACATATCTATCTTTATATTGAAATATACCTAGACGTCTTTATACAAACGCCATTTGATATAGTAAACATATTTTCAAGGAAGTGTGTATATTGAGAGATTTGAAAACGTTTATATGAGTATTAAGTAGTGGGCTTTGGAATAGTAAACAGTTGTATACTATATGAATTTATAAATCAATCAGTAGCAGTTACTTTAGCAAAGTAGTTCTAGACATTAATTGGCTATAGAATAATAAATATTTTGTATATATAAGTGGCTGATTATTTGCTATAACATAATAAGGTAAAATTGCATTAAATCATCTACTCACGTCAATTTGGGGCCGTTTGCTTGTCAATAATACAAATAATATTCATTATCCACAATACAATAGGCACTCTTGGTGAAAATCTTGTAGTAACTGCACTTTTGAAAGCACTCAGCTTTTTCGCGCTCAGTTCACTTGCACCCCCCAAATTCAATCATACAAACACAATCTTCTTTTACCGAACATATATATGTACTTAAATGTACTGTATGTTCTAAATTCACGAATACATAACACAACACGACGACGTATCAATAATACATTTTTGTTCCATCTCGCTCGACTGTGCATCTGTCACTATTATTTTTCGAACATGGCGACCATAGTACCAAAGCAACGAACAAGTTCGAAGTTCGGAATCAGTTTATCGTGTGAACACGTCCTGCCATCTGACGAATCAATGTCGACTAAACTATTGAGTAGGTAAAAGAGGATGTTTATATAAAAGGTTTGTTTTGTAACCGTCCTCCCAAGCGGTTATTACCAAAGATATGAAACTAACGGAAGTTACACAACACATCCATGGCATGGAATGTCGTCAAATTCAAAACATGAAATTTAAAATAATAATCATGAAGCTACAATTATTGTTTAAGTATGTGGCACCCCTTAATTGTGTTGTTAAAAATTTACGTCTATGGAATTAATATTCTGATATACTTAGTTCAGTGCATATTTATCTAATATAATCAAAAAGAAACTTTCAGAAGGATATCATAGAAATTTGATTTCTTGAAACGTTTAATTTATTACATCAAAAAACGGTAAACGTAAATGTTTGATAGGTTTGTTGTTCATTTTCGGCATTAGGTACAATCACCAACCGTTTTTGCAAATTGTATCCAACATTATTCAGCATTTCTGGTTGAATTACAACTTTTGGAATAGAATATTTTCAATTCTTCTAGTCTGGGATTAAGATCATGCGATCTTGAAGGCTAGAAATTTACAAGATGTCTGCTTCACGATATTCTGATAAATATAGGGGAGTACCTACTAAATTCTCAATTTAAATACTGTTTTCAACCTTTGTGCTCGTTTTGTATTGGCATATCTCGTAACATTTGCTGCTATCGTTATTTTTTAGGTTCTCTACCTACTTCAGATAATGACTTCTTCTTTGTAGGTGTTAAATTCTTGACATATTTTTTTCAATTTTACAATAATTTACCTAAAATTTACAATGTTCAAAACTCTCTTACCGTAGGCGTTCAAGTCCTATTCGGAATTGTGGAAGTATTTTGAATTGATACTCATGTATGTCTTTTCCTTTAAACTTTTCCATTTTCCGTATTCATTTGATGTTCTACATTCAAAAAAAATCAAGAAAGACCAAAAAATCCGGATAGTATAGATGGAGGGATTTTTTTAACGTTATTTTTGAAGCAAAGGCATTTAAATGAAAAAAAATATGCATGTGCATTTAAAGTCACCAACGTTAAGTTATGTGGCATCTGTGGGATGGTATTCTATAAAAAATAGATAGCCTCTTATATAATACAGCTATTGGAACATAGATGGCACTACTGTACTGAAAACGCGGACGCCAACTAACCATCTAAATTGAGTGTCGTTAATAGTCTTATCGTAAATGTCGTTAACGTTATTTTATTTGAATTGAAGTGAGTGATATGAAGAGCCAGAACTTCATGAATTTTAACAATTCGCTCATGTCGTCTCTCCAGAAACAGAGAAGCAGGAAGAACAGCTAGGTGCAAACTACATTTTATATTTATTTATATTTTGGCTAAAAGTGTGCTCATCACGGATCGGCAAAAAAGAAATTGTTTAACGATTCAATTGGACGATTTTCATATTCGGTATTCGTAAACCCTGCACAATAGCTAAAAATCGAAATTTTCTCAATCATAACCTATATGACATGGCATTTTTGTATTTTTCTAAGCTAGATCACGTGATAGTATCAGTGTTTTTTTAGGTGTTGAAGAATAGACCCGAAAATAACAGTTTTTCAAATGGTAATATTGTATTATTCTTATTATTCAAAGATTTCAAAATTCTTTATGAAACAGTTAAGTATCATTTTTTATACTCATTAAGCCATTTTTGAGCTATCAGTCGAAACAAATTGGATTGATCCGCATCCTACCGCTATAAAAATCGCGAATATATACAATTTAAGAAATTGATACCGTATCATCTTACCTTTAAACGGTTAAAACAAGTAGACAAGATGGTACTCAATATTCTTATTATGGTACTAAAACCGTTGTTAGGTCATTTATAAAAAAATATTGTTTTTGGATGCCTTTTGACAGGTAAAACTGGCAACACAGGAATCATTTTCTCCCCTCTACAACTTTGCCTTTGAAATTTTGAAAGTGCAAGTTTATCTCTTCAAAATACAAAAATCGGCCTAGGTATGTCAACTCAAAAAAAAATAGCACACAAAAAACTAAGATTGAATGAATCAAATAATTTCCATGATATATGTAATAATAACTCTATGGTTAATTCCATTTTTTTATTTAGAATTCGATTGATTTATTGAAATTGCTATATAGCATATATATGTATAGTTAATAGGTATTAATAAGGGGCATATAATATTTATATATGGATAGATTTATAATTTTTCTTGGCTACACACATATGCATTATAAAATTTATTAATGTTTTAAAATTTTAAATTATGCATGGACCACACCTCTTTCTCCGATGAAAATTATACGCCTTCGGGGTTCAATATCCACTTACAACTCTACTCTAATCTTTTTTTTTCTTCAATATATATATGTTGGATTGATATTAATTATAACGTAATAAATTCAAATATATAAGAACTGATTATTTTTCGCAATAACATGGACCGTCATTCTTGACGATAATTAAAATAATAATCATCTGGTTGTGTTGAGCGGAATTACCTAAATAAATTTTAAATGTTAAATTATAATATATTCTTCTCCTTCTTCTTGCAAGTTGCAATTACCACAGGTAATTAGGAGTTGAGAGGAGCGGAGAAGAGTGCCGTGTCCTTGTATGATTAGTTTTATCCAGAGTAAAAGATAGATGTCTCTGTGATCGTTTTTATAGCCCGGACATATTCAACAATTTTTCTGTTCCGAAAATATGGGTAGGAACATTCAATCTTTGTCACTTTTCTGTAATATTTTAAGATAAAAAAGAAATATCAACTTCCTCATAATAAATCATTTGAACTGATGTGTCAAAGGATTCACTTAAAGAAAATTGTTGCCCCATTAAAATTTAAGTACCTTCCTACAGTATTTGGATTCGTTTATTGACGCTATTATACTACCAGAGTATATTCGAAAAAAATAGGATGTGACAGACGGACGGACATATATTAGGGTTATCTTGTAAACGTGTATGTTACATAAAGATAATTAATTGAATTGGAATCTTGAAAAAGGTTTAAAGAAGTATATAAATTAAAGTACTAGTATTATTATCAATAAAAAATATTTTGCAACAGTAAACTGACCAGACTATATCAGTTCTTAATATAATTATTAATATATATGTAAATGCCCAGTATGCAAATATAATACATATATAGGAAGACCATGAAATTATCCATGTTGGTGACAATCTGACAATGACATATGAATTTGTTATGAATAAGTGATGGTTTTACTGGAGTGATGTACTTCTTGAAGGAATAAAAAAAATGTAATCTCTTGTATATCATTATTGTAGCTATATATTTATAAATCATTTATATTGAAGCAAATTAAAAATCATAATACGCGTTATTGATAAACGTCATTTCGAGTATAAGATTTTTTTATTAGAAAACCTTTTATGCTATATAGATAATATAATATTAATATCTGCCGGGTGTCTAAAATGTTACATATAGTAAATTAGGTTAGGAAGGTGATCGGTATTTACTGAAGTCACAATCGGAAAATCATTTGGTTATAAATTTAGAACTGGTAGGTATTGCGATTTTGCTGAAATGAAAACCAACCGCAATAAATTTTGTTTTTTGGTAACTATACATTTCTAATGTCTACGCCAATGGATGGAAAGGGATTTGAATATAGGTAAAATTTAAAATAAGTCATTTATTTACTTCAAAAAACCATTCTTGATAAGATTAAATGAATGAATTTATATTTTTTCATGATTAAGTTTCAAATAAGCCGCCGAAGGACGACTTATAGAAAAATTTAGTTACTGAAAGATGAACACAAATAAATATTGAAAATGATGAAATTGTCTGCCGTTGACATACATATTACAAAATTAAAATATATTTAACTTTTTTATAATTTTATCGCCTCTAAGGCAGAAAATAAATAAATAAATGTTCCTTAAAAATCCCATTCTGCTAAAACTTTGTTTTAACATATATTGAAAAAATTATAAGATTATTCATATTGAATGTTATACATAAACCCCTTAAAACAAAACTTGTACGTCTGTGGGTAGATAATAATAATTTTGAACCGAGTGAATTGTAAGAGAAAAGATTTTCAAAATATCATTCCACAAACTAAGCAAGACTTTCAAGAGTCACACAAATATAAAAAATATATAAAAAATAGAAAAACGGCTGAACTAAGAGCTAAATTCTTGCTCTCAAGATTCTACATTGAATCATGGTAAATACATAGGTACTCAAAACGATAGAAACAAAAAGATTAAACTCAAATTATCTTCCATCTTGATTGTTTGGGTGTTTGTTATCATTCCCCCTATGTTTTTCTATAGGTTATATACTTATAGACACTATATTGTAGAGCTGAAAAAGAAAGGGAAAAAAGGCACATTTCAATTAACTACAAAAGACACCCTATACATATATAAAATGAAAGCAAAAACATATTTTTGTATTTGATGATTTTTAATTTAGCCAGTTTATATACAATACGGACTTTGTCATATTTCATTTGTGCGGTCACCATGTCTGCCCTCTCATCTCTCTTGGATTTTCAATTTCGCATTTTGTATTCAATTTTCATGTGTTTTGTGGTAGAAGGTGAATATGAGTGTTCCATTACCATAGATGCGAGTGGTCATCCCACTACGTACCCAGCCTACAATCTACCTAAATTACAAAAACTTTGATTGACTCGTATAAAAATGCAGGTAATAACCAAATACCGGGGTTTTTTGTTCCCATCTATCTATTAAAACATGGGAAATGCTTTCACAGTGCTGATTTTTCCCATTTTCTTTGATGCACAATCCCTGCAAATGACTCTTGATTGAAATATGATTAGTTTCCAATTATAAAAAAACCGGCCATATGTTTATATCGAATGATAAAAAAGAACTCATTCGAAATAAGCCTTGTAATATGGGTACATGTCTTTACTAGAATCATCTGAAATTGTAGAATAATAAAACATCACTTGTCAAATGTATTCTATTGATCAGTATTGAAAAAAATTAGCAGTTTTTATCTAGAGAACTATAAAACAAAACTATTTTAAAAATGCCAAAGCTTATCCTCAAATCATCAAAGATAGGTTATAAAACAATATTATTATACAGTCGGGAAAACATTTAACGTAAATACACTACTTGAAAAAGTCTCTATTTTAATAAATTTAAATCAGAAATATCCTTCTATTTTTTTGGCAATCCCTGGTATGCTCTATCGGGTTGAGATCTGAAGACTGAGCAGGCCATGGTAACACAAAAATATCGTTAGTAAATTTCTAATAACATTGACGGTATATGGGTGGCCATTATCATTCATTTATCTAAAATTGAGACCAGCATTCTGCGGATCGTATTACTACAGCATGGAGAAATCAATTTCATAAAGTTCACCTTTGGAGCAGACGACCTTTTAAGAGTTCCGCATCTGTCCAGGGGAATCGAGATATCTGGACTACGGACCATCTTTCCTGGACAGATGAACAAATGAGTCAAGAAGTCGCTGGAGAGAACTAGGAACAATGTTCAAGAGGTTTACATTATTTAAGTTGGGTCAATTATTGTTTGGACAGGAATTGCATTAGCCGGAAGAATGTAGCAGGAACATTAACTGCAATGGCTTGTATTGTAGAAAACGCTATCCTCAATAAATTCATATTACTGCAAATGTTTGAATTTCCGCGATATCTGAGTGTTACAATGGCCTGCTCAGTCTCCAGACCTCAATCCGACAGAGCATACCAGGGTAATTCTACAAGGAGGCATGCTAAGGCTAGGCTAAGGTAATTCCGAGAGTCATGTACAACTCTTTGAGAGTCTTCAAAAAGTATGGTACATAAGACACCAAGATGAGCATGAGCATGCTTCACAGTTGTCGAGCTGTAGAAGAAGTCGCACCAGTTATTGATGACATAAACATTTATCACTAATCATAATGCTATTTCAGTGAATTAATTAGCAATTTTGCCATTTTGCATAATGTTTTTTATTCCCTAAAATAGTCTATCTAAATTTAACAAAATATCCCTGGAATTTTTTGAGTCGTGCATATCGTCTGGGCCTCTAAATATTAAACTGGTCATTAACATCGTGATCTGATGTA
Organism: Crioceris asparagi; assembly: GCA_958507055.1. Taxonomy (NCBI): domain Eukaryota; kingdom Metazoa; phylum Arthropoda; class Insecta; order Coleoptera; family Chrysomelidae; genus Crioceris; species Crioceris asparagi. The sequence continues at coordinate 158,194 of OY293832.1, forward strand.
CATGTCTACCTCACAGTCTACTGGCTTTTCTGTCACATATTTACTGATTAGCTTGCTCTACGGCTCCACTTCTCTCCAACCATTAATATATCAGAGTAATTGCGCGAGATACTTATAATCACAAATGTCTAATTTATACGATTGTGATTCGAGTAGCTTGATTTTTTTTTCAAATCAACTCCATATTTAAACGAACTTAAATTCAATTACCGTACACAGTAGTAAGTAATGCGGACGACGTTGGTAGGTATATAAGAGAAGAAATTAACAACGCACTCATTTAGATTTAAAGTTACGACTTTGATTACAAGGATTAATAAATATTATATGGTAGGTATATAATACATATATATATATATATAAATCCGTTTCAAGAGTCGATAATACGAAGCCGAGTATATAGAAGTTTTCCAGTTTTGCCTTATCTTTTGACTTGATGTGGGCTTGTCGCGAAATTTTTTCAACTGCCCAAAGTTCTGTGTGCCTTTTGCATCGGATACGAAGCAACCAGATTGATGTGGATTTTTTTCAAAAGTTGTTTCTCTATTTGCTTTTGATATTATTATTATGCCGATTGTGCGTGATGTTTGGTACTTAAGACCTTACTCGGACAGTGTCGCTCGCTTTATAAATTGATTAAATTGTGTAACTTCTATACATGTACATATATGTATAATATATATTTATGTCTGTATGTATATTTCTAGTGCATTTTTTCCTATAAATATGTAAGATAACGTCGTATAGAATTGAGAATCTAAAGTTTTTGAAAGAAATCAGTATTAGTAGTAATAGTATTAACTTTTTAAAAGAAAAGACAGGGTAAATATATCTTTAGCTAATATTAGACTTCCTATGTGCTAATGTTATATGCTTCGAACTTAACTGAACATAAAACATCGAATTTGCGATCAAATTTGACAAATCCTTTAATGGTAGTTTTACTGTTTTTTTTTGATATTCAGTTTTAGGAAAGAAAATAGATTTTAGATAATCCTACACAACTTGACTTGATGATATCAGCAAAAACTATTTAATGAACTTTTAGCAAGCTCATCTCATCTGATCACCATCTTTTACCATTAAGTATATGCGCTGTGTAAACAATCATTATATACCTCCCAATTCTGGAATAACTCATCATTTATACAGAGTGTTACTCCACCATACAACCTTATCCGTTGAGTATTTTGAAACAGTCTAAATAAAAATATGTACTCAAAGTTTGTGACATCAGCCACAAATTGCGCATCCAATGTTCATTCATCAATACATTTGTTGCGGAAAATTGATGAATGTGTGTATGAGCGTATGAGCATTATTGAATAAACTTAATTCGAACCTGTTTTTTCTTAGCATGACGTCAATTTGTCATATAAATATATAAATTGTATATATATATATATGGATTAGGTACTCCTAACAAATTGACGATGATACGATGATTATCTGTTTCTATATCATTTTCATTGAATATACGTATACAAGAAGATAGACTACACTACTTGTTGTATACTTGTCTATTATGTAGCATTCTGAGATGATGCTCTGTATTTCTCTATATTATATTCTTGTTGTTTGTAAATAACTCTGTAATAAGCCTTAATGATGGCTAAAGGTTAAATTAGTTGCGTCTGCTGCTATGTTTTTTCTTATACCAGACGCGCAAAATGAGTTTGATGAATGAAGCCCTCCATATTATGTCTGAATAGTCCAGGTTATACCTATTATAGAGATTTTGAAATTCTCTGTAATTGTTGGAGGAAAAATTGAGAAGATTCCCGCCAAATGAGATCTGAATCGTCAAGATAATCTCCAAATGATTTTGTGTTAAGGTAGCTCAACAGTTACATTTTCAATAAAACTTCTGAATATTTTAATTCGAGAGAAGATTATTGACCGAAATAAGATCCTAATGGGGTCTATTTAGTAAAGGCTCTTAAAAAATCTTACACCACATTTACAAATATACCTTATATCTATGTCTTAGTGCAAGTATCTAAGGTTGTTTTCAGAAACCGATAATAGGAGATATCATTTAAAAAAACAGTGGTATTCAAACAAGTCAAAATTATGTTTTAGTGCTATATAGCAAATTAACACTAATAGTTTCTTGCACTAAGTACACCAAAAACCAAATGGTTTTCTTATCATGAGTACAAATAACTGATACATAATGAATTAATGTTGTTGCGTATATATATATATATCCGACAAAGGCTCGAGATCATTCGAGCGGCTTCTGGTCTTTGAATCGCCAGCCGCCACTGGACTTTTCTCGAGATCCCTTTGTCGGCATTCTAGGAGTAGGTGCCGACATGCTCTCTTTGTCAACGCCGCTCTCGATATTTTCAACCACAGTATAGATCTCGCGCTTGCATCAAAAGGATGCCGCGACTTTGTGGCCAATACCGACGGCTGTTCCCCTTGCATGTTACAATGTTAATATAAACCTAATCCAAATTGATTGCCTACTTAATTTTGCATAAAAGTTTCACATTAGAAACATCCTTATTTCTATGCTATCTTGATTGATGTTAAAAATTAAAACCTATATTGTGTTCTCCTAAAGGCTTTTTAATAATATTAGGTTTTGAAAGTAATTGATAGAATAATTAAAAACCGACATTTTGTGATGAGTTTCTTTAAATATTGTTTTTTTTTCAGATGAGGAACCGCATTTTTCCTGAAACTACCCAGCCCCACGTGAAAATGTAAGTGATTCTTTTACTTTTTATTTACTTATACTTATTACGTAATGTGTTAAGGTTAAGCCTTTTTTTTATCAGGAAAATATTTTTATAAAGAGCATGAAACGTGGAAATATCAAAATTAAATTCAATTTTCTATACAACGTTGAATATTTTGACCCTACTCTAGTAATATTCCTCCTAGAGATATTTTCCTGGGAACTAAGCTAGAATTAAACGGTATTGAATATTTATTAAATATTAATTGTTGTCAAAAATGCAATGTTCCTATCTGATGATGATGATTATGAAAAATTTAACCGATATATTGGATTTTAATAGCAACATATCCAATTCCAATCCATATAACATTATATTATACATATGAACTATGAATAACTAGGTAGGTTTAACTAGGACGATCTCGTCTATTTACGCGCCTATTGTATCATTTGTGTTTGTTTTCAAATTTATATGTATTTAATTAAATATGGCAATTTGCCTTATATGTGATATAGATATGTCATAGTCAAATTACGAAATCCGTTTTTTGTATATCTATAAAATATCTTTTATAAAGTGCGGCAGTGTTCTAAAATCATTTATTTTATAATTTGACTTGTTACGTTTGGATCCCTAAGATGTTTCTACTACCATAACCTTATACCTAGATTGATAATGGGATTTACCTATCCCGAAACATGTCTCATTTAATAAATTTTAATTTTTAATTATAATATTGTGGAGATGACATATTGTTTTATTTAAATTCATCACTATTCCACTTTGAGAATGGATTTCTTCTTGAAATATTATCTTTTATCTTGTTCAGGGAAATATCCTTCCATGTTTTTTTATCTGCGTTTCATTGATTTCCTTTTGCTATTTCTCTTCTACGTTTTGTTTCATGTGTGTAACACAATCATGATTTAAATTTTTCCATGATTGATATCTAAAGCATATTCCCTCCTTTTATTTTTAAGTTTCTTCATGAGAGTTCCCAGTCATTTTTCAATAGCATAGTGTCATCCACGTATCAGAGGTTGATTATGTCATATCTGTCAAAATAAACAACACCAGTCCAATCTTCCAGAGTTTTATGCATTATAAATATTGAAGAGCAATGGTGAGGGAACACATCCATGCCTGACGCCTTTTTTTGTGTAGAAAATCGGTTTGCTGAATAGTTTTACATATGTACAGCTTTCTTTGATTAGCTATGCGAGATATTAGAGATGTTGTGGGATTCCCATGTCATATATGTACTTATAGTAGGTGGTTTTTGCTATCGAATGCTTTGCCATGATTCATAATGGTTTGCTGAACTCACAATTTTTTTTCTATAATCTGACGAATGTTCAGAATTTGTTCGCGAGTTCCTCTACCTTTTACAAATTCTGCTTGTTCCACATTTGTACCACACTGTATATACTATCGTAAAATTTATTAACGAGGAAAAGCCAATATAATGTATTATACCCTACGACATATACCTATCTCTCAAAGTTTAAGCTTCGATGTTCCACCATATTATTACTAAATTATTATTTACAGTTTGACTTGAATTTAATGTCGATTGGTGTTTCACCATATTTGGGCTACATACATAGGTATATACAATTCACTAAAATGTAAATATTTCGCATTGTTTTGTATTATTGTGTGTTGTTGTTATGTTCACTTCCTGTTGCAAATTGACGTTAATCGAACGAAACGGGATTACATTACATTAGTTAGTTAGATGCTTGCATCTATCTTTTAAAATCAGAGTGATAGGTACCTTCTATTATAGGTACGAATTCTTGAGTGGTTTGCATCTCTCGCATTTATTAATGTTTTAGCAGAGTTTGTCACACCCGTCTTTTGTTCATTTTGATTGAAGAACTTCGAAAACGTTTTCGATTGAGATGTAAATTAATTGATTCAACCTAAATACTCGTAACACGTCAACTGAATGCGATAGCTTGAAGAATTATCTATCAAATTTGAACTGAAATTCATAATTCAATTAGAAACACAATAATAATTTAAGTAAAATTTTGTATTTTGTAATTGTAACAAATTCGATTACTTAATTAATGAGATTTCTTACGTCCAACGGTGGCTACAAAATATCTTTCTTGGAAAAAGAAGCAGTTAAGAATTTGTTAATTGATCTATAAATATACAGGGAGCCTTATCCTGCATAGAAATCACGATATCCATTTCTTCGTGATTGTTTTAAATCTATAGAATGACATTATCTCGCAATATTAGCTTGGTATCCTTTACCAGTAACTGTATCTCCTTGAAAAAGTATCTGTGTTTCAATGATTAAATTATTACTAGTGAAATCACACTACATAAATGCGACATTTTTATCATGAAGATCTTCCTAAACGATTTCTTGTTGATTATCTTTCGATAGTTTTGAGTATCCACTCCACTGTTCTGGTTCTATTTCCATCCAAGCCAAGACTCGTGCAGAAAAACCATAGATACATCTGATAGAATATTCTGCATCATCTAATCCAAACTAAAAAATTCAGATTATAAGGGTAACTTTCTTAGAAATTTGTAATCCGTGGTATGTGGCAATTGCCATCGTTTTGTTATCTAATCGACAGCAGGTAGGTACCTACATACTTACTTCTAGCGGAATAAATAATTTTTGTTTTTCCTGAAGGACCTTAGCAAATTGAAAGTCATACTAATCCTTGAAATTCCTGTTATGGGTAGGTCAGTTTGAGACCCGATTCTTTCAAATTTGTTAATCGAATTGCGGTATGTTATCATCATTTGACAGGGCCTTGCCCTCGAACCCATTTTTAAGTGACTTTCCAAACGGAAGAGGTATACATTTCTACTGTCTGCTTTTTTTGAATTTTGGTTCGTACGTACGTATCAAACGTTATTTGATGATTTTTTTCATTTGTAGAAGGATTTAGAAATAGTTCTATATTAGAAAAAATTCAAATCCAAACTCTCCTTCCCATCAAAACCGGGCATTTTTTTCGAACATTGAAAGTCTGAGACGGTAAAAGAAGAGACCGTATCCAACAATGCTTGGACTGGGCATTTTTTAAAGAAATTAACGGTTTCTGAGTCAGAGCAATGATAAAGTCTAAAATTTTTGTCTATATATGTGAAACAAAATATTTGTAACAAAAAATAGGACCGAATTTATTACAAACAAATTATTCTATAACGAAATATTCGCAGATAACGCACTGAAAAATGTCAAATAACAAAAAATAATATACGGATCAAAGATTTTGGTGTTAGAAGTCGTAAGCAAAATAAATGTTAATAAAAAAGGTTAGATTATTTTCCTCTCCAAAATTTGATTCAGTGCATTTAATTCTAACTGAATTGGTTGTATTTTGCAAAAAAACTTAATTATTAACTTTATCATATCCAAAAACAATATCAATATTGAATCCCTAGAAAAATGAGGGAGTGGTGTAACAACTCTTTCCCCATTATTTATTCAGTGAAATAGAATTTTTTCACATTTTGGTTAAATTGAAAAATATTGCATTTATATAACATGTGCCTCAAATCAATACTGCGGATATTTTATATATTTTTTCCGAGTTTTATTAAATTATTGAATATCTTTGCAAGGCTATGTGCAGATGTATATACCTATTCTGTGTGTTATTGTAGAATCCCATTATGTGATAATGGAAAATTTTTACATTTTCTAAATAATTTATTGGTCGGAATAAAACCAAACCCTGCGCAATTTTTTATTAATGGAATATTTAACTAAGTTGATGCAGTCTGTAAAAATTCATGGTATCTCTGCATATATAAATAAACGTGCATAAAAAATATTTATATACAATATGTATACATTATATACTAGATATATATATATATATATATAAAATACATCACATATCCAATTCTATACTCTTTTTTTTCTTCACATATCTTTCCCTTTTTATCATGTACATTTTTCTCTATCATTGTACAAAATGGATTTTTGTATTAATTAGACTTTGCGTGTATGTATATATGTCTGCGGTTTTTTTGGTTTTCTGCAGCTACCCAGCTTTCATAACAGATTGGAAAATGGTCAGAGAGTTTACAGATTATTTACCCAAATTTCAGTAGATACCTACGATAGATACACCTTCAATATAAATATAACATTAAATTGAAAAAACTAATCAATTCCAGTATCTATCTATATATTTCTATGTGGGGGTGCATCTCCCCTTTTTTGTTGCCCCAAAACTGTGTGCTTGCGAAAACTACATACAGTTCGATTATAAAGCATATAATATGTATATGTCAGTCAGTATGTGTATCTATTGATGATTGAAATAAAAATACCTTGTATATGTGGTGACCACACTATGACTGTTCAGTAATGGAAAAATCAAGTTTTTTTTGTCATATATATGTATAACGCAAATTGCCTGCTTACCACATACTGCCAATGTAGAAAAAAACTATATGAACAGTTGTAATTAAAAATTTAGATTATATTTTTGAAAAACTCGGTTTTTCTGTTTTATTATTTTCATGTCCTCAGTATTACAATTTTAATCTATTTCACATCATCTGTAATAAATCTTGATTAGAGTTGTATTTAAGATAGCTCAGCAGTAATTTACCATACAAGAACGTAGTCCTTGTGATTTTTTTTTACTGAATGATCAAGTAAGTTCAAATTAAGGAATATTGTTGCAAAACTGATATGGAGAAAAATGAAGTCGGTGACATTATTTATTCGAGCTGAGCTCGAAATGCAGCTAATAAGATGGCACATAAAATGGCGTTTATAAGAAAAATTGCGAAAAATTGTCTCAAACTTAGTGCAAAATCTGCCCAACAACAAATGTCAAAAATAGCTAATTGGAAACGTTATATACCCTCGTTCGTGTTGATATAGGTTTAGAAGAAAGCGAATAACTCTTTTAATGTTTAGATTCGCAATTTTGATTTCATTGAATTTGATTTTAATGCATGGGGTTACAAGTAACCCCACACAACTTTCACCTAAGCAGTCCAGATGTAAAAACTTCCAGATAAATCTCGAATTTTTTAATTTTCGAAAAAATATAACCAAAATACGCCATTAACTTTCACGGTGACAACAAAGAGATCATACAATAAGTCGCTCTCCTCTTGCTTTTACCATCATTAAAATTAAAAAATCTGCGTGGTTGGGACCGTTCCAGTTCTTTGTGGATTCTATGGTAGCTAGGACGGACGGCGCAGTACCTACTAGTTCAGTTGGTGGCGCCACAAGTCTCTGTTTGTGGTGTTTTACAACGACACCTCGTCCCTATCTCTGCCAGCACAGAACATCATCGTGCGATTCCCCAAACCACGAGCAGCAGCAGCAGCAGTTCCTAAACCACACCACCCCCAAACTGACCGCCCCCTCCCCCAGGGGCCAGAGCGCCATTAATACTCCCGATATTGAATGATGTATCATTGCGCTATAAAAAAGCAGGAAATGTGATATGGGAGCAACAACGCCATACATACATATACATATATGTATATACTCTACGCAAACTAAATTACTGGATTTTTCGAAATGAAAAATAACAAATAGCCTCGGCTTACTCCCTTTACCCGCTACCGCCCCCCCAACAGGCCGATATGATGGCTATAATTTATACTTCCAGAACGAACGGCCGCGCGGTGCTACTGCTGCTATATGTGGTGCCCTTCTCTCCAGCACCATACACCGATGGACATTTATTTTCATTTTTATTATCGGGAGATTAAAATTGTTGCTGCTACTGCACACATACATATATGAAGTCGTTTCGGTATAGGATTTGGACACGGAGGACGACGTAGGCTAACTAATTGCCACCCCCCAACAACTCCCCGTGGAAAAACTGGCTCCACAACAGACCAGGTACCTCTATAGTGTAACAGCTCAACCTTAAATCGATCACATTGTCTGGTCCACTTCTCAAATTCTGTCTCAACACGAATATTTGATCTTACAAGTTTATCTTCAAGAACATAATACAGAATTCACAGCCGTATATTTGTATCAATAACAAGTCTATTTGATCATATTATAAGCAAGTATTAGTTATCCTTCCTGTTACCCTAATTTCACAATTAAATAATCCATAGTGTTTTTACAACATTCCAAAACTTTCTGTTCACTATTTTTGAAATCAACCTTAAATCCTTACATTAAGATATAAGGAGTTCCAATAAGATTTTTAGAAACCGCATAACCGACGTCAATATTGCAAACAGGCGACCCGATATTGGTACTTATCTATTATGGTTTTCTTTAAAAACTACCATTTTTTTGTTGTCGAAAGTGTTCATACAGTTGCTTCTCCCTATGTTGAGCATTTAAAACATAAACTCAGCTTCTAACATTTATAATTCAACAACTATATATAATTAAACCATCACAACAGATGATATAATAGATAAGATTTTAACGCTGTTGAGACTTGACTTTGATGAGATCTTCCTTTCTAAAATGACATTTGGCATAAGATGAGCTCTATTATTTTCTCCTTATTGCTCATATATCCTGGAGGTGTAAATTCACCTGTTTAAATTTAGTCTTGATAATAATATAGGTATATGTTATAATAAGTGCCCAACATTACTCACGCGCATCGCGAATCACCATTTCCATTATTAATATTTTGATGAAGTAAACGTAATTTAAATGCTAATGCCCTTATGTTAATTCCTTTTAGTAGTTTATGTTTGTTGCTGCTTGGCTTCTATATTTTATACACTCACCCATTAATTTTAAGTAGCATATAATTAAATTTTTTCCATTTTTTTTTCTCTCTTTGTTCTTAACTCACTCATTCATCTATCTCAGTTTTATATTCGGATGGTAATAATAAGCGGGTTTCACCCGTTCTCCATCTCGCTTTTTCGCATATGCGCTGCCGCCTTTTCTCGTCTACTTGATGAATGAAGCAGGGGAGACCAAACTCTACCATCAACCGATCCCCTCCTTTGCTAGAGTAGATAACCCTTTAATTATATATTTCGCGAATTTCGAATATAATCTGCATGATAAACAAATTCTGGGTGTATATACTTTTTCATATAACACCCTGTACAATAAATACTCTTTGCTAATATATTAGTAGTCATATACCTACCAGTCACCAAATAAAATATAAAAAGTATTTATTTAGCTTTAGGATTTACAAAAAAAAACTAATTCAAAAACTTATTCTACAAATTGTTTCAAAATAATGCTATGGTATCGAACATACGCACCTGCAATGCTTATTATTTAAATTCACGTCAAGTCAAGTTAATCAATTTCCGATATTAGCCAAAATAAAGAAGCATTAATGCTTATGTCAAAAAACTTTTTCCCATCTGATATTTCAACCGACTCGAATCATATTTCGGTGGTAGACAATTTGTAAGTAAAATCAATGGAGAGTACTCTGGTCGATTTAACATCCACTCAGGAGTGCCACAAAGAGGTGTACTTCCACCACTAGTGTATGTGCTATATGTATTGTTTTAATGTAACAAAGACAACCAATCCTTATTGAGTATTCGCTGTAGTTTTGAATGTTTCAATGAGGTAATGAGAAACAATTGAGAGTATATTTCTTTGAACATATCGATGGTTCGGAATGCACAATGCAATTCAAGCTTTAGGTAGGTAGATTTGTCTATGGAAATACTTGAGGAGTCGTCTACACGCTAATATCGGTACGACCTCAGGTCATTGAAGAATACATTTTTGGTCTATAAAACCGTCATCCAACCTACATGGACCTAAGGAAAGATCGTAGTCCAAATTACTAGAGCTATTAGAGTGCTGCTAAAGTGACTTTTGAAAAATATTAATGCCCACTAAATTTTATCGGAGGCTTATCGAAAACGCCTTTATGAAAAGAAAATTAAATTACAAAATTTCGTATGAATCCTATTGAGGCTATTTTTAATGAAAAATCATTTTAACTTGTTTATCCTCACTGTCCAAAACACACACTACAAAAAAACAACGATCAATACTGCAGTCTCATCAAAAGATACCTCTGTAAGCGTATAGATCATCCTATTAATTGAAAAAAATAAAAATAAATTCACAGTGTGCGAAAACGAGTCCAAACACCCGGGATAATATTGCATTGCATTCTGTCGAATTCAGGATTCAGGACACTCTTTCGATAGCACCCCAGAATGGCATTGAGAGATAGAATATGAGCACACAAACGAAAAAAATACGATGCGCGATAAATAAAAAGTTTTATTACAAAAATGCATGCGTCCGCATAGCTGAAACAAAACACCAAAAAACCCATTGGAAAAGATTAAAACCAGTTGGCAATATTTTTATCCTGGATACTGAGCTATATATGTAGGTATATATAGTAGATAGATATATTTATTCGGACGGTAATTCAAATTAAAATATAACGAAAATAAGTTAAAAAATATAAAACCGGGGCTCTAATTTTTCCGATATGCATCATTTTAATATGAAAAAAGTCTGCAGCATTGTGTTATAAATATTCATCTGTAAATAATGCCTATACTACTACCAGTTTATGTATATGAACATATATACACATAGACGTCATATAACTACATATAACAATAAATCTGGACAATATTAAAAATAAAAAAGCCGAAAAAATGTCGTTCTCTGGCGATCACTATTGAACAAAATCTACCATTTTTTCCACAGACCACGTACATATTTTTCTATAGGATAAAGTTGGATTGGAAATGATAGTATAGCATCTGACATTCGCCCATTGGAATTATTCAAAAAATTGCTCTTTTCTCTCAAGGTCCTAAATTTCAAAAAATAAAGAAGGCCTCATTAGACTTAAGTATATGAAATAAAAAGTCCCGGTTGGGACAATAAGCCGATCCTCTATCTGAATCTCAGGAAATGTTCATCATACAACAAGAAAAAATCTTGGTCAAAAACGAGCTAAACGAATCGTTGAAAAACCATTATCTTATTAAATATACCCATTTGCAGTAAGTAAGCTAGAATACGGCCAGAAACACATTTTGTTGGAGTTAATTTCATTATTTAGATAAGTGAGGAAGAAGGTATAAGTTTTTATGAAGAAATGCCTATAATTTGATTAGGTTTAAACGATTTTATAGAAATGACTCTCTTGCTGAAGAGCATAGATCAACTAATTACATATCTTTGGATGAAAAATATGAAAAATCTTTTATGTTCATAATTTCAAACATGTGGAAACACCCGACTATTCTGAAAGCAAATAGAAATTCTATGCAAAATGGCGTTAACTTCATAGTGACATCGTTTTCCTAACTTGAATTTAAAATTGCATTGTAGTTGGTTGATTAATTTGCCGAAACCAAGCAAAAATATGAATAAAGTAGCTTAAAAAATGGGGCTGCCTTGATCAGAGTTCAAAATAATATTTATTTTATTCCTACTGAAATTACAAAGATAGTTATTTCTAATGGATGAATCCAACTAAATGTACCTGCTTACATAAATTATGTACATATATTGAAAAAAATACAAGAAATCTTAAGTATTAAGTGGTATTTCATCTCTCGCTTGACTTTAAAATCGGTTTTGGATTTTTGACAGAATTCGAAATACATGGAGATGTACAATTCGATGATCGCTTTTTTAATGCTTGTTCAAGCATTTTGTATCTTAAACTTGCACCGATTTCATTCGAAAGAAGACTGCAAAGAGATGGTCCACTTATCGAAATTAAAAATGTAAGAAGAAAATGAACGTATTTTTCTCGATTATAGAAGAATGTATTTATTAGGATGCAAGAAAAATAAAAAGAATGTTAATTACTGATACTGATAGTGTCAAAGGTCTTTTATCTACATATAACTGCACAGCTTGAAATTTACCACTATCAATGAAATTAATATATTATTTTTTTTCGTTTTCATTGCACAAAATAAACCATCATATATATGGTCCCAGTTTTTTCTAGAGAATATTCATAAAATGATTCATATTTTGTTTGATTCATTCGATATTCTATTGTAATGCTATAACCAATATTACAATTAATATTTTTTTATTTCTTAATGCATGAATCGAAATTTTATTTTTAAAATGATATATTTCCTATTGATGGTGTTATCAAACAAGTGCGAGTAGAACTCGCGTGCAGAGGGTTCAGTACGTTCATGTTTTTTTAAAAATCCCAAAATTGTCAATATCGAGTGATATACCATGTTATTTTAATATTATGGACTTCTCATAGGTTTTCCTATAATCTATAAGCAGAAAACTAATTTCTGTATTTTAGGTTCAGTAGTTTCGGAGATAAGGAGGGGTCAATTTTCGTCTGTTTTCGTGAATAACTTGGAGACTGTTTATTTTAAAATCACAAAAAAATACATATAAGATTTTCACAGCAAGACCTTCCATTTGTTATGTCACACCTCTGGGTTCTGGTCACAGAAATTGATATCTGTACAAAATTTCAATTCAATCGGTCGAGTAGATTCGGAGATAATTGACTGTGAACGACGGACCGACGGACACACGAGTGATCCTATAAGTGTTTTTTCTCGGACCTACGGAACCCTAAAAACAAAAAACACCAATAATATCTCCTTCTTTATCGTCGTATTTTCATATAGATAGCATGAATCAACAAGCCAAGACCCATATAGAGATATATTAGGTATATATAAATATATAATATATATTTAAAATGTCCGTGGTGTGTGATCGTACATCAGTCTGGAACCGTGGGCTTAATTGCATCGGCTATTATAGGTACCTCTATACCTACTACTACTACGCATACTCAGATATAATAAATATATATAAAACAGAGCGAAACTGGACCTGCCTTATAATTCTCTCAATATACCTACCAAGTGAGTTCGAGAGCTCTCATTCGCGCACAGAACTTTTTGATCTCTGCTTTATGTATATTTGTGACCATTAATTGAAGTTTATAGGCCTTGCGGTAATTATCATAAGATAATGCCAAAAGGGAGTGACCGCGCGCATATGCCGACCACGGCGTCCTCGTGGTCATTACGTATCTACCTATATATATATATATATATATGGGTATAGAATATGTAAGGAGTCTTAACTTGAACGGAATACCTACTTAAGACAGAGGTGGATGTAGAGTGGAAATAAGATCTGCCTCCGTTTTGCCCCCATATATCTATCTATATACTATGAGCCAAGAGTATGGAGATGTACTATGTAGCTTAAAACTGGCTTCAATACGTAGACATATAGTTTAGTAAAGGAGCTTCTGATAAATCCCAAACAATAGTATATTTACTGGGCTAAATCGCCTATAAAAAAAAACTCCACAAATGATTCTGTAATCTGAGTTTCCACCCAACAAATAACATGTGCATAATAAAAAGAGAATTCGGAAAAAATAAATGCACCATAGAATAAGCCAGTAGACCAGTACAATATGTAACAGATATTACGCGATGGATTATCAAGTATTCATATTGACAACTGTTAGAATTTTTCTCCTTCTTACTTTTGCGCTTTGAGTATTAGCACTCAATTTGTTCATAAAGCAGTCAAAGATGCATTCGATTTAGAAAAAGAAATATAATTTATTATTGTTCCTAGATTTAAAAAAAATGCAATCAACAACTAAACCTTTAAATTTAAAATTGTAATAAATTTCACATCTAGACAATGTCAGTAGGTCCCAAGACTATCTCTATATATGATAATTTACCAAAATTATCAGTACCAACAGAATCAAAAAAATATTTTGTATTTTCCAACGCTGGTCTCGATTTTTTGTGAAAATATTAATTATTCAAATGAAATTAAATACAATTTTGATACCATGGCCCTCCGACTATTATAATACATACATAATATAGGTAGGTAACATCAAGTCTTTCCACTTAAATGGTACCCATTTAAGGCTACTCATTTTCAACCACTTCCTACACCCGAGAAGATTACATTTTAATATCTTGAGACCTTTTATTGGCGCATTCTTCTTCTTTTCCTTAGCGTTCGTTTGGCGGTTTGACTCTTCTACTTCTTCTACGTCTGCGAGATGTGTGACTTTGAAACAACACAAAAAAACGCCTAGCAACGCCTCTGTTCATGAATAATTGACAAGAATGAGGGGGTTGTGGTTGACTCGAATCTATACATATCATTATTGACAACTTATCGAAAAAAGAGTTATAATTATAGTTTATATAAGTATGGAGAAAAAAAGATCTACAACCAACAAGACAAACGTTATTGATTGGTCAGGTTATGCTTGATTCGCAACTAGTATTGATACGCTTGAACCAATCAGATGCGCCAGTTTGCTGGACGCTGTAATTGCGAAAAAATCCAACTGGAAATGTTCCTTATACATACTTATATGGACGCTGTTGGTAGAGGTTTATTACATAGGTACGATAATCTTGTAAAAAACATTTTATGATACTAAATAGTAAGTTTGAATAAAATTTAATTCAAATTTGTAGGTACCTACATTGCCAAAGAAGTATGTCTAAGAATTACAAATGAAACCTAGTCGTTGAAAATTTACAAAAATAATCTTTGATTTCCCTAAAAAGTTTCTTCAACTTGAACATCATTTATCCTTGTTCTTCCTGATCTTGGTACGTAAGTGTTACAGACGTGTGTGACGTGTTCGAGTTGCCGAAATTGAAACAATTAAATTCAGTTTATTCTTTTGACACTATTTTGATTTCTTGAAATTATATAATATTGTAAGTGCACCCCTTAGTTTAAGGTTGCACTCGTGTACTGCTGGTTTCACTCTATTCAAATGATCTCGTTACTTTGCCGGAATTAGTCAGATTTCCTGAATATATGAAACGTTTACAATTGAGAAACATTTTATGTGTCGAATCGTAATAAATATTCCAACGAAGAATTATAATGAAAGACGTAAAGACAAAGAAAAATGAAGAAGACCCTTCGAAGGAGCAGAAACTCAAACTGAGAACGGCGACACCGTTTACAAAATTAGTCACAATTAAGATGGTCCCTTACAAGTTATTAAGTGAGTAAGTGAGAGAACAGTTTCCAATGTCGAAAATCCGCGCAATTTTGCGTTTTGCCCGTCTGCCCAAGTTAAAATCAGCATAATAAAACACATCTAAAATTCCATAATTTTGAATAACAATAATTACAAAAGAGGCGTCGCAAGATAATTACAGAGATAGGCCGCCGCCGCACACAAAACTCTTCGGCGCTAATTTATTCCTAAAGCTAATTTAAACTTGTATTTGACTTGCACATAAACGGTATTATTGGAAAGTTAGTTAAAAGTTGACAGTACTGCTGCCGAGAGGGAGCTTTTGCTCCCTGTAACTCTACGAAACCTACCCCCACCACACTCGAACCCTTTCGCGTGTGCCCAATCTAATACACTGTTGCCAACAAGTCCACCATCACTATCAGAATATTATTAAACTTTGTGGGAAATAAATATATGAGTTAAGATGTATCGTGCAATCCAAAAAAAAAAAACTCATTCGAAGTGTGCCATGTAATATGTGAACATGTCTTTGCTTGAATCCTATGAAATTGCATAATATTAAAACATCACACTTTGAAAGAAATACACAAACTTGAACTAACTATTAAAAAAAGAATTTGAAATGTCTATATATCTATTCAAATATTTTTGAACTTTGCATACTTAAATAACATTTTGGAAATGACTGAAGTGAATTGTTAATTTCCGGACTGATCATCAATTATCAGTTTCAGTTCGTTTGAATCATTTGAAAATTCATGTTCTAGAAGATCTTAAACATTGATGAAGTGGCAAGCCAAGTTGATCTAAATATTCTGTAAATTACAATCAAAATTGTTTGATAAATGAATAGATTCATCTTGAAATTGGATTTTAATCATCTTCTGACATCTTTATGCTCTCATGAATGTCACTCAATATTCTGCTGCAGTTACGTTATGGCATGGACATATTGAAAAAGATTATGACAAAAATGCATTATTTATATAGTGCTGTTATCTTTTTTACGTTGAATTCATAAGAAATTAAACAATATTTCAACATAATAAGAAAACAGATTAATTTATTATTCGTGAATATTGTTTTAGTTTTTGACATGAGAACTAATTCCCATCTAACTCTAGCAAAGTCATGTTCTCATTTTCAATAACCTACTTCGAATAATTGTTTTTAGGATCTTTTATCTCAGTTATTTTCAAATTTTCTTCATGATAGAAACTTGAATTAATTTTATTATTTAAAAACTCTTTAAACCGAACTATACTAACAGACATTTTATCAATTATTATTTGTTATTTTTTACTTTAAAGATATTAAATGTCTTGTATTTATAATGTTATATTTACTTATTTTCCGCTCAATTTGGCAACATGGTAATTATTATTATCCTTCCGCAAGGATGGGGATGAAATTCAGTGTTGCTGCAATTACTTCCTACACTTAAATTCATCCGGACACCTCTTTCACTTCTCTATCCCGTCTCTTCTGATGCGTATTCTGGAGAAACTTAATTGAATGGTTTTTGGTCAGGATTATCCTTATGCTGTCTGTGATTTCCTTTCAACGAAACTGAATAAAAATTCAATCTTGTTAAAATAAGGTGAATTAGGTATATCAAATATTCTTGGCGATTAGAAAAAGTAGTGCTACGATTTGTTTCAAACTAATGACAAAATTCTGCCAAAATTAAACTGTAAAGAATTGACTTTTCTTTATTGACCGATGCCCCAAACGGAACGTAATATATATATATAATTCTAGTTTTTATAGAGAAGATATTTTTAGAAGGATGATACTAGGTATAGGAAATAAAAATAATATTAAAAAAAATATGGATAAAATTCTTTGAAACATTCAGAATCTCCAAAACTCTGAGGCTGAAATGAGATAAGGCGACGGATACTTATTGTAGGTACTGAAAACTGAAGCGTCATATTGTATCATTCGTTATCAAATATACAAGGTGTAACTAAAAGATGGTGACAAAATGCGAGAGCGAATTCTCCACATGAAAACATAAAAAAATGCTCATATTATGTCCGCAAACGAACCGAGCATATGTTATAATTTTCTTTTATTACTAAACATAATTTCGTTGTGAATGAAACAAGTAAATATTCGAATGATACAATGAAAACATGGACACGCCAATTCATTGACTCTTTCGCACCCTTTCCTTTGAAAGAGGCGGTTACGAACAGATTTGTAATCATCAAAAATGTGTTCACGAAACATTTCTGCGTTAATGAAATTGTAATCGCATGCACCAAATTTTTCAATCTCCCAATAGATTAAAAAAAACAATGAATTGATGTCATTAGATTTTGGACGGCATATGCAAGTGATTCTGATCTGTCTATCCATCTGAGCAGGTCGACCGAAATATTTTTCTTTCCTTTTATTTATATCTTATTAGTGCGTTTGCAAAAATATGTCGATATGACTTTCTTTATGTTTTTTTCCCCTTGAAGTTTGACCTTCCATTTGGTTTCACCCTGTATTTGTGTGAGTGTTAATATAATGAACATAACAAATCTTGGTCATTATCGATTGTAGTGTTTGGGGTATGTGGGACTAAGAAGGTTTCTTTGGAGGCTGGAGGGTTTGTTGTATTCACAGGAATGGTGTCGGTGCCGTCACCGAGTCGAAGTCGCAGCCGCCAAATAATAATTATAAGTGGCAAATTATGGCCGCGTGATGCTGCTGGTCGTCGTCGTCATCGTTGCCGTCACCGACCCCACCCGACCCCCAAACTAGAGGGTCGTTATACAATATAGTATACGTGTGTACCCGGCGCGTAGTGTTCGATGTTTCTCCTCTCACAACAACAGAGAGAAGGATGAAGGGGTATATTATATATATGCTAAATATTCAAGCATTACAGCTCTGCATAAATTCATTTCATTATATAGCCGGGGTGGTGGTGTAGGTACCAAATATTGCTCCACAGCATTTTACTCTCTACACATCTCTGGCCGCCCCGCTGCTGCTGCTAGCTCTCAGCTCCGCCTCATGCATATGAATGAATTCATTATATTAAAGCCTTTTCAATGTATAATTTACTTTTGCGTGAGTCATTTCTGTCCGTCCAGCCCATACCCTTCTACCACTCTACCTCGCTTATTCGTCTTCTTTTCCCTGTAATAGAAATCCTCCTTCTCTATATTGGTTCTGTTTTCTCCACACTTTGTTCATGTTTCAGCGTTTTTAAGTAAATTTCTGATTAGGTAACCATTGAATAATGTTAATTGGATGTCACTTTTCTAAAGTTTGCATTTGCCAAGTATTAAATATATCATAAAGAAAAAGAAGATAGAACCTTCCATAAAATTTTGTCAAATTCTGTGCGCATGTACCTGTGCGCATGAAGTCGTTCACGCTTATGCAGACAGCTGATTGTTGTCGACAGGGAACGCCTCTGATATGCAACTTCCAGATCCCGTTTGACTACGTAGACAAGCATGAGCTAGTTTAGTCTCCAATGACATCCATTCTTCTTGGTTTAAACTATGGAGTGTAGCAGCCCAGTTTGAATCTTATTTTGTCCTACTTTTTGTGTTCTATGGACCATGTGCATTTGAATTTTTAAAAGAGCAAATATAAATTACAGTCAATCACATTTAAAATGTTACATTACTTATGATTTACTCGTTGGTTAAACAAGATAATATACTGTAACGTGGATAGGTAGTCATGTACTTACGGTTATTATTCATTTAGAAATAAATATATTTCTACTAGCTTGTTTATTAGAATTGGTATATTTATTCTCGATACTTCCAGAAACTAGAACTAGAACTAGAACTAGAACATTATATTGTGCGTCTAGATAATGATAGAACATTCTCGATGAATGTCATGTCAAGATTCAGATATATAAAGCCGTGTCGGTTACGGGTCACAGTCAGTTTTATAACAGTCAGTATTATTGAGTCAGTCTGTGGAATCAGACATAAGGTCGTGTACAGAGTATTGAAAATAAACCATTACGCAAGTTAACTCACCCCACAACGTTTAGCACAGGGTCAAACGTTACAATACAGATGAAGTAGCAAATAAGTTATAGGCCTTGAAATTATTATTATTGATATATTATTGATATTCCCATTCGCGATTGCTCCACATTTCATTTCCTATATCTCGGTTGAAGTATATAAAAAAAATCCCTGGATGTGTTGAAAATTATAATGTGCGATATATACGAGTTTGGCCCCTCGCATGGGATTCTGTTGTACCTATCTACAATATATATATGAATATACTAGCGAAAAAGTTCAATAATAGATCTTTATCATCATCGGTGTGTCCTGTATAAAGTCAGAGAACACAAAACACGCCGTGGCAACATAAAATACCTACCAGAAAAATATATGTTTGTAGCATTCTGATATTATTTACAGACTTTATTACGATTAAAAAACAACGTTCATGAGTTCTTCTTTTCTGCATATCCGCTTTTCTGTAGGTATTACAGATAGGCGTCCACGTTATTGAATTCAATTCAATTTGGTCACAGTGGGGTTGAATTTGGAAAGTATTTATATGTGTGTAGGTTTATGTAATCAAAGGGGTGGCAGTATTTTATAAATACCGTGTGTGTATCGGAAATTTCTCTGTCTCAATGTTTTCCTTTCATTTTTTTTGACTACCCAAAGTCACAATTTCATTGAAAATATAGCGCTTTTCAAGATATTTGAAGCCAATTTTGAGGGGTCTAAATGTATATGAAAAAAATCAATTGGAAATAGATTGTGACAGCTTGCTGGATGTATTCCAAAATAGGTCACACACCCGGTAATAATTTATTATGTGGAATTCTTAACTATGGTGCATTTCACCGCTTTTGGCGGCTACGTCACTTTACACATTTGAAATTGTCGGACATTTTAATCAGTGGCGGAACCAATCTTAACGACAAACGGTAAAATATTCTGAGGAATTTATTGATCTTGTTACTGAATAAAAATTTGAAACAAATTTTTTTAATGTATAATATTTACCTGAAGGTATTGGTAGTGGCAAAAATAAAATGCCATATTCAGTAATGGAAGAATAACCATATAAGATGATATCTAACATGATTTAGAAATACCGAGTTTTCTTCGGTAAATAAAGCCACATGCTTATAAACGAAATGAGAAAACCTTTACATACATACTGTATGTACTCGTATATAATCTAGTTCAAATTGAAATTTTTGTAAACTTAACGTGGAAACCATTATAAATTACTAGTTTCTAGTGATAGTAATGTCGCCAAAAATTATTCTGGGAAAAATCTCAATCAGATTTGAAGTATTGATAAGATATGAGATCTTTTTGTGGATAAATAACTAAAACATATAAAAACTGGTATACCTAATATCTGCTGTTAACCTATCCGACGTCGATACAGGGATTCTTTGAAACTCTAACTTTGTTGACGGATTTATCATACCATTCACTACTTTCTTCTACCTGCCAAATTATATGCAAGTGAACCGAATTGCACTCTTATCAGCTTGAATTTTATTCGGATATTCCTGTTGAAGTAGAATCAAGTTTTTGTCGCATTCTTTCTAGTGTTCAGTTTAGGTCAGTCAAAATATATTTACCCTGTTCTCAAGTAATATTTGATTTATTCGAAAGATGCAGAAAACATTAGTTTTTTCTATAACTTGTGGGGTGAGCTTACAACGTTGGGCTCGTTGTCGATGATGACTATTAGAAGATAGTTGTAATGAATAACAATTACGATTCTTTATCGAAATCCTTTGAGCCGTTTTTGATATATTTCAGCATATATGGGTAGGTAGATATTATAGATCGATGTACAGATACAAGAATTGCTCGTTTAATATAATAAGATACATCATATACAAATGTATGTTACTAAAAAAGATATATACGCGCAATGCATATGATGAATGATAAGCAACCGAACGGCGTATTTGGGGTCCTTTTTTCGTAGAGAGTATTTTTGCTACCGCGCGCTTTCGCGTGTTTAGGTGTGCGGCCGTACAGAACTTTTCCACCAAAGTTGGCGAAATTTCGGATGCATTTAGCTTAACCAAATGAAGCTGCTGCATGCTACAATTTTGAGAAGAATTGAAAAATTAAGGATAGCGCTGTTGTCAAAACTAATCTGTGTATTGCTCTTTTGCGATTTTGACTCTGAAGAGGCCAAAATATATTTTTTTTGAAAATATGATTTCTATCAAAAAGATCTTTAGAATATGAAATAAAACCCAGCATTCCTGATCAGAGAGATCTTTTATTTAATAACAAACGAAACGACTTGTTGTATATGGAGCTCAAAAAGGCGCTTTCTCATATGAAAACCAGCGGAATGGGTGCGTCCTTGTGAAATTATTCCACTTCTTCACGCAATAATTTGCATATTTTCAAACTAGTGGTGTATCGTCGTGCGTGCGGTTCCGTTTAAGCGTCTATAAAACAATAAAAGAAATATAATTGATTCTTGAAAACGGTACAAAACCATTTTGTAGAAAGAAAAAAATATATAGGTTAAGGTAAAGGAAACCAGAATAAAGCAAGGAAGTAGTAGACTCCATGTGCGACTGAAGAAACCTAGAAAGAACAAGATGAATGGCGAACCTGCAATGAAATATTATTACATTGTCTAATCTTCGTGGCGAAACGCTACCAAAACAGATAATAAATAGGATATGAAGAACCAATATAACACCGTCCTTGAGATCCATATTATTAACTTCCTAGTCCAATTATCTCAGGACAATTATGCTTGAGTGAAAAAATGCAAAGTATAAGTTACATTTCCATTCTCATAGTTCTATACTACGGGTCGATATAGAAGGGGAGAGTACATCAGTAATTTGAATTATTTTTCGTGTACATAAAAATACTGAAATCGATATAAAAAAGTATATAATTACTTCATTTAGTAATATACGAATATGAAAGAAAAAAAATGTCGTCAACATTTAATCATATGCAGCGTATTTTCCGTGGTGGAAACACCATTATCCACCCAATCTCCTGCTACATAATTCAAAGTCCATCTCTCCAATTTTTATTATTTTCCACAGTCAAATTCCCTCTATTTTTCTGCCTTTCGGTCGGTCAGTCGCGCGGTGTTTTTTTTCTGCACACTCGCCGTTGGTGGTGGTGGAAGGGCTCGATGTATGTAATGATATTTCCAACCCGCGCGCCGCTCGGACCGGGTGGCCGGCGAAAATCCACCATCGCGAAGCCCCCAACGCAGCCGCCGCCGCCGCCCCCGTGTGTGCACTAGCGGCGGCAGGAGCATACGCTAACCGCGCGTTGCGTTGCCCTCCACCCTCCCATGGTCCCTCTATTTCTCTCTTTACGGACCTTTGGCTCAATCGACATTTATATTTTTACAATTTTTATTTTCTTTATACTACGCGGCGCTGCTGTGTATGTGCCCCTCTACAGGGTGTCTCTGCAAAGTTTTCATTTAAGATACTACTCAAATATTCCTTTTAGATCAAAATAAGTCGATTTGGACTTGGGCCATGTGCCATAGTAGGTTGAGGTTGAGTCTTTTGTTATAAATTTCAAGCGGTTTGATATTTGTTTATGCATCATCAAAATTTCAAAAATTACCTTTGCCTTGACCTAGAAAATATATACATATATATTTTTAAATATATTTGCATATTTTAAATGATTGCGCCAATGGATGCAAATGGGTAAAGTTATATTTTTTTATTAAGTTGTTTTTTTATTAACAATATAAAAGATATTCTTGATAAGGTTTGATTTCTCTTATATTTTTTTTGCAATTTTTTCATTTTATTTATTAGTTTTTATTAAAACTATAATAACCGCAACAACATCTTTTATCCAAAATAATTCTTTTAAATAAAATAAATTGTCAGTAGCCAAAGGATTGGTATTTTTTTTAATTTTCATTATTTTTCTATCACTTTTAGAAAATGATTCAGACAAAATTGTAGGGACAGATCATATCTATAAAAGGAAATGCTTAAATGCATTTCGTGAATAACTGCTTTTTGAGATTTTCTTACAATGTTTCATCCAACAACGAGACAAGAACTATAATTATTAGACGACATTTTAATTTTGTTTTTTGAGCTAAGACATACAGCCAAATGATTGAAATAACCCGTCCAACAACCAAAATGAAATACTGACAAATAGCCATTCTTTCTATAACTGCCCAATTGACCACAATAGAAACTTATAAAAAAAAAAAACAAACATTTCAATTATAAAAACATTGTTAGTTGATGTTATGGTTTTCAACCTCTTTGAACATGTGTTTTAAGACTTTATTTTATCTGAAGAAGTTTGGAGCCCCAAACGAAACGTCATGTAATTAATAAACATAATTTCCTGAGAAATATTATTTCTATCCACGAACCAGAAGCCCAAGATATCCTGATGAAATAAATAAATGGTTCAAGATTTTCCATATCTACATATATATATATATATATATGATACTAGTAAAACAAAACCAATGATGTGATGGATATAAGTTTGTGTGGAGAATTTTGAAACTTTTTATTTATTTATATTCCCATATAATATGAATGACCCTGTATAATTATTGAGGTCTTATATGGGCCATCGGTGCTATCTATTGGCCAATCAATTTCGCGGTAGTAACAAGTATGCTCAAATGAAATATATTTATGTATATAGGTTTATATAGAGGGCATAGAGATGATGCTAAATATTCATTAGAAAACAGGAGAACCCACGTTGTGTTTTTTTTCTGTTATAGTCATTTTGCAGAGTTGATAGCAGTAGGGTAATACCTTCGTACAATCAGTAAAATGGTTGCATTGAATATTAAATTACGATCTCTCAGCATTGAACATGATGTTCTTGCATTTTTGCTTTTTCTCTGATCAAAATTATGTATATCCAATTTCGATTCTTTTATCGATACCTTTGTTGAGCGAATCGAAATGCACTTATCGAATCCCCAATGTCACTATTTTACATGAGAACAACTACTTATGACTCAAAGTAGTTGTTAGAGCTTATTTTTGTAGATGGTTTTTGGGGAAAAAAGGAAATTATAATCTTCATATAAAATAGAATATATTAACACCTCCTGCTATCAAAGGGGCGAGATTGTCCCCCTTGAAATTATATCGTACATTTTCAGTGACTTCTTTTCTAATGTCACATTACAAGATATCCGAGCTGCAAAGTTTTGAAAAGAGCTCCTTGTATATGTATCTGCAGCATTTTTTTCTTTCTAGAATGATTAGGAACAGAATATTCAAACAATTTATACAGACTGAAATTAACAATTCACTGGCAATAATTGTTAGGTACCTACTGAATGTTTTAAAAATGTATAAATATTTTTTACAAAAATATGGACCGATGTCATCAGTTGGTGCACTAAAAAGTACAAAACAATATTAATTCTATTAGTGAACTTTTGAAGTTGTGCAGTTGCAGTTAGATAGAAAACTTTTGGCACCAACTTCACAAGTACCAGAACCAATAGAATTAATATTATTTTGTACTTTTCAGTGCATCAACTGATAACGTCGGTTTTTTGTAAAAATAGTTATTTCGCACTTTTGAGTATTACATTTGTCACGAAAACGTTCATCATTATCCATGTATGCTTTGCTTGTATTTACTCTTATTCAGAAATCTAAGAACATACGCATATATATTATAAAATTTACCACTCTTTTAAATAGAAAACCGTAACTCTGTGGAAAAAATGTTCAATACAAATGTTGCTATAACTAATCTGGTCATTAATTTTGCATTCGCATATTTTTAATTTTCCTAAGTAATTGTCTCTTCCACATAGCGAAAATACACATATTTGAAATTTTAACATCGCAGAAACTCGAAAACCGTAGCTCTTTTGGAAAAATGGTCATTTTAAACGTTTCCTGATATTTTGGTATCTTTAAATCTGCCATCTCGGATTTTCGAGAAAATTTGCAGTTTTCATGAGAAGGAGATCTCAGATTTCTGTTTCTATGAATATGGGACCATTTCTTAAGTCTCTTTTTTCAAATGAATCAAAATCGGAAAATGTTTATTATCTAAGTATAGGAAACGCGTGCAGGAAACAAAAAAAGCAGACAGTCGAATTGTATACCTCCTAGGTTGAGGGTTCGTCAGTCAAAAAGGGATGTTCAAAAATATTTGTATTTACATGATCACATGTTGATAATAACTATATTAAATATTTGTTTCTGTCATATAAAATTGGTTCAGGAGGTTCTTCTTTCAGTGTTGCTCATTATTATATAATTTCTAATGATTGAAGAATTCAAATAAAAGCACATTATTTCAAGTAATCTTTGGAAGAAAAGTCTTGTTATTGATATCGATGTGGATCCAGAACCTACACAATATGAACAGTCTATACGAGTACCTACACCTACCCCGTGTCTACTACGACTATAGTTTCGACCTCCCTATTATTCTACTCTAATGCTCTATTCTGTCTCTTTTGCTCTCTCTCTATATATCTATCTATATATGGCATTAGTATCGAAGCTGAGTCACGTAATTAGGTGATTAAAATTGGAACTCGGCATCGTAGCAGAGTATGGAGCGCTACACACATAGCTGGGCGCAGAGGCTAGGAAACTCAATTAGCAATTAAACGTAACATTTTCTCTAATTACACGTTACTTTCTCACTAATTATGCCATTACATACACACACATACATTACCTGTGAATCTAATTTCGTGTTAAGTCGATATACCATCAAGAGATCGAGGTTAAATTATATATGTTCCCCAATAATAATTTATTCTAGTACTTATAACCTAATATCGATCAATTCAACTATAATGCCAGAAAACTTGAACACTGAATTCTGTTATGCATATTATCCTTGGACTTGTTTGGGAGAATTATTTTACATGAAATGTTCAAAACCAACCAGCTGTATATGTGGGATCTTAGCAGTTCAGCCTATAAACTCTCCACTAACTTATTCTTGTAATAATTGTCTACAAAAAATAGGAAAGGCTCTAATTGGTTTTATAAAATTATATTAATTTCACTGGTGACGGTAATGCTGAAGTTGTGCATTTATAAGACAATAGAAGACTTTTGGTGCCAACTTCAAAAGTACCACTGCCAATAGAAATAATATTATTTTGTATTGAATAATTTTGGGGCATTAAAATTAATCAGAAGTATTGCACATCTGTCTAATCAAGGGCATTATTATTGTTTTCCCTTAAATCTCATATCCAGTTAGTCGCAAATATTGGCAGGATGAATGGAGGTAACTGTACCGTTTGGAAGAATGAGTATTTATATACAGGGCACTTGACTGTACCTACATTTTTCTCGGCTCGCCCTGTTTAATCGCCAATAATTTCTTGTTATAGGCTCTGTTGACTAGTTTACAAACCTTTTTATCACTCGTATAACCCAAGCAATTGGACTCTCTATTGCCTCTCACCCTATATATATATCAAAATGGAAGAAGCTATTAAGGATTGTGATGCAAAAACCTTGCTTAGTGTCAAATCACATTTTATATTACTGAAATCATAATTCATTGACGTAATTAGCTGTACAGGTGGATTGGTATGCCCGAAATTTCCAACATTGTGAAATCGGTACCTGTTTAATAGGTTACAATAATCCACTGTCAATTTCATCTTTCAAAATGTTTGATGTGAATGAAAATGATAGAATTACACGAACATGTATCGTATTTGGTTTGGTGTTGACAAGTGATATCATGATGATTAAATATGAAGCATAATTTACAAGACACAGCACTGTCAATATCAAAAATTTTTTGAAGGTCAATAAAAATTGTCTAGTTGATGACGGAGTTACATCACTCATTTATATAGTCTAGGTGTATATGTATTGTATTTTATAAAAAAAAATTCAAAAAACTTTAATTACTTATTCAACTCAATTAAATATTTATTATATTTACATCTAATTATATTTGACTGATTGTACTATGAGATCTTATCAATATTAGAAATAATTTCAGCACTTACTTACTTAATAAAATCACCTACTATATTGAATTAGGTATGCTTTGTTAGGTAAATCGTTATTTATAATAGGTTTGATGAAATTAACGAAATTTTTCCCATTATAATGACAGAAAGCATATATATATACACACCTATTCCTATTATAAAATATAATAATTAGGATATACACAAGTAGTGCTGGTGTAATTATTTTTTTTTAAAATCATCATATTATGTAATTTGTCGATTTAATTTGAGCAGCTATAAGTAATTGGGTTAGAAATTAGTAAAATAATTTTTCGATAATTTCTCTCCACGCAATTTTCAAGTGAAGACTCGAATAATATTATGGCTTTTGCACTCGGTTAGATAATAATTTATGTTCCCATTTTTAATGACGATGTACTAATTTAATTAATAACTCGATACTCGATATACATATATTCAGATTTGGGTATTTAATATTTAGTATAATTATATTTTTATGTATTTACTGGTATTATGAAATGACTTATACAACTCAATAAGTACGATGTTCAAAGTTCGAATGATTCCTAAGTCTTATGAGAACATATTTTTACATTGAAAATTAAAATGGTTTTTTTTATATTTGAAAAAAAAACAGAGATAGATTAAGATAAGTTGGCTTTGTTAGTTTATTTGCAGTTTGAGACTGATTGATCCATTAAACAGTTTTAAAACAATGAGATCATTTTTTGAATTATTTTATTATGTGTGATTTGAAATCTATTGGGAAGTGTTTATAATGTGGACGTCAAAGGTGGCACCGACACTGCTAATTTTATGGAAAAAATCAAATCGGTTTTTATCTTTTCGCGACCACATTAAAGCTGAAACTGCTTTGAATATCTTCAATTTTTTTTTCTAAAAGAAACAATGAAATTTCAGAGTTTATAGTCTAACACCTCCTTAAATGTCGAGATCTATCCAAATTCCTTCTAAAAATTATGCGAAATCGATTTCGCAGAGATACATTTAAATGTATATACCTATATGTATTAATATAATTTCTCTCTCAATTTAAACCGAACTTAATTTTACTGTAAATAGGATGTATATAACAGTTATAGAGTCATTAACTTTGGAATTTGGAAAATGTCGACAATAAATGAATGAATATTTATCTATGTACGTATGTATGTACATCTAGATTTGATAGCCTGATACTAATCGCAAATTTATTAGTTGATATATAATAAATATAAACGTCCATGTTCAAATCTTATTTTGTTGTTTAATGTTTATTATATTGTTGTTGGAGCCGCTATTTTAATTTTGTCACATATTTGGTTAGGATAAAAAGGAACAAACAAACGGTGTGATGAGATTCAAATGAAGTCTCTCAATAATTTGTGGGTGCTGTTTTATGGAATAAAAATATTCGATCACAGCACATTTTATGCAAATTAAAATGTACACAGTGTGTATTTTTCCATTAAGGGTCTTATATACTACAGAGCTTTAATAAACTTAAAGGTTTCTTATTATGTAAATCGAGCATTTAATATTCCATGTTTTGTAATTGAGAAATTATATTTTTAAGCCTACTTTATATTTCCAACCAAAGCGCAGACAGGAGCGCTACGCGACTACTCTATTCTTCTTTCTATAATATTATTATGTTAGAGCAACATTTATTGACGCCCTCTTCATTTCTTCCAAATAGAAGAAGCTGGCGTCACATTAGGTATATTTATTCAAGCATTATTTTTTCTTAATAGAATGCAGGTAAAAATGTATGGAACATATTCTTCTACTGGTTGTTCTGCAATTTGCTTGTATCATTCCATTTTTATTTGTTCATGTGCTTGATAGATACATTGTCAAATATTTTTTTCAAGAGAATCCTAATTTTTTATTCCATATTTCAACAACAAGATTTAAGTTTTCAGGAAAAAAAGAAAAATTTGATGATTTGGACAAATTAGAATATACCTATATTTTAATAAGAACGACATAGGTATTTGTTTGATTCTTTTTTGTTTTGTTCATTATGTTCCCAGGTTATAAATAAGTCAATTCAATGTTTTTGATTTGAAAAAAAGATACTGGAAACATTTGTAAGAACACATCCAGGCTAAAATGAAGTAAAATTATTTTAGTTTTTATTTTCGTGATTTTTTTCGCGATTTGTCCAGCAAATATTTTTTTTCTCATTCACAAACCGCTTTATTGAAAGGGCAGTTAATAAGTACAAAATAAATATTTATTACAAAAAATTGGACCGACGTTATTGGTGCACTGAAGAATACGAAATAATATTAATTCTATTGGTGCTGGTACTTTTGAAGTTGTGCAGTTGCAGTTAGGTTGATATCTTTCTACAACTAGTCTAGTCTGTGATTTTTAGTTTTGAAAACCACACATCAAAAAATAAAAATCTGCTGTCAGTCCATGCGATCCCCTTAAAAATAATTACCCATTTTTTTTAAGGAAAATTATAAATTGCAGCTTCATCATTTCTATGAATTATATTAATCTGAGTTTGAATAAGTGTCCATGGGACCTTGAACCTTGAAAAATTCAGCACATACTGGTATTCAAAAATAAAAAAAACTTTGTATTATACTTCAAAGTCACATTTGCGGCAATGAAAAAAGAAGTCGAGAACAAAAACATTATAATAAGGAAAAAAGGAAAAGCACTTCTGTTTCCTGTTGTTTTACACAATTGAAAGATTCGCGCCCACCTACCATATTCTTCATTTTATAACAAACACAACACACTACTTAAGTTCTCATTATTACATTGTCTGCCAATTGCGCTTTGGGGTCGCTCTGTTGTTTTTCTCATTTTCACTCATTTCACATTATACATACCCTACTTCTTTTTTATCTGTGAAGATTCTAGTGGCTACTTATGGTGGAAGGTCGTCACACTCACCTTGAGACAAAAAAAGACTAATTATGATTAAAAAAAAGAAAACTTCTCTACACACCCTTTATGGAATCATTGTTAAGGTACCTCTAAACAGGGATCTCGGGGGTGATTCAAAATATTCTGATTTGAACCTTTGTAAAGAATATATTTTGGAAAATCTATATAAAACAATGCGTTTGAAAATTGCCTTTTCGAGACAGGCTCGTATAAAAACTTGTACGAAGAGAGTATTGAAATATCTCTTCATATTTCGACTATTAAGATTTAGTTTTGAAGTTAGACTAACCAAACACTGAGTATTTCCTTTGATAAAACAAGTTTCTTTTCTTTATCTCATCTCTCCAAATTAAAATTTAAACATGTATACTTTTAAAAAAATCTAGTAATAGGTAATTCATTTTTGGTCCTTCGACTGAGCCGCATTGTAATTGATTTCACTTATAGAGGGGACGGAGGCGGATGGTTATACTAAAATCTTCATCTGCATATTGTGCGCGCTATTGAGCTTATGATATGTTGATATATGTGTATGTATATATTTATCATAAATATGTCATATATATAGTAGGTGTCCTTACTGGAATGATACTCTCTACAGCTTCAGAGCCATATAATGGCTCTATGTTCCGTCATACGCAGCACCTATCCTATAGCTAAGCTAATAAACATCAAATATGGAGGATGGAGAGCATAATTCAGTCTTAGCCACTGGTTGTATGATGATGGTGCTACAACAGTCGCAGCAATCCGTGGCCAGAGTATTGACTATGGCCCCTGGTCTGGACAGTACGTGCGCTACTTACTTCTGACAATGACGATAATATGTTCCTCTTCGTATTATACTCGTGTGTACTTGTGCCATGATGGACGATGTGACTTGTGTACGTGTGTCTGTCTGTCCGTTTCTATGTCTATTTGTTCTATATAGCAGATCCTGATAATTTGAAATACACATAATTTATTATTACATGTCCAGCGCAAAAAATGTTGTTACTACCTTCAAGCTGTATTATAACAAATTTTTGATATGTTAAATAAGTTTAACAGCTGTTGCTTCATCCGCGTGGAATTTAGTTTAAATTTAAATGAGATAAAATAATTTTAAAACATAAGAGAACATAGACATAGTATATTCCCAAAAAATGAATGTTCTCTTACATAATATATTCAAGAAAAACGTAGCATCGCACTCTACACCATTTTTGAAAATTTAAATTCAAAAGAAACTTATCAATCACGGAAACATTCGGTATTCGTTGAAGGACGCACCCCGAACGGTGGAGATATACCATTCGACTGTCTGCTTTTTTTTTGGTTCATGGGCTCTTTTTATATAGTAAACGAGCTCCCATTTTGATGATTTTTGATTCATTTGAAAGAGGAGGCTTAGAATA
The DNA here is from genome assembly GCA_958507055.1 of Crioceris asparagi. NCBI lineage: Eukaryota > Metazoa > Arthropoda > Insecta > Coleoptera > Chrysomelidae > Crioceris > Crioceris asparagi. Next base: position 190,090 of record OY293832.1, read on the forward strand.
TCGGTTTTCGAGTTAATGCGGTGGTAAAATGGTTAAATATAAAATACTTATGCGTATTTCCACCGCGATGTTCTGAATCTTTACATAATTACAAGTACCTACAAGCAAAGAATATACGTGGGTAATAGGATAAGTACTATCTTCTTTGGTACGAAATAGATATCTTTTACAAAAAAATGGACCGACGTTATTAGTTGGTGCACTGAAAAATACAAAATAATATTAATAATTCTATTGGTGCTGGTACTTGTGAAGTTGGTGCCAAAAGTTATCAATCTAGCTGCAAGTGTACTACTTCAAATGTTACAGGACCAATAAATTTATTATTATTTCGTATTTTTCAGTGCACCAACTAATAACGTCGGTCCAATTTTTTTGTTAAAAATATTTATTGATAATATGATTAACTTTAGAGGTGTTGGGTAAGGCATGATGTTTTCTTTTTAATAATTTTAATGATGGAAGCTATTTTATGGCCTTTCCGACCACAATGGAAAGTGAGAACGAAACATAATAATAACCTTTCTGTCTCAACTATAACCCGCCTAGTAGAGGTACTCATACTAAAATACTACTGCTACATATATTATTTATTTTTAATATTTTACGAACGAAGAGCCGCGCAGAAAACGTCAGCACATTTCTCTCTCTTGGCAATAATTATATGGCCTTTCTCTCTATATATCCTCGAGGTCTTTCTGTAATATATTATGTTAATTTTTCCTTTTTGATTATACATACACAAATGCGCGGTATCATTATGATAATATAGGAGAAGAGATATATGTACCTATGTACTTTTTTGTGGTTGTTGTTTGCTCATGCAGGCAGTATTATTTTTTTTATTTTTCTCTTTTGTTTTATAAATGAACAGAGCAAAGGAAAAGATGAATAATGAGTGTCAATTGATTGGGATCCAGATTGCTAATAATTAATTACTTTAAATCGATAGAATATAGTTTTATAGACAGATGCTATTTGCATCTCGGTAGGGGTTTGTAAAAAGTCAGATGTATTGTTACTTACCCAATCTAATATGTACGAGGAAAAATTACAGATAAGAAGGTAAATCACCTTCCGATATTTTGAATTTAGTGCGTACATTGAAACGTTCTGCATCTGCCTTTTTTTGGGAATTCGTACTTTAACTGTTAAACAAGAATCTTATTTCGGTATCTGTACATTTGACCCACTATTTTCTTTATATTTTTCAACAGTGCAGGTTCAAAAGTTTTCGATGTAGTTTTTTTCTCTCATTCTATCGTAATATACGGAACTCTCTTCTCGTAATTTTGCTGAAATGTTCCAATCTCCATATTATTTCATTTAGGTACAAGTATACACAGTCGTATCTGCTTCATATGCTAGGCTTGAGGTTTTGTATCAATTTGTCGATCTGAATATTTTGGTAATATCCAATTCACTGAAATAATGTTTTATTTATATATTTTCATGTAACTAGAGCAATTCGTTATATTGTCTTAACGATATTTACTGAATTCTATACTTGTTATTCATAAATGACACCAAAACCTTGTCTTCTATATTACGAGGGTTGTCTTTTATTTATCAAGAATAGATATATTTAGTAACGTGACTCATTAACATATTTACGGTTAATATTCGTTTTAGTATTATTTGTTCCAATACCTTATTTGCTATAGTTGTTTCATGTGTAGCTCATTAATTAGATCAAGCTTCTAGAACATTATTACAAGTGTCTAGAGTAATCATGGAACATTCTGGATGAATGTCATGTCAAGATTCAGATATAGGTATCAAGCCGTGCCGATCACCAGTCGATGAAAGTCAGTCTATAAAATTAGTTCAGTCAGTTTATTGAATCAGTCAATTGGTGTAATAAGTCGATAGTCTGAGACGCAATAGTCAACAGCATGTCAAAACTGACATGTTGTGACAGTTGTACTAATATAGAAGGTCACGTACAAGGTGTTGAAAATAAACGTTTTGGAAGCAATCTGCGAACTTTGGAGTATTACGTAAGTGAACTCACTCCACAACGTTTAGCACAGGTTTAATCGTTACAATATTGTAAAGTTCATTTTCTTATCATTATGTTTATGTTATTAACAGTGTCTTGGAAAATGTTTATCTACGTCGATAAATGGCGTTAAGTACCTCAGATGTATTTTCGTTCCAATTCGCTGTATATAAAAGCAGCAGTCAACTGTACGCGCCTTTCAAGAACCTGCAAACGTTTTTTACGCATGACACTTGAAGCACTTTAAAAAGTAAATGTCATTGAGAAATCTTGACATGTGTCAATCGTAGCATTCGATCGGTCAATAATGAAAAGTTTTTTGATAGAATACGGGAAACTAGACAAAGCATTTTCCACTAGAGATAATGCGAACTCTTTCTTACACATTGCTCCAAACAAGATATTTTTTGAGAACTTAAAAGGTTGTCCTCTGTACAGCTCTGATTTGACACCCATTTACTTATCATTATTCCCATTAATCCAGGTCAAGGTGTTTTGAACCTTGAAGAAAATGCACGTTTTAAAGCAAACGTTTATTGGTCTATTTATTTTTCTACTGTCGAAATGCTGAAATAAATAGCAACCCTCGTACATGTACAATTATAAGAGTAAGAAGTACGTTTTGTATTAGCAAGAACACGCTATTATAGTGGTCTGGCATTATGTTAATATATAAGTCTATTGGAATAATCAAGCTAGCTAGCTGGGGCTACAACACATTATGATGGCGATGGCGCTCTAGTGTTCTATACATATACGTATTATAATAGCCTATGAGTCATAAGGTCCTAATGAGCGCCCTCGCGATAATATAGACTCACATATAAATAAGCTATAGCTGTGTGACGACCCCTTGGTTGCTGAGGCTTTTTGCAGTTCTCTTCATAGGACGAATCAATACATACACACACAAAATGATTACGTCACCTTGAAGTGTTGTTGTAATTGTCTTTTTGTCTTTAACGATCTTTGGTGGAGTAGCGCTGCTAAAGGTCCTTGTGGTTTCTGTGATTCCATGATAGATTGAAGGGCGATACATGTACTTATTATTTATTAATAATAAATACACTACCTTATACATTGTGAATTTATTCCTAGTATTATGAAGATTTCGTATAGGTATTTCTGACATTATTTGTTCCACCTTAATCTTTCTTTATGACGACTTCAGAAAAGGAAGAGATTGTTTGTAATAAGGTCGACTGAAATAATTCAGCTGTTAGAAATATTGATGTAATTAATTATTGTTCTATATTCTGGGTACTTGGTTATTTTTGTTGTTGAAGGTATTTGGGTTTTGGAATATCTTTATGCAGTTTGAATGCATTACAATACCTACTAATCGTCCACAAAAAACTGAATCAAACAAAAGTATGCTCAATGGGCGCCGCTACAAATTAAAAAACAATAAAGGAATGAGTTTAAAGAAGATATTTGATGTAATAAAAATTATTTTCAAAAATATATTTTCGAATAAAAAGAAGTCTAAAAAATAAATTCAATAGGAGCTTTTGCATTTTCAAACCTAAGTCGTACTTGTTTTCTTGATGTTTATCCACAACTAGATTTTTTACCAATTAACATATATTTTCCAAAACGATATGATATGTCCGTTAAAAAAAAACAAATGGCGATTTCAAATACCAGAAACAACGAACAAGTAGTTGGAATTAACCTTAATAGTAAGCATTTTGGAGACACTGTATATCAAACCCCAATCTGAGAGTTTAAGACACATATTATATACCTAACGTTTTGGCATATTGACTCCCCTACAGCAGTTTCCACTCATGTCGCTTGACCCTTCAACTATAGCTACATACACTTGCAACATTCTCACTTCCACCTCCACTTGCCCTTTTAGTAGGTATCCCTTTTCCTATATCTTTGTGTTCTTCCTGTCTAAATATTACAAAACACAAAACTTTCCCCCCAAAACCAAACTTGTATACATAATACATAATATACGTAGGTACATTATAATATCGCAATCATTACAGTCCAAACATTTTCAGAAAGTGCGGGGGGAGAGCATAGGATTAACTATCAAGACTTAACTGTAGATGGTGGAGAGAAGCCTGCTTGCTTCTATATAATATTATGTTCTATCCCTTTCTAAATAATAATGCCTTGTTGCCGAAATATATGCGAGGACCGCACTCAGCACTGCGTCCAAGGCATATTAGATTTATACTCGTACATACAAATTATGACGTCATATCAGCTGCTGTGTGATCATTAATTCGAATTTTTTGAATACTACTTGCTAATAGTTGTCGACGACGCCCCTACGTTGTAAGCTCACCGCACAAACAATAAAATCAGTCGGACGATTCGGAAAAGTCAAGATTTATATTACTCTCTCAATCAGTTTTTAAGGTAACAATTGATGGAAATAATGAGATTTACTTGAATCCTATAATTTTTCAAGTAACTCTTAATTATAAGGCTATCGCACCTCCAATTATTAGTGAAGGTAAAAGATGATTATTCATATTCATCTGTTCCAAATTGACTTAAACAAGGTACAAAGCTTTAACAATTTATTTTTGAACAAATGACTGTTTACTCCATTGATCTATTGAAACTGGGTATATTTTTGTAAGAAAAAAGACTATGGCTTCTAAGTAACGCAATGTACGTAGTATTTGAGCAGCAGTTTAATTTCTGTCTCAAGAGTTCCGTACATTCATAATGCAAATATAAAGATTTTATAGCAGAAATCAAGAGGAAAACGCATTTATTATATGTAATATATATTTAACTTGAACCTATGATTACAAACACAATGACCTATCTAATAATGAAAAATGTATTGACTTTCTATACAAGTAATAATCATCTCTTACTAGACGCCGTCGGAAGTTGCTCTAATATTTTCCCCCATGAGAATCATGGTTCAGTAGAAGGTTAGACACTGTTTGACCGAATTCATTCTAAAAAAATAGAAGTTAGATAGATATGAGGCTTCTCATTTTTGACATAAAAAAGATCAAGCGCAAGAATTTCCTCCTAAAACGATTTCGCAAAAAAGTCCTATCTTTATTTTGAATGTTGGGGTGCAATAATGGTCAATCCAACACAAAACACTAACACTTTTTCCACCTCATTACTACCCTGTGCGGCACAGCCACCTTTCCACGGATACGGATTCTCTCTCTCTCTCACACACACACCCTCCTCTACTCTTAACAAACCCTCAACCGCCCCCACCCCATACATCTCTTCTTCCCGAAATACGTAACTGGACATTACGAATCTAATTACAATCCTTGCTCATGCGTGTATGTGTGCGCGCCGTGAGAGAGAGAAGCTGCCCCTCTCACCCCCACGTACACCCTTGCCAACACACACACACCCCCATCATGAGATAGATAGATCGGGGGTCCGTCCGTCCGCCGCTGTCCGTTGCTGCTGCTGCTGTTCCATCGTCCGAAATGAGTCGCCTCCTCCCCGACGTTCGGTGCGCGCGGGGGGAAACCCCCGCGACCAGAGCAGCAGACATACACAAACGGTAGGGGTAAGTTGGTTGGTTCTTCGCCGCTGCCGATACCGCCGCCGCGCGCGCGAGTGCTATTTCACTTGTTCTCTCGATCGAGAGTCGGCCAACACGCTCAGCTCACAGCAGTCAGTCGCCTACTTGACTTGGCGCGTGATACAAGTAACTCTATACACGTACAATAATAACGTCGGTAACAAAACACAATCGACAAAGTTGTTTTGTGGTGTATTGTTTATGTTATTCTTTCGAACGACGATAAACATAGAGAAAGACAGAGATAGGTAGATGGATAGAGGAGTACATTCGCCAGCGATCTAGTTGGCTGGAGCCACCACGTGCTTTTTGGAAAAGGCGGGAAAACATTTTGTATCGCGTCGTGTGTGGTTATATATTATTCCTCTGATATAAAGTACTGTTTCTTAGTAGCTATTTTGAGAAATAATAGAAATACTTTATTGTGAACTAGATGGTGTGTTATTTTCACGTGCGACGACTGTCTTCAGCTCAGCTGTCGACGAAGGATTTTTCGTAGCCGGCAAAGTTTTTTCCAAATTTGAAACACTCTGGTAAGCACAGACCTACCTAATATTTATGACAATATCTTGTAGATTTGCATTGTTTGTGATGTTTGTTTGATGCGTTAGAGTTTCTCCACGTCTAATGTCGTAGACATAGTTATATCATTCAAATTACTTACCGACAGTTTTCGTCGAATTTAAAAATCTTCAAATAAAAGGGAAGCATGGTTTTAACGAGCAAATAGCAGCAGACAGACTGGAGGGCTATATCCAAGATTCAATTTAAAATGTTTTGACATTATTTTATTTATGCTCAAAAAACCGTGAAAATATGATATTTTCTTTAATATATAATATACCCCCTCCAGCCTCTTTGGGAAACGTGTTCAGGCGGATGATAGATTTCAAATGTTAGGGGACCATTTCTCAGAACTGCTGTTTTTAATGAAAAAATAATCATCAAACTTGGTGCACGGTAGCTAATGTTCTCTCTGGCGCATCTACAATTTATTGATGATACTGTCATATTCCAGAGAATTTGTTGTTTGCAATAATCATTCTTTAAATTTTTACTTTATTTATCGTGACTACCTACTTGTTAATAGTTGTCGACATCGACCCCAGCGTTGTAAACTAAAATAAACATCATGATTCAGGTATGTTGTTAATCAATTGGAAAATAAACTGCCAATTATTGCTTTAAGCAATAGAACATTTTATAATATAATCTAAATGTTACATTTGTATCTCAGAAATATAATGATTTTGATTATTTAGACCTTCGTTCAAAATAGCTAATGAATCATAATATTCACATTAAGATCAATTGAAGCATATAAATGAAACCCAAGAAGTTTTAAAAGCTATTCCATCTATTGTAATTGTAAAAAATGCTGAATAATTAATTAATTCAGTTTGTTATATCTAAAAGTCTCAATAAAATTTGATACTATTTTAGTATTTGACTCAATCCTCAACTATTGTGTTTTAAACTGAATAAGTTACAAAAAAAAACTTGACTTGAAATGTTGTATCTACAAAACTTGATCCTTTGAAGCGCCACTCGATTCTTGAAAGATTTTCAACGACTGAAATGCAAGTTTACTCGGGGCTACAAACTATAAACATATGAATTAAAACACAAACGAAATAGTCCTTCTTAGAATTGTCTCCTGAAGTTTCATTTTGATTGTAATGGAGATTGTGATTTTTTGTTATTCTATTAGGTAAATAAAAAGGTGTTGTTCTTAAACATTAATTTTTCTGAATATCTACTAAATAAAAAACTATTATTTAATAAAATTGCGCCTTCGCCAAAATTCATAATTATTAAGTGACAAATAAAAATATAAAACAAATTCTCCACTTCAACAAAATGGTTTGATTGATTGTGAAAGATAATGATTCAACAATCCTTAATGCTTGACATTTTCTAAAGTGACACACACTTCTATTTACATAATATATTAAACACTCTGTAATCATTATTATTTTAATGCATGAATCACTGAAAATAAGCTGAAATTAACATATATAACATATTACCGCGAGAGATCTAGTCAACTCTTTAATTAGTAAGTTGGCTTGATTGGGTGTGGAGGAGATTTAAGAATGTTTATTACGTGTCATGTTGAATTAAAATGAAATATATATCCATACCTAAACATATGCACAGTTACAATATTATATATAATACCATGTACCTATGAGAAGATTTTTCTAAATCTTTATTAAAAATATAAAATGAATTATATTTTTTGGCAATATTCTTATTAACTTCGTGTTAGAAATTTATTATAATGCGTCAGTTATTGAAAATTATATGTATATATCTAGGTTTTGAAAATATTCAAAAAAGTACGCATTTTGTAAATATCATTTGACATATTTATAATTATTTTCATTATATTTCCATCCAAAACTGTCCTTGGAAGTCATTTGAAAGACAATAAGTGTTTCTTTCTCAAATGTATCATTATCTACGTTGATCTAATAAGAAATGTAGTCTGCCCCTCAAGGGTCGCACCCATATAAGTGATTAAATTTATAAAGGTTGATTCGAATAAAACAATTTTAAGAAAATACGATCAAAAAAAACACCAATGAAGTTGTCGAAAATGCATATTTTATGATAATAATTATGTCCCAGATGTACCGCAAGGCTCCATTCTGGGCCCATTATTATATTAAATAGCTCTATAGGGTGATCATATACTCCTCTCTAAATGGAATCTAGATGCATCAGTTATTGGATTTTACTGAACGGTTAACAAAAGACTTGTCGTGTGTCAACTGCCAATAAAAGTGTCAAACATTAACATTGCGATTTAAAGAATTGTTCTCAAAAGTAAACTCACGTCAACGAATATTCAAATGATTTATACAGTTATCTACAAATAAAAATTGTTTTAGTATGTACAACTTTATTATAAATTCGGTAGAAACAACATTGCTGGATTACAAAGGTTTCGACTGAAGTAAGGCTTGACAGGAAGACACTGTCGAATGAAAGAACAGGGTTTAAAGGAAATTCAAAGTCATCTTCACAGTTTGGAGATGACTTCGAGTTTCCTTTAAAGTGTTATATTACACTCCACTTCCAGATTAGGGACTTCTACTTACAGCTTGAAAGAACAGGGTTTTTTAACTAACTTACCTACTGAGATCAAGAAGAACAAGATTTTCGAAGATCTTTAGGAAAATAAAAACCAGCCAACACTAATCCGTAGTGTGAAATGGATATCAAAACTGATGCGATATGCCGCGATCGCTGTTCAGTTAATTTGCGTGTGTTGTACAAGAATGGAAACAATTATGCATATATTTATAGAAATCATTTGAGTCTAATTTAGCAATGGTATAAATATACATATATAGGTACATAAATGATATATGATAAATAAATACGCGCATCAAGCTCAATTAATAAATATATTTGAATTTGATATGAGCTGTATAGACTTTTATATATGTATAATCATATTCTTAATAAGTAAGTTTTCTTTATTCGATACAAAAACCAACAGAAACTTTCCAAAAGGCAAGATCAAAAAAATTACCCGTATCTCACTAGAATGTACTAGAACAGAAGGTTTTTTTGACCGACAAACCAAACGGAGAAGATATACAATACAAAATAGTATCTATTCTATTGGTTCTAGTATTTTTCAAAGTCAAAGAATCTTGATAGTGACTGGAACAATTTAAAAGTTGAATTTTAAATTTAATAAACACCTCAACTGTTTCTGTTGGGGAATTGAGCGAAGTCAAACACTGGTAGAACAAAAGATAGAAAACAAACTGATTAATATAAATAGATATAACAAAATGACTTTGACACGCGTTTGAACAAAAGAAGGCACACTTTGTTCAAGTTTCAAATACGCAAATCTTTATTCAACTTTCTACAAAGACCAGAATGTGATATTCGTGCCGCTAAAAATGATCGTGTATTAATTATTATGTTGAACGCCAAAAATTAATCCACCCCAAAATGCTCGAACCCTTTTTTTCATCTTCTTTCTTTTCCTCCTTCTACTCAACTCCTCAATAATGTAATGAAGGTCCACAATACTGGCGGAAGGGGTGGGGGAGTGTGACAAAATGAGTGAGCAAGTAAGAGAGAGGAAGTGTTGAGCGCTTGAGAGAAACCTTTCCCTACCCCTTTCTCGCTCGTTTTGCAGGAAGGAAGAAAAAAGGGTTATAATAAGTAAGTAGCAAACAACAACACACACCCAGAGCAGGAGGAGCAGTGTGGTAGTATTATTATCGAAGCATGCGTGAGCAGGACCATGATGTCGAGATTTTATTTTGTATAATTACTGTGTGGGGTGTATACCTACATATTTAAAATTTAGTGCAGACGGGTGAACAGGGGGTGAACATTTTTAGGGGATTGCTTTTTTCTTTTCTTCTGTTCTGTTCGCGCGTCCTTTAAAGGAAGCTCATTTATATCGAGAGATCAAAAATAAAACTCATTCTTACTTGAAATATTTAATAATTAATTATTGTTGAAAGAAATGCACAAACCTGAACGAGTTTAATTATCATAAAAAATATTTAAAAAAGTCTTTATATACCTACCTATGTTTATCCAAATATTTTTTACAAAAAATTGGACCGACGTTATTAGTTGATGCACTAAAAAATCCGAAATAATATTATTTCTATTGGTGATGTTACTTTTGAAGTTTGCAGTTACCGTTAAATGGATATCTTTTGGCATCAACTTCACAAGTATCAGCACCAGTCGAATTAATATTATTTCGTATTTTTGAGTGCACCAACTTATAACGTCGGTCCGATTTTTTGTAAGTGTAACAGTCATGAAAATCGTTGAAAGTTCTATATTACCAAAAAAGATAGTACTTATCCCTCGACTTATCCTATTGCCCACGAATATACTTTGCTTCTACTTGTATTATATAGAGATCTCAGAACATCGTTGCGCAAATGCTCATAAGTATTTTATATTTAACCATTTTATCACCTTTGTAACTCGAAAACCGTAACTCTAAGGAAAAAATGTTTATTATAAATTTTGCTACAAATATTATTGTCTTTCATATGGTACTCAGAAATTTTCAGTTTTCGAAAGAAATCTTTAGATGTAAGCAGAATTCAATTGATATATTTGAATTATTTTCTCTATATTGTCTAGAAGTTTCTATCAAAGCAGACGATGTTCTTTAAATTTTTGTAAGAAATCAAACATTTTTCAGCATCGTTCAATATAATGATGGAAAAAGTAATTCCTGATAACTAGAATAATACGTTAAAAAGAGTCTTTCCAAAATTTCAAAGTTTTCACAATTTTTTGATTTCCATTTAAATATTTGTTATGATCTTTAGGTACATTAACTTAATTCAGGTTTTTGTATTTCTTTGAATATTGAACAGTTAGATATTTCTGCTCCAAAAAGTGACAAGCGTGTTATTTCAATATTAGGCAATTTCAGATCCTAATTTAAGTAAAGCCATGTAAGAACCTACCCATATTTAAATAGGGCACACTTCAAATGAATTTTTTTTCGGATCGCTCTATGTGAAAAGGTTAAGCTTTTATATAAACACCTACGCAATAAACACGTTCGTAATGGTAATAATCGGATAAAATAAAAACTCCTTTTTTGATTAATTTACTGGCTGACCGTTAATCATCCAGTTCCATTAGAACAATCTCTATAGTAGTTGAGCGCAAGCCTATAGCCTGAAAAGGCTAATTATATTTAACATTAAAATAATAATGTTTTTCAATCCATCAGCTGAAATCTTGTTTCGTTCTTCGTCTTCTTCTTCTTGCTGTGTTATTGCTTTACTCAGTAATGATGTTTAATTACCGATCACTATTTGGTAGAATAATTACGCTTCTTATATATATTTGATGTTTTTATATATCTAGTTACTTGTACATATAATTACCGACATAATATAAAAGAGAATTAATATCGTGTAATTAATAATACACAATTATCAAAAGAGAGGTATGCTTTGAAATGAGCTAGATACTATTTGACCATCTCTGTAAAGATATATATGGATTTTATTTAGTTTAATGGAAGATTACTTGGCAGAAGAAAAGCCAATGAATATCAACTATTCGACAGTTAAACTGGCATCCTCTGATTGATTCAATAAGGTTTTTAATATAAATAGAATTTAAAATGTGAAAATAACTGGCTACAACATACAACTGCATTGTGTGAAAATAACTATCATATTAAATACTGTACAAGATGAGTACTATTGCTATCTCTCCTTTTCTCGATTTGAACTATACTTATAGTATATCTGTTGGCCAGCAACAGCAATTCCATAACAAATTACTGTTTGTCTACCACACTGCTACCACAACACAAAATTAAATTTTAAGTTAGTGTTATCAACGTTTGACAATTGCGACAGCTGACAGTAAACAGCGCGACATAACCATAGAGTAACATATACGACGATCTGCCAGAGAGTACCTATATACCAGAGAACAGAGACGTATATATGCGCTCCACGCTCGTGCGACGGATCCCATTGTCCGACATTGTCGTTCCATGTCGAAGATATAGTTTTGATCTTGGTTGAATACTTGAATGAGATAATATAATTAATCAATATTGGATCACACTTGGAGCTTAACAAGCGACGAAAAGTCTGCGATCTAAGTACGAATTCGAAATTTCAAGTCTCTAGACTGTAGACCGTATGAGGCCTGAGAAATCGCTGCGGAGTCCATCTATACAAGAACCGAAAGTGATAAAAACGATTTACTTAATAAGGAGCATAGGTATGCAAATGCCTTGATCAATAACGCTTCTGAAACAAGAAAAAATAGGATTTTCACATAAACAAATAACGTTCCATGTGTTTTTCACAAAAATGTTTCTAGAATTTGTTCCGTATTGCTAAAATAAAGTTACTTGTGTCTACGTATTGATTCAACAAAGATTATACTATATTCCATTTTTTAATGCCTAATAAATTATATTCTTTAAGAATGCAGGAAGAGTAATTATGCTGCCATTGTGAAAATAAAAAAACCAAAGAATAATTCACCTCTCAAGTTTTATATTATTACTAAAGCCCATTACCATGATTACCGTAACGGTAATTTGGGATAATTATATGAATTGTAATTATTCCTTTATAGAATTTTAACGATTATAAGCTTTTTTTCTTCTTCTCATATTCTTTTATTTTATTAAACATTAATGAATGAAAGTCTTATTACTTGTACATATTTGCATCGCAAAGGCACCCAGATACATATCAATTATTATTAAATAAATTTATTTCGAGCAAGAAGAGAACCTAGTGTGATTACTTATACAACTTGATGATTTATTGTTATTAACATTGTGACAGGTCCGTCTTGAGGAAAAGTTTCAATTATTACGCTTTTGCCTAAAATGGTGCCGTTTGTGTCAAGCAGTTGAAATCAGTTGTCACACACTGAATTATTGCGATAAGTATATTCTTAGAGATTTATGTATCCAAATCCTCAAAAAGTTAACAGGGAACACCTTTACCTATTGTTTTCTTCATTGCACAACTAAAAGACAAAAAAAAAAAAAACAACTGTGACTGTAATAGAAACTCTATTTAACTTTTAAACTAGAAAAAAAACGTTTGAAGAAAATAAAACTCACCTAAAGTGTCAATCATATTTAGTGGACACCACATATACATTCTCTGTACGTGCAAAAATGTCCCAGTGGTACTTTTATGTTGTAATAGTCTTGAGTGCAAAGGTATTCGGCTTTTTTAGCCGCCAATAAATCACACACAAACACACCCCGGCTTTATTAATATGCATTGGTAGGTGGGGCCATTTGCTAATGCAATTAAGAAAAGGACACAAAAGTCTACTTATAAATAACGCAGCAGCAGCAGCAGCTAAACAAAACCAATATAATATAATAATTGTAGCGTACATGTACTATGTTTATAATATGGGTGAGTGGACGCGTTTCTATGGTATAGTCCCCAAGAAGTGTTTTTTCGTTGTTGTTATTGTTGGTACTTTAATTTGTACTTGCTAAGGCCTGGAGGACTAGGATATGCTTTGAATGTTGGTTGATTCAACTATGGACGGTTTTCAGTTTAAAAGTTCAGCTTACGGGAAGGGAAATAGTTTATTTCGACATGTAATCAAAAATAATCTAAAAATTCTGCGAATTAACCTGATAAAAGATAAAGATAGAAAATGACCATTTTTATAGAAAAAAAATCTTTGACCTAACATGCCTGCATCTACGACGGAGTTATCAAATATAAAAGGGCCCGGATTTGTTGTAGGATTGCCTTCAAATTCGCGCATATTAATTGTTTTATATTGTCTCGTTAATAAACTTGGAAAGGGATAATGAAATCAATCTATCCCACTTCTGATGTCCGAGATAGATACTCATTTGTCGGCGAGTAGAATACGACGTGATCCTTAGCATTATTTATTCATATAAATATGATAAATGACTAAAATTTGAAGAGTTTGTATAGATTGCTAAGTGTTCTCAATGATGGACGTCAAGGGCATCATCAACCAGTTTGGTTTCAAATCTGGTTGTCACATTTCCTCCAAAAATTAAACTACTTTTAAGAGTTATTCATCTCGTTAGAATTAAATATATATATATATATATATATATATATATATATATATATATATATATATATATATATATTATTTTTGTGGATTCTTGAACCTTGTTGTATTATATTTTTGGAAACATTTATCTTGGGATGAGGTTCAAATTGATAGTTTAAAGATTAAAAAATATATATATATATATATATCAAACAATGTTTTTATAAAGTTCTTCGTCTAAAGTTTTTGTCGCGATTATACAATCAAAATTACAGAATGAAATTATTTTCACATTTCTTACGCTTCTAGTTTGTTTCAAATAGAATTGTTAAATCCCTTGCAATTGTTATAAAAGAAATTATAGCACTTAAGTATATATCAAGTATAAGAAGAAAGTGATTAGTGTGTGATTACCAAGCCCTTTTTTTATTACTTACTACTTACTGTGTTCTGATTTTATGTTATTCTTATCGTACCACACCCAGACTCTGGCTGAGACTCTGGCCGCATTTGTTGTCGCATAGGTACTTACTGGACATTTCGTTAAATTATCGTTGTTGATACTGTATAATATTTTATGCTACTTTTTTCCTCTTTCATGTTGTGTTCCCCTTTGCAATTCCGTATTAGAGATTTATAATAATAATTAACTGAGGCGTGTATTATAAGCAAGCGCTTGGATAATTACACACAAAGCCATTTTGATAAAACTTTCTTAGCTAAAGTCTATCTGCAATAATAATAATAATAAAATATAATAATAAATTAGACCTTACTTACCCAGTACACCTTAATAGTGAAAATATTATAGACTTATTATATCAGTTGTTTCATATGCAAATGTGCTTATAAGATGAAATGAATAATTTTAGTAGGATCGACTTAAGGTGAAGCTACTTAAAGTCAGTTATTTAAAAAATTTGAGGTTGATGTTAAATATCGAGTGAACCAAAAAAAAACACATCTCCACTAGGCCTTTGTTAAAATGAGAACATGTTTCTACTTGAGTAACCTGCAATTGCATTTATATTGATTGAAATATCACTTGTCATCACTTTTACCATCCTATGTGTGTTTAGCATATTATGTTCTCATTCTCAAAGGCCTACTGGGGATGATTTTTTTTGGAGCGCTCAATTTTTCACCAATATATAACTAGATTAGATATAGATAAGATAGTACCTAGATCTCTAGTATGGCTTCAGAAATATTTCAAGTACGAATTGTATACATTCAATTTTTATTAAGTCAATCACAAAAGCCAAGTTCCTACAAAAAAAACTCTTAAACCCGAGATCTTGACCTGTTACCGATAATCCATGTTAAAAACACATATAACCGTGAACTCCAATCACAATTCAAATACTCCTCCATATTCGCTGCATCTCCTTTATATTTCCTTTTTCCATTCTCGCTGTTTATTTCATTTTCCTTCTTCCATTCATTCAAAGGGCCTTTTTGGTCGGTAGTAGGTCGAATGGCTGTGGGAGATATTCCCAAGCAGGAAAAAAAACACCTCCTTCACACACACACACTCACAGAGCTAGAGTCAGCTGATCTAATCCTCTTTTTCGTCGGGGGCGGAAGGGGGATAGGGCATAATATCGTGTCGTCTCGTGGTTGAAAAGAGAGAAACGACCCTAACCTAGGAGAACACGTGAACGTGGCGCGAACAACCACGTGCTACCACTGCCGCCGCCGTCGTCGTCGTTGCCGTCCCCGGCCTGCGCCCTCTCCTGCTCCACCTCCGGCAAGGAGGCGGCGGAAGAGTGTGGCGGCACGCTTAGAGAGTATAGAGAGTTTTCGCGCTCTCTTTTCAACTTCAATGCGCGACTTTCACTTTCGCGCTCGTCTCACAACTCTGAGAGAGCAGCCGGCCGTCGCTGCCACCCCCCCATTTATCTTGCCACCCCCGAAGCGTCAAGGTCACACTCAGCTCTTCCCGAGCAAAGCGCTCTCGTCGAGATGTTCTTTTCAAAATGAAAGGAAAAACATTTATCCAGCCAGCCAGCTGGTTTCCTCTGATGACGTGTACTTTTTTATTATATTATTATTTGCATTATCTTACCGAATTGTATTCGCATAAACGCAATAGTCTTTTATTCAAAAATGAATTGAGATAACCTGTTTGTATACTGAAGTCATTTCATTAATGGGAATAGGAATAATAATCATTTAGCTGTCTTAGATGTCTTACCTAAATTACGAGTTCTTGGAATTCTACTTTATATAGTATTGTTGAAATAAATCTAATAATGGTCTATGAGAACTGAAAAGATGATTTTTTACATAGACATCTGAACACCTAGACCAAGCATTTCATTCATAACATGTTTCCAAAGGCGATCTGTTATTGTTAGAGAATTGTTTTGGTATTCTCCATGTGTAAGAGTACAGTGTACCTCTGTAGAAGTGTATAGATGCGTAAAGCGTAGTAGCAACACTCAAATTATGAATGGAACAACGAACAACAATATTCCGACTAGCGACGAAAGCTGACGAATTCATACGGACACCTAAATTATATTTTCCTGTGTTGCCGCATTTAACTCAATTGATCGATATCGATTGATGATCCTCTTATTTCACAAATGAAAAATTTTATTTCGTGTTTTAAAATATAAATTTGGTACATAATTTAATCTGCAGGTGTTTCTGAATAATCAGTAATAACTATTTCAACGACCATATTCTAATTACGTCTGAATGTCTTTGATTATTACTCTATAAATCAGAAGTTGGCATGAAACATAAGAAGTTTGGCAAATATGTTAATCGTATCAGTCGGACACAAACCATTATGGACCAGAAGAATAATGGTCTTGAGATGTTGGATCGCTCTGAAAGAGGCTATACGTGGTCTTGATGTTCAGATGTCTACGATTTTATATCAGTTCTTATCTTAAATATTTCATTCCACAGAAAGTAATGAATTATTATAATGATGGGATTTCTATTGTTGTATTTAGAAGTTTATACTAAAATTTAATTATTAATTATTGTGAATGTTGGGTGAAGAAGTTTCAGATGAATTGAAATAATGAATGCGTTTATTAGATCATCAATGATTTTATTAATAATACCTACTTCTTTGAATTATCGTGTGAGTTTACCACGTCCGGGATGAAAGATTCAACTTAGAAGTTAATTGTTAGGAATATATTAAAAATTTAACTAATAATTGCCTCAAAACTATCTCACTCAACCCTCAAATATAAGAGAATAAACTACCACTAAAAAAAACTACTAGTTGAATTACAATTTAATGAAATAAATATACCTAGCATTTATTTCTGTTTGAAATTGTCGATTGGGATTTTCTACTATTTTTTTTTGTTTCGTCTTTTTCAGGAAGAATCACGATGAGCGGCTGATATGGCAGAAGGCACCATCGAAGAAGAAAGCGCAGACATGTTGGGTCCCACTTTGACACCTCTCCTTCAAAATATGCAGACTGCAATACCAACAAATTTGAGCTGCAAAGAAGAAGATGAGGTAAGTGATAAAACATACACCTTTTTCTTTTTATTTCACAGCACTTAAATACTAAAAAGCGACTCTACAACCATTTTGGTATTTATTTCTTATTTCTGTATTAATTATTTTGGGATTCTCCTGAGTATTTTTATAACTGTCGGAAAATGTATAAAGACTTTTGGTTCAAAAATTTACCAGTGTCGTTCCCCGAGATCTAATCTATTCCTAAAATGAAATTCATTGAACATGGTTCAGTGATTTAGTCGTGAAAACGTAACAAATATACAAACAATACTTTCGCATTATTTATAATATTCTATAGGTATACTATGTGGATGTACTATTTGACTGGTATTTATCAATTGCGTTGAATAATATTTTATAATAAGTAATTCCTAATCAGTAATTCAACTACTGTGCAAATTATAAATCGCATTTTAATCATATCTACTTACATTTACGCAACATAGTGTAATTATCAACTAGATTCTCCAGTTAGTATGTTAATGTATGATTAAGCAGAGTATAAATATGGGATTAACAGCAAAATACAAGAATTTCTTATAATATCTTTACATGACGAAACAAGAGATTAATTGCAATAATATTATCTTCATCCATTTCAAAAATAATTAACGTCAAGTCCGAAATTCAGACATATTCAGCAGTATTACTTATGAGGAAACCTCAGCACTACTTATTTCTTGGTGAAAAATGATAAATATGTACGAACTGATCTGTGCGAAGCATTCGCATTCTAACCCACTTAAAGTACCCACCGTATATTTAGTATCGTATAGTGCGTCGTCATATGGCCAATTTTTCGAGACACAGTTGAGGGTCTGTGTCCTTCCTCTACGTGGAGGTCTGTCTTCGAAAAAAAAAATGAAATGTGAGTAATTTGTATATTTTAGCGGGGTATCGGTGAGGGGAAGCTTAAAAATGATGCCTCATTCATGAAATTTGACGAAGTAACAAGTTATGCCGTACCGACAAATATGATATTGTATATTTCGATCTGTTTCTTAATTTGATTATTAGGGTTCCGTGAAAGATGACAGAAAGAACCCTTATACACTCGCTTTTTTACGCCCGATGTCGCCCCCCCCCCAATAATCTCCGAAAATTTTGAATTAGAAGCTCTGAAAAAAATTGGGGCGGATGAGGAGATTGTTGATGAAATAAAATTTTCTCTACTAATAAATGTATTAAGTTGAACTCCGCTAATCATTTCATCATTTCTATATTAGATCACTTTTTTTCCATAAAAAAATATTTTTTATCCATGAAAATATTTAAATGTATTTATTTTTTTGTACCTCACAATGTCTCCACATTTTTATTGTTATTTCTACGATGAATCATAAATAGATTTTATATATTCATTAAGATTACTTTTTGACCGACGATCTCAAACGGAGGAGGTACACAATTTGAATATCTGTTTTTTTATTCATTTGAAAGAAGATACATTAAAATCCGCTTCCCTCCAAAAAGCGGTCCCGAAGGGGGTGGTGGGGGCAATTTATCTAATTTATTGATATTATCTTGTCCTCATCAGTGCACAGTGCACCAACAAATATAATCGGTCCAATTTTTTGCAAAAAAATATTTATTGGATAACAGATACATAGGTACTTGAACAAGTCGTGAAATGTACCTAAGTAAATTTCATCTTCAGTTAAGATTGTTGAAATTCCACTAAACTCTATTCGTAACAATCATCAAGAATCGATGAGAAATAATATACTGGAGCGAAGTTAACGTTTAATGGCCGCGAGATCTGAACATAGATGTAGATATACATGTTGGTTATATGAACTGAGCCAGCCTTAAGCGTCCACTATTCGCCCAAAACTGCATCCCCAGTACACTTATTGCCTCCAAAATCTTCCCACTCTGCAGCACTAGGTATATATTATCTCTCTATTTGCAAATGCCGTCTGTATAATATGTACCTATATTTGCCGTCCGAACTTAGTATTATGAAACTTCTGAACAAATTCTCACAGCAGAGAAACTAAATTTGCAATCTTAGCTTGCAAATCTTGACCGGCTAGTCTAAGCTACTAAGTTTAGCTAGTCTACTTAGTAGTGGGTAATATTACTGTAAATATACCTATGTATATCATAAATAAGAGTTTTCAAAATTATTGTGTCACTATTGACTTTACCATTAGTATGTATCCTATTTTATATTATATCCGATATACATATATTGCTTTATTTTAAAGGCACACAGGTATAGAAAACATTATACCTACATTAGAAATGATATGAAATTTTGATGGCTATAATCTTCTTCATTTCTTACAAATCTTTGTGATTTTACAACATAATAGTCTGTAATTACTTAATTACTTTCTGTATTTTGCACTCCATGACCTAATGAAGTCGGTTGAATTTAGTGTAAAAAGTTATTTTTATCGAACCTACCTACAACTAATCCATAATAATAATATTACATATACGAATACTTTTAAACGTATAAAATATAAACACTACAAAAGTATCGCAAATTTAGCGTTCACTTCTGCTAGAATTTCCAAGAAATCGTCGCATCGAATCACTCACCCCCCTAACAACAATAATCGCGGAGGGGGCGGGGCGTGGGCATCTTCTTCTTCCTGGAACGAGATGTCGCGTATGTTAATAATTGCTTGGTATTATAAATATTCATCCGCAACGAAAAGTAGTTCACATGGAAAATTGCAATTTTTTTACTAAATTTGGCAAAAATTTTAAACTCGAATACAATATTTCTGTTTCTATAACATTTACAAATAATTAGGTGAAATCCATTTTCAATTTCAATATATGCCAATCATTTCATCTCATATTTAGGTCATTTGATATCGAGGGTAGCTTCTTCAGATGTTCAATGCATACGGGTACTACTTTAACATCATAAATCAACAGTCAATCGCGATCGGCGTTGGTAAGTGTTTGTGTAATTTCGAGTTTGGTGCCTATATTTGACTAAAAATAGTTTTTCCAACGTACTAAAAAACAAAATAGTGTGTGTAATTGTGTAATAAGCAATAGATTCAACTACTATGAGGAATTTTGGAAGTGTATGTAACATCGAAAGGTAGGATTTTTGATTACTTAGTTTATAATGCCAATCAAGTCTACATGCCGACATCTTGACGAGTCCAGTGGTGTCGTGACCACTTTCAGAGTCTCGCCGAGAGGAACTTAAAAATAATTTTAAGTAATAACATAATTTCTTCTATTTCTATTAACAAAATAGAAATGATATATATATATATATATATAATAACTCAATATCCATTATTATTTAATATAAAATTTCAATAATACATCATGATAGGTATAGAGCATCGGATTGTAAATAAGTAGGTATGTTTGCTTTTGCGATTGTAAGTTTGTTCGCGTGTTTGGTTTAGTGAAGAAACGTGCACTGATTTTGATTATAATAATTTATTATCCTTTTTCATTCTAAAAGATAGGGTTTAGGGATGGTCCTATGTAGGTATATTGAGCAAACCATTCGTCAAGAACTTATTTCCACTTTTTCCCACCTAGATACCTAGATATCTCCTCGTTCGATTTAAACAATACAAAATTGTGCAAATAATCTTCTATAGCTGTTATATCTCTTTACAGCAACTTCATAATATTTTTTAATAGCTCGTCTAATAAAATCAGTGTTATTTTTTTTTAGTAATTTCTCTCAAGACCAAGAAAGAATTGATTCAAATTGAAATTCTTACATAATGACAAAATCTTCAGAGCGTTCCATTCATCTAATTACAGAACATATGGGAATATATATAATACTTTCAAATAAATAATGAAACAAATTGTTATTTGTTAATATAATATCAAATGAGATGATGAAATTAGAAACTAGTTATAATCATGTTGTATTTAATAAATATAAATATATTTCTTATAGCAGTAGTAGTAGTAGTGCTCATTTAATTTCGATTAGTTGTAATTAGAACATAAATTTGAATACCTACCAAAAGATCTTTATAGAAAGTTGAAGAACATGTTCATATTCGATATCTTAGTTTTAATTACATGTATTGGTTATTGTTAATAATGATATATGAATATACTATTAATCGATTTATGATATAATTACATTTAATATATAGGTAAGCCTAGCAAGTATTGAAATGTTATATTGAATATCTTTGACTCAATCAGACAGCTTTATTTTTAGGCTCGTAGGTCTGCACTAAATTAAGTTTCTTGTGTGTAATGTGTATATTTTTTTACATTGTATTTAATTCAAAAGCTAATCTCACATAATATGTTCGAAGAAAATGAAAACATCTATTATATAACTAATATAATAATCTACTCCGTCACACACAATAATATTCTGATTTAAAGCACTTCTTAGTAGCACTGGAATGATACATTGTAATACATTTTATGTTGCTAGTTGGGTCTAAAAGCCACGACCGAAATGCAACAGTGCAGATATAACATATCTCTGTCCCCTTGTAGATGTACATTAAGTACTTCGGTTATACCTCTCGAGAAGTGTTGAATCATAGTTTAAAAAGAGAGGACCTTGCCCCAATGTTATCACCACTCCAGCGGTACATTTGTTTGGCCATACCCATGCCATGTGTGTTTTTAGTACATTGAGAGAGATCCGTAACACCTTCGCGTATAGGCGCTAGCAGTAAAAGGTCACTATTCAAGAAATTTTAATCATTCTTTCTTACTATTCGCATCGTGATACTTGACCTACCCCACACGTTATTTGTTGTATAATATGTTGAACGCATCCGTGTAGACGAACGTTTTTTATTCTGTGTTTTGTCACATTCCCTACACGCTTTTTATTATGACTTAATTTCCAAGCGTAACCTTGAGGTAGACGCTTTACATTTTACACCATTTACATCAACAATCAAAAAGGTAATTATCACACTCACAAACAGAGATATAAGAACGTTTATCATATAATATGTGTATGTAAAAAAGGTGCGCCCGAAAGATATCATTAAGCATGTAGGTATATATATATATTATTATAATTATCTGTAGCAAGAGATTTGAAAACAGCATTTCCACGCATTTTATATTACAGCATTTATTATGTAGATTAAGTGTTTGTTAGCAATTCCAATGGTATTAATCACAATCGGCATATTAATGTTAATTTATAATATTATTTTCATTATTATTATTATTGTGGGGCATTTATTTGAGTCCTTATTACATACGATCATTATATATATCTATAGGTATAGCAGAGTATTATGTAAGATCTGGGACTGAATACAGTATTTGAAGATAGATACAAGATACGTCTTTATAATTAGTTTCAATTTGTTTTTTTAATATCTTATTTACTTTTGAACGAATGAAATTTTGATGAGTCAATTCAAACGATTTTCCGATCGCTCTCTTTCGAATAATTATACAGAATTCAAAGATTTTGACGTAGGAAGAACCATTCAGCCAAAATTAGGATGTCCATTCTGTGTCACAGGCGACCGGTATCGGTACCATTTTCTCAAGTAAGCCCCGTGAACAATATTCTTTCTATTACATTTGACTTGACTCTTAAAGTTGAAATTTCAAATAAACACCCCGTAAATTGTAAAATTCCTGTTTTAATATGTTTTGATATTGTTTATTAGGCTTTTAAATTTTAAATCTAGACTAAATTACATATTGATATATACACCAAACACTTTAAGTTTGATTTCACTTGTATAACTTTCGATTTCTTCTTCAATTAAATCATTCTATATATATATTTATTCGGCAATTTGATAAAATAAATACTGTAATAGAATCGTAGTACAGTAATATTTTAATGAATGACAAACTAATCAAATGAGGAAATAAACGAAAGTGCCTAGACGATTACGACATCTGCTACAAAAGGTGACTAAATGATTTACAAGTTTCTCCATAATTATGTATTTATTATTCTTACCAAAGGTGAATCATACCTACGATACGATTTACGTTCCATTAGAATCACATTTTGTGTAAAAAACATAAACAAGCATTAATTTTGACTTGTAATTTATAATTAATTTATACAAAGAACACGCAGACATATTGTCTGCAACACAGTTAATATGATGGCGAGTGGGTCAAGAAATCATCTTTGTGGCACTCCAGCAAATTCAATCTTTTTTTGTAAAACTCGTCTACTGAAGCTTTGAGAAAGCTGATGGAGAGAGAGATGTAATAATACAGCAAAACACTCACACGTATCGTGTAGCGTTGCGTAATATTGTCGAAAGTGACAAACGGACATATGCATGCAGGTACATAAATCATTAATTAAATGTCGGAACATCCAAACTCGTAGTGTAGTATCTATGTGTGGATGTTTTGTTTATTGTGGAAAGGGGAATATTTTGAAGAGTGCCTACTGAGCGCCAGAGCTACAGATGTTTGACAGGTATATTATGACTTGTTCTATGTATAATGGTAAAGGTAACATGCATGTTGTCGTAGTTCTTTTTGTCCCCTTTCCGTAAGGGACAATAAACGCCTGTGCCCTTTATAATACAGCGATTCAAATAATCACATTACATGTTTGTGTTATTGATATGAAATTTATTTATTTTCAATTTAGTTGAGGCTTTGAATACATTAAAAAATGTTCATAATAAAAACACTCCGCAAATCCAGAAATCGTCATAGAATAATTAATACATACCATAGTATTTTTAGTAAGCTTAACTCAAAATTTTAATTTGGATCAAGGAAATTATAACGTAATAACATCTCTGTCAATTTTGAGTTATGTAAAGTGTCACTGTCAGTGTTATTGAGACAAACATTACGTCTCGTTTTTTTTCACCTTCAGAATAATTGATTCAAATTTCTACTTTATGATTGGCTAAGATCGAAGCGTTATAGGTGGCGAACAATAAAAGTAAGTCACGTCGTAAAATAATTCTGTACATGTATTTTTATGTATTTATTTGGGATGTAAATATGATACAATATCTCTCATGTGTTTTTCTCTCATTTTAATTAGATTATTTTTTTCTCATTTAGCCAGAACAAAATATATATACTATTTTGCAATTTTGATGCGGAACAAACAAAGTCTCTGTATTTTTTCCACACGACTTTTAATTAAAATAAAATAAAAAGCAATTTTGTTTGTGCAAAATAAAAATTTCGTGTTCATATATATATGTACGTAGTTTAATTAATAAAATTCAAATGAAATATTTAAAATAGTTTATATATATGTTATGTACTTAACGTTTACGTCTGTCTCTTTTTGATACTCTTTTTTAAATGTATATCTCTGGCTATATGCTCAATGTATTGATCGTTAGATAGGAAAAAATATCCACATATATAACAAAATAAAATGAGAAAAAAAATAAAACAGAACTCGGCAGATGAAAAAAAAAACTGACGAAAAATTTCATTTGAAACGATAATTAAAAATACGTTTCAGCGAAAATGAGGGCATGCATAGTCTATATGTATATGTACATATTGGGTTTTGGTGGGGGTGGGGCAGTGGGATATTGCGCTAAATCATACAGGGTGGTTTCTTGAATAACGTAACATAAACACTTTTTGTTTTCAAAAATTGTTTTTCTTCATTATAATGGTGTTTAGATTAGTTAGACATATCATTAATTTAAAATTTTGATATTCTTTGAGATATTCGATTAGGGTATTTACTATTTATCATTTCGTTAACTATAATATCTTAGAAGATGATTTAGCTCTATTTAGGGCTCTTTTATATTTTAAAACAAGCCGTCGGAAAAATACAGTCAAATTTTAAGTCTCATAATTTATATTCCAATTTTCATATTTTTTCTAGTAAACTGTAATTAGTTATTTGACTAATTTCATCTTGCAGATAGGTACAGTTTTTTGTTAAATGCTATCGTTTTAGTTATTATACAGGGGTAACTATAATGTGGAATAATTTCTAGACCAAATTCTTGCAAAATATTAAGTTTTGTGAAGAATCATTTCTTTCTTAGGTATATTTTATTTTCCGGTACGTGTCTTTAGATGATTGGTTCATTTTCTAGACTTTATCATTAAAAACAGTTTTACATGAAATATTAATTTTCGACAAGGTTGGCTTTCCTCAACTGTAATCATATTTATTAGCTATAAATGGATGTATGCATTTGTGAAAACGTGAGCTGGAAATAAAAGATATTAAATAAAATTAGTTAAAAATTAGGTTTCTTTTTTTTAGGCCAGCTAAGTTAAAGTGCAAGATGGAATTTGTCATTTGTTTTATAAAAAAAATTGGACTAAAAATAAAGAAAATATGATACTACTACTACCTACTTAAAATTTTTCCAAATATAAACATTTAGGATGTGAGAAAATTGTCTTAGTTTTTTAATATCCGTTTTCCGGTCGTATATTAAGTTCCGATTGAGAGTAAATTTTCTATATAAACCTTTTTATATCAAATGTTTCAAAAAAATCATACGAAATTTGTTATTCTATGAACCAGCAGTTGTTTACTCTTGATTGATTACTAACATTTGTAATAAAAGTTATAGAATCTGACAGATGTTAATACAAAATTATTAAATTCCATACGTTGTTAGTTTTTGAATACTTTGGTATAAAAGCATATTTTGAAGTAAAGTAATGACGTAAAATGTCTATATAATTGGTTCTATAAAGTAAAGTCATTTTCTTTTCCCACAAATTTATAAAGTAAATCATGGTACTGCAGAATAATGTAATTTATGTATAAGTGTATTAAAATTGGAAGTTATCAAGTTTTCAGATATCGTGTAGGTACTTTCGTCAAGCCAATCAGCGCTCGAATTTTACATACTTACTTACATCATGATGACCTCACATATAAACTTCTGTTGGTTTGCTCCATTCTAACTAGAATTTGCCGACCATTTTAGACCCTCTACTCTCTGGTAGTCAAATTAACTCTTCAACTTACATTAAAGCCTATAATATACAGACAACTTCCCAGAGTTGAGCGATCAATACTTAGGTATATATAACTATATTATACCTCTTCAAAGAGAAACAGAGAGCGTTACATCCTTTATTAATCGATTTTAACTATTATATCCATATGTAACTTTTTATTGAGTTTTGATTTTTTAATGAAAATTGTTCAGAAACAAACTATCTTCTAAAAATCTCAAAAGTATCTACCATTTGAGCATATTTTTTCCAGCTTGGCAGCATGACTAGAGCGTTTGATGATTGTAACTCCAATGGCGAAACGGGCATAGACAATAAAATAGTTACTGTTTCAATACATGATGTTGATATTGTAAAGCATTTCTCTTGAGGCCAGAGAATACTTTGAAATATATAGAAAAAAATGAGCGGGAAATTCGACAAGGAAATTCCTTTTCTTGAATTTTGTGATATGTATCGCCGCCTATTTTGTGGCTCGAGGCGGTTCCACAGTCGTCAGTGATTTCGTGTGGGTTGCGTCGACAAGACTTTCGGGATAGATGTGGTGGTGGTATTCTGTGTGTGTTTGTATAGATAGATACAGCATCCCTAGGGACTTTAGGGAGAGAGAGTCCAGAGCAATTTCACGCTGCCCCGAGCTTACCCTCTTTCTCTTCCTAAACTGCGACTCCCTGATAATATAGACACTAGATATATGTATAGTACAGAGAAGTTGGTACCTATCCATATTATAGGGTCGAGTATATATATATATATATATATATATATATATATATATATATATAGTTGTAGTCAGTTGGACTGTTCTTGCAAACAAAGCGGTCAAAGGTGCCGTCGCGTAGTAGTATAATTCTATATATGCTTCAATAAATAATAATTTGCTAGCAGCACATTAGATACACGTATTTCTATTTTACGTAAATGCACATTTTGGACGCGCGCGATTCAAGTTGCGTTTTTCTCCGTTAAAGGGCCCTAATTGGGAATAAACTACTTTTATTACGTGACTGGTGGATTGAAATCTCCGGAAATCTTCAACGTTGTTAGTTCATAAAATTGAAAACGATTCGAATCATCTGATTCTTATTATAGGTTATAGTGTCTCTTCCATCTCTTGAAATATTGACATAACTAAAAATAATTATTATCATGATATGATTGGTTTGGTATTGACTAGTAACCTCAAAATCAAATCAACGAAATATAACCTATAAAAAAAGTTAATAAAAGTTCCATAGCTGATGACTTAGAAACATTGTTCATTTAAATAGTGAAGAAGTCACTTCTGTCAAGTTATGATCACATTATTTTATTTTCTTTGATAATTCTATCGACTGATGAACAAATATCAGAAGCTATTATAATACTTGATCGTATACCGATTCAATGTCCCAAAAGTCATCAACTACAACAGAGTTAATTTGATTTTTATTTCTGATTACGCATTTCTCAATCTCTTCGTCGCCCTTTTCATACATCTGACTCCGGTGTGGACCGCTCGTCACTTGTTCGTGTTTCAAAAAAATCCCTTATCGCACAACGCTTCTCTCTAGATTTTTCCCAGTCAATTCCATGCTCATCTCCATTTTTATAAGGGATATGTGTGTGTAACAACCACATGTGCTCAGCGGCTCAGTTCATCATAATCATAAAAATATCATATTTATATGTGTGGTGGAGGGAGCATTTTACTAGACAATCTTCAATTTGCATAGAGAGGATATCGAAGAAGAAAAAGAAAAATGATGCGACTAGAGCTGGATCCTGACCGAACGGGAGATGTTCCCTCAAGGGACTTGTGGACATCTTACCCTTATATATCGACGTATATATGTTCCATCAAAATTACAGGGTGGGGCCAATATGTGTGATCCCATTTATTTCAAAAATGGTCGTATTTAATCTTGACTTGGAAACGTGAGAACCGATTATTTGGATTAATGTTTAAAAAAATTTACAGTTTATTTGAACATAACTTCTTCTGCTTTTTTACTCAGCGCTGTTCATTGAGATAGTGGTGAAAGTGTTTTCAGAGGAATAATCTACACAAATTTCATCTAAATCGAGCTGTTTTCTCACCACCGTCTTGAGCAAAACCCTTTTTTACGACTATTGCAAACATATCGAATGGGATTTTGTGTTATAGGCGAGCAGAATCTATACCCTACAAAACAAAAAAATTAAACAGCAAAATCGGTAAATTCGTTCTTGAGATAGTTTGAGCACAGAACAACATACTCTGGTGACCCAAAAACGTTACTGATCAACGAAAAGCTTTGATGATTATAGTACCTGCCTTACATAGTTATTTGAGATATTGATAAGAATTGATTTTTAAATAAAATAAATTCGATATCAGTAAATCCAAAATGTAACTCTGATATTGTAAAGCTAATCTTGAACCTTCGAAAAATGCATTTAACATGACAATTGAACTAAATTCTCATGGCAACATTTCGTGTGAGTTGGATGATAGATACATCAAAGCTATATCACCATATTGTCAAATAAGTCTGTTTCTTCGAATTCATAGGATCACCCTGTGTATCTACATATACATATTACATGGAAAGATTGGACCGGGGTAGGTATAATATGTGAGTGCAGGAAGAAAAAAAAACAGGGAATCAACTCTGGACTTATTTGTTATGCATTGGTAGATTGTGGACATTGGCTATACCATGGTATAATATTTCAATATAATATCGAACTAGGTATAGGAGGATATGATATCCTACTCTTAGAGTAGAGCCTAGTAGGATCGGAAGGAAAAAAATGTCATCTAAATAACATTTCACCGAATGGTGGTTCACCGTACCCATGATATATATGTAGATATATAAATATATTGAAAAGATGCAATAACTGAAAGGGTCCAACCATGTGATATGGGGGATTTACCTAATGCCCACAGTGACTGTGTTTGTTAGATATATTATAATGTAGATTTTTGAAATATATTTCATCTGTAAAGAGTTTAAAACTGGTCCAAACTACTGCTCAAACACTTTTTTTATTGGCGTATTAGGTAGATTGAAGACCTATGCAACTTCACTTCATATTCATGCAGTGTTTGTTGTTATTTTATAATTTCT
Organism: Crioceris asparagi; assembly: GCA_958507055.1. Classification (NCBI taxonomy): domain Eukaryota; kingdom Metazoa; phylum Arthropoda; class Insecta; order Coleoptera; family Chrysomelidae; genus Crioceris; species Crioceris asparagi. The sequence goes on from OY293832.1 coordinate 219,671, forward strand.
AGGGCAATATATAATGAAATGAGTTAAAAATTTTGAATGATTTTGGTTAATAATAACAAAACATGTTTCATATCAATTTGCGTTACAGTTTAAAACACCCACAAAACAGCGCATTCCAATTTAAAGGGCGATCGGTGAAACGGTGTAGAAGTTGATGCTCTGTAGTGCCATCTAGAGGCGAGTTTTATCGAAGTGGATAGCATGAAAAAACATTCTCAATTACTTTCATATATACTATCTGCTTTTTTATGGTCGTTCGCGCCTTTTGTATAGTAAACGTGTTCCGATTTAGATGAAGATTTTTCATTTGAAAGAAGAGTGGTGGTACCATATTAAAAAAAGAACAGTTTCAGAGTTAAAGCTGCAATAAAGTCTCATTCATATATGTGTGTTTCCGATATGTCTCTGAATATAAGTGAAGGTTCAATGGTTCTGTTGACTGACGATACACCTAAAAATGTGAAATAAACTATTTTTCCAAAAAAAAAAACAGGACCCAGTTATTAGTTGGTGCACTGTAAAATATAATATAATATTAATTATACTGGTCTTACTTATCTTACTAAAAAATTACCAGCACCAGTGGAATTAATATTATTTTGTATTTTTCAGTGTATCAAATAATAAAGTCGGCTCTAATTTTTTCAAAAAGATAGATCACTAAAACAATTTTACATATAACATGATACTATACTGCGTTTTACACTGAGAATGAGAATACAGTTGAGATGGGAAAACGACAATCATTATTTTTTAATATTAATTACTGAACATATAAGCTGTGAAACATTCCTGACAACTCACTATATGTGTGAAGGTAAAGCACAATTTTTGAAGACTGTGTAAAAATAAATATACAAATATTTATCCACAGGCCACAGGCTTGACCATAGCTTCTTATGTTATCACACTCGTGCGGGAAGCAGCCTTTAACCTACGACATATTTTGCCTCGCCTAAGACAATTAAAGAAATTATATTAATTTGATCGTGTCAAAGTGGATGTCCGAGTACATCTTAGTCCCTCTGCTGTTACCCACCCCCTTCTGTAAAGGCTTCTCACGGAGTGCGATACTAATCAACGAGGGGGTGCCGCCCCCCTCCACGGGAACGTCGTCCCTTAGTCGGCCGGCCGGCCAATCCCCCACCGCCGCCAAACAAAAACCTTTTTCCAATACAACACGCTGCTGCTGCTATATCCAGAGTGAATAAATGAAAATGAAGGACTATTGGTTTTTAGCTTTTGTTCGCCGTTCAAACGACGAGTATATGTGTATGTGAGTTCGAAAATCAGTTAGGAGAACAAAACGGAGTGGGTGGCAGAGTCGCGAGCTGTGGGGGGACTTGACGCGGGGGGCCGCAGCACCACCTCCAATCCTGCCGCCCCGCGCCCGCCCCTTTATCTACACACACATACACGTCCGCGTTTTTTTTGTATTCTTTGTGATTAGTCCGCAGAGCGTTCCACCAACTCTTTTCGCGCATGGCTTTTTTATGGTGGACGGACGCTCCAATCTGTAATTTAAAAACACACGCGAATGTGTAGGTATTGATTTTTAATAAAATTCATTTTTTCGGACGCCGTCCCTTTTTACCCCGTTTTTTCCCCACCCCACCCGTCACGACGACCAATGGCACAATCACAAAATCGCTAATGGCCAAATACTGCATAATTAACTAATTATGAAATACATTTATGGTCGGTTTTTTTTTCATCATCATCTATTTTTGCGTTTTTGGTCTCATCGTTGTCCATATATAGGGTGCGCAGTTTTATTGTCATCCATTGGATGTAAATTATATTATATTAGGGTATATGTAATGAAGTTAATATTGTAACGTGCGACTTTTAACCGTTACCAACGACATGATTTTATATTGCATCGACTATTTTCCATAAATCCATATACCTAGTAAAACGACAGAGATTTTCATTCTCTGATATCGCTTATTCGCAAAAAACCTCTTCAATGTGCTACCACATAGTTTTTTCTACAATACATGTTCAGACAATGCAAACAGATTATATGAATTTAAATTTTTACAAAATTACAGGAATAAAATAAATTCAAAGTTACTTAGATATTTAACACTTTTAACAAGCCCTGTTTAATATAACCCATTCTTAGTCGATAAGTGTGCTGTGCTTAATTCTGTCAATAAAATTAATGATTCTGTGGAAATAGTTTTATATACATAATCAGGTCTCAAAAGACTTGTTAAAAAAATAATATTCCCCTTCCTGAGGCTATAATACGAAAAACCCTTGACGTTTTTCAATTGCTAGAAATACTCGCTTGTTTTTCATAGCAAACGTGCACCGATAATCCTTCTGTATTAAAAAATAATAATTATTCTATAGGCACTAGAATTACAATAATAGAAAAAGCGCTTGAAACAAACAGATAAATTATATATCATATTGTAAGAATCATAACAGTAAGTCGGTATCTTTTATTAATTTATACCTAATACTTTATATTTTACACAACTTATTTTTTTAATTATTGTTACAGTAATTATATTCTCTGTAATTACATTTTATTTGATTTACATCTTATTCTTAAGTTTGTAATTGTAATACTACACGAATAAATATTATTTCGTATTTTACAGTGCATTATCTTATGAAGTTGGTTCTATAGTTTTGTAAAAAGAAATCAACTAGGTATAAAGTTTAAATAAAAACAATTGTATTAAAACAGCATATTATATAAGTCACAAGATTTAAGTAATGGAAATTAAATAGGATGGACAAAGTTGCTAAGAAAAACAAAATCTGGTATTTTTTGAGGGCTTAATAAGTTAATTTTCTCTATGGAGATTCAAAATGTAAAATAATATTTCACAATTGATTCATAATACACTATTATAGGACAAATATTTGTCGAATGATTAACATCTCCACTGAGGGAATTGTCAAGTAAATCATTATAATATGACACATTATTATGACTAAGTTATCAGTTAAAATGAATAATAATAATAATAATACATTTGATATTACTTGAATACCTATTAACAAAATATATCAGCGAAATTAATAATAAGTAAATTCGTATATCTATTAAATATCCACAAGGTTATTAAGAAGAAATTTAGACAATTGATTTTAATTGTTGTGTTATTATGTCATATTTAATTAAAATGGAAATATTATTGAGTAGGTCATTAATAAATGAAATGTGGAATGAGTGAAATTATAATTTATTATAATCAGATTTGCTTTGCTGTTTATTTGTGCAATTCGGGAGAAGGAGGGTTTTTATATTACATAAAAAGTACATATAGTAAATAAAAAAAAAAGAAAGAATCAACGTCAGTAAGGTGTAATTCTTCTGGTACTACGTAAAACTAAGCAGTATCAAGTTTCAGCCAATAGTATGGCATGGCAAAATTTTGAATACACGTCCAACACCTAAAATTTTTGCTTTATTCAGATCTCTAAAATTCTTGTTGACCTAGGGAAAACTAAGTAGGTGTATTGGGTAAAGATGGGAGTACTGAAATGCTCGTCTTGGTCCCAAAATCGGAACCCATTTTGATAAGTAATGATGTTGATTCAATAAAATCGCGCAGATGATGCTATTATCACCTAAACCGATCCCAACTTTACCTTCTCCTCTATCACTCGGTATATTTTATGCCGTAGGTACATAACGGAAATTGAAAATAAATGAGTGGAAAGATTTTAATGAAACGATTTTTTCCCGAATTCGTATATATAGTAGGCATCTACATATTATACATATATATATATATATATATATATATATATATATATATATATATATATATATATATATATCGACTTTTGTCGATGTTGCCAAACTCTGATGAGTTTTTTTTTCAATGTTTTATTTAGTGTGTGTATGGGTGGGTATATTCGGAATGTATTTTTTCGACAGTAATCACAAATGAAGTTAATCTAAATTGGACAAAATTAATTCCATTGTGATATTCTGCCATCATTTCATCTACTGTCTGTCTGTTTTTTCTCTCTCTTGTTGTTTTCTCGCTTCATTACGGTTCGGTGACTTGCACTCATTCTAATTGGGCTTTTGTTTTATGTAAATTTTTATATTCCCCGAAAATTTAATACCGGATGTCAAATCGAAATATTTGTCAATTGAAAACGCTAAAAAGCCTTATCGTCATTCTGAAGGTTTGACTTGAAGAGTCATAATATTTGCGTTAGTTGGTACTAGCTCTATCTTAATATATTTATCACGATGGGTGACAACAAAAAGTATTTTTTGAGCAAATGGAATATAAAGACAAAAGAAAAAATGTAGTAACTTTTGCAGAAAATATTTTCCAAATAATCTTTTGCAAAATATAGGTCCGTTTCTATTCAAAATAATATTTATACTATTGGAAAAAATACCACTACGGGAATGGCGGCGCTAGTGTTCCTGATTGAAATGTGAAGCTATTTCAGTATGATTAATAGAAAAAAAAAATGCGATAGTTCGTATAATGACCGCATATGTCGCATACTAATTTAATTGTCTCAATTGCTACTAGATTCGAAAAAATAAGGCGCGCTACTAATTTGATTTGCTGTGACGACATATTCCTTGATTTCCTTGTCATAATCACACGAGAAACATTTTATATTGTACTTACATCAATCTAATTCAAATAAAATGCCTATATAGCTGTCGATGAATATGTAATAGCTGAGATGATGGTCATTAGAAGAGGAAAAAATACATACAACACAAATTATATTGTTGAAACATTTGTCTATTTAAATTGATGACTCTGACTGAAAGAAACATTTCCCAAGGCTAGTTACTTACTATACGTCCCATATTATTGTAATATAGCTTGTCTCAAATCAGAGCTTTATGGATTGTAGTACGTATGTCGGTTAATAAAATTTCAGCTAAAGAGTGAATTAAACGGGAAAATATACATATGATTTTGATATTCCATTTCATAGGTCAAAGATTTTGTTTTTTATATAGATTAAATAAACCAATACATGTTTCTTAGATTTATTATATTATGCGAGGCACGAGCATTCAATTCATATATCCAGCTTAGACAACAACTGGAAAATACTCACTCTTCTGTGAACAAAATTTGGGGCTATCTATACAAATAAATACAATCTGTTTGTAATATCAAAACAACAGGTTTTACCATAATAGCATATGGAAGTATATGTCAGTTAATAATAAAAATTATAATAATTATAATTTTTGTGTCTGTTCCCGAGAATCTCCGTAACCGATTCCGTCAGGATTTTCTCTGGCAAATAAATAAATCTGATGGGATTGTTTCTACTGTTGTTATATTATAAACAAATGCAAAGGGTTATTGGTATTGGCAGCGACACTGTTGCCAGTTTTCTTACAGCTAAGAGATTGTACGTATGTGCTTGTCAACTGACGGATTTATCTTAATTTAATTATTGGTTTGGTATCTTGAATCACCATTCCACTGCTTTATACTTTTTTTCATAAAAGCATTAATGAGTTTCTGATTACATAATTTCGAAATAATTTCTCCTATTCAACCACCTCTGTAACTCAAATATTTACAACTGTATGTATACTAATTAACTTCATATTTATTGTTAAATCTTGATGTGGTTTTAAGTATATAAAAATGTGTGTTACCGTCAATTAAACCAGAGTCGATATAAAAATTTTATTATGTAGATATTAGAAGAGACTGGAAATAAATATGTGAGATAGATGCAGTTGCAACAAGTATCTAAGACTAGATTAAAAATAAATTAAACGCAAACGTATTTACATTAAAAATGTATAATTGTTAGTAGTAGATGAATAGAAAAATGTATATGAATGTATCTTCTAATGACCATACTCATCATTTAATAACTATACTGACATCTGCCTAACGTTGCATTAGCCATAACCGATTAGAAATGCCTGGAAATTTCTATTGATGTTCATTAATGTTTTTTTTTTTAATATATAGAATCTTTCATACAAGATCTCTATGACGCATCAAACATGGACATGATTGTTTAATAAATTATAGGTACAAGTAATGATGCCATAAATATAAATATGTATCGGTTCGTCTTCGTCTTTTTGGGTTCTTTACATATGATAAAGAAATGGTACCCTTATGTTTTATTTCACTAAGTAATAATATGAATATTTCAATATTTTTAGGAATTACAAAATAAATGGAAGTGTTTTCAAAAGAAAGCGTCAGTAATGAATATATGTCTTTTTATCTATTCTGTATTTCCTGGTCTGTGTGAATATCATTCTCTGGTGCCATACCACAAACCATAAAATAAACTCTGTGTGGTTTATCTACTCTCTCAGTTTGTATCCTCTGTAATCTACAAAGTCTTTTGCATTGCTTATATTATGCTTATAGGCATATTATGCTAAAAATATAATATTGCCTCAATATATCCAAATGGTTTATTATACTTAACTCTCGCTTAGGATAATGAGCCTTTGGTCTGTCTGTTCTGGTCTCCTTATAAGGTCACCATATTTATGCAACACACTGTAATTATATAATTAATCATCTGTACATAATAACAACTGCGAGTTTGAATGTGTATTTTATATACCAATGTACGATGGATTCAGAAGAATAGAATCATTAGTTATTACTATTGGTATATATATATGTGTATATCTTTTCTTTTATGAACATGTACATAATGAGCTGTAATGAGCTTTGGTAAATTACTAATTCCATTGGCTAATTATCTGAGAACCTTAATGAGATTATAATTATAGCGATATTATTAATAGGCAGGTATTTATATGTATGAAAAATTATTGTATTGAATTGTTAAATGGAAATTTGAAAGATTTAACATTGAAATTTACAACTTGTAAAAAAATATTCTCTATTTAAGCGGAGATCATTTCTGGAATATTTTATATTTTCCAAAAATATCTAACGTTTTCTTAATAGAGTTTCAATAGCATGTGAAAGGCACTTCAGGAAAAATTTAGGTTATTTTATTTTCATCTGATATGTGCTTCGACAACCGAATTGATATCGTCAACAGTGATAGAGTATTTTTCACGGACGAAGTCTTGGCCGTTTTTTAGTATATCATATAATCAACGTTATTGATTTGACTTTTTTCTTCTGACGAATTTGCCATGCCAGCAAGTCTACACTTATTATATTATTCCTCTCTTTCCCCTGATTAATTATCGATGAATGATGGTGATTCACAGAGTGAAGGGGTAACGGGGAACACGGACACAAAGAGCTAAAGCGTTGCTGGAACAAAAAAAAAATATATAATAAAGTGAGGGGGCCGAAAAAAAAAGGGGTAACGACGGGATTCGAATTCGTGGGGTGTACTTACTAGCTGAAGTAAAAGAGTTCGGTGTTCTGTTCTCTAATTTGTAAAATCGTCGAAGAAGAAAAAGTATGTATTAAGAGTTATTTAATTGTTGACGTTTATAGTGAGAGCATTGTGTTTCATCAGACACCTGCTGGGAGAAGGGACAAAGGGTGGTGGCATATGCCAATAATTCCAGTGGCTACTATTTGGGGATGTTAATTTTTTTTTCATTATGTGAAACTTCGTCAAAGCAATATCCTACGTTAAAAAATGAACTCATCCGTTGTAGTGAAGATTATAAAAATAAATTTAATAATCAAAATAATTTATTGAGAAAATCTTTTAATGAAATTACGGCTCGTTGCTTGACTGTTGATAGAATTATGTGACAGTCGTATATTTTGGTCGCGTGATGTACAACTTTTTGGATAACACGAAACAGTCACTGTTTTAACCTTTTTGTAGACTTTTTTTATGGAATAATGTTGACATTTTATAAACATTTTTTAATACAATCTTATCAATAATCATATTATGTGTTATGTTATGATTATGTCTAAATATTTTAGATAAATCACTGTTCTAGAAGAACTGAATTATTGCTCAAAATCCTTTTTTAATTATTTCCGATTCAATATGGAACGCCTCTGATTTTCTCATTATTAAGACGGAAACCGAATGTATAGAATTATTGGTGATAATCTTTAAGGTGTGTTACCGAGTTTTATTGTGAAGTTGAGAACAAAACCAATCAAGTAGTTTATTATTGGGTAAAAATAATGAAATGGTATGATCTTTTTTGGTTGTAGCAGGTACAGCAATAGTTTGCTCTGAATTCAGAGAATATATTTTTTACCTATATTTGTCAATTTGGACCTGAGAACTTATTGTTTTAAAAAGGCCTATAGTCTATTTGAAAATGCTGTTGAGTAATAAATTTTGATAATGAAGGGATTTCTATTGTGTTATGGCGCTTATATGGCAGAACAAAATAGAGATCCCATCATTATCATAATCTATTATTCTACAGCATTTTCCAATTTTATTGACAAATCCCATGACGACGCATTTGTGAGCTAAAGTTTTCACAAAGCACGGATTAAAAGCCAATTTCCTATATTATGGTGACGTTCAGTGAAGAAAAAAAGCCAATGCGTTGAAAAAACAGACCTGGTATCGATATCATAAATTATTCTTTAGATATGCGACATAAAAAAACATTTCTGGCTCTAGGAACTTCAAAAACGTGAAGATATGAAGTCAAGATTGTTAATTTGAAAAATGAGAGTGTAAAAATCAATCTCCTAAATTGTAATACTTAATTATTTTTGAAGATTTTCATCAATTTTATTTCTTAATTTCCATCAGATCATATTTATATATTTAACGCGATTTTTTGGCTTATTAATGATGTTAATGTACATATTATAAAAGTTCAAGATTCGAGAACGTGATACAAAAATCCTTTTTGGCTACCGAAAGATCTTGAGAGCCAGTCAATGAGCCCATTTTCTCATTAACGAAATGTGCCCCAACTAATAAATATTAAACACCTTAATTTACCTGTGCGAGCACACAGTCTTTTTAAGTCGTCGTTCCAGTAATTACCGAATATAATTTATATCATTCTTTTATCCCGTTGGGGCAATTTTCAACTTGTATCATGTAAAGGAGAGAGACAGAGAGATTTAAAAAGAGGTATACGTCGACTACCGATGAGATAAACAAGAATTTACGAGATCCCGGTTTTCATATAATAATATCTCTTCCTTCTCTGTTTCTTTCATTACCGAAAAAGAAGAGACGTTGTCGCGGTATACCTCTCACTCTTGGAATATTTATCCATTGATAAATGCATGCCAATGAGAATTTAATAGATACTCGTATAAAGATTATTTATTTTTTTGTCACGTAGGTTAAATAAGATGATTTTTTTTCAGTGTACCTATCTCTGAACGCATTCGTTGCGCCATCTCCTACCCAGTTTCTTTGACCGACGAACCTCGAACGGAGGAGGTATACAATTCGACTGTCTGCTTTATTTTTTTTTTTTTTTTTTTTTTTTTTTTTTTTTTTTTTTTTGGTTCGTGCGCGCCTTTTATATTGTAGACGATCTCCGATTTTGATGATTTTGGATTCATTTGAAAGAAGAAGATTGAGAAATGGTCCCATTTTCATAAAAACGCAAATCCGAAATCTCCTTCCCTCCGAAAACCGCCCCCGAAGGGGTGGTGGGGGCGAATTTTCTCGAAAATCGAAAATCTGAGTTGGTATAATTAAAGATAGGACAATATCCGGAAACGTTTAAATTGAACATTTTTTCAAAAGTGTTACGGTTTTCGAGATAGACGCATGTTAAATATGTATTTTTGCTATGTGGAGAGGACAATTTCTTTCGAAAATTGAAAATTTTTCGATACTACATGAAAGATATAATTATTTGTAGCAACATTTATAATGAACATTTTTTCCTTAGAATTACGGTTTTCGAGTTAAATCGGTGTTAAATGGTAACAACTAAAATATTCAAGCGTATTTCCGCCGCGATGTTCTGAGATCTCAATAATAACCACTACAAGCAAGGAATATACGTGGGTAATAGGATAAGTATTATCTTCATTGATATGGTATAGTGAACGTTCAACGATTTTCGGGACTAATGTTACACTCAAAAGTGTGAAATAAATATTTTTTACAAAAAATTGGACCGACGTTATAGTTGATACACTGAAAAGTATAAAATAATATTACTTCTATTGGTGATGGTACTTGTGAAGTTGGTGCCAAAAGCTATCAATCTAACTGCAACTGCACAACTTCAAAAGTACCATCACCAATAGAAGTAATATTATTTTATACTTTTCAGTGTATCAACTATAACGTCGGTCCAATTTTTTGTAAAAAATATTTTTGTACAATTGGGTTTTGAGGAACCTAACATAAAATCTGATTGTCAGTTTAGTTTTTTCTGCCTATAAAAAAGTAATCAACGAATGAAGGGCGTAATACGCGAATCAAATCGTCCTGATTGTCGTTGAAAATTAGAACAAGGAGGACGATGAACATTGTCGGCATTTCCATAATTCGCGAAAAGCGTGACACATAGAGTAAGACAGAGAAGGAGCACAGAGAGCCAGGCAAAAGGGTTTCTCGCACCTCCTACAGGACGACGACTGAATGTTGGGGGGAATGGGGGGGAGAACAGCGTGGCCACCATGGGAGACGAAGAGAGCGCGGGCACAATATCGTGTTGGGGGGATGAAAATTAATGTTATGCAATTCTAGGAAGGTGGGAGAGAGAGTAAATGTAATTAATTATCTGTGTGCTCGTAATGACTCTGACTGATGAGCTGTTCGAATTCTACGAAAACTGTTGTAGGAAAAGGAGGAGGAAGAAGTGAGGAGAGAATAGGGGGGAGGGTATTTTAGCAGAGGGAGAAATGTATTGAGGAACGGAAAAAGTACACAGCTAGACAAATTATTTTTAGGACCTCATTGCAATAAATCAATAGTGCAAATATTATTAAAATTGTTCTATATAAAGCCAAAACATCCTGGTGTGTTACCTTTGTAATATAGGTTTGATGGAAATAGTAATTTTATCTACACTCTCTAAAACAGTACACCAAAAAAATATATTAATTTTTATCCTTTGTTGTGATCTTCAAAATGATGTACATATTTTGTTCGATTCCATAATAAATCTTTTACGGAAACTAAGACCAACTAAAAAAAAACTGCTAGTCCTGGTAACTTGGTATATGGAAGATTTTACGAACCACCTTCAAGAGTCCTAACACCAGTAGTAGAAAGTTTTATATCTGTGATTGTATCAAAACTCATCAAAAGCCGTAACACATATTATATTAGCTAAACTGGGAAACCGTGTAAAGAATGCTCAATTTAAATGTTGCCAGATTTGGTTACTTATTTAATTTTTTTGTCCCAAATTTAGATTTCTAAATTCTCCATCTCTTTATGAGACAGTATTTTGGAAAAGAAAAGGGTTGGGACCATTTCTCAGGCAACTTATGCGAAAAGTGGTACAAAGAAAAAAAACACGCATAGTGGAATTGTAAACCTTCTTAGAGTATAAAAATATTACGATCTTCTAATGCCAACATTAAATGTTTTGCGATCTGCCTTACAAATACTAACAATTATGTTATGTTTTATCGTAGGACGAACCTTTTAGTCGGAATATAGTTTTTCTTTGAGATTCTCTTCAATAAGAGAGCCAAGATCTTCAAGATTATTCGAAATTATTAGAATATTTGTTTGGTGGTGAAAGACGAGGTGTTTTCTGTGACTAGATGATAACTTTTGATCTATTTATTGGTAGTTAGGAGATTGCTTTCGATAATTTTCTCTGTTCATCGAAAATATTTTCAAAGAATTTAGATAGAACAAGAACGTAAATATAAAAGGACAAAACAAAATTCTATTGGGTACATTTTAGAAGAGCAAAATGCATTTGGGATATTTTTTTTAATTTTCTCGAATTTTATGGCCATAACTTGAAAATCGACTTTATTTGTTAAGTAGGTATATGCAATTTTTTAGTACTGCAAAATATACTGCTGGTTGCTCTGGTCTATAAGAAAGCAAAAATGAACCTCAAAATACAATGTCCAATTAACGATAAAATAATATGTGTGTACAACGAAGCATAAACCTTTGTATGTGGGTACTTGCTTCGTTGGGAAATACACATAAAATATAGAAGATTGAGGGGAAAGAAATAGGAGAAATGAGACAAAAAAAAACAAAAATCAATTATAAACACATTGAGGCGAAAATAATATTTCCAATGTCTCGTATCGATTTAATTACCAGCGGAATATTAAATATATTTATAAATGGATTGGTAGTTGATGCGTATGAAATGTTCCAAGAGCCTCTAGTCTACACTATGGAGAAGTAGCCTGTATATATGTATGTTTAATTAAAAATCCCCTTTTGTGTGATTTAAGTTTAATAAGCAATGTGCTGAGCGATTGCAATTCACTCATTTTTTCCTCTTCTCTCATTCTTTTATATTATTGCTTATTCTCTCAGTTTTATATTGAATTGCACCATACGTACATATATATAAATACATAGGTATATATACATTCAGACTAATCTTCGCACGAATAATTTTAAATACAATATAATTTATATGATGAATAAACAATATATGTATATAGCGGGCACAACTTTTCGAACGTTTATTGACGTCATTGCCACCTCATCTTCAGCCCTTTCACCCTTTTTTATCAATCATATAGGTACTGCGTCGATTCAAATTGAATCAATCTGAGTTTTCTCTTCTTCGTTTTCTATAACATCTGCACCATAAGATGTATTGACAACGGGGCAGAGCCAAGTCAAGCCATGCGGAAAATAAAGGGACATATTCAATTCAGTGCTGCATTTTTAATTATTGATTCTTTTCATGGTTCATTTGATCGTTTCTGGTGTATACCTGCATTAATACAAGAAGCACCAAATTCCCTTGTCTCATTTATAGTTATATAAGATTTAATATTCTTGTTTGTGTCCATTGACGATACTTGAACTAAATGTTCCAAGAACACAATAAACTCCCTTAGATTACGTTTATGTATGACCTGTTAGAACGAAAAAGCTAGCGGTCGAATCTGGGAGACAACTTACCAATAAATAAACGCACCTGTGACATTTGGATGCCAATTTACATTTGTCTCACTCATAATATGTATAAATAGCTCAGAATATATCTATAGCTGGCATAGTTGTATTTTGTCCCGCCACTGATAATTCGCGCTCTCTGACAATTTATTACAACTGTCATAGAAGATGAAAACGCTTAAATGAACCATAATAGATGAAATTCAGATTTAAAGACTGTTTCTAGGTGCAAAACAAAACAATTGTGTGTTGAACGGATTATTGCCTACCGACGACGATTAGATTCATGTGTTTACGCGTCAGGATGCGGCGCCGTGGTAGCTCAACATCGCAAAAATATCGCACTCGAAATGTGGAAGCGGCAAAAAAATGAAGCTGCTACCCCAGCTCGGCGGCAAATCTGGATTCGCTAGCATATCACGAATAATGCATTATGTAATACGTCCACCAACACCACCAAAAAAAGAATCAGATGAGTGTGTTCTTTTTATCTTTTTTAAGTAGAGAAAAAAGTATTATATTGCTGTGGCTAGTCTCTTTCTCTCTGGCCAATAATAATGATGATTTATTTTTAGAAAGTAAAAATTGGCTCTGCTACTCTCTGTGCCGTTGGATGAATAATGCTCTCGTTGTTTTCCGAACACCCACTCGCCGTCCCCCCAACCCCCATAAACTGCCCTTTTTTCGTATACTGTCCACCACTATCCTTCTTCCAATGCCTGTTTGGCAAATTTCGATAGCTCGTAGTCAACTGAAAGGAAACACGAATGAATTATTTCTGTATTAATCAGAAATATATTTTTGATGCGATTCTCAATGTTTGGATGGCCGTTTTCTTTTTGAAACAATTAACGAATTATTTATAGCAAATTGCAACTTGATTGGTAACTTTAGAATCTGGAACGTATATCGTGTTAACAACGTTCGTAATAAAAGATCGCAATAAGTATATTTCTATAAAAAAACATGCCTAAAACAAAATAGACTACTGCAGTTATGCATAACTGCGAATGAGTTGATAAGCAATCAAACGTTTTGATTGTCCTGAAGAACTTTAGCACCTTGGACGCCACTTAACCTGAATCTTCCTGATCGCTCGGTAGGTTACTTAGTTATAGAACCTGTTCTTCCAAATTTCCTAATCAAATAACGGTACGCTTTGGTTTGACAAGTCCCTCTTCACAAACACTGATCACGTATGAAATTATTGTAATCGAATCTGTACTGAACTTGTAATCAAATCAATTCTTCTGTTTCTAGATCCATGTTAATAAATCGTTTCAATGTACGTGAGTTGTGTTTTGAGAAGAATTCTTTTAATCGCGATGATTATGTTTGACACTTTTGATACTGCGACTCTTTTTCCGAAAATGCAGCAAACTATAATTATTATTGAACTTGAACTAAGAGTCTAATTCTGAAATTCATCAATGACAAAATTTTCCCTACACCTATAGGTTGTTTTAGAGTAAAAGGAAATGTTGAATTAAAAAAAAATATATGAAAACGAAAAAAAAACGTGTTAATCTATCAAGACAAAATTACTAAACAAACTTGTTTGAGGGAGATATTTTATCTCATCTCTCTCTTGAACTTCTTGTTCACCAAAATTTGTGCATTATTAGTTCTACCTGAATATAATTCCTGCTCCTTCATGATTTATTCCTCAGATTATGGACTCGTATATATACCTAAATGATATAAATATATAATAACTAGGTACGTAATTTAGATATGTATACAGAAACCGTCAAAGAAAATAAAATCTTAATGTGAAAGGTTTATAACCAAAGCAGATCTTACCGATCAGGTATAACTAAATAATTGGGTCATCTGTCATCTGCAAAAGTGATAATTACTGTGATAAAAGCAGAACAAGATATCTAATGTATATATATATATATATACACTGTTTCCCAAATTGGTGGTGGATATAGGGATCTTAGTAAAACTTCAGTGCAAGACAATTCATTGAGTCGACTCATTTTTGAAAAATATCTTGATACTGTTATAAACAATTAAAAAAAAAGTTTGAAAATCACGACGAAAATATAAAAACAATTTCAGAGATATTAAACTACACAGTATTCCAGTTTTGATGACAGCAAATAGAATATTCTCGCAAATTCTAAACACGGTCACATGGTTTACAATCATTTCTGTTTGTTTGTTCAGTAGTTTTTGAAATATCAATAAATTCAAAGTAGTCCACGCAGTCGCTTATATTTTCATACTGACTTTGGACAGGAGGTGCAAAAGTTTCAGTTAAAAACTTGAAATCCTCGCCGGAAATTTGTTTGGTGAACTATATACTGGTAAATAGGCTCGAATACTTTTTTCTGTATTCAATGTAAATCCCATTTTACCCAAAAACATATATATAATATCATCACTGTATATATAGGGTAATAGGGTCACACAACCCAGTTACCTAGTTGACTTTTAGGTATATATATAACTAATATGTACGTACCTAAATCACAATCTGTCTCTCAACATGTTACATAATACATATCATTATGTACACCTTCAAGTCTCATTTGAGTTCCAATCCTCCATATACCTTCCTCTGTTATACCTTAACATGAAAATATCAGTAGCTGTGCCATGATGACAAATAGTTTTGTACCTACATATATATATATATACAACACACCAAATCAGTTGCATATTTAATACACATTTGTCCAATTGGAAACATAACCTTAATTGGCTAAGGGATATGTTGGATCATCATCGATGGGATAGGTTCAGAGATATCTAGATGCAATTAAAGAACAATAAATTATGCATCGACATTTGCCGAAATGTGCATCGTAAGCTATCCAAGAGGAGAGATGTGATGGGGGCGGGGGAACTGGTGAAGAGATTGACTAATTCATGGATAAATTCAAATATTTATTAGTGTCTTCAATCCATGTACATACATATTATGGATAGGCGAGGAGGAGCAGGAGGTCCAACCTACGTTGTAAATTATAGATGATTGGCAAGGATAGCGCACATCAGAACCAACCATATATACATACTGTGTGTTGTAGAGCAATGACAGGCTGTACGCTTGTAATTTACAGCTGGACAAATAGCGTCTAATTCCATTCTAATTAAATACAGTAGACGACGGACGGGAACAATAATAATCGATAGAACGTGAAGGAGGTGAACGTCGATAGGGGGTGTTGGGAGGGGTGTATGTTCATGCAGGGCGGGTGCGGAGGGTACTTGGTTAATTGTTGGGTCTATATATGATGAGGATAGGAATGGGGGGGTGATTAAAATAAAAAATTACGTCAGCATATACAGGGTTCAAAAAAAAATTATTTCGTAAAGTAAAAATGGAAATATGGGAGGGAAAATGTCTTTTCTTCTGGAATCATTTGAAATTGCATCAAAATTGTTTATTTATTTGTAGCATAATTATTTTATTAATATCGACATTAAATGACCTGACCTACTGTACTCTGTGCCCAAAATAGCGTGTAGAGAATCATAGTCCTAAACACTGATGGTGACGTGTGCTGGGGATACTTTGATATACATGGGTCGTTGTTTCTCGCCTATAAGTGCATAGAGTATATCTAATGATTACTTGTTCAAAATATCTAGGTATATGACCATCTAAGTATTTTTAAACTTCACTTTCCATACATTAATAAAACTTGGAAATGACTAAAGTGAATTGATAATTTCTGGACTGTTCAGCTATTCTCATTCTCATTTCAGTTTTTTTTTAAATAATTTGGAATGCTTGTTCAAATAACTGCTTAAAATAGATATATTGCTTCAGATTGAATTAAATCTCTCCAAATATTCTGTATTTAAACAGTTTCATATGAATGTTCTTTGATATTTTTCAAAATCGTTCTAAAAATGACAATTTTCACTGCAAAGTCATCATCGGATTCTAACAGTGTAATTTCTAAGAAATAGATTTATAGGATTCCTGTTAAAGCTATGGCTTTATTTACCTTTACCTATGTTGACATATAAAATTTTCAAAACCCAATAAAATGTCAATTTATGTGCGCATAGGGTTGGATTAAAGTAACTTTGTGATTATTGGTTTCAGAAATATGTGATAGGACTTTGTAGAGCTTTTATAGTGACACCTTTTATAGGCTAATGATTATATCAATTCTCATAGCATAATTTATTTTGGGATAAGCACAACCGAAATTTTCACCCCCATTTGAATAAAAATGGGTTCAGAAAGAAAAAGCGCGTATCTGTTTTCGTCTGTATTTGAAGCCATTCCAACAAACTGTCACTATGGCAAATATCGGAAAAACGTCCACAGGCAGCATTCAATCATGACATCGAGCGACATTGGAAAAAGCCGTCCAAAAATAATAGAATAAAAAAAAGAGAAACACGAATGAGTATAGGGAAAAAAGCCAAGCGAGTGTTGGTGGTTGTAGAGTCCTGCAATGCACCACTAGCCGCCCCCATATACATATCGGCGTCAAAAATCGTATTAGCGCGCGCATTTTTCATAGAAAAATGAAATAAAAAAATTTTACACGGGAATAATTAAACAGGGGACTTTTCCAATTTGATTTGCATATTTTCGCGCGCCCGCGACTCGACACTCGTTAGTCATTACTCATTAGCGCCTGAATGACAGCGTGTATGGTGCTCGGCAACAACCCCCAATTCCCATCCCTCCAACGACTCTGCTGCACATACCCCCGCCCACCCCGCACAATGACCAACTGTCACTATTGCGCGCGGGGCGGTAGAGAGACAAGCGCGCGCCAAAAAAAACAAATGAGAGAGCGCAGCGAAAAAAAAGCGGCAACAGCAACCAGAGAACCTAAAAACGGGAATGATTGGTGTGGATTGGACATACACAGCGTCCAGTCAGCCATATTTTTTTTTCAGTATGGAGATACAGGCGCGCAATATTTTTACACAACACATGAAGAGTGGCGGCGGGCGTTGATGTGCCTCCTCCGGCACAGCCACTGCCGCCGCCACCGTGTTGGTCTTTGCTGATAAGTTTCCGCTTCGGATTGATTTTTTTGTGACACATACAGGCCGACGAGAGGACCTGGCGGAGCATGCACCCCTTTCACATATATGATAATCATGATACATACCCCGATGCTGCGCTCCTCTATGTCCTTTTGCCGCCGCCAAAATGAACACCTACACACGGTCATTGCATCATAAACAAAACAAAAATAATGAAAACAAAAACTCCTCCACAGGGCTTTACTTCAAAAACGTTAAAACCTACTTTAAATACTCATGAACATTTTATATTATAACAAAAGGCTACAGTAAATGTTATAATGTCACTCTGTCTGCTGTTCATCGAGGTAAAAATAGACTTTTTCATAAATAACATTATCTTAACTCTAAAACTACTGAGACAATAGACATATGTCCCTTTTGAGTACCAGGGAGCGGTCGGATTTTGGAAGACAACTTATTTTTTCTGGTATATTTGTATCGTTTCTTTTTTCATTGGAAAGAGGAATAAATGCTAAGAAATGACCACATTGAACAAGTAATATAATAAGTATTTCTCCTCAAAACCTTAAAAATAAATATTTTTTTCTACGTTTTCTGAATTAATGTCTTCGAAGGCCGAGCTTTTAAAAAATGTTGAAATTATTTTATGTACTAACAATTTTGTTATTATGTTGTCAACAGAATAATTAATGTCTTCGAAGGGGGAGTTTAAAAATTATGTTATTCTGTTGAGAACATTTCTGAATAAAAAAGTTTCTAAGCACTGAAAAAAGTAAAAAAAAACATTTATTATGTCATCTGTATCCCGAATTCGGTAAAAAAGCAAATATTTATCCATAATATGACCAGAACCTACTTATATTGGTCGAACTGTAAGGTTATTCCGCTATTCTCAAATTTCACAGAGAAATCTCCAACCATTTGATGAGTCTTCTCGCATTCAAATAAAGCTGTAATTAGTTAAAATTAACTTGTCAATCAATAATACTGAGAGTAACTTTCTGGAAGACACTGAACGAACATAATATGTCTTCGTTTATTAGGAAAAGGAACAGATCGCTCGCCCGTTTCCTCGTTGTAGTTGTCCATCCTGAATACCAAATGCAGAAGAAATGAGAGAGACAATTTTTCTCAAATACGTAAATCCCTATCCAAGAGTGCGAGATTGTGACTTTTGTAAAATATTCCAAAGTATTCCAAGACAGATTGTCACTTCTTGTGAAAATGAAGATTTATGTCAAATAAAAATGTACTAGATTCCACTTAAATTTTGATATCTTAAAATTATATAAGACTTTGAAGCAGTAATTCATTACTAAATAATATTATGACTTTTTACTACCATTGTGAGTTGTCTAATAGTCGGTTTTGTTAAACAATTGAGATATTTAAAAACTCTTATATTCATTAAGACATAAATCATCTTATTATATGTATATCGGAATCGAGATATCACTCCATACGCATCATAGGCGTCGATGAAGTCAAAGTCTGCCATTCAATCTATTGTACAAAGCAATTTATGTTCCAATTTGTTTGAAATTTAAAATTAATGTGGAATTATTGCTTGAATTAGATAATTTGGTAGTGCGTTAAATATTATTTCTAATGGAGAATTAAAATATATTTTTTGGTGGTTATTTGACGTCTTGAAGATCGAGCGTTTTACTTGTATTAGTATCAATCAGTCCCGAAATTTGCGATATAAACCCCCTTCGATTCAGATCGTGTATCGTATATAATAATGTATGCATCGTGTGTCCATCAGTCTGTCCGTTGCCGCGTGTTCTAACCCTTTCTTCGCACAAAGCGCCTCCAAATTGCGGGGCAAAGGGGAGAGGCACAGTCAGGCCAGGCAGCTTGGAACGGGCTATATAGCTAGAGAGGAGGAGAGGTATGAGGGAGCATTAATATTGCGAAATGAAGCTCATTTGCATTTAAATAAGGTAGTCGGGACGCGATGGCAAGGGAGGAGGGTGGGGAGAAATGGGGGGCCGCTCTAATTACACTAACTACACAAAGAGCTCTCGCTCGGCCGCTGTCCGTTCTACCACCGCCGCCCCCGGCGTCGACGGCACCATCGTCGACGCCGCCGCTAACCACCCAGCACCCCCGCGCCCTTAACCCTTATTATACAGGGGGCGGAGGGATAGAATGGGAGACAGAGAGTCCTGGTGTCGGTCGTCGGGCCTGATTATCATTTCCACGGAATAGATTATCGTAGACGTTCTATGTGTCTATAAATATATGGCGCAGCGGCTGGTTAAGCGCATACGGGAGGTGAGAAAAGTTTCTCAAAGCAATGCCGCTTCTTCAACTATTCTTCATAGACTTGCTGATCTCAATTTTATTCCACTTTCAAAACATAACTTTGAATCTTTTTTCCTATCTCTAGCGATCCATCCTGGTACAACCTCTGTATATGAACTTTGAGAGTCTAGAACCTTGATTGGCATATCGAATAAAATTTAAAAAATGAATCGGTATAGTGCTAAGTCGGACTCTCTATAATTTTATTTTATTGCTTACGCTCAGTAATTTGGAATAAGGGACGAACGGTCAATTTTTGTACATTGAAACAGTATAGATATTTTAATTAATCGTACTCAACGAGCCCTTTTATTTAATGATGTCATAATTTGTACCATGAAATCAAACCTTAGTACTTATCTGAATTTGTTTATTCACCCAATATGATCATAATACAATTATCTAACACTGACAAGTACTAAATAAATTGAAATTTTATAGCTTTAGTAGGTTCAGATACAACATGCTTTGACAGACGCACATACAAACGGACTGACAGATCTGAGAATCATCTTATAAAGGTTTCGTTCTTTATCGCATGTACGGAATATCTAAAAACGTTTTTTATTTCGAATCTTGTGGTTCATTGAGTAAAATGGTAGATATTTTTGACCGACGAACCCAAATGGAGGAGGTATGTAATTCACTGTCTGCTTTTTTTTGAAATGGTCCCATATTCATAAAAACTCCATCCATATCCAAAATCTCCTTACCTCCGAAAACAGACCCCGAAGAGAGTGGAGGGGGCAAATTTTCTCGAAAATCCAAAATCCGAGATGGCAGCATTAAAGATAAGAAAATATCCGGAAACATTTAAATTGAATATTTTTTTCAAAAGAGCTACCGGTTTTGAGTTTCAGCTATGTTAAAATTTGAAGTATTTGTATTATCGCTATGTGGAAGAGGCAATTTCTTTCAAAAATTTAAAATCTGAGAATATCAAATTAAAGACTCGGTTATTTTTTTAGCAACATTTATATTGAACATTTTTTCCATAGAGTTACAGTTTTCGAGGTATTGCAGTGGTTAAGTTTAAAATATTCGTCTTTCCACGACGATGTTTTTAGATTTTTGAATAATAGATAATAGTGAACGTTCAACGATTTTTGTGACAAAAATGTAACACTCAAAAGAGTGAAATAAACATTTTTTATAAAAATGTGGACCGACTTTATCAGTGAGTGCACCGAAAAGTACAAAATAAAATTAATTATTTTGGTGCTGTTACTTTTGAAGTTGTGCAGTTGCAGTTAGATTGAAAACTTTTGGGCCCAATAGAATTAATATTATTTGATACTTTTCAGTACACCAACTGATAACGTCGGTCCATTTTTTTATAAAAATATTTATATCATATGCTAAAGTCAAAAAACTCCTATGAAAGGATGAATTATATCTTCTTTAAAACATTATTTGACTTAATAATATATGTGTAAATATTCATGTTTGTCAAACTTTCCGAAACATTTGTGATTCAATCAATTTTGAATTATCGGCAGTTACAATTTTCGGCTCCTCCAGTAAAAACTCTGTCTAATAATATTTTATTTCAAGTGCTTAAAGAGACGTCGATGCTAAAAACACACAATCATCCCAGACGTGTCATAATCTCCATGTTTATAGGCTGTATTCATTACACCAAAATAAAAATCCCTTTTTCTAATTTCTCACTATATTAGCGTGGAGTGTTTCCAGCAAGCAGAGCAACCCCCGATTCCTACCTCCTTCGTTCTGCAGAACCAAAAACCCCCCTCCTCCCTTCACCACCACCCAGCCCAACAACCCCAACAAACGATTTCCATAAAGATAATCCCTTTTCGTCGAAGCAATCCTTGGTCGAAGTGGAGGGAAAGGGTGAACTGTGTAAGAGAGAGAGACGAAAGACAACTCTCCATGAATAAACATTAGCAACCCCATAGTATTATGATTATGCAACCGTTCGGCATTAAACATTCTGGCCGATTCAATTAAGGCCACGGGAACATATATTATACTCATCCTGGGTATGTATTTGGAATTTCGCGAATACATTATGACATGGTTTCTCGATCCAAATTCAGATTCTGCGGCCATATAAGTAAAATGAGGTGAAATGTTAGGTTCTTGTTTCAAATAAAAAAAGAGGTTGGCTGTATCATTGACACGGCCGGGTGGTGTTGGGCATGATCACTTGTACGATCTTTGAGGGTGTACTGAAAATACACAAAACTCTGCTAAAGCTAGCTTGATCAAAATTGTTGATGACAAATCATTTACATCCGTAGCAAGGTATTTTCTAAGATTAAATCTACTTCACAAAGTTTCGTTACAAATTAAATAATTATTAATAAATGAATAATCAGAATGGAGGTCGATAAATATAAAAAAATACTTCGAATTAAATTATTTTTTTACCCGTACGAGAAATATCGGGTAATTAACCATCACAATAACCATATTATAAAGCCTTTTTGTTGTATCGCTGTCATAACTTGACAAGAAGTGTAGATGCAGTACTTTATGCATTATTTTAAACAAAAAGCTAAGAACACATTTATATATTCTTAATCCACTTTATATGCGTATGAAAGTTTGACCCTTCTTAAACTCTACGCTTCTGGCACAATCAATATTTTATTATGAATTTTCAATTGTCTAAAACTTTCTATATAAATAGCTAACCCATTTTATTTAACGAAATATTCTTTATTTTTTGTGTTGTTTGAATGTCTAAGTAAGAAGGATTGAATCTTCTTATTTCGTGTCGCAAGATTTACCGGTTAAAATATTTTCAATTATTAAAAAATAACCCTGCATATATATATCAATTATGTTCAACGTTGACATTTCATGTCATTAAAGGCTTTTCTGACATATCCTTTGGCACAAATTTTCTCTTTTATTTATAATTTATATCTTTCAAAACTCATTTTTTGATTTTTATGGAAGTATATACCCTTTAACTAAGATATATATATATATATATATATAATAATATAACGATATTGAATGTATCAATCAGTTACATTTTCCAAGAAAAGGATGATTGTAGACAGATCATTGTCAGATGACTTTATGAACATGCCATGTTAGCCTTAGAGTAGGATGTTGTTGATTTCCCTATATTGACATAAAAATATAGACTCTCGACTGCGCAATTTATTCACAAAATGGACCGTTCTTTGAGAGTGTGCATTGACATTAACTACTGGAAAATAGTATTACTCTGTGTCTTTCACCACTCGTACATTAATTTCGTAATTTCACACTTATTAAGGGAGATAGGGAATGCAATGGATTTCTTTTCTGTAAATGTATGTTGGTTGTATTGTATGTTAATTCATTCCCATCAAATATACTACATCCTTCTCTAGTACACCCCAATCTGCATTATTATATCAAACTATGATGATCGAAATGCACATCACGTTCTCGTTCTTCTTCTCGACAGCTATAGCTGGAAGCAGTAGCGTCCCTGGTACCATTTTCTCCTCAATCGCCCCCCCCCATTAAAAGACAGCTGCGCGTTTTGCTGCCCCCGATAAGACGTACTATACCTACACGCTCCACCGGTTTTCAAAGTCCGGCAAAAAGAGATAACCTCAGTCTTACTACAGCACATCAACCGACGAAAAAAAATATGAAATGAAATTTCAATTTTCAACGTATTATGTAATGTAATAGTTATGAATGGTATCTGTCAGTAAAGTTATTTTGCATCAATCGTCGCCATCATCGCAATCGACACCACTGTTGCCGCCCCCAGATACCGCCGCCGCCCCCATCAGAACACTGCTGCTCACCCGCCAACGTCGCCGCTCGCCGCCGCATACTCACTCTCCCGTCGCCCGAACTCCAACTAAAACTTAATTATAATTAATTAATGCGACTGCTACTAAGTCTATAGGCTATACGCTATGTAATTAGAAACCTTTATATAAAATGAATACTGTTAATTAACGAACTAAAAGACATTATACACAGTGCTAAATGTATATATAGATAGTAGATTGCACAAAATAACTTGAGTTTACAAATAATTTTATTATTATTTTCCGTTTAACTTGTTGGAAAGTATGGAAATAATATCGGTAACTTTACGCTTCACAGTTGAAATGTCAAAGTTGTCATAGAAAAAATCGCGCGCGGAAATTCAAGAGATTAAGTTGAGCGCGCGCTGAGTTAAGTCTCAGTGGTCGATTCTTAACGTGACAAAATGGTAGGCATATTCAAAAATTCAAGTTAAAAATGACGCTGTCTATCGCCATCTTTTTCTTAGAAAATAATTTTACGATATGAAATATATTTACGTTCAACATTATATAATTTATTTTGAACTCAAAATATAAAAGATTTACCCCAAACCACCTAGAAATAGTTACAGGGTGTAAAAATTTTTCACAAAAAGAACATTTTTGATACGATAACCAGTATTAACATTGATTTTCATACCGTTTTGTAAGCATGAGAACTTTGGAATCTATTTAATTTTGGAAACGTTCATCACGCACGTTAACCCCACTTATTATGCATATCTGAAGAAGGTGAAGGAAAGGAGGAACAAATCGCATCTAATTTCTATCTAATATAGAACCAGCTCTAATCAATAGAGACTCTTCGGTTATAATATAATTCCATTGTGCATAATATCCTGCTGAGGCTAAAGCTATAGTTTGGTTTGGAGTTCTCTTCGCACTATTATAATATGCAAAGATGACGATGACCAGTCTATATATCTCCGTTTGCTCTAATATGTATATATATACGGACAATCACTAGAAATCGGCATTCTCCTAACTTGCACACTCAATTATTAGAACACGTAGAGTTATATATATGTCGGTATACAGCCCCATCGAAGCTTCCCGATGTATGATAACAGTTTGCATAAATGCTGTGTTTATACATAATTGAGTGACAACGGAAGAATTGAAGAATTAAATATACACTGTAATCACATTTTGAAATCAAACTTCTTTGAAACCTCCAAAACTGCGACCTCTATCGTGTTGACAAATTTCGTAATTCGTAGTTCATTGTCGGTTGTAAATTGTTAATCACGAAATGTCCTATGATCTCTTCTTAATTTAACTGTATATGTATCTGGATCAACGGTCCTTCCGTACGCACCATAGGCATAGGCGCGAAAGAGATGGAGTTACCTGCTTACAGTCGCAGTCATCGTATATGGGGGTCAAGTGAGCACCTTTCTTCCATACTATTGTTCAGAGTAATTTACTACGCGTGGTTCGAAATGTGTGATCATGAACATGAAATCATTGCTAAATTAAATAATACAAGCGCTTAACACATGCATTCACGGGTCTCACCCTTTAGAGAGGACATTGGTAGCTATGCCTTCAATAGGTCTATTATAATTATGGATTTTTTTATGCTGAAGGGACTGGAACTGTGTCTGCAGTCTATGACTTAGCGTTCTAATTATCTAATAGATTTCTTTGATGAAACGTTTATAGAGACTTCTAATGCATCATCCATAACTTAAGGCAATGCGTACTCTGAATTAAAATAGTTCTTATTGTCAATATTGTATTAATAAATGGAAGTGTTTTGCGCTGAAGAGCCAAGTACCAGCCATGAAGCGTTTATTAATGGACTCTAGAGTAGATAGAGGAAACTAGAGTGAGTGAAGAGTATGTTTGCTGTATAATACATAGAAGTGATTCGTATGTCCAATAATATATATATTTGGTTGTACCTACTTCCGTCTCGCTCTCTTGGACTTGGGTAATAGAAAATCAATGGAATTCGGTCGGAGAGAGATATGGCTTGGAGTGGAGGAGGTGGCAGTAATAGGGGTGGGCAGCCGTTGGGGGGCGGCAAGCAGGCAGAAGGTTCGGAAGGGGCTACCAGGGTCCTCTGCTGCTCTGCTAGAGAGCGCGCCACCTCATTTGAATTTCTAATTAGCAAACCTCCATGCAATTATTGGATTAATGTAAATTACGGCGACGCGTTGTGCTCTGCTCCTCAGAGTAGTAGCAAGAGGCGGGGCGGACGGAGGCTGCGGAGAAGGGGCCGAGGGATAATTAAAATCCGTTGATTAATATGTAAATTTAATAAGATTACAGTTCCAGGAACGAATGGAGTAGAGCAAGAGAGAGACACTGTGAGAGAAAGACAGAGAATAGTGATAGCAGAGCTGGGCCCAGCACACCGACATACGAAGATAATATACCCACAACATCACAGCTATGGAGCATATACTGTCATTTTGTAGTCGGTTTAGGCTTAGCTACACTCTTCGGCAACTCTTTCAATCATATTTTTCACCCAGCTAATGTAAAATTCTTGCATCTTCTTATTGTATTTATATGAGGTTCGAGGTGTCCATCGGTACCGATGCACATAGGCGTCGGGTAGGGGATAAAGTTGTCTGCTTACTTTACCAATCGTCAGTCACACAGTCTGAATCTTGTATAAGTGCGCACAATAATACATCTTCTTAAATCCATGCTATTGCCATTATCGTTCCAAAATTTGAAATGTATGTGAAATCATTAGTACAATTATGTAGTTGGTATTTAGTGATTTCTTTGTGGATATCACATGTCATTTGAAATTATGACAAATGCTCATAACATTCGAAAAAAGAAGTATGCGATTTTCCCATTGAATGGTCTATTTTGACCCATGGTTTTAAAATGATCACTTCATTGTACGACTTCGCCTAAACTATCTTTAATATTGTTTTATATTTTATTAAACTCATCCCAACAACAATAATTTGACATTGTATTTTACATTGTTTCAGGAAAGCGAATGTGAGAGTAGCGTCGGTTCTCCGGAACCAGCTTCATTGTCAACAGACACGGGTACCGATTTGACAGTTGGTACCCGACACTCTGGTCATAATCGACAAGAAGAATCCAACAATTCCAATGAATGCAAGGCCAGTCCAAATCCACAAACGACCCATTTGAATGGAGCAAGTGAGTATGAAAACGTTCCTTGTTTAATGATTTTATTTGTTGTTCAAAGTATTTTGAGATTTTTGTTTCAAATCATATTAACGTTCAATAAAGGATTGGTAAATAATGATTTCCAAGTGTCTTAGGAAATTGAACATTGGTGTTGAAGCAGTTTTTGGTAGTAGTCAATTTAAGTCTCAGAGGTAGCGAATAATTTATTTCCAGTTGCGAATTAAATATACCTTTTAGCTAAGGTGTTAATTTACATAATAATAATAATGGCTTGTCAAATATAGGTCAACTTTTCCAACATTCTGTACCCTTCCAGAATAGGACGTTGTCACGTGAAAATAATGAAACCCACCGATATACTATTGTCACAACAAATATATATCTGTTGTTTTACAGTGGCAGGACTGGTGACGCTGCAAAATTTCCACAATTTCGCATCGACCTTACAAAATCTGCCACAGGTGGCGTCATCGTTGGCCGCTGTCGCTGCTGCCACTGCTGCTGGTGGTGGTCTCTCATCTCCAAACATGTCACCGAATGCAACTGCAACTACTGTCAATGCTGCCCCCCTCAACTTGAGTGTCAATGCATCCGGTAAGTTATTCAGCACAGAACACAACCCTATATTATGTACAGTACACACCTATATCTCCCGAATACCACCTATATGTTTGTTTCTCTATTGCACACATCATCTACTTTATTCATAAGATACAAAAGCTAATTTTGAATTATTAAAGCCATTTACAACAACCGAGTGTTGTGTGTTACCTCTCTCTGGTACTGGCTCTGGCGTCTCTGTCAATAATTCACAAGATGTGTGTGTGTGGTTTGTGTTGCATTGGGCTCCATCAGTAATAATATAGGTATCGGTAGGTACAGAAGACAAAAGCCGGCAATATGAATTATTCATTCTGGATGATTTCCAAATAATATATATATATATATATGTAATTTGATGTTTTTGATGTTTTGAAAATCCATTACACCTAGCTATACCACATATCTATGTGTAAACACTTTGTTGTTGAAGACAGAATAACAAAATGTGTGATTGACATTGTCGAAAGAGGTCGCCACCATATTTTGGTCTACATAACCTTAAATATGCATTGTCCCCATTGCACATTCGCATTAAATGTTGTGAATAATCTTAAATTAAAAATATTACTTGAACAACAAAATTATTTTTGTATTTCTGTTCTACTTTGGAATTATTTGTCACAAAATGAATAATTGTGTTATTATTTTTGTGACAAAATAATATATGTATATACAGCCTCTTCTTTCAGTGGTTCTAGAATCCTAATAGACCCTTTTTTAATATTCCTTTTGTTTTAAGGCAATTTCGTAAACTTTTTCTTTGTTTCTTAGGTTTGGTGTCTTTGACTATTATTACACAGATTTATTTATTTTCTAGAAAGCCACTATTAGTGATTATCATGATATACATATGTTTTTTATATACCGATCGTTATATATTAGTTCCGTGAAATAGAAGGGCAGACCAGTTCGAATATTTTAATTAGAAATAAAGGCAGCATATCAAAAAAAAAATGTTTTTGTAAAACATTTTGCTATTAGAATTATAATAATTATTTATGTGCCAATATACTTAATTAAATTATTAGTCGAATTTTTTTTTTAAATCGAATCTAATGAATATCTTGGCATTTCATTTGATTTCAAAAAATTTTAGAGTTATTGAAAACGTGTAGGTTCTTGGCACAAAGTTTTACCGTCATCCAGAAATGTTGCTTCTGGTACAAATTTATTGCGTATTCCCTTCAATGTCATGTCAAAAAAAGAACACCTACAAAAGTATATTCTATTTGGGGAAATATCAATTTCACAGCTATCTCACCTCGGTTAAATCAGACCAGCAGCTGCCCAGCGACCACCGAATCCCTGCCCCTTCCACCACAATCACAACCAACGCCTAACATTATGTCAACTGTGAATCGACCGCCATCTACTACTACACCCATAATGCACAGTCATGCAACAACACCCAATCAAAATAATCTCATCGGAGGAACCACACCACAACAACAACCTGCTCCTATGCCACAGTTCATCCTGGCATCTGGACAACTCGTCCAGGGCATCCAGGGGGCACAGCTACTCATACCCACATCGCAAGGTGAGAGTAGCATGATGAGTTACCATAAAATTCCTTAAATATCACTCTCTCATATTTTCTTTTAGGCTTAGCTACCCAGACAATCCTGACCATACCAGTCAACCATGTCAATAGTGCTGATCAAATGGTCAATTTAGCATTGAATAATGGTCAAGTGATGCAAACATCGCTGGCCAATCTGCAAGCCATGTCACAAAGTAATCTGCTCAACAATCATTCGCAGCAAGGTAATAATTTTGTTTCTTTTTGCCAAGCTTTTACTGAATTAGAGCAATTTTTGTGTGTGCATGTAATTTAAAGGGGTAGAAATCAATTTAGATTGAATTTATAACAGGAGTAGTGAGGCACAACATATGTGCCACACTGCCCCCAAATAATATGTGGCACAACGTGTGTGCCACACTGTTCAAATGAGTTGTGGCACACCACGTGTGTCATAAAGCGCTCAACCTTTCAATAATTTTGTCCTTTACAACGTATAGGTCCTCCAACGTCCAATGGTACACTCCTCAACCACCATCCCAACCTAGTAAATTCCACGTCATCTTCAACGCTGAATCATCTACTTTCCAATGGTACTGCAGCGGCAGCGGCTGCAGCTCAGCTGCTGCAATCTCTGCCCCAGCTGCTCAACAATAATCCGCAGCCACCGCAGTCGCAGAGTCAAGCGGCAGTCGCTCAACAGCCGCAGCTAAAACATCTGGCCGCCCCTAAACAACAGCCTTTACCGCACCTACAAATGCTGCCCACGTCGAACACATGCACTGCCCAAACGAGAAGTAACAACCAACCACAGCAGCAATTGATGACGACCACATCTTCTACTGCTTCGTCTGCATTATCGACCAGTCCGTATGCAGATGTACACACAAAAATGCTCCATCAACAACAACAACAACATCAACATCATCATCATATGCCGTCTCCACCTCTTGTAGGTTCAAGAGTACTTGGTACTCAAAATAATGGTGAGATTAGTATTTCGACGAGTGCCACAGCAGCGGCACAAAGTTCGGGTAATTCTTCTAGTCAAAGTATGAAGAGATCTTCACCCTCATCACTATCGCCAAATTGTACAGATAGTTCGACAGCTGATTTACTTATCGATTCACCAAGTAAGTGTTTTTTTTATTTTAGTTTATATGTGTAGCGTGTAAAATCTTGGGAAATTTATATATATATCATAGTATCATGATGTAGATTCAATATTCGCAAGTAGTTCAAACGTACCATGTATATTTTTAATTGAAAACAGTTTTTTTTTTCTAAGAAAATCTGTATTTCAAGTCTTGATATGATTACAAATAACCGAAGCGTTAAAAATACGAATGTTGATTCAATATTTGCAAGTAGTTCATATGTACCCTGTACATTTTCAATTCACAATAGTTTTTTTACTAAGAAAATCTTTATTTTAAGTCTTATATGATTATAGACAACTGAAACTTTGAAAACACGAATTTACTTTACGTGAAAAAAGTAGTAGGAACTGATTGGTAAAATGTCATTCACTTATCAATATTATTGTCTGAAACAATTCCCATTGAACTGTTCTTAAATCTTTTTTATATCCAATTTTGGGTACATCCAATTAATACTAGGGCTTTTTTCCACGTCTTATAAATCGTGTCGTTAAATAATAATTAAGTGACGTACATATTAAATCATATGTGAGCATATATTTATAGACCAACCAATATATAGTGCAGATGAATAGACGTTAATATTATATACAATATACTATATACATATATAATCATGACAAAAGCGCAAATAAATCTATTACCCAATTTATAAACTACAATAAGAGACAGCAGACGCAAATATGAACAACATTATGATTATTACTATAATGGCTATTATTATTATTACTAATAATAATATATGCAATATATGTGTATAGGAATGGATTTCTTAATCGTATATTATGATCTATTAAGTGTACTATGACTATTTTTAGAAATGGCTACAATAATAGTAATTTGCTTTGCGTTTTATTTCGTCACCATATTATTCATACACTAAACTATAATGTCAGATAAACGTTTGTATTGAGCGATATGATGGGTGGCTACACTCGATGACAAACCTATGTTCTTCTCAGGTGTTGATCTATAATTAATTAAAATATCTATTTTTTTTCACTCTCTCTTATTTGTTTAATTTTTTTTCCAGATCAACCAACAATCAATCAAGTCAACACAAATGTTGTGGACGGCATCAATTTAGATGAGATCAAGGACTTTGCCAAGGCATTCAAGCTGCGCAGGCTATCGCTAGGGTTGACGCAGACGCAAGTCGGTCAGGCATTGAGTGTCACCGAAGGACCGGCGTACAGTCAAAGTGCCATTTGTAGGTGAGTCAAGTCAAAACCAAGTATAGTGACTTTTTATTTCCATTAGCACATTGTTGTTATTTCTACTTATTTTGCCAGATGATGTAATTTAGGCACATTTATTTATCGTATCGTATATTGCGAAATGGGTCATAATAAAAATATTGTTGAAGGTCTTTCTTGAACTGAACTGAATTCATTTGGTATTTAAACTTTTTAAACTTAAGGAATTTTAACGCTCCTTCCAACTAAAATTTTGCGATAGTTTCAACTTAACTGGAAACCTTTAAATTGCATCTCCACATATTTTCGAATCAAACATTTTTAATAATTTCTCAAGCATTATCCACGTCCTTAACGCAATATTTCATATAGAAAGGTTATCTAAAACCGTTATTTGAAGCCAAAAATCAGCAAAAGTACCTCCAAAATTCAAGTTCAATCATCTTGTAAACCTTCAAAATGTAAAATTTAACTACTGATGCTGAAAGTTTAACAGAATTACGAATTATCTTTAAAAATTTTAATTCAAGCCTTAAAATTATCGGAAAAGCTTAAAATGTTTAAAGTCAGATGTTTTAGCGGTTATATCAAAATTTAATGCATTACTTACTAAGTTGAGTTGTATTAAATGTGAAGGAAACTTTCTGTAACAGTTTTTTGAGGTACTGTATAATATTCAATTAATTAGAAACGAGGTGTGAACTTCATTATGATTATATTTAAATATATAGGATGTACGTATACATGTATAAAAAGCATGTTTATGTACATGGAAATACATAATTGTTTATTATTATTTTGACTAGATTTCATAGGTGAAACAAATGCCCCTATATTATGTAGTCGTACGTAAATACTTGTAAGGTATAACTATATATAGTAGCTGGCATTTTCAGTCGAAATTCCAGTTCCATATAAATTATACAGTGTGTCTCAAATTCCTAAATAGATGTATGTATTGGTATTTGTTTTGTTTCAAAATTTGTCTTTGACATTTGCCTACTTCACTATTTTCTGTGTTATAAATAGTCTGCAGGCTTCAATAATTGTTGCCCAACGGTTTTAAAACTACGAAATAGATAACGCGTTGTTCAATTTTATTCCTCCAAAAGTATAATAAAAAAAAGTTAATTTGAAGAGAAAATTTGCTATGCACTCAAACCAGGTAATTCCAGTCATTGTGACATGTGTCGATCTGACAGATACGACCCAGAACATCCCAAACTCCATATAGGAAATGTAACTCGCGTCCATTAGATTTAAAACTAACGGTCTGAACAGTTTTTTTCAGTCATATAATGAGAAATTTTGTGAAAAATATTCAATTCAACAATAGCAATTCAGTAGTTTCGATTTGGGACACACTGTATATACAAAACAAAACATTATCATCTTTCACCCTCTCTATTCATATACAAGTATTTTTTTATCAACATTATGTATTATATAATATGAATATGTGTGAATATCAGCAGTATTTTGTATGTAGTATGTAGGGGTGGTGCAACAGGTGGGATTTATATATCTATACACGGGAATGTCGTGTTTGCTGGTATAATATGTAATGTGGTTCCCAAATAAATAATATTTCGATAGTGTGTGGAATACACGGACCCCTAAACA
The DNA here is from genome assembly GCA_958507055.1 of Crioceris asparagi. Taxonomy (NCBI): domain Eukaryota; kingdom Metazoa; phylum Arthropoda; class Insecta; order Coleoptera; family Chrysomelidae; genus Crioceris; species Crioceris asparagi. The sequence goes on from OY293832.1 coordinate 252,942, forward strand.
TTGTACATATTGTATAACATTACATGGCTGTTTAGCTATTATTATTTATTTCATGTTGGAATATGATTTTTTATTTCGATGGATCTTGGGGCGTTTAAAAGGAGGTTGATCAATTTATTGTAATTTAGTTTACAAATTCGAATAATTATTGTGTTAATTTCTGCTCTGCTCTGCTGCGAATTAAAATATGGACTCGCGTATTGTGATTATTGAATCCGTAATTATAGAAAAAATTGACAAATTTACAAACTCGCAGATAAATAATTGATAACATTACAGACAATTATTAGAGAATTCAAAATCTACGATCAATAATGCCGCCTTCCCGGAACTTCACTTTTATTATTAATTGTTTTTATTTTAGGTTTTTTAGACTAATGGGGAGAATAGAGAATGTAAATTAAATTTTGTCATAACCAACATATTATCAATGTAATGGGAACAGCCAAATGGAATAAATTCACTATTTCACATATGTACATATTTAAAAAAATCTGAGGCACCTCAATTTTAGATTGTGAAGTAACATTGAGACAGTGATAATTATTATTCTCAATTTTTTTTAAACGAAGTAGGAGCGTGACGATTCATCATCAAAAAATTTAATCATTTCAGAGACAAAATTCGCTTACAGTTTTTTTCGTAATATCCTAATCATGAATAAAAATGTCTTGTAAGCTATATCGTTTTGTTCACCTATACTTTCCACATAACCCCACAAGAAGTCTAATAGCTTTAGATCTGGTAACACTGCTAGCCATTCTATCGATCCTCACCTCCCCTAACCCTATCCACTTATTTAGAAACATCAAAGACACGCAAATATACTTGTGCCCAACTTTTCCCTTTTATCATTATTAAGAACTAAATGGTGTAAGATAGTATTTACTTTTTATTGCGTTCTAGCGGATTTCGTTACTCAAATGATTTAATTTCTTCAGTGTTAATTTTGCCATAAATTTGAAAACAATAACGTTTTTATATAGAGAATTTATCTGTCACAAATCTCTGATTGCCATTCTAAAAATATGGCAGGTTGTAACTGTCACTGAAAACATTGACGTGTCACTGGATTATTTCTAAATATGCCAACAGAAATGATGAATTTATTCAATCTATTTGTTCCACACTGTATGCTTCGTTCAATATATGACTTCAAACAGTTTCCCACCTGTTGCGCCTCCTCTAGAATAATATTTGTGAGTACATATATTATTCTATAGTACTACTCACCTTTCTCAAAATCTCCCAAGAAAAATAAATCTACAAAAGTAAGTAATAAATAAGTTTGTTTGATTTTATTATGGTTTGTTCCCAGTGCCCTGGCCTCTCAGATGTTCGCGGCTGCACAACTTTCGACACAGCATCAAGCAATGTACGTTTTTTGTGTTTCCCCATTTTTTCTATATATTTGTTACCTACCTACAGTTTTACCTTTATATAACTGTTAATAATTAATAATACCCCTATAGATAGATAGCAAATAAAAAGACAAAAGATTGCTTCTCCATATGATAAAATAGATTACAAATATTCGTTTGATGAATGATAGAAAAAATGTATTATCCCAATAAAAAGAAACAGAAATTAAAAAATATTTTCTATCTCATCTTATTCTGAGCATAAAAACAGAAACAAATGCTGCATAGGTCTTGCCTACTTTAAGTGTTCTATGTTTCAAATTTTACGGTAACTTGTCATTTGTCACAGTGTTCACATACATCTGTCAACGTTTCAATCGAATTTTGTTGTTTTCCTATAATACATGTAAGCAATCTTTGTTTTGAATTGACACTTCCGCAAAAATCGATAAAAACACTTCGAGGTATATTTTAATGTCCAGCTCTAGCTTTAAAAAACAACATGTCATATATTTATTGCCACGTATTTTATAGAAGAAATGAATTGAAGGAATTAGATGATTTTTGCGGGAATGTCTGTGTATACAACATTTTTGATTGAGGTTTCAGTTTCAATTTTGCGCCAGGGCACTGGCATCTCACTGTCAAAAAAAGGCGAAAAATGTAAGCGCGATCTTTTAATCCAAAATAATTCTGTATTTTTGTGTCCATTTGAATATTAGTAAGATATTATGCTAGTGTCCTGTGCCAAAATAGAATACTTATTATTATTGAGCTTATTTTTGATATATCTACCGAATAATAATGGATCAAAAATTATAGATTTTTTTCTTTCTGTGCTAGGTTCGAAAAACTCGACATTACACCGAAAAGTGCTCAAAAAATCAAACCCGTATTGGAGAGGTGGATGAAAGAAGCTGAAGACAGGTGAGACATAAGAAAACCCTTATTTCATTATATATTTTCACTCTCTCAAGCTAGACGTGTTAATTTATTGTTATTTTTATGACAAATTCCTCTATTGTTTCTGTCTTGAAGAAATAGTCGGAGGCATATTATATTGTACTACTTGTACTTTTCAATCTCAAACCATTTAGCGGGAAATTTACTTTTTTATCTTAGCCTATATTGTGTCTTTAGCATTAAAAATGTTTTTGTGGAACTTTTGAACTTTCTTTTATTTAATTTTGTTCCTCTTAAAACTGTTGTAGGTACAAGAGTGGCCAAAATCATCTGACGGACTTTATTGGCATTGAACCATCGAAAAAGAGAAAACGAAGAACATCTTTCACACCACAAGCTTTGGAATTGCTTAATGCTCATTTCGAAAGGAATACACATCCGTCAGGTAAGTAAATTTCAAACAAAAATGTTTCCTTTAACTTTTAGTTTTGGTACTTTTTACACTTATTTCTTTTTGACGTGATAACAACGCGTCTTCTTTTAATTTTAGGCAGCTATAAGTAATTCATGCGATTAAATAGTTTAAAGGCTTAAAGAACAATAAATTAGAATTAGGAGGGGCGTGTTCTCTAATTCAACTTTCTCTAATGTTTCAGGTACTGAAATAACCGGCTTAGCCCACCAATTAGGATATGAACGTGAAGTCATACGAATATGGTTTTGCAATAAGCGTCAAGCACTGAAAAATACCGTACGAATGATGTCCAAGGGGATGGTTTAGATCTGATGTTTTCCATCACATGCCTCCCCCCACAACACCCTGTGTTTTAGTGTGTCTTATAAGAAATTGTACAATCAATTTTTTCAACATAAACAACAAGAAAGTTTTTTGGTAAAATAAAAAGAAACTCTTGTACCTACCCCCATTGTATACGATTAACAAATATGTAAATGAAAAAAAAACATGTTCCCCCCCTCTATATTGTAAATTTGCACGAAACTATGTGACATATCTTTTTTGTGACAAATAACGTATACGATATAATGACATATTTATATAGAAAAAAATATTTATTTTGATTGTTGTTTCACTGCGCCTGAATATAAAAAAAAACAAGTGCAGCTTTTGTGACATGAACAAAAAAAGAATTTCAATGTCACCACATTTTTTTTAGTAGTATATTGTTTGAAAATAATACATAGACACAAAGTGCGAAAGGTTTAACCAAATATATATATATATATATATATATATATATATATATATATATATATAGGTACAGGGTGATTTACGGTCGATAGTATTTTCAACGTTTAAAGAAACATGGCAACCGCGCTCCAATTAGGGTAATTGAATTTCCAATACATATACCAAAATTAGGTGCTAATAAACCAAAAAATATATGGGGGGATATGTGCGTAAATTCTATGCTATACGATTAAGGAAGAAGACATTAAATAGTTAAGGGACTTTATTAAATCGATTTTTGAGAAAAAAAAAATAGCGAAATGGGCTTTATATGCTCAGAGGTCTCTAATTGGTTTTTCGTTTCATAATTTTTTAGAACGCGTATCTTTGAAAAAAAAAACAGCAATTATTTTATGAAATTGATAAATTTCCGTATTTCTTTTTTTTTAATTTCTTAAATATTATCGACCTTGTATCAGAGCTGTAACATTTCTTAGGCTACAGAAAATTTTAAATTAAAAAAAATATATAAATTGATGAAACCTTTCGCACCCCACAATCCTTAAAACTATCCCCATAAAAAGTTCTTATGACTAGAAGAAACACAAAAAACTCTTGGACTCGATGCTAATATATATAAATATATATATGTGAAAATTTCTGTGATGAATCGCTACGTTTTAATTATAATAATAAATATAATAAAATATGTTATTTTATGATCTCAAGATAAATTGTAAAAAATGTTGTAAATACCCTCAATATATAGATTATATTATGTATATACATAAATATTACAAATTTATATTGTATATGAAAAGTAAGAGATGCAAAATCTCCGAATGAAACCAAAGTTCCTATTAGACTTTATATATATGTAAAAATATGATAATTGAGTGTGTTTTTGTAAATATCTTTTTTATAGACTGTGTAAGATTCTGTTGTTGTGTAGTTGTACATTTTTTTGTTTACGAAATTGTTATATTCATGATGTGGAAAGGGAGCTATGAAAATCAAGAAGTTTACATTTTGTTCACAGCTCAAATTCATTGAGAATTGGCCATGTATCAAATGAAATACAAAATTGCAATCACAGATGGCGCGACTGTGACAATTGGTGTAATTGTTTACATTGATTCAGTGACAGTGGCTAACAATATAATAATGTATCATTTTCAACTTTCCCATTAAGGTAGTTTCTGCAATGAGGTCAATTTTCGGAAATTCTAATTTTGGAAAATCTCGTTTGAAGCTCATAAAATTTTTCAATGTCTGTGTACTGGGTGGCCCATTAATAAAGGACGCCGGCTATATCGCTGGATCCGTTAATCGGATGACCCGGAGAAAAAAATATTAAGGGTAAATCGGCCAAAAGAAAAAGCTGGAAAATATTGATAAGTTGCTAAGTCTACCGCTAGAGGGCGTAAACTCACAGCGAATAAAAAACTGTTTTATTCAAAATTATCCCAAGGTAACTTATATTGAAAATATTTTATTTTTAACCTACTTAAGATAAGAAAACTCTTTTATACTAAAATTGTTTCTCTATCTTGTCAATTAAAGGGTGGGGGGAGGGGCAAATGTTGTTTTGAAAAAACTTGTTTTTTTTTATTTTGAATAACTTTATTTCATTCTAATACGCTTCTTTGGGCACTTCTATTCGAATAATAACATTTTGAGTTTTATTATTTTCTGAGTCGGTAGATGGCGCTTTATGACAAAGTCGCAGATTTTGATGAGTTTATCGAAAATTTGAAATGCAATGGTATTTTTATTTTTCATTAGGAAGAAAGAGCGTGAAAAACTAAAGTTATCGGTGAAAACCGCAACTCGATATGATTATTCCTTATAGACTTATTTACAAATATAATTAAACCTTCATTTTTACGTAAGAAAATTAGAGTATCAGTAATTTTTATTTAAGTTAGCTTATATGTTATATAACCTACTTTAACAATAAATAATAAAAAATATTACCTATGTTGCTCTAGACAGGGTAATTTAGGTTAAGATTAATTCAATGAGAAATAAAAATGAAAATGTTCTCTAATTTTCTTACGTAAAAATGAAGGTTTAATTATATTTTTAAATAAGTCTATAAGGAATAATCATATCGAGTTGCGGTTTTCACCAATAACTGTATTTTTCACTCTTTTTCTTCCTATTGAAGAATAAAAATACCATTGCATTTGAGATTTTCGAAAAATTCATCAAAATCTGCGACTTTGTCATAAATGTCATCTACCGACTTGGAAAATAATCAAACTCGAAATGTTATTACTCCAATAGAAGCAGCCGAAAAAGCGCTTTAAAATGAAACAAATTTATTCAAAATAAGTCATACCCAAAAAAAAGTTATCCAGTTTTTTTCAAACCAACATTTGCTCCTCCCCTCACCCGTTATTTGAAAAGTTTGAAAAAACTTTCATTTTCAGTAGGTTACAAAAAATATTTTCAATATAGACTAACGGGTATAATTTTGAATAAAACAGTGTTTTTCAATTCGTGGTGTGAGTTACGCCATCTGGCGGTAGACTTATCAACTTATAAATATTTTCCAGCTTTTACTTATGGGCCACCTTGTACGTAGTAATGTTTCTGCTACATTATCTCGAGAACAAACACAATGGTGTACTACTTTAATGGATAAATGGCAATAAGCTGATTAGTTTTTCCCAAAATCTCTAGGGTAATTTTATTTTCAAAAAAAGAACCGAATGTTAAAAATTATATTTTGGTGTTTTGCATGCACCAAACCTGGTTCAAAAATTACTCTAACTGACTAATAATGATCAGTATGATTGACTTTTTACATTCAAAATGGCGGCCTTATAAAGTTTTTTAAACATTTTCCACAATTTAAATTCTATTGTAAATATTTTTTCTCATACGATTTCAAGAAAAAAATTTCATTGACAAAAAATCAATTCAGTATATTAGATAAACCGGTGCAACACCGATTACAATTATTTAACAAACTAACTTATGCTTAATAAATTGCTATACTTGAACATTTGATCCCTTAAATTGATACGTCGCTGGTTTCGGTCTTCCATTTGCAGCAGTGATGAATTACTGAATGAAACCATCTTAGCCGCTCGCTCAGGAAGGGCATTATGCATAAGAATGTTGGATTAATTTGGACAGTGCCAGAAACGTTAACGTCTTTTTTCTGGGTCATTTTAATTTGTGCAACTGCTTTTGTATAAGTAATTATAATTGAATCTAACGATCAGCATCAAATAATTTCGTGCCTGAAAGAACAAAAGGCCTCTTGGTCTACTGCAAACTTCTTGATTTACAGCTCCTATTTTTGTTCTATATTGACCATGTTCATTCAACTTGGTTAGAGAATATACAGTTAGGTGACATTGTAACATCCTTTGTTAAGTTTTGATGAGAAAACCAATGCTGCTCTCGCTGTCCCACCCAATATAACACAATAGCACCAATTTAAATAGAATTGTATTTAGCCTCCGGCGCAAACTTAGACATTTTTAACATGGGTATCTTCTGTGTCTGTGGCATCGTGGCTTCCAAAAGGTTGAGGTTTTTTTTAAAATTAATTTCTTTTGATTGAAAGAAGACATAATCGAGAGTGTTCTTTGGCACGGACTAAAGAAATATCGGGACGAAGTGTTGACAAGAGGATTATTAGCTGATGTTAGGTATCCAATAAAAAATAAGCTGTGACGTCTTCAACTTTGTCAACTGTTCTGGAACCATGAAGGTTAGCTTATTATCCATGTTTGCCACTTATCATATATTTATTTTGTCAAAATAACTTCATATTTGGTGGTAATAAGGAGGAAATATGAAACGAAAATGATCTGTAGTTGCTTTAATTCAACATATTTCAGCTTTTTATCAATATGTCGTGATCTACGCATGGACATGAGTTATAAAAAACAACAAAAGACGCGAGTCGTATGATTCACGTGATGACCATCTCATTTTACATTATTTCGTGTACACAAGAGGATTCTCCTAATTTTTGCTTGAAAATACATATTTTTTTTCGATGGCACAAGTCTCCGCTACTTGCTTGTGGACACTTTGTTTTACCATCAACTTAACATAGGATATAATACAGTATCTACCTAATGTATATTATATGACTTGGATTAAAAGCTGTATATATTATTGTAACCGACAAATAAAGTTTAGTTGACATATTGCGAGTGTTCCTACTTCGATACAGGCCAGTACGTTAAATAAAATCTTGGTATTGGTCAGTGCAATGGATTGAATTTTCGAACACAGGCAATAATTTAACACATGATTTGTCCACACTCACCCCTGAAACTTTTAACCGTCTGTTGTTATTAAAAACCTGAAAATGTTTGTTTTTACCATTTCCAGCAAAAAAAACTATTTCTTCGACAGAAAAAGTTTCAAAATAATCTTTTTATGTCAGAATAGACTACAACTATAAAGGCACTGTTGAAACCACCGATCTCTTGTTCAAATTATCAGATTTTCACGGCCAGCTAAGATACAGGTAATCAGTTGGGAACTTTGAAAGATCGGGGTTTAAACAATGCTATTATTTGATTAGTGGATATTATAAATATATAGGTTATAAATAGGCAGCTTGTAATTAGTAATGTGAAGAAATAAAATTGTACTTGTTCGTATGTAGGTGTGCAACAAAATAAAGAAAATATAATTATTTGACACGATTTTTTTTCAACATTTACGTCCCGTCACGCCACGTGTCAGGTCACTTGTCAAGTCACAAAAATTTGCAAAAACTACTCAAAAATTTTCTAAAATTTGCCATTTGTCACGTCATATGCCACGCCACGTGTCACGTTACTTGCCACGCCACGTGTCACATCACTTGCCACGCCACGTGTCACGTCATATGCCACGTCACGTGTCATGTTACTTGTCACGTTACTTGTCAAGTCACAAAAATTTTCAAGAACTACTAAATTTTTCTAAAATTTGCCACGTGTCACGTCACTTGCCACGCCACGTGTCACGTCACTTGCCACGCCACGTGTCACGTCATATGCCACGTCACGTGTCATGTTACTTGTTACGTTACTTGTCAAGTCAAAAAAATTTTCAAGAACTACTCAAAATTTTTCTAAAATTTGCCACGCCACGTGTCACGTCACTTGCCACGCCACGTGTCACGTCACTTGCCACGCCACGTGTCACATCACTTGCCACGCCACGTGTCACGTCATATGCCACGTCACGTGTCATGTTACTTGTCACGCCACGTGTCATGTTACTTGCCACGTCATATGCCACGTCACGTGTCATGTTACTTGTCACGTCACTTGCCACGCCACGTGTCACATCACTTGCCACGCCACGTGTCATGTTACTTGCCACGTCATGTGTCATGTTACTTGTCACGTTACGTGTTACGTCATATGCCACGCCACTTGCCACGCCACGTGTCATGTTACTTGTCACGCCACGTGTCATGTTACTTGCCACGTCATATGCCACGTCACGTGTCATGTTACTTGTCACGTTACTTTTCACGTGACTAAGTGACTCTTTGGACACCCCTGGCTGGAGTGTATAGTTATTTTCGAGAATAATTAGATTGGCTAAGTGACACTCTTTGGACACCCCTGGCTGGAGTGTATAGTACGTTTCGAAAATATTCAAAACAGCTAAGTGACCCTTTGGACACCCCTGGCTGGAGTGTATAGTACTTTTCGAAAATATTCAAAATAGCTAAGTGACTCTTTGGACACCCCTGGCTGGAGTGTATAGTTATTTTCGAGAATAATTAGATTGGCTAAGTGACACTCTTTGGACACCCCTGGCTGGAGTGTATAGTACGTTTCGAAAATATTCAAAACAGCTAAGTGACCCTTTGGACACCCCTGGCTGGAGTGTATAGTACTTTTCGAAAATATTCAAAATAGCTAAGTGACTCTTTGGACACCCCTGACTGGAGTGTATAGTTATTTTCGAGAATAATTAGATTGGCTAAGTGACACTCTTTGGACACCCCTGGCTGAAGTGTATAGTTCTGTTCGAGAATATTCAAAATAGCTAAGTGACTCTTTGGACACTCCTGGCTGGAGTGTATAGTACTTTTCGAAAATATTCAAAATAGCTAAGTGACTCTTTGGACACCCCTGGCTGGAGTGTATAGTACTTTTCGAAAATATTCAAAATAGCTAAGTGACTCTTTGGACACCCCTGGCTGGAGTGTATAGTACGTTTCGAAAATATTCAAAATAGCTAAGTGACCCTTTGGACACCCCTGGCTGAAGTGTATAGTTCTTTTCGAGAATAATTAGATTGGCTAAGTGACACTCTTTGGACACCCCTGGCTGAAGTGTATAGCTCTTTTCGAGAATAATTAGATTGGCTAAGTGACACTCTTTGGACACCCCTGGCTGAAGTGTATAGCTCTTTTCGAGAATAATTAGATTGGCTAAGTGACACTCTTTGGACACCCCTTGCTGGAGTGTATAGTTCTTTTCGAGAATAATTAGAGTGGCTAAGTGACTATTTGGTCACCTTGCTGGAGTGTATAGTTCTTTTCGAGAATAATTAGATTGACTAAGTGACGCACTTTGGACACCACTGGCTTGAGTGCATAGAACTTTTCGATAATAATTAGATTGGCTAAGTGACACTATTTGGACACCCTATGGCTGGTGTGTATAGTACGTTTCGATAATATTCAAAATAGCTAAGTGACACTCTTTGAACACCCCTGGCCGGAGTGTATAGTGCTTTTCGAAAATATTCAAAATAGCTAAGTGACTATTTGGACACCCCTTACTGGAGTGTGTAGTTCTTCTCGAGAATAATTAGATTGGCTAAGTGACACTCTTTGAACACCTCTGGCTGGAGTGTATAGTACTTTTCGAAAATATTCAAAATAGCTAATTGACACTCTTTGGACACCCTTGGCTGGAGTGTATAGTACCATTTGAAAATCTTTTAAACAGTTAAATAATAGTTTGGGCACTCCTGACTAGAATGTATAGTACTTTTCTATAATTTTCAAAAAGCTACGAGCCTCTTAATAGTACTTTTCAAAAATTATTGAAAAGGCTTATTGCCACAATGTATAGTACCGTTCGAGAATTTTAAATAAGCGAAGTGCCATGTGTATAATACTTTTCGAGAATTTTAAAAAACTAAGTGCCAATTTGTACACTCCTGGCAAGACTGTATATCTTTAAAAAACTAAGTTCGAGATTTTTACAAAAAGCAAAGTGTCACTATGAGAATATTCCAAAAAGCTAAGTGCCAAGATGGACACCCTCTGCTGGAGTGTATACTACTATTCGAGATTTTCAAAAAGCAAGTTCCAATTTGGACACCTGTGACTAAAATATATAGTAATTCTCGAGAATTTGCAACGAAGTGTCACCTGAGTGATTAGAGAGGTTTTTAAAAGCTAAAAGCCCCGTTGACACCTCTCTAGTGTAATAGTACTACCATTGGAGAATTTAAAGAAGCACCAATTGCAAGAATACAAATTTAAATCAAATAATTCAGAAGTGATTTCTCAAATTTACAACGATTTTACATCTGATTGCCAAAATTAGATTCAGAGCACAGAAACGCGAGAAGGTGGCAAAAAGGAAAAAATTGTTTCTATCTGTTTAGGAAATATCCAAAACTAGCATTTCCCGGGCAAACGTTTTTGTATATTTCATAAAATTCTTGAGTATGGAACATACCTACGCACGTATCAGTTCAAACACCAACCCAGATCCATCCACAGACATGCACCAGCAGAGAACAGCATGAGAATTTCTCCTAGATAATATGTCTTAGGCATTTTTCGGTAGTGAACCCTCCTCCTTTAAGTCCCAGTCGCACTAACACACTCTTACAAAACAAGCCCACATAATTTACGTGTCGCAGTGATTACTCGAGATTAATTCAATAATGAATTTGTCCCTGTTTCAGTGATACTTTCCGCCTTGGTGACAATTTCGTTGCATTAGTCACTATTTTAATTTCGACTAAAAAAAAGAATCATACTACATAAAAACATGTTCAGATAACTTTCCCTTGTTGGTCAAATTCGCCATCTAGTGTAGAGATGTTGATATTCAATGTGGTGGTATATATAGTAGACTGGAAGAGATGATGATCTGTTATATATACATACGGTAAAAATAGATTAGAATTAGTAAACGTTCAGCTTCTAAAACATAGGTGGCGCAGAACTGAATGCATACCAATTCCAAATGTACAATGAAGTAAATAACTTCAGGAAAAAGGCACACAGAAAAACATTTATTCATGAAGGATTTTTGGGGATTAGCATTATAGCAGAAATTTCTTGAAATTTGTACCTTTCAAAAATAAAATATAAAAAATTTAATATAGGCAAGTACTTTACTTACAAAGAAATCGATATAGTCAACAAAAAAAAATGGAATACTGTAACAAGTAATTTCTTAAATAAATATAATTTACATAAAACTATAGTTATAGATTAAAACGTTAAGGCGTCCATTATAATATTATTGAAATGTGAAACTTTTTGACTTTGGACAAAAATACATCATTTAATATTTACAGAATAAATATGTAGGTAAAAAAGGATTAGCGATTAAAAATTGAAAAAGATACAACATTCAATTGAAAATATTGACACAGGAAATATTGCTTTTTTAAAAATTATTAAAATATTTTCATTTACACTGAAGATATGTACGCTTCTGTAGAAATCTATATTATGATTATTAATTTAAATTTAGGTATCTGATTTAATAAAAACAATAGTTGTAAGTTTTTTTTTCATATACATATATACACATATTTTGAGCAAATAATCTGACAAAACTTCTTATCCATGTTTTTATACAATAGAATATAAATATAGTAAGTAGTATGTATTTAAGTACACTTTTTTCTATCACAAATACAATCAGGATCATAGAGCGAGCAATCTATGAGAAAATGTTTTCGGGAAGAAAATGATTATGCAGAACAACAGTCATTTTTCATCGAATACTAATGACACTGGAAGACTGGTAATTTTTAATTTAGAAGAATGTCGATTGTTGGTCATTTCTAAGCCCTGTCAAAAAACATTTTGAAGAGAGATCAATTATACCAACAAATCTCAAGCGTGAAGATAAAACAGAATAAAACAACTGCGAGTTGAACTCGCGTGCAGAGGGTTCCGTACGTTCATGTTTTTTTTAATCTGACCCAAATTTGTCAATATTGAGTGATATACCATTTTATTTTAATATTATGGACTTCTCATAGGTTTAGAAGTCTAATTACTGTATTTTAAGGAGGGGGAATGGTCAATTTTCGTCTATTTTCTTGAATAACTTGGAAAATATTTATTTTAAAATTACAAAAAATACATATAAGATCTTCACAGCAAGACCTTCCATGTAATATGTCACACGATGCAGTTTTCAAAAAAAAAAACCTCCTTCCCCCCAAAATACCCCCCATATACAAACTTCATCTATTCATGTCATATTTCAGCCATAATTTTTTTTTTCGGACCTATGGAACCCTAAAAATAACAATATAAAAGTTCTTACATTCCAATTTAAAGCGCAGGAGATAGTTGATAAAAAATAGATATGATTTTTTTTGAGCATTTGTTTTAGTTCAGAATGAAACTAAAAAAAAGAATTTCTCATGAATTGCTGCCCCCTCCCGAATCAGACGATGAATTGTTATTATTGATAATAATATGTCTATCAGGTGATGGTGAATTATTACTATTATTATTATTAATAATTAAATTATTTGTATTATTAGCACTGTTATTATGACAATGTTGACAATGTAAACATAATGCACAATTACCCAATTTTCTAGCTAAAATCGAACGTAATTTCAATGCTGGACCTAACTTCATTGACATTTTCGTTGTGAGATGTTCTTCAGTCAATAGAGGTAGACCGGCGCCATCTATGCTCTGGTCGCGGAAGGTCTGTAACAAGAAAACAAAATTTGAATATATTAATTGATAATTTGATAATAAAGAATTTCCATCCAATTAAAATTTATTCAATGTGACAAACATTAAAGGGGAAAAAGAATATAATTAGGTATAGCCTGTGTCATTCAAAAGGGTCCGGGAGATGTTGGACGAGGAAAGGTATTTCTAAATTTATTTTCCTAATAATTAAAAAAACGAAAATGTAAGTTCGTCGTCCAAAAAGTCTCAACGAAACAAAATGTTTCTCTAGGAGTTTTTTTTTTATAATAATTATTTAACTTCGAATTTAGATAATTATTAAAAAAATAATAACAATAAAGGTTGAAGTGACCTTGAAAAAATAATAAGTATAGGTACATTTATAATATAAATGTATACAACTTTCGATGCTGTAATAATGATAGTATTTTATATAATATAAGCAAACACAGACATTGAGTTTCAATTCATGTGACATTTAAAAGGATAATTAACATAGATAGGTTATTGTATACATGCGATTTTTTCTTCAACTATTTCAACAAGGTGATTATTTGTCATTAGTGTTAGGTATAAGGATGCTACAATAATTCTGGAAAAAAAACCTTTATCTGACCTCATTTTTTATTTATACTGAAATTAATTATTTATGTACTTGAATTTTGATGGACCTTGTTCGATTTCAACTGAGCTAACTGAAATTTGTTTGTGGTCAAAGCTATCCGAAATCGTAAATTAATTAATTATTTTCGATATCTACATTGGATGTTCAATTTGAGAGAAAGATAAAAATTTTCATATTACTGTGATCGGCTGTTTTCAACTGATTGACGATGTGACATTTGGCATTGTGAATGTCACAGTTCAGAAAATCGCATATATGTAGATGTCATGGAATATGACATGTAATGATTATAAAATCAATTAATACAGGGTGGAGCGCTGATTATAGTGGCCCTGGGAATAAGATTTTTCAAAAATCCAAAAATATTTTCTTGATTAGACAAATATTTCAATTCTCGTTGAAGAAGATTTATTAGTAATTTCCATTTTGTAATAATAAAGTATCAACAAGTATATACTTGATAATAATGTAGCACAATATTCCAAGACGGAATACGGAAGCAACTAACTATAACGACTTCTGCGCTTTTCTTCTTGCTCCTATATTATATATAGGTACCTACCTAACATATTATATACATTCTCGAGACGGTACTATTAAAATTACTACTACCTCTATTCGCTATATAGTAATAATTATCATTAAACTACCGAGAGATCGTTTTAATAAACGCACTTTCATAATATACAGCAGCTCGTCTATAATATACAGTGCGTCCATAAAGTATAGAAACGCTTCAATAACTTCTAAAATATTAACATATAGTGAAAAAGCTCTGAAAGGTTGATTTTTAATTTTGATTTTCTACTCTTTTATGCAAGTAACATCATTTTATTACCTCCACCTTCCAAATTATGACGTCATCAATAATTTTTCAAAATGGGAAGGCCATAATTTTATATTATAAACGGCAAACTGGCAGCTCAAATATACCAAATACATGGGTATTAACATAAAAATATATGAAATACAGGGTACTAAAAAATTGATATATTTTCATTTGCTGCTTTCAATTTTCAATAATAACAATAATATTAATATGCAGTCCGATTCAAACGTATACTTGTTTTTATGCATAATTTGTATAAAATTGAAAGCAACAAATAAAAATATATAATTTGGTATTTTTGAACACAGAAAATTGCCAGTTTTCCATTTATAATATAAAATTATGACATTCCCCTTTAAAAAATTTAAGGATGACGTCATAACTTGGACAGTGGCGGGGATAAAATGATGCTGTTTACATAAAAAAGTATAAAATCAAAATCAAAAATCGACATGTCAAAGCCTTTTCTCTATATGATAATATTTTAGTAGTTAGTGAAGCGTTTCCATAATTTATGAACGCACTGTATACGTTATCTTTGTTTGTCTTCGTTATATTTTCCCTTCTTCTCTGTCTTCCACATTAGAAAATATATCAAAATATATATATAAATTAAAATATGCTTCAGCTATATACCAACTCGTATATAATATGCTATTAAGTTGTTATACACAAGGTAGGTTGGTATCTTTCTTCTGGTAAAACCTCTCTAGCATGTATTCTTACCTTATGTTGTTGATATGGTGGTATGTACTAGTAGTAGCATGAACCAATGAGAAAAGAGTATAATTATCTATAGCTAAGATTAACAAAAGAAAGAAAAAGGATGAACTGGAAAGAGATACAGAGTCATCATATCACACAGTATATATATATATATATATATATATACAGGGTGGGCCAACTTTATATGCCACTTAATCAAAAGATGGGAAATTGCTCTCGGACCCGTCGATTTTTCAATCGAGAGGGAACAACTTTGCTACTTTTATCAGTCCCGTAACTCCTACCCCCTAGCGGGGGTGAGCACAACCCACATCGAGTACTATCCAATCCTGAAAATTTTAATCGATAACAAAATAACAAGTGAAATAGAGAAGGAGACAATGAGAACACAAAATGTACTTAAAAATAAAAAAAATACTTCTTTTACTATTAGTTTATTAAATGCTGGAAATAACCACCATTCACTTCCATGCAGTAAAGTAAGTTCAGTTCAAAACATTTCCGTACTTTACGCAACATGTCGGCTGTAATTTGACAGCATTCATTCTTTCATCTTCCAGTGAATCGGGCAGGTAAGCCTAAATCCTAAATTTCAGATTTAAGATTTAAGAAAAATGTCCAGAGGAGACAGATCTGGTGACCAGGGTGGCCACTCAATATGTCCCATTCTACCAATCCAATTTTGAGGAAAACTTTCGTCCAAAAATTGACGTACATGTTGTACAAAATGAGGTGGTGAGCCATCTTGTTGAAAAATTATCGCATGATGGTCTTCTTCATTCTCCAATACTTGCAAGAGGGCTGGATAAACATTTACTTTTTGTACATGTTGAGTATGCACTTCATGAAATAGTCTAGGATTATGCCCATTCACAGTTCCGTAAAGGTAAAATGACCACTCATACGAAAACAGATATCGAACATGTAATATTGATTATGATCACTTCACACAACTGGAGTCGGCGATCAAAATCATCCTAATGCAGTTCCTGAACCAATCGTATCTGTTGTGCGTGGTACACCAGATGCATCAGACAATTTCCTAGTACTGAGGGTCGGATCCATTGCTACATGACCTAAAACAGCCACTTCCATCGCTTCGTCTCTTTCATGCACCCTCTTTTTATTTTCGACTGAACCAGTAGCTTCAAATTTGGAAACTAGTTGCAAAACGTAAATAGTGGAGACATTTCTTTCAGGATGACTATTACTCATGCAGTATCGTCATTCTTAAAAAAACAATTTTAAAATTTCCACCCTTTCTTCTACGGAACACACCATTTTATTCTAGTGAATATCACAAGCGAGTTAAAACGATGGTAACATTCGTAAAAATTCACGATGAACTGAGGTAAATAAAGGAGTAAATAGTATGGTCTCAATCTGTTTTGAACCAAAAAGGAAAATAAATAAATTCTGAAATGCCAGTCTGATAACAACAATTTTCCTCAAGGTCAATTAGAAATATTTTACCTTGCCGTTTTGTTATGCATGAAAGTTTTTGAGCAAAATTTTAGGGTCAGATAGTACTCGATGAGATCATTGAAATAAGGTATGACAATACCCCTCATCCCTCAGGGAGTTGTGCTTACCTCCGTTAGGAGGTAGGAGTTACGGGACTGAAAATAGTAGCAAAGTTGTTCCCCCTTGAAACAAAAATTGACGGGTCCGAGCATTTTCCCTATTTTGATTTTAAAGTCAATACATCGGGTTGTAAAGTTTTCATTGGCCCACCCGGTCCCATCTTTATTTCTGCATTCTCAGATTTTCTATTATCGAGAAAAATTGCCTCCTCCACACCCTTCGGGGGCGGTTTTTGGAGTGGTAATAGATTTCGGATTTGACTTTTTCTGAATATGAGACCATTTCTCAAATCTCCTCTTTCAAATGAAACAAAAATCGTCTAAATTGGAGGCAAAACACGCGAACAGCATAAAAAACTAAACAAAATAAAGCAAACACAAACGAATTGTATACCTTCTCCTTTTTTTTTGAAGTCGGTTAAAAATCAGAATTATCATCTGCTAAATGACCTCGTGGGAAAGTGCTATCCTCATCCTCATATCTCATAGTTTATCTGGACCAATTAATTATTATTCAATAAAATTCTGAAGAGAATTTATTCAAATTAGCTCAAGTCGATATAATAATATGAACGAAGAAGGTAAGTTTACAATATTACAAACATATATGCAACAAGTAAACTGACCGGACGTGCTTGTTTACTTTATAACATAGCTATAAACATAATATATAAATTGTGAAGAAAAAAAACCAAGAGATTTATCTCTGCTCCTATACAACCGGCAGGAATATTTAATCAAGCAACAAAAAAAACAAGACGACGACCTAAAATGAGACGGAAATAATTTCTCAAAAGGTAGTATACGCGAGACCGGCTTGGAAATATTAAATCATTTTCTTTTTGAAAACTAGTTTACGCCTTACGCCTTCTTTATACGATTGATCACTCTTGTTTATCATACTATTTAGTTTACATAACGTCATAAATGTTTTCTGGTATCATAATTTTTGATAATTTGAATAGATTTTTTCTCAAACACGTATGGAGGGAGCGTAACGTATTTTTCTTACGTGATGTTTCTGTTACCTCCAACTGCAATGTTGAGGTAGTTTGTAGTATTTACAATCTTCCACTAAAAGTTTAAAGGAAACCATGTTCCGAAAAGTATGAGACCATTTTTAGACCCACTTCAAAAAAGGAGGACGTATGCAATTCGGTTGTATGTTTGCTTTTTTATGTATAGCTGTTGAAAATGTTTTGTATAATAAACGTGCTCCGATTTTGAAGATTTATTTAAAAGAGGAGATTTGAGAAATGGTGTCATATTTAGAAAAACTCAAATCCGAAATCACCTTCCCTCTAAAAACCGCCCTCTAAGGGGGTGGAAGGGGCAATTTTTCTCAAAAATCGAAAATCTGAGACACCAGAATTAAAGATGAGACCATATCTGGAGATTTTATGTTGAATTTTTTTTAAAGAGCAACTGTTTTCGAGTTACAGCATTGAAATTAAATGAAATATGTGTATTTCCGCCACGATGTTCTGAGATATCTGAATAATAACAAGTGAAAGTAAATAACATCGGTGATAGGATAAGTACTATCTTGTTTGGTAGTATTGAACGTTAAATGATTTTCTTGACCAATATTACATTCAAAAGTGCAAATAATTTTTTTACCAAAAATTGGACCCTTCTTATTAGTTGATGCACTGAAAAATACAAAATAATATTAATTCTATGGGTGCTGGTACTTTTGAAGTTGGTGACAAAAGTCTTCTAGATAACTACAATAATTGCACAACTTCAAAATTACCAGAACCAATAGAATTATTATTTTGTATTTCCCAGTGCTTCAACTGATAGAGTTGTTATTCAAACAGTATTTTACTTTATTCTATATTATATTTATTGTAAAATAAAAGTTCCTTGCTTTTTCAATAAGGACTATGGTAATTTTGTAATCCTCTTACAAGATCTTTATATAGCATTAGAAGAAATCTTGGTTTCTGCTTCACTTCACTATAATATCCTACATCTACGTTTTGGTATGCAAGAAACTATAATATTGTAATAAATATTGTTTGACGCATCGCAATAATAATCATCTCAATGTCCGCCTATATATATATATATTATACCTACATACCTCTCTATTTCTAATTTAGCCACTCTAGCGTTCAATTTTTTTTTTTCTTCAACATCCACCGCACTTCCTCTTCTTTGGCTATATGGTGGAATAACTGGAGCACAGCGCAGTGTAGTTAGGTATGAACCGTAATTATAATTATATATTAGAGTTTGGTAGCTGAGAGTATGTACTCTCTCAACTTTAATAATATATTAAAGTAATAATTATCTTTTACAGTAGTCGATTGACCGCATAACTAATATAATTGGAGATTGTCGGTGCGTTTTTCGTTCTTTGATAATTTCATTGCACTCCAAGGAATCATATATACGGCTTGAGTCTTGGACACACATAAAGAATTTGATTTGTACATGGAAATGTATCAAAATCAACAAATTTCAATAATATAGCCTATTTAAGAAATTAGGTAGGTACGTCACTGGTGGATTGGTTTACCGGAAATTATTCAACATTCAAGTGCTGTTAATATCAATGTTGCCAACGCTGCCAGTATAATTTTCACAGCATTAGATTATTTTATAAATTTGCTTTAGATAAAAATAACGACAATATCTTCTAGTGAAGCAGTCACTGAATTCATATTATCGAAAGTCAGAAGACAAAGTTTGTCGCCTTCGTCATCAAAAGTTACCATAATATCGTAATTTTGCTCTAAAGCAAGTATTTGTAAAAATTAAATTTTTGGTTAATTTTAAACAGAAACTATACTTTTAAAAACAAAAAATCTGACCACTTGATTTATGCTTTCGTTATCGAATATGTAAAAAAAAATCAATATCGCAAAAGTTATATTGGCAGTTTTGGCAACATTGGAACTGACAGTTTTTAAACGTCAAACATACTGCACAAGTTAATCATCAATTTGTTTAACATTACTTTTTTGCGAACTTATATTTACTATTTTTGCACATATTTTTTGCTAATTTTGAAGAATATTAGTGTTTAATATAAGGATTATATACTATTTGGAATTGAATAGATACTTCCAAATCGAAAATTTGGCGTCTTCCGTCTCAATTTTATTAAAAGTTATACATCTATTTTTGCAAACGTTTATTTTTTTAAGGCTTTTATAGCAAAAGCCGCTAAACTAGACTATTACCAAGAAGTTATAATAGCCAATGTTCGAAATATTTCATATATAAAGAAACCACAATATTAAATACGAATCATAACCTACAAATCAAAAAAAGTGGCTCAGACGTCAATAATGATCCGATCTACATTCGATCACTTAGAAATTAACTTATCAGTATTCTCCTAAGTTGACAGACGTTGACTGAAGTGTAATTATATTGTATTGGAAGCAACAGTTGAACGATTTATTATCATTTATTTTCAATGGTTTTTGGGGCAGCACTCCACACAATTTCGTCAGTTCAAGTATTCATAACTGAGGTGTCGTAAAGTTATGAACGATTGTCGAGTCATTCTGCTAAATCAATGTCTCTTTTATAGCAAAACGGATGAGATTCAATTAATAATACGCAAGACTAGGAGATATAATCAAAATACTTTAAAGTTATCCTCATTTAAGGTTAAACCAAATTTCACACGGAAGAAGACGCGAGCAACAAATAGTTTTTATTATAATATATTGTTAAGCAAGTTAATTCTATTCAATATAAACTACATGATATGACATTTCACATAGATTGTCAAAAGGAAATTGATTTCATATTTTCAACCATGGCCTGGTTTTGTTGAAATAATGAAAAAATAACTTTTAGAACGTACCTATATATTTTCTCATTCAAATAATGATCTCGTACATGTGACATTTACCTTATGCAGAAAAGTATTATTCCTTTTTCGGTTCAGATAGTAGTAGTTAGTAGTGTTCTTATTTTTTTTTATAAGTTCGTGTTCAAGTTTGTATATACAGGGTATTTCAAAATATATGCGCAGGACTTGAGGATGTGATAGCTCGTCCAAAAATAGGCAAAAAAGTTCTTATTAACTTACCCTCTAAAAAGCACCATTTTCGAGATACAGGGTGTTGAAAATGAAAAAAAAAACGGTTTTTGTGAATATCTCCAGAACCGTTTATTGTACAGAAAAGCAGCTTTTGAAAAGTATTTTCCACTCATAATAAGCTGTTTTGAGTCAGAAAAAAGTTTGTGTTAAGTCATAATTGGTGAAGATTTTGAAGGGGTAGTGGTTGTTTTTCTCCCCAATTTCTACGCCAATGGAAAAAGTACGGTTTTGAGGCGCTCATTTCAACCGCCAATGTTTTCTACACAAAAATGTACTGTTGGTCGTGAGCTCTAAACTCGACCATTTTCGAGAAAAATCTACTTTTATGTTGAAAAAACACAGTAAATTTTTTGAAATACATTTTTTTCTATTTATTAATCAAACAAATTTATGTATAGATTAGATAAAACAAGTAAGAAAAGCTAAAATCGACCGTGTTTTTTTAACATAAAAGTTGATTTTTCTCGAAAACGGTTGACTTTAGAGCTCACGACCAACAGTATCTTTTTTGTGTAAAAAACATTGGCGGTTCAAAGGGGCGTCTCAAACCCATACTTTTTCCATTGGCGTAGAAATTGGGAAGAAAAACAACCACTACTCCTTCAAAATCTTCACCAATTATAACTTAACAAAAACATTTTCTGACTGCGTGGAAAATGCTTACAAAAAATGGAAATTAATGTTATTCATAATTATTTGAATTTATATGTTTTATCCAACCTCGTATCTCGTATCATGGAACCCTATGTGAATTCTCATTCTAGCGCATGTTCTCCAAGAATTTCCTAAGAATAACAGTGTGATTTATTTGATACTTTTACTATGCCTTCAAAGTTTTTTTTAATAAAAATACAGTACTTTTAATTGAAATAAATATACTTAAAAAAATTCTATAATGGAAAAAATTAAGTCTTCAACGGTTTAAAATGAAAAACAACATTCTACATTAAATAGTTAAACACTAATAATCAATTTTCTAATTATCCGATATATTACTTGAAATAAATAATTAAAAGAATAAATAACAAATAGAGAAAAACTATACCAATTAACAGTAGCAAAAAAAAGTGAATGAAAAACCTCGACGAGACAATCAGCAATATCTACTTATCGTAGGTAAGTTGTTATATTTTTCTTATTTCCTTCTAGTAACAACATAAAATAGCTAATGTATATAATAATAATTATATACATATATGTAATACGTAGCACCTTTTAATATCGTGTAAGGTAAATATAATATATATGAATGACCTTTCAGTTAAATAAATAAACGGAAATGTCAACAAGTCTAATGAACAAGTTATGTGACTATAAAGTTCAACTGATCTAGATTAGTTTTTTTTTTAATTTTGGTGTTAAACTCTTCAATGTGCTTTCGCAAAGACTACACTGCGGTTCGTGGTGTCAATGGAAAATTAATAATCAATACATATATAGGGTGATTCACAATAATTGAGATACCTTATTAGTTAGTGCACTGAAAAATACAACATAATATTAATTCTATTGGTGTTGGTACATTTGAAGTTGTGTGCAGTTTCAGTTAAATTGAGAATTAATATTATCTTTTAACGTTCACCAAAGAGGGATAATACTGTAACGTGGATAGAGTAGTCATGTACTTACGGTTATTATTTATTTTAATATGTATTTGTTCTAAATCTGTATTTACTGTAGTTGTTGGTTGTATATTAATTACATCTATATTTAGTAGATCTATTCTCGGTCCTTCCAGAAACTATATGTGAGGTACAGTTTGTCACAATATTGTTAGTTTGACAAGGACAAGCATCTAGAATATTATTATGTGTGTCTCATAGATAATCATAGAACATTCTCGATGAATGTCATGTCAAAATTCAGATATATAAAGCCGTGTCGATCACGGGTCACAGTCTTCTATAAAGTCAGTTTATAACAGTCAGTCTGTGGAATCAGATGTTAATAGTAGTTCAGTCGGTAAAGACAGTGACAGTTTAGCTTGTCAAGATGACAAGTGGTGACAGTTATACCTACTAAAACGGAAAGTCGTGTACAGTGTGTTCGAAATAAACCATTGGAAGCAATCTGCGAAGTATTGCGCAAGTGAACTCACCCTACAACGTTTAGCACAGGGTTAAGCGTTACAATACCATTGCATAAATACACATATTTCAGACTTTAAAACTGTTGTAACGCGGCAAATGTACATTTTATTGAGAAATGTCTAATTTAAATATTGCTACATATAATCTCTACTTTAATTTGGTCTTCTTATATTTTCAATTTTCTAAAAATAATGCCCTCGAAACCTTTGATTTTTTTAAAATCTCCAATTCAAACGTTGCCGGATATTGTCTATGTGGTTTTTCAATGGGACAAAATCCAAATAGTCCTCCCATTAATAGTTACAAATTGGTTGTGCCGAAAATATTACTTCTTTCAAGAAAAGTTCCTACTGAAAATCATAATGTTGATACAATTCATAGTTGAGGTAATGTTTATATTGAATAAAAAATATTTCTGATAGTGATATAATTACCTAATGTTTAGACCAGCAACTTTATTCATCATAATCGGGCATTTTTTTATTTACCAAGTAGTATCCATAATATACGTACACATGAATGATCTGCTGACTTTTAACTTGCTCCAAACCAAATACCAGTATATACTATTATATATACGACGCATCATCTAGATATATATCTATTGTGCTATATTATATCGGCAAAGTATAGAGAACAAAAGGAAACAATATAATATACCTACCAAGAGATTTACATAGACATATTATAACCTAGAGCACCCGCATAGAGCCAGAGCAAAAGTACCTACCTACTGAAGCTCCTATATAGCGAACATACAGACAGATACATATAAACAACCACACGATGCTATAGTATTGTAACTACGACAACAAAGTATATCATCGGTAAAGCTTTTTCAACGGATACCAATCTTTATAGATATATATGTATCTATATCTATCTACAGCAGTTTGGAAGTGGAAGTGATATCGATGAAAAATTTTCACACCCTAAAAACCGTACACCTCCTCCATTTGGAAAGTCTTCAATTAAGATCAGAATTTAGGGATTATTAATTTCTCAGTAGAATACTCTAAGCCAATAAGTTAAATTTTCCAAAGTTGAAATTTTCTACATATTTCCAGATTTTAAGGTCTTTAAATTATATCGATTCACGTAAATGTGTAAGTTAATTTGCTTCTCGTTTTGCGATATTGACAACCGACAAGTTTCATTCGATGCTCTTCATTCAAGCGTTCAAGTTCTTAATATAATCACAGAATAAAAGATGGAAGTTGTGTTCATAAGAAAAAACTTTCCCTTTCATTTCTACACCCGAAAAATCAGCATTTTAGACAAAAAAAAAGTTACAGCTTTCATGAATCCAACTTGTATTTTATTAGAAAAAAGCATATAATTTTGCAAAAATGTTTACCGTCTCAAAAGCATAACCTCAAATCAGTTGTCATAACAGGAGTGACGTCATGGGTATTGTAGGTCAGTTTTAGCGCGAAAATGGAAAAGACAATTTTAAATATAAAAATTTGTTGTCCATTTGGTGGAACCATAACTATTGTTAATGAATTCCTCCCAACAACTGGGGTCTTTGAAATTAACACGTCAAGAAAAAATATTTGTACCAGAGTTATTATCTGTCTGATTTGTAGTTTGTAGTTAGTGTGAAGTCAATATTTGATAAAATTCGATTGTCTTATTGCTACAACCATTTAAAATTTGTTCTTCATGCTGGCCTCCAATCTGTAATTTGAATCTTGAACCACACATACTGAACCTTCATTCATCATATAATCATTATTATAATTATGGGAGCTGGAGGGCACGTGCCCAGGCCCAGCTACCGGCCCTTTTGAATCTTATTTCCATAATACCTACCCTACACTTCTTTAGCATAATATATACATATAATAAGTATGGTGTAAGAATTTTTAGCCCAGGGGCGGACTAAGGTGTATACATCTATAACTACGTATAAGCCAAGAGGATTATTCAACATTCTTTTCTAAATCTAGTTATCTGAACACACCTATTATTTTTGACTTTAGCAAGGACACATGTCATTTGCAATGGTCTACTTCAAATGACTTTTTTTTCGATAAAACACAGCCAATTCATATAAGGTCTTTATCTTCCCGAATAAAATATAAAATGAAGAAGATCAACTAGTTCTTTTGAGTCGACCACTTTAACATTAATAAAGCACAGAACGTATTCTGTATTCTTATATAATTTTAAATTTCTTACTCGATTTTGTGTAGCGAGCCTTTCATAAAAATCTCAAAACATCCCAACACAAATGAAAAGGAATTGAAGAAATTTTGCTAGCGCTGCTAGGAATTGGAATGCGTGTTCAAATCCACCAAGTAATGTTCTTCTTTTAGCTATACCCATCCAACAATAATTTAAATATTGGTCGGTAGGTATAATTTTCAATTTCTGCAATTTGCTTCGCACCAATTTAAATTTCCTCAGGCCACAAGGCAACACAAAACAATGTTGCTCCAGATAAATGAAAACTGCGCGTGTAAACGAAACACGCCAACTTGATATAGGAAGAAAGAAAGATGATAATACAGTAATAAAATGTTGAAACCAAACACTGTGTCATTTGAAGCCATGCATAAATTAAGGCCAAGAGAAAAGTTAAAAAAAAACGTGCACACGAAACGAAGACGGGTTTGATTGCTCTGGTTTTCTACGGATAATTATTGGTAGATTTAAAGTCTCGCGCATAACTGCAGCGATGGTGCGCAGACTATCTTTCGATTGTCCTCGTTCGTGCGTATTATTTTATAGGCACATGAGTAAATTATTCAGACTTTTAGTGAGCTCTCATTTTTTATTGAAAACATTGAAGGTGGTATTAAATTCAAGGGTATGTTTGCATTGTTTCTTTGTATGTTTTCGCGTTCACGTATATTCAGTGATTTAAAAATTAATCGTTAAATGAACTCAGAAACGCTTGGACATTTAAAAAAAATATGATGAAATAAATACCACTAGTTAATAAATAAACTCGTTAAATTCTTGGCTCTTTTCTA
The DNA here is from genome assembly GCA_958507055.1 of Crioceris asparagi. NCBI lineage: Eukaryota > Metazoa > Arthropoda > Insecta > Coleoptera > Chrysomelidae > Crioceris > Crioceris asparagi. The sequence continues at coordinate 279,202 of OY293832.1, forward strand.
CAGATTATTCTTAAAGATTGACAATTATTATCAATAAGCCCCTCATAAATAATGAATAATAAAGATTTTAGACAATACATTAAAGAATAAAGTGACATTTTAAAAAATAAAAACTGCTCTTGAATCGTACGAGTTATTTTTGCACATAAATGAGTTGATTATTACGTAGAATATACATGGAAAACCTTTTAGAAGAAAATAATGGATATAAAAGAGGCAACACATAAGAATGAATATAAATATATTTGGTTCTTTTTTTCCATTGATGAAGACGTTATTATGCTATTTTGAGTGAGCGGTAGCTAAATCGTGGAATGAATTTGATAACATAATATTTCAAAAGGCAATGCACTGTTGCCAAGTTTAATAAAAATTAACAGAGGATATTAAAATTGGGTGAAAACTGTCAAAATAAAATTCCGAAAAGACATATCCTATTTACAAGATAGATAATTTCCATGGATTTCCAAAATGTTTGTTGTTTAAGAAGTTTCACTATGAGAAATTCGCTTTGGCAATGAAACGGAAACGAAGTAAAGAGAAATAACTTTCTTGATAAGTTAGAAATATGTACCTACATCCTCATGTAAACATACAGATTCCGAGCTTGCACAAAAGTACAAAATGCATATCGATGTTCGTCACTCTACCGCTCGAGGCTCAATGGAATGAAGGGTGAAAAGATTATATACAGTTGTTTCAAGTGAATATTTGATTCTATGTATTTATTTTGTACCTAGTCGTCTGACCCGAACAACTCTAGCTCAATATTGAATCAATTTTCCGATCATTTTATTTCAAATCTGTATTCTAAGATAAACGTATCTATATGCAGCATTCTTGCGACGAGACTTCTTGTCTTCATCTTTACCTTTTTGCCCATCATTCTCGTCTCATCAACAGCAAAAGAACACATCGTCATCATCTTTGACTCCAGCAGCAACTATACGTGTACCCACCTAGCGATCGAGACCGCGCGCTCTGGTTCGACTTTGTATTATACCAGATATACTTATAAGTAGGTAGGTACCTATATATATATACCTATATACATTGTAGGTGATCTGGTTCAGCAAGCGACCTCGCACGCTCGTACTCTGATAAAAGGGCGCGGCCCGACCGCCGTCGGTCGGTCGGTCGGGGTCAAATACTGACCGAACTGGACCCCTTATAGTCTTGGAGCTGATAGCGAAAAAAAAAACCTCACCGAACAAATAACAAGAGCATGAAATGCTTCTGAAATGTGTTCCCTAGAGAAGTCTTAAAATATACAAAAGCATCTCATGATTTTCATTATGACCGTTGTGAAAAGTAACATTTCCAAAGCATTTGAATTCTATTCCAGCCAGGTTTCTTGAAATCAGCTTTTCACTTCTGATCCGAGCCAAGCTGATGATGATGCCCACGTCTAGATGCCGCACGCATGTACATTGTTTTGTTTACAGTGCGTGTGCCGTTCTTTCTTAATCGCAAATAATTATTGAGAATCATTAATCAGCAACTATTATAATCTGGAACTGATTTTCAACTGTTTGAAAAACGCCCCATCAATACGCAAATCTGACAAATACAATTGTCAGTCTGATGAGTCTTTGCAGCGATTGGAACTTGCTTTGTGGATTAAAACAATTGTCAACTTACTTGGAATTTGAATTTAAAGGTAACCTCAAAAATAGCTGTTGTATTGAGATTTACTTCAATTTAATTTAAAGAAAAACTAATGGACACACTTTGAAATTGAGCAAATATTACGTGCTTCCGAGAAAAATAGTCGTATTACTTACATAAGTTATTATGAGCCTTACGAATTGCCAGATTTTGTTTATATTATTGACCTTTCATCGTTAAAATCCATTATAAATAATAAAAAATAGTTATTCAACCGGAAAACTGTGAACCAGACCAATGAAAAAAAAACCTAGATGGATACAACATCAATCTACTATATACTATTTTCACACGGCACAACTTTTCAATATCACCTCAAAACCTCAAAAAAATGTAGTTACCGTTTGCTCTTCTACCGATCTAGTATCTAGCATTATGTACCTAGTCACATGACAAGTTGTTTTGATCTTTTGTTGGTTATGTCTTTGCGGTCACATCTTGCTTGATACGTCTTCTACTAAAACATCACATTTTTCCCACACTAAATAGAAAAACCACAGTCTTATGGATAATGGATGTCCATCACATAACTACTGTAGAAGATATCTTCCAGGCATTCTAAATTATTTATTTATTATACAGGTAGAATCAGCAGTCTGGGAGCCCGTGAAGATCTTATTTAGCCAAGACCTGTTTAAAAGTTCGGGTGGGGGGACTGAACTCATAGTCAAGGAGTCAAACATAGAAGACTAGAGTGATGTATAGGATTAATCCGATGATTCACGACTCTCACTTTGTCTGTACTTTTGAATCCATTCTGTAGAAAAGTGTTGGCCTAGTAACAAAGCCAAAAAAAATACAATCCGTTATAAATCGCTACTTTTTTGTCTCTACTTTTCTGTAACACATACATGATGGATTTAATAAATTGAAATTAATTGTATTAAGGGAAAAAATGAAAAACATACACCAAAAAATAGTTATAAATCAATAAATTTTGAAAATAAAGTATTTCTGAAAAATCACAATCAAAACAAATCGCTCCTGTTGCGATTTATGGCAACTGGCAGCCCTGTATATAGAGTGTAGAGTCCACAATAATGTTGATGGTTGGGACGGCCATTTTTTACTTGAGACGTCACTCTAGCCTTTAATGTTTGACCACTTGCATTTGCTCGGAAGGTCTCGAGATAAGGATATTTAGCGAATAATATTTTTCAGAAATTTTATTTGTGACTTGTGATTCAATTATTGCAATAAAATGAACCTGGTCGGACCCACTGACAGCTAAAATTATTTTATTAGATTTTTATGAAATTAAAAAAAAAAATCTTTACCCTCGTTTAATATCTAAAATTACGGAAAAAAATATTAAAATATTATTAATATAAATACATATTATGATATTATCAATAATGATAAAAAATAAATAACATACTTTTGCAGTGAGGCGAATACAAGATACCTACAGTTTTATCGCTAAATCTGGGGTACCGCAAGGTTCCAATCTTGGCCCTTTCTACTATTTTTATTATTTAATTATAATTTAAGCCTCAGATGTAAAAGGTCAACTCCTACTTTGCTGATGCCTTAATTACTTAACACTATAACAGTAATAGTCATATATAAACTATGGGAACTTGGCGGTCTTCGATGCTCTGGTCAGCTGATTCTATCTGTATAAAATAATACAGAAGACGAGGAAGCGAAACAAAAAAAAGTGAAATAAAAGTAGTAATTCTTTTTCATCTTCTCCCACCAAAACTATTAAATCAATGTCGACCGGTCATTCGATACGGCCTACTGGACCCCGAGAACCAACAAACTCGCTGAGGTTGAGACTTGAGACACTCTTGAGAAGAACTGAACAACAATCAAATTATAATCGTTCCGGTCACTCGCTCGTTCAATTTTATATTATATCTATATATATGCATAAAAGATCAGAAGATTTATATCACAGCCTCGGCGCATTCTATAAAACATCAAGATCTATTGAAAATTAGAAAAAGAAAAAAGGTCCCATTCTTGAGGTTCATCCACATGTAATATGATATTTCCAATAGACAAGTAAATAATTTAAAATTGAGAAAGCAATATATGTTACTACTTTTTGGTTTAAAAATATATTTCTTCCTTTAATACAATCTAAAATGGTTTTTCTTTTATAAAGTCGACTTTAATGATTTCAAAAATAGTTGGGAAAAGATACGTCAAATATTTGGCAATAAAGTAATATAATTTACGTTAATTGCAAAGTGGATATCAATAGGAGAGACAAGTTTCCATTGAAAGATTTACGTGAACATGGTTTGTTGAACCCAAAATCCTCGGAGATATCACCATTTAAATGACATTTTATATCTTTTTCTAATGAGTGAAATACTAAAATTATGAATTTCTTACAATTATTATGGATAATTTTATGTATAACACCGATAATTCGGTCATCTTTAAACAGACATAGGGAACTTCAATGAAAGTCAACCAAACAGATGAAAGGGTTGAAATCCAATTGAAAAATTGACTAACCTCCAAATGTTCAATGAAAATTTCGAAGAATACTCCAATCATTATTAGAGATAATCAAACAAACTCATCTCACGATTGAATTAACATAAACAAGCAATTATCACCACAATGATACAAAATATTTTGAAATAAATAAAACTAGAAAAAAATCGTCTTTTAGAGCGACTTTAAAAAAAGGAAAAGGTATACAATTCGGTAGTAAGATTGCTTTTTTATGATTTTTTATACGGCTGTTCGCGCGTTTTGCATAGTAAACGTACTCCGATTTAGACGATTTTTGTTTCATTTGAAAGAGGAGAGTTGAGAAATGGTCCCATATTGAGAAAAATCAAATCCGAAATCTCCTTCCCTCCAAAAACCACTCCCAAAGGAGGTGGAGGGGCAATTTTTTTCCAAAATTGAAAATTCGAGACGACAGAATTAATGAAAATTCCATATCCGAAAATATTTAAATTGAATATATTTTCAAAAGAGTTACGTTTTCCGAGTTTTGCAGTTGTAAAGTCTGAAATATGTGATATGCGCATTTCCGCTATGTACAAGCTAAACCTACCCGTATCTTTTTGGGTATTACTGAACGTTCAACAATTTTCATGACTAATGTTACACTCAAAAATGTGAAAGAAATATTTTTTACAAAAAATTGCACCGACTTTATCCCTTGTTGCACTGAAAAATACAAAATAATATTAATTCTATTGGTGCTGGTAATTTTGAAGTTGTGCTGTTGTTGTTTGTTGTTGTAGGCACCAACTCCAAAAAAAATCAGCACCAATGGAATTAATATTATTTTGTATTTTTCAGTGCAACAACTGATAAGGTCGGTCCAATTTTTTGTAAAAAATATTTATTACATAAATCAAAATATAAAAATATATAAGTATATTATGTTATACTTTCTTCTGTCCCTTGTATACAATATATGTATGTATATACAACGCGTTATAATATATGTAGTGACAATATAATAAAATGTAAATTAGTCAAATCTCCATGTAAACGCCTGACATTATAACCGCACAATTATCATCCATCATCTAAAAACGTGGTTTACCAGCTTTATGTGAAACTCTCAGAAACTCGCAACACAGACGGACGATAAAAGACACACTCACAAATGTCATTTTATCAGCGACAAACATCAAAAGTGTGTATATAGTATATAATAGTACATAGTAGATGTTAAAGTAAAGCTATCATGATGAATAACGCGTTTTCACAAGAAATTAATAATTAATTCCTATTCAATTTGTTTTCATTTTGCATACTTTAATGGCATTTGGAAATTACTGTGAAGTGAATAATTAATTGATAATTTCCGGACTGATCATAAATTCACAGTTTCAGTTGGTTTGAATCATTTGAAAATGATTGATCTAAAAGTTTCCTAAAAAAAATACTGCAGATGTAAGCAAGGCTTATCCAAATCTTATATAACTTTCATGAATATTTTTAAATTCTATGGAACCCACTGTAAAATAATTTCAACTAAAGCAGGTAATCTATTATTGGACTGTTTTAGACGAAGATTCTTTGAAATATTTGCAAAATCGTTCATCGACAATGAATAGATTCAGCCAAACACTTTCACTGCAGACGGACTTGTTTGATGGTCACAACTCACTCATGGCTCGTAGCGACATATACCGAACACTTCCTTCAATGATTTTGATATAATATATTCACTTATTTATTTCCAATTACACATTTAAAGCTTAAACTACTAAATGATCAAGTAAGTACAATTATTTTAGTTTAAGAAATCCTTCAGCACTTTTGAGTCCAATGACATGAATGAATAATTCTAAAAACAAAATCATTCTCAAATGCAATACTAAAACTCTAATCAATATATTTCCAGTAGACTAGAAATAATCTATATTCTTTTTCCATAAATATAAGTATTTATAACAGTTGATTTATTTTTAGTGTATATATTTTTTTTATCTTCTCGTAGTTGGTTGATATTTTTAATCGGAATACGCCGCCATTTGAAAAGAAAATGTAATCTAAACCATGAAACCACAATACTACTATGTACATAATAGGTATATAGAAGGTTATATATGTATATAAACTTTTCAAGACTGACGCGATGAAGAATTTTTCGATTAACTTGATATTTATATGTGTATAGTAAGTATATAAATATATAATAAAATGAGAACAATGTCTTCAAGATTGATAAACGAACATATTCACACGGTGATCAATTTTAATCGCAGAACTTTGGTTATATGAAAACAGGACGTCACTCAAAATATATATGAAATAAAATAACTTTTTACTAGAACAAAGTTCATTATAACTATTTCAAAAGTATCATTACTAATTTACGACCACAAAAAATAAAAATCAGTTGCCCTCTAGTGACAGAAACTTTGGAAACCAAGCTGTTTCATAGGTTATGATAATTTTCTGTCACGTTCAAAATGTTTGACATAAATGTAGGAATTTGAATTGTGGATGGTTGGGTATTATCAAAATTCATATTAATTAATCTAAAATAATTTATATTAATATAAAATTTGATTCTTAAAAAAATTCCAATTTATATATAGTTTCTTTTTTAATTTTGTCGTCTCAAATCTTCGATTCTCGAAAAAAAATTCCCCCTACACTTACTTCGGGAGGAGATTTGGCGAAAAGAACATTTTGAATGTCGATTTTTTGTTTCAATGGGACCTATTTTCAATAGTCCTCTATCAATTGCAAGAAAAAATAATGAATATTGAAGCACGTTCACCAATTAAAAGCGGTGAACATCCATAAGAAAAAAAATATATAAAGACAAACAGTCGAATTGTATTACCTGCTCCGTTTGGTTCGTCGGTCAAAAATCATCCTTATTTAGTTATTTGCTAATGTCAAGTGAAGCATTAGACCTAATTGCCATATTAAATTTATTTCCAGTGTCTATTTCTAGGATCTACATAATATTATATGATATACAATCTTGTATTTTTATATTTTATTTTTTGAACCAGTTGATCGTTGTACGGGTAAAAGCCGTCTATATATATATTTTAACCACACCCATGAGAGACCAGCAAACAACCATCTACTTCTTCTATTAAAATAAATAAATGACAGACAGACACATTCACACAACCAGGAAAAGTGGTTCGCAAGTCGCACGGAGAACACAGCCTCAACCTGTGTATATATATATAGGGTGTCTCTCAAAAAAGTTGTTCATGAAATGTTACCCCTCATAATAATCTTATCTTTATTTTTATATTCTTGTGTAATTTTATCAATCTTTATATGCCCCCAATATTTCGGAAACTGTTTGAAAAATTTGCATAAATGCTTAAATCGTTCAAAAAAGAGCGAGTCAATAAGGATTTCTTTTGTAATTTTTCATGGAACCCTAATAATAAATAGATTTATAAACACTTTCAATGCATTTCCTCTTTTCACTTGAAAGTGAAACAGCTCTGAAATGTTGCCGTTTATAGAATTTTGCTGTAGCGAATAAAGCTGATCCTAGTTTTTGTTATTTTTAAGGAGGTTACAATTCGACTTGACTCCGATTTTGATAATTTGAAAGAGGAAACTTGAGAAGTAGTCCCATATTCGTAAAAACGCAAATACGAAATCTCCTTCTCTGTGAAAACCGACCCAGTAGGGGTGGATTGGGCAATTTTTATAGAAAATTGAAAATTCGAGATGGCAAAATTAAAATATTCGGAAACGTTCAAATTGCGCATTTCTAAAAGAGCTACGGTTTTCGAGTTTTCGTGATATTAAAATTTGGAATATATGTATTTTCGTTATGCTGAAGAAATTAATGATCAGATTATTTGTAGCGACATTTATATTGAACATTTTTTCCACAGAGTTATGGTTTTCAAGTTAAAAGTGTTTTAAAGTTTATAATATGCTTATTTCCGCGACGATGTTCTTAGATTTCCGAATCATAGCGAATACAAGCAAATCATACATGGATAATGGTGAACGTTCAACGATTTTCGTGACAAATCTAACACTCAAAAGTGTAAAATAAATACTTTTTTTTTTAAATTGGACCGACGTTATCAGTTGGTCAAAAGTTCTCAATCTAACTGTAACTGAATAAATATTTTTTACAAAAAATTGGACCGACTTTATTAGTTGGTGCACTGAAAAGTATAAAATAATATTAATTCTATTGGTGCTGTTACTTTTGAAGTTGTGCAGTTGCAGGTAGATTGGTAACTTTTGGCACCAACTTCACAAGTACCAGCCCCAATAGAATTAATATTATTTTATACTTTTCAGTGCACCAACTAATAAAGTCGGTCCAATTTTTTGTAAAAAATATTTACTTCACACTTTTGAGTGTAACATTAGTCACGAAAATCGTTGAACGTTCACTAATACCAATGAAGATAGTACTTATTCTATTACCCACGTATATTCCTTGCTTGTAGTTGTTATTATTGAGATCTCAGAACATCGCTGCGGAAATACGCTTGAATATTTTAGTTGTTACCATTTTAACACCGATTTTACTCGAAAACCGTAACTCTAAGGGAAAAATGTTCAGTATAAATGTTGCTACAAATAATTATGTCTTTCATGTACTGCAAACAGATTTTCAATTGTCGACAGAAATCGCCCTCTCCACATAGCGAAAATAGGTATATTTGAGAATTTAAAATGTCTCTATGTCGAAAACCGTTACTCTTTTGAAAAAATGTTCCATTTAAACGTTTCCGGATATTGTCCTATCTGTAATTATATCAACGCAGATTTTCAATTTTCGACAAAATTTGCCCCCTCCACCCCCTTCGGGGGCGGTTTTCGGAGGGAACGAGATGTCGGATTCCCGTTTTTATGAATATGGGACCATTTCTCAAGCCTCCTCTTTCAAATGAATCAAAAATCATCAAAATCGGAGTACGTTTACTATATGAAAGGCGCGCACAAACCAAAAAAAAAAAGCACACAATCGAATTGTATACCTCCTCCTTTTGGGAAGTCGGTCAACAACTTTGTAGTACCAGCACCAATATAATTAATATTTTTTTGTAATTTTCAGTGCACCAGCTGATAAAGACGGTCCAATTTTTTGTAAGAAATATTTATTATTTTCTATCACTCAAGTTATCCCACTCAAAAATATTTGAACTATTTTTCCAATGATCAGTTTGAGACATACAGTACATTTATATCACTCTATACACCTATATATAAGCATTGTATCTGTACATGGATCCGATATAACGCCCTTGCTAGGTCATAGCGCGGAGGTCACCTAACAAACGGACCAGGACCATTATTAGTTGAGGCGACAAGGGTGTGCTAGTGAAGCGGATGCTTTACATATAGTTTGAATACCCATCGAATGGGGTTTCGTCATACCTTGTCTATCTCTTTTTTTTTGGTTTGTAAGCTAGGTGAAATAAAATTTTAACGTCATAAACATATGTCTTCGATCAGATCGGCAGATTGTTCTCTTTGACGTTTAATGTCAAACATTTATTTTCGAAAGTGATTTAGCCCCTTAAGACATATGTCATTATTGTCAGTGTCAATGTTTTGGGGTTAGGTAATAAAATTTAATTCAAACTATTCACGACATGCGCAAAATGGCAGATGACGTCAGGAATCGTGACGAAATCTCATTCGATGGGTATTCAAACTATACATACTTTCGAAATGAATAACTGACGCAGATTTTTAACAGGCCTGAAAAACTAACGTTTTTTAAATAGTTTTTATTACTTTCGGTTCTTGTATCAATTGTCTCCACAGGGATTTCTCAGGCCCCATACGGTCTAGAGACTTGAAATTTCGAATTCGTACTTATATCGCAGACATCTCGCCGCCTGTTAAGCTCCAAGTGTGATCAAATATTGGTAATTATTAATTATCTCATCCAATCTCATTCAACCAAGATCATTATTTTGTCGACATGGAACAACAATGGGATCCGTCACTGGAATTACGCACGAGCATGGAGCGTATATATACGTCTCGTACTCTGGTATATAGGTACTTTCTGGAAGATCGTCTATGTTTATGTCGCAATTGTCAGACGTCAGACGTTATTGTTAATTTAAAGTTTAATTTTGTGTTGTGGTAGACAAACAGTAATTTGTTATGGAATTGCTGTTGCTGGCAAACACATATACATAGCAATAGTAGGTACTGATCGGTACGGTTTAAATCTTAAATGCCCAATAAAGTTTATGTTTGGTTGAATATTTATCCTTAATCCAAAAACATAAATCTTCGCTACTAATTCAATTATGATCATTGACATTTTATAGTAGGCTAGAGTGTATTCTCCCATATGTGAAAATAATAAATAATTCCAAACCTGTATGTTTTACATTTTGTCGAATTAGGCGAAGTAAAATTCATCGCCTTATTTATGTTGCATGTTATTGATGAAACATCAGCAATCTCTTATCGACTCAACTATAACAACCTACGTAATATAAAATCGTGTTCGTGTAGTTAATATTGTTTTCAATGTACACCTATGTATATAATACCTATCTATTTACATACATGGTACATTATATGCAAGTTTTTTTTTATTGTCAAATATTATCTATATTGTATGTAAGTATGTAATATTTTTATTACCAGAGCAAAGATTAGAAACACCACCAGAGTTTGTAAGTATGTCTTTATGGTTTTTGTTAAATATCCTTCGAACATCATCATCATTCATTTGATTTATAAAAATGTGATCTGAAGTGCTGAGAGATGTTCCTATAAAATCGAGATAATTCAACAATAGTTATTTATTATACAAGGTGATGTTGGCAACCGAATTTATATTACCTATTTCGTATTTTTCATCGCACCAACTAATAAAGTCGGTCTTACTTTTTGTAAGAAATAATTTTTGCAATCAATGTATGGCAATCAAGTATATTATCTCATAAAGATTATTATTATTTTCTATTTTTAAAGCATTAGTAGCAATAGATCCTGATTTTTGACCGACTTCCCAACCGGAGGAGATAATATACAAGTCGACAGTTTGAGTTTTTTGGGTCCGTAAGCGTCTTCCGCATAGTAAACGTGTCCAGATACTGTTGTTTTTATTATAATTTCAAGAAAAAAATTGTGCCCTTATTTAAAAAATAATCAAATTCAAAATCTGCTTCCCAAGGAAAAGCACTCTTTTCCGAAAAATTTCAGACAGCAGAATTAAAGAAATTTAGTTGATACACAGCTCTAAAAACACCAACTTCCGAAGTTTTAATCTGAATTGCTGACTGAGTTGAGTCAGTTGAAAAGCACTACGCCACTGGGTTACAGATATAATGCCGCCTTTGGGCATTCAGCAACCGGGCAGCCTTTACGGCAGCCGCGCATCGGCAATATAGCATATTATAGCAGCTAACAGCAGCATTTCAAAAACGCACCACCGTTCAGGATGGATGGTGTCCGGTCATTTCTTCAGTGCTGCTCTGGTTTTTCTTTTTCTTCCACTTCTACTACTAAATGTAGCTTCATAAGAAGCACACTGCATGTACAGTGTAGTAGTATATCATATAATATGTCATTTATGAAACGTCTCGGCATATGTATGAGTTATATGTGAAAATGTTGGTTGCTCTTGCTATATCTTTTCTTATCTTTCCATATGATAATTAAATATGGCGCGCTGGCAGCTTCTACTCTACCTACAATATATATATATATATATATATATATATATATATATATATATATATATATATATATATATATATATATATATATAGAGGCAAGTACGGAAAACCGACAGAGAGAGACCGATAAATACATATAGGATCATATACAGCGTGTTCATTAAAAAAAAAACATTTAAAGTTTTTGTAAAAAAATATTTTACATTTTTGACTCGTCAAAATCTTTGAACGTTCACTTATATTCATAGATTTCAAAACAAAACGGAAACCACCCAAATATCATATTTCAAACTTTACCATTGCTGTATTTCAGACACTGTATTTTTATTTTTTGGAAAAATTTCCAGTATACCTAAATGTTGCTGCCTATAATCATTTCTTTAATTTTGTTGTCTCAAATTTTTGAAAAAAATATGTTCTTCGTCTTTGAAAATAATAAAAAAATAAATATTTCTTACAAAAAAATTGGACCGACGTTATTAGTTGGTGCACTGAAAAATACAAAATAATAATAATAATTTTATTTTCTTATCTTTGATTCTGCCGTCTCGGATTTTCGCACATACTAAGTCGAATTGTATACCTCCTTCGTTTGGGTTTGTCGGTCAAAAATATTCTAAGACAATTATCTCTGAAGTAGCTCTTATTAGGTGCTTGATTTTGAAAAATAAAGTCATCGCTTATGACTTCACTTCCGGTGCAGAAACAACCTACTATATCTACTCAAGCTAAAAATGGATACTTCTTACTATTTAAAATTTATAAAAGGGGGGCCCCTGGGAGGCAAGGGGATTAAATGCGGGAAAATGTTCAAATCTCGAAAAATCCGAAAGGAGAAAGTTTGAAATGAACACCTTGTATACTATTAACAACGTTCAAACATCCTATCTTTCGGAGGCATTTCATGTTATGTTATAGACTTGGTTTCCATTCCAGAAGTAGTTTAGTACATAAATCTTGTTCGCCTTGCAATCTCCATGGTTGTTAATTTTCAGTTTTGAAATACATTATATATATATATATATATATATATATATATATATATATATATATATATATATATATATCATGACAAACTCATTACTTTCGAGCTGTCACCGAAGAGAACACAGGTTAAATCGAAATAAAATTAATGATAAATTTTGATGTATGACCTTTTATACATTGAGAAAGTTTTATAAAATGTTGGAAAGTTCAGCCAGTTGCAAAAAAAATATGAAACCTAGTTGCTTCAATAATTACGGAATTTTACTTTATCTGCTGTTGAAACCAAAAGAGTCGAAAATTTCTGATACAAATGTCACAAATATAATCATCACGATTTAGTAAATTATTTTCTGTAAAATAAAATTCACGTAACTAAGTTTATTGGAATTAATACTCAAAACTGTCGAAGATTAGTTCATATAGACAAGAAAATCATCTTTCTGTGCGTTTTCATAGCGAGCCTAGGTGCGCAGATCCAACTGCGCAAAAACGTATTTTATCGTATTACATGAGGACGACAATTCATGCTGGTTTTATGGAAATTTGCTTATGACTTCATGGTAAATCATTCTAAATATCGTGAAGAATTTGAATTTTCTATTTTTTTCATAATAAAATTGTAGTAGCTTCTGAGTGAAATAAATAAGGAATACCCTGTATATTTCTATCAACTTGAATATAACCTTTTCACTTCTCTGGACATATATACCAATACAATTAACAGTTACGTGAAGTAATTTTTTCAAGTAAGGTCATACCTTAAACAAATATATTATTATACGACAATAAATATTATATTTGATCTTCGATAACATTCCACGTCCAAGTCAATGACAAGTTTTTTTTTATTTAAGATATTCTAGATTCAAAGCACGGATGTTATTGTACAGGTATAGACAAAGACAATTATTGAAATAGTTTTCTGTTTTCGATTCCTTCATAATGAAGCCAAAATAGTGGGAAAAACGCAGATGAAAAACCTTTTGTTAGCATATTATTATATACTAGTGGAAGTATTTTGCATTTGAGGCATACCCATACGCTATCTATTATTATTAAGGCACTATCACACGGTATTATGTCCAATTTGTTGTACGACACCTTATAAGATAGGTTGTGTATTAAATTATAAGACATGGAGTAAAAGGAATAAATACTCCTAATATATCGATATATTATTCGCAAAAAGAAATATATAACAAATATATGATATCCAAATATATATTCAAAATACTAAAGCTGAAAAAAGTTGAATATTTTTTTTGTTGTGACATTATTTAAATATGGAAAATTCTTATAGGTAATTTCATTGTTAATAAGTTAATTAGTAGTTATGTATTAAAGTTTTAAAGAATGTATCACACGAAGTCAATTTGTTGTACGATAAACACATAAAATGAACAAATACTAATAATTTATAGACTACGAAAGTGTGAAAAATATCTGAAATATGAGATCAATATGATATTTAATGATTGAAAAAATACCACAAAATAAAAGACAAATATTATCCAAATGAAATTGATTAAAAAAACACCACAGAATAATTCAAAAATATTGTTCGTTATTAAGAAATTCAGATATGAAAAATAAATCCTTAAAATCGTAGAATATAAATAAAGAGGATATCACACGACGCCAATTTGTTGTACGATAAACATATAAAACGAACAAACACTAGTAATTTATAGAATTAAAACTCAAAAAAATGTATAAATCATCCAAATGAAATTGATTAAAAAAACACCACAGAATAATTTAAAAATTTTTTTCGTTATTAAGATATTTAGATATGAAAAATAAATCCTTAAAATCGTAGATTATAAATAAAGAGGGTATCACACGACGTCAATTTGTTGTACGATAAACATATAAAACGAACAAACACTAGTAATTTATAGAATTAAAACTCAAAAAATGTATAAATCCAAATGAAATTGATTAAAAAAACACCACAGAATAATTAAAAAATATTTTTCGTTATTAAGATATTTAGATATGAAAAATAAATCCTTAAAATCGTAGATTATAAATAAAGAGGGTATCACACGACGTCAATTTGTTATACGATAAACATATAAAACGAACAAACACTAGTAATTTATAGAATTAAAACTCAAAAAATGTATAAATCAGCCAAATGAAATTGATTAAAAAAACACCACAGAATAATTAAAAAATATTTTTCGTTATTAAGATATTTAGATATGAAAAATAAATCCTTAAAATAGTAGATTATAAATAAAGAGGGTATCACACGACGTCAATTTGTTGTACGATAAACATATAAAACGAACAAACACTAGTAATTTATAGAATTAAAACTCAAAAAATGTATAAATCATCCAAATGAAATTGATTAAAAAAACACCACAGAATAATTTAAAAATATTTTTCGTTATTAAGATATTTAGATATGAAAAATAAATCCTTAAAATCGTAGATTATAAATAAAGAGGGTATCACACGACGTCAATTTGTTGTACGATAAACATATAAAACGAACAAACACTAGTAATTTATAGAATTATAACTAAAAAAATGTATGAATTCTCTAAATGAAATTGATTAAAAACACCACAGAATAATTCAAAAATATTTTTTGTTATTAGGATATTCAGATACGAAAAATAAATCCTTAAAATCGTAGTTTATAAATAAAGAGGGTATCACACGACGCCAATTTGTTGTACAATACAAATTTAAAAACTAGACCAAACAACTCACCTGAACATATTCTGCACAAATATCAATGCCAGCTACAAAAGTACAAACATCCTCAACCGTCCACGAGGATATTGTATCATCACATATTCGGGGACTTTCACTGCACGCCCTTTTTGCCAGCGAAATCGTATGAGGTGGTGGCGGTACTGTCGATGTACACCGACTGTTGGGGCTGCCTCCGCTACTGGCCGACGATGAAGGTGTTGCTGTTGTTGTCGTCTTGTTGTTGGTGATTATCGTGGGCATCGCTGATGATGACGTCATCATCATCATGCGACTCCGTTTCGCCGCCGAAGGACCACCCCCACCACCCGATGCTGTAGTGGCTGATGATAGGTCTAATGGTGAGGTGGGATCGGGTCGTTTGACGTTTTTCAGGAGATTCTGGAAAGCAATGTAACGAAAAAAATA
This sequence comes from Crioceris asparagi, assembly GCA_958507055.1. Lineage (NCBI taxonomy): Eukaryota > Metazoa > Arthropoda > Insecta > Coleoptera > Chrysomelidae > Crioceris > Crioceris asparagi. The sequence goes on from OY293832.1 coordinate 295,089, forward strand.
TATCACAACTGAAACGAATGGAAAATTATTTTAAAAAGAAAAATCAAAATTCGATTCTAAAGTTCCTTTAACTTTAAAAACGGATCTGCAACGCTTCTCTAAAGTTGTCTTTATTTTTTTGAGGTTATGTTTTTGTCATTCATTTCTACTCAAATTTTCAATTTAAATTCGATTTTTTATTATTATGGATAAAATAAAATAAATGCGTTTTTTCTAATATTTACATTTTTAAAAACATTCCCAATAGCTTTTTTACAATAGAAAATTACAAACGAACTTATTAAAATTCTGATTATTGAAGTTCTTTGGTCGAAAAATCATTATTTAGTGTCATAATTTTATACATCGATAAATATAAACGACTGGTCAATATTAGTTTATTGTATTCAATTTAATATAATTATTTATTAATTTGGTGAATTCCTTCCTCAACTAAGTGAAATTTCATATTCCTCTGAGATCGAATTATTTTTAAAATCAGGTCCAAAAAGATATATATTTGTTCTCACCTGTAGCTCGGCCTCTTTGGCAGTTCGCGCAAGCGCAATCAGCGTCTGCGTGCTGGACATGTCGATGAGAGGCGGGAACATTGCCGCCGCACTTGCAAATGGGCCGAAAATGGTGGCGGCGGCAAAATCAGCTGCTGCAGGTGGGGGCGGTTGCTGTTTCATTCCGCCGCCGCCTCCAATTATTGGTGACTGAGATTGGTTGGTGGCGTCTTTCGATGGTGGGGTGTGGCGGGCCAAGTCTTTGTTACTACTACTGCCTGGCGGCAATGTGGGCAGAGGTAAAAGGCCGGGGAATAGCGTCGCGGCTGCTGCAGCCGCCGCCGCCGTTACCATTGGCGTCGTGGCAGAGGCGGTAGTGGCGGCAGACAGAGCACCAGGTGGTGTAGTCGATGAGACGACGTAAGAGGAAGGTTTGAAGCAGCGCGGATCTAGAGGTGAAGATGGTGGGAAGCCGTTGCGAACGGCACTAAAGTAGCTGGAAAAGATAATTTTTGTTGGTTGTACTGGCATGAAATTTAGTTCTATTAATGTATGGATGGTGCACAGAAAACTAGTGGATTTATTTGGAGAACGCCAACATGAAATGAGCAATCATAAATGTTATACTCACTCATTGGGATTGGTGTTGTTGTATTTGGCCGCCAAACTTCGCATAAAATCACTATAATTCCTACCCAACATCCCTTCCACTGCACTAGTGGTGACGATAGAACCAGTAGCACATGAGGCTGGCGGCGTACCAGGATGCGATGCCGATCCAGGTGTCGCCGATCTGGATCTGGATGCTGTTTCCGGTGTACTGCCCGCTCCAGGTGATAGTCTTTCATTTTTTACGCTATTGTTATTATTATTATTATTTGGGCTAGTGTTATTGTTGTTGTTATGATGGTGATTAAGATGATGATGGATGGTGGTGGGTGAAAAGTCGCTAAGGGTAGTGGCTAATGAGCCGCCGCCGGGGCGTTCACCGGAAACACCATTTCCGCCGCCATGATGTTGTCGACGTCGGTGCGATGGAGTTTTGTTGGTGTTGGGGTTGGAAGCAAGTGAAGGTCGTAAAGGTAGAGGATCACTTGACGATGTATCACCTGAAACAATTTAAAATACCACCATGAGTATTAAGTACATAGTAATTTACCATGAGCAGAAAATGTAATATGTAATTGCATTTTTACAATTTTCAATTTGGTAAAAGTCTGGGGAAAATGGTGTTCTTAGGACATTTAGCTGGAATTTTTGATTTGGAAGTATTTTTTCAATCCCAAATAGTATACAATTATTCTCGTATTCTATTAAATACAAGCGTCGTTCAGAATAGGCAGAAATTTACGTAAAAATGGTAAATACAAGTTCGCGAAAAAGTTAGGTTGAACGAATTGATGATTGACTTGTGCATGTGTTTGTCGTTTAAAAATTGTCAATTCCAATGTTGCCAAAACTGTCAATATAACGTGTGCGATATTGAACATTTTTTTAATATTCGATAACGAAAGCATAAACCAAGTGGTCAGATTTTAAGTGCCTAAAGGTATAGTTTCATGTTTAAATTTTACTAAAAAATATAGTTTACAGTACTTGCTTAAGAACAAAAATACGATATTATGGCAACTTTTGATGACGAAGGTTATGAACTTTATTGTCTTCAGGCTTTCGAAAATATGAATTCAGTGATTGCTTCACTTGAAGATATTGTCGTTATTTTTTTCAGAACAAATATTCTAGAAAATAGCATTTGAATGTTAAATGTACTGCACAAGTCAATCATCAATTCGCTTAACCTTACTTTTTTTATTTAGTATTTCACTCCAATCCGAAATCTCCTTTCCTCCGAAAACCGGCCCGGAAGGGGGTCGAGGTCGTGAATTTTCTCGAAAATTGAAAATCTGAGGTGGCATAATTAAAGATAGAACAATATCCGAAAACGTTTAAATTGTACATTTTTTAACAGAGTTACGGTTTTCGAGTTTAAGGCATGTTAAATTCTCAAATATGTGTATTTTTGCTATGTGCAGAGAGCGATTTATTTTGGAAATTGAAAATCTGTGGGTACTACATGAAAGACCTAATTATTTGTAACATTATTTATAATAAACATTTTTTCCTTAGAGTTACGGTTTTCGAGTTACAGGGGTGGTAAAATGGTAACATCTAAAATACTTATGCGTTTTTCGCAGCGATGTTTTAAGATCTCAATAACTACAAGCAAATAATATACGTGGATAATGGGATAAGTACTATCTTCATTTGTATTAGTGAATCTTCAACTATTTTCGTGATTAATGAAAAATACAAAATAATATAAATTCTATTGGTGCTGGTACTTGTTGAAATTGGTGCCAAAAGTTATCAATCTAACTGCAACTGCACAACTTCGAAAGTAAGAATTAATATTATTTTTTATTTTTCACTGCACCAGCTAATAACGTCGGTCCAATTTTTTGTAACAAATATTTATTTTATTAACAAATCATTAAAAACAGCTTCTTCCGCCTCAATTTTATTAAAAAGTTATGCTAACATACAACTATTTTTGCAAACCTTTGATATTTTAGGGCTTTTACAGTAAAAGCCGTTAAACTTGAGTTTTACCTTTAATTTAATCGCATGTTCATTGCAAATCTTCCAACTCTACAAAATGGTGTACATAATATTGTCGTCACAAGTCGATTCGTTTTCTAGAAACCATTTAGGTATATTATCAACGTTGTTTTTTTTATATGGACCGGAACAGAAGCGTACGTACAAATCAATATAAAAACCTTCATTATAGTCTGTAATGACGTCTTAAATGTCAAACTCGTCAAATTATTTTCTTCATCAATGAAAAATTCATTAGCTAGGTACCTATCTATATAGCCAGTATATACAATAGCACATAAATCGTAAGTGGCAGAACATTTATGATTTCCTGAGTAATACGTTGAACATTTTTGTTCAACAATAATAACTGAACTTTTTTATTTCAGTTTTTCGTTCAGGACTTGACTGTATATTAGCAAGAAAGAGGAAAAAACGCATATAAGAGTAGATGTTTCTATCCGTTTATTTTTATATATCTACAATATTTATTTAAACAGTTATGAATGAAATAATGCTAGCAAGTTGCTAATTTAGTATATTTTTTGTCTCTTTCAAATATTACCATCAATATTGAAGCAGTAAATAAACTGTTAATAAAAATAATTACATTATAAATTATTCTTGAATATTTTTCTCACAATCAAAAAAGCTCATTTCATTCCGACAAAAGATGGAAATGAAAAAAAACTAATAAAGTATTAACCGTTTTTTTTAATTCATGATATTTTATACCTACATTATTTCACCCTGTATAATTTTGGTTGTAATAACACGCTTTTCGACACACTTGATTTTTTTTGCCTCAATCCTAAATCCTAGATAAAAGATCTTTTCATGTATACCATTCGTGATTCATTCTCTAATAATGCTGTTAAGCCCCAAAATGACCTGACACAAATTCACTTTGGAGGTTTAAGTCATATGAAAGGTTTTGAACCCAGAAAGGTATTACAAATAATACTAGAAGGACTGGCATTTGGGGGAAACAGGAGCCAATATACTGGCTATATCTTGATATAGGACATTTATTATGAACAGTTATGTTTGTTATCAAGTTACATATTGTATCAATACATGTTGACATGACAATCTTTTATGTAATATAAATTGTATAATGTAATAAATCAATAAGATTGATTTCATTTAAAGTTTATTTGTTTCTTTTTGATATAGGTATTTAAATAGAAAGTTGCTTTTTTCAATTATATATATATATATATATATATATATATGTTATTTTTTTAGTTCGTATTCTTGTCAAAAAATCCTTTCAATTGGGTATTTGTAATCTTGTGTTATGGGGTGCATAGTAAAAATAACTAGACTGCCATCTTTAGGAGTCGGCCATATTGAATCACTAAAAACGTGTATGCTAAATTTCAGCTCAAATCGTTTGAGGATAACTGCTTTAAATTTACCATAGACATCTGAACACCTAAACGAAGCATTTCATTCATAACATGTATCCAAAGGCGATCTATTATTGTTAGAGAATTGTTTTGGTATTTTCCATGTGTAAGAGAGAGACAAAATTTTCCAATAGGAAATTTTGGCAACAGTGTACCTCTGTAGAAGCGTATAAATGCGTAAAACGTAGTAGCAACACTCAAATTATGAATGGAACAACGAACAACAATATTCCGACTAGCGACGAAAGCTGACGAATTCATACGGACGCCTAAATTATATTTTCCTGTGTTGCAGCATTTAACTCAATCGATCGATATTGACTGATGATCCCCTTATTTCACAAATGAAAAATTTTATTTTGTGTTGTAAAATATAAATTTGGTACATAATTTAATCTGCAGGTGATTCTGAATAATAATAGTAATAAATATTTCAACGACCACCTTTCAATTACGTCTGAATATCTTTGATTATTACTCTATAAATCAGAAGTTGCCATGAAAAATAAGAAGTTTGGCAAATATGATATCATATCATATCAGTCGTACACGAACCATTATGGACCAGAAGAATAATGGTCTTGAGATGTTGGATCGCTCTGGAAGAGGCTATGCGTGGTCTAGGTGAAATTTACATTGCAAGTTAAATAAAAGCTTTTAAACCTCCTTTTTTAACAATAAAATTAATGATTTCGTTGATAAATGAATTATCATATTTTATTTTTAATTACAATGAACCTGGGTACTTTCTATCTCTACAAAACAAACTCTATTTAAAAAATAGAGACAGTCATAAGGACTGCCGACAGAAGTGAAAACTTAAAAACAAAGGAATAACTAAATTATTGTTGTTTTTTAAATGAAATTATAACATTAGTCTGGTTTTCCCATTTTTATTCAGTTTATCAATTAATGAAACATATGATGGACTGCACAAGCTCAATACAAAAAAAAATCAATATTTAATTAGTATTTACATAGTTTTTAATGAGCTTTCTTTTCAATATTAGCTCTATTATCATTGTTAAGTTCAAAAATACTTAGCCCATTTGTACTTTTAATTATTTCACTTTATTCTAAAAAAGATATAATAAACTAATGGTGACTGGAATAAGAAACAAATATGTTAGACTGGAATTTATTTAAGTAATGTGTAAAAACTGCATCGATTGTTGTTTTATTTTTTTAGCACTTAATTTTAGATCATTAGACATAGTTAAACCTAATGCTTCATTAAGAAATTCAATAATTGGTAGGTTTTTATCATCTGCAAAGTTGATATTGAAGTGCAACATAATATCATCGGAATATCGTCAAATTTTTCACCAAATCTTTTGTCGAGTATGTCGGAACCTTCTTTCGTATAAATCATCAAATTTTCGATAATAAATATAAAGAAATTTTATTAAATACTAGCAAATCCTTCTATCAGTGCATTATATAATATTCATTGCAAGATGTATTGCAGATATCAAACATTAGACAAATAAATAAAATCTTTTTTTTACGCAAATATCAATGACAATGTTGGAAATATTCGACAATAAATACTTATTTATTTTTCTATATATCAAGTTCTCACTATTGTACTGCACAGTAGTTCTACAATTAATCAATTCAAATTGTATTAGCAGAGAAGAGAGACCCGCTATACTCTGCGCAATACGTCACAAGCATGTCGAGGTCATCGGTGTCGCGCGAGCTGGGAAGATGTTACCCATCCAAAAAACACCGAACGTGCCTAAAGAAGTTTTCACTTCGAAAATATTTTCAACTTTTTAGTTCTCTTTGCTATTAAAGCAGGATTTAGAAAAAATAAAATTGTATGGATGTAATATTGTTACTCGAAACAATACATAATCTTAACAACTTCGTACGGAACCAATCATTGTATGTTCGAATTACCCTTATTCGCACTATTAAAGAACTTATATATATATATATATAAATAGAGTAAATGCTATTGTAGGTGATGATTTTTTATCATTTGTACTTAGTCAATTATTGTTTTACCCCACTCGCCCCTATATCAGAAAAAAACACCTCGTCTTCAGTCGTTTTTCACAATTTAAAAACCCATCTTCTTCCTCAACTACCTGTAGTAAATATATCTATGTATATGTATACCTGTAGTAAATATTTTTTTATGTGGTCGGTCTTGGTAATTTTCTCTCAAATAAATATATATATATATATATATATATATATATATATATAAACCATGAAGGGTCACACAGTTTCCACCTTTTAGTCGAAGTTGAAGGTCAAGAAATTCTTCACTTCTGGTTGTTTGACAATGATAGTGTACACAGTAGCGTCAATATAGTCAAAGATATTGGAAATGAGTTCCATTATCTTTGATATAGTGAAATAAATTCAACTTAGACTTATTGTAATGATTTGAATTACTGAAAAAAACCCATTGTTAAATGCTTTAAATAGCAGTGTCCCCTTAAGGCGTGTTCTGGGTATATATTAACTACTCACATGTTTTCCACGAAGTCACAATTATTTAATTGTTTAAAGAATACAATAAGTTTCTCTATAGGACAAGACGATAGCCACTGTTAAGACAAGAACATAAATAAAATTATATTTTATAGTAGGAACGTAGTAGGTACCTTAGCCAAAGTGATTGTCTATACTTAAACAACGACTTTCTGGTTAACAATACTGTCGTAATAATTAACAGTTATACACATAAGTTTACAGTGAAAGATTTCTTTGAAAGGTCCTTACACTTCCAATGTTATAAGTATCTACGCGTCTTCTTTCCGAGTAAAGGAAAATTCAATACCTTTTACTTGCTCATAGAAGGTTTATCATCCAATTGAATACAAATGATATGGTAGTAGTTCTAAGAGGCGTATTTTTTCAAAATTTAACTCCTTAATATAAATGTGATATCATCCAAATTTGTTAGTGTGAAAATAAGTATAAATATGACACTGATGAATTTTAGTTCTTAAAGTCACTAAGAAAGTGATTTTGGGTCCACTAGTCTAAAAATGGCTGCCAATATAAGTCAGTTTTGTATAAGTTTCCTTATTCCGGAAGTGTATGAAAGGCAAAATAATTGTGACATTGACAACATGTCAAATAAATTCAATGAGCGTATATAAATGTAGCATGAAGCTACGGGCCATGGGCGAGATTGACAGCAAATTTAACATGTACCAAGTGGAATATTTATTATTATTATTATTCATTCTTCATGTATACAAACGATAAACGAATCAGGGGTACATTTGTCGTATAATTTTCGAAAATAATTGATACAGCAAAGTTCAAGGACAACGAGTGAAAATTAAATAAGGCTGGTCATATTGGTTCGATCTTATCCAAATATAAAATGAAGAATGAATTGATGGGCGTTGTCTTGTGTTTTTTTTCATTGTTCAACTTGACACAGGTGTGGTCGCGCCATATGAGACGGCATAAACAAAAGTAGAGTATGTAAATATTTATGTAGATGTAGAAAACAAAAGATAATTTTCAGCTCATTTAGGTCCGTATATTATTTGTTACGTAGAAAAGAAATATATTCAAAGTGGTTTGTTATATAATTCTCAGCTTAATCTAGTTTCCTCATGTATTATATATAAAAGAATGATTCAATTAATAATTAAAATTCGTTGAATTAAGCCAAGCTTTCGAGAATTTTTATTCTCAACTTCAGGGTAAAATCCATTAATTTAGAATAAATGATATTTGTAATATGAAATCTTTCCTATTTTCCGTTAATTTATTTTAAATTCACAACTTTTGCCCTGACGGCGAAAATAAACATTCTCGAAAACTTGGAATAATTCAAAGAATTTTATTTTTCAAATGATAGCATCCCCAGGTATCATTTTTATGGAATATCAAATCAAGAATATAAAATTAAAATAAAGGAATATCAAAACTAAGTGAATGAGTAGAATCAATTAATTGAATCAGAAAACATTAATAATAATTTGAAACAATAACCTACAACAAAAAAAATATCTTATTCAATGAATAAAGTGGCTGTAGATTTAGAATTTTTTATGGCTTTAACTCAAAAACAATTACATTTTTTAAAAATAAAACACAGGTGCGATTCAGACTCACACACGAAGGGTTCCACACATGAACTGAAAATTTTAAGTGTCTATTTATAACAGATCATGAGATACGTTACAATATTTCTGCCCTTCCACCTCAATTTCATTTAATCGAAAAATCTATGTTAACTATGCAAAAAAAATCATCCATAAAGGAGAATAAACGTTCAGACAAACTGTCGACTCCATTTTATTCGGAGCAAACATTTTGTTGACAACAAATATGTTAAGTTAGCATCCTCAACTTTAACACCAAAAGCTCTTTGATGTAAAATCTACTCGTCCATTCGTCTACTCATCAAACAATGCGTGTGCCCTTCAATTTATTTACAAATAAACAATGTAAGCATTATCGGAAGAAAATTAAAAAAAATAAGCACCAAGCAACCTTTATTTCTTACAACAAACCTATCAAGTCTCAACGACTGGTTACAAATTCCTGCGGTGGCAGTAGCAGCAGGAGCAGAGTGTTGTGTACCTCTACTGAATATTTAAGCAGGACTGAGCGCAAAGTCAGTGCAGACGAGAGCTATTGGCAATCAGTATTCAGGGATATACATATAGGTATGTAGTAGTAGTATCTGTCTATATAGACAGACGGACGTGCTTGAGTAGTGACCTGTCTGTCGTCGGTCAATCGTTGCGCTCCTTCCAAAAACAACCTTTTGCCTTGATATCGTATGCCAGTCGTGTGTCTGTCATTTGAGAGACACAGCGTATATTGACCCTTAGATGCAAGAAGACTGGCAACAAGGAGATTAAACTCGCCCTAAAAATCGTGTAAAATGTCATACGCATATCTTTTGTAAATGCTTCTTTGCGCAAAAAAGACAACAGATCATGATCATGAAGAATAAATAAAGAGAACAAATATTTAAGTTAATTGTCAAGATGATATGCAACTTTTGTAATCTCATGTGGCTACGTAGAGAAGCATAGGAGGTTTAGTTTCCTTGTTTCCAGTCTTATTGCTTAGATATATGGGATTCACCTACTGTTGGAACAAAGCCTATAATTATACCTACCAATACGAAATACCAAAACCGAACCAATCAACTATCTACTTGATACGCCATCAACTCTTCTACTTCGATAATAAGCAAACGAAGACGACTTAAGAGGACGAGGACAACGACGACCACGACAACAACAACAACATAGAACGGATGGACAGACGGATATATAGACAGACATAACGACAGCATACTGATGTACTTTGTCTTTATATGTAAGTGTCTTTGTATATAGTAGGTATATACAAATGCGATAGGTATGGAATATTAATGATTTGAACACTATTGACAAGACAACAAATAATGATACTATTTAGATTGATTGAAATAAGTTACGATTTTTTGTGATAAATTTGAACAGAACAGAATTAGTTCTTTATATTCATAAACTACTATCAAAAATGCATAACTTGTTTTAAATCTTTTTAGTACCTAAATGTTCTAGGCAAATATCTAAGTGGAAGGATGAATCGATTTTAATAATATATAACATTATTTTTTTATTTTTCTTACAGTATGGACAGACGCAATTATGAAAAAAATTAAAGCGATCAAATTGAAATTGATCAAGATCTTACAGAATTGAATTTTGATACAAATTCACACCTCTAAAAATGCGACTTCTCCTATTTTCCTCAAAAGAACAAAATTTCTTTTGATCCTCTATCTGTCTGTTTGTCTTTCGCGGTCTATTTTTACGAAAATTCTGAACAAAACAAGTTAAAATTTGATACAAGGAATTTTTTTTTTTCAAGGGCATTATGTAACAAAACACATTAAATAAAAGAGCTTCGGTGTTTTTTTTTCAAAGGGAGGAGATTTTGGATCTAAGTTTTTACGAATATGGGACCATTTCTCAAGTATCCTCTTTCAAATGAATTAAAAATCATCAAAATAGGAGTACAGTCGAATTATACGGAACCATCTCCATGTTCGACCAACTCACACTTAACCAATTATTTTCGATATGGAGGCTTGAGAGAAATTGTTGTACCACTTTCAAATTAACATAAATATTATTGCTTCACGTCGCCCTGGATCTTTTTTTATTGTGTTTTCATCAGTTCACAATCGCAGATAAAGATCTAGGATCGTCCATTTTTATTATCTGTTATTAATAATTCTGTCATTCGATACATATTATATTATATACTTACAACAACATACTGCTGAGTACATATATTATAAAAATATATTATGGACGTTAATAAAAAAATGTTTCGGTGTCGTATTATGTTTTTTATTTTATTTCGTAGCGTCTGGTCAGTTTGGTTGTTTTGCCTGTGTAATAATCTGCTGCAGACCATTGACCTCAAAAATAATTCATGTACATGTCATCTGAAAATTTTACAGTCGATTATAAGTTTTTGATTATCGACATCCGAAGCATATGTCCATTGATATAAAACAAGTCAGTTATATTCTTCATTACATGCCTTATAAAAAGTTATGACCTATTAAAAACGGATGTCTTTGCTAAGTAGAAACAAAAAAAACTTGTAGAAAACTTCGGAGGCCACAAGTACTTATATATGATTAAAAAATATTGTTATAATAAATCTTCTAAATGTTCTATGAACAATGTGATAGGTGGTACCATCCTGCTAATCAAGTCAAAGTCGGTAGCATTTTACTGTCATTAATATCAGTAAAACATTGATGTAAATTTTCTCAACATAAGGAATAATTATATTGTAAAGAGATGTGTTGGGTGATTTTCACATAACTGAACATTCAACAATTTTGATGACCAATGAAAAACTTAATAAATATTTTCCACAAAAAAAAATTGGAACAGATCTAAAAACATCGTCGCGGAAATACGCATATTTTAAACTTTACCACCACTGTAACTCGAAAACCGTAACTTTATAGAAAACATGATAAATGCTATAAATAATCTGGTCTTTAATTTAGTTGACTCAGATTTTCCATTTTCGAAAGAAATTGCCCCTCCATATAGCGCAAATTCACATATTTGAGATTTTAACATCGTTGCAACTCGAAAATCGTAACGCTTTTGAAAAAAAAAACGTTTAATTCAAACGTTTCCGGATTTCAGGATATTGTCCTATCTTTAATTCTGCCGTTTCAGATTTTGGATTTTCGAGAAAAATTGCTCCATCCACCCCCTTTGGAGGCGTTTTTAGGAGGGAATATTTCGGATGTGAGTTTTAGGTTAAGTCTCCTCTTTCAAATAAATCAAAAATCATCAAAATTGGAGTTAACTTTAACTATATACAGAGCGCGCACAAACCCAAAAAAAGCAGACAATCGACATTGTATACCTCCTCCGTTCGGGGTACGTCGATCAAAAACATAGCTCTCAACCTTCTTACATCGTCTTTGATTTCACTTCACAAGCGTGCTTGAAACGTGTTTATAAATTATTTTTCACATTAATAATTAATTATTAATTAATAACTCAGCCTAACATGTACACATTGTATAAAATTACTTCAAGTTGTGTATCAAAACGCCATTAAAATACCTAATGGTGACACATCTCTAAACATGTATCAAATGTATTCTACCCTTATCTCTTATTTAATATGCTAATTTGTAATAATTATACCTAGTATAAGTATAGAGATAGGTAGATATTTATAAAAAAGACACTTTGAATAATTATTAAAAAATCTTTCTGGTTGTATCATCGCAGCTTTAATATGTCATATACATGTTGGAATATACAGTGTGTCCAAGATAGGTAGGTATTTGAATAAAATTGCTATTTCGGGAATGGTAATAGATGTCGGTTAAATGGGGGAAAAAGTATGAGTAATTTGATGTTCTTTGATGACTCTGTTCCAACATCTGTGAGCAACAGTTTTTTACCGTTAGGATTCTGCGCAGTAGCTCAAACGTGTTTCAACCCAAGCGTCTGACGATTACAAAACTGTGACGTTTCTGTTCCATCTAACATTTCCGACAGTTTGCAAACTATCAGAACGGTTTGCGAATTCTCTTCTAACCATCGATTTTTGGCGAATGCGCAATGTTGTAATTGGCGTCAGAGAACAAACACTATGTCCTTGTCGTGTGCTTTTTGCTTGTTTTATAGTTTTATCAATCACAGATTATAAAAGTTGGGTTTGTTTGTTTTATTTAATTTCCATGATTCCGATTGTGTTAGTGTAATCATCAGTGATCATTTGTCGTGATATTTTATTTTAAAATTCGATTAGTTTTGGAAAAGATGAGGATTTCAGTGAATTGAGTGACGTATCGTTGTCGTTGGAGAGTGACGATGATGATGATGAGGACAACCTGCCAATAATCAACCTGTAGAGATACCTAGTTGATGTACTAAGGCCAAATGAAAATGAAGAAAACATCGAAACTATCGAACCAAGTTTAGATTTTTAAGTATGTGATGATTACTTGTTTTTTTCTTTTAAAATATGTTTTTTTACTAGATATTAGTTTAAGTAACTTTGTTTTTGATCCTTATTGTGAATAAATAAATCATTCAAAGAAGATATTAAGTACTTATCCTATTACCCATGTTATATTCTTTGCTTGTAATTGTTATTATTTAGATATCTCAAAAGAACGCGGCGGAAATACACATATTTCAGACTTTACCACTTGCTATAACTCGAAAACCGTAACTTTTTTTTTAATGTCCAATTTAAATGTTGCTACGTATAATCTCTTATTTAATTTGGCCGTCTCTTGTTTTCAATTTTCGAAAAAAAACTGCCCCCTCTACAAAGCGGGAATTCACATATATTTCACTCTTTACCATTGCTCCAACTTGAAAACCGTTACTCTTTTGAAAAAATGTTCAATTTAAACATTTCCGGATATAAGTAGTCTCGTCTTGAATTTTGCCGTCTCTGACTTTCGAGAAAAATTGCCCTCTTTTAGAGGGAAAGAAATTTCGAATTTGAGTTTTGCTAAATATGAGACCATTTCTCAACTGTTTTTTTTCAAATGAATCAAAAATCATCAAAATCAAAGCAGTTTACTATGCAAAACGCGCGAACAGCCATACCTCAATAAAAAAGCAAACATACAATCGAATACCTCCTCCTTTTTTTGGAAGTAGGTCAAAAAAAGTACGTAGAATCTCGAACACCAAAATAGCTACCTATTATTTTTTTTTGTAAACATAAAACACCATCAAATTGCTCAACTTTATTTGGGACACACTGTATATCTATGGCTGAAAAAGGTGATCAGGTATTATATATCACATTTGCACCTTTACAAGTCGTTAGTAATTTTCAGTCATTATCCAACTTATATGGAAGCAGACATGGTCAGTATATACATTTAATATTGTACTTACATATATACGTATAGGTAACGCATATACGTTCAACATGTTTTTTTTTGTAACTCATCACACTATGATATGGCATATGTTCCATGCGCGTATCTACCGATTGGACAAGAAGTTACGGAAATTATATCGAGCAATCAAAAAGAAAATGCATGAGAACATGTCTTTGCTAGTGTTACAACATGATAGAAGATACCTGCTCCAAAAAAGTGTTTATGATGTTAATGATTGTGATTTTGATAAACAAGTGAAAAGGATGCAAATATGTACAGCAAGTCAACTAAAATTCATGAAAGTTACAGAACATTTGGACAAGCTTTGCTTACTTGCATCTGAGGTAATATATCTATTTCTAGGAACTTTTAGAATAATAATTTCGAAATGATTCAAACGCATTGAAATTGATGATCAGTCCAGAGATTATCAGTTCACTTCAATCACTTCCAAATGGAATTTAAGTTCAGAAATATTTGGATGGTTCCACATATTTATTACAATCATTACATAAGTTCAACTTTGTGCAATTTCAGATATTTTAAATTGACAAATGTTCAATCATAAATGTTTAATTAATTTTCAATTGATGCATCACAGCTTGATTTACCGTTATATATATATAAAATGGATACTTACGAAATTGTAATAACGTTATTATAAAACATAAAAACATTGTTTGCAAGAACCTTTCTAATTATCATTACAGATATATGGATATAGGACTGGGCAATATTTTTATTCGGAACATATAAATGAGAACTTGAGATTGTATATATAATGTATTTCTATGATTCTTAAGTAAGTACTGCTTCGCGTGTCTAAAATCTGTACAATTCCCTTCTAAGCTATGGTCGATTGAACATTTATTCATTTATATATATAATGTAATTGCAAAGTACCAGTTCAATAGTTTGGATAATTCATGTATGCAAGAATCCAAGCATTTGAATTTTTGCATCAAATTCTAAAGCAGAAAACATTAATATCCACCGATTCAAAGAAAAAAAAAACATTCAAAGTCTGCAATGTAAATATGGGTTTACTCAAATTATCTGAAATTGCATAATATAGGTACTCGTCTTTTTTTACTGCAGAGAAATACACAAAACCTGAACTAATGTTACTATTAAAACAAATATTTGAAATGTCTATACAAATGTTATTACACTTTGAATATTTTAATAACATTTGGAAATGACTTTAATGATTCCCTGACTGTTCATACATTTTAAGAATAATAAGTTATAGGTTACAAGAAATTATAGTAATTTTAATTGATACAAGTTTCAGTTACATTTCAACTTATAAACCAAATTTAGTTAGTAAGTTAATTGACGAAACAACACGAAAAAACTATTCCTTTCTAGGGACATCTTTCCAATTTCCTAACCTAATTAACGATAACAACTATTGTGTTGCATCATAACCAATAAATACTAAATTGATGTATGTAATTCAGATCAAAAGATCAAAGCATGGATACTACTTGTTGTTTGATCGTGGCAACGCTGTACAAAAATGAAGAAACAAAAAAACACCGGATTGATCGGCGCGGGAATAGAAGGCTGTGATAATCACGACGATGACGTAATATATAGGTATACAGGGTGATTTGTGGGATGATGGTACGTTTACTTTTAAAAGAGGCGATATAACATGGAAGATAACTAATGTAGTCTAGGACAAAAAATTTAATCTTTCTAATATAATCGAACACGGTCGTAAATGAGGACTGTCCGGCAATCTAACTAACCTAACCTTAAATTAGGTATATGACTCTTACGTTAGTGTTATGGTGGGATAATGCTTTGTTTTTTATTTTAATATGGTAATAGCTATTACCGAACTAAGCTTGGATTATAAATGCGGCTGTTTATCTCTCAAAGTTATTATTTTTTGTCAATTACAATTTTTAGGCAGAAGCTTAGAATCACCCTGTATACATTCCTTCTAAATAAATGACCTGACGAGAAGCACCTGTTGCAGCGGAAGGCCGTATATCCCATTTGATAAATTGTGATTGGCTACTGGAAGGTTTGATCATTATTTCATTTCGTCTCGTTTTTTTTTTGTTTTGGTTTGATACATTGAAGGTGACTATTGAAAATAATCAACTAAAAAGCATCATACTGAGACATATTCTCGTGATAATAAAAAGTCACGATATTTTTCCAAGACTGAGTCCTCAAAATTTTGTTTTTTTGTTTAGTAAATTTACATAAAATAGAGCGTGTGATAGAAACTAGAATGGTCTAATAATGGTTCCGCTTTTTTCATCGAATGTATGGATAACAGAAAATTCAAGCTGTTGTTTTAGGTAATTTTCATTTTATATTTGGCAATCCTTGGAGATTAGGGCGAAGAAGACCGAAACGGATAGATACAAAAGTAACATGTAATTATGGATTCATTATTCATTTCAAGTTTTACGTAAGAAACTTATGAAAAAAAGAGTCTGATAAGTACTTAAAATGCCAATATTTTGGTTTATGCAATCAACTGATTCGTTATTTCTGATTTGTCACTGTCCACAAAACAATCTGATACTATTTCTGACATAACAAAAAGTGGCCCATGCCCAAGTGACACAGTTTATTTATAATATTACCGACAATTTAACAGGTACCTTTACATTTGGATAAACACATACCTAATCTCTTATTATACAAATACCAACCGAAAAAAGTATATTAGGTACATATTACATTGACATAATATTCAAAAATCCTAACCTGAATAGCACCAAGCTGGCCATACAACGGGACTCTCGGTATCCATATTCCAAGAAAGCAGTTGAGTTGGATCCTTTTCAATATATAAATACACTCAAAACACAAAAAGGAAGGTTCCCTTTCTCCTCGGTAATCTGCACTAGCACTTTTGACTACGTTCCGCACTTTTCAAAGACCACAACATCATATTCTTCCACTTTTTTGAAGCTTAATCATGTAGAAAATAAGCTTCTAAATAGTAGTTTACCGCACACTTAGACAAATTTCGAAATGAACACATTCGTTGAAAATAAAATGGGAAGTCTTGGGTATATATATATATTCACTAACGAAGATTTTGTGTTATGTATAATGTTTTATTCAGTCATTTATCTGAAAACAAGATGTTAATTTTTGTTAGAATTTGTTCAATGGATACTTGTTGATCGATTGATAGTTACACAAAGGTGTTACGCAAGGATCATTTGTATGACCACTATTAATTTCTGAACTAGAATAATCCATTATAGAAATGGAATTATCTAGTTTAGAAATTATTCAAATCAAAATAAAAACATATTCGACCATAAAAGATTATTTGAGTAAATGAAATATAATTTAATTGCTTCAAAGAAACTTCTAATGGAAAAATAATAAATAACGACACAACCCATACTAGAAATGACTAAAAATAGTATTACAAAGAAGGTAGGTGTATAATTTAGTTTTAAATAAATGTCTAATAAACAATTTAAAATAAATGTAGTAATATCTGAGCTATCAATTTTTACGTAGCCTGTTTTCTGTGATTGTTCTCTTACCGCTTCATCATTAATAATGTTACTAGTTATTATAGATTTAAAGATAAAAGATATCATAGAATTTTATTGCATATTTCAATATTAATGTGAGATGTGCTCTGTCAGTTTTACTCATCCATATAATCTGTTAAGTCTTACGAATCGAAAATGATTTGTATAATGTAATCTATCACATATATACATGCAGGCAATCTTTCAAAAATCATTAATATTATTAATCTTTCGCTATTATTATTGATTATAATATGTGAGCATTATGAAAATGTTTATAATAAACATTTGTTGTTTTTTTATAGATGTGTACATGTCAAGAATTTAAAGGATATGATATATTTTTAAATCTGTAATGTATGCTGGGATAATCAATATTCCGATACTTGATTTCATGATAAATTATTATGAATTATTGTGAAATTGAATGTTTTTTAGGGTTCCTTGATTAATTATTATGAGGCACAAACTTTGTTTGAAATGGCAATGTTTGAATAAAATCTTCCTTAGTATGTTCCAAAAATTTTTGGAGGTGAATTGTTATGGGAAGAACATGTTGGATTTCAAAAAAGTCAATGAGGGAACATTCTCAGCTTTGCTCATTCGATTGTATGTTTGCTTTTTTCTATTTGTTCGCTTGTGTTCCACAGGTAAATGTGCATCGATTCTTATTTAATTTTTTCTTACACCAACTTTATTTGTTGGTGGACTGAAAGTACAAAACCATATTAACGACATTTCGCAGTCATTTAATAGATTTGAATTTGAATACTGTTGAGATAATTTGGTCAACTGTAATTTATCAGATAATTTTTATTGAATTTAGTCTTACAAATAAACAAAAAATATGTTTTACAAAAAACTGGACGGATTTTTTTTGTTGTAGCAATGAAAGATACAAAATAATGTGAATTCTATTGGTGCTGGTTCTTTTGGAGTTGATGCCTACAACAACAAACTATAAAGGTACAACAATATTATTCTGTATTTTTCAGTGCAACAACTAACAACGTCGGTCCAATTTTTTGTGAAAAAAATATTTCACAATTTTGACTGTAACATTAGTCATGAAAATTGTTGAACGTTCAATAATACCCAAAAATTTATAGGCTTAGCTTGTACTTGTTATTTATTATTCAAAGATCTCAAAACATCGCGGCGCAAATATATATATTTCAGACTTTACTGCTGTAACTCGAAAACCGTAACTTAATTTAAATATTGCTACATATAATCTTTTCTTTAATTTGACCGTCTCATATTTTTAATGTTCGAAAAAAAATTGTTCTTCCACATAGCGGAAATACGCGTATCACATATTTCAGACTTCACCATTGCGAAACTCGGAAACCGTAACTCTTTTGAAAAAATGTTCAAATTAAACGTTTCCGGATATGGTGCCCTTTCTAATTTTCAAATCTTGAATTTTCGATTTTGGGAAATTTCACATAGCTGAAACACATTTTTCAGACTGTAGCGCGGAAACGTATGATGATTTTTAAAACTGTCCAATATAAACATTTCCGTATATGGAATTTTCATTGATTCTGCCGTCTCGGATTTTCAATATTCGAGAAAAAATGCCCCCTCCACACCCTTTGGGGGCGGTTTTTGGAGATAAGAAGATTTTGGATTTGATTTTTCTCAATTTGGGTCTATTTCTCAACTCTCCTCTTTCAAACGAAACAAAAATAAAAAAATAAAAAAGAAAAGAAAAAAAGCAAGGAAAAAAGCAAACATACAACCGAATGGTATACCTTCTCCTTTTTTTTGAAGTCGGTCAAATAGTAATGCAGTGGCCAGAAAATCGAACCCGGGTCAGCTGTACAAAAGGCAATTACGTTACCACTAAATTTACTATATTTAGTTAAATAATGCATTATATTAATTAATTTTGGATTGGTGCACTCCTTCGAACTATTTTGAATTAGCACATTCCTCTGTGGCCAGCATTATTCTTAATTGAGTCCAAAGGTTTATCTTCACGTATTAATCTATCTAAAAGATTCCGCTGGTGCTGGTAATTTTCGAAGAAGTGCAAATACAGGTAGATAGAAAACTTTGAAACCAACTTTAAAAATAAACGAGTACCAGCACCAATATTATGTTGTATTTTCGAGTGTAACAACTAATAAAGTCGGTGGAAGTTTTTCAAAAAAGAAAAAAAGAAATGTTTATGTTCTTCTAGGGAGTGAAGAAACATCCTCAATTAAATTCAGAACACTGTTGAACCCACATTTTAAAGGAGAAGATCTCAATCGCCATTCTCTAGCACCGCAGGGGACATTTCCTAAGATCTACGTTTGTTATTCAACCATTTTACAAAATAACCTAACCTATATACGTATACCAACAACAACTACAGGGCATATTTATTGAGATATCGTCGAGACTATAAAACGAGACTCAAAAGGCGCACAAATTATATACCTATATTCAAATTTGCATTATTTGTATATATATATGTATATATGTAACTGCCGAATAAAATTGATTTACAATCAAATCAATCTTTCAGGTGGATCGTGACAGGAGGCAAAGTCTTCTTTCCAATAACCTATGTATGTAGTATACCTGTATGTAAGGTATATTATGTTTGAATAATATGTTTTCAGGTCACTTGGTAAAATAATAAATCAGTCTTGATTTTTATTGACACATACACAAGTTGTGGATGTAACAACAACAACAACAAGTTATATATTATTTATTTACACATATATATGTATTAGTTGATTAATGGATGTGAGAATCAAAGTTGTTTGGGTTCTCTTCTTAAGACTGGTGAGTTAACTGAAGTTTTCATCAAAAATACATTCGAACTGTGGCATGTTATATGGGAATATGTATCTATGTCTTTACTTGAGTCATATGAAATAATTATTGCAGAATGTTAAAACATCTCTTGTAACTTTATGGAGCAGAATTTTTCTTATTGATCAACACACAAACTAATAACCAAGAGTCTTACAGGCTTTGGTTTGTGCGTGTTATATAGTAAACTTAGAACTACGATTTTGATGTTTTCAGATTCATTTGAACGATGAGATTTGAGAAATAGTCTCATATTTTATAAAAACTCCAATCCGAAATGTCCTTCCATCAAAAAAACCGCCTCCGAAGCGGTGAACGGGGCAAATCTCAAAAATCGAAAACATTTAAATTGAATAGTTTTCGCTACATCAGAGGAGAATTTGGACGACTAGCAAAATTGGATAATTGCTGGGTATAACTCAATTAGAAATGATCCTGGTGTGTTTGAAAGAGTTCGGCAGTCAATGACGAGAAGATTGAATGCTGGTATCCAGGCTGGAGGAAGTCATTTCGAACATTTATTGTTTTGATTGAGCAACTTTACATGTACTTTTTGGTAATAAAATTTTATTCGCTCTGTATCTTCGAAACAAAGGGATTTCTGAAAAACCATCACAGGACATTATATTCTTAGAATAGGCTAAGGAATAAACCCCGATGTTTTGCCGCATGTTTACCTAACACCCTGTATATATCAACCAAGCCTTATGATTTCAATTTTGAAAGTGATAGTTTATAACCTCAACCCACACATTATCCTGAAATCTTGTAGTCAACACGTTCTTATTAATACTTTTATACATACGTACATATTTATTTCTCCCCCCCCCCCTTCCGTCTTTGATACACTTTTACCTGTCATTTTTCGAGAGTACCTAGC
This sequence comes from Crioceris asparagi, assembly GCA_958507055.1. NCBI lineage: Eukaryota > Metazoa > Arthropoda > Insecta > Coleoptera > Chrysomelidae > Crioceris > Crioceris asparagi. Next base: position 316,193 of record OY293832.1, read on the forward strand.
ATATTACTAACTAGTACCAACTATACCAGCTTGTTTTTACATTTCATAGACTCTTACTTTCACTAGGTATGGAGAGTTAAAAGTAAAATAGTAGCAAGTACATTCTAAAAGTCACTCAGAAGTAATTAGAGGAATATGATAGGTAAATCATTTACGGCGACGGCGATAATTATATGTAAATTTATATAAAAATATTTATGGAGAAAATTACGTGAAATGGAAAAGTAACCTTAGATTATTTAGGTAATAAAATAAAAAAGAAAAATTTTCTAGATAAAATTTCAACTAATGTTTAAATGTATTGTATAAAGATAAAATATTATTTGCTTTTTTTTGTTCGTGTGCGCGTCTTATATAGTAAACGTACTACGATTTTGATGATTTTTGATTCATTTGAAAAAGGAGACTTGGGAAATGGCCCCATATTCATAAGAAGAAACGTAGATCCGGAATCTGCTTCCCTCCTAAAACCGCCCCCGAAGGTGGTGGAAGTGGAAAATTTTATCGAAAATTTAAAATCAGAATTAAAGACAACAAATTATCCGGTCGGTAAAATTTTTTATAAAAAATATTTATATTTATTTACTTCTATCATCCTCAGTGGGCTGTGCCATAATATGAGAACATGTGTTTGCTAGAGTTTGATTGAAATAATAACTCATCATGTCATAAGCATTGGGAGTGTTCAGATAACCAGTTATGAGCGCACGGTGGACATTGAAAGATTATTTAACTTCATATGAATCCAATACAAAAAAACGAACTACTCCAAATATGACAATAATGAACACTGAAAAAAAAAATTGTTTCTGGTTCCCGCCATATTTATACGACTTCTTCTGACATTTCCCTAATGAAAAACTGTGACATTTACATTTTGAGATTGGAATAAAATATAAGTAGCAGTTTATCTCTTAGAAGAAAAATACCGACAAAACTTGGAAACTACGAAATGACCAACAACAACAAATAGGTATTTCATGGCTGAATCAGGTAAAAATGCGGATTTTTACAGGTAGGTATGTAACCCTTTATATACTACCTGTCCTTGTGGCTTTACCTAGTTTGCTAAATAAATAAATACTACAGCAGACCAAGTTGAGTACATACAAATCTTAAAAGGTTTCTCAGTATACAGTAAGGTTTCTTTTTGTCATTGCTAATACATTATTTTTCAAAGATCTAACTAAAGTCTCGTCGATGATTATAAGCATTTTTGAAGAAGTAAAAAATTAGTTCTCTAAAATCCTTTAACTTAACAGGAAATATTTTCAAATTCTTTTAAATTGCTAGTTGATAAGATATAAGATATATTATAAGATTTTGCTAAAACAGAAAAGAGGATGATATTTTTTGTATAACGTCTTTCTGTTCAACGCAAATGAATAAAAATTGAGATGACTGTAGCATCCAGAAAATGCCAATCTGATATTGTGAATAATTTCAGTTAATTTATAAGCTTTTTGAAAACACCACTTCAACAAATATACATAGCATATTTATTTTAGACCGAATATGACGGAGGATGTTCGTACGCGCCTTTTTGCACATTGGAAATGCTGTGATTTTGATGATTTATTTTTCCCAAATGAAAGAGGAGCGCTGAAATATGGTCCCATAGTAATAATAGTATTTTTACGCGTTTTGCTTCGATTTCGATGATTCCGCAGGCAATTGAAAGAAAGCTGTTGAGAAATGGTCACATATTTTTCCAAAATTCAACATGTATTTCTTAAAAAAAAAACGTCGAAAAGGGGGTAGAAGGGATTCTTTTTCGAAAATCGACAATTTGATTTAGCAACATTGGAAAACTTTGATTTTAATGTAAAAAAAAACAAAACAGTTTCCTTTTAACCAGTGAAAAATTAGGGAGTTTTGAGTTTTTAATTCCTATTGGTTTAATCTTTGTCTTTTATGTGTTATAAAACTGGTTCAATTATATTTCTATAATAGCACGACGAAAAAATAACCAACTAATTATCACCAGATTCTCACATAACTAATTACATAACGTAACTATAAATCAATGTATATATCAATACAAATCAACAAGTACCCACTATATATACAACACATTCAGGCGACACACCACAGGTATATATGGTTCCAAAATTACATTAAGTAATTAGGTAGTACCATAAACACTTTTGATAGTACAAGTAGTACCAAAAAAAACAGATTTCAATCACGTCACGTAGCGATTCTCAATAAACCAATTTGCACTCTTCAACCACCTTGCGAAGTAAAGTAGTACCCAAAAGTACTACTTGGGTAGGAATAGGTACTACTCGAATATAAAAAAAACAACAATCGAGCCGAACGCGAAGCTGGGAAGCGAAATCGCGAGCGCGTGCCTCCTCAGCCTACTACTACTACTACTGGTACTGCGCTTGATGATGGTACTACTGACGGTGGTGGTAGAGTAGTGGTACCACTCTACTTACTACTATTACCGGCACTCTGGTCGTCGTGCTGGACACACTGGACGCGACGACCATACCAGACCACAACGACGAATGGACCCTGTGTGTGTCCTCCACAGGATGGAAGATATTTTAGACAAAGAAAGCGATATATATAGGTAAAGAGAAGTGAATATAGATATGGGCAGGTCGACGGTCGCCGCCGCGCAATCGGCAATGGCAGAGCAGAAGCAGCAGGTGCAAGCAGGTGAGAGGAGACAGTTGACGGTCGAAGTTCGAAATCTGGAGTGGTGAGTTAGAGAGGTAGAGTGTGGGTAGTACCTACCTGACGGAAAGGAAAGAGAGAGAGAGATGGAGAGAGGTGTAACTAAAGATAGAATGAAGAGCGGGAGACTGGAGCAACGAGCAGCGTGTAGCGATGAATGGCGCGAGAAGATGCTTCTCGTCAGAAGGAGGAGTGGAGGTCGCGTCGTCTTGCGCGACCTTCTGAGATTTGGTACGTATTAAATATATATATATATTTGGGGCCATCATAGAGTAATGGGAGTACTCTTAATGCAACTGAAAGATTTTTGAAATCATATGTATGGAATGGTGACGTCAGCACTTAACTAGTCTATTTAGTTTGTTTATTAGTTACTATGATAACTACTACCGAATTAATATTTGATTATGAATACGGCTTTTAAGCTTGAATAAGATGGATTTAATAGATATTTTTTACCAAAAATTGGACAGGCACTATTAGACTTGGTGCACTGAAAAAATACAAAATAATATTAATTCTATTGGTGTTGGTACTTTTGAAGCTGTGCAATTGTAGGACTTTGGGGCGGAAATGCACATATTTCAGACTTTATCATTGCTGTAACACGAAAACCGCAACTTTTTTTGGAAAATGTCCAATTTAAATATTGCTACATATAATCTCATCTTTAATTTGACCGTCTCATATTTTCAATTTTGACAAAAAAATGCCCACACATATATTGGTCTTTACCTTTGATATGATCTCATCTTTAATTCTGCTGTCTCAGATTTTCGATTTTCGAGAAAAATTATCTCCTCCACCCCCTTGGGAAGAAGTTGAATGTCGATTTTTCAATGGGACCTTCTCTCAATAGTCTTTTTTAAAATGGAAAAATATTCATGAAAATGGGAGCACGTTGGGTCGTCGGTCAAAAATAAGAATAGGTCTAGTACAATTTTGAAATGAATGCGGTAGAAATTACGAATATTTCATACGAAAATGGGTTTGACTGCTGAACACAAATCAATAATGGTGGATTCGATATTAAAACAATTGCAAATCCTTATTTGAAAAACCCTAAAAGTGAAGGTAAGTAAACGAGTATGAAGGAACAATTGGGATTATGTTCTTTAAGCAGGATGGAGGCACCCTTTCATATCTACCGACCAATTAGTATTACGGCTGCATTATAATTACACAGATAAATTTTATAAGCTGATGGCCACCAAGACTGCCTGATCTTAACCCAGTGCTGTAAGATTTAAGAAAGAGACTCTTATCATGGAGGAAATTCCTACAATTGAAATGAAAATTCTAAAAACGCAATATTACTTACAATTTGCAAGAATGGTTGCTGATAGTTCAGCAGAATGTATAGCGGAAAGTTTTCCAATTCATTGAATTATATTTTGTTTATTTTTCTGAAAAAAATGACGTTTTTTAATATTTTACACGTCTGATTTTTCCACGGTAGATCAGAATACTTAACGGACTGACTTACTTGGATGTAAACCTAATGAACTACATAATTACAAAATTCTGTTCAAAATGCTTTCAATAATGAAAAATTCCGTTAATTTTATATATAAATAGATAGAACATTAATCATTAAAAACTAACTAATTATTTACCAAAATATCAATTTTATTACCACCAAAAAAAACATCATCGAAAATTTCTAATTTATTCTTGTGACTGCAATAATCTGTATCGGAAGCAGAGATCGATTAATCATTAACTGTTAGAAAAATCGAAGAAAAAAAAATATTGGAAAACTGGTTCACTTCTTCAAACAACAACTGAAATCGTTTATTTATGTAAATTGACCATCAACGTGTGATCTGAAGAGACTAAGACCGCAGAGAGGTTCATCTTTTCTACTATTCTGGTTGTTTTTTTTATCAACCGATGAACCCGTGAGAAAATCCTCAAAAAATATAAGTATCTATATATATATATATATATATATATATATATATATATATATATATATATATATATATATATATATATTCATTTTAATTGATTAATAAAAATGTTTTATATTAATTGGACAGGAAGGCTATAATATAATATATATATATGCATATAACCTACTATGTTATAAATAAAAAGATAATTTATTAAAATGACACATGCAATCGACAGGTTATAAAAAAATAAGGATATATTTATAATATAGGTACCTATCAAGATGAAGATTCTCAACATTATATAAAGAAGAATCTGAGACAAGAAAACCGTAAAATCGTAAAAATTCATTGACATTTTTATTATCTATACTAATATATCAATCTTTTTGGTTTTGTTGATTGTATACCTCCATTCGACTATCTGCATTTTTTGCAACTGTAGTTAGATAGAAGACTTTTGGCACCAACTTCAAAAGTACCAGCACCAATAGAATAACCATTATTTTGTATTTTTCAGTCCACCTCCTAATATAGTCGGTCCAATTTTTAGTAAAAAATACTTACTTTACAATTTTGAGTGAAACAATAGACATGAAAAATGTTGAACGTTCACTATTACCAAACAAGTGAAATTTTTAAAAAAAAAATTATAAATAGTTTTTATTGGGCATTTAAGATTTAAACCGTACCGATAAGTACCTACTATTGCTATCCTTTTCTCGATTTTAACTATACTTATGTATATGTGTTTGCCAGCAACAGCAATTCCATAACAAATTACTGTTTGTCTACCACAACACAAAATTAAACTTTAAATTAACTATAACGTCTGACGTCTGACAATTGCGACATAACCATAGACGATCTTCCAGAAAGTACCTATATACCAGAGAACGAGACGTATATATACGCTCCATGCTCGTGCGTAATTCCAGTGACGGATCCCATTGTCATTCCATGTCGACATTATAATGATCTTGGTTGAATGAGATTGAATGAGATAATTATAATTACCAATATTGGATCACACTTGGAATTTAACAGGCGGCGAGATGTCTGAGATCTAAGTACAAATTCGAAATTTCAAGTCACTAGACCGTATGGGGCCTGAGAAATCGCTGCGGAGTCCATTGATACAAGAACCGAAAGTAATAAAAACCATTTGAAAAGATAGTAGTAGTTATTATTTAAAAATCTCAAAACATCGTGGCATAGAAGTACTGCATCTCATTTTGGTTGAGACAGCCAGTTATCTCGGTTGTTGTTGCAGATACTTCTTTTGTTCTACATAGTTTCTCAGCGATAATTTCAAATTGAAAATTTATCCCATAGAGAATCCGCAGTGGCACACCTAACCTATGATTATTTAAAAAAATGTCCAATTCAAACGTTTCCGCATATGGAATTTTCTTTAAATCTACCGTTTCGAATTTTCAATTTTCTGAAAAAATTGCCCCACCACCCTCTTTCGGGGAAGTTTTTGAGGGGAAGGACATGTCTAATATTGTTTTTTTTATGGGACCAATTATCAATATTTCTCTTTCAAAAAATCATCAGAATCGAAGCACGTTTACTTTGCAAAAGGCGCGAGCAAAAAAAAACATGCAGACATACCTCATCCGTTTGGTTTGTCGGTCAAAAATCGAAGCACGTCGACTATTTGGCGCGAACATCCATTAAAAATTAAAACAAGAGGGGGCCGGGGGAAACAGTCGAATTGTATACCTCATAAATTTGATTCGTCGGTCAAAAATAAAGAATGGTGTTGGTTTATGTATTTGTTTCAATGTTGCTAAATAAAAGACTTTGATTTCTCAAAAGTGATGTTTGAATATTAAGTAATTTCAGATGATTCATGAGATAAAATGACTAATCTATCCTATATACATAGAGTACCGTAGAATGAGCTTAGTTTTTGAAAAAAACCTTCACAAGGATAGAAAATAATATACATAAACCCAATAAGATATATATATATATAGGTGTATACATTAATTTATGTTAACATTGTCACATTAAATATATAGTTGATATTATTATTGGTAAGACCATATCTAGATTATTTATATGGAATGACTTCCTTATGATCGTATACATCCATGACATTCTAGTTCTTGAGCTTTTTTTCAAGGTGGGGCCCTATCCTAGCGCTTGCAAAGCTGTAGTTTCTGTGAATAAATTATATTCCAACATGTTTGCTTTATTTATTGGGAATTTACTGTGTTTTGGTCGTTTTTGAATTTGCGTTCCATCTTTCTCATTTGAATTTACATATACATATATAAATTTTTAATAGATTTTTACCGCCAATAATTAAAAATATTACCAATCTGCTTTAGAAATCATTATTGTCGTGACAGTATTACGAAGTTATCAACAAGTCTCTTTTTCGATACTCCAGAATCTTATTCTTAAAAAAACACGATGGACGGAATAATTTCAAATGAAAAATAATAGGCCCCAACGTAGGTAAGTATACGACTATATCACGAAATTAAGGCATTTTTTTAAAAATCACCAACAACATCTATTCGCCTCCATTTCACGATTAATTGCTACTAATGGCTACTAAAGTGCGTAATACCGTTCTTGGTACGCAGCCATTGCTGACCAGAGACGTCACTCTCTATACAGCCTTCAGTGTGTTACAGCACTTTTGCATTTGTTGGAAAGCATAATAATAATAATAGTAATCCATGTAATATATAAGGTCGATGGATTTACCAACCTGTTGTGGTAGGTAGTCAAAATCCTTTGAAAGAAGAAGAAGAACACGAAGAAGAAGAAGAAGGACAATTGCACGCGGCTGCCGCATTTGTCCGTTCTCATATTTTATTATAAATCTACCTCCTGCTGGCATCCTATCGTCACTTCTTCTTCTTGACCACAAAGATAATATTATATGTCTTTGGTTTGGTCTTTTTAATAACTTTCAATGCAGGACAGTAGTAGGAGTGTGTACAGAAATTTTTTTGGCTTACATTCGTCAGTCAGGAAATTATTAGACAACAACACTTCAAAGATTATTCCGTAGTGCATTACTCAAGCAACTTCTTCTTTTAACTGGTTTTGATTTAATTTTATTACTTAAGTATGTACTTCAAAATATAGCAATTTGATCCTTCTCAAGGTATCTTTGTCCAAAATTCTCAACAAACAGTTACAAGAGCTTTTGTATAATAAGTACCTGACTTTTAATGTAAACAAGAACTCAATACATTAATTAACTAATAAAAGGCTATTTTTTAAATCTTTTTCCTCTTCGTATGCCTTATTTTTAACAAATGAAAACCATTCGTTAGTGATAAAGGTAAAGTTCTGGGTGTTGAAAATTCTTCTCTTTCTAGGGACCTTTATTCAAAATTTGTTTCAAGTCAACAGTTTTCGAGGAGTAATTTGCGAAAAATCTACACCTTTTTTGAGGTCTTCAATAATTTTTGCGATTGTTTCTGAAACGTTCGCACATTTTAACAAATAATAGGAACCACTATAAAGCAAACATTTTTCATAAGGATTTCCACTATAACAGAAGACTATTAACTTCGGTTCTAAATGAAATAAAAGGAAACAGCTTCCTATATTTGTTTCAACTATTTTCTTTGTTATTCACTAGTAATATAATTGCAGTCTTACACTACTGAAAAATTAAGATCAATGGATGAATTTTATTCTTCCACACTTCCAACTAAACTGCAGCGGCCCTGTCGATCACTTTTATTGTACACCTTTTTTTCCCAACTTATTCTTCCATCATCAATGTGCCGCGAACCTGTTTCCTTGACCAATAAGCTACTGTTATAATATTCATTCCACAACAGCAGCAACAGAAGACGAAGAAGAAGAATAAGAACAAGACTTACTACTACAGCTTCTTTAAATCCAGTGCTGAGCTCCTCCGCTTTTTACCAGTCATACAAAATATACACCTATATACACTCATCATCTTCTCCATCATCATCAACTATACTGCCTACTATCAGGTCTGTCTGTCTGTCTGTCCGTCCCTTTCGTCTACCCTGTGGCCATCATACGACAGCAACAAAGGTCATTGTTGTTAGTTGTGTCGGGGGGGGGGCAGTCGGTAGTAAAAAAATGGTGACTGCTTGATATTGGTTGGTTCGTTATTGTCCAGTCATTACTACTAAATTAAAAAAGGGTTTACTGTATAATAAAGGTCAAACTCTCTGATAGATTCCCTTTTTTTATTGACCGAGGTATACAATTCATTTGTTTCTATGAATGTTTTTTTATGGATGTTCCCACCTTATAAATAAATTATAAATTATGAAAGATATTCTGAAAGTGGCTAGATGCATAATACACTGACCAAACGGTTATAAGAGTATAAGAAGAAAAAGAAAAAATGAAGAAGTAGGTAGCTCACCAGAAAATGATGGCTTTGGAAAAGACGCATGATTGGGAAAAAATCAAATACAAAAAAGACTGTGAAGTGGGGTGCACAGCAGATGGATCAAATATTCCGAGCAAGAAGGAATCATGATCTTGATCCATTTCAAACTCAATATCAGAAAAATTAATATATTTGGAAAGCTTTTTAAAAATATTGTGTTTACGGGCGAATATGTGATTTGGATGAGTTGAAGTGGTTTTTTTGTGATGTTTGGGAAGTTTTATAAAATAAAATCCGGTAGTTGTTAACTAATTTAATTGAACTACTCAATAAAACATTTTTCTTAGAAACAATCACGAATAAATTATACCGACATTTGAGATAAAAAGATTAAAGGGTCAATTTTATTATACCTGAAACATTCTACAACCCAATTAGTATTGGGCATGGCTCATTTTGGAATTCATTCACATATATATATATATATATATATATATATATATATATATATATATATATATATATAAATAAATCCAACATATATTATCTTCGAAAGGCTGCTGGGGCTCACCGCGAGAGTATAAATGAAGAAATAGCCATCGGCTGTGTTGGCCTCAGAGGTCACCACCGGAAGCGAGCCATCATCTGGAGCGCGGCTCGCGATCGGCAGCAAAAGCAAAAGAAGAAGGCAGCACGAAGATAACGAAAAAGGATGCGGCGTTACCAGAAGAAGAAGAAGAAGATGACGTAGTGGTGGTGGTGGTGGTAGTGGTTACAGAGCATATTAGAGCAGGAGCACTTGGCGGCGGCGGCGGCATGTAGGTCCACAGAAGAAGAAATCGGAGCAACCGGTGCAATCTAGAGGCGCTCACAAAAGAGCGACTGGCCAGTCATTATAACGTCCGTAATTCCGTAATTTATTTAATCTGTATTCTCAGATTGATCCTGAATCTAGAACCGATTTTTCATTTCTAGTGGAATATCTTCCCTTCCTTCCATTGGACCACGAGCGATAACACCACTCGAAATCTTAATAGAATATATGTTCATATGAATAATAACAGAATTCCAGTGAAAAATACCAGTTTGAATGAAAACTGAATTCGATTGAAAGTCCAGAATGGGTACCTATAGTCCCCCCCATCCCCCCGACGAACCACCTACATATCATGCTCAGTTTAAGAATGTCAATGAGGTGACACGTAGGTACTTCTATTTAGGCTATTGAAGCTGAGAAAACATCGTTTTGTTAGAATCAAATGGAAGTTAGTTGTCAAGACATAAATATTAGGTATGTTTGGATGAGCAATTAAATAAGCGAACAATGGTTAACACCCCAATAAATACACATAACAAATGAATTTGGGCATTACAAAGTGGCCTCGACAAAAAAACTGCAATAAAAAAGTGAAGCGGTGTTTCTAATCCTTGGCTACAGAATGATACATATAATATCTGCTTTTAGCTCAAGTGGTAATGGAACATTTTCGAGTTCCACTACACAATGACCAGTCTTTCCACTTCTAGTGTCTCTGTTTACAATGTTATATAGTTATATTAGGTGCATACACCAGAGTGAGAGGTCGAGGACGAAAAAAAGAGGTGTATACCCACTAAGTAGTGGTTGGGGGGTATATCATCTATGAGGTGGGAGGGTGGGGCAGGCTCTGCTGCTGCTGCTGCTGGTGGACACGTGAGGAACGAGCGGTGAGCAGCGGGGAATACGCCGCCGCGCGCGGTCAATCTGTATTATGCCGCTTTGGCCGCTGGTAGCCGCAGGTCACAATTTTTTTTGGTTTGTGTGTGTGCTTATTACCGGCATCTCTCGAGGAGTGCGCGCTGTTGCTGCTGAGGGGGGGAGAGTGGTGAAAAATAGATCTTCGCGAAAGACAAGAAAATTATCAGTCAGAGTTCTCTCTCGCGGTCGGATATACCAGTTTGCTATATCTACACACACACAGTCGGAGTAATTTATTAAGGAAATTGCACTAGATATAGGCACCTATAAAGAGGTAATAGAAGAGGTCGGTTAAAGTATATTGGATAAAAAGATTGAAATACATACATGCGTATTCATAATCCACTCGTATTTAAATAAAAAAAACAAAACACTATCCTACCATAACACTGACATAAGAGTCATAAACCTAATTTGAGGTTAGACCTCCGCACTTAATTTAGTAGCGTACTAAGTTTCGATTATGAATACGACTGCAAATGTTAATGTTAGTAATTAAAAATGTTCATATCAACTTATCTCCAAAAACGCTTTGTTTTGAAGATACGGGGTGTTGAAATAACGTTTCTTCTTATTATTAAAGAGACTCTTTTAAATTTTACTTCAAACTTAGTAGGTATTATTGCCACTTAAAAACAAATGTATAGCATGTTGTTTTACCAGTGGCGTTCGTGAGACCATTTTAATTATTTTAAATAATAAAAAAAATTATACGTCAATGGTTTATCCCAATTTTGTTAATAGATTTAGATATACTGATTAATTCTTAACAAAAATGGTCTCTTTCATCTTTTCTCTAAAATGAACCGTTCCCGAGAAAAAAAAATTGTTTGCATGTGCACCTAATATTTGAGGTTTGCAAATTAAATTAAGATAATTCGCGTTATTTCAATTCGTTTTTATTTGCATTTGCAAACCTAAGATATTAGGTGCACATGCAAAGAAAAATTATTTTTTTCTCGAAAACAGTTCGTTTTAGCGAAAAGACTAAAGAAACCATTTTTCTTTAGAATTGGTCAGGATATATAAATTTGTTAACGAAATTGCAATGAACCACTGGCGTACAACATTTTTTTATTATTTAAAAGAATTAAAACGGTCTCACGAACGCCACTGATAAAACAAAAGCAAGTGTTTATCATGCTATAATTTTTTAATTTTAAGTGATAATAATACCTACTAAGTTTGTAATCAAAATTTAGTACAGTTTTCTTAAAAACAAGAAAAACCATTTTTTTTGCAATATTTCAACACCCCGTATCTCCAAATCGAAGCGTTTTTGGAGATAAGTTTACATGAACTTTCTTAATTATTTTTATCTGCTGAATACGCTGTTAAAGTTTCCCAATAATAATTCGGACCACCCTGTATAACGGTTCGAAGTAAAATCTATCGAGTAATAAAAAAATTATCCCCAGTAGGCTGTGAACTATTCAAACATGTTTCAACTATAGTCAGACAGGTGAAGAACACCTACTTCCCTGCTTCAAAATAGTGGAAGGGGAACATTTTTTCGAAAATTGAAAATTTCATTATAGATTTTTCACAAAAAAGTTTAAATTGTCCATTTCACAGAAAAAAAATAAGAATTTCCCAGTTAGAGCACTTGTAATTAATGTCATCGCCATATTTTGAGATCAGTGAATAAAAGGGAGCATTTATTAACTGCCATAAATAATGAAACATTCGAAAATGTGAAATATATATTTTTACAAAAAAAATAGTTGGTGCACTGAAAATACAAAATAATATTATTATTCTTTTTCAAAAAAAAATAGTCAATTGATATTTTTAAATAGTTTTTTTAATACTTAAGAAGCTTAAAATTTGTACTGAAACATGGAACCATAGAGACTCATATACATTTATGCGAAGAACAACAATCAGTTACTGGGTTCGGTCACTTTAACTTCGCATGGCCATGAAACAGTTAAAACGCTCTATCTACACGATAACATCGATCTGTTGATACGCGTTATGTCAAGTCAACTAATACGTCAAATGTCAGAAATACTTTTCTTCCAGTATGTCCTTGTGTGTGTTTCATAAATCATCTGTGGTCCAACATTAGTTTTCAACGATAATATTTGTATATCATTGTTCAAGTCAAGTAAAGTGGCAAAGAAACTTGAATGCCTAATAAAAACTATTTAGTATCTTTATCCTAAAAATTACAGTTGTTGAATGTTCAATTATTAGCCATGAAAACCTTTTAACGTCCCCCTGTTCTTTATTTTCAGTTGTCCTCCTCTCTCACCATAACAAAAAAACTATCATATCTCGAAGCATTCCTCTGTCATTATTACAACTAGATCAAGAGACATTAAACAACAATAATAACAATAATAATACACCTGACCACCATTTACAACTACACATATCATTATAATAGTATTTATCGAGATTTTCAAATACCGCTCGCTCCACTTTATGTTGTGAAAAGCGTTTCGAAAGTACCGCTGCTTCTGTTGTTGTGAGTATTATTGCTTCTGGTCGTACCTTATATATAAGTAAATCTATCTATATATATATATATATATATATATATATATATATATATATATATATATATATATATATATATATATATATACCGGTTTATATACTCGTAATATCTTCACAATTGTGCGAGAAAACTGTAAAAAGGACAGAGCATATTATGAGCGATCTAGATATTCATATAGAGAAGAAGTGTAAAGTGGGTAGGAAAACGATGAAAATTGCTCAACAATGGCTGTCGCTGAGATCACGCGTTCTTGATCAGGTCACCACTATGTTTTCTCGTATCGGGATAACCCGGCCTTCTCAACACATTAAACACCTGTTCAATTGAACGTTTCTGGTTTTTTCTTTTACTTTTTGTTCATCGCACATAGCAAAATGGCATCAAGGAAGGTCACTGCTCGAAGATCTTGAGAGGCTGTATATTCTCGGAAACAAATGGACCAATTCTGTTGCTCTTTTGTTTATATCGAACCACCCACCTGAGATAGCAAATGAGCATTCTGATCGCACTAGCTAGCAATAGCCGAAAAATGTGTTTTTTTTATCAAGACTGTAGACCGAAAACGGACCTGAAATTGTCGACTTTACAGATTGTACATCGAAACAATATAAGCATAATAAATATTTTTTACAAAAAATTGGACCGACTTTATTAGTTGGTGCACTGAAAAGTATCAAATAATATTAATTCTATTGGTGCTGTTACTTTTGAAGTTGTGCAGTTGCAGGTAGATTGGTAACTTTTGGCACCAACTTCACAAGTACCAGCCCCAATAGAATTAATATTATTTTATACTTTTCAGTGCACCAACTAATAAAGTCGGTCCAATTTTTTGTAAAAAATATTTATTTCACACTTTTGAGTGTAACATTAGTCACGAAAATCGTTGAACGTTCACTAATACCAATGAAGATAGTACTTATTCTATTACCCACGTATATTCCTTGCTTGTAGTTGTTATTATTGAGATCTCAGAACATCGCTGCGGAAATACGCTTGAATATTTTAGTTGTTACCATTTTAACACCGATTTTACTCGAAAACCGTAACTCTAAGGGAAAAATGTTCAGTATAAATGTTGCTACAAATAATTATGTCTTTCATGTACTGCAAACAGATTTTCAATTTTCGACAGAAATCGCTCTCTCCACATAGCGAAAATAGGTATATTTGAGAATTTAAAATGTCTCTATGTCGAAAACCGTTACTCTTTTGAAAAAATATTCCATTTAAACGTTTCCGGATATTGTCCTATCTGTAATTATATCAACGCAGATTTTCAATTTTCGACAAAATTTGCCCCCTCCACCCCCTTCGGGGGCGGTTTTCGGAGGGAACGAGATGTCGGATTCCCGTTTTTATGAATATGGGACCATTTCTCAAGCCTCCTCTTTCAAATGAATCAAAAATCATCAAAATCGGAGTACGTTTACTATATGAAAGGCGCGCACAAACCAAAAAAAAAAAAAAAAAAAAAAAAAAAAAAAAAAAAAAAAAAAAAAGCACACAATCGAATTGTATACCTCCTCCTTTTGGGAAGTCGGTCAAAAATAGGTAGGTGCACTTAAAGATCATGGATGTGCAATATTTTCAGTTTAATACAACTGCATCGTCAAAAGTATCCTGTGAATCTTACGATTCACATGAGATTGAACTTTATTGAATGTCTTATTCTCAGTCAATAATATCATCTTCTTCTCGACCTGTCAAACGAGAAAAGACACCACCGTCAAGAAGGTACAAGACAGGATTCAGAAGAACAGATAGGTATAGATATATACAGGGTGAATTTTGAAGACCTGTAAATATTTTACCATGAAGACTATTATAATTTTACAGAAAAAATATAAACTTTATTGGTATCTATGAGCGAGAAAATAATATGTCCAAATTGTCGCATTTGACTATAAAATATTCCAGCACAGTACCTGATTTAGGACAAGACCAATATCTACCATTGTTTATTTAGCCATAATGAGTCCAATAAGTTGCCTTTGTTTAGTTATTTGGTATTATTGTTGAATTAACATCAGTTTGATATCGGTGAATGGAAATGAGATACTACCAGGACGTGTGAAAATTCGGATATTTACCACTACCGAAAAAAAGAGCGATCTTCAGAATCCTTGTGATTTCTTCCAATGGGCTAATATCAAACTAAGGCTGATGTTAAGTTTGCGTATTATATTGATAAAGTTCCAAACGTCTATATTTGAGAACATCGACTAGGGTGAGAGTTCCGCTTCGTAGTTTGTCATTGCTTTCCACAGTCTGATGTCAAGATGACTCTTTTCACCAACAACAGGACCAGACGTCGCCATCCCCAAATAATTATAGTAGTTCTCGCTAAATAAGCACAAAGAGGTATTTTTGGACAATCTTGGCCAATTTCTGGGGGGCTTTCCTTCTGCTAGGAGGACACCCTGTGTAATGAAAAACAAAAGCGCGCAACGTGAACTTCTTCTTCTTCTGTATCGTTTTCTGTTGTTATATTTTGATGTTACATGGTAACTATAGTTATAGAATTTGCGATGTCTTCTTTCTATATTTATATATATATATATATATATATATATGTATATATCTGTTAGAGTATATATATAACGTGAGTATTGTGTTGTAAGCCGTTTGCTAAATCATGCGTTAACACTGAATCACGATCATCATCATTTCGCTTTCGTCTTTGTTTTCTTTTCTTCTTGGTCGTTGTTTGTGATATGGCGTTCTTCGGGTTCCGACGCTTTGTTGTTGTTGTTAGCATCTTTGTTTATATATTATGTATACTCTCTACCATATGCTCTTTTGTCGGTGTTTTATATTTTACCTTTTCTCCAGAAAAATAAAAGCAACAACAATTGAAACAAGTTGAAATGTTGGATTGTAGCTTTAATCTGTAAGGGGTCCCGTTGATTTCTTAAATAATAAGAAAGATTATTTTTAAAAATGTTGCGTAATGTAACGGGAATTCATATTACAACTAGGTTCGATTTATTTTCACTTATAACTAAACGACTATATATACATTTATATTCAGAGCGCCACCTAGCGTTTAGCGCTATATTTATTTATGTTCCGTGTTCTCTGCTAGCTCGCGTTCAACTCACTGACTATGACTGACTCTTCTTTCCGTGGTCGATCTTGTTTATATCCACTCAACCTCCTATCTCGAAGCTTCTCATCCCTCTTATATATTGTTCTGGATGTATTTCCCGATATATTCATTCGAGAACAATCCAAATCAGTACATTCTCCATGCTTCTGGATTGCCAGGATGTTTGTGCGTGTTGGTGTATTCGGGTAAGTTTTCATGTTACACTGAAATTTAGACTTCTTTAACATTCCGATTTAAAAAAAAAATGGAAAAACTTCAACCAATCCTGAAATATTTTGAATAAACCGTAAATCAGCAATTATTTTGTTTTTATTTATTTTCACATTTGTAGAAGAAAATTGCAATTTTGCATATACCAGTAATAAACCAAGACGAAGATGATGGGATTTTTCATATTTTTTGAATTTTGGAATGATGATGCCATCTGTCATTTTAATTAATCTATACTTTATAATTTATACTTTCTAGTGCGATAAAATTAGAACAGGTATTCGTCAAGGTTATGAATATTGACTACTTTTGTCATTTTCGATTCGTCAATAATGACGAAAATGTATATATATATATATATATATATATATATATATATATATATATATATATATATATATATATATATATATATATATATATATATATATATATATATATATATAAGCAGTAGGTAAGGTAGAAAAGTAAAGTGGAATGTCCGAAAAGAATCTTCGTCGAAGTTGCTCTGTGCGATCGAAATTGTTGATCATAAATTCAGGTCTCTCAGACAGACGGACGGACGAATGTGTATTATATTTATATCCAGTTCGAACGCCAATTAGGTGATGTCCTGCGGGTCACAGGCTGCTGCTGTGCTGCAGCAGCTTCTTCTTCTTCTTCTTCATCTTCGTGTTTTTGTCTTCTTTTACACCCCTCACCTGTTGTGCCCCCCTCCCTACCACAGGTCTTCAACCGTGTTGAGGATGACTTGAAGAATATAAAATATTGACTCTCATCGCACTGCGCGACCTACCACTGATTATACCAAGAGATCCAGTAGCGTAGCCATATCTCTATAATATTCTTGATTGTAGATCCATCTATGAATGTTTAGAGCCGCCGTATTCATAATCAAATTGGTACTAAGTACTAAGACTTTCACGTTTGATACTATCGTTGCCATAGTACCTAACAAACGAAAGAAATTTGTATGGAACCAAGATTTGTATATTTCAATATACGTTTAGGTGAGTTTTGTTCCGAGAATAAATCTTTTACGGTTTCAGGTGAAAAAAATCTAGATTGCTAAATGTTCAGTGATTTATTTTATACCCTGAATAAATTCCCCAAATACCCACCCATGAAACAGGTTCACCTTTTACCTCACATGGTGATTTCGGTGACTGACTTTTATATAACAAGACCGAAAAGACTCAACCAGAACAAGTATCTCAGGTCAAAAGCTTTCATTCTATATATTATAGGTATAGAAGTGGTTCGAAGAAGCTTGCATTATTTTTGACCTTATCAGGTAAATTTCGAGTTTTTTCTTTTTCCCTTATGAGAAAGACAGGTACATACTTTTTAATTAACGGATGAGAAAATGTGTCTTGTTTGATTATGGCCAATTAGGAGACTTAAATACATAATTTGGTGCCTTACTTAAAATTTTAAAAATTTATAAGAAGCTTTATATATAAGAATGTCACAAATTTAACAAAAACAAAAGAAAGTAGACGAGCAATAACAAAATACTCCAAAAAACAACTACAAAATATTTTTTACAATAAATTGGACCGACGTTATCAGTTGGTGCACTGAAAAGTACCAAATAATATTAATTCTATTGGTGCTGGTACTTTTGAAGTTGTACAGTTGCAGTTAGATTGAAAACTATGGCACCATCCTTTTAAAAAAAATTTCAAACATAGAATTATATTAAGAAAACTTTATTAGCTCATGGAAACATAGGGACTCATATATACTTATGCAAAGAACAATTATGGTTTCTGTCACTAGAAATATTATGGAACAGTTACTCCCATATCTAATTTATCTAATTATATTAAACGAGCAAGGCTTGTATGTATATATATGAAAATTTTATTTCGAAATATGGTCTACCGATTTCGATGAAAATTCATATGTATGGGTTCTAGAGTACATTGAATCGATAGGTTGTATTCACATTCAGACGAAAAAACGTTTTCATCAATTAATATTCTCATTTTACGAGTTCTACAGATTATATGTGAGATACCAATATGAACTCGTTAACATCATCGGGTAAAATAGTCCTATTGTTAAACTTAAACCGGGTATTAATCTAGAGTTCCTCGGTTTGAATCCTGATCACCTTTGAGTTTTTTTTAACAAAACTCATTTTTTTAAATAAAAGATGTTAATATGAGTTTCTAATAATTTAATCGGTAATTTTCAATGAAAATTTGTACATATCTAATATATTGCGACCCTTAAGGTACACATTAGCTATTTCAAGGAGGGGTTAGCAGATTTTGGTAAAAATTAGCAGGACGGGGTTTTCGGAGTCGATGAATCGATTGACGATACTTTCATATTTAATCGGTGTGTAACTCGAGGTCCACACTAGCTATTTCAAGAATGGCTCCGCAAATAAAAGTTTCGGTATCTACCTATGTATAATGTTTGGGAGTTGAGAAGTCGATTAATGATACAGCTGAGTTCTGGTATATTTATCATTCATATTACACATTCATATTTATTTCGAAATCTATAGCTTACAAATATGTGAACAATAAAACCAGTATTTACCGATCGCAAAACATTTTAACCAGAAATATGCACATTTTTTAATAAGTTTAAATATCCTTAGTAACTCTTAAATCCTGTTTTACCCGAGCAAAGCTTGGTCTCCAAATATTTATATTTCTAAGCTCCATATAAACGTTAACGACATACCTATCTATTCTATGTAATTTAAAATCAACAAAATAAAATTACATACAGATACAAACTGGGCTTTAAGCCTATAGCAATTCGATATATACACCTATATATACAACACACATAATGTTTGTTCATGTTGTGCGCAAAAGATTTAACATTCAAGTACCTTATAGCAAAGTTATAATAAATAGATAACATCTGAGTAATGACCCGAAAATGACAGGGCAACCAACATAGGAAAGATACAATAAAAAAAAAGACATGAAAGATAACAAGAGGAGGAAACAGAAACGAGATGTAGTAATATAAATGAAACTGTACTTTCAAGCCGTAAGGCCAAAAAAACACAAGCGGTAATAAGGCCTTTTGAATTAATCTGGTCACTACGAAAAGTGAACGGCTGTAAAATAAAGTAACAGAGATACTGATTCGAAAATCTTGAAAATATTACCTATCCAGGATCGAAAATATATACCTGTATGTAGATATTTTTTTAATATCCAGATGAGATTGCGTTTGAAAAGATTATGAAAATTATTTAAATAATAAATAAAATATTTCCCACTCAACCCTACACAACATATGACATCCACAGATCCACACGCAATCTTAACATGAACTGTCAGTAACCTTTACGATGATATTCTTCTCTTCCAATATATCTTTATACATATATACATACATACATACTTGGAACTCTCTTCTTAAGTCTATATTTACTCAACAAATTAAGCAAGTGGTTGTGAGGTGATTCAAAAGATTATTTTCTATCAGGTATACCTACAGATGAAGGCTGCGCTCACCATCAGGTGTTTTCTTGTATACTGCCTTTTATTCAATGATGGAAAATAATGAGAAAACAACCAGAAAAAAATAACGTGATACGGTTCAAAGTGAGAACAAATTAAATAAATTGAGAAGTCGGTCGTTCCTTATTTATTTGTAAGCCAGCGAGGAAAATCTATCACCGTGTATTCAGACCAATGTGCACGATAACGATGTTACACCAATTTGAAGGTTATACTGTTGTTAACGAGCCAATGGTAGTCGTATTAAACGAGATGTCAGCAGGAGTAACTATATTATTCATAGGAGATGGCCTCCTAGGAGTCCAGATCTAATTCCCCTTGACTTTTTCTTTGGGGGTACTTAGAAAGTCTAGTACACAAAGCAACACCAACATCTACTACTCAAAAATTATGCCAGATAATTTCAGTCAACTTTTTTTTTATATAACTATCCAATATGCTATTAATAAAGATTATTTGTATTATTATATTACTATGAAGTTTAATTACCAAAGCAACTAGGTAATTTCAATTCAGTTAAGCAGAATCTATTTCCTGGAGAATTTTAAGTGCATCCTTCCTCAGTTAATTCTATACTGAACGAAGCGCGAGTCGTGAATGCCAAAAGCAAATCTGATTCGACCGTAAAACTCACTCAAATTGGAGCACATTTACTTGACAAAACAAGCAGATATAGATGACAATAAGAAAAAGAATCCAAGAAAAAATTAATGATTAAAACTACCAACAGCTATATAGTATATAGGTAACTATTCGCGTAGGCTTATCTTTTATAATACGAAGCCATAAAGCAAACAAATCAAACGTGCAAATGAAATAAAAAGCAACAACAAATAACCAAAACAACAATAACAATGTTGCTGACATTTTGATGAATCGATCGAAAGTGAAATGCAACAATATAAGGAACGATAACAATATACAATATGTCTGGGTACACAAATCTGTTGTGAGCAACTTTTCATCCTCTATTAATTACTTCATAAGAAGATATATTTGAGTACTTGATTAAAAGAGTTGAGGAAGCAGAATTAATAAGCATATATAAGCGTGTAGGTTATGTATTTACGATATAGGAGGGTGAAGAATATAAAAATATCTACTAAGAAGACTTATGATACTATTACAATAATAAATGTTGTATTATTTACAATTTGAAATGCATTAAGCTTATCTATTATAATATAATTTTACTACGCAGAGGGAGCGTGTCTTGATGTATAGTCCAGAGAGTATCAATTCATTTCAGTTGTGTTCAAATGTTATAAGACTAGGTCGAAAAAAAAATACAAGTGATATTTCAATGAATGAATCAAGTAGAGACATGTTCCTTTATTTACATAGCACATTTCGAATAAGTTTTTTGTTTATTTGGTTCTACGGATCTAAGAACTCTGCAGCACGGAAAAGATCTGCACACATAGCTATGGTCGTACTACTCGGATACATAACCTCTCCACCTCATTAGTTAAAGTGCGCGCTTTTTGTGTGTTTCATGATATCAATCTTTTAGCAGCAGCAATAGGTTAACCTAACCCATTCACTGCGATAGAAGAACACAAAGCACCAAGTAGTATCAGGCATATTTACAGTAGCTAATTACCGGAATGACCACAATAAGTAACAACATGAAACAACAACAAAAGATTTTCCGAAACCGATAACCAACGAGACCACAGTCTTTTATTACTGAAGAAAGAGATACTAATCCAATGTATGTTGTTGTATTTTTTTACTGTATCTTTGTGTAAAATTGATTACCGATTTACCGAATGCATTAAATTCAATAATATCAAGCTTTACAAAAAAAAAACTCATTCGATGTGTGCCGCATTGAATCATTTGAAATTGATCTCAATATTGAAAGAAATGCACAAAACTAAACTAATTTAATTGACCGTTGATGACTGTTCGCTCATTTATCTTGTCACATCCGATGTGCGATTTGTTCTCGTCACTTTTTCACACTCAGTGCTGATGAGAGTCAAAAAAAAAAGAGAATCGAAATCATCACTCGCGGCGTATGATGTGTTCTGAGAGGAAAATGTGGAAAAAGAACCGATACACAAAAATTGTAAAAAGTGATGAAGAAAAAAACCTTTGGTATACCAGAATATATTTTAGATCTTGAGACTAGGCGCAGAAGCAATAAGTTGTATTGCTACCGTGGTTTCATCGTTTGTTAAACAACAACAACACAACAATTATCTGTACAACGTGTACTCTGATACCGGTGTAGTGTATGTAGTTGGTTGCAGCAGGAGCAGCAAAACAACAAAACAAAATGAATGTTAATCGCTAGATAATTGCCGAGATACTATACATAAGAGAACTTCTACTTCAAGCCGAGAGAAATACCTATTACACCGGCCGATTAGACAAGAAGAAAAAAGGCCCACTACATGCAATGTTTTATATCAAAGAGGAACAAAAACGTAACCATCAGCAAAATAGTTTAAATTCAAATTTAATTGTGCATATTAAAATTCAGGTATTATAGGTCATAGTACATGAAATATACTTAGAATTCAATATATAATTTTAAAAAATCCATCGTACAAGAAATGTATACGTAATAAATCAAAAAATAAATATTTCTATTTCGTATAAAGAGTTTTATTTATGATCGTAACTTATTTTTGAGCCACCTTGTATATACCCACAAGAATTTATCAACGGAAAAATTAAAGCAATAATTAAAATTGTCGGGTGTCCGAGCGTTTTTTCAAAAAAAAACAAATCCGAACTGTGAATTAGGCAATGTATTTTGTAGTTCCATGATTCAATTTGTTCAACAATTTGATGTTCTATGATAATAACAGTGGCGCTTCATAATTTTGCATTCAGCTGTCTAAATAAAGTAGTATTTTAACATTATTTGTTAATGATATACTGGCCCCTTGGAAATATTTATGTCGTAAACATTTTTCAGTATTTTCAGGGCTACAAATAAGGTTTAAGGCTGGATTCTTGGAGGAATTCCTCTGTCTAACTTAACAATTTTTACGATAGTATTATTAGTGTTCTATGGTTTCAGTAAGTAATTTTATTTAGTTGTACTAAAACTTGGTAAATATTATGTTCTCTTTAAAAAAATATTTAAAAACTCACCAAAAAGATCATTTCCTTCCGGTGGAAGCTTGTCTGGAAAAAAGAAAAACTATCATTAGGATGGAACAGTAAATTTAGAAAAATATATCAAAAAAATCGTAAAATAAAAAAAGTTGTACAGTTATAGATTTGTACTTTTGGCACCAACATCAAAATGTAACATCTCCATTAGAATTAATATTATTTTGTATTTTTCATAGGAAACCATCTGTCAACTGTCCTCTTACCAATGCCAAAATAATTATTAAAATAGGTGTACATTTATTATACAAATCGCGCGAATAAACATTAAAATAAAAGCAGACAAACTATATCTCCTCCATTTGGAAAGTCGGTTAAAAAGCGTAGTGACTTGAATCAAAATATCTCTATACATTTTGGGGCACTATTATATCTCAAGTAAGTATTCATTGAACTTTGATCTATGAGCCCAGGACCTAAGGACCTCAAAATGTCATTAGATCACCCTTAGGTCAAGTATATCTACTGTTAACTTGCAAAAATTGACCTGAATTGATTTATAATATGTTCTGGAAATATTAGCCGAATATCCTCTCAAAACAGAAGTCAATAAAAATACAAAATACATGAATTTCAAAAAGAACAAAATTAAGTGACAATGTTATTTTGGGAAAAGTAATGAAAATGATCAAAGGAATGATTTTAAAAAAATAAATAATTCGGTATATTGGATATATTCAATTAAACTCTTTTTTTATAAACCTTGGTCCTACTTCATGTAATTCTATGGTGATATAACCGTATGGAATACTCAATGTACGACTCCTGCTCGCACTTGTCCGCGTATAACAGTAGGTACTCATCAAAGTGCTACTAAAACATGTCTTTACATAACATAATAAGTAATAAATCCTTGTTCCCTTATTATTTGTTTTAGAAATATTATTAAATGACTTACATGAACTCAAAAAAATTTCCCAACTGGGTTCACTTTTTATCAACTGCAACATAATGATAAAACAATAAAGTAGTAGACACTACTAAAAATGTTATTCAATGCACAACAATTATTTTTTTTGTTGTTGTCTTTTCAATATCACTTTGCACTATTTTTATCTCAAGAACAAATCAAACTGCACTTCAGAAATTCACACAACATTTTGAATATTATATATGTGTATTACCGATACGGAAAGTGACTAAGCCGCCGGGTTGCGTAGGATCTTCACAAACTTTTAGACCGAATGCAGTGGCGTAGACAATAATATAAACTTTGTCTACTTCGATAGAAAATTTACAAGATACTAATACATTTAATTATAAATTTACTTAGAAAGAAGTTCGATTTAAAAAAAAGTATGCTTATTATCCACTTTTTCTTGGAAACTGTAGAATAGTATTTTATCTAAAAGGTATATTCAATATAAAAAAACATATTTGAGTACTTGAGGAAAAATATTTTTTGAAAAAAAGTATGTTTCTTTTTTATAAAGCAAAGGTAAAGTTTATTCTGTAGGTTATTCAAGTGAAAATTGTACCATCTAAGATAAACAGCTGAGAATTATTAAATAATATTAACATGTACATCACTTTAGATTTGAATAAGTTGTAAACACAAGTTTGAATCAGATATATTAAAAGTTTGGAAAAAAGATCAGCGTTATTCAAGTAAATAGTTGAAATACAACAATTTTTACGAAATAGTTCGAATTAATTGTAGATAAATTTAGGTTAGGATAGAAGATTTTTGACACCTAGATACTTTAAAAGTACCAATACCAACAAAATAAACACACATATCGGTTGATATTTGATAGAAATCCGTAGTAAAATTAAAAGGCTAAGTATATTAATAAGAAAAAATATTATTTTGTATTGTTTAATGCATTATTTATTAATTTTTTGTATTAAAATAATCCGTTCTTATTTTTGAGCAACGAAATGAAAACACTATATATAAACTTCTTTTCTAAAAATTGTAACTTGAATATTGTCGACATTTTTGAAACATTTTTTATTTTGAAAACAAAATCACTCTGTAAAATATTGGAGCATTTTTTCTTGGTAAAATCTCATGTTAGGATGTGTAAAAAAAATATGGAACTCTTCTTTCAAATAAATTAAAAATCATCAAAATGCAAAATGCGTGATCATTCATAAGTACCTCTATATATTTCAAAGACGATGTACAAACTGTGCCAGTTTCATACTGGCAGACTATTCATACATTTTTAATTCACTATATTTATATATAGTTCAAAACAAGAGCCCTAGCGCACAAGTAGGTACACCACTGTCGTGAAAGCTCATCGGGAGTGAGGTCATGGGTCAGGGCTGGGTTGAGACCTGCGACCTTCACTTATAAATATATGTTTATGTTGTTGTCTATAATATTATTGCCTCTTCTTCTCTCTTCCTTCCTACAACTTGCACAACCATATAACCCACCGAATATATAACTCTTCGATAGACAAGACCGACAAGGCTTGTCTTCGAAAACAACTACACGAACACTAATTTACTTTTACTCTTTAACATGATTAGATATTTTCGTTTTATATAAGGAATTTGTGGAGTATACGATAAATTGGATACAAATTAGAATGGAGGCAAAAACTTGAAACGCTCGAATCAGTCTTCGTACTGTTTTTTGAGATAAGACTGGAATATACAGGCTAGGTAGGTATGTCAGGAAAGATATATGACGTCTATGTTTTTTTTAAATGTTAAATTCCATTTTCTTATTGCAGTAATTCTTTCTACGTGCGACCATCCAGACTGCCAGATTTATATCCTCTCGATTTCTACTACTGGGATACTTAAAAAGTAAAGTATAAGTGACTACTCGATCAGAATATTAAAAAATTTGGAAGCAGAATTGTACCAAAAATTTAAAAACATTACCATAGATGTAATCAAAAACATTCAAAAAGCACTTATTGATGTTCTTGAATCTATAGGCAGACATTTAATTTTTTTTACTTTATAATTTTGCAATAAAGAATCAAGATTTAAATTTAGAATAAATATTTTTTTACAAAAAATTAGACCGACGTTATTAGTTGGTGCACTGAAAATTACGAAATAATATTAATTCTATTGGTGCTGTTACTTTTGGAGTTGCGCAGAAGCGTTTAAATTTGAAAACTTTTGGCTCCAACTTCACAAGTAACCAATAGAATTAATATTATTTTAAATTTTCAGTGCACCAACTAATAACATCGATCCAATTTTTTGTCAAAATATTTTAAATTATTCCAACCGATTAAAATCAATCCATATTCTTTTTAAACATAATTTTAGAATTTTAAATATCAATTATAAGAAAATGAATAAATATAATATGTATATCGACTGCGTTCATATCATAAAAGAAATAATATCAGATCTATCGAATCTTGTTAGTTACTAAATTATGTAGTAAGTATATTTTGTTGTTTAAAAGTATATGGGCTGCCATATAATACGCCACCTTTGATCTGCACCTCCACATCTTTGACCGACAGGTCGCACCGCATTTGATCCATTGGCGCGCACAAAACGAAACTCAATAATAATTGTATGAAAAATGATTCAACTAATTCGTTTCTTTATTAACTTTGTTTAATTATAAAAAAGATTTCATATACATGGGTGGATAAGTATCCATGAGTCAAGTGATACTCAAATATGTGGAATCAATATTTTTGTAAACACAGAATAATATTAATTCCTCTGGTGCTGGTATTTCTGAAGTTGGTGTCAAAACACATATATCTAACTACTTATAAATTGCACAACCTCAAAAGTAACAGCACCAATAGCATTAATATTATTTTGTATTTTTCATTGCACTCACTAATAAAGTTTATTTTTGTAAAAAAATATTTATCTTGAAATAATCACTCAATAAATCAATATTTATTCAATCTTCTCCATCTTAACCAATAATAATTTTATTGATTTATAAAGAAGAAGAAGAGAAATTAATGATATACGCGACGCGTGAGCTCACGATCTTGATATTTAAACAAGACTCGCCGCCATATATTGAATGCGAAAGATGAAGATGAGATCGCACGGCTTCAAAACATAATATTATTATAACAAATAACACAATTATGATTCAAGAAGAAATACCTTCTATTACCTCTGAACCCAGAGTGCGCGTTGTATAAAAGTCATATTATGTCAAGTTGATTATGGAAGTTCACAGTTTCTCAATATTGCATCATTTATTCAACAACAACTTTAGGCTATTTACTTACGTAGCGTAAGTACAACAACTGAGGTAACTTGATTATATTTTTTGATATCAGATGTTTTTTTTTCAATAAATCATTCTATCGGCTGTATCATCATCACTGCAGAATAACTCAAAGATACCTATATTTTTTTTAAATAGCACACCCTGTATATTTTTATCGGTTTCTCGATGTGTATTAAATTAAAAATACAACAAAAAGTAAAAAGCGCATAGTGCTAAAATACCCAATTCAAAAGTCTGTTAGAAGTATTAAATTTTCTTTAACAAAAAATTGGACCGTCTTTATTAGCTGGTACACTAAAAAATACAAAATAATATTAATTCTATTGGAGCTGTTCCTTTTGAAGTTGTACTCCGATTTTGATGATTTTTGATTCATTTGAAAGAGGAGATTTGGAAATTGGTCCCATATTTGTAAAAACTCAAACCGCAATCTCCTTCCCTTCGAAAACCGCCTCCAAAGGGGGTGGAGGGGGCAAATTTTCTCGAAAATCGAAAATTTGAGATGCCAGAATTAAAGATAGGACAATATCCGGAAACGTTTAAATTAACATTTTTTCAAAAGAGTTATGTTTTTCGAACTACATTCATTTTAAATTCTCACATATGGGTATATTTGCTAGGTAGAAGAGGCAATTTCTTTCGAAAACTGGAAATCTTTTGATGCTACATGAAAGACAATAATATTTGTAGCAACATTTATAGAAAACATTTTCTCCTTAGAGCTACGGTTTTCGAGGTAAGCGGTGGTGGAATGGTTAAATCTAAAATATTTGAGCGTATTTCCGCAGCGATGTTCTGAGATCTGTACATAATAACAAGGACAAGCAAATTATATACGTGGGTAATAGGGTATTAGTGAACGTTCAACGATTTTCGTGAACAATGTCATACTCAAAAGTGTGAAATAAATATTTTTTCACAAAAAACTGGACCGACGTTATTAGCTGGTGCACTGAAAAATACGAAATAATATTAATTCTATTGGTGCTGGTACAACAGTTAGATTGATAACTTTTGTCACCAACTTCACAAGTACCAGCACCAATAGAATTAATATTATTCCGTATTTTTTAGTGCACCAATTAATACGGTTGGTCCAGTTTTTTGTAAAAAAAGATTTTAATGGGTTACGATCGGAAATATTCGGTGCGTTCGATGAGACATATGTGTCTATTATAATATTATATACTTGAAACTTGAGAATTCACCGGTTAAACGATAATATTGACAGACTATATACTAATATTTCTAGACTATTGAATCTAACATAACCAGTACATCATGTTAAATAATAATAAATGTATATAATATTATGCAAACGCATTGGACCATTGGCGCGTTACACATAAATTAAATATGCAACTGGATTTGTTGCAGTAAAGTAGTTAGTTATGTAGATATATATATATATATATATATATATATATATATATATATATATATATATACATACATATATAATACTCTTATGTATAACTGCCGTTTTCAATGTACCGCTATATATTTATTATAAGAGGTATATATACATATATAGATATTTATGTACTCTGATCAACTTCGTACTTCTCCTTTTTGTCTTATGGATTTATTATTAATATAAATTTATCGTTTTCGAATCGACTGTGTAATTTCTAGTTGAACTTTAACGGTAAAATAAATAAGTAGATTCTACAATTATATATATATATAGTGTCTTTTATATCAGTTATGTAATCTTTTGTACAACCAGAGTATTTTCAATTACATATCTGTTTCTACGGCAACAGTAAGTTAAGTTTACCAGATGCTATCTGGCTAGTCTTACTGTTCCGATAGTGGTATCTGAATTTTGAACGATATAGAAGAATAGCATATTTTTTGACCCCGGACGAGGAGGTATACAATTCGACTGTCTGCTTTATTTTGATTTTTTTTGGTTCATGCGCGCCTTTTATATAGTAAACAAGTTCCGATTTTGATGATTTTTGATTCATTTGAAAGAGGATGCTTCGCCCCGAAGGGTTGGAGGGGACAAATTTTCTCGAAAATCGAAAATCTGAGCTGGTATAATTAAAGATAGGACAATATTCGGAAACGTTTAAATTGACATTTTTTTCAAAAGAGTTACGGTTTTCGAGGTAAAGGCATGTTAAATTCTCAAATATATGTATTTTTGCTATGTGGAGAGGGCAATTTCTTTCGAAAATTGAAAATTTGTGGGTACTACATGAAAGACATAATTATTTGTAGCAACATTTATAATGAACATGAGAGTTACGGTTTTCGAATTACATCGGTGTTAAAATGGTAACATCTAATACTTGAGCGTATTTCCGCAGCAATTGCTTTGAGATCTCAATAATAACAACTACAAGCAAAGAATATACGTAGGTAATAGGATAAGTACTATCTTCATTGGTATTAGAGAACGTTTAACGATTTTCGTTTCAATGTTACACTCAAAAGTTTGAAATAAATATTTTTTACAAAAAATTGGACCCAAGTTATTAGTTGATGCACAGAAAAGTACAAAATAATATTAATTCTATTGGAGCTGGTACTTGTGAAGTTGGTGCCAAAAGTTATCAATCTAACTGCAATTGCACAACTTAGTAACAGCACCAATAGAATTAATATTATTCTGTATTTTTCAGTGCATCAACTAATAACGTCGGTCCAATTTTTTGTAAAAAATATTTATTTTAGGACAAACTTAATTCTTTTCTACGCTGAAAATTATAAAATAATCCCAGTTGATATTATTTTGTATTTTTCTGTACACCAATTAATAAAGTCGGTGCTATTTTCACTACTTTTTTCGAAAATTCTCAACACTACTATCATCAAAAATCGGTATATTCCAAAACCTATAAGGGTTAGAAATAAAAACCGTTTTCTCATAAAAGGTCCTATAAGAATATTCATCATAATTAATAAAAGGAAATAAATAAAGAAAAAAACTAACTTTCACACCATTAATAACAAAAATATGAAAACACACCTGCGAAATACACAAAAGTTACTATGTATAATTTCAAAGTAAATACTAGTTAACCAGGAAGTACCCATATGAAGAGGAAAAAAATGCATTAAAATAAGCTTATTGGATAACATCCCATTCTTACATATAACGATTAGACTTTGGTGAGAAATTTTTCAACCCCTTTACTCATTCCAAATGTATCATAGTAATTTACCGGTGTTCCTTGTTTGTTGTTAAAAGTAACTTTTTTTTAAATAGGTGTTTATAATCCTTATTCTTTTCCCCATCAGCAGGTGTGACGCGTTTAGTATAGATGGTTATTGTGGTTCTTCAAGCATTGTTTTTATGGTTCCGTAACGAAAAGACGACAGAAGTAATCCTAAAGGCGTGTCTTCGATTTCCGCCACCTAATCTCTAAAGATAGCTAAAGGTAAACGGATTGAGGTGGCGTAATAGTTTGATGTCTAGATTGAAGGAAAAATCTACGTGATTTTACACGATTTTTAAGACATGAATCGTGCACGAAGCAGTAAGAGATTTGGCAAAGTGAACGTTTATATGGTGAAGTGTCGCGCACAGTTAAGATTTCGAAGTATTATGCGTTAATAATTTAAATTAAATTCAATAAATAAAATATGGTTTACGTTGTAGACGTGTATTGTGTGTTGCATAACGTACCCAATTGCAATGTGAAGTCGGGGCTGTTAGATTGTTTTATTCGTGAATGACAAGCCTGGCCAAACGCAAATTTAAATATTATAAGTAGTGTATACAATGTTATGTAATTATTTTGAGGGATACATTTAAATGCGCACCTAAATGTCATTTCATGATATTTTAATACTTTTAATAGTAGATTGATGCATTTACAACTCAGGTTTTGCAATGTAAAACATTTTGAATCTGAAATCATTTTAGTGAAAGGACTGCATTCTCTTATTTTGTGTAATTATTGTGTTTTTTGAACTGTCACATTAAATTCTAAATTTCATGTAAGGATCTAGGCAATCAACACACGCTAATGCCGTTTCATACAATCTTGCAACTGACGTAATAGAACAAAATTCACAAAAATTATATGCGAAAAAACCTCACTAACGTTTGAATTTGAAAAATTACGTTCGAATTTCGACCATTGTGCGACAACTAGTTTATAATAGAAATATCTAAAAAAAAATCTTTAGAATTATAGAATATCTTAATTAGTTTTAAATATCTTTGGAATGGACCTAGAAGATTTTATACCTGATTAAAACAAGCAATATTACATTAAAAGAAGTACTTGTAGAATCTTTTCTAACCTAACCTATACCTTATGATATATCATAAATTGGACTTTGAAAAATTGTTACCCATGTCAATAACTTTGTTTTGGGAAATTAATATTTCTTCTTCACTCCTTCCCAACTCTTATTCAAGTTATTAACATAATTTAATGAAAACAAAAAATCACGCTCTTTGATTTTACAAACTCATTACAAAAAAAAATCTAGAGATTAATTATGATATATCAGCGCACACGAACGGGCACATACGGACGGACGGATGTAGGCACGCACGAGCAAACTCGTGCCCCAAGTGACCCGTAACCGTAATAATAATGATAATAACACTTTGTTCTCTTTCCCCACTACCACGAAATAAAAATCTTTGCCGCCTTTGCACTTGATGTTACTATAGGCCAGGCGACGAGAGTGATATACCTAATGCTATTGAAGTAAATGTAGTAGGTAGTGAAAAGATCTGGAACAGGTGCCAAGATTTGTGTCTGTGGAAACCACCAAAAATCAAACTAGCAATCATGATGATATAAAGTTGGTTAGTTTAAGAGTTCAAAACACTACACAACAACATATTTATTTGCTTAGAGAAAAAGCATGTGGTGTTTATCTTGTCTGCTCCCCAACGATTCATCAGTAAACTTTAGTTGACTCAACTATACATATAATAAAATATTATACTATTTTAAATCCGCTTCGTAGATAACAATCATATGCTCGTTAGAAGAAAAAAATAAAGAGGAAGAAATTAAAAAAAACAGCACAAGACAAAAAGAAGGAAATGAGACTATATATATATAATATACAATGTATATAATAGGTGCAACTATAAGGCTAATTGGGATAGAAAAAATCCAGGGCAATATACAGGATGATTGCAAATTTGAGTAAAAAAAAAGATAAGGAAAGTATCTTGAATTTCGAAATTTAATAGGGTGTGGAAAATTCAACATAAATTAATAAATTAAATCTATATCTACTTATATGTGAAAAAACTATGTAATAATCATAAATATTGGTATAACTTGGTTTTGATGCGTCCTAAAAATGATTTGTTTATCATCACCTTTTTGACCGACTTCAAAAAAGGAGGAGGTATACAATTTGATTGAATGTTGTTTTTTTGTTTTGGTGGGGGGACAATTTTCTCGAAAATCGAATATCTATGGCGGCAGAATTAAAGTTGGTTCAATTTTTTTGTAAAAACTATTTTGCTCTATCTCGAATAGATCATCCACGCTCCCCCAAATACCGCCAGCTGTCCCACCCTGTGTTATTATGTAGACTACCACCTTATCTAATGAATATTTCTTATAAAAAAATTGACCGACTCTATTAGTTGTTGCACAGAAAAATAAAAAAAAAATAATTCTATTGGTGCTGTTTCTTTTGGAGTTGGTGCCCACAACAACAAACTACAATGGTACAACTTCAAAATTACCAATAGAATTAATATTATTTTGTATTTTTCATTGCAACAACTAATAAAGTCGGTCCAATTTTTTTATAGAAAATATTTTATTATTTCAACTCAGTTCTGAATCACCCTATACACGATGGTTGTTAATAAGACAAACAGTATAAAAGGTGGATAGGAGGAAGAGAACGTCCGTCTGTCTGTCGGTACGTTGGTCGGGGTCGCGTGCCTACAATTACACTGCGTTGGCAATTAAATATTATGGGGAAAAGTAGGATGTGTACAGGACAGGTAAAGGTAGGTAGGTAAGTAGCGTGTAGCGGAGCGTAAAGGCGCACGAGTCAAGAAGAAGAAGAAGACGACGACGACCAGGTCGAGTGAAGAAGAAAAGAGGGAAAATCACGTGCCATGACCATCAGACTTAATTTTTTTTCTATAGAAGAAGACTATGTAGGTATATATGAATGAGAAGATGCTTTCGCAATGAACTAACAAACGCGTAGTGTGCCATGCCATGCCATTCCGTGTCACAGGTCGTTTGTTTTCAATGTTGAAACACATAAATGTATACAGTGCGTTCCAGAATTCTAAATTCCCCGAAAAATTTCAAAATAATGTGTTTTTATTCAAAACTCTCGAACCTGTCGATTGTTATTTTCAATGCTCTTTTTGATGGTGAATCCATATATATACAGGGTGAAAATAAACTACGTTCATCAACTTCATTTTTTCAAATGAGAACATCTAATTTTAATTTCATTATTTCAATTTTGCATCAAATTTTAAATATGTTTCATATCTAAACTTGAAAATTATCGTTAAAGTTAATAAAAAAGAAGATATACATACAATGGAATGTCTTACTCTCAATAACTATTGAGTTTACGTATAGGAC
The DNA here is from genome assembly GCA_958507055.1 of Crioceris asparagi. Lineage (NCBI taxonomy): Eukaryota > Metazoa > Arthropoda > Insecta > Coleoptera > Chrysomelidae > Crioceris > Crioceris asparagi. The sequence continues at coordinate 350,071 of OY293832.1, forward strand.
AAGCCACATGAAAACTTTGAATCAAAATTCAAATTCAAATTATTATCATAATTTATGAACGAAACGAAAACCATACATTTAAATGAACTTGACATTACTTCTAAGACGCGCACTGTATAAGTTACATCCGTTACTGTTGGCATATGATTTCATTCGACCATATTATTTGATCTTTACTTCTGATATCACACACCATCATAATTTAAAGCTACGGTGGTTGGTGATTTAATTGTTTAATTGTGTTGGCTTTGAAGCACGAGCGCGCGCGCACGCGCCCTAATAATGAAGGTGACCAAACAAGATTTTATAATATGACTGGTTGAAATTAAACAATTCCGAAAGATGGAATGAAATCTATGTCAATATTCAGTAACCAACAGCCTACATGGATATATGGTACGTTTTTTATTTTTGAGATGTAAATGTAGGTGTGCCTCAGGGAAGCGTCATTGGTCCACTACTTTTTTAAATTACATATAAACGATATCAACTGCGCCATTAGTGGTGATTTCATTAACTTATATACAGATGTTACATTATTGGTAATTAGTGATTATTTCTTAGAGTTGTCTGTTGAGAAAGTGAATCTCTTATTTTAAACTAAGTGCTCAGAAAACAAAAGCTATGATTGTTTCGAAGCCAAATAAAACTAAAAGATGATATTGTGGATAAGTTCAAGCGAAAGTTCAAGTACTTAGGAGCAGTGTTAGATAACGATCTAAATTTTAAGGAGCACTCCAATACAGCTCAAAGCACAAAATATCGAACAAACTATTTTTCTTTTCAAGAATATCAGCTCAAATATCAGCAAAGGCTAATTTAACAGTAATTTGATTATTCAACCACATTTCTGATTATTCTTCTACCAAACCCTATCTTTTAGACAATAATAATAAAGCCAGTCTTCAAAAATTGAATATGAAAAATAGGTAAATACCGGCAACCCACCCAACTACACTACTGAGATTCTTCGAAACGCCAGCCTAAGGTTCTAGGTATCTATGTGCATTGCAGGTGAACTAGAAGCTCTTAAATTTTTACAATCGATTTATTCGAATATTCAAGAAAATAACCTGGCAATATTGTATTCATCTCGAAATGAATAAAATCGAGTTTTTCTTGTCGCAGCATACTTTCAAATGTTCAATTTCAAGCGGCGAAACTATAATTAAGGCTATTTTTAAAAAATCTAATAAGCTGTTTTCAAAACGAATCATATTGTATTAAAATGTTAAAACAATGTTTTATTCCAAAAACGCCCTAAACAACCTATATTCTAATTTCTATTTCATGCTTGCAATACTTAGTTACCTATTTGCTATACAACCTGATCATGAATATAATATTCTACTATGTTCGCGTTTCGCGTATTATAATAGCTTGAGATAGGTACCCGCCTACTATAATAGATTTTTCTTTCTTTCAAAAGAACAAAATCCATTGTGAATGGAAGACTTTATTCTATTACGGATATATACCCACCTATTATTATAATAGATAGAAAAAAATGTCGATGCACATGCACTGCTTGGTCTGATAATGGGCAAAGAAATTCCAATTTGACACATAAGAAATAAGAAAACAATAGAGAAGAATATCAATTCGTTACATTTTCAAGGTCAATCAAACATAAACACAGTGGCGCAGTATATGTTTGGAGAATCTACGGGTGCATGGCAGCTTTAAATGTCTGTATAATATTTTTCCGAATCAATATAAATATTTTTGAATCAACAAAGTATATATATATATATATATGTACATCTTTTCAGTATTATAAGAAATCCATTTATTTACTACCTTGGTCTATGTACACTATATTCAAAGACTTAAACGTATCAGAGCTTTTACAATAAAGTTTAATGCTGTCACTAATGCTACGCCTATGATGGTAGGGTGCTCTTTTATCTTGGGACTGAGACCGCAAGCCGTCACTATTTCACTATTATAATATCTGAGAATAGGGCTGGGCTGGGTCGAAGGCGACCTGCAACATCCCGCTCATTCCAAATTTCCATCTCATCAACAACAACAACAACAAGAAACAGGATAAATAAATGTGCGGAGGATGAGAAAGAAAGGTTACAGGTCATATAAAAGAGGAGCGAGTTGGGGGTATTATACATCCGTAGGTGGTCAACAACATGGATTATATACAGGGTGATTCCAAATTGAGAGGAAATAAAACGAGCCAAGTTAATTTTATTTTAATTATTTGTTATTATAGCAGCTATTGTTTTACCTCCTTTCTAAGAATTTTAATTATTTTCGTATTACGATTTCCAATTTTATTTTATTTTTATTATTTGTTGTTATAGAGATAATAAAAACACTCTGTAAAAAAATTAATAAGTCTTTCTATTAATAGTGTCCCTTTGGGACCCTTTGGATATGAAACCTTAAAAAATGTATGCCAAATTTGTAGCTATTTGATCCATTCGACAGAGTCAACTATTGAATTAAAGCATTTTATTAGAGAAAATTTAATTTGTTAAACAGTAATCGGTGTTGGTGTAATTTATTTAATATATTCAATACATAGCATTCAAGTCCATCGACTGTTTGCTTCAAATTGTCGAACCGAGTCACGCTACTACGCCACAATATGAATTATTCGTATCCAAATTTTGGGGATAATCAGCCATCTCATTTATTCAGCTCAATTTGAAATCACCCTGTATGTATATAGAGTGAAGAGGTTGAATGTTTAGTCTGGACATAATATAATATACCGACCGACTTCTATCGAAACGATAGAAAAAAAGAAGGTCGAGGGTATGTATGTATACATATTATGTGGGTAGTGTAAAAATGCTGCTCTCGTCCATTCGTCTGTCTGTATGTATGTATATATGTATACATCGTGTTGCCTTTTTTTCCATAATAATATGACCTAACCTTGCTCTCTTCTGAACACGCACCCATTTGCACGGCCGCAAGCCATATTGAGAGAAAAAAAACAAGAAAGAGAAGAAAGGCGAGTCAGGTGAAACCATTCAAGATTGTTGCTGATAAATAAAGTAGTATCTAAGAGAAGGGAAATTGAAGTGAGATTACAGTGTAATTATGTATTAATAAATGTCTACAATAAATTAAACTACATACATCTCAGATTGAGGAAACATTTTAACGTAATATAAAGTTCAAATTTGAAAATGAAATAAAATTAATAATAACAATAGACTGTTGACATTGCTGGTTCTTTTGGAGTTGGTGCCTAGAACAACAAACTACAACGGCACAACTTCAAAATTACAATTTTTTTTGTAGAAAATCTTTATTTCACATTTTTGAGTGTAACATTAGTCATGATAATTGTTGAACGTTTAGTAATACCCAAAAAGTTATAGGCTTAGCTTGTATTTGTTATTTATTATTCAGAGATCTGAAAACATCACGGCACAAATATACATATTTCAGACTTTACTTGTAACACGAAAACCGTAATTCAATTTAAATGTTGCTACATATTATCTTTTACCTAATTTGGCCGCGTCATATTTTCAATATTCTAAAAAAAAATGTTCTTCCAAATAGCGGAAATACACATATCACATATTTCAGAGTTTCTAATTTTCAAATCTCAAAATTTTGATTTTCGGAAAAATTTGCCCCTTCCACATAGCTGAAACACATATTTCAGACTGTAGCGTGGAAACCTATGATTATTTTTAAAAATTTCCTGATATGGAATTTTCATTAATTTTGCCGTCTCGGATTTTCAATTTTCAAGAGAAATTGCCCCCTCCACCACCTTTATGGGTGGTTTTTGGAGGTAAGGAGATTTTGGATTTGATTTTTCTCAATATGGAACAATTTCTCAACTCTCAAAAAAGCAAACAAACAACCGAATTGTATACCTTCTCCTTTTTTGAAGTCGATCAAAAATAGGAGCACGTTTATTATTTATAAGGCGCGAACATCCATAAAAAAAACATGCCGACAAACAGTCGAATTTGATTATCTCCTCCGTTTGGTTCGTCGCTCAAAAAAGGCCTACGAAAATTTAAATTATACAAATTTGTTGATAAATTTTGGGACCTCATCAATCCCATTAATGTTAAACATTGAAAATTTGCATACGAAAAAAGAATCATCAAAATCTTGACACTTTAATTCTCACTGACTCATTTTTTGATATACCCCATAACTTCTTTCCTTCTCCTATATACCTATAACTATATATCGCCTCACTCATTGCCCATAAATCTTGGTGTGTTTCACGTCGGCTTCATCTCCAGCCCACCATTTGTGCAATTTGAGACATTAAGTGGGGACATTTCAATGGATTACATTACCTGTTATACCTATTTAAACTGTTGGAAGCAGTTGTGTGTGCCGCCAATTGTATTATAATAATAATCATCTATCTCTTCGTGGAGGTACACTTGGTTTTTGGACTTGGATCGTTATAAAAAAAAGAAGAAGAAGACGACGACGAAGAAGAAGAAGAAGAATGGCTTGAGTGTGGCGTCAGCTTCCAATAATTGCTGTTCAGTTCACACCATATAAAATACCTACTCGCTGCTACCGATCAAGTCAAAGATTTGATATTTTCAAGATAAGGAAATTGGAGTAGAAGTGTATCGTAAGCCGCATTTGCGCTCATTGCTTGCGCCATTTAAAATCCAACGTGCACAAGATACTATAAATACAGGTGGGCATTACTACGTAGGAGAACAAATATTTATAAAATTGTTCATGTTTGACACGCTTGGAAATCTTTTTTTACCTCTGCTCTGGATTTTCGCACTATGAATCTATCGCTATAGTCTTAAATTACTGCATATACTTATATAAGGCCTAAGTGAACGTTCAACAAATTCCATGAATGTGAAATAAAGATTTTTTTTTTTTTACAAAAAATAGGACCAGTAAAAGTCTAGTTTAGTGAATTTTCGTATGAAAGCCCTAAAAAAATCAAATGTTTGCAAAAATGGATGTATGTTAGCATAAAGGTGGAAAAAACTATTCTGAATCATTTGTTAAACAAAAAGGTACAATGGTGTTCCTAGAGATCACGACTTTTAGCTGGAATTTTCGATTTGGAAATTATTTGTAGCAACATTTATTTGTGTTGCAACGTTTATAATATGCGTATATTTCCGCGACGATGTTCTTAGATTTCTGAATAATAGCAAATACAAGCAAAGCATAGGTAGATGGATAGTGGTGAAGGTTCAACGATTTTCGTGTCAAATGTAGCACTGAAAAGTGTAAAGTAAATATTTTTTACAAAAAATTAGACCGACATTATCAGTTGGTGTACTGAAAATAATATTAATTCTATTGGTGCTGGTTCTTTTTGGAGTTGGTGCCTACAACAACAAACTACAAAGGCATAACTTCAAAATTACCAGCACCAATAGAATTAATATTATTTTGTATATTTCAGTGCTCCAATTAATAATGTCGCTCAATATATATATAAAAAATAAAGTCACTCACAAAGGAAGTACCTACCTATAGGTTGGACATGAAAATGAAAATTACATAGCGTGCGATATGCTTCTCTAAAATCACTTTGTGTTTCCCTTAAAGTAATGCTCTGTTTTTGTGGGAAAACGGAAATGGTTGATACGATACCATTATTATGATGAAGATGACCCATCACGACGGTCACGCTGGACAAGATTCTCATACTGTACTCATATTACATATATATTTATGTTCTTTATATAGAGAAGAATGAATTAAATATAAAATTATGTACCTAGCAGGTTATCATACCTCAATAAAAAAGATTCTCACCATAATCCTGCAAAAATCCATAACACATACCTATCACTAATCACTTTATTTATATAACACTTTTATAGCAAATACCTATTAAACGTATATAATTCAAAACAAAGTTTCAACGATAATAATTTGCAAAGCAATCATATTCACACGACGCGATACCGAAATGTTTTCTCAATAAACAATAAATGATCGAATAGGTAAATACCCTACACTCATAATCGTAATGCATCTGACAAAAATATTTTTGCACCAGCCACCTCCATCCCCTCGCGATCGGCGTAGGAATTCAGTGAAGCATAACAACGCGGCGAATTCTTGGAAAAGATATCAAACAGCTGTCGAATATGTTGTGCTATATTATAGTAGGTAGTTGTGTTAAATTGAAGCGTTATTCTCAACGCAATATTTTCCCTTACATATTCGTAGATGGCATAATACTAATTTTATGATTGATTAAATTAAATGAGTCTATTTAATAATGTTGTATTTAATTATAAGTCAGACATTACATAATAATTTATTACTGTTATAATCAAAAGTGAAAAAGATTTCTGGGTTTCTCTACCTTAAAAATTATTCTGTTACTCGTTTTATGGAATAAGACATAGCTACGATTCATAGAGAAAATTGTAAATATATTTGGCACATGAAATTAACTGAAGCAACCTGACGAATTACGACTGCGTTTTCAATAAATATTTTTTACGAAAAATTTGACTGACGTTATCAGTTGGTGCAGTGAAAAATACAAAATAATATTAATTCTATTGGTTCTGGTAATTTTGAAGTTGATGCCAAAATTTTTCAATATAACTACAATTGCACAACTTCAAAAGTACCAGGACCAATAGAATTAATATTATTTTGTATTTTTCAATGCACCAACTAATAAAGTTTGGTTCAATTTTTTGTAAAAAAAATATTTATGAAGTTGTGCAGTTGCAGTTGGATTGAAAACTTTTGGCATCAACTTCACAAGTACCAGCAACTATAGAATTAGTATAAGGTATTTCGTATTTTTCGGTGCACCAACTTTTAACGTCAGACCAATTTTTCTAAATATTTTTGTCACACTTTTGAGTGTAACATTAGTCACAAAAATCGTTGAATGTTCACTAATACCAAAAAAGATAGTTGCTTATCCTATTATCCAGGTATATTCTTTGCTTGTACTTGTTATTATTTAGAGATCTCAGAACATCGCGGCGGAAATACGCATATGTATTTTAAATTTAGCCATTTTACCACCGCATTAACTCGAAAACCGTATGTCAAGGAAAAAATGTTCTCTATAAATGTTGCTTCAAATATTCTTTTCTTTCATGAGGTACCCTCAGATTTTCATTTTCCGAACAAAATCGCCCTCTCCACATAGCGAAAATACCTACACATATGTGAGATTTTTACATCAATTTATCTCGAAAAACGTAATTTTTTTTAAAAAAATGTTCAATTTAAACGTTTCCAGATATTTTGTTATCTTTAATTACGCCATCACAGATTTTTGAAAAAAATTGCCTTCTCCACCCCCTTTGGCGGTGGTTTTCGGAGGGAAGGAGATTTCGACTTTGCGTTTTTATGAAAATGACACCAGTTTTCAAGTCTCCTCTTTCAAATGAATCAAAAATCATCAAAATCGGAGTACGTTTACTATATAAAAGGCGCGCACGAACCAAAAAAAAAAGCAACCAGTCGAATTGTATACCTTCTTCGTTCGGGATTCTTTGGACAACAAATGATTCAGCCTTGACCTTGACACCCTGTATAAACCAAAATTGTAACAACTTCACAGAATTATTTTGTATTTCCACAATTTGATTTTTCCAAGTACCTATAAAAGTAGTGTATCTTTGACTCATTCCAATAACGAAAAAGTGAAACAAAAGAAACAAATAAATAATACGTACGGCTATTATATGACCTTTTCTCTTATATAGTCTCATAGTATCAGTGCCCGTAATCTTAGTATAGAGTAGCTACGATGCGTTGACAAACAAAAGAAAATCACCAAAGGCTACTACTACTTGCTATATCACCGCTACCGGTTAAACAAAGCGAATAGGTTTAGGTATATATACATATTATAATAGCAAAGTGCCGCCCTTTCAATGCCACTTGTACACTGCTGGTTAAAATAATTGCTTATTATCATATAATATAATATATGTATGTATATACCCATACCCATATACCCAAACACCAGTTTGTGTTCTTGGGAGAGCTTGCAGCATAGCATTGCAAACAAAACACAATCTTGCCCAAAAATGGTAACTGAAAAGTAGGTACCTAATAACAATTTTATATAATATAATACGCGTATATCAAACGATCAGGTATTTAATTGAATAAAATGGATTAGCAGAATTCTCAAACAATCACACTATAGTGTCACTTTTTGTTGCAGAAACTTTACCTTGATCGCCACATTGAATGAAAGAAAGTCACAAACACAGCTCAATTGTTTGGTGAGCTGTGGCACAAATCTGAACTAACCATGTTAATGCGCAGCACAGAATCAACCGACTTTATACTTTGCTTGACAAGTTATTTTAAACGTAGATTTGAGGTCTTTGATGACATTTTTGATGTGCATTTTGTCATTTTCAAATGCACACAATAAAATACAAATCCGCATAATAATAATTTATATAGCTAGCTATCTATATGTTATATAACCTTGAGCATATTTCAAAAGACTTCAACAACAACTACCTGCGCTAGCGTGATTACTTTTCCAGAATGACAATCGCAATTTGAATAATAAGTAATCTTGTATTCATCTCTTTGAACTTTAGCAGCTTAGAGCTTCATTAACGTCCACATGTTAATATACTCTATATACAGTGTCGAACAAGCGAATACAATAAATTCATGATGATCCCAGCTAAAGACTTTTTAAAAAGAGAGGGTGTATCAGCCACAGACGACTTCTTGCACCAACTTTAAAATGTTTATGATTCTTATGTTATGTTTTTTATTTCATACTTTTTAGCGTAACGTTCTAATGAATTCGGTTCTAGTTTTATTAAAAAGTTATTTATTTCACATTTATCAGTGATTATGGTTACTAACTCAACAAATAAATAATTTTCATGTTTTTCATAAAAAACAACTGAATTTTTAAAACAAAGTTCCTTTACGGGGCTTGAGGTAATGGATAATTAAAATTAAAACACTATCAATGCAAACAGTAGTTTGCAGAGGTGATATAGTAGAGCCTTGCGGAACCTCACACTTCTACCTTACAAAAGCATTATTTACAGAAAATTTTTGGATTTTCAATAATAAATTTATCATAATCATAATGTATTGTTCAAGTGCGAGTAGGACTCCAAGGTGAAAGGGTTCCATACCTGGACTATATACGATATACTGACTGATGCTTATGTTTTTTTCGTAGCTCATGTGTAAGGATTGGACTGGGTCGATGTTCCGTTGGGTTCCAAGTGCGACTGGGACTGCCTGTTATAAGGTTTAATACATGTAGGCGTTTGAGTTTTCTCGAGGGATTTTCATAGAAGTTTTGCTGTGTATATGTCTTGGTAGATCGTGTTATAAGGGGTTCTCAGTGCGAGTGGATAGATGGTTAGGTGGGTGGCTCCATACCTATACCTTTCCTGAGCTTTATGGATGGATTTTACTAGAATATTTTCGATATGTATCTATGTGTGTCGAGGTCGATATTGTGAACGGTTCCAAGTGCGAGTGGGTGTAATTCATGGAGGATTGATTCCATACTTACACCTTTCTGAGCTCTATAAACGGAGTTTCGTAGAATGTTAGATATATGAATATATATTGGAAGGTTCAGTGAGGGTATGTAAGCGCGAATCCTTGGTCGAGTGTTCTATACCTATGGGTGTTTCAGCTCTCTGGATGGATTTTCTTGGAAGTTTCGCTCTGTATGTAACTTGGGAGGTTTTGTGATGGTGTGTACGTGGGAGTGGGACTCTTTGGTTGTGGAGGGTTCCTTACCAATACTCTCCTAGCTCTATAGATGAATTTTCGTAGAATTTTGGACATGTATGTCAGTTGGGAAGATGTGTGTGTAAGAGCCCATGGGACTCCTTGGTGGAGGGTTTCATAGTTATGGGTGTTCAAGTTTTTTGGATGGATTTTTGTGGACCTTTCTATAAGTATGTATGTTGGGGGGATATGTGAGTAGTTCAAAATGCGCAGCTTGCGGTAGGAGCTTTTAAAGAGAAATCAGCACATAAGGATCTATCTTTCTTTCTCTCGTAATATTATATATAAAATTCATCTCTATATCAAATGGAAAGGCGTAAAGATTTTTTTCTGGATTTTTTTTTGTGACAGACACAACTTTTCTTCATGTTATTTCAGGATCTAAACGAAAAATTTCTTATAAATATGCACTGAAAAATAATGAATTTATTCCATTTGCTTGTTCCGTACTGTATAATAATATATGCATATTATGAATATTTCATCTTTCGTTTTTCTTCCTTTTCTACTACAACTTCAACAGCTGCAAAACTAACTACCTTTTATGTATATACTTTTGTGACAAGTCGATGCTTTATTATGCTCATCTCTTCTGCTTCTTCTTCTCTTTCAATATTTCAATTTCAGATTGAAGAAAAGAGCAAGAAGCCATTAGCTTTTCTTTTTTGATAAAGACATGTCTTTAGTTAGAATGTTGAACAACTGCACCTATTTTTGTTTAGGATTAATAATGATATGAAATATTTGGGCTGTAATAAATTAGCCAGTAATCTAAAATCTAGCATCTGATTTTATTCGAAAAAAAAAATGTCCACTCATACGACTTTCCTCAAAGAAATTGCAACGAATATAACAATCGTCTGATCAGCGCACCAAGACAAAAAAACAATGGTTAAATTATGATTTCGGAAGAACCGTTTATCCAATGAAAAATGATTAAAGCCGTTTTCGCCCTACAGTCTTGAGCAAAACAGGTTTCTTGGCTAATGCCTGCCAAACAGTGCGAACAGGATAAATATTCTATGTCACAACACAAAAAAAACGCAACAAAATCAGTTTACTCGCTTCCAAAATAATCTTGAAACAGACAGATAGACTGATATACCAATGGCTGATAAAATATGTTTTTTATTTTAACTTGAAACATAAACATCGGTTGCAAGCCGAACAGTTTATGATCAATATATTAACTAAGAAAAGCAGAATCAGATAGATACCTACTTGTTCTCTCGACGATATGGAACCTTCTGGATGGAATTTTCATTTACCCTTTTTTTTTTCTTCTCTAGATATTCAAGAGCCACTGCTCATATTTTATACGGCATAATATGATGCTCTCTGTCTGTCTGTTCGATGAAATGCGTGAAAGGAACTCATTACACGAAATGATTCGACAAAAATTCATTCTCTACCACAATCTATGCAAGCTTGGATATAAACTGCTAAAAGAGACTCTAAAAGATAGAGGACCAGCTGTTAAACTTGTAAAGATGTATTCAAATTTCGAAATCGGCCTCCGATTTTGTCATCAGGAAGGCTATCATCAGAGGAACTAAAATTGGCGGAAAATATGTTTCTTAGATTCATGCGAGCTTGAAACGTAAACTAGTCACCGAAAATTATACACTATTACCAAAGATCTTTGCTATTACAATTATTTCCTAACACAGCTACACGATGTAGCGGTAAGAAAGTTGTGCGGGGGTGAGAGGATGTTGTTTTACGTACCGCCATTTTTAGTTTTTGATGGGAAAGACATATTGATTTTTTTCAATGGATGGAACTCTCAATAGTCCTCTCTATAAAATGAAAAAAGAATCATGAATATAGTATCACGTTTACTATATACATATACAACGCGCCCACAAACCAAAAAAAAAAGCAGACAGTCAAATTGTATACCTCCTCCGTTCGAGGTTCGTCGGTCAAAAATTCTTACAATTCATTTGAATATTCTATCACTAAATTAGATTTTTGGGTCAAATTTGAACACCCTTCATCATCTTCTAGATAGGTCGGTATTTAATTTCATTCATAGCTCAACCACCTGTAAATCCTGTCAAATATATAAGTACCTAGGTACTTATTTAGATACAAGCTGCTACTGCAATCACGCACTATATATATATATATATATAGGTATAAAAAAATTAACAAAAGATAACAATCAAACAAATAACGTAATGAAAGACGTTGTCAGGCAGCAGGGACACGTGACCTCTTATCTAAGTGCTCCTGCCAGACAGACGACCGGAAGTCGGACTCAACCGGACGGAACATTATTTATGTGTGTGTTGTGTTGGTGTCCGCTCTTGATTTTCTTGACCGGAAACACCGGAGAGAAAAGAAGACAGAAGTGCTTCACAAGAAATTTAGCATATTCTATTCAGAATTATTGTAAATCCTTAACCGACGACTTTCTATGCTGTTTGTAATTTTCCAATCTCAAATTTTCGCTTCTCGCTGATAAATTTGTCCCTTCCACATAGTTGAAATACATATTTCAAACTGTAAGGCGGAAACCTATGATTATTTTAAAAATGTCCAACTTAAACCCCGATTTAAACGTTACCAGATACGGATTTTCAATCATTTTTTTGGAAAAATGGCCCCCACTACCCCTTTTGGCGGAAGTTTTTGAGGGGAAGGGTATGTCTAATATTTTTTTTTTCATTGGGAACGATTCTCAATACTTCTCTTTCAAATGAAAAAAAAAACTCATCAAAATCGGAGCTCGTTGACTATGCGAAAGGAGCAAACTTCCAACAAGTGCCAAAAATCTTCTAACTATAACAATTGCACAACTTCAAAATTACCATCACCACCAGAATTAATATTATTTTGCATTTTTCAGTGCACCAACTCCACCAATTTTTGATAAAAAATATTTATAACGTATAGTTTAGCTAGAAATCAGGTGTTTTGAAACTTTCAAGCCATCTTGGCTTTGTTTATCGAGTGAAACTAGAAATTAAAACAAAATATTAATCCAGTAATAAAATTCTAGGTATATACTAACGCATTATTCCAAACATTTTGAGTAGGCGTTAATAAATCTTGTCAAAAATCTTCCATTGTTAGAAAAATCTGGTTGTTTAAAAATAGATACCTACTTATATAAATTTACAAAAGAAGATGTGACATTACACAGAAACAAAAAAAAAAACAAGAACAAGAAATTATCTGTCCTCATAAAGTATGTCGTCAAAGTAACAAGGCATGTTTATGGTTTTCGAATAAAATCTAGAAATACACCTCACTATCAGTTAGAAAATATAGGCACAGGTTTCACAGGTAGGATACGTACTAAACACATCTCAACTCTTTTAATTTAAAACATATACACATTTTTGGGTTAAGATGATTATCTTTAAAAAAAAAAAGAGGGTGTAGTATATATAATAAACTACTTTTTGGTAGCTAGGTATTGTTTATTAGTTTCATATCATGCTGTATATATTTTATACATCTCACCGCATTTTTTTTATCAAAATATACGTGTTTGGGTTTTTGATATGTATGTATAATGGAAAACGATAAATGAAAAAATGTATCCTTGGATAATAAATGCTTATGACCTTGTTTTTAATCAAGTAATAATGAAAGGAACTAAAAATACATAAATATTATGTTTTGGATTGAGAAAAGAAAATTGTATTACGATTTACAAAAAGGTAATTATAAGATAAGACCTGACGGTTTTGTTTATCCAATAAAACCATCGCTACATCGATAAATTTCCATATTTTTTTTTAATAATAATTTTCTAGTTGTTATTATCTGATTCATTTTTGGAGGCCTTATAATATTGGCTGACATGGTTTAAATTAGTTCTTCTAAGTTTGTTGAAAGAACTCGGTTTTATTATTTTAAAATTGAACTGATTAGTATTTTCAGTAGCTTAACTATCGAAAATACTAACAGAATTTGGAATTCAAGAAATATGTTATAATATAAATAATATAAAACAAAGCATAAAGTGTAATCATTATTATTTTTTAAATAAGGCAGGTAAGGAACAACTCAAACTGAAAAACAATACTGATACAAGAATATAATACAACAAAAATGATCATAAACTTTAAAATGACCTACAGAATCTAGTCCGCACTTCCTTATTTAAACAATTTAAATATTTTATTAACGTTAATGCTAAATTTTACAAATATATTTCCTGAATACCGGAATGATCGGCAGTTTCCATTTTTGACAGACTTCAAAAAAATGTACTACGATTTAGACGATTTTTATTTCATTTGAAAGAGGAGAGTTGAGAAATGGTCCCGTATTGAGAAAAATCAAATCCAAAATCTCCTTCCCTCCAAAAACCGCTCCCAAAGGGAGGAAAATTGAAAATCCAAGACGACAGAATTAACGAAAATTCCATATCTATCCGGAAATGTTTAAATTGGACATTTTTGAAAATAATCATACGTTTCCGCGCTACAGTCTGAAATATGTGTTTCAGCTATGTGGAAGTGGCAAATTTTTCCGAAAATAAAAAATTCGAGATTTGAAAATTAGAAAGGGGAAACCGGAAATCCGGAAACGTTTAAATTGAACATTTTTTCAAAAGAGTTATGAATTTCTCAATGGTAAAGTCTGAAATATGTGATATGCGTATTTCCGCTATGTGGGAGAGCATTTTTTTTCGAAAATTGAAAATATGACACGGCCAAATTAAAGAAAAGATTATATGTAGCAACATTTAAATTGTGTTACGGTTTTCGAGTTACAGCAGTAAAGTCTGAAATATGTATATTTGCGCCGCGATGTTTTGAGATCTCTGAATAATAAATAACAACTACAAGCTAAACCTACCTACAACTTTTTGGGTATTAGTGAACGTTCAACAATTTTCATGACTAATGTTACACTCAAAAATTTGAAATAAATATAAAAATACAAAATAATATTTATTCTATTGGTGCTGGTAATTTTGAAGTTGTGTCTTTGTAGTTTGTTGTTGTAGGCACCAACTCCAAAAGAACCAGCCCAATAGAATTAATATTATTTTTTATTTTTTTGCAACAACTGATAAAGTCGGTCCAATTTTTTGTAAAAAATATTTACCTATATAGCAATATTTTCAAAAGTTTAGGTAGCGAAAAAGTTCAATTTTAGACATTTGCAATATGATTTCCGAACAAAATCTGTCTGTCTTTTTGCCCGTCCGCCACCTCCTTAATTCTCCGAATCTACAAAACAGAGCAAATTTCATTTTGGTTCATCAAAATTAACGCCGGAAAACCTATGCAAACATTATAAACACGGAACCCTATCCATGCGAATCCGACTCGCAACAGATCAATTATTCTTGGTTCAAAAAAAAAACGGTAATTTTTTTCGTAATGTTTTTCTGTCTAAGGGTAATATCAACGAAGTTTTGGAAACTGTTTCAAAAACAATTCTCGCTTATATCCACATAATGAATTCATTTTATTTTATTGCTCGAAAAAAAATAGAAACAAGAAAACACATCAAACTCACTCTGCATCACGTGCTTGTGGTATCTCAAATTTTCCGTTATGGAAAATAAACCATTTCTTCTTCTATGTAAAGCAACTTCTTCTTCTTCTTCATCATCATCATTATTTGTATCCAAAGCTGCGATCACATTTTCACTTTTTTTCACTTCACTTTCATCAATTTCATCACAAACATTTTCAGTTTTTACCACAATAATAATGTCTTCTTCATCATTGATACATGTTCCCATTTTCTGAAACAGAAAAACAAAAAACAGTAAGCAAATCAAATGAAATATATCTAGTTATGGTAATAGAAAAACTTTTAAATCTAGGACTGACTTTAGATGTTGCGCGAAAAAGTAAGTATTTTACAACATATAAGGTAAAGTCGGCCTTAGACTTTTTCTAAGTTATTTATTACACTTTTTTTGTGATCGTGGTTAGAAACTCTCAAATAAGTCATTCTCAAGCCATTCATTAATAACTTAATAACACTGCTCAAATACCACAGTATCATTATATTTCTAGTACGGAAAGAATACTTTAAAGGTTAAAAAATCTAGAACAAAAAATTATTTCGATTGAGATAAATCGCAGTTAACCAACGGGGATTTGATCCATGGATCATGGTTCTTGGTTATTTTACACGCCATTTCAATAACTTGAAAGGCTATGGCCGTATGAAAAGTCCGCCGATCACTAGTAGACTAAACATAAGGTGATCCATGAATCGTGATTATCGTGAACTAGTTATGATATTTTTTTTATCTTCTCCGAGCCCTAACTGTAATACCATGAGATTTCTCAAGAAATTTTCGGGTACAAATGTTTCAAGAAATTATATGATCAAGTTTTAGAGCATTTGAAGGACCTTTACGATGGGATAAGCCAGCTATCTTCAAAGATATGAGAAAAGAGATTACATATCTTACATAAAAACACAAACATACATTCTTCTTTTGGAAAATCGGTCAAAAATGATCGAGGAAATATTAACTTAGTCAAGATAGAAATTTCAAAGTTTTCTATAGGTTATATTTTTTAAAAAGTAAAGCGTCTATATAAAATTGGTATTTTAAACACTTATCATAACCTTAAAAATGTACAACATTACCAAGAAAATTGCTCACCTTGATACAATATTTTTAAATTCATCAATGACTATGTAAGTATATGGGAATGTTTGTGCAATATTAACATCTTTTCATTTTGAATTATTTCCAACAATCCAACAACAAAACCAAATGGAAAATATTATATGCTTTTGCAAGAGACACGTTTACCTACACACTAGGATAGATGAAAATAAACTGAATTTTCTTCCCGGAGACTTTGAGTATGTTATATTTTAGTAGGTAGATATATTAAAGTATCTCGGTATATTTGGGTACATAAGGTTAAAGTTAACATTGAGTAGTATTGTGACCTGCAACGACCCCGCTTGAATCTGCTATACGCTTTAGATGTTTTTCATAGCCTGTGTATATTTCTAAAAATAAATTATTTCGAAATTAGATACATGTATTTGGTATAGAACGTGGAGATCATCAAGAAAAGGCATGAGTAAATTCTTAAATTTAGTATATGACAGTATTACAACAGAAATGCATGTTTTTTTCCAATGTAGTAGTTGAAAATGTCGATAAATTTTCGGGAAACTGAGTCAAAAAATTATTATTACATTAGGCATCTCGGAAATCTAACAGTTTTAAGAGCAAATTATTGAAGCGAATTAATTTTTCATCAATTCTCAGTTTAAGCTGAATCATTTGAAAATTCTTATTCCAAAAATGCACGAAAAAAGTAGATAAATTGCTGCAGACCTAAGCAAAGCAGGTCTAAATATTCTCTAAGTTACAAAAATTGGTGTATTCGAATTCTTTCAGTTTCCATATATTGAAGCTTAGATCATCTATTATTTACCCATTCAGACAAATATTCTTTGAAATCTTTCATCATAACAGACATACATATTCACACACCCAATATTTATGACATGAATCGAGCAAAGACTTGTTTTATCAAAATCGCTCAGTTTAAACTGGAAAATTTGCCGAACTTACAAAAAAATAGGTTTCTTGGTGCAAGGAAAAGTTCAGTGATATCAACCGTTCAATGAACAATGTTCTTTACTCAAGTTATTGCTATTAAATCACAAATTTCAAATCAGTTAAGTAGATAAACAACACCCCATATGAACTAATTAATTTTAGATATAAGCAATTGACTTATTTAATTATATTAAATTCTTCTATCAAGATTAATCAGTATGGTTCATATTTATCTATAAGTATATATTATTGTGTTTAAATTCATAGAAAACCTTATAACGATAAGAAATTGAGTCATATATTTGATAGAGTGTAGTTAAAAAAAATGTCCTTTTATCCATACATAAAAAACAACAAACACACGAATTTGATATGTTTTATATCACCTAACTAGTTTATAATGTTATGTTAATCATCCTTATTATTCACGTAGGCAATGATCATTATAGAATTTAGTTTCAATTTTAATTGAGGAAATCGCATAAAGGAAGCGTAACCTAAGGAAGGTTTTTCTATAAACCTAAAAACATCTTTGTTGAAAAGTCATCGAAATGGGGAAAGATATGATTCTTACCATTTTTTGCTATGCACTTTCCAGTAAACACTCGAAACTATAAAATTTCCACAATATCTAGAATTAAAAATCTAAGGTACGTATATAGTTAGTGTTATAGGAAATCTATATTTTCACTGGATTTTCCGATAAAAACAAAAACAATTATATATCCAGAATTAATACACACAAAATATTAAGTACTGTGAAAAACAATTAATAATAACAACTCAATACACTTTTTTTAAAATGCGGTGAAGATAATCCTTTGTCGCTTTATTTGTCAAACGTCAACTGAA
Source organism: Crioceris asparagi (assembly GCA_958507055.1). Classification (NCBI taxonomy): domain Eukaryota; kingdom Metazoa; phylum Arthropoda; class Insecta; order Coleoptera; family Chrysomelidae; genus Crioceris; species Crioceris asparagi. The sequence continues at coordinate 368,156 of OY293832.1, forward strand.
AACGCAGCACACATATGTATTAAATAAATGTTATAGAGGTATTATTAGTATAGGTGTAAGTTCATTCGGGTTATCAGTAAAACCTACTCTCTTATCGCTCGACATATAAAGGTCAGACTGCGGTTTACGTATACATATATATATTTCCCCATTGTTTAGTCAGTCATTTTGATAACCACATTTTTCTATATATATATATATACATTATATTAGGTATATTACGATAACAAAGTGTTAATGTAAGCGTAGATAATTATTACGTATATATATATATATATATATATATATATATATATATATATATATATATATATATATATATATATAGACTTCTATCTACCGCTGAACAAGTCTTGCTTTTTTTCCATTTGTTGTGAAAATATTCATATCAACAGCCCTGCCCCTTCGTACACTCCTTATAGTTACTTTTTTCCTACGATTTCACTTCCCCCTAATCTCAAAAGACAGAAAAGAAACACTTCTGAAAATAAGCCTATTTTACAAAAAAAAATAGGAACCACTTTATTTGAGCATGAGAATTTCTCTTACATATGTCTTAGGAAATTTTCTGTTATGGAACCCTCCACCTTCAAGTCCCTGTCGCACTGACAGACTCTTACAAAACAGTTCCAGTGACATAGTAGTGACAAATATAGCGAGAAATCCATTAAAATTCAGCCATAGAACTCCAATATACTTCTTTGGGTATCACAGGTATGGAACTCTCCATCTAGGATGGCCCAGGCACACTTACAGCCACTACCTAATCATTCTAATAACATTCTACATATATGTGGGTAAACATGGAAAAAAGACTATCAATATCCAGTCATAGAATTCAGAAATAATATACAATAGACTTTCAGATACGGAACTCACCACATAGAGTCCCACGGGCATAGAAAGTATAAAAGTGCAAAATTTGGTTGGGATATCTCGAACAGTGTAAGAGCCAATTCGGCACATACACATATAGATGTTAAGTTTTATACTATGTAAGTATATAGATAAGTTAATATTTTAATAAAATGGAATCAAAAATTCAATTGAAAACAAATCAAGCAAGCGATAACAAAATCTAATAAAACACAAATCATACGAAAATGTTTCGAATTCAAATGACAACTCCAATCCTACCACCTCCTCAGCCACTAAAAAAACCCTAAAACTCACATCCTCTACGAGACGGCGCCAGTTGTTATTGATTTTCCGACGACATTTCCCACACATTTGAGGGAAATGCGCAAAAAACACACACGCTCTCCGCAACATAGATAACTGACACACCACGCACAAACAAACATACACGAAAAATGAACGAGAATCAGATCATCTCAAACCCTCCAACAACTCCCAACGAATTTAAAACCATAGTTTTAGCCATCAAAATTGTGATAATTGCAGTGATTCTAATACCGGTAACACGATACGTTTTAATTTCAACAAATAATAATGATGACGACAAAACTGCACAAGAAAGTATCGAAACAGATACAATTACAAGTGAAAATCAAAATGTTAGTGGTAGTGATGACCCTGATGATGTAAACAATATAGACGAAATGCAGCAACAAAGTATTTTGTCTCGAAAACTTCGAGTAAGAAAACGTACTGTTGTTGTTGTTCCACAGTCGACATGTCCAAGTTCCTTTATGTTGGTGATGTTGCAAGAGATTTGTGCACAATTACATTTCAAGAATGCATTCTGTTTACCAGAAGATGTAAATGATCTACAGAAGCATCGAGTTCCTGCGAAAATAGTTACTACAAATGGTAGGCAAAAGGCGACGAAGGAAGCTAAAGGTATCTATTGTTTTTTCTTTTCATTATCGGGTATAATATATAGGAAATTAAATAGTGGAAATTAGTTTTCATGTCATGAACATTGGGTGTGTTCGGATGATCAGTTAAATGAGCGCGAACGGTCACCGGCAGCGATGATCATAAATTGAGTTAGAGTATACTTATTTAGACAGTATTTGCTTTCATCTACAGCAATTTATCTCTTTTTCTTAGGAGCTTCTTGAACAAGAATTTCCAAATTATTCAAACAAACACTAAAACTGCGAATTGATGAACACTGCGAAAATTATCAACTCACTTCGGTCATTTCCAATTTAGACATTTAAATATTTGTTAGGGCCGATTTCATAATGAATCCTTAATGAGAGATTAGTTAATTCTCCAATTTGTTCAAGTCATATCTCGATGATGGAATAAAAATAGTGCATTTCCTTTCGTTTTTCTAAAGTTACTTTGAATTATATGTCCAACCAAAAAAATTATTAATTTCTTAATCTGGGATTAAAATTAATAAGAGATTAAATTTGATTATGAAATCGGCCCTTAATGTTTTATTACATTAGTTAAGGTTTAAGGTGTTCTTTCAACTTAAGACATGTTCCCATTTTTCATATCACACTTTAAATGAGTTTTTTTCCTAATGCTAACCTTACCTTTTGAATTATGTTCCATTTTATTTAGAAATTAAATACGTCAAAGATATTGCGTCATTTGTTACAAAGAACACTACTGGAAAAAATACCTGTCATTTGTTGAATGGCTTTCAAATTCAAATAAGTGATATTTAACACCATATAATAATTATATCGAAGACTTCACTTACCTGATTACATTTTCACCTGCATGAAAACTGCTCCACACTTCAATTTTATTTTTTTCACCTATGTTTATTTAAAACTTTCAAAACTGATATCCAACACTCACTGTAAAATATAATAAAAAAAATAGGTATATAACCTATCTTGCGACGAAAGCATTTTTTTCCTAGTTAGTCATGAAAACGCGCGAGATTCGCACGAAACATTTTAAATATTTAATATAAAATAAAACACAAGTGACTGTTTTGAGTTGAAGGTCAAAAGCATACACCGCGTTTGATTCGATTCAGGTAGCATGGTTGTACTGTGAAAGACATGAATCGATTGTGAGCAAACGAACTACAAACAATTTGCAAATTTGGTGACTTACTAAAGTCACTGTGGGACATACGTCAAAAATATTTTCATGTTAGTCGCATTTCCGGTTATACCGGGAGCAGATGTCAACTTTGTTATTTTTAATTGAATACCCTGTATATTACCAAATTTTTAGATTTCTTGTACAATTTTGAAAACATTCTATGTACTATATGTACTATACTGGTTCCATTGGAACTCCGAGCAATAATTATTATATTTATTTACACTTTTTCTACATTTTATTAATTAATCAAATATATATAATGGACTGCACAAGCTCAATACAAAATATCAATATTGTATTAGTATTTACAAAGTTTCTAATGAACTTTATTTTGATTATTAGCTCTATTATCATCAAGTTCAACAATACTTAGTCCATTTGTACTTTTAATTATTTCATTTAATTCTAAAAAAGATATAATAGGCTGATGATAACTGGAATAAGAAACAAATTTGTTAGACTGGAATTTATCTAAGTATTGTGTAAAAACTGCATCGATCGTTGTTTTATATTTTTTAGTATTTAATTTTTGAGCATTAGACATAGTCAAACCTAATGCTTCATTAAGAAATTCAATTAGTGGTTGGTTTTTATCATCTGCAAAGTTGATAATGAAGTTCCACATAATATCATCGGAATATCGTCAAATTTTCCAGCAAATCTTTTTTCGAGTATGTCAGAACTCAGAACCTTCTTTCGTCTAAATCATTAACTTTTTGATATTAAATATGAAAAAATCTTATTAAATACTAAAAAAAATCCTTCTATCAAAGCACTATATTATATCCATTGCAAGATGTATTGCAGATATCAAATATTAGAAAAATAAATAATATCCAATTTTTATTACGCAAATTTCATTAACAATGTTGGAAATATTCGACAATGAATAATTTGTTTTTGTCATTTATTTTTCTACATAAATATATCAAGTTCTCACTATTGTACTGCACCGTAATTCTACAATTAATCAATTCAAATTTTATTAGCAGAGAAGAGAGACGTGGTATATATATATATGTATAATACATGTACACTGGACGCTATGCTATGCGCAATACGTCACAAACACATGTCAAGGTCATCGGTGTCGCGCGAGCTGGGAAGATTTTACCCAATCCAAAAAACGCCTAACGTGCCCCCCTTTGAAATTTGTCACTTCAAAAAACATAAACATAAATCAAATTCCCCATTTCATTTTCCAGTGCCGGCAATCATCAACTATGCCGTCGGTGGTTTGTTGATGTTTTCATTGGGTGCCGCCTTTGTGGAGCTGTACAAGGCCAAAAAGAACCATCCAAACAAAAAGGACGGCAAGAATCCGCTGAGTCGCAAATGCTCCTTGGCCGATCTGACGGTGCTGAAGCACCATCGCAAAGAATTGGTGCGTCGTGAATCCATACTGGAAGAGGATGGTGGTGGTGGTGGTGGTGCTGGATCGTCATCGATGACATCCTCTGTCAGGCAAGCCGGTAGGAAGGTGTCGTCCAGGCTACCTTTGCGTTTAGATTGAAGGTAGCCCCATATTTGGGAATAGGCGATATGATATAGTAATCTGTATACCACCTATAAACTGTTTGCCAAATCCAGACATGATGAGCTTAGTATTATCAAATTTTACAGAATACCATATGTTGGGTCACTCTTGAAATTTCCTGTCGGCAGCTCCAGCAGTCCGAAGCAATGAAACTTGCAAGGGACAATAACAAACACAGAATTACCACAATAAATATACCGACACTTTATCTTGTCAAACCCGACAATTGTTTCGCCAACAAGGTTGGCATCTTCAGGGGTTAACCTGGGTGAACAGGTGACGTATTGAAATAGCGCGAGTTATCTTAATTTAATTTACGAACCTCAGATATTAGGTTCTCAAAAACGGTTCGTTTCAGCGAAAATACTTGTTTAGAATTGATCAATATATCTAAATTTATTAACAAAATTTCTATAAATCATTGGCGTATGTTTTTTTTATTATTTAAAATACTTGAAACGTTCTCACGAATGTAACTGGTAAAACAAATCAAGTGTTTATCATGCTATAAATTTGTTTTTAAGTGGCAATAATACCAAGCGTTTTTGGAGATAAGTTTATATATATGAACTTTTTTAATTATTTTTATCTGCTGAATACGTTGTTAGAGTATCTCCATTATAATTCGGACCGCCCTGTATAACCAGCAGAAATCAAGAACTTTTCGAAATATAGAAATTTTAGTTTAAATAACTTAGAATTTTAATTTATTTTTGGGAGCATTTTTATGCATAGATATAGAAATGGATGAACCAATTGAAATAACAAATCTAATTTAATTTTTAGAAGATTATTTAAAAAGTATTTCTAAATTCCTCATGCTGAAATTATCGAAAAAAAAACACCACGCCACTGATGTCGACATGTCGGTATAACGATTTGATAGATTATTTTTATTAGATAGGCAGTCAAAAATCTTACCTTGCAATGTTCCATACGTCGCCTTTTAAACTCCTCAAAATATATAAATCCATTGCACTCACCCTATTTACTTTTTTAATATGTTTATAAAATTGTCCCAATCAAAATATATATCGAAAATTCACAGCGACACTTTTATCAATACCGATCGCGATTGGCAATAACTGATTTATGATGATCAAAACACGTAGGCATCCATAATGTACTGAACATCCGAAGCAACTACCCTCTACTTATAATCGGGTTCAATGACCTCTATACGAGATGAAATGTATATTGCAAATATCGCAATTGGAAATGGATTTTATCTGTTTGTTTGAGAGTAGAAAAAGAAATAGGTATTCAATATTTATTTCAATTTTCTAAACGAACTACTTTTCGCTGCGGAGTAATAACTCTGCACCTAGCAACTAGGATATCTGTGGAATGTGGTTTGAAGAAGAAGAAGAAAATATTCGCCCCCACCATAATTATTACTGTTAGAGGAATCAGGGGATGCGATGATTCTTGGAAAATCTGACGCTCGTTTCGCGATACTCATGAAATGTTTATACGGTGAAAATAACTTTATGAGATATGCAGAACACAAAAATAATATGTATTTGTTTTATTTGAATTAGAAATTAGGAATATCACGTGAATCAAACAAAATGTATTAACAGAAATAGATTTTATTAGCAACAACTTGAGCATTGTTATATTATAATTTCTACAAAATCAATTAATGTTGTCTGTAATTACATTTTGGTTGATTCAAACGATATTCTTAATTATAGAAAAAGAAAAGATAGCTCATGGAGAAATGGATAAAAATTTAATAAATTAATTAGGTAATCAATTATTTCAGTTATATAACCAAATTCTAAGATAGACTTTGATATAACCAAAATCAAAAATCATGAACTTTTCGAAAGATAGAAATATTAGTTTAAATAACTTGGAATTTTGATTCATTTCTGGGAGCATTTTTATGCATAGATATAGAAATGGATAAATAAATTGAAATAAGAAATCTCATTTATTCTTTAGAAGATTATCTAAAAAGTAATTGTAAATTCCTCATGCTGAGATTCCCAAAACCGCGCCACTGATGTCGGTATAGCGATTTGATAAATTATTTTTATTAGATGGTCAAAAATCTTACCTTATTGCAATGTTCCATAAGTCGCCTTTTAAAATCCTCAAACTAGATGATGAATCCATTGCACTCACCCTATTTAGTTCTTTAAAAAATATAGATCGAAAATTCACACAGCGACACTTTTATCAATACCGATCGCGATTAGCAATAATTAAATTATGATAATCAAAACACGTATGCATAATGTAGTGAACATCCGAAGCAACTACCCTCTACTTATAATAGGGTTCAATGACCTTTATACGAGATGAAATGTATTGCAAATACCGCAATTGGAAATGGATTTCATCTATTTGTTTGAAAGTAGAAAAAGAAATAAGTATTCAATATTCATTTCAATTTTCTAAACGAACTACTTTTCGCTGCGGAGTAATAACTCTGCACCTAGCAACAAGGATATCTGTGGAATGTGGTTTGAAGAAGAAGAAGAACATACCCGCCCCCACCATAATTATTATTGTTAGAGGAGTCAGGGGATGCGACGATTCTTGGAAAATCTGACGCTCGTTTCGCGATACTCATGGAATGTTTATACGTTGAAAATAACTTTATGAGATATGAAGAATAGAAAAATAATATGTATTTGTTTTATTGAAATTGGAAATTAGGAATATCACGTGAGTCAAACAAAATGTAATTACAGAAATAAATTTTATCAGCTCAAGTTGTTGAGCATTGTTATACCTATTATAATTTCTACAAAATCAATTAGTGTTGCCTGTAATTACATTTTGGTTGATTCAAACAATATTCTTAAGGTGATAGTAAATAGTAATTCTAATACTCATAGAAAAAGAAAAGATAGCTCATGGAGAAATGGATAAAAAATGAATAAAGTAATTAGGTATTCAATCAATTCAGTTATATAACCAAAGTCTAAGACAGACTTTGATATAACCAGCAAAAATTATAAACTTTTCGAAAGATAGAAATATTAGTTTAAATAACTCGGAATTTTGATCTATTTCTGGGATCATTTTTATGCATAGATATAGAAATGGATAAATAAATTGAAATAAGAAATCTAATTTATTTTTTACAATATTATTTGAAAAGTATCTGTAAATTCATCATGTTGAGATTCTTGAAAAAACCCACCACGCCACTGAATGTCGACATGTCGGTATAGCGATTTGATAGGTTATTTTTATTAGATAGTGACAAATCTTACCTTGCAATGTTCCGTACGTCGCCTTCAAAACTCCTCAAACTAGATGATAAATCCATTGCACTCACCCTATTTAGTTCTTTAAAAAATATACCTAGATCGAAAATTCACACAGCGACACTCATCAATACCGATCGCGATTAACAATAATTGATTTATGATGATCAAATCACGTATGCCTAACGGCATTGAACATCTGAAGCAGCTACCCTCTACTTATAATCAGGTTCAATGACCTCTATACGAGATCAAATGTATTGCAAATATTGCAATTGGAGATGGACTTCACCTGTTTGTTTGTTAATGTTATAGAAAAAGAAATATTGCATATAAGTTTAAAATTTTCGAGAAATCTAATACACAAATTGCAATTTTCCAAGAGAACTACTTTTCCACGCGAATGAATATTCTCCACCTAGCAACTAGGTATGTATATATTAACATGAGTGGAATGTGTTTGACAAAGATGATACCCGTCCCCACCTTAATGTTGGTAGGGGATTCAGGGGATGCGACGATTTCTTGGAAAATCTATCACAGGTGGACACTGGTTTTGCGATACTTTTGATGTGTTTACAAGTTTCAAAGGTATTAACTTAGTATGTTAATAATTATGCATTGATTATCGATTCTAGGTTCGGTAAAATTGACTTTTTACAAGAATATCAACAGATTTATTTATTTGATGATTCGGAATATCGCTTAAATCAAACAAAATGTGATTACAGAGTACATATCTTGTAAAATCTACGACATAGGTATCCTAAATTCCTCAAAATCAATGAATCCATTGCAAACACCAGGTGATATGTAGCTATGTTGTCAAAATCTAGGTAGGTAGGTATGTTGATCAAAATATAAATCAAAATTTTACAGAAACACTACCCTCTACTTACCATTTACCTATGATCAGGTTCAATGACCTCTAAATATAAAATGGAATTCAAAACTTGAGAATGAATTTCACCTGTTTGTAACTGTTTTAGAAATAGAAGTGTTGAATAAAAGTTTCAAGCTTTTGCCAAATGTAACAAATAACTGCAATTTTCCCAGTGAACTACTTTTCGTTGCGGAGTAATAATACTGCACCTAGCAACAAAGTGTTGGTGTCACGATTTCCTGGAAAATATAGCAGAAGTGGACGCTGATTTTGCGATACTTTTGAGGTGTTTTATGCAATTTGATAATGTATTAGTTTAGCATCTATAAAAATCGATTGGTTCTAGGTTCAAATAACATTTTACGACTTTATTCCATGATACACCGATAAATTCACAATAATATTAAATTTGCTTTAATGGAATTACAATTTAGGAAAATAACGTAAAGCAAACAAAATCTAATACCGACAAGATATAAGCAGGTATTATTTTGAATTTTTCAGTAGACGGTCCTTGAAAAAGAATACTAGTTTCAATGTTCGGGTACATCGTGAAAAGAAAAACAATTCATACATTTTGTTGAAATAGTAAAAATACTACCAGTTGCGCCATCTGTTGCTGAATAGTCAGCTTACATGCTCTGAAAACAATATACAATGCGGGCAGTTAAGTTACGGTTCACACTATGAACAAACACCATAATCTTTGCTGTGCATGTGAGTCGATTGTAATTATGGCAATTTAAGAAGCAGTGTCTTAAATGGTGCACATTCAACCTTTTGATAAACTCGTTTCTTCCCTGCAGCTTACTATTTACTATAAACTCCTGAGTTCGGGACTCAAGAAAAGCGACTGTGTAGGTATGGGGGTCCTTAGTCCTTAATAATAACAACTACCCCAGTGTTGCCAAATGTCCAAATAAATCTTGGAATCCAACAGAAGAGAAAAAAACACCGAAAGCATATATATTTATATTTTACAGGTATTAGACCAGCTCCACTACGTCGACAATGCTCATTTCCCGTAGGCCCTTTGGTAGTTCCCTTGCTCGATGGTCGTCCTGCCACCGTTATCGACGTGGGCAGACGTGAATCGATGCTGGCCATCGATGCCCGAACACAGACAGTCTTTGTGTTAGATGGTAGCTGCAATACTCCTGCTACTAGACGTATGTCGCTGATACCGTCGTCGTCGTCTACTAATACTACCCCGTCCCCAGAAGGTGCTAGTAGAAGACGAATGTCTTTGTGTGGGGAGGAATCATCACCGGAAAGACGGCATCATAGCAGATTGGTGCATAGACATTGAAAATGGCGTTGAAGCTAAATTTGAGGACGTTCCCAAGAGCTATATTGAAAATGAGAACAAGTCTTTCATAGAGTCAGATGGGAATTAGTTGTCAGTTGTCATAAGCATTTGTTAATATAGTGACAGCACTGCAACTGTCACACTATATTGACGTTTACTGTAGTACGATTAACTGAAAATGATTCACATACATCAGTTCAATACAACACCTAAGTAAAAGTCACGTAAGTTACAGTATATTTACTTAATTGTACAGGTTTCTTTCAATGTTATTCAATAAAATATTTCTGCTCCAAAAACCTGACAAGTGTGACATGTTCTCATATTAAGGACATTTAACTCAACTGAATCAAAAAGCTTGAAAAATCATAGAAACGTAGTTGAAGAAGCTGTCATCCAATGCGACGTTGCCAAGATACTCTATTATTGCTTGAATTTTGCGACAAGAAACTATTTTCATGAAAAACTAATTCATTTGACATAATTTTGAAATGTTATAACCATAATTTATAAAAGACAATAAGAAGAAATAAATAAATGAAATTTTGAGATAAATAACTATCCAAAAAAATATTTTCGGAACGTCCTCAACAAAACATTATTGTTTAACCTAAAACTTGATGTTAGGTGTTGTCTCGACTATATTGATATCCTCAATGTTCCGTCTTTTATAACTCAAAAAAAGTTTCACAATATATTGAAAATTTAAAGGCTCTAATATATTTATATATTTTATATCCGAATAAAAAATATATTATACAAGTGTGCTATTTTGTTACGAAATTTTGAAGAATAGAAGAAAAAAGTATAAAAAAAATAAATGTGACAATACTACTTTTGTGAGAAACACCATCTTTTTCATTGTCTATGCACAAATTTGTTGTTGTTGATAATAAGTTCTTGTAAACCTAATCAAGAATATAAAATAAAAACGAACAGTTCCATTGTTTAATGTGAATGATCATCATTTAATGCCTTTAGAAACTTTTCGACTGATTTTATTGAAAAAATTGAAAATAATTTCAGATATAGTAGAAATGTTATTGCAAAAAAATATATACATATATGCATGTACTACCAAAATGTTAACGTTCAATTTCTATTTATAAATGTCCAAATAAACATCTCAAAATATAGTTGTACCTACCTTAATGTTTTCAATATTGATTCTTAGATAATGCAATAACCATAAAAATACAACAAACTCACCAAGCTACGCTACTGGAAATAAGCGAACATGAAAAATCACACGTTTGAAGCCAAAATCAACAGTTTGGCAACACTGTATTCCTTTCAGTGCCTGAAGCATTTCGTTTACTGTACAGAAACTGGTATCTGCTCTTCTGACATGTTTGAAACTTGTCTTGATTGACAGATGTCAAACATAAATGAAATAAATAAGAGTAACGTAAGGTGGAAAATAAACAAAAAAATATATTTATGAAAAATGACTTTATTTTACATGTTAGAAAAAATAATCTCCCCACAGATTTACAAGTAGTTAATAAAAATACATTGGAATGATATTGACGATTCATTTTTTAAATGCATTTTTTAAAAAAAAGGGATGATTATCGATCATTAAGAAACAAAAATAAGTACACAGAATATTTTTAACAATTTTGACAAACGTATTATCGAGATTTATTTTTATTATCTCTGAAAAAAAAACTAGCACAACAATAAGAATTTCACAGTTACATTTTGTATATTGAACAAAAGTTTTTTCTTGAATAATTTTGTCCAAAGTGAAAGTGACTCGATAGAAAAAAAAGGACAAATTTAAATTTTCCAAAAACAAACAAACAAAAAAAGATGAGCCAAAAATCAACCCACCCTGTATATATATATATATATATATATACACACATGTATACATTGTACATATTCCACAGATCACAAACTATTTATAAAGAATTTACGACAGGGATCAAAGAATTTCACCATAGCTTTTCCACAAGGGGGAAATAAACCTCGATATTATTTTCTTTTCATTCTTCTTTCCAGAAAATCGTCCATACATACATACATACAAAATTCGTACATTGTTTTCATCTTTTTGCAATTCTCGTCTTAAATAAGAATATCCAACAAAAAAAAACAACCGCGACGTTAAAAAAAATTGCAGCTGCGCCCCTGTATATCTAATCTTCGGGTACTTTCCAATTAAGTCGTTTGCCAGCTTCATACAATTCTGCCAAAGCTTCACCAACTTTATTTTGTGCTTCGAGCTGATTGTACTTTTTGTAGAGTTGTAGAGCCGTTCTTGCATCTTCGATCGAATCATGCGTCTCCGATTGAATCCTAATACCTGATTTTGTTTTTGGAGGAAAGGAAACAACGATTGAAACAAAATAAAAACAAAATAATCGCAACATAAAACAATGTTTAGGTTTCTTTCTATGTATGATGCAAAGAAAAGTTTATTCATTTTTATCAAAATTATCTCATTGAAACTTTACGAAAGAACATAGGTATTATTTTAGGCATTGAACAACAACAAAACTCAAACTGTCTGTAGGTACTTACCCAAAAAATGCCACGCCAAAAATCTCAAAGATACCATTCTGTGATGAGGTAGATGAAATAGTTGTACAGTATCGACCACCTGTTCAGGTGGAACAACCAAATTGATAACTCTGAAAGTGGAATACCTATGTAATTATTTCATAAAATTAATATTTTCCTCCAAACTATCCACTAAAACTACGTTTTAAAAAGAATAGAGCGGCTAAAATTGATTCAAAAGACACTTCTATAGCAGTTTTGTTTGAATTTCCCGCCATAACAATTGAATCTCAACTGTCACTTGTCCTTGTCAAACACTCGTATTCAAGATCGTAAAATAATCAGTCGCCATCTGTTGATAAAACTTTAAGGACGTAATATTTAATGTCAAATACACAGTGGAAATAAATAAATGAAATAATAATAATGGAATAAATTTACCTGAAATCGTTCTTCAAACCATGTCCCACAAAAATTACACCACTATCTTGTAAGTAGCGTAATTTTGTATATGTTGATTTTAAAGTTGTCAAATGTTTCGAACTAAAATTAGCATCCAAATCACCGGGTTTAATGCCCGAAAATTTTGTCAAATAATCCACCACCTGTTCCTGTGTTGATATATAATCATCGATAAATGGTGTACCTTCCATTGGTCCATTCCTTGATCAAAAAGTAGAGTAGGACTTTTACTGTAACCCTAAACCTCAAAATTTAAAATTCCAAATAATTACCCTCTGATACAGGTGATGCGTGCCACTGACATTTGCGATGGTTTTATAGTCGACAGCTTGCCATCGCTACGAATCTCCGATTCCTCTTGATTCAACGTTACAAACTCGGCATCCATGGCAACCAAATCGCCTGCCTTGAGGCTTTCATCGTCACGTAGCGGTGTGAAGGTGACGCATGCGCTACCGCCGCCAGTGCGGGCAATGCAGGCATCCTCATTGAAAACATCCTGACGCCCCCAACAAAGAAAACAAGTCGAATGAATTAGAATTCAAAAATGACCAACATTGACTGGACTATTATTTATAAGAGCTTACAATATTCTACAAAATCGTTTTAAAACTGAATAGAAAAACAGCGTTTTTTTATTATATGTCATTATTAAAGGTGTAAGACTGTACGCTTGCATTTAACTGGTTATCCGAACACACTCAATTTGTTTGACAACTGACAGCTAATTCTCGCATCTGACACTGACATCTGACTTAAGCAAAGACATGTTCTCATTTTCGACAGCCTACTGCAAACGATTTGTTATTTTTTTGGATCACTCTTTACATATACAGAGTGAACCGAAAAAAAAAGCTCAACAAAGGATTAACTACTTGGCGCATCTACTTCCCCTATACTCACCCTTGTCAATGGTAATTGTCGCCTGATGGTGTTTGTTTCCTCAAGCATATCCACTGTCGAAGTCGAACCATCACCAGTACTACTACTACTGCCAGCTACCGTCCCCGCTGCCGTCATCATAGCAGAAGCCGCCTCTGTACCTTCCGCCGTCTCCAAGGAGGAATAAAATAACACGCATGGCACCTTCCAATCCAAACTGAACCAGGTGGCTTCATGCGCGGGCACTGGACAAATGGTGAAATCATTGAACAGATACCATTTGTTGTCGGGATTGCTTAAATCCTTGTCACGTTCAAGTAGATACAGATCTGGTACTTTGATAAGGGCAATGAGATTTTTTTTATCTGGTGTCGTGGTTTGATCGTTGATATAGCAAACGACGGCAGAAAGTTGGTATTGTTTTTTGATGCTGCTGCTTTTGTTTGTGTTTGAACTGCTGCCAGATGATGATGTTGATGATGATACCTGTATTTAGATATTTAGTACTTTGAATATATGAGAGGCTAGTATCAATTTTTGGGCGGAAAATCAGACATAATGTACTGAGAACTAACACCAAGGAAAGTGGTACAATAATTTAACGTTAGTACTCGAAGATAATTCTGGTTCAGTTCGAATCAAGTGAAGTGGTCTTTGGAAATATTTTATTCTATCAGGTCTAGCAACTATTGAACTCCCGCTCAAAGATGTTTCAAGGTCAGCTTATGTGAAACCGTCTAGAGAAAAATAACTTTTTTTTCTTCCAACCAACCTTGCTTTGGTGATCCTGTTGGCTTGCTGGTAATTTTTGCACTTGAAGATTATTATCTCCATCCAAACTCAATTCGATTTCATGTGGTAACCAATTGTTGCTGGAATATGGATTGTTGGATGATACAGGGGGAACACTGTCAAAACTATGACGAAACCTACAAGAAAGAAACAAAAAAGAGAAGAATACAAACATAACCTCAAAGTATTTGTTATTTAATTTTTAGATAACAAGTCATTGGAGAATTTAGTATCGAAATGTATTAATTTTGAAAACAGCACACAATAATTATCTCCAGTCGAAATTCAAGAATAAAGTAATTTCATAAAAGAGATCATAGAGAAAAACTAGTGTAAAGAAAGTTCGAAATTTTACCCTTGAAAATTATATTTTAACGAATATTCAACTGTATAAGCATTTAAAGTTACAAATATAAACACTAATGTGGTTTAATTTTTTTTAGTGCTACTATGAATAATCGCATATAAATAATGATACAACTTTTTTCTTGAATAAAGAGCACTTAACCTTACTTTTGAACCATCTCGATTTGTTTTTCGAATATTTTCCGCTCACAACATTATAAACGTTAAAAGATCGTTATCCAGGTTTCTGCTACTTTTTTTAAGGTCTCTATATAGGTCGAATATAACATTAATCTGCGAACGCCTTTGTAAAAATAAATTTTCATGAACACAAAATGTCGTGTGTGAAGTGATTTACTGTTTTTGTTTGTTTTACAATGGATATTTATATCCACCCAGGACCCATGGTCACTGCACCGTTTCGTAAGTATGGTTTTATTCATAAAAAAATTATACAAATCGATTTTTACAAAGGTGCTCGCGGATTTATGTTATATTCGATCTATATAGACCAAAAAAAGATTTTATCAAAAATATAGCAGAAACCTGGATAACGAACAATGAAGCATCGGGAATGTGTTTTTTTCATTCAAAATTATCAAAACAAAATGCTCGAATTTAGACATGTTGTTGTGGACGTATATTCGACTTGTCCAAGTAGTTCAAATGCGCAATAGGAGGAGAAAAAGATCTATACGACCAAAAAAAAGTCTTTTTTTCACTTACCTACAACCTGGCCTGGAGCACTGATCCCCATAACGACAGGGCTTCGAAGATGCCAGCACCGATGTTGGAGTTGCAGCACGTTGATTGTGATTTAGACTGCTAGCGACATCTACATTTTGCTGTCCCCCACTACTAGCAGTAGAAGTAGTACTAACACCAGCCACCTTGGCCACAATCTTATCCATCTGAGTCTGCCAAAATTGCTTATGTTGTGGATTATGCAGACCAGTATTGATGGCCAATAAATTTGGCAATGATTGCAATATTCTCGATTGTGATGTGGGTGTAAATTTTGAACAAATCTCACACCAGGCGGGGGTGGTTTGTTCGGGGCAAAGAGAACGCTTCAGAATGTCACAGAAACTCCATTCATCCCGTTCGGGTTCCAAGGTGGGGTAGACCAAGTTGGAAACTAGCAGAATTGATGCTTTTTGCTCAATGCTGGCACATTTGAGGCATGAATTGATCTGCAGCTGCTGAGTACCGAATAGCTGACTGATTGCTGAGTCATAGTCGCGTTTTTCATTCTCTAATTTCATCACTACCTCATTGACTGAGATGTTTTTCTTTGCCTTGTCATTTGATATGATCGGAAAATCAGTTTCCTTATATACAAATGAAGATTTTTTCGGCAGCTTTCGTTCTTCATCTTTCTTTTTCGTCTCAATCAACTCAACGTGCATCTGATGTAGCATAAACCTATTCCAACTCTATAAAAACAAATACTGTGTTATACAAAAAAAAAATCTAACCTAACATTACCCTAACCTGAATCAAAGCACCTAGCTCCATCTTTTGTTTTGCTTCCGGATGCAGATCGCTGAGTATTAAACCCAATGCCGAAGCTTCAGGTACTGTCCTGAAGGCTCTGAGGAAATTTCCGGGTTGACAAGGTAGATTTTGCGATGACGTTTGGAGCATATGAAAGAGAAAACCCAATTCGCACGATAGACAAAACTCTTTCGAGCACAAATGTGACAATAGAATAGGGCGCAGCGATTTGGTAAAGTACAAAACCTGTAAAAAATATGGAGACACAGGTAAATTTTCACGCCAAAAATAATTTTGTCAAACTAACCTGTATCATAGAGTTGCAATAGGCATTCGGTAGAGTGGCTTCAAGACCGGAAAAACCAGTTTTGTTGTGATGATCAAATTGGAAATCATCAGTGCCCAATTTATTGTATTTAACATCGACTTTTCGATACCGTTTTGGGATGGCAATGAAATTTGATGAAGAGTCTTCATGGTGTTTTTGATTGGCCGTTGGACTACGATGATGATGATGATTTGAGCCATTATTGTAGCCATTTGCAAGGCCTGACCCACCAAAATCGTATAGAACCTATCAAGAGATCAAAAAAAAATATGAAAATCGATTTTGATTAGATTTTTACACCACTTCTATTCTACATGGTGGTCTTAAAAAAATGCTACCACATGTTATAGAGGTAAAAAATCAGTCGATTTAGACAAAACATCCTTAATACGGTCGCCAAATTATAATGAGAATTACATATCCATCTCAAGGCTTAGAATTTATTTTTTTATAATTTCATAATTTAAATTTCTACGCCAATGGCGAAAAACAAGTGAGTTTACAATATTTCGCGCTCGCATAAGCCTTCAGAAACCTTAACAAAATTAAGACAATTTTAAAATTATAACTCCCAAAATCAACTCATTCCGATCACATCAACATGTTGTAACATTTTGTAAATACCTTTTTGGCAACACCCTGTATAATAAGAACATTGAGAGGTATTTTGTTTGTTGGTGGTGTGGTAGAAGAATCAAAAGCTGAACACTTTCACCAAAAAAACTCAACAACATATTTATTCTCTTTTCAACAGTCTTATATGCAATAACAATTCTTGCATTAGATAAAAAAATCAAGTCTTCTATATAAAATAAATTATGACTTCATAAAAATCTAAACGTAAAGCTATATACTTCATTTTACTTATTATAAGCAATCTTTTTTTTCTCATTTTCTCTCTAACAGAAATAAACAGTTGCTAGTTTATTTTGCCTCACTTGATTACGCCTCGTTGTTCTTGGATTGGGTGCATAACCAATGGGACCTTGCATCTTCATGGTCTGCAAAATTTCCGGGTCTATACCTGGAGGTCTCCTGCTAGACAGTAAAAATGGAAAAACAATAAATAAAATACCGAATGAGTAGTAAAAACCACAATTTATATCATTAGTTTAAATCTTGGCGCGAAAATAGTATAAATCAGTCGCCCTCTAGTGGAACTTTTAGAGAGATTATGTTACGATCTGACATTGTCAAATAAGCGAAAGAGATGTTTAATTCCCCAATATTTTGCACAATGGAATGTTTAATTTTTTTTATTAATTATAAAATTATCATTTAAAAGAACTCAGTATTTCTTGTTAATATTGGCTCCAAAATATTGATGTGACATTGACATTAGTGACATATTACACTATGCATCGACAGAAATACAAAGCTAAATAAAACAAAATTCATTGAGCTTGAACAAAATAGCAGAAAATGGTCAAATACTTCTTTCTTCCTCGGGAAATATTTCTTTGTTACTCACCTGTAAACTATCTCCATGAATTGTGGCGGCCAATCCGAAGCCAATGGCACCTCGACAGGCACTATAGGCATTGGTATAATCGATAGGGGTGTGCTGTAATCATCCACCCCAAATGCAGGGTAAGCGGTGAAAGTATCAGGCAGCTCCATGGGACGAGAAAATTGATTCAGCATCGGTTCAGGAGTGGTGGAAAACACATGTATATGCCCGGTACTGTCACCGCATGCCATTGATTGACCCGATGAGGATATGTCAAAGGTAAGGCACAGGGCACCTACAGAGAGCCAGAGTCTGATATTGAAGTTTATAATTGTAATATTAAACTATTACCAGGATTCTCCATTTGTAGCAAACTGAGCTGCGGTTCAGCCAAGGCTATCGTATCCAACAGCTGTATTTGCCCAATGGCGGATACGACAGCTATGCGTGATGAAATCGATGGAATAAATTTCAAAAAGAATGGATCCAATACAGTTTGCATTGGACTGATAGCGCGTAACATACGTAAATCGTACACCATTAGATATCGATCGACTGCCAAATTGTTCATCCTGTCAAAGAGAGAGAAAAAAAAACAAATTTGTGTTCCGTGATTATGTATTATGTTCCTCTTCCCACCTGTTGCTGAAACCGCATGTGATTAGCAGATTTCCTTGTACATCAAAGTCACTCAAACTGCCAGTATGCGTTACAATACTGTGTTCGACACGAAGACTAGAATGATCTCTAAGATCGATACGACCCAAAGGACTGCCAGCACAAATGAAACGCTGGTGTAACTTGAGCATAACGCAACCTGCTTCACCGGTATGACTCTGAATTAAAAAAAAGTAAGAAATATGATTATTATTGCGGCAAAATATGTAAAACTCACTACTATGTTTTCTTTGCCCATTGATAGATTAAAATCAATGAGTTTGTCTTGATGGCCGCCAATTATAAAGCGATTGGGTGACATTTGTAGAATGCATTGCATTTCGTTCATATTTGGTGACCTGAAATACAAAACAAAAAAAACATTTCCAATCTCAGTCCGAAGTCCGAACCTGTCTACTACCATAAAATAATATGCATATTGTCATGTGTCAAGAAAAAGTCAAGCAAAAAAACATGTTCTGTGATCTGTGCTCGTTGACTTTTCAAGTGCTGTGTGCTGTGCTGTGAAATGTCAAAATTGTCAAACTCAAATGGACATGAAAGCATGAATCGTAAATATTACAACTAAATTGAGATATTCAATTATTTAAAACTAATATAGTTAAATAACGATGTATATTTGGGTGTAAGATAACAAAAGGAACAAGTAATGCAAAATCCAAACGATGGAACGTTTGATTAAAGTATGGATGGTCGGCAAGTTAGACTATGCTAAAGCATTGAATCTTCAAAAACATCTGGCAAGTTTACATCAAAACAGCACCCAACATCTGTGTAACACACTTTTATGCGTTGAACATTCACCAGTCTATACGACAGGCATACGTACGCAACAATACACCGACATCGAAGTGGAAAAATTGAAAGAAAAAGGCGCCGAATTTTATCGCACAAATCGTGGTGGATTGATAACATTCCACGGACCTGGACAGCTAGTAGCGTATCCCATAATTAATTTAAAGTATTTCAAACCGAGCATTAAATGGTATGTGGCCAGTATTGAGCGAACAATCATTGACTTGTGCCACAAATTCCATTTAAAAGGTGAAACATCCCCCTACACTGGGGTATGGATTGATGATAAGAAAGTTTGCGCCATTGGGGTGCACGGGAGTAGATTTGTCGTTACCCATGGCCTAGCACTGAATTGTAATACAGATTTGCGATGGTTTGAACATATAGTACCATGTGGTATAAGAGATAAAGGTGTTACAAGTTTGAGTAATGAATTAGGAAGAATTGTTACAGTTGAGGAGACTTTACCAATGTTTTTGGATAGTTTTGAGCGAGTTTTCGATTGTAGCTTTATGGATTTTCCGCAAAATGAAGCTACCAGTATATTGGAGAGTATATAAATGAATATATTAGTGCAAGTGAATTTTTGAATGATTAAATTGACGAAAACTTTGTATATATATGTATATATCAAATAAAGAACTTACATATGTGTATACATGGGTAAACCTCTTCGTATCTGATATCGTAATGTACTAGCTGTCAATACAAGAATACCATCGTCGATTGTGAGAATTTGCCTGACATCTTCATTTGGATGGACTTGAAATGACGTGTACTTGGTCATCGATGGGGCTATATATGATGTAACATGACCCTGAAATCCATACAGAACAAAATAATGTATTAGGATAAAAACCCAATCTTAGGCATTATTTTGATTGAATTGTTGATATTTACTCCTTGATTTCCCATCCATAGCAGTTCTTCTTGTGAGTCAAAAGTCAGGGCTGATACACCAAATCGATCACCACCATCAGCTAGAAAGCAATGCGTTTGCAGATATTCTGATTCGATGCCGACTAAAGCAGAATCCAACACTGGATTGAGAGCTGTATCTTCAGTCGGAGCCACAACTGCCAACTAGGAATCGTTAATTATTGTTAATTAATAAAATTTGTTTCAATCATCAGTACAAAGATTTTTTTCATTTTTTTTAAAGAAAATGTAAGCAGTAATTGAGAGTTTTCAAAATATGTACGGCAATCATATTTTCAAATTTTTAAATTCATATTTAGATGTATAAATAAAGAATGTAAGATGCAACGGTCGATTTTTGGACAGGAGCGTATCCACAACGCATAGCGTTAGTTTTCTTTTTTTATTTAAATTGGTAATTTGGAAAAACCTTCAATCTTTTTTTATTGTGAATTGTTTATAACTTGCACATTTTTCATTAGGAATCCAATGAGCAGGTATTTTTATTGTCTGTACCTACAGTAGACTTGAACACGTTTTTCAAGTAAAATATCTTTTTGAAGTAAAGAAAAAACATATTGTTTACTGATAAGAAATTTGTTTTTTACATACCATGAACATATTGTAAATTAAATTTATACCAAAATAAAAAGCTAAAAGGAATACTCACCCCAGTGTTGTCAAAGTACATGGTTGCTTCTGTTTTGGTAGCTATTCTAAAAATTAAATAGGAATTTTATATTTTCTCCCATGTACTCGTTGGTAATTCGTTCAAAGCATCATATTTTTTATATTTTTTTTTTCGTAAATTCTTTTCGATACAACAGCTGGAATATTACAGCTGACACAATATGTCAGTGTCATAAGTCATATAAAGTATGTCAATTGATAATTGTAGATATCTTCTTTATTGGATTACTACTGTTTGCATGATTGCCTATACCAAAGAATATACTACAGTAGTATATTCTTTGCCTATACCAAGATGACTGGAAACAAGGAGATTAACTATGCTTCTCTACGTAGCCACATGAGAGTACAGTATACAGAACTTGCATATCATAGCGTGGCCTCGTGTATAGAGAAGACTACCTCCAATTCGTGTACGACCACCATATACTTAAACTTCTTTACCGATAGCATTGAGGAAAAAAATACGCAAAAATCTTAGACAAGGAAAATCTAAGGCAAAAATGAAGCCAAAGACCTGGGTATAGCTGGCAATATGAGCATGCAAGAAGACTGGTGCGCATGCGTCATGAACTTTTTCAGCTAAGAGGAGGAGCATGTCATTATGTTACCACAGCTTACCATGGATGCTATATGATGTGACTCCTAGCAACTTCCCCTTTCGTGGATGCGTACTAAACTCGCAATCCTCATACTGAGCTTCTCATAAAATTTAAGGATCAAATAATAGGTATATACATGCTATAAAAACCATGGTATAACGAGGCACATCCCCGAGCATCTAGGTCCTCCCACTTTTTTCCACTGACGTCACAACCATATTGAATATAGTAGTAATTTAAGCCACATCTAAGGCAGGTGACAGATCCGAAGGAGCCCGAATACACGAGCACCACTCGAACGAGTTCAACCTTCTCTTGTCCACGCAGTCGCGTCGTCAATGGTTAAAAATTATTCTATTTCCAGTCTTCTTGGCCTATACGCATAATTTATAATAATAGGTGTATTCGAGCAGCATTTCAAATCAAACTCAAACCGTTAGAATCATGCGCATTTCAGTTTTAAGAAAACGGAAATTAAAATGCGCATGCTTCACAATCACGGAACACAGTTAATACGGTCCTGTCAAGAAAAATTAATAAGGGTGTTCGAGCAGTAGTTTGAACCAGTTTCCAACTGTGTTCCGTGATTGCGGAGCATGCGCATATTAATTTCCGTCTTCTTAAAATTAAAATGCGCTTGCCTCTGGCGGTTTGAGTTTGGTTTGAAATCCTGCTCGAACACCCTTAATAAAACTTAGGCACAGCTTGTCAAATGCTAAGCTGTGACTGTATCCTTTTCAGAGAGAATAAATCCTTTTGCAAATACGTTAGCCTATAAATAGGCTAATAGGCTTTTAATTCGTCTCGCTTTATTGGTTACTTACGTCCTATTTAACAACTTTTCTTGATCTACTGAGTTAAGATTGGGCGATCTTGGTGGCCAATAAAATGTTTGCTTTAAACGCAATCGTGCAATCTCATGCTGTTCTCTTTTGGTGGATATATCTGGGTTGGTGTTTGGACACAGGTATTTTTTTATAGGGACTCGTAGGTTCATTTGCTTGCGAAAAGCACAATGTGGTGTGAAGTGGAACACTGTTGAGGAAGACCATCATAGATGGCCTACGTATAGTTGCAGTAGGATTACTTCAACGGGAATTATTGTCAAAAAAGTGGCAGAGTATGAAGAAAATGAAACAAAAAATGTAGATTTTTTATAATTTTAATTTATTATGACTAATGTTACACTCAAAGGTGTGAAAGAAATATTTTTTTTAACAAAAAATAGGACCGATTTTGTTAGTTGGTGCACTGAAAAATACAAAATAATATTAATTCTATTGGTGCTAAACTTTTGAAGTTGGAGTCAAAAATCTTCTATCTACCTACAATTGCACAACTTCAAAAGTACCATCAATAGAATTAATATTATTTTGTACTTTTCAATGTCCCAACTAATAAAGTTGGTCTTAGTTGAAAATATGTTTTCTATTAACATTTTCAAGATGGCCAATCGATGACAGCTGCATTAGCCCTACCCTTATCTCCTCCCATTTTGTTCGTCAGCATCGTCCAAGTACCAATCCGAGGATCGTAAACCTTGCAAACCATGAAATGAATTAGTAACTTTTTCTTCTTAGAATATGGAATGAGAGAAACGGAAAAAGTTTTGTTTTTATTTATTAAGAAAACTAAAATAAACTGAAAGTTTGAATATTGTACTTACATATGTTGATTCATTTGAATTGCTTAGAATAGAAAAAATGTGCATAAATCAATGATTACCTGCCATGAACTTGAATATTTTTTAATGTTGTAAGGAACAAGAATTAATTTTCGATCAAAATGTTGAATCTCACCTCCACAGAATTAAGACAGTTAATTTGATTAGATCCACCTGCAACGTAAATTAGCCCATTTGCAGCAACTACACCTGCACTTTGTCGTGCAACATTCAAATCAGCCAATCTGGTCCATTTTTGGTCAACCGAATTGAAAACTTCCACACATTTTAGATTTCTATTTCTACTCAATCCTCCCACAACATACAATTTTCCATCGAGCCCAGCCACTCCTAAAGGAAAAGTTTTAGATGTTTTGAATGATTTAATTGAAGCTGATACCAGAAAATTAACAATAATTATATCTTGATTAGTTTAATGAAAGAAAGAAATTCGATGATTTTTCCTATTCGCTTTCAATTTTATATTTGAAAATGGAAAACCGGAAAATCTAGTAAAATCAAATTGAACAAGTTTCAATTTCTAGAATCACATGGAAAATTAAATTACAAAAGATTATTTTGTGTAAGACCAAAAAGAATATATTTTTAACCTGGAAAATAAGAATTTTGACGAATTTGAAAAAACAATTCAAAAGATAATTTTGATGCTTACCAGGAATGCATCTCCGGATGGACATGTCAGGGACGCGCGTCCATGAATTCGTCACTGGATTATAATATTCCACGGATGACAAATATGTTGAATTGTGCCCACCTACCTAAAATTATTGACTGATTAGTCAGAACAAAAAACTATGATTTTATTTTAAACTTTCAAAATCATCGTAATGATTAGTTTGATTCAAAATTTGAATTTTATTCATCTTAGAAAACTTTGAACACTTCCAAAAAAGTTTATTGAAATATCCAGATAATCCAGCAAAATCATCACTTACGGCGTAAATCTTCCCGTCCATCGCACACATGCCATGACCATATCTTCCCTCCATCATATCCGCTATTCTTACCCAACGTCCCGTTTGATGATCCAACTTTTCACACGACTTTATTGGTGGCCATCTTCCTCCCGATACGTAAATGTCACCGTCCAAAAAGGCAGCAGCTGCAACATCTCTGTCTTCCAACAAGTCGTTGAATTCCGACCACTTTCCATGTTTCAAATCGAACACGTCCACTTTGCAGCTTTCATTTCCACCAATCTGTAAATTTTCATTATGTTAATCACAACTTTACGATTATCAGAAAAAAACATATTTTTGAAATTGAAACTTTCTGTTTCTTTTAATTATGGAATGTTACATATACAAAATTTTGTTCCAAAATTCCAAAATAAGTTATTTTAAGTCTCTGCTTTGATTGCATTGAAAATTTTGATCATGTCTGCTTTTTGACCGACGAATCCAACGGAGGAGCAGCTATGCAATTTGACTGTATGTCTGCATGTTTTTTTCTATTTTTTTGATTGCGTCTTTTGCATAGTACCTAAACGTACTTCGATTTTGATGTTTATTGATATTTGATAGAAGAATAATGAGAATTGGTCCCATTGAAAAAAAATATTCATGTCACTCAAAAAATTCCCTCAAAGGGGGTGGTGGGGGCAATTTTTCCCGAAAACTGAAAATCCGAGACGGCAGAATCAAAGAAAATTCCATATCCGGAAACGTTTAAAAAGTAATCATAGATTTCCACGTTACAGTTTGAAATATGTGTTTTAGCTATGTGGAAGGGGGATCATATTCGGAGTTGGTGCCTAGAACAACAAACTTCAACGGCACAACTTCAAAAGTACCAGCAGCAATAGAATTAATGTTATTTTTGTATTTTTCAGTGCACCAATAAAACTTGATCCAACTTCTTAACAAAAATATTTATCTACAATCACAATGAAAGGCAATGTAATATTTACTGCCAAACATAGAATCTAATGAAATCCATAATTCAATATATTTTGACAAAGCTTTGAATATTCAAGAAAAATATTCACATACCATGTAAATCTTTCCTCCTGTATTGAGTAAAACAGATCCATATCTAAAGGGCCTTTTGAACATTTCTGATCCTTGTGACCATCTTTCGTCTTCAAAATCGTATTTTTCCATCAACACTTTTCTGCCTTTCATACCAACAACAACCAACATCTTCTTCGTTTGTACGGAATGTTTAGTATTTGTATCAGCTGATGTTGTTGCTTCCGATAAGTCAGTCAACACTCTCGGTCTTTTTCTTGGACTGGAAAATGTTGACTTCTTGTTACCTGAATCAAAAATTGATCAATAAAATTAAATCCAAATTCCGATTATTCTTCAAGATTTGCTAAATAGACTTGCCAGAGAAAACATTGGTTTGACAATTATAATTTTAATAAACAATAAAATCATTAATTTAATTTCAAAATGAAAAAATACTGTAGATTTAAAATAATTTGCGAAAATAACAGTTCTTCAAAAATAAAAATTCACCTTGCATTAAAAAATTTGATGGTAATACTACGTTTTTGCCCTCGTTATTAACAACAACCGACTTCTTCGTTTGTACGGAATGTTTAGTATTTGCACCAGTTGATGTTGTTGCTTCCGATAAGTCAGTCAACACTCGCGGTCTTGTTCTTGGACTGGTAAATGCTGATTTCTTGTTACCTGGATGAAAAATTTATCAATATAATTAAATCAGCAAAGTCAAACATAGAAATAGATTTGGCGATTATCATTTTAATAAAGAATATAATCATTCATTTCATTTCAAATTGTTTTTTTATTCTGTAAGGAATCCCAACTATTAATTTGTAAAAATAATAGTTCTTCAAAAATAAAAACAAACCTTTCATTAAATAATATCCCATTGCTTCTCTGATATAACTACAACATTTCGTATTATCTGTGACTAAAGGTTCCCGTTCCACTTTTTCCATCAGATCTTCCAAAGACATTAGAGGAAATCGAACATACTCCATTAATGAGGCCAAGTATTGTTGACGAATTTCGATCATATGCTTGACCCAGCATACAACAGCATTGAAAACCTATATATAAAGTGAAAAAAACAACATTTTATGCTTTCATTGAAAACTAAACTTTCAAAGGCAATCTGCAGCAATGTAATCTCGGTTAAAAACAAATAAATATTTCTAATAAATTATTTTTCTCACCAATTAATATCTGCTAATGCATTCTATTAATTTTTTCAACATGTAACCGAGAACAACCTGATTGAAACCATCGAATAAAGATACAGAAATAAACCATTATGAAAATCTATTACATTCTATCTGATTGATCATGATTTATCAACAAGATGTTGCTAGGCAACCAGATCATATACTGACTGCGACCAATAGCAGCGCCTGTTATTTGCAACGGCTACTCTACATACTTTTGACACATATTTCATCACTAATTCAATAAATGAAAAACTACTCACCTCAATTTCATTCGAAACTTTTAGTTTATCATTTTTTATAATCTCAGTCAATTTCTCGTTGGATAGATCTAGAAATGTTTCAGTCCTCACAATTTCACTGAAATCAAAAATAGTTTATGAGTATTTTTCAAATTTGAATAAGTTTCATTACTTACCAAAAATGCTCTGTCATAAAAGCCTCAGTTTTCGATACAAGATCAACGCACTCATGTTCCTTTGCCAATGCCGCAAAGTTGAAACAGTTTTCAGCAGTCAAATGTGTCTAAAAAGATATTTAAATAATAGTGAAATTAATTGGCAATTCTCAATAATGAGTTATTTACCTGCATAAAATGGACACAGACATTAAAGACATCCACAACTAGAAGTCTATGGGCTGCCCGTAATAAACGATCCACATTATATTCAGTAATAAATATTTTTCCTGTGTACACATATTCAACAATTGGCACCAATGCAAACCGGTGAACACCGTCCAGGACAATGCGTTCATCTGATTTCTCGAAAATGCTCGAAAACATCCTATAAAAAAAATGAGATGACGCCGCCAAAACGACTTTGTGGGCCCGAATCTCCTCGGTATGATCTGCGACAAGAGTTACATCGCACAACAAGTTGTGGCTGAAAAAAGAAATATTCGTTTTTAAAAATTTAAATGTACCTTCTTATAAACTAAATGAGAACAAATATTTCATATATTTCAATCCTATTCATAGAAAACCCTTAAAATAGCTTTAACTTTATCTATTGATAGATGCTCAATAGAGTTGTCATAATTAAAGTGATATTCTTATCGCCATTTTGTGAATCCTAAAGTCTTATATGTATTTGACAGTAGTACTCAGAAAAACGACTTTTAGAAATGTGTGATAAACTCTTGTGTTTCTTCATTGTAAAACATAATGATACAATTAATACCTAATAAACTAGAATGACAGCCGTTCCGAAAATTTTACCAATTTTCATAAGGTTTCGAGTGCTTTGTTATAATTATAGGTATGGGAACTAGTTGACCGATGCAAGAGAAGAATAACCTTCAATAATTAAAGTCAACATTGTTGAAAATCTGCAATTATGGCTCATACAATTTCATTTTGCCAATTGGCAAGTTTCTTCAGTTCATCGACGTCATAAATAAGGATACATTGCGTTGCAAAAAGGAAGAACAACAGATAGAAGTACCTTCATCATACGATATGTAGGAAGAAAACATAATTGTGAAAAAAGATAAGTAATTAATCACTTATTAAGATAATTTGTAACCAAAGATAACCTTGTATTAGGTGTATCTAATTTTATTTTCAGATTATGGGCCATTAGAAAATTTATAGGAAAGAAGTATAATATTTTTTCTATAGATATGATCTGTACCTACAAATTTTGTTTGAAGCATTTCTTCCTAAAAGTGACAAAAAAAATAATAAAAATTAAAAACCATCACAAATTAAGTTAACCTCACCTTTTGACAAATCCCGGATCCCAGAGAATATCCGGATTTGAATTTCCAGATATTCTCCGTTCACCACATTGCCATACCTAACTACTTGTAAATTGTATCGTACATTATTGATGCGGTGGGAGTCTAGTTTTTTTCATTCAAAATGATCAAAACAAAATGCTCCGTATTAGCCATATTCTTATGGATGTAAATTCGAGTTGTACAAATGGTTTAAATATCGCGGCTGAATGAGTGACCGCCACGTCTGCGCATTAGGATGATTAAAACGAACTATTTTATGTAGATTTCATTTATATACATACATACCTAACCCTTTGATCACTTTTGAAGTTAAATTTTGAGTTGACTCAATCAGAAATCAGTAGGTAGATGTCGTCCTTATTAGACGCTATCAGAAATTAAGTAAGATTTAACTAACTTTCAATAACTTATACAATTTTGTTATAAGAGCATTCAACTTTTATGAATGCAGTTTTTCGAGTATAACGAGCTTATAAACCTCCTCAAATATATTATTTTTATGAATAAGACATTTCTTCTGTGACGGGAAAATGTTTAACATTTTATCTCTGTTGACAAGTGACAGAGTAATTTTTTCCCGGGTAGATATATATACCTGTCTACACATAAATATAAATCAAATCACAGAATTAAATTGTCAGATATTTGATTACTTTAAAGGTTTCCTTATCAACGCATATCTTATTGTCGCCTACCACTTTAAAACTTCACTTCTATAATTTTCTGACATTAATATATTGTAATATTTTTTTAGTATTAAATCACAGAAAAAAATATATAATACACGGGATGCATATTAGATTTTAGCTCTTGGTTTTTTGAGCTAAAATCTAATACTTTTTTCCTTGTGTCATAAATAACTTATATATATAGATATTAGTCGTAATTGTTTTCAATCTATATTAAATTCAGTAAATTCTGTTAGTTTAAATTACAATCTCTATCAAATATATTATCTTATCTAATATTTTGTGTTGTAAACAAAACTCTTGAAAATAATATCTATAAAATTTATTTGGATATTTTGTTTAAATATTAACAATGATGGACAAATATATATTAATATATCGGATGCGGTCGACTTTATTTTTTTTGCGCCTATATGTAATATATACAGGGTGATCCATAAATTTGGTACGATATCATCTTTCGATGAAAACTCAGAGATGAAAATGTTGGTATTCTTCAGGTATTTTTGCAAGAATACCTCAACAATGCATTCGGAAAAATTCTAATGTCTTTTTTTGCATTTGAATTATATTTTCGCCTGCCTTGTTTGTTATTTCTCATACATAGGTAGTACTTAAAAAGAGCTTTTTGGTAACGTTCAACAGGCACACATTCAAAGCCTGCTATTTCAGAAACAATTTTACTTTAATATAAACCAATTAGCCTTGTACATCTTCGAAACGCTTTTGTTTAAGCAGTATTTATTACATGAAAAATCCAACATGGCGGTCTTGAGTAACTACAAAGTTACAGAGTGTAGTAATTGAGAAAGAAAATACAATTCCTAGATGTTTTTTGCGAATGCAATGCATTGTTAAAATGGAAAATCTATATGGAAACGGGACATTCATATTTTTATATTACAGGGAACAACACTGAAGACACACAATGACCAAATAGGAAATTCAATTCAATATTCTCTTATTCGACATTGAGACTTACTTTCTACCAAAGTTTCATTTGTTATATAACAAATATCATGTTAATTATATGTTATCAACAAGATTTTGATAAAATGTTCTCAAAACTTTATGCAAAATGTACAAAACAAGCATTCAGCATTTTCATTTAAATACTCACATATGCATGTTATTGATTGTTTTTCTAAATCCGTCTGAATGTTTTTCATTTCTATAAACGTTGCCATCATCTTTTTTCTCTACCTTGAGACATTCACCGTTGGGAAGGATTAATGTTTCACAACTAAAATGAACAAAAGCTGCATGTATAAAAATATATATTTGAGACAAAATATCCATCATACCTTTGATTTGAGGAACTCATCTTGGTTTGATTGCTTCAGAATGGAGAAAATACTGCTTAGTTGATTTTTGCGTCTTCAACTATAAAATTGCCTCATCAACTTTTACGCCTGCTTATATACCATATCAATCCCATATTATATGTGCATTATTTATTTTATTGATAAGATAATCTAAACACTTCAACTCTTCAATATGTGTATTGAATATGGCATCGATCGTTGACAGACTCATGTGATTTCATTATTTTGTAATCGTTTTATAAATAATTTTATTTATTTTACGTATTTTATCCTAAAAAAAATGAATGGGAATCCCAGACTATCTAAAAAACCATATTTTTACCTAACTAAAATGGAAATCAATATGTCATTTTGCTTATTTCATATCCTCTAGGTTTTGGATTCTTACTATCGCAATTCAAAAAAATGCATTGAAATTCTCTAATTCACCACTGAGATAATAATATTCTTTATTCAGCGAACCAAAAAGAAAAGAGAATCATTCATAGAAAATTAAGCACATACATTTCTTTGCTAAAATCAGTTTGGAATTAATTGTCTTATCGTAAACATTAGGTGTGTTCGGATAAACAGTGAAATGAGCGAACATTCGAAGGTAGTAATAATAACTACAAACATAATAGATGACTCTGTTCTCGAATGTTGAAAGACTGTTTTATTTTTTTATGAATTGAACATACAAAAAGATAACTGCACTCACTATAATATGTATGAATGAACATATCGATAATAACAGAGACTTTTTCATTATCTATCCTGGAATGGTCATCTTATTATGCCATTACACTTCCATATTGTACAAAAATGCGTGGATATATCGGAATTCATTCATTTCTAAAACGATTTTGTACATATTTTAGATAATAATTTTATCTAAAAGACCAAATCAAACTGTTAGACACTCAGCTGACAAGGATTTAAATACAGCAATTCAGTTAAAATTCAACGTAAGTTGTAGAATATTTTGGACAAGCTTAGCTTTGCACCAATTTCTTTATATTATAACGGGGATTTATATTTAAACTGGGTTTGATTTATTTTCACTTATTTATTTACACCAATAACTAGTTGTCTATATACACATTTATATTCACACCATAACTACTATATATATACTACTATAACGACTTTCTATGTGATCTGTCACTGACCATGCTCTATGGCAAACTATCTATTACTAACTATCTCCGTGGTCCGTTTGTTTATATTCACTTAACCTCCTATCTTGAAGCTTCTCGTCTAGAATAGACCAAATCAGTAGATTCTCCATGTATCTGGATTCTCATGATGTTATTACCAACATTCTCCTTCAAGAGCAATCGAGACGCTTCCAGGGCTCCAGATATTTGTGAGAATGTCTTTTAATATTTGGGTGAGTTCTCACGTTACAATAATTATATTGAATGTTGCCTATTAGTGCCAAGAAGACTGGAAACAGGAGAGTAAACTTCTTATGCTTCTCTACGTAGCCACATGAAATTACAGAAGGTGCATATCGTATAAGACGAACATCTTGACAATTACCTTGAATATTTGTTCTATTTATTTATCTTCGTGATCATGATCTGCTGTTTTTTTAAAAGTGAGAGCCGCTTGTTGCGCACGGCATGGTGCACAAAGACGCATTCACAAAAGATATGCGAGTTTAATCTCCAGTTTCCAGTATTCTTGGTTGGTGCAGTAAAAAAATACAAAATAATGTTAACTCTATTAATGCTGGTAATTTTTAAGTTAATGCTTAAAGTTTTTTATTTACTTACAACTGCACCACATCAGAATTAACAGCACCAGTAAAATAAATATTATTTCGTATTCTTCAATGCACCAATTAATAAATTCTATATTATTTTTTTCTTTTCTGATAATATCGTCCACTAATAAAAAAAAATTTCTTATTATTGTAACGTTTTACCCTGTGCTAAACGTTGTGGGGTGAGTTCACTTGTGTATGACTGAAAAGTTCGCAGATTGCTTCCAATGGTTTATTTTCAAACACTCAGTACACGAGCTTCTATTGTAGTACAATTGTCACCACTTGTCACCTTGACAATTTATACTGTCACTGTCTTTACCGACAGAACTACTATTAACATCTGATTCCACAGACTGACTGTTTCAACTGCCTTTATAAGACTCACTGACTTCATAAGACTGACTCTGTCCCGTGATCGACACGGCTTTATATACCTGAATCATGACATGACATTCATCGAGAATGTTCTATGAATATCTAGATGCACATAATAATGTTCTAGAGCCTTGTCAAACTGACAATAGTATGACAAATCGTACCTCACATATAGTTTCTGGAAGGATCGATAATAAATCTACTATAATTCTAGAACTACATAATGAACTATAACATGAAACAACTATAGCAAACAAGGTAGTAGCATAAATAGCTAATAAACGAATAACAATTGTAAGCACATGACCATCCATCCACGTTACATTATTTAGCCAAATCTGTCACGCCACTGTATTTGCATGTTTATATAACCCACACAGATGTAAAAGATTAATTTCGAATTTTCGTTGTGTTGAACGATGTGTCTTTGATCGTTCTCGTTTTTTTTTTCATACTAATTCTACAAATATAATTCACTTAACTTATCTAGAAGAAAAAAAAACGGAAAAATAAATCCTCCGAGACCTCTGAGAAAATTGCAGATAATAGGTATAGTCGAAAAGTGGAAGAGATTTTTGTCGACTGAAACTGAAAGGATGTGACTCACTATAATACTTATCGCTGTCGGTTTAATAATAATTATTGCAGTCATCTTTTGAGTGCTTTTCTTTTGTTTTACCTCTTTCTGCATGACATAAAAGCAAGGAAAAGTTGATTTAATACGTTGTGTTATCTATATAATAATAGATAGAGTTCGCCTACATAATATTGAGGCAATTGAGAACATGAGATTCAAAAAAAATGAAATAATTTGAACCTAAAACAAACGTGCAACGTTGAAAAAATGCTGAATGCTATTTTGTCTGTATATGTATTTTTATATTCCTACCGCCGCTTTATGTAGCCCAGTAAGAAAATTATTTAATCGTGTAACATATTCGGTGTTGCCGTTTTTCGGGACTTTCCGATAACTGTGGCACCAAGATATGACGATGTATTCTGATAAAACACCCACCGAAATAAGAAATCAAGAATACCAATTTTCAAGATTTCGTCTCCCGTTGGAGATATTGGCCCTTTTTGCTCCCAACAAGATTTCGAGATATTTGAGCAAAAGGGGTGTTTGGGTGGGAAGAAACGCGCTTAGAAGTGAATAAATATTTGTACTTACCAGTAAAATCACTTTTGATACCATCTCAATATCATAAATTGCCATTTTTTAACAAATAAACTACAAACACATTTCACTTTCACTACTAGTTTAACCGCCATACTGTGATTATTCAAATTTGGAAAACGAAATAATATTGGAAATACGATTCCAGGCGATTTCAAATACAGTGTTGCCATTTACTTCATTTTGGAAGCTCATGGAATTATTAATTTATTCTATGACAATAATAAAATTTATCGCTACATGAAATATAATTTAAATGAAAATTATTCAACTGATGAAACTAAGGAATAAAATTAAACACTGATTTAGTATGTTTGGAAAAAATGTAAGGTTAGGTTTAGGTTAGGTCAAGTTAGGTTTATTTTTAATTTTCTTTTGTCCAAAAAGATTTTCGGTAAGGTTAGGTTATCCAACTAATGAAACTAAGGAATAAAATTAAACACTGATTTAGTATTTTTGGAGAAAATGTAAGGTTAGGTTTAGGTTAGGTCAAGTTAGGTTCATTTTTAATTTTCTTTTGTTGAAAAAGATTTTCGATAAGGTTAGGTTTAGGTTAGGTGAAGTCAGGCTTATTTTTAATATTTTATTACCCAAAGAGATTTTCTGTACGGTTAGGTTTAGGTTAGGTCAAGTTAGGTTTATGTTTAATTTTCTATTGTCCAAAAAGATTTTCGGTAAGGTTAGGTTTAGGTCAGGTGAAGTTAGGCTTATTTTTAATTTTATTATTATTATGTACAATTTATATCTCTTATTTAAACCGTTTTAATGTTGTTCGTGGACCCGTACTAGGGACCCACCAAACTGCCGGAAGGCACCGTATCCTGGTCCCCAACATACTCGGGTCATCCTGTACTATAATCTAGTTTGGTCATCATATTTTGCATCGCTACTTTCCTCAGTAAGTATTATTTTATTATTTTCCAATAAAACACCACATAGACATTCAAAGCTTGAACTCTATAAATAAGTATCTATATATTATGTATTTACCGTTATTCTACAAAGCTCTGATCAAGAAAGAAGATGTTTGATGTTTTCGGTATATAGATACCTATATCTAACACATGGATCGCAAAAATTTCAAATAAATCTCCCTAGAGTTATTCCATTGTACACATATATAGAGGTACCTATCCTATTTTCTATTTGGGGATTTGAAACTTCGAAAATATCCTCAGATGCTTTTTTTTGCTACAGAGCACACAATTGTGGGCCGTGGGTCTTCTTAAAATGCACTACTCTATGCAGCAAGTGAACCTTCAACTTGGCATATTATACAGTGTGTTCATGATATGGGATCTGACATCTTTTGACTGTTAATCCAGTCCTGTCTCGAAAAACTTATTCAATTTGAATTTTTAACTAAATTTTTGAAAATACGTCATCCTGTTAATAGGTTTTTAATTCTTTCAGCGTTTTTTGTTACACATTTAAGTTCTAATTAACAATTTTTGTTGAAATAAACACCACAGCTCATGATCTACTGAGTTAAGATCAGGCAATCTTGGGGGCCATTATGTCATAAAATGTTTGCTTATAACGCAATCGTGAAAAGTATCAGTTAAAAATTATTTCAAATTGTTGATAAATCTGCTTGGGTAATAAATTTACTTTATGGCGGAGGTAGGTACTACGAAAATTGATTATTTACACCAACTTCGGAAAAGTGGCAAAGATTAAGGTGTTTATTTTTGGAAAAGTGGTATAAATAAATATTTTTTACCAAAAACAAACGACTTTA
This sequence comes from Crioceris asparagi, assembly GCA_958507055.1. Lineage (NCBI taxonomy): Eukaryota > Metazoa > Arthropoda > Insecta > Coleoptera > Chrysomelidae > Crioceris > Crioceris asparagi. The sequence goes on from OY293832.1 coordinate 403,688, forward strand.
TTAGTTGTTGCACTGGAAAATACAAAAAAATATTAATTCTATTGGTGCTGGTAATTTTGAAGTTGTGCAGTTGTAATTAGATAGAAGACTCTAGGCACCAACATTAAAAAAACCAGCACCAATAACAATTAATAGAGTCGGTACAATTTTTGGTGATAAAATATTTCTTTCACTGTCCAATTTAAATGTTGGTAAATATAATTATTTTTTTCTTTAATTTTGTCGTATCACATTTTTAGTTTGAGCTTTTCTAAATCTAAGATCATTTCTCAACTATCTTTTTTCAAATGAATCACAAATCTTCTTACGTTTACTTTTTTGGAAATCGGTCAAAAATGCAATATCTTTTATCACAGAAAAATAAGTATTAGTAGATGGATTTAAACTCTGATTCTAATGCGATTTGATATGATTGCATCTGATCGTACTTACGTACTATTTAACAACTTTTCTTAATCTACTGAGTTAAGATTGGGTGATCTTGGTGGCCAATGTGTCATGAAATGTTTGCTTATAACAACGCAATGGTGATAAATGTTAGTAGAAAAGTCTTTTTACTTGTCGATAAAAAAATATGCCGAGGTCATATATATTTAACTATGGCGGAGGTGTTGTGAGAAAATAATCACTGATATTATAAAAGTGAAAGTGAGTTTGTTTGTTTGTTTCTCGTTTAAACCACTGAACAGATGATGAAATTACATATATGCTACCTTTTATTGCCTGGGATTATACCGGAAAATCCCTAAGACATAGGTATGTAGGAGACATTCTCATGCTGTTCTCTTTTGGTGGATGGATCTGGATTGGAGTTTGAACTGTTTCTACGTGCGAGTAGGACTCGGAGGTAGAGGCGGGTTCCATACTCAAGACTTTTTATGACTTTATGTTTTCGTGCCAAAGAGTTTGCCGGAAAGTGCCGAGTAAAACAGCTAGTGTTTCAGTATTTCTAATTGCTTATTTCATATTTTTGAATAATCGCCATTTTAACCGACTTCAATAAATGGAGAAGGTTCTCAATTCATCGGAATCTCGTATTTTATCTTAACTGATTTCATGAATACGCTTGGAGCGATTTGGAAAATTCTTTTTCTTGTTTGTAAAGGACTTCCCAGGTGGTCACATGGTCATCAGGTCAGGATATGATGATGGGATCTTGGAGAAATCGAGGGAACTCTTTAAATTTTGTATAGGCACATTTGAAGCGATTCAGGTATTTTTTTATAGGGATTTGCTTGCTAAAAGCACAATGTGGTGTGAAGTGGAACACTGTTGAGGAAGACCATCATAGATGGCCTACGTATAGTTGCAGTAGGATTACTTAAACGGGAATTATTGTCAAAAAAGTGGCAGAGTATGAAGAAAATGAAACAAAAAATGTAGATTTTTTATAATTTTAATTTATTATGACTAATGTTACACTCAAAGGTGTGAAATAAATATTTTTTTAACAAAAAATAGGACCGATTTTGTTAGTTGGTGCACTGAAAAATACAAAATAATATTAATTCTATTAGTGCTAAACGTTTGAAGTTGGTGTCAAAAGTCTTCTATCTACCTACAATTGCACAACTTCAAAAGTACCACAAATAGAAGATATTATTTTGTAATTTTGCGTCCCAACTAATAAAGCTGGTCTTAGTTAAAAATATGTTTTCTATTAACATTTTCAAGATGGCCAATCGATGACAGCTGCACTAGCCCAAAATTTACAATTTCTCATTCTGTTCGTCAGCATCGTCCAAGTACCAATCCGAGGATCGTAAACCTTGCAAACCATGAAATGAATTAGTAACTTTTTTTTCTTAATATATGGAATGAGAGAAACGGAAAAAGTTTTGGTTTTATTTATTAAGAAAACTAAAATAAACTGGAAGTTTGAATATTGTACTTACATATGTTGATTTATTTGAATTGCTTAGAATAGAAAAAATGTGCATAAATCAATGATTACCTGCCATGAACTTGAATATTTTTTAATGTTGTAAGGAACAAGAATTAATTTTCGATCGAAATGTTGAATCTCACCTCCACTGAATTAAGATAGTTTCCATTAATAAGTCCACCTGCAACGTAAATTAGCCCATTTGCAGCAACTACACCTGCTCTTTCTCGTACAACATTCAGATCAGCCAATCTGGTCCATTTTTGGTCAATCGAATTGAAAACTTCCACACATTTTAGTCTGTCATTTCCATTCCATCCTCCCACAACATACAATTTTCCATCGAGCCCAGCCACTCCTATAGGAAAAGTTTAAGGTGTTTTGAATGATTTCATTGAAGCTGATACCAGAAAATTAACAATAATTATATCTTGATTAGTTTAATGAAAGAAATAAATTAGATGATTTTTCCTATTCGCTTTCAATTTTATATTTGAAAATGGAAAACCGGAAAATCTGTTAAAATCAAATTGAACAAGTTTCAATTTTTAGAATCACATGAAAAATTAAATTACAAAAGATTATTTTATCAAAGAGCAAAAAGAATATATTTTCAACCTAAAAAATAAGAATTTTGACGAATTTGAAAAAACCATTCAAAAGATAATTTTGATTCTTACCAGGAAAACTTCTCCCGATGGACATGTCAGGGACGCGCCTCCATGAATTCGTCACTGGATTATAATATTCCACGGATGACAAATATGTTGAATTGTGCCCACCTACCTAAAATTATTGACTGTAGTCAGAACAAAAAACTATGATTTCATTTTAAACTTTCAAAATCATCGTAATGATTAGTTTGATTCAAAATTTGAATTTTATTCATCTTAGAAAACTTTGAATACTTCCAAAAAAGTTTATTGAAATATCCAGATAATCCAGCAAAATCATCACTTACGGCGTAAATCTTCCCGTCCATCGCACACATGCCATGATTCCTTCTTCCCTGCAGCATATCCGCTATTCTTACCCAACGTCCCGTTTGCTGATCCAACTTTTCGCTCGACTTTATTGGTGGAGATCCTCCCGATACGTAAATGTCACCGTCCAAAATGGCAGCAGCTGCAAAATATCTGTCTTTCCACAAGTCGTTGCATTCCGACCACTTTCCATGTTTCAAATCGAACACGTCCACTTTGCGTTTGTAATTTCCCCAACCACCAATCTGTAAATTTTCATTATGTTCATCACAACTTTACGATTATCAAAAAAAACATATTTTTGAAATTGAAGCTTGAGCTTTCTGTTTCTTTTAATTATGAAATGTAACATATACAAAATTTTGTTCCAAAATACCAAAATAAGTTATTTTAAGTCTCTGCTTTGATTGCATTGAAAATTTTGATCACGTCTGCTTTTTGACCGACGAATCAAATGGAGGAGCAGGTAAGCAATTTGACTGTATGTCTGCATGTTTTTTTCTTTGATTGCGTCTTCTGCATAGTACCTAAACGTGCTTCGATTTTGATGTTTATTTATATTTGATAGAAGAATAATGAGAATTGGTCCCATTGAAAAATAATATTAGACATGCCACTAAAAAGATTCCCCCAAAGGGGGTGGTGGGGGCAATTTTTCCCGAAAACTGAAAATCCGAAACGGCAGAATCAAAGAAAATTCCATATCCGGAAACGTTTAAAAAGTAATCATAGATTTCCACGTTACAGTTTGAAATATGTGTTTTAGCTATGTGAAAGGGGGATCATATTCGGAGTTGGTGCATAGAACAACAAACTTCAACGGCACAACTTCAAAAGTACCAACAGCAATAGAATTAATGTTATTTTTGTATTTTTCAGTGCACCAATAAAACTTGATCCAACTTTTTAACAAAAATATTTATCTACAATCCCAATGAAAGGCAATATAATATTTACTGCCAAACATAAAATCCAATGAAATCCATATTTCAATATATTTTGACAAAGCTTTGAATATTCAAGAAAAATATTCACATACCATGTAAATCTTTTCTCCTGTATTGAGTAAAACAGATCCTGATCTAAAGGGCCTTTTCAACATTTCTGATCCTTGTGACCATCTTTGGTCTTCAAAATCGTATCTTTCCATTGATAATTCTCTGTTATTCATACCAACAACAACCAACATCTTCTTCGTCTGTACGGAATGTTTAGTATTTGCATCAGTTGATGTTGTTGCTTCCGATAAGTCAGTCAACACTCTCGGTCTTTTTCTTGGACTGGAAAATGTTGACGTCTTGTTACCTGAATCAAAAATTGATCAATAAAATTAAATCCAAATTCCGATTATTCTTCAAGATTTGCTAAATAGACTTGCCAGAGAAAACATTGGTTTGACAATTATAATTTTAATAAACAATAAAATCATTAATTTAATTTCAAAATGAAAAAATACTGTAGATTTAAAATAATTTGCGAAAATAACAGTTCTTCAAAAATAAAAATTCACCTTGCATTAAAAAATTTGATGGTAATACTACGTTTTTGCCCTCGTTATTAACAACAACCGACTTCTTCGTTTGTACGGAATGTTTAGTATTTGCACCAGTTGATGTTGTTGCTTCCGATAAGTCAGTCAACATTCGCGGTCTTGTTCTTGGACTGGTAAATGCTGATTTCTTGTTACCTGGATGAAAAATTTATCAATATAATTAAATCAGCAAAGTCAAACATAGAAATAGATTTGGCGATTATCATTTTAATAAAGAATATAATCATTCATTTCATTTCAAATTGTTTTTTTATTCTGTAAGGAATCCCAACTATTAATTTGTAAAAATAATAGTTCTTCAAAAATAAAAACAAACCTTTCATTAAATAATATCCCATTGCTTCTCTGATATAACTACAACATTTCGTATTATCTGTGACTAAAGGTTCCCGTTCCACTTTTTCCATCAGATCTTCCAAAGACATTAGAGGAAATCGAACATATTCCATTAATGAGGCCAAGTATTGTTGTCGAATTTCGATCATATGCTTGACCCAGCATACAACAGCATTGAAAACCTATATATAAAGTGAAAAAAACAACATTTTATGCTTTCATTGAAAACTAAACTTTCAAAGGCAATCTGCAGCAATGTAATCTCGGTTAAAAACAAATAAATATTTCTAATAAATCATTTTTCTCACCAATTAATATCTGCTAATGCATTCTATTAATTTTTTCAACATGTAACCGAGAACAACCTGATTGAAACCATCGAATAAAGATACAGAAATAAACCATTATGAAAATATATTACATTCTATCTGATTGATCATGATTTATCAACAAGATGTTGCTAGGCAACCAGATCATATACTGACTGCGACCAATAGCAGCGCCTGTTATTTGCAACGGCTACTCTACATACTTTTGACACATATTTCATCACTAATTCAATAAATGAAAAACTACGCACCTCAATTTCATTCGAAACTTTTAGTTTATCACTTTTTATAATCTCAGTCAATTTCTCGTTGGATAGATCTAGAAATGTTTCAGTCCTCACAATTTCACTGAAATCAAAAATAGTTTATGAGTATTTTTCAAATTTGAATAAGTTTCATTACTTACCAAAAATGCTCTGTCATAAAAGCCTCAGTTTTCGATACAAGATCAACGCACTCATGTTCCTTTGCCAATGCCGCAAAGTTGAAACAGTTTTCAGCAGTCAAATGTGTCTAAACAGGTAGATATAAAATAATTGTGAAATTAATTGGCAATTCTCAATAATGAGTTATTTACCTGCATAAAATGAACACAGGCATTAACGACATCCACAACTAGAAGTCTATGGGCTGCCCGTAATAAACGATCCACATTATCTTCAGTAATAAATATTTTTCCTGTGTACACATATTCAATAATTGGCGGCAATGCAAACCGGTGAACACCGTCCAGGACAATGCGGTCTTCAGATTTCCCGAAAATGCTCGAAAACATCGTATAAAAAAAATGAGATGACGCCGCCAAAACGACTTTGTGGGCCCGAATCTCCTCGGTATGATCTGCGACAAGAGTTACATCGCACAACAAGTTGTGGCTGAAAAAAGAAATATTCGTTTTTAAAAATTTAAATGTACCTTCTTATAAACTAAATGAGAACAAATATTTCATATATTTTTGTTATCTTTCAATCCTATTCATAGAAAACCCTTAAAATAGCTTTAACTATCTATTGATAGATGCTCAATAGAGTCGTCATAATTTAAGTGATATTCTTATCGCCATTTTGTGAATCCTAAAGCCTTATATATATTTGACAGTAGTACTCAGAAAAACGACTTTTAGAAATGTGTGATAAACTCTTGTGTTTTTTCATTGTAAAACATAATGATACAATTAATACCTAATAAACTAGAATGACAGCCGTTCCGAAAATTTTACCAATTTTCATAAGGTTTCGAGTGCTTTGTTATAATTATAGGTATGGGAACTAGTTGACCGATGCAAGAGAAGAATAAAGTCAACATTGTTGAAAATCTGCAATTATGGCTCATACAATTTCATTTTGCCAATTGGCAAGTTTCTTCAGTTCATCGACGTCATAAATAAAGATACATTGCGTTGCAAAAAGGAAGAACAACAGATAGAAGTACCTTCATCATACGATATGTAGGAAGAAAACATAATTGTGAAAAAAGATAAGTAATTAATCACTTATTAAGATAATTGTAACCAAAGATAACCTTGTAGTAGGTGTATCTAATTTTATTTTCAGATTATGGGCTGTTAGAGAATTTATAGGAAAGAAGTATAATATTTTTTTTATAGATATGATCTGTACCTACAAATTTTGTTTGAAGCATTTCTCCCTAAAAGTGACAAAAAAATAATAAAAATTAAAAACCATGACAAATTAAGTTAACCTCACCTTTTGACAAATCCCAGATCCCGGAGAATATCCGGATTTGAATTTCCAGATATTCTCCGCTCACTACATTGCCATACCTAACTACTTGTAAATTGTATCGTACATTATTGATGCGGTGGGAGTCTAGTTTTTTCCATTCAAAATGATCAAAACAAAATGCTCCGTATTAGCATATTCTTATGGATGTAAATTCGAGTTGTACAAATGGTTTAAATATCGCGGCTGAATGAGTGGCCGCCACGTCTGCGCATTAGGATGATTAAAACGAACTATTTTATGTAGATTTCATTTATTTACATACATACCTAACCCTTTGATCACTTTTGAAGTTAAATTTTGAGTTGAGTCAATCAGAAATCAGTAGGTAGATGTCGTCCATATTAGACGCTATCAGAGATTAAGTAAGATTTAACTAACTTTCTATAAGTTATACAATTTTGTTATAAGAGCATTAAACTTTTATGAGTGCAGTTTTTCGAGTATAACGAGCTTTTCAACCTCAAATATATTATTTTTATGAATAAGACTTTTCTTCTGTGACGGGAAAACGTTTAACATTTTATCTCTGTTGACAAGTGACAGAGTAATTTTTTTTCCGGGTAGATATATATACCTGTCTACACATAAATATAAATCAAATCACAGAATTAAATTGTCAGATATTTGATTACTTTAAAGGTTTCCTTATCAACGCATGTCTAATTGACGCATACCACTTTAAAACTTCACTTCTATAATTTCCTGACATTAATATATTGTAATATTTTTAAATAGTTTTTATTATTTTCGGTTCTTGTATCAATGGACTCCGCAGCGATTTCTCAGGCCCCATACGATCTAGAGACTTGAAATTTCGAATTCGTACTTAGATCGCAGACATCTCGCCGCCTGTTAAGCTCCAAGTGGGATCCAATATTGATTAATTATTAATTATATTATCTTATTCAAGCAAGATTACTTCGACATGGAACGACACTGGGATCCGTCACTGGAATTACGTACGAGCATGGAGCATATTAGTGGTTTGTCTCTGGCTTGTCTATGGAGCGTATATATACATATCTGGCAGATCGTAGTATATATTACTCTATGGTTATGTGGCGCTTTTCAATATCAGCTGTCGCAATTGTCAGACGTTGATATAATAATAATTTCAAATTTAATTTTGTGTTGTGGTAGACAAACAGTAATTTGTTATGGAGTTGCTGTTTCTGGCAAATAGATATACATAAGTATAGTTCAAATCAAGAAAAGGATAGATAGCAATAGTAATCATCAACACGGTTCAAATCTTAAATGCCTAATAAAAACTATTTTTAATTTTTTTTCAAAACTTTCACTTGTTTAGTATTAAATCATAATTTTTCCCATCACAGAAAAAAATATATAATACACGGGGAGAATAGATTTAAGCTCTCGGTTTTTTGAGCTAAAATATAATATTTTTTTCTCTTGTATAATAAATAACTTATATATAGATATTAGTCGTAATTGTTTTTAATCTATATAAAATTCAGTAAATTCTGTTAGTTTAAATTACAATCTCTATCAAATATATTATCTTATCTAATATTTTGATCAAACCTTTGCATCGTAAACAAAACTCTTGAAAATAATATCTATAAAAAATATTTTGATATTTAGTTTAAATATTAACAATGATGGACAAATATATATTAATAAATTCGGTAATAATTTTCGAAAAAAGCGCTCGGATGCGGTCAACTTTATTTTTTTTGCGCCTATATATAATATATACAGGGTGATCCATAAACTTGGTACGATATCATCTTTCGATGAAAACTCAGAGATGAAGATGTTGGTATTCTTCAGGCATTTTTGCAAGAATACCTCAACAATGCATTCGGAAATATTCTAATGTCTTTTTTTGCATTTGAATTACATCGTGTAACATTTTTATTTCTCATATTTTCGCCTGCCTTATTTGTTATTTTTCATATTTTTTTAGTACTTAAAAAGAGCTTTTTGTTAACGTTCAACAGGCACACATTCAAAGCCTGCTATTTCAGAAACAATTTTACTTCAATATAAACCAATTAGCCTTGTACATCTTCGAAACGCTTTTGTTTAAGCAGTATCTATTACATGAAAAATCCAACATGGCGGTCTTGAGTAACTACAAAGATACAGAGTGTAATAATTGAGAAAGAAAATGAAATACCTCTATGTTTTTTGCTAATGCAATGCATTGTTAAAATGGAAAATCTATATGGAAATGGGACACTCATATTTGCAGGGAAAAACACTACACAAAATTCTCTTAAAATCTGGCAATGAATTAACTTAGATAATTTGGATACATTAAAACAGTCAAATTTTAACAATGACCATATAGGAAATTCAATTCACTATTCTCTTATTCGACATTGCGACTTACTTCCTACCGAAGTTTCATTTGTTATATAACAAACATCATGTTAATTATATGTTATCAACAAGATTTTGATAAAATTTTCTCAAAACTTTATGCAAAATGTACAAAACAAACATTCAGCATTTTCATTTAAATACTCACATATGCATGTCATTGATTGTGTTTCTAAATCCGTCTGAATGTTTTTCATTTCTATAAACGTTGCCATCATCTTTTTTCTCTACCTTGAGACATTCACCGTTGGGAAGAATTAATGTTTCACAACTAAAATGAACAAAAGCTGCATGTAGAAAAATATATATTTAAAAAAATATCCATCATACCTTTGATTTGAGGAGTTCATCTTGGTTTGATTGCTTCAGAATGGAGAAAATACTGCTTATTTGATTTTTGCGTCTTCAACTATAAAATTGCCTCATCAAATTTTACGTCTACTTATATACCATATCAATCTCATATAATATTTGCATTATTTATTTTATTGATAAGATAATCTAAACACTTCAACTCCTCAATATGTGTATTGAATATCGCATCGATCGTTGACAGACTCGTGTTATTTTATTATTTTGTAATCGTTTTATAAATTAAAATTAAAATATGTTATTTTACGTATTTGTTGTCGCATGTGAATCCCAGACTATCACAAAAACCATACTTTTACCTTACTATCATCGACATCGAGATGTTATTTTGCTTATATCATATCCTCTAGGTTTTAGGTCCTTATTCTCGCAATTTTATTCTTAAAAATTTTACCTTTCTAACAAGTGTATTAAAAACAAAATCATATCGTATTCAATGAAATGAGTAATTGTCGTTGTTTCTGATTTAATAGTAGGAACGGGCATATATGGAAATGACGGATTAATTTATGTTCCATTTTATTTATTTACAATCTAGAATAGCACAGATTATTTATATACAATATTTAAATATCTTATACTACCCTATCGACTATTATGTATAATTTATATCTCTTATTTAAACCGTTTTAATGTTGTTCGTGGACCAATACTAGGGACCCACCAAACTGCCGGAAGGCACCGTATCCTGGTCTCCAACATACTCATAGATTTTTTTTCAATTAAAATTCTATATAATGAGTTTGTTGGTTTATTCGTTGAAATTATTTTTAAGCGCAGTAATCGCTCAGACTACAGATTGGTTGGGATATATTATAGCTGCATCCACACTTAACTCATTAGAGATTCTAAGCACACGCATCCGTGTTTCCTGTACTATAATCTAGTTTGGTCATCATATTTTGCATCGCTACTTTTCTCAGTAAGTATTATTTTATTATTTTCCAATAAAACACCACATAGACATTCAAAGCTTGAACTCTATAAATAAGTATCTATATATTATGTGTTTACCGTTATTCTACAAAGTTCTGGTCAAGAAAGAAGACGTTTGATGTTTTCGGTATATAGATACCTATATATAACATCATGGATCGCAAAAATTTCCAATAAATCTCCCTAGAGTTATTCCATTGGTCACATATATAGAGGTACCTATCCTATTTTCTGTTTGGGGATTTGAAGCTTCGAAAATATCCTCAGATGCTTTTTTTTGCTACAGAGCACACAATTGTGGGCCGTGGGTCTTCTTAAAATGCACTGCTCTATGCAGCAAGTGAACCTTCAACTTGGCATATTATACAGTGTGTTCATGATATGGGATCTGACATCTTTTGACTGTTAATCCAGTCTTGTCTAGAAAAATTTACTAAACTTGGGTATCCTTTTGAAAATACGTCATCTTCTTAATAGGTTTTTAATTCTTTCAGCATTTTTTGTTACATATTCATGTTCTAATTAACAATTTTTGTGGAAATAAACACCACAGCTCATGATCTACTGAGTTAAGATCAGGCAATCTTGGGGGCCATTAAGTCATAAAATGTTTGCTTATAACGCAATCGTGAAAAGTATCAGCTAAAAATTATTTTAAATTGTTGATAAATCTGCCTTGGTAATAAATTTACTTTATGGCGGAGGTACTACGATAAAATGACACAGAATTTTGAATGAAAAATCAAAGATTGATTATATACACCAACTTCGGAAAAGTGGCAAAGATTAAGGTGTTTATTTTTGGAAAAGTGGTATAAATAAATATTTTTCACCAAAAATTGGAGCGACTTTATCAGTTGTTGCACTGGAAAATACAAAAAAATTATTAATTCTATTGGTGCTGGTAATTTTGAAGTTGTGCAGTTGTAATTAGATAGAAGACTCTAGGCACCAACATTAAAAAAACCAGCACCAATAACAATTAATAGAGTCGGTCCAATTTTTGGTGAAAAAATATCTCTTTCACTGTCCAATTTAAATGTTGCTGAATATAATCTCTTCTTTAATTTTGACGTATCACATTTTTAGTTTGAGCTTTTCTAAATCTAAGATCATTTCTCAACTATCTTCTTTCAAATGAATCAAAAATCTTCAAAATCCTATCACGATTACTTTTTTTGGAAGTCGGTCAAAAGTGCAATATCTTTTATCACAGAAAAATAAGTATTAGTAGATGGATTTAAACTCTGATTCTAATGCGATTTGATATGATTGCATCTGATCGTAAACGAGGGGCATTCGAGAAAAGGTGAATCGTATACTTATACAATAATATAATAGTATATAGAGAGTAAATAACGCTTGACAGTTGTGACACAAAGCGGAAGGCTATCTTAGTATATAATCCTTATTTATTGCCCAGGACTACCTATATTCCACACATTCGTGCTAGAACTTCCATAATAATATAACCCACAACACAACAACACAGTGGAAAAGAAGAAAGCGGCGAAAATGGCGGGAAAGATAAATAACGGCACATAAGATTCCATAGGATTGTGTGAGACGTTGAAGGAATATGTGATTTAAGAAAGATTGTTGACTCTTTCCTCATGATATTCAGTTATTAATAACCATATAATTATTAGGTATTAGTGTTGAAACCCAGCAACAGCTGATTTATTTTTAAGCAAGACATTAGTTGTAGGATTTTTCGTGCGAGAAATATTTAGGCGAACAAAAGAAAAAATACCAAACATTATCCCAGTGTTCTCAGGTTGAAAGGGAATCCCTAAATCAGTTTTGTTGCGAAAAAGTGTGCAACAGGCTCATATATCCTCATAAATATCTACAGATAACTAAAAAAATCGACTTGATATGTCATTTTTGAGAGGCTTCAATCAGGTAAGATTGTTTTAATATTTTTTGACAGGAACGGATTTACTGTTTTTTTAATACAAAGTTCCTCAACGTGGCTTGCTCTAGGAGTTTATATACGAGTATGTGTTGTCGCGTGCGAGTATATAGACTCAAATAGACAAGCAACGTGCGCAGCTTAACTTTAATACTAGATCTCTAAATTAGAATTAAAACTCTGTAATAAATTTCAAATAATAAAATTAAATATAAATATGATTAAATTCCCTTCGAATTGATATATGTTCGGATAACTAAATAGCCAGAATTCCAAGATAAGAGCAATCTTAGATGAATATGGGAAAAAAAATTCTAGAGAATTGCTCTTATCTCGGAATTCTCACTATTTAGTTATCGGGACAGGGAATTTACTCACCTTTAAAGATATTTCATAATATACAGGATGTTCTATTTAAAAAAAATGCACTTCCAACCCTTTTTGTATCTAGCTGTAAAATCACGAATTTTGAACGACCCTGTATAACACAGAACAGACTTATCAATACAGAATCAATATACATGATCTTGATGAATTACACACAAAAGTGCAGCTTCCTAGAAATCCATATATCGCAGAAATAGAAATTTCATTCGAGCTGTGTTTTGGGTAAAAATTATGGCAAATAATTAAATCTCGAAAACCGTTAGGTACCTATAGGTTAGTATGAAGCAAAAATAATTAGAAAGTATTGACAAATTCAAAAATGCGGTAGGAATATTTGAAATAACAAAGATGCTGCTACTTTCTGGTATAAGCGGCAACGCAGCATCGCAGGAAATAATTTTATATCGATAGATCAAGAGCAATTATTACTTGAGTAAGCAAATTTTCAGACGAATTACGTCTAAGAATGCAGTTAAAATAATGTTATTTTATTAACCAACTTCAAAAAAGGAGGAGCTTTTATGTTTTCTTTTGCATAGTAAACGTGCTTCGATTTTGATGACTTTTTTGTCATTTGAAAAAGGAAGATTGAGAATTGGTCCCATTGAAAGAAAATTCAATATTAGACGTGCCCCTCCCCTCCAAAACTACCCCCAAAGGGGACGGTGTGGGCATTTTTTCTCGAAAATTACAAAATTCGAGACGGCAGAATTAAAGAAAATCCTATATCCGGAAATGTTTAAATTGGACATTTTTAGAAATAATCATACGTTTCCATGTTACATATAAATATGTTTTCAGCTATGTAGAGGGGGCATTTTTTTTCACAAAATCAAAAATTTGAGATGTGCAAATTAAAGAAAAGATAATATTCACCATCATTTGATCTTGGCATTTTTTCAAAAAAATCATAGCTTTCCGAGTTACAGAAGTGGGAAACTCTGAAATCTCTGAATAAGTAAGAGTAACGCGTTATCTTCTTTGGCGAATGTTGCATGATTTTGATGACTAGTGATACACTCAAAAGTGTGAAATAAATTTTTTTTACGAAAAAATTGAACAGACTTTATTAGTTGGTGCACTAAAAAATACAAAATAATATTAATTCTATTGGTTCTGGTACTTTTGAAGTTGGTGCCAAAATGTTTCAATCTAACGACAACTGCACAACTTGAAAAGTACCAGAACCAATAGAATTAATATTATTTTGTATTTTTCCGAGCACCAACTAAACGTCGGTTAAATTTTTTGTTAAAGATATTTATCCTGGTGATTATTGTGAGGATACCAGAGAATAAGGTTATTTTATTATTATCCGTTTTTGCTACGAGTTGAAATTTTCAAATCAATATCGAACGTCCACAAGTTGTGTGAAAATTTCTCTATTAACGAAAATTCTAGATTCTAGATAGTATATAACCAAACTGATTCAAACATAAATCTTGTTATCTTATATTATCATTCTCGATACTTAATTGGATATCAAAATGACTTCTAATTGTAGCTTATATATATTGCTTAAATTATGATTGATTTAGCAATTAATTAGTTATCAGTACGTCAGAGTATAAATCAGTTTTCATATATGCCCAACAATCGGATATACCACCTACCAATTCTCACAAAATTTACGAGGGTGTTGAAATAAATCTAATGGAAATTAACAAAGAAAATTGCAATTAAGGGAAACTGTCTAAAGTCCATGCAAGTAAACAGTTATACACGGTGTCCAAAAATATATAGAGCTTTTCTATATTGGTGAGATCAAAATATACTTTGTTTCACGAATGATGTCTGTCATGAAAACACGAGATATGGCGAAGGGATTTCAAGATAAAATATGGTATTTCAATTTTTTTATACGCTTCAAGGAAGTCCATATAATTAGGGAGAAAAAAAAACTCGATTGATTAAATATGCATTAATATTAAAGATTTATTATTACCAATAATGCAGAAACATGAAATACCAATCTTTTGCTTGAGTTGATCGTTGAACGTTCACCAATACCGAAGAATCCTATTACCCATGTATATTATTTTTTTGTACTTGTTACTATACAGAGATCTCGAAACATCGCTGCGGAAATACGTATATTTCAGATATTACCACTGCTCTCAGATTTTAACGTTGCTATAACTCGAAAACCGTAACTCTAAGAAAAAAATGTTCAATTTTAACAGTTCCGGATATTGTCTTATCTTTAATTCTGCTGTCTCAAATTTTCGAGAGGAATTGCTCCCTCCAACCCATTCGGGAGCGGTTTTTGGATGGAACGAGATTTCAAATCTGCGCAGATTTTAACGTTGCAATAACTTGGAAACTGTAACTCTAAGAAAAAAATGCTCAATTTTAACGTTTCCGGATATTGTCTTATCTTTAATTCTGCTGTCTCAAATTTTCGAGAGGAATTGCTCCCTCCAACCCATTCGGGAGCAGTTTTTGGATGGAACGAGATTTGAAATCTGCGCAGATTTTAACGTTGCAATAACTTGAAAACTGTAACTCTAAGAAAAAAAGCTCAATTTTAACGTTTCCGGATATTGTCTAATCTTCAATTCTGCTATTTCACATTTTCGATTTTCGAGAGAAATTGCTCCCTTCACCCCATTCGGGAGCGGTTTTTGGATGGTACGAGATTTGAAATCTGCGCAGATTTTAGCGTTGCAATAACTCGAAAACTGTAACTCTAAGAAAAAATGTTCAATTTTAACATTTCCGGATATTGTCTTATCTTTAATTCTGCTGTCTCAAATTTTCGATTTTTGAGAGAAATTGCTCGCTCTACCCCATTCGGGAGCGGTTTTTGGATGGAACGAGATTTCAAATCTGCGCAGATTTTAACGTTGCAATAACTTGGAAACTGTAACTCTAAGAAAAAAATGCTCAATTTTAACGTTTCCGGATATTGTCTTATCTTTAATTCTGCTGTCTCAAATTTTCGAGAGGAATTGCTCCCTCCAACCCATTCGGGAGCAGTTTTTGGATGGAACGAGATTTGAAATCTGCGCAGATTTTAACGTTGCAATAACTTGAAAACTGTAACTCTAAGAAAAAAAGCTCAATTTTAACGTTTCCGGATATTGTCTAATCTTCAATTCTGCTATTTCACATTTTCGATTTTCGAGAGAAATTGCTCCCTTCACCCCATTCGGGAGCGGTTTTTGGATGGTACGAGATTTGAAATCTGCGCAGATTTTAGCGTTGCAATAACTCGAAAACTGTAACTCTAAGAAAAAATGTTCAATTTTAACATTTCCGGATATTGTCTTATCTTTAATTCTGCTGTCTCAAATTTTCGATTTTTGAGAGAAATTGCTCGCTCTACCCCATTCGGGAGCGGTTTTTCGATGGAACGAGATTTCAAATCAGCGCAGATTTTAACGTTGCAATAACGTGAAAAGTGTAACTCTAAGAAAAAAATGCTCAATTTTAACGTTTCCGGATATTGTGTTATCTTTAATTCTGCTGTTTTAGATTTTTGATTTTTCAGAGAAATTGCTCTCTCCACCCTATTCGGGAGCGGTTTTTGGATGGAACGAGATTTCAAATCTGAGCAGATTTTAACGTTGCAATAACTTGAAAACCGTAACTCTAAGAAAAAAAAGTTCAATTTTAACGTTTCCGGATATTTTCTTATCTTCAATTCTGCTATTTCACATTTTCGATTTTCGAGAGAAATTGCTCCTACAACCCCATTCGGGAGTGGTTTTTGGATGGAACGAGATTTCAAATCTGCGCAGATTTTAACGTTGCAATAACTTGAAAACTGTAACTCCAAGAAAAAAATGTTCAATTTGAACGTTTCCGGATATTGTCTTATCTTTAATTCTACTGTCTCAGATTTTCGATTTTTTGGACTAAAACAGATTTCCGATCTAATTATGGGACCAATTCTCAAGACGCCTCTCTCAAATTAAAAAAAAACATCAAAATTCGATCGAGTAATAACTTGTTGCGTTTTTTTAGCCCTTGATTCTATACAAATTTTGAACGCATTCAACTAACAACCCATGTAATTTTCATCTTCATATCAAAACCGATAATTAAATCATGAATTATTCCTAATTTATTATTATAATGACATAGATGCTATATATTAAGTATATTGAGACCTATACGATGATATCGTTGACTCGATCGAAAAAAAAAGAAAGAAAACAAAATGTTAAGACAACTAATGACACTGGAAAATAAATCACAAAACAAACACATAGTCGGGATAATTTTTGACCAATGCCATGTATCCTACCCCCACCACTTGTACTCTCCTCCTTCTCCTCAGTGTCGATGTTGTAAGCATAGTGTAGGCGACCGAGGAAAAAGGATAAATCGGCGCTATCCTGTTGCTTCCACGTTATATTCCTTCACGACATCCTTACCACCAGGTTGTGATAAGATCTCACTCACATCCCATATTCCTGCGTATTCATCCAGTGACATACCTACCTAGGTACTAATTTACTCCTGTGGTTTTTTTTTTGTGAAATCTTCTTCTCAATTGATTCCAGTAAGTAACACTTGTTTTTGTATGCACAGAATTTTATATACATCAATTGTAGATATAGTTTATTTTTTTTTAATTTTGGTTGAAAAGTTGTTTAAATAAAGAGTAAATAATTTTTTATCAAGCATGGATTTCGAGAATAATTTTGTATTATTTTATTATTCTCAGAAAAGTACTTGGAACAAGAAAGTAAGAAAAAAACTATTTTTTTTGTATATTTTTCAATTCATAAAATTTTATTAATTTTTTTAATTTTGAAATTGTATTTAAGGAAGTTTGAATTCTGTAATTTGAAATTATAAAAAGTTTAATACTGTATCGTTTATCAGAAAAAGTCATTGTATTAGGTATATAATTAAAGGGAATTTTCTTATTTTGCAATTAATTTTGAAGTTTGAAAAATTTGACTGAGAAATTTCAAAAAAATGCAGATGCTGCAATAGCTCACAGCTCTTTCTAGGTCAGGAAAGCGAAAATAAAAAACTTTGTTAGGAAATAATTTTAATTTATTTGAAACATTAGAGAATTAACAAAGCATGAAAAAAATGCAAATATAACAAAGATAATATCAAAGGTAAAAATAAATATTTTCATATTCTTAAAAAATGACCCTTAAACTATTAAACACAAAAATTTACATTTATCTCTGAAAAATAAACAAAACAAGAGGAAAATTATTATTGAAAGACAAGAAAAATACAGATAACATGATTTTTAATATAAAAAAAGTGTCTTAACAGTGGAAATATTTATTTTCTAGAAGCTCGTAAATACATTTTTCATTACACAGCCAAGAATTCAAACATAGTAAAAATTTGAGCCGATGCTCTTGAAAACAGTCTTTCTGTAGGCTTTGAAGTAGCTTGTAAACTTAAAAAAAAAATTTTCGTCACATAATTTCAAAGATAAACAATATGTCTTTTTCAACCCCGCTGTACTCCTGGGATCGGTGCTTCTCGTTGCGGGGGTTCTTATTTCAGTAAATTTCTATTATTTTCGTTTATGTGCTGACTCGTTCAAAAATTATATTTTTATTACATTTAAACAATATTTCAATGTCTTCCACAATGCTATTTTATGATTCTTTATTACAAATAATTAAAATATAATTATTAATACTTACTTAAAAAATTAATTGACTCGACATTGTTCGGTCAGTCTGCGATTGAGTGCCATAAATTTAACTGTATTCCTATTCCTATTCTTAAAAAATGATAGTTCAAGTTTATATATTACTTCCAAGGATATTCTTATATACCAATTTTCCATGGATAAAAGATTAAATTAAAAGATAAAAAATTCGTGTAATTTTCACTTGTTGGAGCCATTTTTTGTCAGGACGGTTTTTTTTATAGGTGGCATTTAGTTCATAGCATAAGGCTCTGTATTTGAGCGTCATTTTTTTAATAGAAAAAATTTACCCTATCTTTTGATGCAGACTTGTGTTTTACAAATACATATTTTTTAATAATATTTAATTTTTGTTTTCGAGAATCTCGAATCGAGATCGATAAATTGTCTTCTCGTCTCGACGAAACCCTAGATATTTTATAAATTATCTAGAAAATATACCTTTCACCTAAGGGTTTAGCCTATATAATTGACCGATTTCAAAAAAAGTGGAAGATATACAATTCGGTTGTATGTTTCCTTTTTTATATATTTTTTTTTTATTTTATGACTGTTCGCGCGTTTTGCATAGTAAACGTACTCCGATTTAGACGCTTTTTGTTTCATTTGAAAGAGGAGAGTTGAGAAATGGTCCCATATTGAGGTAAATCAAATCCAAAATCTCCTTCCCTCCAAAAGCCGCACCCAAAGGGGGTTGAAGGGGGCAATTTTTCTCGAAAATTGAAAATTCGAGACGACAGAATTAATGAAAATTCCATATCCGGAAATGTTTGAATTGGACATTTTAAAAAATAATCATACGTTTCCGCGATACAGTCTGAAATATGTGTTTCAGCTATGTGGAAGAGGCATTTTTTCCGAAAATCGAAAAATCGAGATTTGAAAATTAGACAGGGGACAATATCCGGAAACGTTTTTTCAAAAGAGTTACGGTTTCCGAGTTTCGCTATGGTAAAGTCTGAAATATGTGATATGCGTATTTCCGCTATGTGGAAGAGCAACTTTTTTAGAAAATCGAAAATATGACACGGCTAAAATAGCGAAAAGATTATATGTAGTAACATTTAAATTGAGTTACGGTTTTCGAGTTGCAGCAGTAAAGTCTGAAATATGTATATTTGCGCCGCGATGATTTGAGATCTCTGAATTATAAATAACAAGTAAAAGCTAAACCTATAATTTTTTGGGTATTACTGAACGTTCAACAATTTTCATGACTAATGTTACCATTCAAAAATGTGAAATAAATATTTTTTACAAAAAAATGGACCGACTTTATTAGTTGTTGCTCTGAAAAATACAAAATAATATGAATTCTATTGGTGCTGGTAATTTTGAAGTTGTGCGTTGTAGTTTGTTGTTGTAGGCACCAACTCCAAAGGAACCAGCACCAATAGAATTAATATAAATTTGTATTTTTCAGGGCAACGACTAATAAAGCCGGTCCAATTTTTTGTAAAAAATATTTATACCTAAAGATATTGAATCTATGATTAGTATGTAATCATGCAAGAATACCATAAAACACGTTTTAGTTGATATATGTATCGATAATTTCCGAAACTTAGATGTGTATCAAGTTGGTGCAAGTGTTCTATTATTATTTAATCTATTTGTCAATATTACATTTATGTTTCAATTTACATATCACATAGAAACCTTATAATATTGGAAATGTATTAGCAGTAGTTTGTTGTATCGCTTAGCACATTTGTCAATATTGTTCAAACGATAAACAATATTGTAGTAAACTATGAGCATTGTGGATTAAAGTAAGGTACATAATATCTAAATAACCCACATTGTACATAGATACAAGTATATAGGTACAAGGTCTTGCAATTCTACTCCCATCTTCTATTATATAGCTCAGTTTCTAGTTAATTTACGAATATGATATTTTACCAACCTCATCTCAACTAATTTAATGAGTATTTCGTGAAATTTATTGAAATCACTTCAGTGATAATGATAAGAAAAAATCAATTTTGCAACAGTGCCTTAAAAAATTTATTCATATAACAGATCGGTGATAAAATAATATTTTCAAGTTTTCCAAATTTCGAGACACTTTATTTTTTATATTTTAAATTCAATCCATGAGGAATTTTCCAGTTATACAGGGTGTTTCATAATTTATGCACAGAACTTGATGATGTGATAGCTAGTCCAAACATATAAAAAAAGTTTCTATTAACTTACCTTCCAAAATGCACCATTTTTGAGATACAGGGTGTTGAAATTGAATAAGAAAAACAGTTTTTTGTGAATATTTCCGGAAGCGTTTATCGTACAGAAAACAGCTTTTGTAAGCTTTTTCCACTCATAATAAGCTTTGAGTCAGAAAAACATTTTTGTTAAGTCATAATTGGTGAAGATTTTGAAGGAGTAATGGATGTTTTACACCCCAATTTCTACCCCAATGGAAAAATTATGGTTTCAACATGCCCATTTGAATTGCAAATGTTTTTTACACAAAAAAGGTACTGATGGTCGTGAGCTCTATAGTCGACCGTTTTCGAGAAAAATCAATTTTTATGTTGAAAAAAACACGGTAAAGTTTTTGAAATTCAATTTTTTATTTAGTTACAAAATTTATGTGAAAATTAGAACAAGTAATGAAAACTAAAATTGACCGTGTTTTTTCAACTCAAAAAAAACAGTCGACCTTAGAGTTCACAACGGTAGGTACCTTTTTTGTGTCGAAAACATTGGCGATTCAAATGGGCGCCTCAAAAGCATACATTTTTATATTATGTATATGCTTTCCAGCGAATTCACAAAACGATCACAAACAAATTTATTGAAATGTCTGTCAAGACAGTTACATATATACTAAACATAACATAAGTCATTTCGAGAGAAAAAATACAAAAAAGCGTACTAGAGTAGGTTATCCTTTCAAGAAATTTGTTAAGTAGAATGAAAATAAATGTGTGAAATCTGTATCATTTTTTTTCTATTTTCTGGCGGAGGCGCATATCATCTCTAAATGGAAATGATAGCATTTTCAGACGTGATGGAGTCGAGGAGTAAATTTATATTCATCTATTTCTACTATTTCTTTAAGGATTTCATTTATTCACGCAGGCATTATTATTTTTTTCAATTTCATAGTTACTAGTAAAAGATTTAGTTTTTCAAAATTATAAATCGTATATATAAAACTGAACGTATGTTTGTATGTGCCGTATTGGCTCTTACAGTATTCGAGATATGCCAACCAAATTTTGCACACGTATTTATTAAACTGTAAGTAAAAGTACTGTCATACTTTCAATGCCCGTATGCAACTATATCTGGTGGGTTCCGTACTTGAAAGTCTATTGTATATTCCTGAACTATATGACTGGATTCTTTTTTACCGAGTATGTATGTAGAATTTTATTAGAATGATCTGGTAATGGCTGTAAGTGTGACTGCTTCTCCTAGGTGGAGGGTTCCATACCTGTAGTACCCAAAGAAGTACACATCTGAGCTCTATGACTGAATTTTTGTGCATTTTTTGTTTTATTTGTGCGTAGTATGTCACTGGGCTGTTTTGTGAGGGTGTGGCAGTGCGACTGGGACTTCAAGGTGCAGGTTCCATACCGGAAAATGCGTAAGACATATGTAGGACAAATTTTCATGCTGTATTCTCTTGGTGGATGGATCTGGGTTCGTGTTCGGACTGATTCTACGTGCGAGTAGGAGTCTGATATGGAAGGGTTCCATACTTCCAAGACTTTTTATGACCACAATCCACCAAAGTGTTTTCCCGGGAAGTGCTGCGTAAAACAGCTAGTATTGACATAATTACCACACATTTTTCAAGCTCCTTAGAGTCATATATAGGTGTCATACTCTAATATTTCAAGACATCGCCCCGGAAATACACATATTCCAGACTTTAGCACCGCTGTGACTCGAAAGCCATAACATCTTTTGAAAACCATCCAATTTAAATGTCGCTACATAAATCTCTTCTTTAGTTCAACCCTCTGATATTTCCAGTTTTCGAGAAAAATACCCCTTCCACTTAGCCCAATGCACAGATTTCATTCTTTACCATTGCTGTAACTCGAAAACATAAGTCTTTTGAAAAAATGTTCAATTTGAATATTTTCAGATATGGTCTTATCTCTAATTCTGCTGATTCAAATTTTCGATTGTCGAGAAAAATTGCCCCCCTTCCTTAGAGAGAAAGAGATCCCGGATTTGAGTTTTTTTCTGTCTTTGTGACAATTTCTCCACTCTCTTTTGTAAAATTAATCAAAAATCATCAAAACTGAAGCACATTTACTATGCAAAACGCCCGAACATCCAGCCATACCTAAAAAAAACGAATTGTATACCAACTCTATTATTAAAATTCAATGTTCTAGTGATTTTGGAGCATTTTTAAAAACTTTATGCTCGTATATTATATTGAAGGAAAAAATAGGGTATTTAATGAGATAATAAAATACATTTAGAATTTTACTGCAATTTTGCCACCAATTGCCGAAGATATTTCGACACATTGCAGGTTCGGGAAATCTTTCTCATTGAAAATGCGAACAGCAGCGTGGAAATTCCGATTAGCTTCACCAAAGATGATGACGGCTTCAACTTTGTCTTCTAATGAACGAGCCATATTAATTAACGAGAAAAATTAGGAAAAAAAAGTAATCAAAGAGATCACAAAATATTGATAGCTCTGATTTGACAATAATTGTTGACAACAGAGTTGGGATTTATTTCCTTGTTGCTATGGTTATTAAGGCACTCCCAGTATAAAAATTAACGTAAGGGATCGAAAATCAGATCAGTTTGAATTGGGATTTTTTTGGGACTCACTTCAACTTTGGTATAGTAAATGATGCATGAAATCTGCTTGGAATTTCACGTGGAAGAATTTGAATATCTAATAATACAAAAGGCGGTTCCATTTGAAAAAATAAACTAACAAGTCAGCGGGCTTTTTTTGAGACAGCCTGTATAAGTTAGAATTATGTTATTGAAAAGGTCAAATGAAACCCAACAACTTATGTATTCAATATTTTTCATGTAAATAAGAATTTACGGTGAGCGGGCGGATTTTTGGCCCTCACTGTATAGTTAGGTATATTAATAAACTGTGATGTTATAGTGTGTAAATAAATAAACATGACAATAAATAATTCCCACTCATTTGTATATGCCCGTTACAATATTTTTGAACGGATAAACCGATTTTGGTTTCGTTTAAAAGTTGACTGGGTAAAAGAAATTTCTCAATTTTATTTTTCATCTCCTCTATTAATATAACTTTTAAATACTTTATCTCTCACTTTATATATATTTTCACTCAATTCAAATTCCATAGTCTCTTAATAATAATAATAATCTGCGATAATATTATTATCAAAACACCCTTCAGAGTCTAGATAGGTATATGTGTATATGATCGTCATATTATGGCCCCTAGAGGTTTCCAATAGATTACCTACTCTTGGCATATTGTTGGTAAATATCGTGTTATCATTAACGAGAGACTGTTAATAAATTTTACGCGCCTTCAACACGATATACGAGATATATATACCTAAATATTAGCTAACGCCTTAATAATAGTAGATTGCCCTAGAATCTAATCCTGCTATGGTCGTCGCGTCTCTAACGAATATGTGCAAGTTTTCATTTGATATCCTTCTAGCACCACTTTGTCTAAATTATTATTATTATAATAGTATAGCACAATAACGCAGCAGTAACAGTAAGAGGGCGCTGCGCGCTGAGATGTGGTTTATATATAGCGCGCTTGCTTTAAAATATTGCGATATAATATCATTATATAAGGGGATCTGTGATGATGTGAGCCCTTCGATTCATGATGAGTGGGGGGAAGGGGGGGGGGGGGTGAGAAGAAGATTTATGAGGAAAATTGATATTGTTAAAAAAATTGCTCGTAATTTATAGAATCAAGGAAGAATGTTGATTTCAGTGGAAAACTTTTGACTGTTCTAAAAAAATCCAATTTAGAAATTTTAGGAAATTAGGTACCAGATTTTGATGGCCCCCAAAAAAGTATGGTGCTTTAATGAGCCTATAAAAATGACTGGGGACTATTTATTTTCATAGTTTATTTATTACTACACTATTTATATCACAGTCTATTTATTTACACTATTTATATAACTTACCTAGACTAACTATCGACTGTTATGTACAATTTATTTATGTTTATCTACTATTTACAACCGAGCGTTATTTATCTACGGCCCTCTACTAAGGAACCACCAAACAGCCGGACTGACACCGCAGCACTCCTCTCCAATATACAGACAAGCCGCCCCTATCCTTTTCGAATCTTCAACAGAAATCTTCCAACGCCACGCAAATGCACTAGATGCTTCGGGATATCATCTTGACACGGGCATACATCGCTGCCCAATAGCAGCATGCCCCACACTCACACCACCCGGGCCTCCACCAACGTCCGCACTCGCCGTGGTGCTCCGGCCTATGACACACGCCTCGATAGTGACGCCAGAACTATATCCCAAGTTCGTTACAGTACCATATTCCTATACACAGAAATCTTCCAAAGCCAAGCAAATTCACTAGATGCTTCAGGATATCATCTTAACCGGGGCATACATCGCTGCCCAATAGCAGCATGCTCCACACTCACAGCACCTTGCCAGAGCCACATCCCATGTTCGTTACAGTACCATATTCCTAAACACTCGTATCGTATCATTTCAGATTTTTGATTTGCGAATAAAAAATATTCCCTCCACCCCCCTTCGGGAGAAGTTTTTTGGGGGAAGGACGTGTTTAAGAAAACTTTTTTTTCTTCTTATTTTAGAATCATGTGTTAAGATATTGCAAGGGCCCAACAGAGCTTAATTTCCATACTATTAAATAGATCATTCCAAGTTGTAATTTTTACTATTTTTTTTCAACAGATTTCTCAACAAAATCATCTTCCCCAGCACAATGTTTCTCATAACTTTAATCACCTTCTGTTTGATACAATCGGCCCTCACATCTGTCGAAAGCAACGATGTTAAAGAAGACTTTAATCTATTCAACGATGAAGCAGACAATAGATCAGAAGAAAATAACAACAACAAACCCTTTGAAGCTAATAACAACAAAAATAAACTAATTGGCGATATGGGCACCAAGAAATTACTGTATCTTCTATCAAGGTATGGAACCAACAGTATTGCTGACGTGTCAAGATTAGGAAATCACAACAATGGCGGTTATTATGTGTCAAATCCTTCATCTGTCATTTATGATGATGATTTGGAATTACCATCAGCAGCAGCAGCCATGAAAATGGCAATGGATAAACGTGAAAAGATGAACAACATTGATTTTATGCGTTTTGGAAGAAGTGATCAAAAGTTTTTGCGATTTGGTCGGAATTTGGTGAGAGCTGTCAGAGACAAGGAGAACTTTCTTAGATTTGGTAAGTGTTATTCACGTAACAATCCCTTAAAATATGTTTTACTGATGCTCCATAAAACATCGTTCCTGACAGACCGACAGTGGAGTTTCAATAATAGGGTCTTGTCTACACCAATTTAGTACGGAATCCTAAAAATACCATCAACTGACATCTGCGATAGCATTTTCTGAGATAGGACACACGGATGCCGTAATTAAAAACTAGCAGTTTTTTTTAAATTTCAGTTTATTTTTGGAAGCATCAAATTTGACATTTAAATAGCACTAAATTAATAGCAAAACTATTAGTGATTTTGCGCCCACTTTACCATTCTAGCTTAACGGACGTCTTGACTCCTATTTTGTAAAAAAGATTTTCTATAATTTTCATAGCACACATATTTCAGACTTTACCTCTGCTGTAACTCTAGGATTTTTTTTGAGAAATATCCAATTTAAATGTTGCTACATATACTCTCTTCTTCGACCTTCTCAAATTTTCAATTTTCGAAAAAAAATTGCCCCTTCCATCCCCCTTCGAGGGTGATTTTTGGAGGGAAGGAGATTTCGGACTTTTGTTTGTCTAAATATGGGACCATTTCTCAACTCTCCTCTTTCAAATGAAACATAAGTCGTCTAATTATTGTTTTATATTTTTTAGTACTTAATTTTCGATCATAAGACATAGTCAAACCTTTTTTTACGCAAATATCAATAACAATGTTGAAAATATTCGACAATAAATACTTTGTTTCTGTCATTTATTTTTCTACTTAAATATATCAAGTTCTCACTATTGTACTTCACAGTAATTCAACAATTAATCAATTCAAATTGTATTAGCAGAGTAGAGAGAGTATTAGTGTATATATGTTGTATAATACATGTACACTGGCCGCTATACTATGCTTAATACGTCACAAGCATATGGAGGTCATCGGTGTCGCGAGCTGAGAAGATTTTACCCATTCAAAAAAACGTCTAAAGTGCCTATAGGAGTTTTCACTTCAAAAATATAAAGAAAAGCAAACATACAACCGAATAGTATCCCTCCTCTTCCTATTTTCGAAATCAGCTTAAAAAAAAAGAAAGCACAAAATATTCCATTACCAATAGAACAAATGATAACACGTTCGATCCAAATAATGCTCGTTATAGAGCCAGGAAAAGACTTACTCAATAAAGAGTCATTTTATTCTTTTGTTTAACATGCATAACAAAAACATACAATTTACATCAACGAAACAAAGCATAATAAAGAACAAGAAAACGATTTTATACGAAGACAAAGTTGAAAAGTTTTTACGCGCCTGACACTTTAGCGAAGTGAACCGTTACGAAAAATAATATAAAGATATTATGTATATATATATATAAATGTATTCAAGAATCGCAGAAATACCCTGGAGTATTGAAGAGACGTGACTTTCCAAGTAGTTAATGAAACTCTAATTCAGGACTTTATTTATATTTTAAACTTTCCATTTTAACTCATAAAATGCATGATTAGCTTCCACTTCCCTTCCACAATCTGTTTCCTGAGCAACAACCGCTGAGGTTTTACGTCGACTTCCAAATTTAGGGAAAATTTTAATTATTTACTGGAATGAAGTTTTTTAACGCACTTGCGTTGTGAGTTTACTAGTAGAAATCGTCACATAAGAAAAATGCGTTACGCTGCCTCCATGCCACTATCTCTCTCTTTATGTATTATATGTGTATAGGCGTGCTAGTATCTAGATTCAAATAGATAAACAACTGTATAAACCTTGATAATAGATTTCTACATTAAAACACTATAATAAATTTCCACTAATATATTGTTTAAACATGACAATTGTTTCGCAAAAGTGTGCCTTTCTCAAATGTGAGTATTTACTGAATTCTACCGAGGGATAAGTGCCTACTTAAATAATAAGGATGGTTAACATAAATTTTAATGAATAGTACTATAAACTATATAGGTAGGTGACAATTATGTTTACAGAAACCCAAGTGAATTCAATTTTAATCGTTTCCTTGCAGTATTTAAGATTAAATGTTTGATTATTAGCATTGAAATGTAGCGCATATAGTTTGACATAGACTTAGACAAAAATACCATTTTGGCCACTTTTATACAATAATTAGTTTATAATATTACCTATTAAGATTAGGTAATTATCGAACCGTTCGAATTCTAGCTGGGACATCTAGTGTTCATTCTGGAAACAGAACAAAACACAAGCATATTGAACTTGAACCATCTTGCAATGAAATCCGTCAAAATGAAAAGCACACAAGATCAATAATATTCAATAGTTCAGTTTCTGTAAGCTAGATGGCAACACTGACTTGATTCTACTCTAATGAATGCTAGTAAAAATAAACCAGTCAGTTTACTCCGCAGCAATTCCTTTGATCTATATTTCTGTATATTTCTGTTTCAGAGATGTATTGAGGAAAATGTAACTGTCAGTCAATAATTTTGCTGACACATAGTTATGGAAAATGTTGATTTGTTTATTGAAACTATGATTTATTATATTTTGACATTTATTTTGTTGTTACAGGCAGATCAATAGCTGACATGAAGAATTCGATACCATCGAAGAAACCAGTACCGAATGATATTTTTATTAGATATGGAAGAGATCCAAATTCCTACTTGTGATTTGAATGGAAATTATGGAAGCAACAAAAAAATAATCCCAAAATATGGTGTGTCAATAATTATATCTAATATTAAAAAAAATGATTATTTTACCAAAGAGTATATTATAAAAAAAATAAGAGAACTTTATGTAGGCATCCTAGATTGCTGAAACATTTACTTACGAAAAATTAAAAAAAAAAACACCGATCTCGACAATTAACTAAAATTGTATATGTATGTAATTCTGTGTTATTGGGTATTGTTCCTACATATTATACTGAGTGTTTTATAATATTGATGAATAATAAATTATCTGTTTAAGCATGTTTTGTTCATTTTAATACCTAATATTGCAAAAATTAGATAATTATTTTTTTACATATTGACGATCCCTGACTGCTATATTAAGCTATTCGAAAATAAAAATATTTCTAAATGTAAAAATGTAATATGGGAACATGTTTTTCCTTGTCTGATCTAAAATTTTCTAATATTTAAACATTACACTTGTAACTTTTTTTTTGAAAAATAGAATAGAATTTCTTCTGTTGAAAATTCATTCAATAAATTGTCCATGATATTTTTGAATCGTTCAATATTTTTAACCTTTGTCATTTAATGTCAAATAATTTTTATAGCCTCGAAATAGCACCGCTGTCACAATTTTCGATTTGTATTTACTATGACTTTCATATTATATTTTAAACTTTGTTCATTGTAATTGTTCCACCAATAATCTCAATTAACCTCACCTAAAAATATAATCAACATTTCGATAGTATATAAATTTATTTACAAAAGATTACATTCAAAAAATATACAATATACGCAGTTATCACATGATACATATATATATATTTATAAATATAAATTTAATTAAACAGTTTTGATTATGTTTTTATTTTATTTTCGTTTGACTGAAAAATCTAAATTAATCAATAGAAAATATCATAAGAATATTCTAATTGCAATCTAAATTATTTTTTAATCTTAGTTCATGAAATACAATGCAATATTTTTCCAATATTTTAAATATTATTATATATCATTCGAGATATATGAAAATAACTTAATGACGGTAATTACCAAAATTTCCAAATTGGGTTTACCATATTTGATAACAGCGGTTAACTTACCGACTTCTCAAACGAAGGAGGTATATAATTCGACTGTCTGCTTTTTTCAACATGTGATTTTAGCAATTTTTTATAGAAATAAATTGTGTACCAATGTGAGTGAAAATTATGGAAAATAAAAAAAAAACTATTCATAAAACCGTCTGCCCATGAATGGCGTTAAGCTATTTTCATATATTTTGATTAGTACTACTACTATGATATGTACAGTGAATTCGACGGGTTCGGGCGTGTTTGCCATTTTTTTATCTTCCCAGTTTACTTAATATTATTCTATTACATTATTTTAAGAACCAAAAATTATAGCAAAAGTTTTTTGTTAAAACCAAAAAAGGCCTGAGTAAAAAAAAACTTTGTAATGTCGTAATCAAACTGGGTCGTTGACTAAGGAAAGTTTGGAATATCAGTATGATTGAATTTGTAGTTTCAAAATGGTGGCCTTCCAAAATTTAAAGAATTCCAATGGTCCAAGATTAAAATGCCTTTGAAAATAGTTTTGAACTCAAGCTGAGTGGAAGAATTTTTTTGAAACAAAAAATACAAAAATATTTTTTTTTAAACAACTTTCTGCTGGGTAATTTATCTGTTCCTTTACGAATTCACTGTATATGTCAAACTACAGAAGCGTTATTCTATGAATATTTATCATATTATACATGTTCTATGGTAAAGAATCTATGGCATTCGGGTAAAAATGAATTTCGCACTTTTTTTTCACTTTTATAAAAAAATGCTTCAAGCTAAAGTTGTTGGTACATATCATATCCGTAACACAAAAATATATTTAGTGGCTACTTTTTGATGGGATGCAGTCATTTATTAAATAAAATTATCTGAATGAAAGCCAAGCTTTCGAACATGTTTATTCTCTTCATCAGGGCAAAAGTCGTGAATTTAAAATGAATTAGCCAAAAAACAGGAAAGAAGTTCCTTTCTTGCTGCTGGAAATATTATCATGACTTTATAAGTATAAATAGTTCAATTAAATTACTATTTTTATTACGTCAGAGATGAACTGGTATGCCTGAAGTTTCCGACGTTGTTCTGTTACGTTATAATCACTCTGCTCATTTAGATAGATTATAATTAATTCATTAGTGTTTCTATTCTACCCGAACGACCATAAAATGCGATGACTATATATATATTTATATATTTTTAAATCTATTTTCTTATTATTCATAAATTCTGCCAAATTATGGGTCCAGTAAAGATTCATTAATAATCATAATAATTATCAACTAAACATACATTTATCTATTATAAATACAATTATTTTTTAAATAGGATACACATGATAATAACAATATACTCTGTACAGTCTGAGACAACATTGTTAAGGTATATTGTCCACATTCTACCTTCTAATAAGGACTGGATTATATTCAGTTTCAACTGATATCTTCCCATCTTAAATCCTTCACAGCCCTTTGTAGCTATATGTCAAGTCATTCTTCAGATATCATTTTTAACTATGATAAAAACAAGTTCTTACGCATCTATATATTTCCCTTTCTAATTTTAAAATATCAAATATAAATCTAATATTTCATAAATGTTTTTTTTTATAATAATATACTAAGTTTAAAGAGCACTATCACATATAGCTCTGATTTTACAAGGCTAAAAAAATATCTAAAAAGCTCTTAAGTATATATAGATATACCACTAATCTACACTATAATCTAACATTTTTTAGTCGGTACAAAAGCCGGTCCTGATCAACAGACTATAAAATCAAACATTGATTCAAAATTCCCTCAAGCTGGCTTCCAAAAACTTTATCAAGCCGGCTCTGTTCTTTATATATTGTGGTAATTCACAGGGCCGAGCTCAACTTTTTTAATATGTATCTAGCGATTTTTTTAATTTTATTAAATATGTAATTTTAGGTATAAAAATATGAGATCAAATTATTGAAAAAAAACTTTGGCAGTGA
This sequence comes from Crioceris asparagi, assembly GCA_958507055.1. Lineage (NCBI taxonomy): Eukaryota > Metazoa > Arthropoda > Insecta > Coleoptera > Chrysomelidae > Crioceris > Crioceris asparagi. Next base: position 435,226 of record OY293832.1, read on the forward strand.
GAAAAACAAATCAAATGTTTTTACTGTAAATACACTTGAAAATTAAATAATTTATTTTTTCAAGTCAAGGTAGATTCTTCTTTACCCTTTCGCAGATTATATAAAATTACTTATATAAAAATATACCTGTTAAATATGTAAACCACATTGAACACTGTTTGAACATTTCTTTTTCATGAAAAAAATTCAAATTATCAAATAAATCCCAAAAATATCTTCTTTTTAGATATCTTGTTTACAACTGGTTAAAATTGAAATTTGGCAACATAGCAATCCGCCCTTCAATCAACTTACTTTTATCTTTTATGTCAGCTGTCAATAATTATGTCATCAATTGAACGAATATTTCAGTCATTTATTAATATTTGAGTAGGTGTTTCACATATTTTAAAAATTAAATATTATATCTTATGTTAAAGATGGACCAAATATATTTTAAAAATTCACTTAAACCTAAGATCACTATAAACTCGAATCATATTTATTCAAGACATTAGATAAACAAGACAAAAGACCAAGCATTGAAAACAGTATTGACAACTGACATTACCTCTTGATCTAAAGGTATCCACAGACTACATATATTTTATTTCAGCTATGGCACCAAAAAAAATATCTAATCAGTTCAGTTTGTTGTGCACAGTCGCAAAAAAAATCCAAAGCCAAAATTCGAACATCTTTTGGGAAATAATAATCACAACAGAAATATTTATGCAGCTTTGATGCCAGCTTTGTTTACATTTTCAATGTCATTCTCAACATGGCCCAACAATAGACCACCACGATTCTTTTTGACATTATCCGTCCCAATTAAATAAGGACCTGCCTTTTTCGACGTATGCGCACCTTTGTCATGACAAACTATATGTACCAATTTCAAATTATTCAATGTAAATAAATCATTATAAATACTTGTAACATCCAAACTACCAGCACAACAACAACTGGTCAACTTCAAAACACCATCACCACCTGACGACATTGATTTGACAATTGCCTGTCGAATGGCCGGTATGACGCTCCGTGACCGCTCCTTTTGATGATCCATGTTCCATGTTTGAAAGATGATGCGCGCCTCTCGACTGATGTAGGGATTTGTTTCGTGTGGAGGTTTGTAGAGACATTCGGGTTTATCCCAACGACCTTGACAGCGAAATGTGCCGGAGCTGTCACAGATACTACTCATTTGTTGTTGTTGTTGTTGTTGTTTGATGTTGTTTATGTCGTTGATTGGATGACAGCTGCTGCTGGTACTGGTGGTGGTGCAGCTGATCGCCTTGTGCCTGTCAAAATAACAGCCATGGTATTTATTAAGTTTCAATCGAGTTTGTAATTCTTGGATGAGGGCGTGCACTGTTTTGTAGTAGTAGTGGGATGAGGTGCAAGGTACAACCAGGTCCGGGTTTTTGTTGGATTGCTGTTGATGGAGGAGTTCCTCTTTGGTTTTGTAGTAATAAGTGCGGACACGATCTTGTGCCCGCCTTGACATGTATTCCTCTTTTGTTTTGGCCGTAGTGTCGAGGCCTGTATAGTGATTCAAATATTATATATATACAAAATTGTGTTTTCTTGTGTGTTTTTGAAGCTTATAGAGCATGTAGGTACAAAAAGTTAATTAAAATATGGTTATATAAAAAGGTTTCAAATAAAACTTTGATATCAAGTTATCAGTTTAAATAATTTTAAAATTATATCGTGTACAGAGTAATTTTAATTAATTTTTTTTAAATAGCACACCCATTATATTTTCTTGGTTTCTCGTACTCTTATTAACATGAAGTTCTTCAAAAGTTAGCACAACTGAGTGGCCAGCAAGATTTCCTGATTTATCACCATGAGATTATTTTTTATGGCATGGAAATATCTCAAAGACATGCGAGGAATCAAATTATAAAAGCATGTTACCTTACATTTTTGTACACACTGTATAGAAGTGAGGTTAGATGTATTGGGTTGCCTAAATGTGGGAAATACCAGATTTTTGGTTAAATTATACGATATATTTAGAAAAATATATATAAAAAAACTACCATCGATAATTTGAATCATTCTGTATATTATCAAGAGTCTCTGCAGAAAGAAAATTGTAATATGGCGACCGTCCAATATGTTTGAATAAATAAATTCCATAGATTCTCTATATTCGTGATTATTTTTCAGTTTCTTCCTTTTTAGTCAGGTACATATTTCCAATTTATAATTTAGTCGAAAACCTTGGAAACAAATAGCGAACCTTCAAAAATAACTGCATATCCAAACGCGCCGCAGTCTTTAAAATCTTAAATGCCTAATAAACACAATTTTTAATTGTTCTCTCAAAATGTCCACTTGTTTTGATTTCAATCTTACCTTCAAACCAATCAGGGTCCTCCACCCGACTGCTCAGTTTTGCCTTTTCACCATTCAAACCGCGCAGTACTTCAGCCAACTTGAACACTTTGTTCTTCATTTTCTCCGAAAAAAACTCATGTACCTTTTCACCGGCCGTCAAATACTCGTCATTCACCTCACGGATCGTCTTGTACAATATCTCAGCATCAGTTTCGGCACGTTCCCCTTGGCGCACCCAAATCAACAACGTTTGCGCAGCCAATGTTTGAAAGTACTCTTCCGTTTCAATCAATGTGCCATCTGTCAATTGGAAATCAATGCTGGAGGGACTGAGTTTGACCAGTTTGAATTTGTCGATGGTTTTCTTTTTTAAATCGTCGAGAGATTTCACGGCTATGCCAACGCGTGTTTTGCGTTCAGCATCGGTGACTTTGAAACCCTTTGCCGTAGTCATGGCTGAAAAGAGACAGAATAAAAATTGGGAGTCGTTAAAATTATTCACATGAATAATTTTTTTTTAGGCAAAAGCCGTACGTTAATAGGAAACATTTCACAAGACCAGATTTTTCCAGAAGAGAATGAGTATTTATAAAATATTCTTCAATTAAAAAATGCAATGGCCTATCACTTTACTTTTTGAAATAATTTAGTGCAAATCCCACAAGAACGCCACTGGCAGAAATAAAAAAAATATGTTATGCAGCATAGAATATTTCAATCAAGTTTACCTTTACAAATAGTGAATACTTCTAATTTAAATTGCTTATTATTTATTTGTTATATTTATATTAATATACAGGATGGTCCGAAATATAATGGTGAAACTTTAACAGCGTATTCAGCAGATAAAAATAATTAGAAAAGTTCATATAAACCAAAAACGCTTCGTTTTGGAGATACGGGGTGTTGAAATATTGCGAAAAAAATCGGTTTTTCTCATTTAAAAAAACTACTAGATTTTGCTTTTAGACTTAGTAGGTATTATTGCCACTTAGAGATAAGTTTATATGAACTTATTTAATTATTTTTATCTGCGCAGTTAAAGTTTCTCCATTATAATTCGGACCACCCTGTACATTAGATATATATATAAAAGAAGAAAGTAGGACAAAGCGCATAGTAGATACCATAGTAAGTATAATAAATCTTCATAGTTTGAAGGTCCTACGTCCTATACCAAGTCCTCATGAAACCAGCGTCCCTGACCTGCACAAAATTCCCGGAAAGCACAACCAGCGCTGCCGCGCGATCGATTTATCATCCCCATTCCCTTTCTCCTACCTCTTACTATATATACAACATAGACACGCTTTCGCCGGGAAATGCTTAGCTGGGAGATAGGCGACGTTGCCACATCACATCAGCATTTCCGTTCCAAGTCCCATCATTGGACACAGTTCCGCCCAATCAGCTCTATCTGCGCAGTGGCTAAAAATGCGTTTCACCTAAGTACCTATGCAAGCATCTGACGATTAGCGAACTGGTAGGTACCTACTAGTTTTCTGTTTCATCTAAGCTTTGTTACAATTTAAAAACTAAGTATATTTAGTTCATAGGCAAATATGGAATTTATTTGAATGTGATCCAACATACTTATGCATTGGTATATTTGTTAATTGAGAACCTAGTGAAGCGATTATTTTTCACGAAAACAACGCCTTTACCGAGAAGTGTCTATTAGGCAGAGGCACTACAAAAATTAACAAGAATCCTAATTTCAAAATGTTATTTTTTCCAAAATAATATTCCAGCTGTATTTCCTGTCAGAAGTGGGAGCCATTATAAGAAGTTACGAGATCAGACCACGCCCACAAAGGAAAATTAAATTTGTATATATTACCGCAATAAATTATGATTTAGTTTGATATAATCCCCAATGTTTTAAGCTCAATGATGACATCGATAATATATGTCGTAAATAATACAGTATCGAAGCTTATCACAAAAGCGAAAACATCTGGCAACAGTGCGGCGATACCTAATATTGCCCAGCCATAGGTACTCAGCTTTTTGCGTTTTAATAAAATGATTGATAATTGATTGATAGCTTTGTTTTCAAATTACAAACAAATGACTACACAATTTACGCTTTTGTTTAGGTTTGAATGCAAATTCAGATAACAATGAAATAATCTATGAAGTGTAGTAAATAGATTTCGAACGCTAGAACAAAAAAAAATGGAAGCGAGATTTGAAATATCAGCAGTTACAAAACAAATAGATGTACCTTGATCTGATGTAGTATCGTGGGACCAATAACAAATAATAAATACACTGTCACTTTAGGATCGGATATTGGATAGAGACACAGAACGTTTGAATTTACAAAAACATTTCACACCACACAGAGTGTCGTCATTCAGCGGTGAACGTTTGAGCATAAATGCGCCACAACAGGGAATGATTGGGAATATTCGGGTAAGAGTTGTTCTTCAGTGTGTGCAGCATTTAGGTCAACGAAAATAAAACAAGAGTAACAACGCGTACAACGTAGATGCAAGTAGGCCAATGTCATTGCCATTTGCCATGTTGGGTCTACTACTAGCTACTAGTTAGTAGCGACGCCTATGTCCCTGATGGCGTACTATGTCAACACTCACTAGAGCAGACTGGTTGGGTGGCGACGGCGACTGGCGGTGCTGCTACACCACCTAGAAATAAGGCCAAATAACTATACTTCAAAAACGCTTGCGTTTTGGAGTAAAATGACGCCGAAGTTTGAATTATTTTTCGGTTTTCATGCTCTTACTCGTAAGCCAGGAGATGTAAATACGCAACAAGCGTCTTACGTCAAAATACGCTAGGATGTGTTTTGTTTTTCAAGGCATACTTACTGTTATTTATGTAACAATATTTCCCAGCGCAGCTGATCATTGTCCGGAATTTTGGGGAATATCTCGAAAACTAAGCGACGTAGGTATCAAAATAATTTCAGAATAAAGAAAGTTAGTAAAAAAGACGAAACATTTCTGAAAACGAAATCCACTGGCGTGCGCAAAAATGTTTTACAAAGTTCCGTGCCGTTGGCCCTAGAAAAACAACACCCTCTATAACAATAAATCTAAAATTTTGAACACTTATCAGTTCCATTACCCTTAGCATTTAACCAAACACTTGCGTATTTATATCCTCTGGTTTACGAATGATAAAATAAAAACTGAAAACTAATTCAAACTTCGGCGCCATTTTGCTTTCAAGATGAAAAGAGATAACTGCACTTTATGGATCTGTTAACTTTTAAAATAATTTCAAAAATATTTCAAAGAATATTCATCTGATAATATATTACCAGCTTTAATTAACGTGACATCACAATCCTAGTTAGTTGGCCGGCCTTCTACTATCACAGGTGGTATGAAAGGGAGCAAAGGTGAGCTCGTCTGGATGTTGCACAGTGTTGCCGACCGTCAATCTTTGGCGCAAGTTTTCCGTAAATTGTCACATAAATTTTCAATGCATTTATCTCTGAACGACTTTTCAAATTGAGGAGGTATATAGTTTGGCAGTTTTTCTCCTTCTTATTCCCCGTAAAACTGCCCTCTAAGGAGGTGGAAGCCGCATTTTTTAATCGAGAATTGGAAATTTGAGAAGGTAAAGGTATTTTTTTTTGTTTTTAATGTTCGCGTCTATATTCTGGTAGCTGAACGTTGTTACTATACTGAATTTCAATGAATCGTTATCTAGCTGTGAAGATATTCAAAATTATTCGTCTTACAAATTATATTTCAACCAAATTGAACAATCATTTATCAGTACTGCAGCATTTTCGTAGATGAGCTATTCATACACAGATGGCACTGTTATAAGTAACTGAATAAAATTCTTGTTTAGTGTTGGTATGTTTTATTCGTTCACTTTATTCTAAGTCAAATATTATCAAGTTGATTAAATAGAGCTGAATAAAAGCAATGAACTATGTGAAATAAAAAAAAATATGTATTTATAAACCAGCATGAGACTAAACTAAGAATTACGAGAAAAATAAGTTTTATGTAGGAACTACTCCCAGCTTCATGTATCCAATCCAATAATTTATCTACTTCATTGCATAATTAATGATAAAAACTTTGAGACAGATACGCGCGGCGTCTGCTACTTTCATATAAGTATCTCAAGAGTTATTTTGCGGTTCTCGAGCCACAACTGCCAAATAGCAAAAGGCGCCACATCTCGGTACTGGCTGTGCTGCCAAAAAGGCACCTCCATCCGGGGAGTGTTCGTAAAGCAATGGCTTTTTTGATGCATCCTGTTGCTGTTGTTCACCAAATTCGTTTACCTCCACTTCGGCTATCCCACCGGGCTAAAAAAAACAAGCAATTTTTGATATCTCCGATATTAATTCCAGTAGGCAGCTAAAAACGATGTAGGCTTTGCCATCTAGTTGAGATTAGCGAAAGTTTCAAAGAAGTTGAATTGAAGAACGCTGATATTGATCGAGCGTTGATGGTTTGAATTATTTTGTGTAGAATCAACTCACTAGAAGATGTGCAATATTTGGTAATTGACTCGATGGTGGATTCTCGGTGAACGGTGGCTGTAGTTCACCTTGTTGTATATTTACAACTAAATAATACATGAAATCATTTCTCAACTTCATCTCCATTATGGATTTGTTGCATGTTGTTAACTTTTTCATCCATTTAACAGCCTTTTGTCTATCTAAAAAAATATATGCGAGAATTGTTTAAGCTAACAAAAACGTCAGGAATATAGATGAAAAAACATACCCTCAGGTTTTGGTAAATTTGACAGCATTATCTTGGCCAGGAACATGTTGTAATTGCAATCATAATTTAAATTTTCAGCTTGTTCAGTCATTTTGACGCTGTTACTGATTGTATTTTGGGGCTTTGTACGGGAAATTTGAAATGTTTAATAAATAAAATAGTGACAGGACGGGGAAAATGTGACACACGAGTGTTTTTGACAGGTTATTTATGATGATGATAGATATATTGAAAGGAGATGGAAAACAATGAATATATAAGATGATATATCTGGAAGAATTATTATGGGACCCATTGCGAAGATATTTAATTTGTTCAACCGACTTCCTAAAATAAGAGACTTACAATTCGACGGTTTGCGTATAATCATTACTTCTGTGTTAACTTCTGTTTCATTCTACTAGTGAGGCAAGCATTTTCCATAAAAGTTATTTATTCCATTGTATGAAGGAGGAATTAAAATTCAAATTGCTGTTGTACCAGTCTCATTCAATGCCAAAAAATGTTACGTCTCGCGTGATTTAGCATATTTACATTGAGGTTATATAAATAAATAAATCAAAGAAAAATAAAACTGTTTGAGTATAAAATTGATTTGTGGTTGGAACATTGAAACTAATGAAAAATACAGTAATTACTCCAGTTGATGGTATATAAATACATCAGGATCGAATTGAATGTACTTGTATAAAAACCAGAATACCGCAATAAATGAATGGATCAACTGGTTGTTTCGTTTCTTCCGGACAATGTTTTCTTGTGGATCCGTATCCGGACTGAGTTCTTTCGGTGTATATATATATATATAGTATGGGTAAATTAGACTATTATTTAGATTTACAGGTGAACTGACAAGATAAAAAATAACTTTAAGTATATGTTATTTAATTTAAAGTCAGTAGACGGCTTAGGAAAGAAATATAATAATTTTGAAATGGGTCACACAAAGTTTTTCTCTTGCCAAAAGTCAACAAATCAGGCAATTTACTAGAAACTGTTTTCTTAAGAAAATTTGAAATATGAACACCAATGTGGTTCAATTTATTTGTGCTTTTATGAATAGTTGCTTATAAATAATGATACGATTTTATTTATAAAACTTAACCTCACTTTTATGGCCTCCGTGTCTGCGCATTAGATCTAGTGAGAAAGCTCTATAGTCTTTAATATACAGGCTTTTTTTGTTGTTTTTTTTTCTATGGTACGAATCGAATTGCGTGCGTAAGGTTCTGTGCTTACGCTCTTCACATACTTAGGTTTTCCTGTACCTAAACTTTCGAGTAAAGGTATTTGGTATTTAATCACAGTAGAAATTCTTATTGACTTGAAAATTTCCCAATTTCACTGCATTATAGTAATTGCACAAAGCGGTAAATAAACTTGCAAACTGTTCGAAAGAAAAAAAATCCGGACAAACACAAACAAACAATAAATAAGTGTTGCGGAAAAAGAACAATTCTAGAAAGCTTCTTGCTCTTAGATATATATCTATAAACTTTCCAAAACCATACCGTATGCGGTCTTTTCTAATTTCAAGGATTCATTTACGAAATCACAACCTATATAGAGACAATGGTTAACTAGTGGTACCTAGAGTCGCTTTTTTTGTGATGGTGTTGTTTTATTTCATCTTGATAATCATAAGCTTCGCTCCAACAGTTTCATTGTCAGTCAGGATCCTGCGCAATGGCCCAAAAGTATTTCAACCCGAGCGTGTTACTATTAGAAAACTGTTGCGTTTTCTGTTCCACCCTTTGTGACAGCTTACAAATATTCAGATCGGTTTGCGGATTTTCTTCTAATTATTTGATAGAGATTCGAAAAATAAGAAATTGATGTAAATCTATTTATATTTATTAAAATAAAAGCTTGAACTTGAACAGTTGCTTATGTATGCTGGTGGATACTTGAAAATAGTTTATTCATGGTCTGAAATAATCTGCTTTAAAGTTAATAAATCGAATTCTCAATTTGATTTCGATTTATCAATAACTGAGTGTCAAATCTAATGATCCTTCTTTTTTTTTTCTTTCTTAATGTTGCTAATGTCGCATGTATGCATTGGTTTATTTATTAAAGATAGAATAAAAGTGAAACAAATATTCATACTCAAGAGAATATCAAGGCACAAGCTATTTGTGAGGTTAGGATCAAAATTCGTCACATGTGGACCATTACTGGAGAAACATTATACGCGTTGATTGTGATTGTGAAAATTGTTGGAAATCCGTTCCGGGATTAATGTTGGAACAAACCTATAATAGGATAATGTGAATAAGAAAAAACAGGAGGAAAACAGAATGAGTTTCCACTTGTTGCGATTATTTTGTCTGCTATAGTTGAGGCAACAAGGGTTTGTTGCAGATAAGAATTATTTTTCGAAATAAATAAATGAGGAAATATACTAACTATAAAAAAGGTTAGGTATTAGTGATGGTAACCAATATTTATTTATTAGATTCAACCAAATTTATATTTATACTATAAAAGAAAATATTTTATTTCACTTGAACATTATGAATTTATGTGCTAGAGATCTTAAATTTTTAACTACAGGGTGCTAAGATTTAAGCTTGGTATGCCTTTTATGCATCAAAATTTATTATCAGCTGTACAACATAATTTTGTATTTTTGCCAGTGGCGTTCGTGCGAAAATTTCCATTGAATCATTTTAAAGAAAAAAGTGATACAACACTGCTTTTTCTTGAAGTAAAAATCATTTTGAAAATCCTCATCGTTTTCTGAGTAAATATGGTATCTTGATTTTTTGTTTGGCGTACAATTTTTGCATAAAAATAAAATGTATTCTTTAGTAAATCGCTAAAATTGCAAACAAAAAAAAGGTAAAATTATGAAATTAAAATAATCTATATACATTTTGAAATGCATTAAATAATAAAAAAATATTTTCAAAAAATTTCTTAGTAGCCTATAGTTCAAAAGAAAATACCTTTATGATTTTTGTCCTTAAAATAAACACAAGAATAACCTCCTTAAATATTAGCAACGTATGAAGAAACACCCTGTATAGTTATTTATTTATGATTGAGCCTGCTCCCGATCATCACAAAATACCTACGATATTAAATTATTATTCCTTTAGGGGAAAATAATTCTCAAATAGAAGCATATGAATTTCATCTTATCTGCCTCAATGATTCATCAGCAAACTGTCGTTGCCTCAACTAATAATTTTTGTCTCAATAATCATTACTATTGTCTCTTTTATCTCGAATCTCGAGAAGTAGTAATGGCGGCGGAACGGCGCAGTTATTGTCCTGTACTTAATGATGCGTTGATTTGTATACCTTCCTACTCTATTTTTTTTTTGGTCAACAGTAGCGTAACGTGTGTCAATGGAAATGGGTATATGCCGACAGAAACGAAAACTTAGAACAAAAAGATAACTAAATAATAGAAATGGTTTAATTTTTAAATTAAATTATTAACATTAGTCTGGTTTTCACATCTAATGGCACTCCGAGTAATAATTAATTACATTTTTATACAGTTTATTAATTAATCAAACATATGGCGGACCTTCTATCGTATAAATCATCAAATTTTCGATATTAAATATGAAAAAATCCAATTAAATACTAAAAAATCCTTCTATTAGTGCACTATATCAAATTCATTGCAAGATGTATTGCAGATATCAAATATTAAAAAAATAATAATATCAATTATTTTTACGCAAATATCAATAACAACGTTGGAAATAATCGACAATAAATACTTTGTTTTTGACATTTATTTTTCTACATAAATATATCAAGTTCTGACTATTGTACTGCACAGTAATTCTACAATTTAACAATTCAAATTGTATTAGCAGAGAAGAGAGACGTGGTATTAGTGTATATATGTGTATAATACATGTGTACACTGGCCGCTATACTCTGCGCCAAACGTCACAAGCATGTCAAGGTCATCGGTGTCGCGCGAGCTGGGAAGATTTTACCCATCCGAAAAACACCTAACGTGCCTATAGAAGCTTTAAAACTTTAAACTCCTCCGTTTAGGTTTGTCGGTCAAAAATAGCCATATATGACTGTTGGTGATTTATAAAAAAAATCACATAATAAATGTCACCGTAACGTAAATTAAAATGATTTACAGTTCTGCAAACAAGATGTTTAGATATAATTTTATAAAAAAATGCTGTAAAATAACACCGCTGGTACATGAGGATTTGGTAGAAAAATGGGTTTTGGAGCAAGACCGACCCTGAAAAACTAAAAATGAAATCCTTGCAAGAAATATAAAGTGAGATCAAAATGGATACCAGTTCCTTAAGAATTAGCTGCTGACATGAGTAAAGTTGAATGACTTAAATTGCTTATCCTCAGTTCAAAAACACATTATCTGTTATTTAGAGTAAAATTCTCTATCAATCCCGATAACCCATAACGTGATGAATCTCACAATTCAATTTTGGTCATTTTTGAGTAAAATTGCCTCAATAGATATCTACATATCACCTGCTCACACATCCGGACAATTTTATGGAGGAGGAACGCCACTGACTTTTTTCACACTATTACTGTTCAATCATTGTTGGCGCTGAGCCTATTGGACCGTGTACCCGAAGTTTTTTTTATTTGTCATGTTAAAACATATATAGAGCAATAAATAATTATTCCAAAGAAAAAAGAAATCTAAAACAAAAAAAAAGATTTATCCAACCATATAAGGTCGATAAACTGATAGGGCAAAAATTTTACCATATCAACTTGAGACTTCGTTTAGAAATCCATTGAAATAATGATTGTTTCAATAGATATTGGAAAGAAAGATGTTGTACTTGTTGTTGGTTTTGTTCCAACCTACTCGAGCAAAAGGAGGAGTTTCTTTCACCGTCAGGATTTTGCGCAGTAGCTCAAAGGCGTCTCCTGATTAATAAACGGTTAATATAGTCCTTTAGGCCAGAATTTTATGTTTTCATCGAAAGCCACACTTTTAAGAATTCATTATGTTGTGTAGGGCAACGTTTGTTTTTGCTAAAATGATGAAAAATGGGGCGTTTTCCTTTAAGACCCTGCCCCGATAACTTTATGGCTTCGAGCTGCAACTATGCTCCGAAAAAAAAATGTTTTCGAAAACAATTCTCACAAGAGACACTCGGAGGTACCTACTACACAGCTCTGTCATATGTCATAACTCAGTATCATTGCAAAGTAAGTGAGGTATTTAAATTAAATTAAAAGATATGGATCACGTGGTAGAAGTGTATTGTGTGTTGTATAACGAACCTAATTGCAGTGTAAAATAAATAGCTAGCTGTCATTTTGTGTTATTTGAACTGTTACTAACATTAAATTTAGAATTTCATATGTATTGTAAGGAATTAGGCAAACAATACACGCCAATGTCGTTTTGTACAAGCTTAAAAAATAATGAATTACATTCAAATTTCAACCACTGGGCGACCACTAGTAGATATTAATGCCGCAGCTATTTGTGGAGGTTATATTTATGCAATCAAAAGTGTTATCAGTTGCCTCAACCGCTGTCAAGATTACTCCCATTCATTATGTGACCGAGGCATGCGCATTGTGAGGGGGCCATTTGCAAAATGCGCTATAGCACTCAGCAGCGGATTTAAGTATCTACAGGTTGGAACGAAGCTGTTCGGAAATTTTCGAGAGCGTAGACGTAAAAGTTGAGAGAGGTAATAATTTAGGTAGAGGGAATACAGATTGTAGGTAATTTATATAAAAGGTCAAGATAGTTTTGCACAATGCACTAGTTCATATAGTGGATTTGTTGTGTTGACAAAGTTAACTGTTCAACAAAGCAATTCAAGTGCAACGAAAATGTTTCTTAAGGTATAGATATTATCATATTGTTGATATTATGTTAATATTTGTTTGTTAGCTTTTCTAATCAGCCCGGGTATATTTTTATGTATCAGTGCTTTAGGTGACATCTAGGTATCTATAGTTTAGTTCAAGGGGTTGGTATCAGTTTATTATGTTTTAGGATGATTTCAATAGATTTTCAAAGTAGATCAAATACAAAGTGATTAATGTATAAAAATTAAAAAAAAATACAATTGTCATAGGTTTGGTTTCGCTGGTACGCAACACTTTCTTTTTCGAAAAAGCATAAGCTCGTTTTATCGTCTGAAATTTATTTATTATTGCATTATTCTCAAGTAATATTCAGGTTTAAAAATATTCCTTAGATAAGATTGTTATTTTTTGTTACTGGTAATTTTAAATTTAAATTTCAAATAAATACAAAATCATCAAAATTTGACCATGTTTTCTATGTAGGTATGCAAAACTTGCGAACTTACAATCTTTTTTGACCGACTTCAAAAAAAATAGGAGGTATCGAGTTCGGCTGTATGTTTCCTTTTTTTATGTATAGTAAACTTGCTCCGATTTTGATGATTTTTGATTCATTTGAAAGAGAAGAGTTGAGGAATGATCCCATATTTATAGAAGCTCTAATTCTCTCTTTACCTCTAGAAGGGAACATTTTTAAAATCGAAAATCCGAGTTGGCAGAATTAAAGATGAGACCATATTTGGTGTTTAAATTGAACATTTTTTCAAAAGAGTTACAGTTTTCGAGTTTTAGCATTTTTTTTTGAAAATTGAAAATATGAGAAGGCCAAATTAAAGAATAGATGGTATGTAGCAACATTAAAGTTGATCATTTTTCAAAAAAAGTTACGGTTTTCGAATTACAGCAGTGGTAAAGTCTTAAATAAGTTAATTTTCACTGCGATATCTTAAGATCTCTGAATATTAACAAGTACAAGCAAAGTATTTGGTATTATTATTTTTGGGAAAATGAATCTGAATGTTAATGAAATGTCCTTACTGCATAAGACTTATTTTAATATTGGATAAAATAAAAATTGAAATATAATATAACCTATTCGGTTCGTCTGTAAGCAGGAGAAAAATAAAAATATTCGTTATACCAAATTAATCAACATTTAATGTACTATATGGATCCGGTTCAGGACGATGTAATTAAAACGATATTTATACAAAACCGCAATACTGTATGAGCTATGTGATTTAATTAGAAAAACAATCTCACGTCAATATGCATAGAATTATAATGAAACGATGACTCATTTAATTGAGCGATGATGAATCTTATAGGTATATACCTATAATTTGATTTCATCGATTTTAGGGTTGGGATATCATAAGAGTGTAATATAATTATAAAAGAGTAGGTGTATCAGATGTATTTTCACATTCACAGTCTCGTATTTTTTTGTTAGGTTGCACTAGACATTAAATAGAGTTATTTTTAAAATGGCTGCCTATAAAAATATGAAAAAACTCAAAAAATAACCATCAATTTGGCCGTATCATATTTACAATTTTCGAAAAAATTGCCCCCTCCACATATCGGAAATACACATATTTCAGTCTTTACCACTGCTGTAACTCGAAAACCGTAACTCTTTTGAAACCATGTTCAGTTTAAAAGTTTCCGGATATGGTCTCATCTTTGATTCTGTCGTTACAGATTTTCGATATTCAAGAAATATTGCCCCCTCGTGGGGGTGGTTTTTGGAGGGAAGGAGATTACGGATTTGTAAACATTCCTCTTTCAAATAAATCAAAAAATCATCAAAAGCGGAGCACGTTTACTATGTAAAACGCGCGAACGGCCATACACAAAAAAGCAAACATACAATCACAGAATTGTATACCTCCTCCTTTTCTTGAAGTCGGTTGAAACAACGTGAAATTTACCCATCCGCTGGCCACCTATAGATGTCGGATGATTTTTTTTTCTATTTGTATTGCCTTTACTAAAGAGTGCCTAAGCTTGAACCTTTTTTTTTCTCTCTCTCTGGTAGTTCGCATTGCTTGGTCTGGTATGCCTGAGTGGTTTGGCCACTGCTACAGCCTCTTCATCAATGTCACACAGAACACGTCTGCATGATAAACGACAAGTCCAAGCTGTGGCTGCTCTCAAAGATGAGGACCATGAACCAGCTGAGACGGGTTTTGCTGAACCAGCAACTGCTGCTGCTTCACATGGAGGCAGTAAATATTTCCAGTAAGAACGATATTAAACTGAGTATTTTACTTTTTAAAAGTCCCAAGAAACTTTCCCAAAAGAGAATCTAAACCAGTTTTCGAGGATATTTTTTTTAACTCAAAGAACCAAAGAAATATATATATATTAGAACCACACAGTTTTTGATAATAATTGAAATACTATTTGGTTAATTTAAAATAAACTCACGACTTTCGCCCTGACGAAGAGAATAGACATTCTCGAAAGCATGGTTTTCATTCGAAGAATTTTATTCAATAAATGACTTCATCCCCAAGAATCATCTGTCTATTAAATATATTAAATCATTCAAGAATACAAAATCCAAGCTTTTTACCAAAAAATATACTTGTATAGGGATATATACATGGCAATGGAAAAACCAGGGGAATTACAATTTGGCCATGTCAGTGAAACACCCAACGATTGGGAACAACGTTTCGAAAAAATCAATTTGGATAACTTGAAACGTCAAGGAAAGGTTGATATCTTTTCTTTTTTTTTTCTCTCTGAAATGGTTCACTCTAATACATCTAACATGTTTTATTAAACAGCTTTCCATAACATCCACAATATAAATTCAGTGTCAAAATAATATTTCATCATTTCATAGACTATTCATTCCATTTTGTAGCTATCAGAATTAATAATCAATATATCTATATATATAAAATCTGGCCCAAAAACAACCAGAATATAAACGTTTCCATGTTCTGTGTTTCCGTACTTGAAACAAAACAAAAAAATCGTAGCAACTTCGTCTAAATTTTCAAAACTGACTTTGTTACAATTAAGGGTCAAGTTACAGCATGTACATTCAAACGTAATTTTTTCTTCCATTCCCCCCAAATATATATGTGATATTTTTATGCATAAATAAAACGTTTACAAACAATTCTTGTAGATACATTCACGTACCAGCTAAAGATCATTACGAACATGGACACAAACGAGGCAATGAACATCATTTTATCGAAAGACACGAGAAAGCACATCCACATCAAGGGGAATTCAAAAACAAAGTATATTTCTATTCAATATTTGTTCCTATCTTCACTTATCAAAGCACGTAGACCTTTAGAGACATATAAATATATATACCTACCTACATTCACTTGACTATTGAGATTCACCAAATGACAACAATGAAATGGAAAATGATGATCTAGAAGTCTACAGAAAACACGTTTCGCACTCACTCACTCACTCCCAATACCTACTTTTGCACTGTATTCAAAAACTTAGTTGGTAGTCTCACTCAAAAGATCACAAATCAATTTTGGCATATTTTCCAAATCTTTATTTTCCAGCAACTACTGCCACTACGCTTAAAACGACAGACATATTGGCACGACGACTGGTTTCATTCGTCACACCATATCAGACGTACAGACAATAATTTTAGTCATCAACCGATAAGAAAGTTGAACAAGTTACGACTGGCCGTACCAAAGACCAATCAGAATCGAAGAATCAGGATATTTGTTTGATTTTGACGTAAAATTTATTGTACTATCCACAGATAGATTAGAAACTTATTCAAAAATTCTTTACAAATTTATTTTATAAACACGATAAATCCTACAAATTTTATTTCACCTTTGAGAAATATTTTTCATCAAATTTAAAAAAAAAACAAATAGACACCTTATCCCTGTCTAAATTACCTGTTATATTAAAAAAAAGAATTTAGTACTTAAAAAGACATTTGGTAAGTCTACAATATGGTATGGAAGTCACTATTATTATTCGAGAATGCTTACTAAAATATCAATTCTTTTTCTTACTAAAAAAAAACAAACAGCATGCTTGGTGTATGGTCTACTAATATTAAAACTACTTCAAAACTAACAAACTAACACACACACATAATAGCTACTTATATACTATTGTTGCGAGCCCAGAGAAATCCCACTTCTGACACCACTTGTAACAGGATTCTAAGGGTGTTCGCGCCTACTGTGAAGCAAACAATCAGTGCCTTGAATACAATTTATTTAACAATTTAGTTAAATAAACACACCAATTACAATTATTTAACAAACAAACTC
Organism: Crioceris asparagi; assembly: GCA_958507055.1. Taxonomy (NCBI): domain Eukaryota; kingdom Metazoa; phylum Arthropoda; class Insecta; order Coleoptera; family Chrysomelidae; genus Crioceris; species Crioceris asparagi. The sequence goes on from OY293832.1 coordinate 452,378, forward strand.
GTGCTTAACAAATTGTCTTTACTTCAGCAGCTGCGAGACCAGCGATGTATCCATCCAAGGGGGTCAACTGTTGGAGTTTATCAATTTGTTATACACACATATTAGTTGTTTGCTTCCCAATTGGAGAACAAGACTCCCGTGGTGTCAGAAGTGGGCTCACCACAGTATGTAGGTTATTTTTTGAAGCAGATTTATCAGAAATGCATTTCTTTTTCGCTCGATATATATATCCAGGATTATTTTTCTTGTCACAAACAATGGTTGTGTTCGAATGAACAGCAAACGATTGACGGGGCAGCAATAATAAAATGTAAGAAATGTAAATATAATGAGTCTTCATTTATATTAATTACGTTTCAAAGAACACAAACATCGCTTGTGTTCTGTTTCTGCTTCAAAAAACAACCCAAACAAAAACCATAAACCCAAGCAGTAACGACACCTATGATGCTATATTTTCCTCTCTATCCCAAAATCCCCGCAGGTAAGATGGGGAGACAAGCACGGAGGCTACGGCGAACACTACTGGGACTACAACCATGCAGGCCATGATGGTGACAGCGAAGAGAGTCAAGACAATGCCGAATACGCCCACTATGAAGAAGATGAAACACAAAATGTACCAGTTGTAGCCGATGTAGATGTAGATGATGGTTCTGTTAAGCAACAACGTGGCAAACGTGAACCACAACAACAAGTACACAAAGATGTCGAATTCATCAGCGACAAGGCCAGATCATTGATACTGGATGGCAGAGGGCAACGACATGGTGGCAACTATAGACGGGAGAAGGATGTTCGAGGTAAAAGGGAACCGAAGAAGCAGATCAATGCAGAATCGCTGAGTTTTGATCCAGAAGCTGGATTGGTGATTGATGGTCAATCTGGAAGGAGGTACGAGTTGAAACCAATTATTGAGTTTTAAGATGGAAACATAACAGATGATGATGATGAAAGACTTGTATGTTGTGTGAAAAGAAGTTGACATTTGATTGTTTTCATCTGTTGGGGAATAATTAATTTATTTATGTTTTACTTTTAATTACCCATGTGCTTCTTGTGTTTTGTTTTTGATATTGTTTTTTTTTAGTTGTTGTTAACTAGTTTTATATATCTATTATTATAAAATGGATGCTTGGATTTTAATCGATTTTTATTGTTATAATAAAATGATTTTTGTATAATTCAATGTTTTTTATTATTTCCTGAAATTTTGCACTGGTTCTGTTTGGCATTTTCTGGTAGGGTCTCAATTTTTTTTTGCTCTGCTAGTTTCACAATGATATTTTACAAATTAAACAAGAATTTTCAAATGATTCAAATTAACTGGAACTGAAAGAAGTGGTTGAACAGAAATTATTTATTCAATTTTTAGTCATATCCAAATGTTCTTAAGCTAAGCATGAATGAAGTTAGAAGTTGATGGTATAATAATTGCATTTAATTTTTGGACGTTTTGTTCAATTACGTCAATTGCAAGGGGCAAAAGGGCATTAACGTAATATTACTTTATCCTAATGACAAAATGAAGAGAAAATGCAGTACTTTCATAAAAGTAACTTCAGATTCGAAATATTTTGCATTGCAAAACCTGCATTGCAAATGCATTAATCCATTATCGGAAACATTAAAATTTCATGAAATAACATTAAGTGCGCATTTAAATGTATCCCTCAAAATAATTACATCACTTACAGAATATTTAAATTTGAGCTTGACCAGGATTGTCATTCATGAATAAAACATTCTGACAGCCCTGACAAGTTGACTTCACATTGCAATAATTAGGTTTGTTATGCAACCCACAATACATTTCTACCACGATAACCATATTTTCTTTATTTATTTTTTTGTGTTTCACCAGGGTTGTCATTCATGAATAAAACATTCTGACAGCCCTGACAAGTTGACTTCACATTGCAATAATTGGGTTCGTTGTGCAACCCACAATACACTTCTACCACGATAACCATATTTTCTTTATTTATTTTTTTGTGTTTGACCAAAATTGTCATTTATGAATAAAACATTCTGACAGCCCTGACAAGTTGACTTCACATTGCAATAATTGGGCTCGTTATGCAACCCACATTACACTTCTACCACGTTAATCATATTTTCTTTATTTAATTTAAAATATGAACGTATTGAACATCAGAATTTTCAGTGTGTGCACTACTTCATCATAGAAGTAACTTCCACTATGCCAAATCTAATTCTCCTCCGTGCTCGTTTTAGGCCTTAAAAATCGTGTATAATCACGTGTTAATATTATATAAATTATGCAATTTCATATGATTAAAGGGCTGTTCCCATTTTACATGACAACATCCTACTAATGACTGTTTTTTTTTTACATCACACGATACTTGTGTCAATTTCCTGTTTCAGAAACGTTTTATAAAACACGAGCATGTTTTTATTCGTTTTTTTTTCTTTTCAATCCAAACAACAACAACTCAATAGTCAACATCAATTTAAAACTTTTATTTTTCGCTCCCATCAGATAGTAAAGTGACGCAATATTGCAGTAGTACAAGGATAATAATACTTAGGGATATATACATATATATATATGGATGTCGAATGCACTCACTGCAGGACTCGATGTCCTGGTGATGAAGTCGTCCTTATGATGATGATGAGGATTGGGAGGGCGAGGGAGATTCAATGACGACGGCCATTGCTCCCCGATGTTGGCGACGCAGTGGCGGCGAAACTAGGTGGAGGCATCCGAAAGGACGTCACCAATTTTTACGATATCGGGTGATCCAGAAAAAAAATAAACTCATTACAAAATCGTTTTAGAAATCTTGGAATAGAATATAAAACATCAGCCATTGTTCTGGTCTGTCTATATCAAGATTTTAGTCGGGGAATGGATGGACCGAATCTGTTGCTTGTTTGAAAATTCTTTCAAAAATCTATTTTTTTTTACTAAAGAAACAGCATGGACGGCTTATGGTCCACTAATATTAAAAAATACTTCTAACCCAAGCAAGTAACATACGTAACCGCTACTTATATAATATTGTGGGGAACCCCGGGAAAAATCCCACTTCTGACAACACTTGTGTACCTAACAGGATCCTGGCTCGCCACGTGTGAAACTGACAATCGGTGACGACTTGAATACAATTTATTAAAGCAATTGAATTCATTTCGAGAGATCCATATTTTTATGGCTTAGTGGTCCATATACCTACATCTACAACAACTACTGCTCCTCCTATGGCTCTTCAGCCCTGTGTATAGGTAGGAACAGATCAATATATCTGACATGACGACGTCGACAACGAGAATGGCGGCGGCGGCGGCGGCGCCGCCGGTGGCGGAGAGCACCAGAGAAAAGTAGAACCGCCCCTACTCTGCGAACTGCACCACCGCCGCGCTCAAAACGTCCCATCGCCGCCGTGTGTTATGTTTGTTTGTTATCGACGATATACCGAGTAAAAGACTTCACAACAACAACAACACCAAAACAAGAAACATCATCGATCTGTAGTCGAAAAATAGGTAATGCTAGATCTACTTATTGGAACAAGAAAAAAAACACAATAACAACAACAAACCGCTCCAAAATTTGCTCCCTGCGTAAATTTTTGTAATAATTGTGTAGGAAAAGAATATTGTGTTTCAAAAAAAAAGTTTTTGTTGTTGATACCCAGTGTGATTGATCTTCGTTGCTCCCTTAAATAAGAGACAAGTGCGTGGATTTTTGCAAAAGGTTAGTTGTTTCTGTTTATATACGATTTCTTTTATTGTTTTTTTTTATCTCTGCTATTTCTGTTTGTTTGTTTGTGTTTAGCCCTTTTGTGAGAGCATGTTTATAGAATCCATATAAAGGTTTAGTTGAGGCAATAAGGTGTTAGCATAAAATAGATTATTCATGTTTAATTTAGTATATAGATGTTAGAAAAAAAAAAACGATATTCACTGTATTTCTGTGGTTGAATCTTATAAACAAAGATTGGTTTGGAGTCTTTTATTTCTGTCCATCTTCACTTATACAATTAAAATAGTTATACAAAAATCAAACAGTATACATAGCAAAGTTAAAATCTTCATTTACAAAATCAAAAATATAACTATTAGGTATTTGAATCCTTGCAGATTTTTGAATTTGATATATTACTTCATGAAATTCGAGAGTTTATGTAGATATTTTCATACATTACACAATATTTCAAATGTCAAGAGTTCATGGAGCTTTCGCATAGCTGTACCTATCAGATATATAAAAAAAATTGAGTTTGAAAACGAACTTTTGGGAGAACATTTGAAAGAAAAACACACCGAGACCTTTACTTTAATTCATTATTGGTTGAAATATTTAATAAAATAATATTGGGGTATCTACTAAAACGATTTTAATTAATTAATTATTAATTAATTTTTAACGAAATATTGTTTTAAAATACAGGTAGTGGGGGAAAATGAAGTAATTTTTCACAATATTGATCTACAAAAAAAATTGTTTTAACACAAAATAATAACCGATACCTAACGTTACCATTTCATACTTGTTATTATTCAGAGATCTCAAAACATTGTGGCGAAAATATTTAAATATATTTCAGACTTTCACACTGCTGTAACTCGAAAACCATACATTTGTTTTAAGTCTCCATTTTTAAAGTTGCTACATATAATCTCTTTTTTAATTTGGCCGTCTCATAATTTCAATTTTCGTAAGAAATCTCCCCCACCACATAGCGGAAACACATATATTTCACATTTTATCACTCGAAAGTATATGATTTTTCTGAAAAATGTCCAATTTAAACGTCACCGGATATTATCATTTCTTTAATTTTTTCGTCTTAAATTTTCGATTATTAAAAATAAATACCCTCTCCACCCCGTTTGAATGAAGTTTTTGATGGGAAGGACATGTTGAATGTCGATTTTTCAATTGCAACATACGTAAGCAACAAAAACCAGAGGCAGCCATAAGGACTGCCGACAGAAGTGAAAACTTAAAACAGAGGAACAACTAAATTATTGATTTTTTTTATTGTTTCAAATTAAATTAATAACATTTGTCTGGTTTTCACAACTATTGGCACTACGAGCAATACTGATTCACATTTTTTATATAGTTTATTAATTAATCCAACATATGATGGACTGCACAAGCTCAATACAAAACATCAACATTGTATTAGTATTTACAAAGTATTTAATGAACTTTATTTTCATTATTAGCTCTATTATCATCGTTAAGTTCAACAATACTTGGTCCATTTGTACTTTTAATTATTTCATTTTATTCTAAAAAAGATATGATAGGCTTATGGTAACTGGAAAAAGAAACAAATATGTTAGACTGGAATTTATCTAAATAATGTGTAAAAACTGCATCGATCGTTGTTTTATATTTTTAAGGACTTAATTTTCAATCATTAGATATAGTGATACCTAATGCTTCATTAAATATCATCAAATTTTTCACCAAATCTTTTTTCCAATATGTCAGAACCTTCTTTCGTATAAATTATCAAATTTTCGATCGATATTAAATATGAAAAAATCCAATTAAATACTAAAAAATCCTTGTATCAGTGCACTATATAAAATTCATTGCAAGATGTATTGCAGATATCAAATATTAAAAAAATGTAATATCAATTTTTTTACGCAAATATCAATAACAACGTTGGAAATATTCGACAATAAATACTTTTTGACATTTATTTTTCTACATAGAAATATGAAGTTCTCACTATTGTACTGCACAGTAATTCTATAATTAATGATGCATGTCGAGGTCATCGGTGTCGCACGAGCTGGGAAGATTTTATCCATCCGGAAAACGTCTAACGTGCCTATAGAAGCTTTAACTTCAAAAACCTTCAGACAAACAGTCGAATTGTACACCGTCTCCCATTGGTCCGTCGCTCAAAAATGAGAAATAAAACTTTTTTTACAACAACTACGACCGACTTTGTCAGAAAAATAATATTAATTCTGTTGGTGCTGGTATTTCTGAAGTTTGTGCTGAAAGTTTTCTATCTACTTATAATGGCACAATTAAAAAAAAATACCTGCGCAGCAAACGAATTCAGTTAATAATATCCGGAGTGTTCACCAATTTTTAGTTACAATTCAATAGCATCATTTGGAATTGCTTAGGTATATTCTAGAAGCTCTTAAAAAGAGATCAACTACTGCAGATATAAGGAAAGCTTGTCCTATATATTCTTCTGATAACGTAAATTCTAGTTGATTTGGTGTCCGTAATTAGATAAGTGGGGCAACTGAATTCGTGATAGGTAAAACATTGCAATGCGACCGGTTTCAACTTTTGGCGGATGCGCCAACGTTTCAAATATGGCCCTCCAGACTCCTGGATGAAATATAGATTGATTTAGCCTAGCTTTCTTATATAAAAATTTGCTTCGTTTACCGTCAGATGGCTTTGAGGATTGACAAAAAAAAATGTTTTTTTAACGAAAATGTCCTATTTCCAATCATTGTCAATGAATCAATATGTATACAGGTTGTTTCCAAAGAAGTGTGATTTTTTTTAGGGGGTGAATCCTTGTCGAGAATTAATGGGGGTCCGTTTCTTTCTGGAAATTGCTGAAGACATGAAGGAATCGCATTTTTTGTGGGCATGTTCTACCTATAAAAAAGATATCTGTGAATATTTTTTGTGGGAATCTTTTAAAGTGGTGAAACATGCCTACCCCTATTCTATTTTTTATCAGAAGTTTTTGAAGAAATAAAATTTATCAATTTAAAAATATGTGTTGAAAACGACAATTTATTGCAAAACGTTTTTTTAACAGTTTTGTTGTGTCGTAAAAGGAATAGTTTCTTAATAAAAAAATACAATCTTGCGTAAATGGAACTGAAAAAATTTAATAGGTAGATGGCTGTCATATTTTGTTTGCACAATTTTTGACTTTAATCGTAGTATTTCAAAATTATTCCGCTTGTTTTAACTTTTAATGTATAGGCAAGTACCAGTACCAGTACCAGTATATTTTGTGTTAATAATGAATTTCTTCATCTCTTCAGCAATTTCCAAGAAAGAAAAACAACTTTTTTTTATTTTTACCCACATGAAATACCACCTTCAATTTTCGACAAGGATTCACACACCCTAGAAACTTTCACATTTATTCGCAATCACCCTGTATATGTATACCAAACTTTCCAGTTCATTAGGCCAGCTCAATCAGCTTAGCGTAAACGGCCATACAACTTTACAATCTAATCGTCTAAATATGTTGAATCGATTTCACATTCAAGTTAACTTGTTTGTTATAGCCCAGGAGACGGAAGCGCACGTTTATTATTTGGTATCTACTCATACTCCTATTGAGTTATATATGTGCAGAAATTCGTCTTAATTTAAATTGCATTGCAATGTGTTCAAAACAGGAAATGACAATCCATCCCGAGCAAATACTGGTACTTACCTAAGGAAGTGTATTAAAAAAAACATTAGCAAATGAAAAAATAGTAACACTTAGGTACGTAACTGTATTATTTTTTGATAATATCTATATTACTTTTTGCATCGACTCAGACAGAATTGTCAATTTTAATTGGACATAAATATAAAATATAAATTAAGAAGACATAGAACGATAAAAGCACTTAACATGTTCACCTTTAAGCTTTTATTTCATCGGATACAGTCATCCACTAGAAGCGGATCATGTGATTTCAAGCTTATTTGCTTTCGTCAGCGCCACATAAGTGGAAGCTGTATCCGACGAAACAAAAGCAACTGAAAGATGTCATATAATAAATGCATAAAGGTGAATAGCATTCTCATTTTGATATTATATCTATCTCAGTAATATTGAATTATAGTTCTCTTTATATATATATATATATATATATATATATATATATATATATATTGATTTTGTATTCTTGACTGGTTTTATAATAAATAAAAAGATGTTCTTGGGGATGCAGTCATATATTCAATAAAATTCTTTGATTAAAGCCGAGCTTTCGAGAATGTTTATTCTCTTCTTCAGGGCAAAAATCGTGAATTTAGAATAAATTAGCCAAAAACAGGAAAGATTTCATAACCATCAATTATCAATTATTAATCAAAGAATTTTATTGAATATATGACTGCATCCCCAAAAACATCTTTTTATTTATATATTTGTATTCTTGACTGGTTTTATAATAAATAAAAATATGTTCTTGGGGATGCAGTCATATATTCAATAAAATTCTTTGATTAAAGCCGAGCTTTCGAGAATGTTTATTCTCTTCTTCAGGGCAAAAATCGTGAATTTAGAATAAATTAGCCAAAAACAGGAAAGATTTCATAACCATCAATTATCAATTATTAATCAAAGAATTTTATTGAATATATGACTGCATCCCCAAAAACATCTTTTTATTTATATATATATATATATATATATATATATATATATATATATATATATATAATAACAAGTGGTGTCGACAACTGGTTTGGACATATTTGTTGGCGACATTAACGTTCCAAAAACCACACACGATTTATGTTCTATATTTAAACAAACAGACGCCGCCAGACTTGAACGTCTCTTATGAGATGGCTTTTAGAATATAATCATGTCTTTACACAGATGAGTAGGATTACCTCCATTGTTTTTCGAATGAGTCGTCTAGAATGTGACACCATTTTGATATAATAATAACACCAGCAGGGGGATGGTTAAATGATCTGTAAAGAGACAAATATATATATATATATATATATATATATATATATATATATATATATATATATATATATATATATATATATACGACTTTTAGTGGTAGAATCTAAAGCCATATATAAATGGAAACTGTTTTCTTCATATTCTGGCTAAACAAGAATAGCTCGTCTAATATTTAATACCTGGAGACCGAGCTTTGCTCGGGTAAAACAGGATTTAAGATGGGTCTATAAGAGTTACTAAGGATATTTAAACTTATTATAAAAATGTGCATATTTCTGGTTAAAATGTATTGCGATCGGTAAATACTGCTTTTATTGTTCACATATTCGTAAGTTATAGATTTCGAAATAAATATGAATGTGTAATATGAATGATAAATATACCAAAACTCAGCTGTATCACGAATCGACTTCTCAACCCCCAAACACTATACATACTGAAACTTTTATCAGCGGAACCATTCTTGAAATAGCTAGTGTGGACCTCAAGGGTCACACCGATTAAATATGAAAGTATCGTCAATCGATTTCTCGACTCCGAAAACCCCTTTTTGCTAATTTTTACAAAAATCTGCTAACCATTCCTTGAAATAGCTAATGTGTACCTTAAGGGTCGCAATATATTAGATATGAACAAATTTTCATTGAAAATTTCCGATTAAATTATTAGAAACTCATAATAACATCTTTTATTCAAAAAAATGGGTTTTGTTAAAAAAAAACTCAAAGGTGATCAGAATTCGAACCGAGGAACTCTAGATTAACACCCGGAAGCTAAACCATAGGACTATTTTCCCTATTATGTTATCGGGTTCATATCGGTTTCTCACATATAATCTGTAGAACTCGTAAAATAAGAATATTAATTGCTGAAAACGATTTTTCTTGTAAATGCGAATACAACCAATCAATTCATACATATGAATTTTCATCGAAATCGGTAGACCAGATTCCGAGATAAAATATATATATATTTACAAGCACTTCTCGTTTATTATAATTATATATTAAGATACAAGGCCATGCATGATAAATCTAGGAGAAGATTTCCATGGATATGCATATACTCACCATTAGCGTGTGAATAAACAGCCTTGTAGGAAAAATTAGGACACTGGAGGAGTGTATCCCTTTTATTCAAATGTTCCAAGTAGGGCAACATATTATATGTATATATGTATGTATCTCAAAGAGGGACAGATACACTTTATATACACATTGCAAAAAATGGAAGAGAAAGAAAAATGGAATCGAGCGCATAAACGAGGTTGAGACGAAAATAAAAAAAATATTAAAGAAAGAAAATTCCATGCTACTCATTTTGATACAGCGAAGAAGAATTTCTTTGTCTTACTTAATGATGATTAGAATCTGTTTGGATACAAGGGTAAACGTGTATTCTATTTGTTTTTTTCTTCTTCTATACAGGGTATTTGAAAAGGTCGCGGCAATATTTAAAGGGGGTGATTTCTCACGTAATTTTATGAAAAAAAGTTTATATAAAGATAGGACCGGAAAAGCATTGTTTAACAAGATACAGATTGTTGATACTTTTTTAAAAATAATGGTTTTCTAAAAACAATTGAAATATATTTTGACCAATATTTTTGTTTTAAAATTCAATAGTTGGGGGTGACACCTTAGCCAAAATTATTGACCGAAAACTGTGATCCACTGCCTTTAATTAAATTTAGTTGTTTTTTTTTAATGAATCACTTAAAAATACAACTTTTTCATCGCTCATATTTTGTCGTATCTTGCTTGGTTTACGAGATTAAAAATAAAAACCATTTCATTGTTTGTCCATTCAAGAACCATGTAAAAACATTTTGTAATCCCTTGTTTCCCATGAGCAAACACAAATATTTAATAAAAACAACAAAAACTGTCATTTATAATTATTACATCAAGCAATCACTCGATATCTTTGGTCCTCCAGATTTTCCACTAATTATTTTAATTTATAACTATACCAAGAACTTCAATTGGCCCCACAGGAAAAAATCCAAGGGCTTCATTTCCGGGGATCGTGTAGGCCATAAGTGCGATCCACATTTAGCCAATGCCGCGATTTTCATATGTTTGTTTGAAAGAAATCACGAGCAAACGCACTAAAATGCGCTGGTGCACCATCGTGCATAAACCACACCTTACATTTCCTATTGCAAATGGTCCTCTAAAAATACCAGGGAGCGTATTCCAAAAATTTGCGATATACCTTTCCAGTAAGTCTTCCTGGTAGAAATACTTGTGGCATGACGTCACCCACTATTATTTCAGTCCAAACGTTCAACGAGACCTGTTGTTGAATACGATCTTTGCATATATTATGGTTATTATGAAAATGCCAAATATCCAAAAAATAAAAAAGATCACTACAATCTGTGTCTTGGAAACATTTAGATTTCTTCCAAACTATTGGAAATTGGTTTCACATCTTTCAAAAATATGCAAAAAGATTGACCCTTAAAATTGGTAATTAAACTCTTGAAAAAGTGAAACAGATGAAGTAATAAACTGTATAATATAGGTTCTCGGTTATATCTGCTCCAGGCTTGAAACACCCTGTATATATTTTTATATCTATATAATAATATCCCAAAGGCCACAGAACACATAAAATCTAAATGAGTCTGGTTTTGTTCCTCTCACACACAAATATTTGAAGAAAAGAACGATAAAATATTGTTGGTGGCGAGGAGAATTTTATGTCCTGCTTTCATGATATTAGACGTAGGTATATAATGGAAGAAAATACAAATATTTCCTCCAACACCATTCTATTCTATTTTAATAATAATAATAATAATAATAATTTATTCAGGCTAACAAACAAATCTTGATTACAAAAAAGGTTGACTTATTCATGAACTCATTAATGATATAATATCTACGAACTTCACATCATCTAAAAATACATACTAATACACTACAACTACAATTATATGTACAGAACATCATATGATTTAATAAATATATTAATACAGAAATTTTAAACTATAACAATCTATTATAACTTTAAATTATTTAAAATCCAACTCTTAATATGAAGTTTAATACGCCCTCAACAATATTTTTTTCTAGATAATTATCAAATCTATTGCAGATATGTTTGGATCGATATATAAACTTGTTTTTTTGGCCAATATTTCATTTAGTTTTATTTGCTGCAAGCGATTTATTTCTAGAACATACAGATGCTTCAGCAATAGTATACTTACTGTTCTCGTGGAATACAATGCTACCAAAATATATTAATATATTAAGTTGCAATAATCTATTAATATAGGCATCAAATAATAATGGACCCAAAATAGAACCTTGAGGGACTCCACAGGTGACTAGGCTGTAAAAACTTTCAACACCATTAATGACAGTAATCTGAAATCATTAACAATCCCTCTTATATCAAGATCAGTTAATATAATCAATAGAAGTTCATGTACTAGCTATATCGTGTCAAAAGCCTTCGCTAGATCCAGAAATACAGCTATTACCGATATGATATTGTTAAGTTGATTACAAACGAAGGTAATAACATAATTTAAAGCATTAATAGTAGTTGATTTACTTTTTCGGGGTCAGAATCGTCTCCCATTTATCATTTCTAATAAAACATTTCTTCTAGTACGTACAGATATCTAATAATCGATAAAATAATATAATATTTGAATTACTTTGAATTACATTATCTTGTTAATTTTATAGATCACATAAAGTCTTGAAATATTTGTACTGTAGATACTTTTAATATTTGTGTCATTCTTTAATTTAATACAGAAGATGAAATTTCATTTCTATTGAGTGCCATGTATAATTTTCTGTTTATTATGTGCATTTATTCAAATATAAACTAAAGATGCACCACGGTCCAATATTGTCGAATCCTGTTTACATAGAACTGCTTAAATTCTACAGCCATTCGGTAAATTAATGAATTAATCCATCTAACCGACCTTTTTTTTTATTGTTGCAGATTATCCTTCACTTCCCGATACTGACAGCAAAGTCGGACAGCATCCCCTAACCCACTAATTCCAAGAGTAAAATAAGGTCTTATGGAGCTGATACTTTAATCGGCAGCAACCGTCACAAATTTACTCCGACACCACACACCGCTGGGAGAGGGTGCCCTTTTCCCAATCTAATAAAGACATTGAGGAAACAAAACAAAAGAAAAAAAAAGGGCACAAAAACGACTTAATTCACCGAGCGTAATCTATAAAGTCTTCTTATAAATTGAAGGAAACCAATCTTGGGGACGACAAGTTGCCACCTTTGTTGAATGTCTAAGCAACAATCAAAACAACTGGCCTATTATTGTAGAGATTGAAGGGATTTTTTTCTTTCTATATCGTAAAGAAGACCAAAAGGTGTCGCCGGATATTGAGAAGGAAATGTGATTGCTTCAATTGACATCAATTCCACATCGAGGAGGAGGATTTGATTGGTTACATTTTTTCCATAGAAGTTATTACATCAAAACAAGGTAATTTAATGTTTTGTGTTCTATGCTTTTTGTGTTCTGTGTCACTTTTTGTGTTTTGTGTCACTTTGTTGTGTTCCATGGCGTTTTTTGTGTTCTGAGATGATCCAATTCAAATATGCAATAGTGTTAACAATCAGAGCAGATTTAACAACATAATTATCTATGGGATTATTATAACTAATCTATAGCTATAATTTTAAATAAACCACAAGCTAGTAGCAGAAAAACAATGTCAATAATTCTCTAACGTTTTGAATGATACTTACCTAAACATTTTTTTAAAAGTAAAAGTAAGTTAAAGTACTACCAGATATTTTTTTTTATATTAGAAGATAATTAGCTGAAAAATATCTGGAAAACTTAATAAAAAATCTATTCCAATTTATTATCCAAAACCAAAATCTAATATATTTATTCGAGTGCTAAAGCCTCAGCTTTAATGTAATATAGAACCAATAAAGATCAGAATGGCAATTCATTAATTGAATGGTTAGAATTGTATAGGGCGCACTTAATGGATACTAAAATCAATTAACAAATATAAACTGAATGCGAAAATATCAAATTGATTGCACCAATAAATAAACTTGAAGGATATTATTTAACAAGGGGTATGGAATTTATATGTACAGGGTGAGTTTTTAGTGTGTCCGTTATAATAAAATGATATCAAAAAATGTAAACGAAAATTGTAGACTCTGTTAACTTTCTTTTTAAATTAACGAGAAATATACAAATAAATCTTATTTTTTTAACAAAATCATCATGCATTTTGTTCATTAAATTCAGAATTTAGATTTTTTTTTTTAACAAACTTATACTGGTTTATACCTACTGAGTTTTAATGATTTCATCTATATAATTAATAAATATTAATTAAATAAATATAAAAAGTGAATTTTTCGCATGCTTATGGTCGATTTTGTTTGTTTATGTAGCGTTTTAGCAATGACTTATTAATTTTTTATTTTTATAATTATTATTTATTTAATTTATTTATTTTATTTACCACTGCTGTAACTCGGAAACTTATGAGTTTTTTGAAAAATGTCTATTTTAAACGTTACCGGAAATGATATCTTCTTTAATTCTGTCATCTAAAATTTTCGATTGTCGAAAAAACTGCCCCCTCCACTCCCTTTGAGATATTTTTTTAAGGGGGGAGAACATGTGGAATATCGATTTTTTTTAATGTGATCATCTCTCAGTAGCCTTCTATCAAATGTAAAAAGAATCGTGAAGTCTGAGCACGTTTACTATTTAAGTCGCGAACATCTATAAAAAAATATGCAGACAAACAATCAAATTTTTTGCCTCCTCTGACTGGTTCTTCGGTCAATAAAATAATTTCAATGTATCTATCTAATTGTTATAATATTCAGTAATATCATACCTCCTGTAATGACAGGAGTTCTCCACCGTAAGATACTGAAAACTCACCCTATATATCACTTTGATTATGATAAGTTGAGTTTCTCATTTCATGTTTACCTATATCAATATGACAGTGAGTTGAATTGAATTTTCAAAAGTTAAAAGGAAATGCATCGGAATGTTTCGAGCAACTTTCCAACTTCCTGTTGCTTTTTCATGGCATGCCGTTCGTTCATTTTCATTTACAAACATTGTTCAGATGGAAAGTTTGGAAAATTCTTCGAAAAGTTATGTATCCATAACCTAATATAAACCTATGTTTTGTTATTATAAAAACTTATAGGTTAAGATACTGCTCTTCGATACAGTGAACGCGGGATTTAGATATATTATAGAGTGACTGTAAGAAATCTTGATGGGTAGTAAAATTGAGCCTCAAAAAAAAACGCGTTATATTTTTACAAAAGAAATAATTAGTGTTTGGAACCGTTATGGAACGTGGATACAACAATAAAATGAAAACAGCGAGAAATATCATAATACACCAACATATTTATTATTGTCACCCGACCATTGTTTCGCCAACAAAGTTGGCATCTTCAGGAGTAAACCTCTTTCTGAAATAATGTTAGCTCCATATCTAAGGGGAATATTCCAAAATTAAATAACTTTTTATAATACGTTATATAATACGTAATATTTCTGGACTATCTTACCTATAATATAATTCCAGTTGTCCCTGAACCTTCAACATATTTTTTATTTTTTTGGCTACTTGCCACCTTTCATAAAAGGGTGTCCCTCCTATTCATAATGTCCTGCAGCATCGATAAAAAAAATGACTTGGCAATATCTAAAGTGTGAATTTTCATATTTTTTTTCCATGGTGGAATAGCCATTTTCCTTTTTTGTTTGGAATTTATGGGGAGGAAATGTAAACTCAATATTATATAGGGCACATATGAGATATGAATATAAAAGAAAGGAAAGATCCATTTGAAGCGTAATCGAAGTGGAAAGTGATCTAAATTCAGCGAAAGATGGACAAAAACTCGATAAAAATAGACTGTATTTATGTAATAGATATTTTTTACAAAAGATTGGACCGATTTTGTTAGTTGGTGCACTGAAAAATACAAAATAATATTAATTCTATTGGTTCTGGTAATTTTGAAGTTGTAGTTATATTTGAAACCTTTTGGCTCAAGCTGCAAAAATACCAGAACCAATAGAAATATTATTTTGTATTTTTCAGAGCACCTACTAATAAAGTCGGTACAAATTTTTGTAAAAAAACTTTATTTCACACTTTTGTGTAATTATCAAAAGCATTGAACGTTCACCAAAGAAGATACCTAACCGTTTCTTATATTTATTTAGAGATTTCAAAACATCGCGGAAATACACATACGCATTACAGACTTTCCCATGAAAAATGTCCAATTTAAATGTGGCTTCATACTTATAATTTTTTCCTTAATTTGGCCGTCAATAGTTAAAAGTATTATTACAAGTGGGGAACCTCCATAAAAAATAAATTTATACAAACAGTCGAATTGTAGTATACCAACCTCCTTCGTTTGTTTCGGCGGTCAACAAAAAGAAATATATTACACAAATTACAATTCTCCATAAGAGAACTACTTTTCGACGCGGAGGAATAATATTTCACCTAGCAACTAGGTGATCTGTGGAATGTGGTTTGAAGAAGAAGAAGAAGAAGAAGAAGAAGACGACACTCGCCCCTCACCGCTAATAATTGTTGGCGGGGTTAGGAGAGTCAGGGGAAGATGCGATGATTTCTTGGAAAATATTGCAGAATTGGACGCTGCTTTCGTGATTATTTTTATGTGATTGAAAATAATCATCACGTTATGTTAACATATATAGGTACCTATGCCTTGTTTATTTTCATAAGTATATTATTAAAAATATTATACCTACAGTTAAGACTAAAGAATTTGTATCTATTAGTTATGAAATTAAGAAAAGTTATAATTAAATAGGCAATCACTTGTTTTCTGGTTGGATTTATTACAGAATAGAAGTTGAGATTTTGAAACAGATAGGTACCTAACTATAATATTAAAAACTAATTCGAAATAAAATGAATGTTAACTTAGTAATAATAAAGAAATACCTACCTTTTAAAATTCTTCAAAGTTAGCTTCCATAACTCCACCAAGTTTCATCACATATCTATGTAGGAAATATTTAGGTTTATATATATATATTAATACCAATACACAAAAAGTTTTATACCGAATAATATTACAACTTAATCATATTGCACCGAGCTTATCCGTACCGATTCGATTTTTTAACTACTAAATAATATGATCGTGCATCGAAAATAATACGTGTAGTTATTGATATCACAGCTGACTGAACTAGATCTCAAGATGCTGATCGCTGATTGGCTCTGACTCTGCCTGTCCACATTCCACAAACGCCAAACACTTGCGACGACTGACTCGGCGAATTCTTGGAAGAGCAAAAAATGCACCCCCCGACTTAATGTTTACAGATAATTCCAAGAAACTTGGGAGTTTGTTTAAGCTGTACAAAGGCTTTTATGATTGAAAATAATCTTATTATCTTATCCTAACTAATATTATAAATGCGAAAGTAAGTTTGTTTGTGCTACGCTTTCACGCCTAAGCCACTGAACTGATTTTGATGAAATTTGGTACAGGGATAGAATAGCCCTTGGGAAAGAACCTACGCTACCTTTTATTGCCCGTGGGACATTATGTGGTGGGTTCCATACCTGAAAGTTGTATAGGTATTTCTGAACTCTATGGCTGAATTTTGATACCTATGCTTTTTATCATGTATGTTTGAAGAATTTATTGGAATTATGGAATGATCTGTTAGTTGCTGTAAAAGTGTAACTAGGCCTCCTAGGTGGAGGGTTCTATACCTGGAATATCCAACGAAATATCTCTGAGCTCTATGGCTGAATTTTCGTGGATTTTTCGCTATTTTTGTGTGTACTATTTTACTGGACTGTTTTGTAAGAGTCTTCTAGTGCGACTGAGATTTAAAGGTGTTGGGTTCCATTCCGGAAAATCCATACGGCATATGTGTTGGTGTTCGGACTGGTTCTACGTGCGAGTAGGACTCCGTGTTGGAAGGGTTCCATACTCAATACTTTTTATGACTTTATGTTTTCGTAACAAAATTTAATAAAGTGTTTGCCCGAGAACTGCCGGGTAAAACAGCTAGTATTGATTCAAACTGTTTGGTTTATTTTCATATTAAATTTTACGATAATTACGAACGAATTCATGTATTTCTTTATTATTGAGTTTATATTAGAACATATTCTAAATTCAAGCACCTATAGTCATATTTCAGGTATAATTATAATAATTAGGTAATCAAAAAATAAATATTATACCTAGGTATTAAAAATATTTTTTATCAAAAATTCGACCGACTTTATTAGTGGGTTCACTGAAAAATACAAAATAATATTACGTAATTCTATTGGTGCTGGTAATTTTACGTTGATGGGTTCTACAATTGCACAACTTCGTAAGTACCAGCACCAATAGAATGATAATTTCTTTCGTATTTTTCAGTGCACAAGTTAATAAAGTTGGGTAAAAATATTTATTTCACACTTTTGAGTGTAACATTTGTCATGAAAATCGTTGAACGTTCATTAATATGTACCAAAGAAGATCGAAAGTACTTATTCTATTACTGATGTATATTCATAGATCTCAAAACATTGCGGCGGAAATACACATATTTCAGACTTTACCACTGCTGTAACTCGAAAGCCGTAGCTTTTTTGGAAAATATCCATATTAAATGTTGCTACATATAATCTCTTCTTTAATTTGGCCGTAAAATATGTTCAAGTTACGATAAAAATTGCCATCTCCACAAAGCGGAAATTCACATATTTCAGTCTTTACCATTGCTGTAACTCGAAAACCGTAGCTCTTTTCAAAAAATGTTCAATTCAAAAGTTTCCAGATATGGTTTTATCTTTAATTCTGCCGTCTCAGATTTTCAATTTTCGAAAAAATTACAACCCCTCCGCAGCCCTATTTTGAAAACCTGAGACTTATTGAAAATTTTAGTTAATTTTACAACTCTAGGAACTCAAACTTTAAAAAAAAGATTTGAATATTATTAATTTTTATAATTCTTGGCGGATGCGATGATAAAATGATAAATCCGACAATGAGGCTAGAGTTTCCGAAAGACGCAAATGTGTATTCGAAACCCTATTGACTGTTCATAAATATTCCAAAGAACTTCAGTAGCGTAGTTTGATTAGGTAGATTTTATTATACCAATAATTTCCGAGCTGTTCAATTTTAACCAGATATACTAGCTTGAATTATTTAAAATTACACAAGACTTTAAAATACAAACTTTCCCTTTTTATGAGCCTCTATTACAACATTCATACTTCTATGCTTCAATGATGAAAATATATATATAATATGAAACAAATCCTCTCACAAAATTTTATATAAATACCTACATTAACTGAATTCAAAACTATCTACCTAAAACTAATTAAAACTTCCTCCATATTTTCATCTTTTGTTTATTAATCATGTCATTCACATTCACGTCATGTCAAAGGCCAAAAAGCTATTCCAACACGAATATTATTTCGCGTGTTTTCTCTTTTGAAAGCTTGAAAAGCTCTTCGAGCAAAAGCAGCATAAAAGAAAATGAAATATACCAATTACCACAATGGGAAGTGCCCGTATTATCAATTTATAAAATCGTCATTAAATCAACGTATATACTTAGTCAATTTTCAAAGCATCCCCTTTTCATTAAATATAACTTCTCAAAAGTGTGAAATAGCTTTCTTAAAAATAAAATATGACCGAGCATCACATAATAATATTTATTTTATTTTATGAATCATAGAAAATTTTAAATAAATGCTTACACTATATTTTGATGAGTAGGTATATGACATTTTTGCTGTTAATTTATTTATACTAAAGCGATGTTTGTTTGTTTGTTTGTTTGTTTGATTGATGCATGTTGCTTGTATACATTGCTTTCAGAAATGATTGAAATACAACACCCACAAATGCGAACAAGTTTCGAATATGCCGCGTTGATTTTTTTCATTCTAGATGTTGTAGGTTCCAAAGAGTCACTTATTTTATTAGTGCTTCCAGCGTTCATTATTTTATTTAACTGTTTTTATGTTCCATTTTGTGATTTTGTACAGTATTTCAACGCCGGCTTAATGAAACAGATATTAAAATTATTTTCAATAAAACCCTAAACAAAAAATATGTGATACGCCATTGTGTTCATGATAAGAATCTTTGGGCCAAATTACAGTTCAAGACTTTTTATTCTCGAATAAGTTTCTTGTTCTTTTTTAATTAAAATTATAAAGCTTTATTTGGTTCCGAAATTGTCATAATATAAAATCATATTTCCTGAATTCCATGTAACTACCGAAAAAACGAATTAGTACAAATCTAGTTACAAACGAGTTATTTGGCAAGAAACTGCGTAAATCCGGCCTTGTCTTGGAAAATAATCTATAAAACTTAAGTATTCTAGAAAAAACATATCAGCCCATTTTATTAACATGTGTTGATCTTTAATTTGGCCCACCCTGTATATTTGTTTAGTATTATGGTACGTCACGTGGGTTGCAATCATTTATGAAAGCATTGTACAATATATATATAAAAAAATAGCAGTAGCAAAAGTAAAGTGTCCCGTTACGAATATTGAATTCAGAATTCTTATTATTATTTAATTAATATAATTCAAATCAATAATTGATAACTCAGAGGTATTTTATTATTTGAACATTTTTATAGAAGATTATTTTGAAGTAGATTTTGAGAATTTAATATTTTTTTTGTAATTCGTCTGTTATCAAAAATATTGATTTTGTTATTTATTAAAAAACTCATATATCTAAAAATATTTAGTCAAAACAAAACAAAGAAAGAAAAATTATTATATATTTATATAAAGTGCATGCTAATGTATTTCTGTCAAAATTTACTTGTGAAAAAATATTACCAACATATTTTTTATCTGTATTTCTTCTATATAACTCAATCAACAGTTTTTTCAGATACATACAGCGTATAGACAAAAAGTAAAGTCCTACCTTGCTTATTTATTTCGATTCCTGTAAAATTTACACAACAAAAAAAGTTTTTAATAAATGTTTATATAATAATTATAGTTATCTTTATAAATAATATTAAAATATGTTCCATCACTTCAGAATAACTCAAAGATAGTTTTCTTAAATAACACATCCTGTATATTTCTTCAGTTTTTTGCACTCTAATAAATTGAAAATGTAACTGTTAGAACCGTATTTTGTTAACTTTTTTCATTCAGAAGTTACTTCCGTTTAAAAGTAAAATTTTAGAACAATTAATTTAAGTAAAAAAAAATTCAGTATTTAAAAAAAAATCTACCATTATTTATTTTAAAATTTCATGAATAAATCTGAAAAGTCACTTGCGGGATTATTAACATGAAGTCAGGAAGAAAAGGCATATTTAAGTGGTCAGCAAGATCTCCTGATTTACCACCATTACATTTTTTCGGGGGATAACTCAAAATTATCATTTACAAAACAAAAATTGATCATCTGTATGATCTTAAACATAGATTATTTTACCAAAAAAAATATATCCTTGAATAATTCTGTATTAATAGGGCATCTGGTACATTTCAAAATTATTTTTGCTTATTTATTTTTTATTTATTTATTATCTGACTTTATTGATTTCATAAAACTTCTTTTTTTTGTAAACCTTCAAGGAATCGAAATATAAGCAAGGTTGCATTAATTTTCGTACACACTGTATTATGAATAATTTTATGAAAATTCACAGTTACGCGGGGGACCTTATTTTTGACACAATACCTACTTTATTATACAGTGACAGTGAGAGTGAAGTGAGAGTGACAAGTGACAGTGCATGAGTGTTTATTGATCATACAAAAATACTGAAAATTGCAAAATTCAAAAATGTAAGTTTAAATATTTTTTTGTATTTTTTTTTATTTAGAGTGTAATCTTTCAAAAAATGTTAAAACATCTTAAAAATAAAAAACATGACAAATGAGCCACTCTGTAGATATACAGGGTAATTCAGAAATACTACTGAAAAAATATAGTTAAAAAAACCTTCCATAGTAATGGACATAAAGAAGATTGCAAGTGCTGCTTTTTAAGTACCATAGTCACAATTCTCTGCCCCCTATTGGTATTCCATTTGCATTCAACGTAAATCAAAAGAGTCACTAATAAATTAACTTCTTTATTCAAACAATAAATTTCTACTTTTTTACCGGATTAAATTCTTGCATATATTTCAAAGTTACCCTGTATAAGTATTTATACAGGAGTGTCCACAGTTGCAACAGTTCCTTCATGCAATTAATGCGAGATATAAAATTTAAGAAACTGAATCACTTCGATTGTCATCAATATCACATGTATCTACCTAGATATGTCAAGATGACAGAATTAATAGTAGAATTGACAACATCGTCATGGATTCCAAGATGCCTCAATCGTCACGTTATTCTTATTTTAATATATTATTATTGTTATTACTTCTATCCATCATCATCTTTTCTTTTCTTCCATTCCAGATGCACGGTTCTGCAGGCCTGCACTCAGCCATGGCCATCAAGCGGCAGAGGCGCATGCGCGAACAAGCAAAACGCCGTGCCGCCGATCGTCGCCTCTCATCACGCACCAACAGCCTCGATAGCATGGAACACCAAATACGACGCAGCAGCTTCCATGCACCCAAAGATGCCGCTCTGGCCACCAGCATTGGTATGCTGCACATTGGCGTTTGTTTTGCAGTGTTAGGTCTCTTCCTTATCGGCTCTGGTCTATTGCCAGACGATCTGATCACTTGGCGCGGTGGAGGTTGGTGGAACGAGCTGACAGTCACCGGATTATTTGTCACTGGAGTGGGTGTGTTTTTCATTGTACTCAATCGCGTCATTAGCAGAAAGGAGGAAGACGAACTGGAGGACTATGTGGCCAGACAGCTGACGCGATCGCGAAGCGGACATCGCTTGGAGCGAGATGTCGAGACTGGCTGCCTGACCACAAAACACCAAAAGAAATGTCTGGAAAAGAAACGTGAAGACAAGCAACGTGGCATGAGTGGTTGTGATTTGACACCGACACATTCACCGCATTCCAAAGCAGCTGCTCTACCACCTCCAATGAATGGTGGAGGTGAGGCATACTTGGAAAAGATCCTCGAAGAAGATCTAATGTTCGATAAGGATGGTGGTTGTGGTGAGGAGCAGTTGCGTCGACTTGAGCTGAAGGAAACCATATCGACCACGACAACGGCCAGCTTGAGTCCTGGTACACCAAGTGAAACTCGAGAGTTGTTGGTGAATGGGAGACAGTATAGTTTTAATTCGAGACAGTATTAGGATATTTTATGGATCCAGATCAGGATATTAGAAAAAGTACTATCTACAATGAAATGTTTTTGTTTAAAATATATCTGGATGACTGGGAGCTAGGTATATACAGTGGTTTTTTCATGCAATGTCAGTGTTGGCGTAAAATATTTAAACTTTTCAAGTAGGTAAGGTCCAGGAAGTTAAGGTCCTATCCTAAGGTATTTTTCCTAAAGCCTGGAGTTAGCCTGAGATGCCCGTAGCTTTGCAGTTGCTCGATAATAGGCAATGTGAAGTTTGCGTTGCTCCATAGCCTTCAATGTTTGACTGGGTATTCTACCAGAATTAACAGTCCATGTGGGATATATAGGTATATGAGTTCTATGGATAGGATCTTTGAAGATAATCAAAAGATGCATGTAATCATACCAATAGAACGAACAACTCAAATGTGTATCTACCTAACTGAAACGAAAAAATAAACATACAATTCATGTTAACTAAGATCTATTCATAAGATCATTAAAAACTTTTTCGTCTTGAAATGTTGAAGGTTTTTCCTCCAATAACTGATGCTTTGAAAGATATGAGAAACTTATAGCAACCGTTTTATCGTGGTAGTAAAGGTTTTTTTTCTGTCAAAAAAAAACACTAAGAAATAACATAAATAACGTATTTGCCATAACGTTCATGAAAGTAAACTAAATTCTATTAATTAAAAACGATAACGTCTGAGAAAAAAAGTCTAAGATACAATAAACATTATAAATTACAAATTTAAAGTTTTAAAGGTTCAGGTAAACCATTATCTCAAATCTCAAACAATAAACAAATTAGAGATTCAGACATATTCTTATGTAACACACAAATGGATAATGTTTCCCAATAATAATTCATCAAGATATTTGTAAATATCCACAAAATCTTTATATATCTGTGAAAAAGTGACGAAAAAAAAACCTGTCAGCACGATAATGTATAATAGCTCTCCAGTATACAGGGTAAAAAAAGAAAGTCTAACTAAATGATAAAATCATTTCAGATTGTTTCTACTATATATATATGGATAAGGGAGCGGTGTTAAGAATTTTAGTTTTTTTTTGTTGCGAAAATAGCATTGACACTTTTTGTCTAGGTACTGTATAGTGTAGAGATTTGCCTATGATACCATGTAATTATACGAGAGACGAATGCAAATGTGTGTAAAAATATATCAACCGAAATTTGAGAAGCTGCCAATTTGAAATGTAACGAATCTACCTACTACTTATATCTAGATAAAGTAGAATGTTGCTTAGACATCGTATACAGGAAATGATTGAAATTCATAATTATTATACAGAGTGTCTAAGAAAAGTATTTTCACAACGCTGCCACATTTTTCTTTAGATCAAAGTAAATTGATTTGTCGAGTAAACGTTATTTAGTATAGAATTGGGTATTCTAAGTGCTTTGAAAGGTGCTGAAATTATAATTTTAAAATCGTTATCCATAGGCGTACCTACATTATTTTGGGGGTTTACTACGCCAATGGATAAAAATAAGTTTCAGTCTCAAATTTTTGATAAAGTAGCTTTTTTTTGGTACAAAACATTTATTCTTGATAATTCGTATGGTTCTATCTATAGATACATCCGATTTTGATATAAATACCTACGAAATTTGTAATCTGTATCTGTAGCCCTTATGGGGCCATCTTTTCCAATGAACCAGCAGTAATATAATTTTTTTAAAGAAATAACATTTTGAATATTAATATTTTGTTGGCATGAACTTATTTCGATTTCAGTGGTATGTTGTGTCATTTTGAATTTTTTAAACACCCTGTATATATATCTATACATATAAGATAACCTGATATTTCATATTATACCTACTATAATATTTACTCTTAAAATTTACTTAAGCTTTGATGCTGTGAAGAAATTACAAGTATTATGGTAATGTAGATTTATTTTTGGATAATTTAATGATGGTTCCTACAAAAGATTCTGTCAGTAATCTCTGATCTGGCAATGTTTTAGATCTGGAATCGCCAATTGTTCCCAGATACTCTTGAAGTGAATTAGTCTTCAAAAACGGTAAAATAACAATAATCTACCTACAGTAAAACATGAAATAATAAGAGTGGGACACTTTATTCAAATTAAATCTACAAATAATTATCTTTGCCTTCTTTTTGAATCTAAGAATTCATAAATACAAAAAAAAACTTATTGCATATCTTAAAATTGTGCAAAATAAAATTCGAACGCTGACCAAAATTTCGTGAGACAGCTTAAAATTTAATTGATACACTATTTACAAAAGAATGTAGCTATCCATGAATGAAAAAAAAATATAGAAAATAACCTGGAATTGTCGTTGGACTGGAAAATATTTTGAATTTCTCATTGCCAAATGGCTTTATTCGATGTGTGATTCAAAGAAATTTGCAAACAGAATAATTCATAGTAGAGTGATTAAAAAATAGTCAACGAAACTTTCAAACTTGTTCACTCCGAAAAGACACAAGTACAATAATTGATGTAGGTATATTTTTTTTGATCACATTAATTTCTCCCAGATCCAGTTTTGAAGAGTTTAAAAGTTTAAACTTGTAAAAAACTTCTCTAAATAAAAATTTAGGCTTCTTTTCGAGAAATCTTACCAAATTTTACATAGATTTAATCCAATCCAGTCCAACTTTTCCTGTTTTTCAATCAACCAGATCTAGAGCATTCAACACAATACTTTTTTCGAGCACCATTTTCATAGAGCACTGTGATTTTTATGTCCCTAATCAAATTTTGAAGAGGACAAAATATTTATTCTATTGTACATATTATATTTAAATAATTTAACCTGCAAAGTAACATAAGTGAGAATTTCTTATAAATCTATTTAAAAAATCAAGCGCTTACAAACGTCTATCAATATTCTATCTATTATTAAAAGTAATCTAAATAAAAATTAACGCTTAACTTTACTAAGCGATTTCGATAGTTATAAAAAAATGTACCTAAAATCTATCTGATAATTCCGTCTCGAATAAACCCTATAAATTTATAAATATTTAATTCAATTTTGCTATGAGAATCTCCAAGGCTTATATCAAAGTATTTTTAAAGTGATCACAGATTTCTTATTGTCTAAACATTTATTCCAGAGCTCTTAAACCTATTTATAAGAATTTTTTGTCCCCCAAACCTTTACTCATTCAATTTTCCAGCCTCAATTCAAAATAGAAATATACAGGATGTCCGAAAACTAGTGAACAACAGTTCAATACAAAAGTAAGAATTGACGTTATATACCCTTGAAAATAAACGTTTATAAATTATATCTGTTGTACAAGTAGGTATTTTTTGGACATCCTGTATATAGGGGAGAGAAAATCAATGCTGAAATTAACATGTATAGAGTATGGAACAGACACACGTATATTTAACACCAACCAAATCTGACGTTAATCAACATGATATAAATACTATTCAATCAACTCTGATTTTCAGATATTACATGCTTTGAATTTTAGATAGATATCCAAAAAAAATTAATTCAAATTGTGCATTTGTCAGTATTTGGAAAAGAAATGACGTTTTTTTTGTTGGATCTCTCGATAAAATTATATACCTATCTATAAAGCTGAAAATAACAGACGCAAAAATGTATTTCCAGGTCGCAGTTAATTACGTCTTAATTTGTGTACTTAATTCTTCTTCTTCCATTTTGATTGTGTCGAGTGGCCTTATCGATCTGTCATAATAGTATCGAATGACGCATCTTGCATTTGAGATATCTATCTACTTGATGGTCCAGATTTTTGCTATCCAGTCTCCTATTAGTATCCAGTCCGGTGAATTAGACCACAAAACGATTAGAAATAATATATACCAAAGTACATATCTAAATAATGCTTGACACATTTTCGAGATCAAATATTTGAGCAACAGAATATGGAAGTTAAGTAAAATAAGTTGAAGGACATTGCAAGAAATATTCTAATAGAAAAAGAATTTTTGATGAATCGTAAAACTATGTTCAAAATTTTTGTTCCAAGTCACAAACAGATAGCGCAATACGTGACTGGAAAGGTCTTTGGACTTTGAGTAGTAGTCAACCAGTAGAAAATCCATATGGAATTTGAAAAAAATCCGCGGATCAGTAATGTTACTGAATATTTGTCTAATATCCTGTTTGCATATTTTTGGAACAGATATAACAAACAACAATGTGTTGTGTTAGTGCAGAGCTTTTATCAGAACAAGAAATGTTCAATAGAACATAAATCTGGTCGATATGGAGGCAGATCACGGCTTTAAACTACTATATTCTGCCGACGTTTATATGAAAAGGGATAAACGTGGAAGGCGTGAAAATTAATGGAAAATCTGTGTACGCAGCTTATATACTATATGTAATATAATTAAATCCCAAAATGTACCTAATATATATCTAGAGGTGTCAAGTGTTTTTTTACGATCACATTTTTAAGCAAGAGACTAATTCTGCAAAATTTTCGCCCGCTTAAGTGTTTTATAAATGAACATTAATAAATATTTAAAAATTAGACCAACTTTATTGATATTTATTATTTTTGAGTGTTTCCAGAACAAGCTTCACTGGAAATGATATATTTTTTAAATCCTGTCACAAAAAAATTATCAAATCAATTGAATCGTATACCTCCTCCAATTTTCGATATCGGTCAAAAATGACACATGGCATCTTTATATATTTGTGTGTTTGAAGTGATTTTGCTTTTGTATGTTTGTTCTATCCACTATAACCATTATCCAGTCAAATTTTTGATAGGTAATTAAACTATTATTTTCAATTTAAAAAGAAAAAAAATCTATGGTGATATTTGAAAAAAGCGAAAAGGCTGAGTACATCTGTGTTTCTATTATTGTCGTTTTTCTACATTTAAATTCTTAGAAATTTACAATGTTTAATGTATAAAATTATTTCAAACAATTTTGAATGTTCGTAACTCTCTGTAAGTAAGCCGTGGACCAAATTAAAGTTCCATACATTTTAATCACTAATATTTTTGTAACCTGTTGCAACTATTTATTTCATTTTTAGAGGGCGCTTATGCATACATGTATTTTAATTTAGGACACCTATTTTTTTTTAGGTTAATACCGGATTTACTGGATTTTTTCTGCATTTAAAGTCGTTGAAAAAGTACTTCCAGTTTCACTAATTTTCATTCCATCGAAGTACCCACTAGTTTCTTACCTTTCATGCTTTGTTTGATTCCAAAAATGTTATGTAGAATCGTATTTAGTTCATTCCAAAAATGTTAGAGTACTTTTTTCTGTATTGACAATTATATCCGATAGTTTCGATTCCGGGAAAAAAAATTAATTTAATTTTTCAATAAAATCCACAGCTCTTTCAGCCATTTTAAATAAATTACTTTATAGGTTTAGAGAACATTGATCAATCTTTTATGTATCCTAATGAAAATTTATCAAAATTATTATAATAAGCACTACTTCTAAAGATAAAAAAATATAAGTTATTAAAATGTGTGGAAATTTAATTTGATTCACAGTGTATATTAAATTAAAAATAAATAAATATAAAATAATATTGAATACTAGTATCAGTATAAATAATTGATTTTGATGTTAAATGTTTAGATTAATGTACAATCACAACAAAAGATATGAAACAGCACGTTCTCCAAATAGTCATAGTACTTCAATAAATTAAAAAAATTAACTAAATACTCACAACGAATTTGTGAATACTCATTTCTTATTACAACATATAATATTAATTCAGAAATTATCTACAAATTAAGGATATTTTGCATTTTTTCAACTCTAAACTGGGTATAATGTATCAAAGTTATCTTTTTTTTTGTATCGCAGAATCAGATTCCATTTTTGAGAGCATAGCAAATTTTTTTTCAATCATTTACTGCGAATATTATATCGAAGAAAAGCTTAGTTGAATCTACGATCACAAAAAAATAACAAATTCTCTTGGAAATAATAGAGCTCCCTAACCTAACATAATCTTCCTTGACCTAAACTACCCTATTCCAACCGACCCTAACCTACCCTGACCTACCCCTAACCTACCCTTGCTTACCCTAACCTAACCTTGCCTGCTCTTTCGTACCCTAACCTACCCTAACCTACCCTAACCTACCCAAATCTGTCCTAAACTGCCTAACCTACCCTGACCTTAAACTGACCTAACCTAACTTAATTTAATATTTTTTGACTAGTTACCTTTTCACTATTCACTTACAAAATGACAAGGTATGATCAGTGTTGTGCTAGCCGCCGTTGCCAGTTGTACTAAAAATGACTTTATTGGCTACTAAATTTGAAGCTCAAATACTAAATTCCTTCTATACCGACAAAACTTGGGAAATTCAAATGAAAGCCATAAAACTTGTTCATTTATTATAAAATTAGGTTAAACAACGCTAAGGTAAAGCTACGGGTATCACATTATTAGTATTCTGTGGGTACGATTACGACGGACAACGTACGAGAACTGACAACAAAGGTAGTGTTCTCTGGACAAAAAGAAAAGATTAACGGAAACAGATCGAACAGAACATGAATGACAAAGATGAGCGTAGAGCACAAAACAGATTTGACCGTGCTTCAGGCCCACATTCCAAGTTCCAAGCAGAGATAGAGGATAACTTCCAAGCAGTTCCAAGTAAAAGCACAGAATTACTCATATATTGGCATATTGTTTGAAAATACTAGATTTCCTCAGAGAATACTAGGCTACTAAATAGAATCGAAAAGTACTAAATTTAGTAGAATTATACTAAAAATCCCAACCTTGGGTATGATCTAGAAAAAGTTAATTTTTATTCCATAACCCACTCATACGTCACAATGTGAATGAATCTGCTGCACCACGAAATAATAAGGAATTTTAATCACAAATCAAACTTCAAAACAATATTTCCTGACTTACTGAGGGTGTTCCAGACTCAACAGTAGGTCTGTCTGTTATTTGAATTCATTTATAATGTGGAGAAAAAAAACTAACCCAGTCAATATTTGTCTAGAAAGTATTTCACGTTGAAATTACAAGAAGAAAAAAAATATTTCAACGAGATAAACTTTCTAAAAACTATGAAATCTTTGACCAATTTGAAAATAATATTTAGTTGTATTATTTTACAGTATATTCTATAGATTCTAGATATTAGATTATAGTCTACTCAATACTGCTTTCAAAATGTTCCTTTTACTTGTGAAATGATAAGCCTTTTTATATTATATATAATAAATAAGTGAAAAAATAAATGAAAACGCTTCGATTTATACATATATAAATACATAATTTATTCTAACCTTTATATGGTATATATGAAAATACCTTTACTAAGTTTTGATCATTACTTACCTATATAAATGTATTTTCTATATAAATAAAGGCTTTATATATATATTATTATTATATTAGTTAGACCAGATGTCTAATAAATTATCAAATATTCGAATGAGAAAAATCTATATTATAAATAAATATATCTATAGCTAAATTTTTCTCACTTTATAATAATATATGCATGTTTTCTTACTTTTGTATATACCTACTGATATACAAAAATATACCTAAATATAATCTAATAAACGTTAAATGTAAACTGATGACATATTTGTTTAATTTGTTAACCTTACACCTAAAAAATAAACAAATTGAAGTTTTGGAAAAAAAAATATTAAAAATATTTTTTACAAAAAATTGGACCGACGTTATAGTTGATGCACTGAAAAGTATAAAATAATATTACTTCTATTGGTGATGGTACTTTTGAAGTTGTGCAGTTGCAGTTAGATTGATAGCTTTTGGCACCAACTTCACAAGTACCATCACCAATAGAAGTAATATTATTTTATACTTTTCAGTGCATCAACTATAACGTCGGTCCAATTTTTTGTAAAAAATATTTATTTCACACTTTTGAGTGTAACATTAGTCCCGAAAATCGTTGAACGTTCACTATACCATATCAATGAAGATAATACTTATCCTGTTACCCACGTATATTCCTTGCATGTAGTGGTTATTATTGAGATCTCAGAACATCGCGGCGGAAATACGCTTGAATATTTTAGTTGTTACCATTTAACACCGATTTAACTCGAAAACCGTAATTCTAAGGAAAAAATGTTCATTATAAATGTTGCTACAAATAATTATATCTTTCATATAGTATCGAAAAATTTTCAATTTTCGAAAGAAATTGTCCTCTCCACATAGCAATAATACATATTTTACATGCGTCTATCTCGAAAACCGTAACACTTTTGAAAAAATGTTCAATTTAAACGTTTCCGGATATTGTCCTATCTTTAATTATACCAACTCAGTTTTTCGATTTTCGAGAAAATTCGCCCCCACCACCCCTTCGGGGGCGGTTTTCGGAGGGAAGGAGATTTCGGATTTGCGTTTTTATGAATATGGGACCATTTCTCAATCCCCTTCTTTCAAATGAATCCAAAATCATCAAAATCGGAGATCGTCTACTATATAAAAGGCGCGCACGAACCAAAAAAAAAAAAAAAAAAGCAGACAGTAGAATTGTATACCTCCTCCGTTCGGGGTTCGTCGGTCAAAAATAGTTTTTATTCGGCATTTAAGATTTCCCTTTTCTTGAATTGAACTATACTTATGTAGGTATATCTGTTTACCAGCTATTCCATAACAAATTACTGCTGTTGTTCTATGTCGAAGAAATAATTTGATCTTGCTTGAATCGGATAATATTATTAATCATTATTATTCGGTCACACTTGGATCAGTGTTAAGCTTAACAGGAGGCGAGATGCCTCCGGTCTAAGTACGAATTCGAAATTTCAAGTCTCTAAACCGTATAGAGCTTGAGAAATCGCTGCGCAGAGCCAAAAGTAATAATAACTATTTAAAAAAAGGTTGAAAAAAAAATGCCTCTTCCATTTTTGTACTCTAAAAATGAGAAGAGCAACTTTATTGGCAAAACACGCGTTCCTCGATCAACCATCTATGGTATATAAATATCTATTGATTTGATTTTTCTCAGAAATTCTTCTTTATATAAAAGAGATGCTTTGGAAAACTACCAGTGTTTCCACATATTGCATCTATGATTTTCACAAAGATTTAAATCGATTTTCCAGCAGCCTACTTAGAATTCCATAGGGATTTTCTTTTTTCTCACCCTCACCCCTCGTTTGTTTGTTTGTTTTTGCGTTCTGTATTCTTTGTCGTTGTAGGTAAAATCAATAAAAACTTTGCATGTGGTTTGCGGATTGCTTACGTAGAAATTTCTATAGTGAAAGATATAAACAAGAAATCAATAGAAGATAACAATACAGCATGGTGCTTAGACATTTAAATATAAAGTTTTTTACTGAACAAAATTGTTCTAAATATCATTTTATCATTTTTCATAAGTACATACAAGGTTTGCCATAAAGTATAACCGGTTTAAACAATATAAATTTGGGGTCATTCGTTAAATTTAACATATTGAGAAACATTTTTAAGGCTTGCAATTCAACTTGTATGATTCGCAAGGTTCATTCATCAATATTTTCCAGTTTTTATCAAATATACGATAAGAGTCAAACACAACCGCAGATTATGTCAACATAACCTTCAAATGAACACACAAGACTATCGACAACTGTGATCATCCATTGCCCGAGAAAATTCCATTCCTAATCCCTATGACACTTCTAATCTCCAAAATATCAAATGACATTTTTTTTAGCAAAATCAACAACTGCATCATGATTGGGGCCATGCCAGCAGTAGCTGTGCGGCACGAGCGACGAAAAGGCCAAGAGAAACGCTCCAAACGTCCTAGCCAATTGTTCATCGGTGGACATTGGCTGCCTCCAACTAGCCCAAGTCCAACACCATCGCCGGGTGGGCTGGATGATCGACTGGATCGACTGCCCGAATTGTATCTGTGCGGCAAAGTAAGTACAAATGGACAGACAGAAATAAGTATATCCAGTTGTTGCCATCCAGATCCAATAAACATAGATACCTGTACTTGTCTAGACTCTTTTTCTTCTTCTTCACACTTGCTTTTCTTTCCCTTCTTGACGTACAACCAGATTCATCTTTCTCTTCATATCCTGGATAAAGCCTATAAATCTATGATACTCAATCTTTATTCCTTCTTTCCATCATATCCTTCCTGATTGTCTGCATTGAGCCTTAAAAGTAGTATCTCTACACAGCCCATTGCTTCCTTCCACATTTCAAATGCATCTCCTGCATTAATACCAGATCTAATCCACCTCCATCTTCACTCAATCACAGGTCTCTGCCCTACAAATTGTCGTCGGGTGCATCCTTTTGGGCGCCATCGTGCTCATAGTGGGTTTGGTGCAACTGGTGCCAAACGCTGCAGACGCCGATCACCGCTACCTGTTTATTGGCGCTGGCGTCGCTCTCCTCCTAACCGGTTTCATAATGACAGCGGTGCGTTGCTTTTGCATGCACTGCGCGCGCAATGCTCGTGTTGTCGTCATGGAGGAGGCACCCCCACCCCCTGCGCCATTGGTGGATGCGACGACATTGGCAGGCAGTGGAGCAGTATTGGCGGTAAATAGCATAGATGTGTTGATGCAACAACGTAGAGATACAATTGTTAGCGGCAATGGGGGGGATGGAGATGAGGGGAGTAATGAAAAGAAGAAGAAAAAGGAACAACAACAACAGGAACATCAGCAGCAACATCATAAAAATCAACATCATCAACACCACCATCATCATCATCATCATCATTTGAAGCATGTGGTTGATGTAAGTATTGTTTAAAAACGGGAAGTAGGATGCGCTTTTTTATATACCTATCGGTTTATGTGTATATAGTATGAAACTAGGCTACTGAGATTCTAAGAAACACCTGAACAGCCGATTAGGTTTCGAATACTCGTTTCATGCGCACGCAACACTAGCCTAGTTGCCGGATTTATCAATTTATAAGTCAAGTGTCAGTTAAAATTGTCATGAGTTAAATTTCTTCCCGGCGTGATTTTATATTTGGACTTATTAATATTTTAAATGATGTATTAACAATCTTTACACATAATTCGATAGGGATAATTAACACACGCCTCCGCCAATCATATTATAAAAGCATAGACGTACTCCTGGGGGGATATTTGCGTTGGAGTCGAGATAAAAAAGGAGTTTTGGTTTATTAAAGATTAAGAGTATCTTTAAATCTGCTACTCCATTTTTATTTCTTTTAATATATAGGTAACTCTTAGGATGTAGATTGCTTGTTTTTAGTTGCTACAAACCAACAAATTATAATCAAATTGATTTGATGGGAATTAATATATCTTTCCTAATAAATAATCAACCTAATAAATTGATTTGATCAACAAAATCAAAAAAATAACGGTATTTACAGAGAATTTTAAAAAATATAAAATATGTGTGAAAAAATTAATAACAACAATACTTCTAATACGATTCCTGCATGCATCTGATTTCTTCTTTTAAAACCTCTTCGAAATTCTAAAACTCATTTTTTTATCAAAAGCATATATATTTTTTTCACACTTATACCTTTAAGGTTCATTTCATTATATGTAAATATTCTTTTAGAACCTGCATGATCAACTTTACCGCACCTGTGCGCAAAGCAAATGACTTCACGCACACTTATTTGATTCAGGTGGCAGTTTAATTCAATACTTTAGAATTATACTTTAAAACCAAAGTATTTAAAATCATAATTGTATCTTTCAATTGGATTGAATTCATTTTACAATTATGAATGAGAAGAATTTTCAGTAATGAAGAAGATATCACAAATTGAACTTGAGAAGCACAGGTGTTACAAAAAATAACGTAGCTACCCTAACTCTTCTAGGTGAACATGTCAAATTTGCTTTCTGGGATTCGTGTGGAATTGTCACTACTCGCCTGTGCCTCGTAGTCGTATGTACGACACTTGTCTTCCAATAAATTTGACATGGTATTATTGCATTCTAGTTTTTTTGTTTTGTTTCTCAAATAGCACATGTAGAGTACAGTATTAGCATCTTTTCATCTTTCATAAAAAATACCTATTCTGTTTTTCTTTCTTTTTCAGGCAGCGGGTTATCTACTTTTAACTTTCAAAGAAGATTCCATAGATAAGCCAAAGTATTTTAACTGATTTATAAATTTAATCTCACACCTTTTCTTTTTCAGTTGTATCCATATTTTCATTCTAATAACCAGTAGCTTTTTAGATTTTATATCTAAGTAGGTTAATATATTTAATAATATAAGCAAAACGCACAAAAACTTTAGATTTAAATCGTATTCTGTGATTTAAAAATGAAATTGGACCACAAGATATACTCGGAATAAAATGATATCTATATAAATTTATATAATATTTAAAAGCTTCCATGATTTATGGAAATTAAATTAATGACATTTTATTATTTGTTGATATG
This sequence comes from Crioceris asparagi, assembly GCA_958507055.1. Classification (NCBI taxonomy): domain Eukaryota; kingdom Metazoa; phylum Arthropoda; class Insecta; order Coleoptera; family Chrysomelidae; genus Crioceris; species Crioceris asparagi. The sequence goes on from OY293832.1 coordinate 487,782, forward strand.
GCGGAAAAACTAGAACGGTTCATGAGACATAGCCCGCTAACAGACGTACGGACGGACATCGGAGGCTTATAGTAATAAGGCCCCGTTAGGATCGTCAAACTGAGGGTTCGGAACTCTAAAAATGATTATGTGTGAAATGAAAAAGCTAGAGTAACGCATTTTGAGATTGTGACTTCGAATCTATGTTCTATACAAATATTCGAAAAATCTAAGTTAATGAAAAGCAAAATTCATCCTCCTTCCATTTGTTAACTTCCAATGTATTAAATAAGTGAATAAACTAGTCTTCCTCGATATTTTCTTCTTAATCCTCGATTTATCTACAATTTATTAAAAATTTTCGAAAATATTAACTCATCAGTATAGACAATATCAATTATGTCGACTTAAATCTTGAATAAATAAATTACAATATACTTAATCATAGTAAAATTTAAACAAAATATTATAAAATGGGCCACTAATCAATATGATACAATTTTTTTTTATAAAAGTTCCAACGGTTATAAAATAGAAATTATAGAAAGTAACTATTCGAAATTAAGCACATATTAATAATACTAAATACATATCATATGTTGACCTGAAAATGAATATGTATTATATTCAACATATTTATAGCAAAAAAAATTCTACAAATAATGTAGGTATATTATATATAATATATTATTTTTTTATATAAATTCCTGTTGGTAATAAAGATTTGAAAAAAAAACAAATGAAGAATGTTTTTTTATTAATTAATTATAAAAAAGATCTGTTGGTTTGTAGCAAAATACCAAAAATTTATTTCAGATTTTCATCTGCAGTAATTTTGTTCCATATTCCCTTTACTATAACCTCCAGTAGTTTTGTTTCCATATTCCCTTTATTATATCCTCCATTATATCTTTTTTTTCTTCAATAGAACCTTCTACATTGAAAGTATCAAAAAACGAGCTGACAACTTTGCTTATTTAAGTGCCCCAGTATTGTTACATCATAGAACGCGTAGTGAATATACCTAATATGATTTATAATTTCCAATTTAATTATTCAGAGTACCCACCCCAGCAATTCATTTATGATGAACTCCACACACTGTTGCCGTATCTGGCATTATAACTTTATCTTGAAATTCGAACAGTTGTAACTTACTTATCTCCTATCATCTTATGAATTCTTAATACATTCATTCACATAGAAAACTTTTTGTATTCAACAATTTTTTCAAATAAGAAAATTAATATAATAAATATTACCATATACATATTTCCGAGGATATAGCTGTTTATCTTTAACATGGCAACGCTACCAAACTACCTAGCTCGCTCTCGCTAGCTAGATTGATTAGTTTCCATTTCAAGGCTGTGTCGGTAGCAGGTAAATTTAACGACATCTAGAAGCCAATGGCGAAAGCTTCTACGACAATCTATTAGAATGTTATAATTTATACTATTCAGGATTCTTTTGATGGATTTATCATTTATTTTATCAATCTCTAGGTACAATCACCGACTGAAGTTGACGCCCTTATCAAGCATGAAAATGGCGACGATGAAGAAGATGGAATTAAAACTACAGAGTCGTAATTTAATACATCTAGATACTAGGTATATCTTCCATTTTTTTTTTGGAAATGCCATTCCAAAGCCAACTACCTATATATTATATATAGAATATTTATATTCATCCATGGATTACTAGAAAAACAAAAAAAGGAATTGAACGTTGTTATTCTACATTTAAGATTATAAAGAAGATTACGACAACAAAATTGGTGATGATGGTTACAGAGTTTGGAAGAGTTTTAGGGAACAAAAACAAAGATCCAGAAATGGTTTTTAAAATAGCTTAATGTTATATTATTATAATGGAAAGATGAATGTCGTACAAATTATATCTATCTGTACACATTGATGCTTACCAAATTTATGTCTATGTGTGTGTACTAATATTGTTGAAAAATACCAAACAAATTGTTGATTGGGCTGCACTTTTCTGTGAGGTATATGGCTATATATAGCAGCTTCTGTGTTGTTTTTCATATTTGTAATGAGGTGAACAAACAAGGAAAACAATGAGCTTGGTGTAATTTTTTCTATCTAAAGGTGGTCGAGAAGGACAGACGACAGACGAGTATCTATATTTTGTACATATTGCATACAGGACCGTACTTAGATATTTAGAAAACCTATACCATAAAAGTTATTTACTAGATTATTTTCATTTAAAGTAGGTGGATATCCTGTTTGACATGGAATTCGAGTTTTCTCTTTCAAAACAGCGGTCTGTTGTTTGTCAAAAGCTTTATTTGGTAATAAAGCTTGAAATATTTACCAGTAGGTACGGTCCTGTTATATCATTCAATAATGCAGTTCAGCTATAAACTGAGGACGTCTTATAGAAGTTAATAAGATTTAACTGCGAATTAGATATGTTTATTATAGAATTTTTTTTATACAGGGTGTCCGGGAAAATGTGAAAAATCTCTCGGATCCAGATAGAACATAAGATGACAAGTTCCTATAAAGTTTTCTCCTACAATAACCACCCCTACGGAGATATCCGTCCCTGAAGAACGCCGCTGGAAATCTGGTTTTTCTTAAATATCTTGTAAAGAATTTGATATAATTTAAAGGAAAATGTGATGGACACTAGTAAGGATGGTAAGGATCTCATAATATAGTGTCCTTGAAACATATTTAGCTTTTGTTTAGTTTACCAGGAGCGGGCTAAGGTTTACACTTTAATGCCCAAATTTTCAACGCCCTGTATGTATGTTTTATTTTGAATAAAAACAAAATGATTTCTATTATTTTTTCTCGATATTCAGGGGCGTTCTTCAGGGATCCGAGAGATTGGCCACATTTTCCCGGACACCCCTTATACGTATATAAAGACATAACCTATAATAATGTTTTAGCTAAAAATTAGACAGTGCCTTTTCGATTGCCTCTAAGAAAGAAATTTTGATACCAACAAGTATATTGAAATATTATATACCATACACTGACTTTTCAAAAACAAAAACCTGGCTGCCAAAAATTTTCGGATGTTTAAAAATGTGCCAAACTTTTGGTGGCTGCGTTTTTTTTTTGAATGTCATTGTATTGACATTTTCTTGTAGATATATATATATACACACCTATATATTGCCTAAAGTCAGTGTCATATGCGAAAATGCTTGAAATTCATCAGTGAATGATAATTTCGAGTTATTTGTTAATTTAGGAATCATTCAAAAAACCAATATACCATTCATAATCAAGGAAGGTACTCTAATGATTTGAATGTCTTTTTTCTGTAGCATTTGGCATTACTTACGAAGATTTTAATTGAATTGTTGCATATATGATTGTTTTATCTCTCGATATATAAAGTAATATCTACGTATCCTGGAACATCCTGTAAGTATATCTGAATACCTATAATTTTCTCAATAATAACAACCATAATGATTTCGAAATCATAAACATGCGAAAAAAAAGTCGGCAAAAATATGTGATAACTATCTATTTATATGCATATATTTTTAATTATTTTATCAACATATTTTTTGATGTATCTAACCACTTATATTCTCAATAAAATCCGACCATGTATTATAATAGATAATAAAATTTATAGTTAAATAAATATATAAATGCCACAAATTTTAAATATATATTTACTATATATAAAATAATTCATGGTAATATTAGACAAAAATTTTAAGAGGAATTTAAAAAATTATTGCTTGCAAAATAAAACGAGTATTTTAAGAGATTTATCAGAAGATTCACCGTATCCAGAATTTTAAAATTGTTTTAAAAAGATCTTATAGGTTTTTTCAATTTACCAAGTTAGATATCTTTGAAAATTTGGAAGATCTAAAATAACTTGCTAGAATAAATCTTTGAACACTCGGTTTGAAATGTATTAATAAAATAAAATATATTAACTATTATACTTAAACTAAATGTTTGCCAAATTCTATATTGCACTTTTAATATCTATATTTACTACAATAACAACAAAAAAACAGATTAAGAATGAATAAATTAAATTAACTTTATATAAGCACTTTATAAATGTATGAAATAGAAAATATAATATATACATATATATAACTACTCATATTTTTATACATGAATGTGATTATATTATGAAAATTATATTAATATCTAACAAAATCTATACTCTTTTTACTTCATAATCAAAAGCTGTGACAAATTCTTGAATTCTATATATTATATACTATCGTAAATATAAACGTGTATATTTATACATATCTCTATATACATTTTTAATCTTAATAATAATGTAACTACAAAATTATCATAAATTAAGGGATGTATATTTCAAAATATTAAGTTATTTTTTGCCTTGAACCTTTCTCTCAAAAAATGCTATCATTAGATACTAATTGTGGGGTTTAAAAATTTTGATTGACCTGTCATAATCAAAGACTTTTTAAATGCCATCCATCAATTGAAAACAGATGCTGGATCATGGAATGACAAATAATTTTATATTATTTTCATGGAACATGTAGATAATATATGAACAGTTTTATCATTCAATCAAATTAAACTTCCAGAAAAGGTGTCTTAAAAAAATATGAAGGAATCCTATAAACGTGAACAAAAGAACGAAACTTTGATTGAATTATCACCCTTACTTTATGATGATTCTATATAATAAAAATACCCATCTATAATTAGGTATATAAGTAAGAAATAAATTTCTGTCAAAAAATATTTTCATTACTCTATAAATGAGCAGATTATATTGAAGATGTTTCTACAGTCAGGAAAGTGTTCTCTTTTTTTTTAAAGTCGATCATTAAAAAACAGAACATTGTATCATAATAACCTATAAATTATTACATGTCAAAGCTTCCATACAAGGTGTGAGACAAGGTTAAGTACTTGACCCATTATTCTTTATCTTGGATTCCTATCTGTTTATATATTATAATGTGATGAAAATATCTGCGACAGCAATTTTTAACCAACAAATTAACCGTTAAATCTTATTAACATTTTCCAAATATATTATATAGTATATATACCTAGTATTATATTAGCTATGCACAAATAAAAATTATTATAAATGAAATGCCTACTACAAACAATATCTTCCTATATTATATCTATATACAGCGTTTCCCAAAAGAACAGCCGAATAATTTCAGCAACGGCTTGACACAAAGTTATGAAATTTGGTATACGGGGGTTATCAGTAGTGCCGGATCTAAAAATAATATTTTCAACGTTGCCAGATCTACAGTTTTTTTTATGAAGCCCACAACTTTATTTTTTTAAAGTAATGCTATGATTATTTTTAGCATATTCGATTTGTCGAGTTCCAATTCCTATGTTCCTATAAATATCTAATTTTTGTTAATATGGCAATTCAAAATATCGTTAAAAAATATCATAAAATTTCTATATCTGGAGAAATCGTGGATGGCGATATGACAATGAAAATGAATTTATTACAACGTTGTCAAATCTTCGATTTTATGAATCTAACAAGATTTTATTATAATTCTGTTAATATCGGTTAAGTACATATGTAACTTACGAATTTTCAGAACTAAAATTCGGTTCAAGATTTCAACATAATAAAAAGACTTTGATTGTTTCAGTTGAAAAAAATGTAACTTTATGGTATCAAATAAAATACGCAATATTAAAAAAAGGAGTTTAAATAAATACTTTGGAAGATTAAGTGGAGACAAATTGACAACGCTGTAAATGGTATTTTTAGATCAGACTTGCCAACTATTTTCTAATAATAACTTAATTTTCATTGCCATATTGCCATGATTTCTCGAGATTTTGTGATATTTTCTTACGAAATGCTGAACTGCCATATTATTAAAATTAGAGAAATTAAAATAATTTGATATTATAGGGTCATAGTAGGTTTTTTGAAAACGACAAATGGAATACGCTTAAAAAAACATAGCTTTAAATTAAAAAAAATAAAGTTGAGGTCTTCATAGGACAAACTATAAATCTGTTAACGTTGCAAATATTATTTTTAGATTTGGTACCACTAATAACGCCCCCCATACATATTACAAATTTAATATGTCCAGCCGTTGTTGATGAAATATTCGGTCTTTCAAGTTCTCTTGGGAAACCCCGTATATACCTACATATGTTGAATATTGTTATTGTTCTTGAAAAGTATATACCTAAAGAATTTTTTTAATAACTGTATTACTAGATATTTAATTGTATTTTTGTTTTTCATTTATCATAAAACCAATCAGGGTTTTGTATTTAAAACCGAATTTCAATACCTAAATATACCTATATAAAAGCACAACAATATATAGAATAAGATTATCTGTAAGTATTTAGTTAATCTCTGGGTTCCTTTAACTTGTCTTCCTCATTAAAGTTATATGTATACAGTGCTTAATAACGTAACATGTTTTTTATATTTTGATATACCTGAAACTGGTTTGTAAAGAAGATGGCGCCTCCGGTATATTTTCAAAAGTTATTCATGCTCTTGTTATCAAAAAACTTTTTTTATCTGTAAACCTAGCAGGAACTGAAATAGAAGCAAGGTACCTAGGTTCCTATGTGTTTACTTTTTTGACTTTATCTGTAGATACCTATAGCATTTTTGTGATGTCCCTGAATATTAATAAGTTGTAATTTTATGTTCCATTCAACTTCCATTACTACGTATAGTTTGAAATCAATGACAATTTTTTTTATTATCGTGCCAAAATATTAGTAGGTGAATTTCTTATAGAAATGTACCTATTGCGATCGTTCACACTTCTGAATTTAGAAAAAATTTCAACGGCATGTTGTTATATGTCTATAAGTTAGTTCAAAAAAACATTTGGTTCAAAAGTTTATATATACCTATATGGGATATTACGAAATTTGTTAACACGATAAAGGTCGCAGTTTTGGAGGTATCAAGTTCAAATTTGCTACAAAAATCAATCTCTCAAATATATCGGCAGAGTTCGTTATTGGGCAATATCGGGTAAGTAGTTTCAAAATGGCGACCATTCAAACATTTAAAAAAATTATCAAAAAAGAGCCGTAGTTTAAATATTATTAAAAATAATTTTAGGTTATAGATGTAATCAGTACGTCCAACTTTTGTTCGAAGAAATTTTCCATAAAATACACAGATAAAAATATAAAAATTAATAAAGAAAAAATAAGAAATATTGATAAAACATGAACACTCAATATAAATTTGATGTAATTGTACATTTTCTGGAGATATTAATATAGACCCTAATTTAAAAAAATATAGTATAATTATTGAAAAGAAATAGGCGAAAAAAAAAATTCTGCCTTGAAGTTTGAAGTGGAACGCGAACTCTGTCTGCTTTATATTTAACAGCCAAAATTTTGAGAAATTTACCTTTCCGCTGACTACAGGCCATCGGTATTTTTTTTTCTTATTAAATCAAACATGCAACAACCAAAATGGACGTTATAGGTAGATATGTTCTTTTTATACCTGAATAAAATAAAAATAAACCTTCGAAAAATATCTATAATTTAGGTATATAAATAAATTAATTAGAATAAATAAATTAAAAAAAAAACGTGAGTGGACTAAATATATTTTTCTTAAATTTATATATTATTATTATTATTTCAAAAAATATTTGAAATATTATTTATTTCTATAATCTACCCCCATTGAATTATTTCACGCGAAATATTTATTTTATATTTAATTCTGTGAATAATTTATATATTAAAATAATGAAAACTAGAAGAAATAAAGATTTAAATTTTTTGATAGGAAGCTATAGATACTTTCTAATTTCTTCATATGATTGCTTGATCAAAATTATACAGTGTGTTAAATCTAAGTAGAATATATTTTCTTACATATTGGCTATAAATGAAATGATTAATAATAAATCTATTCCATTTGGGTGTTTTACAGTAGGTATATCTATATAAAATATATTTATATAATTACCTATCAAATGTAATAAATTTGAACAAATTATAAAAAATACATAGTTACTTATTTAATCTCTTTAGGTACTTTTTTTTTGGGAATATACCTATCTAATATATTTTTATCAAGTATTACGTACAGAAAGTTAATTATTACTTAATACACAGTGTGAACAGATGTTTAAATTTTAAGTAAATACGCCTGGATTAACCGTATCTACGTATTTACTGTCCAGTTGCAAAAAAAATTGTACTAAGTACCAAGGTACTTATACCTGCGTACATTCTTTGTAATACTTAAAAGAGTATTTTTGAACATCTAAACTAACCTAACCTTACTTAAGTATTATCTAGATATACCTACATATATTAGATATCTATATATATACATAAATATATATATACCTACTTCAATTTTAAAACTATTTTCATATATCCTATATATCTATGAATAAAAGAAATACTTTGGTATCATTATAGGTACCTAGATACATCCAAAAGTTATGTAGGTACCTATCTATATATATACTGGGTGTTTCATAATACCTATACGCGTAGGACTAGAGGATGATGGAAGATATACTTCTTTGGCTATTCGCACACAATTCTAATGCGCCTTTTAAACTACTTATGCAAGCATAGAGAGGAAAACTACCGAAAACACGAAAACAATCTTGTAATCACACACACACAGACAGACAGGCAGCTGAAAAGCAATGAGGTATATATTACCCTTACGTATTTGTGTACCAAGTTTGGTGTCGATCGGTCAAGTATTTTTCAAGATATTGTGTTAATTGACAGACAGACATAAAGTCAGACAGCTAAAAATCTACTTTATAGCAGGTATAACCCTTACGTATTTGTGTACCAAGTTTGGTGTTAATAGGTTAAGTATTTTTTGTTTAATTAGTAAATAAAAAATTGTATTTCTGCTTTTTCAACATAAAAGTAGATTTTTCTCGAAAACGGTCGACTTTAGAGCTCACGACCAACAATACCTTTTTTGTGTAGAAAACATTGGTGAATTAAATGGGCGTCTCAAAAACGTAATTTTTCCATTGGCGTAGAAATTGGGGAGAAAAACACCCACTACTCCTTCAAAATCTTCAGCAAATACAATTTTTTTTCTGACACAAAAATTAGCTTATTAGCTTATTATGAGTGGAAAATGCTTACAAAAGCTGTCTTCTGTACGATAAACGATTCCGGAGATATACACAAAAAACTAATTTGATTTTTAAATTTCAACACCCTGTATTTCGAAAATGGTGCATTTTAGAGGGTAAGTCAATATGAACTTTTTTTCATATTTTTGGACGAAATATGACATTCTTAAGTCCTGCGCATATATTATGAAACACCCTGTATTTACCTAGGTATATAGAGCTTATCCAAGATGTAACTATTATATGGAATAGGATAGCTCTAGGATTTCGCAAATATACTTAGAAAATTATCCCAAAATGTAGATATAAATACCTACTAGAGTGTTGCTTGATCATCGAAGTTAAGCAGGGCAGTGCCTGGAAACAGGTTTGGATGAGTGACAGGTGATATCACCATGATATACTAAGTAGTAGTATTTTAAATAGGAAGAAGGGTTGATGCAATTGCACATTTCTTTTTTATACTAATTTTATAGATTTATTTTTGTTTCATTTCAAGATTTTAAGACCAGATTTGATTTTCACAATTTTATCTTTCAAATTTGCTGAACAACCTTGTAAAACAATACTTCAAGGGCACTTTTTCATCAAAACAGAATGCTGCCCAGGTAGGCATCTCGTAGGTACCTGTAAGTATTGGTTCTATTTTCGAAATCCTGGAATGCGCTATTCCATCCTCTTATCAAGGACATACTGTACTTACCTATGTATCTACTTAGATAATTATTGAAATTTATTCAAAACAAAAAAATATGTGCAGTTGAACTGTTTTTCAAGTACCTATCAACATCAAAAATATTGAAAAAGGTTTTCTTAAATTATTTATATCGATTATATTATTAACTATACCTATTATCTGTTGTGTATATGATATTTATTAATAAAATGTTTTTTTTGAAAATATCGAATCTAATCATTTTGAATGTATTTTTATGATCGCATTGCTTCCCTCAGGATTTATTACCTAGGTACCTAGGTACATTTTAGTGTGGATTCATGCAGCATCAAGTAAGAATCGTTACTCAACAACAATAATTTGAAACTTCCATAGATAATTATCGCTATTATTACATTTTTATATATTAGGTAACCATAATGCTGAGACCAGATTGTGGCTTAAGAGCTTAGGTATTTAATAATAAATTAATCATTAAAATTGCGGTGATAGATACATCGGTGGAAATGGATGACAAAATGTGGGCAGGTCGTGACATCTGACAGCATAGCCATGGCGGGGGGCGCGGCTTATGGAATCATACACGCCCAAGCGCATCACTGCATGGATAATTTAATAGAGAGAGCCATGTTCGTTATTATTTTATCGACAACTCCGCAGCGGCAAGCGGCAGCAGCAGTCGTCGTCTTCGCCAGCCGGATATTTTGATAGATCTCTGGCAGAAGTGCGGATACATGACAATAGATGGCGGTGTACCCGATAGTGGTAACACGGAATTCGAAAAAGAATAAATTTATGATCAAAATCTTTTTTGAGCGACCACCCAAACGGAGGGTGTACCTATAAGTAATATTATGTAGAAATTTCCGCGATGTTTTGAAATCTCAAAATTAGTACCTTTAGGTACCTTAGCAACGTTTTATCTCCTTTGGTAAAATGTTGAACGACTTTGATCACTAATGAATGAGATCTACATTCAAAAGGGTGAAATGATTTTTTTGCAAAACCTAGGAGCGACTTTATTGGTTGAAACACTGAAAAATAAAAATTAATATTAAATTCTACCTATTGGTATTGGAAGGTATTTTTGAAGTTGGTGCACAACTTCGATAATAGTTATTATTTTGTAGTTTTCTGTGCACCAACTAATATCTAAAGGAGGAGGTATACAATTCTGCTTTATTCTTTTTTTTTTGGTTCGTGCGCGCCTTCTATACCTACAATAAATTTACTCCGATTTTGATGATTTTTGATTCATTTGAAAGAAGTGACTTGAGAAATGGTCCCATATTCATAAAAACGCAAATACGAAATCTCCTTCCCACCGAAAACCACCCCGAAAGGTGAGGGAGGGGGCAAATTTTCTTCAAAATCGAAAATCCGAGATGGCAGAATTAAAATGAAAATATCCGGAAACGTTTCAAATGAACATTTTTTCAAAAGATTTCGATTTTCTGCTATGTTAAAATTTGAAATATTTATCTGTATTTGCGCTATGTGGAAGAGGCAATTTCTTTCGAAAATCTTTTGGCATCAACAATTTAACATGTCAACGGTCATGGGTCATGGGTCAGGTTAGGTTAGGTAAGGTTAGGTTAGGTTAGGTTAGGTCAACATGTCATCATATCAACATATCAACATGTCAACATGTCATGGGTCATGGGTCATGAGTCATGGTCCTGGGTCATGGGTCAGGTTAGGTTAGGTTAGGTTAGGTTAGGATAGGGTAGGGTAGGTTAGGTTAGGTTAGGTTAGTTTAGTTTAGGTTAGGTTAGGTAAGGTTAGGTTAGTTTAGGTTAGGTTCGGTTAGGTTAGGTTAGGTTAGGTTCGGTTAGTTTAGGTGAAGTCAACATGTCAACATGTTAGATTAGGTTAGGCTATGTTAGTTTATGTTAGTTTAGGTTAGGTCAACATGTCAACATGATAGGTAAGGTTATTTTAGGTTAGGTCAGGTTAAGTCAACATGTCAACATGTTAGGTTAGGTCAGGTTAGGTTAGCTTAGGTTACGTTAGGTTAGGTTAGGTTAGGTTAGGTCAACATGTTAGGTTAGTTAAGGTTAGGTTAGGTCAACATGTTAGGTTAGATTAGGTTAGGTCAACATGTTAGGTTAGATTAGGTTGGGTTAGGTAATTTTAGGTTAGGTCAACATGTCAACATGTTAGGTTAGGTTATGTTAGGTTAGGTTAGTTTTGGTTAGGTTAGGTTAGGTCAACATATCAAAATGTTAGGTTAGTTTAGGTCATGTTAGGTTAGGTTAGGGCAGGTTAGATTAGCTTAGGTTGCGTTAGGTTAGGTTGGATTAGGTAAGGTTAGGTAAGGTTAGGTTAGGTTAGGTTAGATTAGTTTAGGTTAGGTTAGGTTAGGTCAACATGTTAGGTTAGGTTATGTTTGGTTAGGTCAGGTTAGATTAGTACAGGTCATGTCAACATGTTAGGTTAGTTTAGGTTAGGTTGGGTTAGATAAGGTTAGGTTAGGTTAGGTCAACATGTTAGGTTAGGTTAAGTTCTGTTTGGTTAGGTTAGGCCAACATGTCAACTTGTCAACATGTTAGATTAGTCGGTTAGGTTAGTTTATGTTATTAGGTTAGGTTAGCTTAGGTAAGGTTAGGTTAGGTCAACATGTTAGGTTAGGTTAAGTTAGGTTAGGTTAGTTTAGTTAAGGTTAGGTTAGGTTAGGTTAGGTTAGGTTTGGTTAGGTTAGGTTAGGTCAACATATCAAAATGTTAGGTTTGCTTAGGTCATGTTAGGTTAGGTTAGGGCAGGTTAGATTAGCTTAGGTTGGGTTAGGTAATGTTGGGTTAGGTAAGGTTAGTTAAGGTTAGGTTAGGTTAGGTTAGGTTAGTTTTGGTTAGGTTAGGTTGGGTCAACATGATAGGTTAGGTTATGTTTGGTTAGGTCAGGTTAGATTAGTTTAGGTCAACATTTCAACATGTTAGGTTAGTTTAGGTTAGGTTGGGTTAGGTAAGGTTAGGTTAGGTTAGGTCAACATGTTAGGTTAGGTTAGGTTTGGTTAGGTTAGGTTAAGTCAACATGTCAACTTGTCAACATGTCGATTAGTCGGTTAGGTTAGGTTATGTTATTAGGTTAGGTTAGGTTAGCTTAGGTAAGGTTAGGTTCGGTCAACATGTTAGGTTAGATTAGGTTAGGTCAACATGTTAGGTTAGGTTAGGGTTGGTTAGGTTAGGTCAACATGTCAACATGTTAGATTAGTCGGTTAGGTTAGGTTATGCTATTAGGTTAGGTTAGGTTAGTTTAGGTAAGGTTAGGTTAGATTATGTTATGTTAGGTTAGGTTAGATTTGGTTATGTTAGGTCAACATGTCAACATGTTAGGTTAGGTTAGTTTTGGTTAGGTTGGGTTAGGTTAGGTTAGGTTAGGTTAGGTCAACATGTAAGGTTAGGTTAGGTTAGGTCAACATGCTTAGGTCATGTTAGGTTAGGTTAGGGCATGTTAGGTTAGGTTAGGGCAGGTTAGATTAGCTTAGGTTGGGTTAGGTAATGTTGGGTTAGGTAAGGTTAGTTAAGGTTAGGTTAGGTTAGGTTAGGTTAGTTTTGGTTAGGTTAGGTTGGGTCAACATGATAGGTTAGGTTATGTTTGGTTAGGTCAGGTTAGATTAGTTTAGGTCAACATTTCAACATGTTAGGTTAGTTTAGGTTAGGTTGGGTTAGGTAAGGTTAGGTTAGGTTAGGTCAACATGTTAGGTTAGGTTAGGTTTGGTTAGGTTAGGTTAAGTCAACATGTCAACTTGTCAACATGTCGATTAGTCGGTTAGGTTAGGTTATGTTATTAGGTTAGGTTAGGTTAGCTTAGGTAAGGTTAGGTTCGGTCAACATGTTAGGTTAGATTAGGTTAGGTCAACATGTTAGGTTAGGTTAGGGTTGGTTAGGTTAGGTCAACATGTCAACATGTTAGATTAGTCGGTTAGGTTAGGTTATGCTATTAGGTTAGGTTAGGTTAGTTTAGGTAAGGTTAGGTTAGATTATGTTATGTTAGGTTAGGTTAGATTTGGTTATGTTAGGTCAACATGTCAACATGTTAGGTTAGGTTAGTTTTGGTTAGGTTGGGTTAGGTTAGGTTAGGTTAGGTTAGGTCAACATGTAAGGTTAGGTTAGGTTAGGTCAACATGTCAACTTGTCAACATGTCAACATGTTAGATTAGTAGGTTAGGTTAGGTTGGTTAAGTAATTTTAGGTTAGGTCAACATGTCAACATGTTAGGTTAGGTTAAGTTAGGTTGGGTTAGGTAAGGTTAGGTTAGGTTAGGTCAACATGTTAGGTTAGGTTTGGTTAGGCCAGCATGTCAACTTGTCAACATGTTAGATTAGTCGGTTAGGTTAGGTTATGTTATTAGGTTAGGTAAGGTTAGCTTAGGTAATGTTAGGTTAGGTCAACATGTTAAGTTAGATTAGGTTAGGTCAACATGTTAGGTTAGGTTAGGTTTGGTTAGGTTAGGTTAGGTCAACATGTCAACATGTTAGATTATTCGGTTAGGTTAGGTTAGTTTAGGTTAGGTTAGGTTAGGATAGGGTAGGTTAGGTTAGGTTAGGTTAGTTTAGGTTAGGTTAGGTTAGGTTAGGTTCGGTTAGGTTAGGTTAGGTTAGGTTAGGTTTGGTTAGTTTAGGTTAGGTGAAGTCAACATTTTAGGTTAGGTTAGATTAGGTTAGGTTAGGTTAGCTTAGGTCAACATGTCAACATGATAGGTAAGGTTATTCTAGGTTAGGTCAGGTAAGGTCAACATGTTAACATGTTAGGTTAGGTTAGGTTAGGTTAGTTTGGGTTACGTTAGGTTAGGTTAGGTTAGGTTAGGTCATCATGTTAGGTTAGTTAAGGTTATGTTAGTTTAGGTTAGGTTAGGTTAGGTCAACATGTTAGGTTATATTAGGTTAGGTCAACATGTTAGGTTAGGTTAGGTTGGGTTAGGTAATTTTAGGTTAGGTCAACATGTCAACATGTTAGGTTAGGTTAAGTTAGGTTAGGTTAGTTTAGATTAGGTTAGGTTAGGTTAGGTTAGGTTAGTTTTGGTTAGGTTAGGTTAGGTCAACATATCAAAAGGTTAGGTTAGCTTAGGTCATGTTAGGTTAGGTTAGGGCAGGTTAGATTAGCTTAGGTTGCGTTAGGTTAGGTTGGGTTAGGTAAGGTTAGGTTAGGTTAGTTTAGTTTAGGTTAGGTTAGGTTAGGTCAACATGTTAGGTTAGGTTATGTTTGGTTAGGTCAGATTAGATTAGTTTAGGTCAACATTTCAAATGTTATTTTAGTTTAGGTTAGGTTGGGTTAGGTTAGGTTAGGTCAAAATGTTAGGTTAGGTTAGGTTAAGTCAAGTAGGTATATAGATATAATGAGTTTTACATTTTCTACAGGGTTTTTCTTATGTTCGGTTACCTATTGTCTTTATAACTTAAGGTCAGAGTGTATTTTTCCGTTCTTTATGTACCTACCAAGGAGAATTACTTTTAATCTTCTTATGGTATCTTGGTATAGTTGTCCTCTTATAGCGACTTATTCTGGGAATCTGTTTATTTTGTTTTTGTGTGATTTCTGGTCCCATGCAATGCACTTTGCCTTTTCTTATCATATAAACTAACTAATTGATAAGATTATAATGATATACCTATATAAGCAGGCGTGTGAAAATTTGCTGATGCAATTTGTAGTTGAAGACGCCAATAAGAATATAATAAGTACTTAATTCTTTTGATCATCCATTCCAGAAATTAAGTCAATCAATATGAGCTCATCAAATAATGACAGGTTGATACCTATGCGATGAAT
This sequence comes from Crioceris asparagi, assembly GCA_958507055.1. Classification (NCBI taxonomy): domain Eukaryota; kingdom Metazoa; phylum Arthropoda; class Insecta; order Coleoptera; family Chrysomelidae; genus Crioceris; species Crioceris asparagi. The sequence goes on from OY293832.1 coordinate 503,323, forward strand.
TACATTTCTGGTATGTTTATTTTGTTTTTTTTCTAGTAGTGAAACTGTTGTTCTACCGAACGGTGCAAATTTGAAAATAAAGAACGTTCAAGTTGGCAACATTTATAGCAGATTTAGCAGCCTCAGTGAACAGCAGCAGTAAGTATTTTATATATCTAGAAGTTTGTACTCCTGTGAAGATGGCAACAGAATTTTCGAAAATTATATACCAATTTCATCGGCCACTTTCATAAAAAACCGTGAAAAATCTTCTAAAATCCAACAACAAATCGGTTCAGAGTTCTCTTTATTATTCTATGAGGATATTTGAAAAAAAATGTAATTATTATTTTTTTCCATTATTCTAGAAAATTTGGAAAAATTTTCCTCTTACATTGTTACTCCTAGATGTAAGTAATTTTGAAAATAAGTTTAAATGCTATATGAATAGTATGTTATGTAGGTACTTCACCAAATATTTAAACAACTTCATATAGATTCACATTATTGAGTAAAGATTCTATCAGATACCAACAAAAAAAAATCAAGTCAATAATTTGAACTATGGTATGTGTAATTGAACAAGAAATATATATTTATAATCTTATCATAAGTCAAATTATTTTGTTTATGACAACTAAACCCGATTTACAGGTAAACATAAGAAAATATAGATAGAATATATTTTCTATACCTAATATTCAAAAATATAAATATTAAATAAACTTTATTTACACACGAAAATAGATTATAAAAATTACAAACTTTACATTACTTTTGAATATTCTTACAAGCTTACTCTGATTATTTTATTAAACTGTTTTATTGCACACTATCTTCATATTCTGTCTTTCATGCCGACAATTATTCTCCCAAATATATACCCGAAAAAGACTATTCAGATAATTCCAGCCGCCCCTGGTCCATTGATCACACCAGCCGCCACTGGACTTTTCTCAAAATCCTTTGTCGGCAGCCTATAGTGAGCCCGTGCGTCACACTGTATGTCAGCGGCCGCTCTCGAGATCCCCATCGCTCTCGCATAAGCACCGCCGCCATTTGCTTGTGGGTTCGTCGGTCAAAAATTAATTCGTATTCTATCGTGTTTTATAAACTCACAGTATACCAATGTTTTTTTTTAATGAAATAATCAATTTTTCATTTTATGCTCATAGGTTCAGCATGTTCGCGGAAATTCTCGAAAAATTAGAGAATTGCATTCACCAGCTGGACGAAAAATCAAGCTATGCCCTGCATGAAATAATTAAATTCATATATACAGGGGTGATAATGATCAACGAAGACAACATGGAGGATTTGTTGCGTACATCAAATCGATTCGGTGTCTGGGATGTCTTTAATGCTTGTTGTCATTTTCTACAGGTGAATCTAGCACACATAAAAATGTAAATATCTTAGATAGGTACTTATTTGATTCATTTTTAGGTTAATTTGTGTATTAATAATTGTCTGAGCATTGCATTACTGGCAACAGATGTAGATTGCATCGATCTGTTATCAAAAACTCATAATTTTATATCCGAACATCTCTCGTGAGTATATTGAAATAAGAATTCAAGGTTCATATTTCATTACCTAGATAGGTATATAGGGTGAATGCGCCAGTAAACCGACCCCAACTTGTGGTCGGCCAAATACCCCTTTAATTATATATATTTTATTTATGTGTGTATTCAAAATCTACAGTTTATGAAATGTAAGGATACTAATTTTGCTTTAGGTTAGGTTAGGTTATTATTACTATTTGTGATTCGGCCGAAGCTTCGGCAGAATCACTGCAAAATTAGAAACGATTCGGTATTCGGCCGAATCGAAAAAAAGGCGCTTCGGCGCATCCCTAGTTTATATTGATTGAAAAATCACTTGTCACTTTTAGCTTTCTATATCTGTGTTTAGCAAAGACATATTCTTATTTTCAAAGGCCCAAACGACTGTGATCCAGATCCTCATCCAGTGGTCGGCCACATATCCGTTTTAATTATTAGATATTTTGAATGGCAATCGTTTTCCAAGTTTGTTTTTTCCAGTTTATGAGCTGTAAGCATACCAACTTCGCTTTAGGTCAGATTTAACGGAATTCCCGCGAAAACCGTCCAAAAAGTTGTTGTTCGTCAAGCAGTGCCAAACATCTTGGCCAGAACATCGAGTGGGTGAAATTTAACACTAAGTACCAATTGCTGTGCAACATCGAGAGCTTTTATAAGTGATTTTGCTGATGGATGTTTAGTCAGATAACCTTAATTCGATGGGAAACAATGCCTTTTTATAAATTTTGTATAAAAAAAAACAACGTGGCCGGCCACTAGTTCCTTAATTTCGGATAGTAACTCACTAGCAGTCGGCCCCACTGGCCGGAAAAAATCTTACACAAGCCATCAAATCTGGTGGCGGTCGACTACTAGAGCTTAACTCTTTTCTTAATTTTACCAGTAGTCGGCCACAAGATTTCTAACAATCCTTAGGTCATGTCAGGCCGTGCAAAAACAAAGATTCATCAACACTACGATGAAAACTTAGCAAACGCTCTTGCAGCTGTGAGAAATCGTGCTTCGATAAGTGAAATATGCCGAAACTATGGAATACTCAGGTCAACCCCCATGCAGGACCGTACCTACAATTGCAATTTTCGCACTGGCAAAATTTCTACCGCAAAAATAGCATTCAACCCTTTCAAGTTACATGAACGAAAGTCGAAAATTATTTGGAAGCAAAGTCAATGTGTGATGTCACTAGAAATTCCTAAATTACGATGAAACTACCTAGGTACCTACATTTTGTATATGTGGGCCCAAAATGCCTAGTTCAGGCCTGGTAAGAAATGACGAATTTTAGGGCGGCCGACTACTAGCAAAATGGTTCCAATTAAAAATAAAAATCAATCAAAAATTCACCTTCGAAAATCAGTTGTCTATCTCTATACTATGCGATAACCTAATCGGCGAGCTACAAATGCGAACCAAAGTTTGTCCACTCAGTCTACATATGCCCATGTCATTGTCAGTTAACGTGAGATTACTTCAAAAAAGGCCGAATACTAGCACATTCACCCTACATGATTTCTCTTAAAATTGAGTTAAGATATGAGTAGTTTCTATAAGCTATTATTAAATTTTCAATTCTATAGAGATAATGATATAGGTATGTGATTTTTTTTCAGTGAACTTACACAGAGTTTCTGGAATTATCCAAGGAGCGACTCACCGACATTATAAAAAGCAATAAATTCAATTTTTGTGAAGAAATTGAAGTGAGTATCTTTTTATTAGGTATTCCTTTTGTTTGAATACATTTCATAGAAAATATATATTTGGAATACTAAAATTTATGTTTAGAATTTCGAAAAAGTACGTATTAGATATATCTAACTATTGGATTTGGTAGGAGGACAAAATTTGCCAAATAAGTACAGAAATCATTTGCAGAACGTAAAAGTATATCGTCCAATTACCGATGATAATGATCAAGATACTATAGGAGGAGAAGATATGATGACCAGGCGCATTCCCATTGCCAAAGACGTCAGTCGTGACAAAACATCGGGAACAACCGTGAAACACATTTTTAGAATCGATAGTCTCACATTTTGTGGCCAGCGTTTTGGATCTGTCTGAAATACAACTTCACCACTTTACTAATGACTTATTGCACACTGCCTTCGAAACTATTCCTCATGCCGACAATTATTCTCCCAAATATATACCTACCCGAAAAAGACTCTCCAGATCATTCCAGCCGCCCGTGGTCCATTGATCACACCAGCCGCCACTGGACTTTTCTCGAAATCCTTTGTCGGCATCCTATTTATATTAACCATGCTGTTATACCTAGGTATATGTTGATGACGATATGACAGTTTTGAAATTGTTAAAAATCTATATTTTGTAATTTTTTCTCTTTTACAATGTTTTAGGTTTAAAGTCACGTAGATTTGATAATTACAGATACTTAACAATCACAAGTTCAATTCATTGATCAAAAATATTTTTTACGAAAAATTGGACCGACTTTATCAGTTGTTGCACTGAAAAATACAAAATAATATCAATCCTATTGGTGCTGGTAATTTTGAAGTTGTCCCGTTGTAGTTTGTTATTGTAGGCACCAACTCCAAAAGAACCAGCACCAATAGAATTAATATTATTTTGTATTTTTCAGTGCAACAACTGATAAAATCGGTTCAATTTTTTTTTAATATTTATTTCACTTTTTTGAGTGTAACATTAGTCATGGAAATTGTTGAACGTTCACTAATACCCAAAAAGATATAGGTAGGTTTAGCTTGTACATAGCGGAAATGCGCATATCACATATTTCAGACTTTACCATAGCGAAACTCGGAAACCGTGACTCTTTTGAAAAAATGTTCAATTTAAACGTTTCCGGATATGTTTCCCTTTCTAATTTTCAAATCTCGAATTTTCGATTTTCGGAAAAATTTATATTTCAGACTGTAGCGCGGAAACGTATGATTATTTTTTAAAATGTCCAATTCAAACATTTCCGGATATGGAATTTTCATTAATTCTGTCGTCTCGGATTTTCAATTTTCGAGAAAAATTTCCCCCTCCACCCCCTTTGGGAGCGGTTTTTGGAAGGAAGGAGATTTTGGATTTGTTTTTTCTCAATATGGGACCATTTCCCAACTCTCCTCTTTCAAAGAAACAAAAATCGTCTAAATCGGAGTACGTTTATTATGCAAAACGCGCGAACAGCCATAAAAAAAGCAATCTTACAACCGAATTGTATACCTTCTCCTGTTTTTGAAGTCGGTCAAAAGCTCAACTTTGTTTTTTTTCTTCATCTTCTAATGTAGCTTTTCAAGGCTCTTATGGCATGGGTCAAGCATAATGTGGAAGATCGTCTGCAATATTTAGACGCTCTAATGAAATGTGTTCGATTTTATCTTATTTCCTCAGAAGATTTGCGTGAAAAAGTGCTTCGAGAGCCTCTAATCAAAGATAATAGACAATGTTTCAGCTATATCAGAGAAGCAATGGAATGGCATTCGATAGAAGGTGAGTCATATTTTGAAACATAACTACATTTTTGCTGATTTCCAAATTTGCACAAAAAACGCTATTTTTTTTCAATTTCAAGACCCTGTATCTCAAAAATGGTGCTTTTTAGAGGGTAAGTTAGGTACTTTTTTGCCTATTTTTGGACGAGCTATCACATCCTCAAGTCCTGCGCATATATTATGAATCACCCTGTATAATAGCCCGTACTATCCCCCCTGGACACTAACTAGATTTTTTTATCGAATTCTTTGTATACTTTCGTTCCTCATTGTATACTCTTACTATATACCTACCCCATACTAGCAATATTCTGGACAGTAGAGTATATACCTTCAACAACTAGACTATGAGTATGAGTGCAACAGAGATAGTTGCGATGTTGGAGGGTTGGAAAAAGTAGCGGTACGAGGGGTATTTGACGGCAGAGGAAGCGCCGCATAACAAAGGAAAATGACACTTGACAGTAGAAACGATAAAGTTCACAATTGCGGATCGCATTCGATATTGTCGCTTCGTCCGCGCCTATGCATTTCTGGTGTCGGAATGCTTATAGTCCAGGCAATCTTGAACTCACAAATCGAATGAAAAATTCAATAGAAGAGAGATTTAAAAGTATTTTTTTCAAACGACCAGTTTTACTAAGACTTGAATAGGTAAACTAGAATAAGGCTTAAGTTCTGAACAAACTTTATCAAAGAATTTCAATCTGTTATGATTATGACATATAGAGTGGGGATGTTTTATTAAAGATATACCTGATCTTTGGTTTGGTTCAAAACAATTATTCACAGTTTTCAACAGTTTTCCGTCTGAAATCCATATATCGAGAGATATTTCCAAATTTAATCATTTCATCGCATCCTTGAAGCTTTCATTTTGAAAATATGGAAGCCAAAATTAGTAACCAGACCCTTAATTCGTATATATGTTGTCCAGACTAATACATATATTATGTGGAGGAAGGCGAGCGACCGAACAAGCTTTCGCCCGAGCGCATCCGGAAGCACCCGAACTCGATCCGCTTTCGCAACGAACGAGACTTCTTCTTCCCTCCCTAGCTGCTAAATGTATTTCTACGAGTACAAGAGAACACCGCCACGACCAGCCGTTTTACTGCCGTCAACAATCATTGTTACAGAGACTTTATATAATAATATAAAAGTTAAGCAAAATGGTCGCGAAATGGCCGTGTGTTACACTCTCCCGATTGAGAGTCGATAATTAAACGAAAATGCCGCGTTGTTCGCAATGAAAATCATGTTAAAAGGACGCGGGAAACTCACCCAGTGTTAAGTTTTATATATATTCTAATTGTTACTTTTTTTGTTGTGTTGAAAGTGTATGAGTGTGAGTGTTTTTCCATCAAATTTTAAAATGCGATGGATTGATCAAAAAAGTGTTGTTGTTTCTGAGTTTATGTGATATTTCCAAGTGTGGTTTTTCAGTTTCGTATTTAGTGATATCGAGAATCTATCCATCCGGATCTTCGCCGGTTGCGACGGACGAAGTAACTTTATAGCAGCAAGCAGCACTGGCTATCGATTTTTTGGGAAAACGGACACGGAAAATTCGAGACTCGACCCGTAAGTTTTTCACTTAATACCCTCTTCTGTTTTAGTAAAATCTTATAGGTACAATGCCGTCTTCGTCTATGCTTTTCTTTCATTTGTTTCTTAATTGACAATGATGACAAGTATTTAGCCCCCATACCTACTTGATTAAATTATCAATTTGAACTAAATACGTATTAAATATTATTTTCAATGTCTATGTTTGATAGGAATTGATAAATATTGCGTAGTTAATCCAGCTTTATTACATTTCTTTCTGCAGAATATATTGAGGATCAATCAATTACATAAATTCAATTTAACAAAAAATTACTTTGGAACTAAAATATTATTGAACATCATTAAAACAAATCATGATGATCATAAAAAAATGTGTCTGATTTTTGTTTGTAATAGCAGGTAGGTATGTTTGATAATTTCTTGACAAAGGTTCTTAAATACCTACCTACTAAAGTTTTTTTGAAATCATTTGAATAGTATTTTATTGTTTTAACATACCTAGCCTTAATCAGTAACAAATTGTTATTTTTATGTGACATTGTTGTGAATCAACAGTTTCTTTTAGGAAATGACAACTAGGTACCTAATTGTTTCTTGATTCAACTAAATAGAAGAGGAGGAGAATTTTTGTCGGGATCACAATGCAATCGTCATTTTGCTTGTATCAAACAGATACCTAATTGTTTTTTTTTTAATTCTGTGGGTACATTCCGCTACTCTGAGCATTGAAAGTTTTCTTTTTAAAGCTTTGTCTTTAGTCAAGTACCTGCTACAAGTTAAAATAACTTTGAAGGAATATGAAATTATCCCTAATACCCGGAAATGTCTATAGGTACCTGAATAGAAGCTTGAGTTTTCAAATGGTTGTTAACACTTTGAAGGTAGGTATTTGGTGATGGAACTTCATTACATACCTATATTGTTTTCTCTGTTTTCTCAGAAGGCAATAAAACCCTTAAAAGGACGAATTCTTCTTTGAATTTTATATAGGTAATACCTTGAAATTTCATCCCTGGTGCCTAAATAGAACTTTTGACATTTTATATAATTACGATAAACTACGTATTTGTATTTTTATTTTTATCAAATTTAATTGGCTTTTAATGCTTTAAAATCTGTTAGGTTAAGATTAGATGATCTTTGATGCCATGCATTTGTTTTTTACTTTGGTTTACAAGACGATCTAGAATATATTTTTTTACAAAAGGTACCTGGGTAATCGTTTCTTGTAGTTTTTTGAATATCGCTTCACTTGCTTTACATATAGGTATCTATGATCCCTTTTGATTAAAAGAATATACCTAAAGATTAATGAAAAGTAGTATTCGAAACCCTAGTGGTTGTTTAGATGTGTCAAAGAAGACCAGTAGCGTAGTTTGATGGATTAACTGGTAGGTATTTACTTACCTATTTTTTATATGTTGAAGGTAATTTTTCTCTGAAAGATTCTCTCATCTTACCGTTACATCAATCTCGAGTTCAATCTAGAGATTAAGCAGTTTCCACAGAATCATTTTAAGCATCAATACTACCTACCAATAAAAATTATATTCAAGTTAAGGAAATTTATTAAGTAGGTACATCTTTTTGCTTACCCCATTCTGAACTGTTGTAGAAAGACTAGGTATAACAACAATCGAAAATAGTGCGGTCATACAATCTGAATTGAATTGAATGCAATCTGATTTTATATAATTATTGTCATATAGGTACCTAGGTAGGTATATACAGCAGGGAAAATAATGCTAGGTATACCTAAGTAAACTCCCCCTTTGAAAACCAAGGACACCTCCCAACAGTTAGGTACGTGGCGACCTTGGGCAAGGTCCCTCATGATGGCTTTGGCTATATTTGAAGGATAAGGGTGAAAAGTACGTACCTATGTGTTCTCCCTTTAGCCTCGTGCCAAACTAGAATTAGGATAGGGGCATGAGTCTTGAAAGTTAATACGACAACAATATGGAATAATATGTTTAATTGATCGAGCAATCAATACACAAAAGAACTCATTCGAAATGTGGTTAGGTTAGGTATGTACATAATATATATATATATAGGTATGGGAACACTTTATTTGTTTTATTTTAATTAGAACCCATATACAGAATTAAGAAACTAATATATACCTATTTCTTCTTAATAATGAGGTATCCGAAAGCATTCAAAGTTATAGGTACATAGACAGGAAATTTATTTTTATCAACAAATTAATTGGATCATCAAAGGAAGCTATATTGTTGATTTATTATTATTATTATTATTTATTTAAAAAGCCTATGGGCCGAAAACGGTAACCAACAAACACATAGGTAGTCGGATGAATGATGAAGGAATAATTGGATGATCTTCTAGAAAGGGATCACAGAAATTCTTTTGGTTTTTCGACATTTTGGAGAGGAAACTGATTCTTATAATTTTTGATTCTAGATTTTTTTCTTCAGACGAAAACCGTACAAACAACGATAAGTACTTCTTTACAACATTCACAGAATAAGGTAGGAAAATATTCAAGCGAAGGTTTCATTATCTGGAAACCATCATCAAGTTTGTTCATTTAGGTATATAGATTGAAACAAAAGTACATCTTGTATTGGATAATCCCTTTTCAATTTCCAAATCAAGAATCTATTACATTATATGATTATTTTGGTTCGTTTTTGATTCGTAAATGAAGTCTTGGATATTTTTTTTTTTTCGAATTCTCGCTAATAATGTGCTATGTATTTTACTGAATTCAAAATCGTTTAATTAAGTGTCATTTTACCATGCGGTAATGTCACGGTTAGGGATCATTCACATGGACGCGTCAATTTGACGGCGTTTTTACAATGGAACAGAATATAGGGTGAATGTGCTTGATAGTAGTCGGCCTTTTTTGAAGTAATCTCACGTTAACTGACAATGACATCGGCATATGTAGACTGAGTGGACAAACTTTAGTTCGCATTTGTAGCTCGCAGATTAGGCAATCGCATGGTAGGTACCTATAGAGAAAGACAACCAATTTTCGAAGGTGAATTTTTGATTAATTTTTATTTTTAATTGGAACCATTTTGCTAGTAGTCGGCCGCCCTAAAATTCGTCATTTCTTACCAGGCCTGAACTAGGCATTTTGGGCCCACATATACAAAATGTAGGTACCTAGGTAGTTTCATCGTAATTTATGAATTTCTATCACACATTGACTTTGCTTCCAAATACTTTTCGACTTTCGTTCATGTAACTTGAAAGGGTTGAATGTTATTTTTGCGGTAAAAATTTCACCAGTGCGAAAATTGTAATTGTAGGTACGGTCCTGGGGGGGGGTCGACCTGAGTATTCCATAGTTTCGGCATATTTCACTTATCGAAGCACGATTTCTCACAGCTTCAAGAGCGTTTGCTAAGTTTTCATCGTTGTGTTGATGAATCTTTGTTTTTGCACGGCCTGACATGACCTAAGGATTGTTAAAATCAACTTTTCCGTGCAAAATTTGTTTGAAATAGCCTCAGAATTCTTGTGGCCATCTTTTGGTAAAATTAAGAAAAGAGTTAAGCTCTCGTAGTCGACCGCCACCAGATTTGATGACTTGTGTAAGATTTTTTCCAAGCGTCGTACTCACGGCCTGCTACTGATACAGGAAATAAGCTTATGCCACACTATACAATAAGACAAAGATAATGTGAATACTGTTCTTATTGAATGCGATAGAGAAAGAATAAAATTGTCCCTCTTGAGCCGGTTGTCGGCCAAGTTACTATCCGAAATTAAGGTACTAGTGGCCGGCCACGTTGTTTTTTTACACAAAATTTATAAAAAGGCATTGTTTCCCATCGAATTAACGTTATCTGACTAAACATCCATTAGCAAAATCACTTATAAAAGCTCTCGATGTTGCACAGCAATTGGTACTTAGTGTTAAAGTTCACCGACTCGATGTTCTGCCCAATATGTTTGGCACTGCTTGACGAACAACTACTTTTTGAGCGGTTTTCGCGGGAATTCCGTTAGATCTGACCTAAAGCGAAGTTGGTATGCTTACAGCTCATAAACTGGAAAAAAGAAACTTGGAAAACGATTGCCATTCAAAATATCTAATCATTAAAACGAATATATGGCCGACCACTGGATGAGGATCTGGATCACAGTCGTTTGGGCCTTTGAAAATAAGAATATGTCTTTGCTAAACACAGATATAGAAAGCTAAAAGTGACAAGTGATGTTTCAATCAATATAAACTATGCAATAATTGCACATGACTCAAGTAAAGGCATGTTCTCTCATTTTTAAAGGCCTAGGTACTGTGGATAAGTTTTTTTTTGGATCACGATCGATATAAATTCGCAATTGCCTCGGGAATTGCAGATAATCCAAGTATATAAAGACACGCTTCCCATTTCAAATGCCTACTGCGAATGTTTTTTTTTTGATTGCTCGACATAACGTCCAAATGAAATAACAAAAGTTTGACCGAAAATTGTTCAAGTATTTAAACATTGGAATAGGTATATATATATTAAATGTACAATAATATTGTTCAAATTTGAAAACTATATGATTCTCTGAAAATCTTTTAATGCCACATGAAAGACAATAATATGTGTATCAACATTTATAAAGAAAATTTTCTCCTTAGAGTTACGGTTTTCTAGGTAAGCGGTGGTATAGAATGGTTAAATTTAAAATATTTGAGCGTATTTTCGTAGCGATGTTCTGAGATCTCTACATAATAACCTAACAAGGATAAGCAGTGTATATATAATACGTGGGTAATAAGATATTATTGGTGAACGTTCAACGATTTTTGTGACCAATGTTACACTCAAAAGTCTGAAATAAATGCTTTTTTACAAAAAAACTGGGCCGACATTATTGGTTGGTGCACTGAAAATAACGAAATAATATTAATTCTATTGGTGCTGGTACTTGTGAAGTAGGTGCCAAAAGTTATCAATCTACTTACCTGCAAATGCACAACTTCAAAAGTAACAGCACCAATAGAATTAATATTATTTCGTAATGTTCAGTGCACCAACTAGGTAATAACGTCGGTTCAGTTTTTTGTAAAAAAGTATTTTTATGTGTAAGGAACTTTTCAACATGGAATATGTAGACCGCAAAGTTGAAGCCTAAAGAGGTTATGCCGAAAATAATAAAAGGCATTGTATGAGAAATACTAGAATATAAATAAAAATAGGAAGATGCCCTTCTCAAAAAAATACGCTAGCATTACACTTTTCCATCAGTTCTCATTGCGTTTTTATCAACCTCCAGTTACAAAATACTTTATTTTATATAGGTACCTACTTTCTCGTATTTTGCCTTGGATTTTTAAGGAACCAAGCTCGAAGACGTTTCTCTTGCAATATTTAAGGTATCTTCAGAATGATTTTCTGCGTACCTATATGTTATTACATTTAGTTGATTTTGGTGATAATACCTACCTATCTAAAAGGGTGTGCTTCTGTTGTTATAACATAGAACACCATTAAATTACTCATGCTTTTTGTCCATTCAACAGAATCAGGTTTCTAAGTTGACCTTCGTCATATCCTAGCAGTTTATAAAATTATTATTATCATCATCATCATCACTGATGGCAAGCTTATTATTCAGGTCGGAATGGCCAGGTACAGAAGAAAGAAAGACTGAAGAAAAAAAATGCAAGAAATCATAGGCCACGCCTATTCACTATAGATATATGTATATACCTATAATTCAGGTTGTTATAGCGCTCCGCCCACTGATTGTGACGTAATTTGACTAAGCACTAGAGTATATTGGAGATGTTTTGGTAATTTTTTAACGGGTTATTTTGCACAAAAATTACTTAATAGATTATACCTAGGTACCTACCTATATATTTTACACATTGTATTTTACTCAAACAATGTCTAGATTTTTTGCTTTCCTGGACAATCCTTCAATTGTTAATTTCGTTAGAAGACAAAAAATAACTATTTTTTTTATCCTAGGTTTGTCGACTGTTTTAGAAAAAAAAGTATAAAGTCTTTGTTAGTATTTCATCTTTGTTTCATGTTTCATAGGTCCTAGCTTATCTATGAAACTGAAGAGAAGGCATTCAAAAGTATCAAATTACGCAAGAAAAATGGAAAACGTTGTTATACATTTTGTTACTTTGTTATTGGACTGGAAACAGGTTTAATCTGTCGTAAAAACGACATAGGGAAGAGTTTTTTTTTTAGTGTTGGTGATAAAATTTATGGGTAGGTATATGTATATACCTATATCTCGATATATCTAGATAGTTGTGTGAAGATACTGAATTCAAAGAGATTTTGAACAAAATATGTTGAATGCTTAAGAAGACCTTAACGACTTTTTTTGTTGTGTACAAGCCTAGGTACCTAAATACTTATATTTGATTGAAGTATAAATATTTTTTACAAAAAATTGGACTGATTTTTTAGTTGGTGCACTGGAAAATACAAAATAATATTAATTCTATAGGTGCTGGTACTTTTGAAGTTGTGCAGTTGTAGTTAGATTGAAAACTTTTGGCAAGAACTCAGTTATGATCGAAATTATAATCGATTTTTAAATAGTTTTTATTACTTTCGGTTCTTGTATCAATGGACTCCGCAGCGATTTCTCAGGCCCCATACGGTCTAGAGACTTGAAATTTCGAATTCGTACTTAGATCGCAGACATCTCGCCGCCTGTTAAGTGTGATCCAATATTGGTAATTAAAATTATCTCATTCAACCAAGATCATTATAATGTCGACATGGAACGACAATGGGATCCGTCACTGGAATTACGCACGAGCATGGAGCGTATATATACGTCTCGTTCTCTGGTATATAGGTACTTTCTGGAAGATTGTCTATGGTTATGTCGCAATAGTCAGACGTCAGACGTTGTTAATTTAAAGTTTAATTTTGTGTTGTGGTAGACAAACAGTAATTTGTTATGGAATTGCTGTTGCTGGCAAACACATATACATAAGTATAGTTAAAATCGAGAAAAGGATAGCAATACTCATCGGTACGGTTTAAATCTTAAATGCCCAATAAAAACTATTTTTAATTTTTTTCAAAAATTTCACTTGTTATTTTTCTCATCCGTTTCTGCGTCATAACTAATTCGCAACAAATTAAGTCTGAACGTTTCCGTTTTGTGAATAAGTGAATAGAAATTCGATAATGTGATAGTGCAAACTTTAAGGACATGTTATACCTACCCCTAAATCTCTTAAGCTCTTTCTACACGATAAATACACATCTGTTGATTCTGGTTATGTGTCAGTAATAGTCTTTTAAAACTTTGTTTCTTATGTAGGATTTTTCTTGAACTACTTATTTATTCTAGCATAATCAATAAAACATTTATTTAATGAGCATATTTACCAGGAAATATACACATCTCCAAAATAAATGTTATTTAATTAAATTTAAGTAGGTACCTAGGTATATGTAATTAGGTTTATTTGCACATATTAAAAATGTTCCCAAGGTTCACACCCAAAAAAAACATTAGACATTAAGTAACAGTATAAAATAATACATGATATAAAAAATACTAGTTAGGTACTCTTTAGATATGACATGCGCAATTTGAAATTTTGAGTTGGTGGAGGTATTCTTCTCAAGAAGTCCTCAGAATATTTTGATTCCTGTCTAGATTAGGGATTTCTGGATATCTTCATTCTAAAAAGAACAATATTTATCATTTAGGTAGGTACTATTAGTGATTCTCTTATAAAAGGTGAGAAGATGGAAAACTAAAAACGAAAATTATTACTCCTAACTTATTTTATACAAGTACCTACTTACATTTTTCGTTCGTACCAGGACTACTGAAATTGGTGTAGACACTGCTCCAACAATACTCCTTGAAAAGAAGTCGGGATTAATTTAAAAAAACTGCATTTTGTTAATTCTGATAATACAGTCAAGTCCAACATGGTGAAGCCAATATATAGTCGAATTTGCATTGAATGCAATTGAATCATACATCGTAAAATTTTCTAGGGGCATTTTCTGCGCGTTACAAATTATAGTGCAAGATAAACATACGTAATTGATCTTTACATCTACCTATGAAAACACTTTGGTCAGGAACTTGACAAATGGTTGAAAAAATTATTAAATTCACCCATTTATGATAACAGCTTTGCATCTGGAAACTAGTTCAGACTTCTAAAAGTCAACGTTCAAGATTTATTAAATTACCCATCAATCTCACATTACCATCCTTCAAAATTAGCAAAAATATGCATCAAAATAGTAAAAATATAAGATGGCGAAAAGTAAAGTTGAACGAATTGATGATTGACTTGTGCAGTGCGTTTGACGTTTGAATACTGTCAATTCCAATGTTGCCAAAACCACCAATATAACGTTCGCGAAATTGAAATATTTTTTAAATCTCAGATCAATCTTCAAAATATACCTACTTTTCTTACTTTATGCTATCACCTCATATAATTAGTTTAATTGAACATGAGATTCGCAAGGTTCATTATTATCTGTACTTATTTTTCAATTTTGATCAAATAGATATACCTATGATAGAGAAAGAGTAGATCGAAAAATTACTAGGTAGTTAATATTTATTATGAATTTTATTCTCCCGTAAGAATTGTATTGACTCAACCTTTGAAGGGCTGTAGGGCGCAGTCCTTAGGAGAAACGTAAGTTCTGAGGCAATTCGACAAATCTACGCATTATCCCCTTTAATTTGACACAAAAGTCTTGAAGACTGGTTCAGGACCTACTCATTGAGAACTCAGAATTTCAATTATCATTATTATTCTTCCGTAAAATTATATTGACTCAACCTTTGAAGGGCTGTAGGGCGCAGTCCCTAGGAGAAACGTAAGTTCTGAGGCAATTCGACAAATCTACGCATTATCCCCTTTAATTTGACACAAAAGTCTTGAAGACTGGTTCAGGACCTACTCATTGAGAACTCAGAATTTCAATTATCATTATTATTCTTCCGTAAAATTGTATTGACTCAACCTTTGAAGGACTGTAGGGCGTATCTCTTAGGAAAAACGTTAATTTTGAGGAAATTCGACAAACCTACGCTGTATCCCCTTTAATATGACCCAAAAATCTTGAAGATCGGTTCAGTACTCACTGATAACTGAGAATTTCAACTGTGTATTAAATATATAGAGATTTATAGCAATATTGTACGTTGGAAAAGCATAAAATATTAACGTCTGCGCTAACTTTTAACGGTTATCTTACAGAATAGTAGAACCAAGCAAAAGTATTTTTCATTACACAATACCCTACTACTACATTCACTACACTACCTACTCACTCACTTTTGTTTTTTTGACGTTCTTCCCGTTCCTGCAATATCAATCTGTACTGTATCCTCGAATCTGTTTGTGTTGATCTACTCAATCGTTGTAAGGCTTGAAGTTGAGGTGTTTCCTCATCGTATGTCTTCTTTAATAGATCTTCAATTAAATCACAACAGACACGAGAAATGTACGCTTTACTTTTATACAAGTTGTTGTTGTTGTTGCTTCTTTGATTGATGTTTGAAGAATAACGTGAAGTAGTTAACAGAACATTGTTGTTGATATTATTATTGTTTTGGTTGCTCATTACGATTTTGTCGTTGTTCTTGTTTGTCTTAAAAACACACGTTGAATTTTGTTGACAGATTGGTAGGTTTAGGAATTTTGGAAATGTCATTTCATGACAGTTCATCTTGAAATAGAAAAATATTTTCTACCAAAAACTGGAGCGAGTTTATTAGTTGGTAGGTACATTGGCAAATACAAAATGAGTTAATAGTCTATTCAGCGGCGGCGGAAGGCGCTATTTTTGACCGACGAACCCCGAACGAAGGAGGTATACAATTCGACTGTCTGCTTTTTCGCGCGTTGTATAATAGTAAACGGGCTCTTACGCCTCAATTTTATTATTTATCTATTTTTGCAAACATTTCATTTATTAGGGCTTTGATATGGCAAAAGCCGCTAAATTAGACTTTAACCAAAAAAAAAAGTTATCCTCATTTAAAGACATTAGGATGAAAATATATTTCCGATATTACTCAACGGATTTTGATGCGGTTAGGTATATTATAGACATCTTGATTTGGAGCAGAATAAATATAAGATTTATTTCATTTAAATTCAAAGGTATAAAAACGCGCTAAAAGTGAAATGTGATGCTAGAAACCCAGCAACATTGCTGATGTTAGATTTATAAGAATGCGTCTTATGACTTAAAAATTAGTTACATATTACTACATTACTATATTATTAATAGATATTTAGCAGAGGCTTTCGTTATTAATTTGAAATGTAAGTCAGCCAAAATTCTACACTATTACTTACATATACCTACATATACAATTTCTCACTTAGCTATATTTAGGGTAACCGTAGGAAATAAAAAAAAGATACCAGCTCAACGGTTTCGAGCAAGTTATTTAGTCACGCAATACTTGTGAATTTGATATCTTTTCGGGATATCATAGTGTACCTACCTAGCTTATCTACATTTTTCTTGAAATAATTTATCGAAACAGAAAAGTTTGTTTTACGGAATATCATGGTATTTAGAGAGACCAATTTGTTAATAATAAATAATAATAGGAATTGAAGAACAACTATATAATCACATAATTGTAAATATTAGTTAGTGGCCGAAATTCGACCGTAATTCATTATTTTTTAAATTCAAACGTTGTTGAGTTTTTTTTTTTTTTTGGTCATAGATATTAATAATTGCATATAATTTTTGGGAATTTCGTTCCATCAGTTGCAAGCTTATAAAAAAAAGGTGTTGTTTGCCAAATTCCTTTCATTACATAGGTATTAACTAACAGTTCAAAAAAAAAATACAAAATGACAGCTATAGTGCGACCAGAAATCTAAGAAGCATATAAATCACCAAACATTTGACTTACCAGCAGGCAGTCTATGTACGCAGAGTTGAACCTGCCTTAGCCATTAAAATTTGTTTTATAGATAGGTATAATTGGTTAAGATAATTATTAAGAAAAATCCCTTGAATATAGTTAAGAATTTTTTATGTATATACACAATATTTTATGATATACCTATAACACAAAAAAACAGTTATAAACATCACGATAATGAATGCGATTATGCCAAATGCTAAACTATTTCATGAGTTATCTTAATCCGGACCTGGAAATATTTCCAAAAAACTCATTTCTTCAAAGACTAATATACCTATAAGTACATACCTATATACCTACGGAAGTAAATTCGTTATCCGATTGAATAGAAACCTCAAATTCATCCTGTTTGATTTTATTATCATATAGCATTTTGTTTGTTTATAAACATTCAAATATATCAATCACATTTTATCGTAATATAATATCTAGAGTGATACGTGGTTACATCATTTCCAGTTTATCAGTTATCATATTATTGTATTTTATAACTCAAACAATAATTTAATACGACGATATATATAGTACCTATAATGAAAAAAAAAGGTCAAAGTCTTTACCTATGACTTCCCTCGACAAACCAACCCGTTACGAGATGGAAACAACCTCGTCGCTTCTACCGTTCTTATATTGACACTTAATATTTTGGACACCCTGTATATATGATTAACGAAAACCGTTACATTGCGTCGCCGGTAGTCCTTCAATATGCATACCAAAATTCGTTGTCCTAGGTCAAGCCGTTATTGAGCTACAACGCCAACAGACTACAGACAGACAGACAGACCGACGGACTTGAAATAGCATGATTTTCTTTGGAAGTTGTGCACAGCTATTGTAGTTAGATAGATAGACTTTTGGCACCAAATTCAGTGCACCAATTACTTAATTAATAAAGTCGCTCTAGTCTTAGGTAAAACATATTTCATCAAAAATATTATGGTTGATCGGTTTCGACATTCGAAAATTCAAATTATAAACATGGGACGTATTCGCATTTATACCAAATATTACTTAAGTAAGTATGGAGATAGATACCAGTCGGTTATATAATTTTTGTATTGACGCTGGTCGTCTGGCCTTGATATTCGTTATATACATAAAAAAAGTCATAGACCGTCGAATATAATCCTCGGCCGTTGGTTCACGAATCGGTGTTTTTCAGTTATCAAGTCTCCACCCCACTATCCACTACACTGTTATGATTTTTTATAGATCAATAGCCTTTTTTAACCTCCTGTATATAACTATAATTATCGATTCTGTGGAACACTTATAGAATCACTCGTGTGTCCGTCTGTCCGTCGTTGACAGTCAATTATCTCCGAATCTACTCGACCACCGATTGAATTGAAATTTCGTGCAGATATCAATTTCTGTGACCCAAACGCAGAGGTGTGACATGAATAGATGACATCTGTATTTTGGGGGGGAGGTGGAAAATTAAAAAAAAATGCATCGTGTGACGTATCAAATGGAAGGTCTTGCTGTGAAGATCTTTTATGTATTTTTTTGTAATTTTAAAATAAATAGTTTCCAAGTTATTCAAAAAAATAGACGAAAATTGACCTTTCCCCCCTCCTTATCTCCGAAACTACTGAACCTAAAATGTTGAAAAAAGTACAGAAATTAGTTTTCTACTTAGAGATCATAGAAAAACCTATGAGAACTCCATAATATTAAAATAACACAGTTTATCACTCAATATTGACAAATTTGGGTCAGATTTAAAAAAATACATGAACGTACGGAACCCTCTGCAGGCGAGTTCAACTCGCACTTGCCCAGTTTTTTTAAAGAACATTTTTTATTGGTCTCTTTAATTTTGCCTTCTCAAATTTTGACTATTTATTCTATTGACCCTCAACAACCAAACATAAAGAGAAACTAGTTCAGTCTTCTGAAATTCTACGTAGGTAGAATGTTTTATCAAATATCGAAGTATATGATAGTAGATCTTAACCATAGCAGATTATTTTAACATAACACATAACACAAGACTCGCCAACTACTTACTTCGATCACTTTCCACACCAAAAACAGCTTGTTCCATAGCACAACTTCAAATATTTATGATTTTTTGCTTTAACTATCTGTTGTTATTTTATATTTTTTTGTGCATTATTATACAATGCAGTCGTTCGTAGTTTATTTCTTAAAATGAATTACCTTGTTAATAAAATAATCAAAAATTGTAACTATGTTGGCTTTAAATACATTTTACTTCAAATATATCACAAAATAAGTTGTTGAAGCACTGAGTATACCTACGTAATCTTTTATTCAAAATCTCTTGGATTTCAATATCCGCAACTACCTATATAAATTTTATCACCGACTCTAATAAAAAAGAAACACTTCCCAATGTCATTTTTACGACAGATTAAAACTGTTTTCATTCCAATGACAATGTAACAAAATGTAACAACAACGTCCTCCCGTTTCTCTTTATTACCAAGTAATTTGATGCTTTTGAATGTACCCACACACCAGTTTTCTAGAGATGTATAAGACGCTAATGTTGCAACAACAAAGACTTTTCAATTTTTCTAAAACAGAGTCGACAAGCAAATGGGATAGAAATTGTATTTGAAAACAGAATCGTTATTTATTATACAAGGGAAAAAAATTATTAGACTTTGGCTCGAGGTTGTCTGACTTATTATAAGCCCTACAAACCCCTACCGAGATGCAAATAGCATATGTGTGGGTTGACCTGGACTAAATAATGAATTAAAATCTGCAACCTTAACCAGCATAAAAATCTACATAGTAGATAATTTCTGTATTTTTTTTCAACATTTTAGGTTCAGTAGTTTTGGAGATAAGGACGGGGGAATTGGACAATGTTCGTCTATTTTCTTGAATAACTTGGAAACTATTTATTTTAGAATTACAAAACAATACATATAAGATCTTCACAGCAAGATCTTCCATTTGATACGTTACATGATGCAGTTTTCAATTATTTTTTGGTTTTAGAGTGTATTGAATTCACATTCACAAGAAAAATCGTTTTCAGCAATTAATATTCCCATTTTAGAAATTTTACAGATTATATTTCGGATATCAATATGAACCCGATAATGTCATAGGAAAAAATAGTCCTATGATTAAGCTTTGAGGTATTAATCTGGAGTTCCTCGGTTCGAATTCTGATCACCTTTAAGTTTTTTTTTTCAACAAAACCCATTTTTTTTTTAATAAAAGTTGTTAATATGAGATTCTGGAAATTTTATCGGAAATTTTCAATGAAATTTTGTACATATCTAATATATTGCGACCTTTAAGGTACACATTAGCTATTTCAAGGAAGGGTTAGCAGATTTTGGTAAAAAATAGCAAAGAGGTGTTTTCAGAGTCGAGAAATCGATGGACGATACTTTCATATTCAATCGGTCTGACCCTCGAGGTTCACACTAGCTATTTCAAGAATGGCTCCGCAGATAAAAGTTTCAGAATGTATGTGTTTGGGGGTTGAGAAGTCGATTGGTGATACAGCTGAGTTCTGGCATGTTTCACATTCATATTTATTTTGAAATCTTTAAATTCTGAGCCATGTGAATGATAAAAGCAAGATTTACCGATCGCAATACACTTTTAACTATAAATATTCACATTTTTGATCTTTAGGGTAACTATTATAGACCCACTCTAAATTCTGTGTTATCCGCTAGCAAAGCTCGGTCGCCCAGATATTGTATTGTAATACCTTATATTTTAGAATCACCTACCTATATAACAATAACGATGAAGAATTGTAGAATTCCATTTGTAGATTGCATCAAAAACATACTTTCAACAGAGATTTAACAAACAATGGTATACGTACCTTCTTGGTGAAAAGATAAACCAAATATGGAAACATAATGGTATAGTTAAGTACTTATAATAATATGTGGGTATAGGTACCATAAGGTCATTGACTTGTTTGTATTAATAAACAACAACAAAAATACTTGCAAAAACTGTAAATATTATATTTTTCATGCAAGCATGTTATGTTAATATGTAATATATGAATTTATTATATCTTTTGTTTATAATGATTCTAATTTACATTTTAGATTAAAATATAATAAAACTATTTAATTCGTTAAATAAAATAAGAATATACATAATATACTTATATATATATATATATATATATATATATATATATATATATATATATATATATATATATATATATATATATATATATATATATATATATATATATGTGTACCTATATGATTTTTGTTGAGGATGCAGTCATTTGATAAATAAAATTCTTTGTATTAAACCGAGCTTTCGAGAATGTTTATTTTCTTCTTCAGGGCAAAATTCGTGAATTTAGAAGAAATCAACTACAAACAGGAAGGATTTTTGTTAACTTTACGAATTATGCCTTGACAAAGAGTATAAACATTCTGGAGGTATACAATTCGATTGTTTGTTTGCTTTTTTATGTATGGCTGCTCCCCAGTTTTGCATAATATAGATTTTTGATTAATTTGAAAGAGGAGAGTTAAGAAATGATCCTATATTTATAGAAACTCAAATCCGAAATCTTCCTCCCTCCAAAAAAAAACCGCCTCCGGAGGGGGTGGAGGAGTTTAAAATTTGAGACAGCAGTATTGCGGATAAGACCATATTCGAAAACGTTTAAATTGTACATTTTTTTCAAAAGAGTTACGATTTTCGAGCTACGGCAATGCTAAAGACTGAAATGTGTGACATTCCGCTATATGTGAAGGGGTATAATTTTTCGAAAATTGCAAATATGAGACGGTCAAATTAAAGAAGACATTATATGTAGCCACATTTAAATTGTACATTTTTCAAAAGAAGTTAAGGTTATTGATTTACAGCAATGGGAAAGTCAGAAATATGTGTATTTCTGCCGCGATGTTTCAAGATCTCTGAATAATAACAAATAAAAGCAAATAATATACATGGGTATTGTGATAAGAACACTATATTATTTGATATTAGTGAACGTTCAGTGATTTTCATGAATAATGTTTTATCAAAATATTTTAGCAAAAATTGAACCGACTTTATTAGTTTGTGCACTGAATAATACAAAATATTATTAATTCTATTGGTGCTGGTATTTTTTTTTGTAAAAATTTTGTTATTAAGTAAATGAAAGTTTATGCAACAACCCTTAAAAAAACATGTTTATTTTCTCAAAATACAATTATTTTTTTTACTTATTCCACAAAGTCATAGCACAACCTCTTTATAGGTACAATAACATAGAATATGCAATAAATTTTCTATAGACCAAACCATGGAAAATGATCAAAAATTATCCATTTAAACAACAACATTGTATTGAAAGTCAACAGGAGCAACATTATTTTAAAATAATATGACAAATTAACATTGACAACAACACTTTGTTGTACAGTTCTTACAAATTCCTCCACCTGTCTGTTATCGCCTTGAGCAAAAATGCTGGATTCCATGCCGAAATCTTCTGGCACAAGAGCAGCCAGAAATTCATTCTCTATTGCTGTGAAAAAGGGAGAAAAAAAAAACAATCTTAAAAATACGTTCCTAAAGTCAGCAGAATACCGATTTGGTGCTTGTAAAGCATGCTAAGTGCTCATTTAGTGCTCTATTCAGAAATGAATTAATCTTAAAGAAAGTATAAGTATATTGTTTTGTTTCGCTGTAGAGCCTTTTCGAATAACAAAAAAAATGGTTTAAGTGAAAAATGGTAACATCTAAAATACTTGAGCGTATTTCCGCAGCGATGTTTTGAGATCACAAATATAACTACGAGCAAAGAATATATGTGGGTAATAGGATAAGTACTATCCTCATTGGTATAAGTGAACATTCAACGATTTTCGTGACTAATGTTACAATCAAAAGTGTGAAATAAATATGTTTTACAAAAAAAAAATGGACCAACGTTATTAGTTGGTGCACTGAAAAGTATAAAATAATATTTATTCTATTGATGCTGGTACCTACTTTTAAAGTTGAACTACTTGGATAAATTCCGTTCTGTTTATCTAAGATTATGCGTAAAATATTTTTCTAATCTAGAGGGCCACGATCAACTTTTGAAACTGCGATTGTTACATATGATCGATCCTATTTTCAATAGTTTCAAAAGTTTGTCACTCGATTCTATCATTTTAACAGAGAATAAACAGTCAAAATCGGCTAAACTTACAACGATATATGGAATCATTGTATTTGATCGAGTATTTGATAATGTGGCCGGTCGTTTGTTCGCATTTTATATAAATATTTAAAAAAAATAGCCCGACTTTAATTAGTTGTTGCACTAAAAAATACAAAATAATATTAATTCTATTGGTGTTGGAACTTTTGGAGTTGGTGCCTACAACAACAAACTACAACGGCACAATTTCAAAATTACCAGCACCAAAAGAATTAATATTATTTTGTATTTTTCAGTGCAACAACTGATAAAGTCGGTCCAATTTCTTGTAAAAAATATTTATTTCACATTTTTGAGTGGTAACATTAGCCATGGAAATTGTTGAACGTTCAATAATACCCAAAAAATTATAGGCTTAGCTTATACTTGTTATTTATTATTCAGTGATCACAAAACATCGCGGCGTAAATATACATATTTCAGATTTTACTGCTGTAACTCGAAAACCGTGACTCAATTTAAATGTTGCTACATATAATCTTTTCTTTAATTTGGCGGTCTCATATTTTCAATTTTCGAAAAAAAAATTGCTCTTCCACATAGCGGAAATACACATATCTTATATTTCAGACTTTACCACTGCAAAACTCGGAAACCATAACTGTTTTGAAAAAATGTTCAATTTAAACGTTTCCGGGTATGGTTCCTTTTCTAATTTTCAAATCTTGAATTTTCGATTTTCGGAAAAATTTGCCAGGCTTCCACATAGCTGCAAAACGTATTTCAGACTGTAGCGCGAAAACGTATGACTATTTTTTAAAATGTCCACTTTAAACATTTCCGGATATGGAATTTTCATTAATTCTGTCGTCTCGGATTTTCAATTTTCGAGAAAAATTGCCTCATCCACCCTCTTTGGGGGCGGTTTTTGGAGGAAAGGAGAATTTGGATTTAATTTTTCTCAATATGGGACCATTCCTCAACTCTCCTCTTTCAAATGAAACAAAAATCATCTAAATCGGAGTACGTTTAATATGCAAAACGGGCGAACAGCCATAAAACAAAACAAACATACAACCGAATTGTACCTATACCTTCTCCTTTTCTTGAAGCCTGTCGAAAAAGCGTCTAGGCATTTTATAGAAAGATGGATTTTATAATCTGGCTACGACATATATACATTACATCCCCCGTTTGGCAGTCGGTCAAAAAATATAGAAGCAATCAATTTTGGAATACAGCACCGAGTAAGCACTTGATATTGCTCTACAGGTAAATATTGTTCAGTTTGGATTATTAATCTGTTTTTTAAGGAACATTCTTAGATATTATTTGAAAAAATATAATAGCAGTTAATTCTTACTTCTGATGTCGTCCATTCTGTTTTTTGTTGCTGGTGTCTTCCCCTACGGCTTTGTGATTGCGTTCTAATTATTCCCGTCTCCTCCTTTTTGTTGTAAACTATTTCCCCATTCAAGTAGCAAATTTTTGAAAATGTTTGTTCCCATTCAAAATCACTCTTCTAAGTAAAATTATGTGCTTCCTATATATATTATGTATTTTATATATCGTCTCTAGAGTTTTTCTCCTCAACCTTCTTGATTGAATTTCTTCCTTTTGCAAATATCAAATTTGAAACATTCAAATCTTAGCACCACACATCAAGAGAATCCAATTGGATAATTTGACATTATTTGACAGGACTAAATAGCAACCATGACCGTTTTTGGGCTAAGAAATACCTATTGGTAATATTTAACAATGAAAAAATGTACCTATCTTTGTTTTTTAAATTCTGTTCTCAAGACTTTTTTAACTGGAATGGAAAGAATCTTTTCACTCCCAAATAGAATCATCCTTGCATTCTATTAAGCGGTAGTAGGTATCTTGCAAAATTAGCAAAAATATGCGTAGAATAGTAAATATAAGTTCGCGAAAAAGTAAGGTTAAACGAATTGATGATTGACTTGTGAAGTAATATATTCAACATTCAAGTGCTGTCAATATCAATGTTGCCAATTCTGCTGCCATTAATATAACTTTCGCGCCATTAGATTATTTTATGAATTCCATTTCCAAGAATATTTGCTTTTGAAAAAAATCTACGACAATAATAACTGAACTTAACATATTACCTATACAAATTTATAGTTTAACTTTTCTTTTTAAATGGTAGGTGTTGAGTGTTCTTGGGTCACATATTGAATGTATTCTTTTAATTGAAAATGAAGACGAACTAGGTATTGAATTTTTGCAATAATCATAGCGTTTTAGAGAATTCCAAAAAATCTGAGAATTGTGGCAATGATATGACATCATTATTATCTGTTTTGCTCTAAAGCAAGTATTTGCAAAAAATAAAATTTTTATACAGCTAGCTAATAGAAGTAATATTTTTTGGCCGGTGTATGTTTTAAATTTTCAAATGAAAAGATTATTATTATATATATAGTTAAAATGTCAAATGTTTGTTGAATCTGTCACCGCAAAATATATTATTTAGGTAGGTACTTACAAAAAAATTCTCTGCTGCTTTTTTCTACCGAAGATGTTGGTGGTACTTCTTCCTTCCTTTGTTGATTTTCTGTCTCTTATCAAATTAAAAATTATCACTATCTACTCCTGTGGAAACTTTTTTTAGCTAAATATTTTATTGTGTTTCATACTAATACTTGAATTTTGACAACGAAAAAGTCATTCAAATGTCAAAATTATCACTATTCAAATATAAGTACATTTGTATATACTTAATATAAAGTGTCTAAATATATAAATATATTATTATGAAAAGTTGATGATTGCATTGTTTCTTTGATTGATATGTTTTTGACCGACTTCCCAAAAGAAGGGGGGATACAATTTGTCTGTATCTTTGTTTATTTTATGTATGGAACATCGAAAATTATTAATTATTGGTGCAATGAAAAATTTCAAAAATTAAGTTAATTCTTTTAGTGCTGGTAGGTACTTTTGGACTTTGATGCCAAAAAGTCTCTTCTATTAACCTAGAATCAAAATTCTTTGGAATTTTTCATTGCATCAACTAATAAAGTCGCCTATATTTTATATAAAATCCCTCGATTTAATATCATCCATAGAAGAATAGGTATTATCCATGTATATGTATATATTGTAAGTAAAATGAATCTGCATGTTTCCAAAAGAGAATCTCCAATCCAATGGAGAAGACTGTGGATGGATAATACGAATGCAACGTTGCCACTATACGCGAACACACGTAATCTCATCTCTCGAGAGTTCACTCTGTTCAATCGCACAATGTGGCAATGTGGCCAACACTCGCTAGCTCGCTGCTGCGGCCCTTGCTTCTGGTTGAGAGTGCATCGTTGCCAGATTGTTTTCAATGCTTTCAGTAGATCTAATATTTTCAGTAAATTCAGTAGAAAATTTTATTAAAACTTGAGGAATTCTGTAACAAAATTTTATTTTATTTTATTATTATACAAATGACAATTTAAAAATATTGTAGATATACAAGGTATATTAAAAAAAAAATATGATCTTTTTATACAATGAAAAATAATTCAAAATAATGTTGATTTTATTGTTGCATTTTTGAAATGGTCGAAAATTGTTGAATTCGGACTTATATTTAGTGATTTCAAAATATGTCGGTAACAATCTTGCACTTTCTTACAGTGTGTGATTTAAAAAAAAATGTTCCAATCCTCCCCCTTTTGTTGGTGGTGGTGGTATTTTGGGGGGAATGGAAATATATTGGCAACCTGCATGTTTACCTAAGTCACTATAAACATCTCATAGTTACTTATGGAATATCCATCCTAAGAAAAGAACTTGAAATAAAATTTAATCGATTCCCAAAAGGAATTTATCGTTGATCTACTGAAAAATCATTAGATCTGGCAAACGTGCCTCGTTGTGAGTTGGGTGAATTAAAGTGACTATACTCGAACGCAAACGACAAAAGAGATATACCGCCGTAAGCTCAAATGCGGAACGATAGGTCAGCTTTAAGAGAGCCGTGTTAAAGCTGCGATCTTGTATTTAGTTGGTATATGATCATTTTTTTTCAGTTTCGTTTTCTGTCTCTCTTTTTTCAATACGCCACCAGCAACTAGCAGCTATCTAGTATCTGCTTTACTATATACAACGTTTGGTTGTGCTCCGTATTTTTTGACCGACAAACTCCGAACGGAGGAGCTATACAGAAGTTTGCTTTTTTTTGTTTTATGCATGCCTTTTATATAGTAAAAAAGGTACTTCGATTTTGATGATTTTTCATTCATTTGAAAGAGAAGACTTGAGAAATGATATGGTTCCATATTCGCAAACACTCAAATCCGAAATCTCCTTCCCTCCGAAAAACACCCCCGAACCGAAGGAAGTGCAGGGGGCAGTTTTTTTCTAAAGCCGAAAACCTGATGTGGTTTAAATTGAATATTTTTTCAAAAGCTTTACAGCGATGTTAAAATCTGAAATATGTGTAATTTCCTCGGTATTTTCGCTATGTGAACGGGCAATTTCTTTCGAATATTGAAAATTTGAGGGAACTACATAAAAGAACAGTTTTTTTGTGGCAAAATTTATAATGAACATCTATTCCTTTGGGTTACGGTTTTCTAGTTAAAACAGTCGTGAATTTTATAATATGAGTATTTCCGCGACGATGTTAGATATCTGATGAATAATAGCAAATACAAACAAAACATAAATGGATAATTTTTTTTCGTGACTAATGTTACACTCAAAAGTGTGAAATAAATATCAAAGAAAAATTGGACCGAAGTTATTAGTTGGTGCACTGAAAAATAAAAAATAATATTAATTCTATTGGGGCTCGTACTTGTGAAGTTGGGGCCAAAAGTTATTAATCTAACTGCAACTGCACAACTTCAAAAGTAACAGCACCAACAGAATTAATATTATTTTGTATTTTTCTCTGCACCAAATAATAATATCGGTTAAATTTTTTGTAAAAAATATTATTAGCTGTTGGTTGTTGGTGTCGCATATATAAGGTACAATATCTGGAGACCGAGCTGTGCTCGGGTAAAACAGGATTTAAGATGGGTCTTTAAAGAGTTACTAAGGATATTTAAACTTATCAAAAAATTTGCATATCTCTGGTTAAAATGTATTGCGATCGGTAAATACTGCTTTTATTGTTCACATATTCGTATGTTATAGATTGCGAAATAAATATTAATGATAAATATACCAAAACTCAGCTGTATCACCAATCGACTTCTCAACCCCCAAACACTATACAGAGGTACTGAAATTTTTATCTGCGGAGCCATTTTTGAAATACCTAGTGTGGACCTCGAGGGTCACACCGATTTAATATGAAAGTGTCGTCAATCGATTTCTCTACTCCGAAAACCCCTTTTTGCTAATTTTTACCAAAATCTGCTAACCCATCCTTGAAATAGCTGGAGTGTACCTTGAGGGTCGCAATATATTAGATATGTACAAATTTTCATTGAAAATTTCCGATAAAATTATTAGAAACTCATATTAACATCTTTTATTTTAAAAAATCGGTTTTGTTAAAAAAATGTCAATGGTGATCAATATTTGAACAGAGGAACTCCAAAGATTAAAGGTGTTTCCAATCTTTACCGTCGGTTAGTAAGTTGTCATTTTCGGGCATTGCGAATTAAAGCCATTGCGCATCTTTATCACTGCGTGTGGGAAAAAACACGATTATGTTCCCAAATCCTAAATGCAAGGTTGCCAGTGTTGTGACTGTAGTATTAGACAGATTAGTTTCGTACACAATCATTTATTATATACTCTTCAACAAAAATCTGTTGGATTTTAAGGGTTATGTGTTTTTTACTTTCCTACGCTACTATAGTAGCTGTATAAGGAAAGTATTGTAATCGTGTGAAATTTTCGGTATCGAGATTTTTGCAAATATTGACGTTTCAGAGTTTTCTAAATCTAATAAACATATGTTCAGCCATTGGTCTGTCTGTCTGTCTGTCTGTGTGTCCGTCCGTCCGTCTGTCTGTGGCAGCATTATCTCGGGAACGGATCGGTATATTTTGTTGCTTTCTTTTTTATTTTGTTTGGTACCAATATCACTCGCCTGTGGCACTAAATGAAAATCCTGTATACACTGGGTGTTGAGCTATAGTCAAAAAACGTGATTTGCTCAAGACTGTAGCGCAAAAACGGCTCTAAGGATTTTGATTAAACTTGCCTAAAGTATTTCTTCTGAGAGCCCTTTACCACCCACATATAGCGCCATCTCTGACAAAAAGCACAAAAAAAAGTTATGGTTGAATAAAATTCCGCATTTTCCACATGTTTCTTCAGATTCTGGCTAAACGTTTCATCTTGTGAAAAAATGTTACATGACCATTGTTGTTTGTCTTTAGTTGGTGCCTACAACAACAAAATAAAATGGCACAACTTCAAAATTACCAGCACCAATAGAATTAATATTATTTTGTATTTTTCAGTGCAACAACCGATAAAGTCGGTCCAATTTCTTGTAAAAAATATTTATTTCACATTTTTGAGTGTAACATTAGTCATGCAAAATTGTTGAACGTTCACTAATACCCAAAAAGTTATACGTAGGTTTAGCTTGTACTAGCGAAAATACGCATATCACATATTTCAGACTTTACCATTGCGAAACTCGGAAACCGTAACTCTTTTGAAAAAATGTTCAATTTAAATGTTTCCAGGTATGGTCCCCTTTCTAATTTTCAAATCTCGAATTTTCGATTTTCAGAAAAATTTGCCCCTTCCACATAGCTGAAACACATATTTCAGATAGTAGCGCGGAAATGTATGATTATTTTTCAAAATGTCCAATTTAAACATTTCCGGATATGGAATTTTCATTAATTCTGTCGTCTCGGATTTTTAATTTTCGAGAAAAATTGCCCCGTCCATCCCCTTTTGGGGGCGGTTTTTGGAGGGAAAAATATTTTGGATTTGATTTTTCTCAATATGGGACCATTTTCCAACTCTCCTCTTTCAAATGAAACAAAAATCGTCTAAATCGGAGTACGTTTACTATGCAAAACTCGCGAACAGCCATAAAGAAAGCAATCTTACAACCGAATTGTATACCTTCTCCTATTTTTGAAGTCGGTCAAAAAATATCTTATTTCGAGTTTTCTCTGAATTCAATGGAGTTAGTCGTTTTGTAGAATCAGCGAAAGTTGCGTCAAAAAAATTATCGCCATCTAAATCGCTATATTTATTGATGTATATATTATATACCAGGGAAAAACCTAAAATTTTTTGGTGTTTTTTTTTTCAATAATCCCAAATGTAATTTACCTACGTATCAGTTGGTTAAAAGCTGTCGGAAATGTTTCTTCTTCTTTATATCTCTACAGCATCCAAGTTATACAAGTTCTTCTACAACCAAATTTAAAATGTCTGTGGGATATATAAGTATATAATATAACATGTATATTTATTTATATATCTACCAAAAATAACTCTGTCAACGGAGTTTCCATAATATAAGTAGATACATCAGCATACCTAATATATTCTTATATATACATAGGTAGGTATATAAGTTAAGTATACGATAGAAGTGACAAATCTTTCAGACATATATAGGTAATACCACCATAAAAATATATCATAATAACCTAAAAGCGTTTAAATTTAAACATTTTAATTTTATATGATGATATAACATGACCTTGAAAATACCGTTTTTTTTTCTCGAGTGTTCCAAAACAAAACTCATTCGAAGTATGCCATATTAAATATGAGAATATGTCTTTACTTAGGCCATCTGAAACATCATCAACTTTTCAACTTTTTCGAGTAGAAATATTTACTAAGTAATTCCTTAGAACATTAGCCACCTGCTGTAGTAAAAATCCCTTAGATAGGTTCGTCTTGTAATTGAAACAAAAACATCTTGACTGCAATGCAATACCTAATTAGAATATTAATAATTTAACATGATAAAAACATTTTTTATAAAATATTGGACCGACATTAGTAGGTGAACAAGTGAAATTTTTGAAAAAAAAAATAAAAATAGTTTTTATTGGGCATTTAAGATTTAAACCGTACCGATGAGTACCTACTATTGCTATCCTTTTCTCGATTTTAACTATACTTATGTATATGTGTTTGCCAGCAACAGCAATTCCATAACAAATTATTGTTTGTCTACCACAACACAAAATTAAACTTTAAATTAACAATAACGTCTGACGTCTGACAATTGCGACATAACCATAGACGATCTTCCAGAAAGTACCTATATACCAGAGAACGAGACGTATATATACGCTCCATGCTCGTGCGTAATTCCAGTGACGGATCCCATTGTCGTTCCATGTCGACAAAATAATGATCTTGGTTGAATGAGATTGAATGAGATAATTTTAATTACCAATATTGGATCACACTTGGAGTTTAACAGGCGGCGAAATGTCTGAGATCTAAGTACGAATTCGAAATTTCAAGTCTCTAGACCGTATGGGGCCTGAGAAATCGCTGCGGAGTCCATTGATACAAGAACCGAAAGTAATAAAAACTATTTAAAAAAATACCAAATAATATTAATTCTATTGGTGCTATGTTAATCTCCTTCTCCAAATGAATCAAATAGTATCAAAGTCGGAGTAAGTTTTTTTTCTTCGTCCTATTTTGCAATGGCTATATACAGATTAAAAACGTTTTTATTTCATTCCAAAATTGTTTCAATAGAAAATTTTGAATTGCTGTAGGATTTTTTTCGGATTTTCTTCTCTGTATTTGTCTTGTCTTGGATTCAAAATATGAATCTTTAACCAAATATATAGCTGAGTTTTTTTTTATAAACAAAAAAACAAACGTTAAGCAGCCAAACAATACTTATATCTGCCGATTGATTATGAATAATTTCCATTTCATTTTTTCTATTGCAGATGGTGTGTGTGATGATATTACTGTGACAAGAAGAAGTGTGTGAAATTTGTGCATAGTCAAGTTGGCGCGGGCGGCACCGAGGAGTCTCAACATCTCAACAAGAACAACAACAACAACTGCTGGTCCCCTGCATCGACAACATCGTGATGCTCGGGAGCCCTGCTGGGCCGGGGGGTGGAAACGCCCATCAAAGGGGAGGACTATGGCCCCTCAACTCGGCCACAGCATCAACGGCAACCACTAATACATTTGCAGCTGATAGTAAGTTTATTGTTTCTGTTTTCTTCTTCTCTATTATTGCACAAAGTTAAATAACTTTATTAAATCTTTCAATTTTGTAACCATTTATTCATCTTTATGTATTGTCAGTATTTTAGTAACAAGGAGCTTATCTTTATATATATATAGCGACGTTGTCATAATAATCCATTAATATATAAACAGTAAATAATAACGGACCCAAAATTGAGCTCTGCGGGACTCCATAAAATTGACTGTAAAAACATTAATAAGAACAACTAAGCACTGAAATCTTTTTCAAGATATACCTAGTACCTCATCAAATTACACCTCCTCCTCTTATACTAATTACATGCACGTTTAATTTGTTCGCAGGTATTGGAAAATATGGCGTCTATTCTCTGTTTCCTGGTGGACCGAGTTTCGGCAGTGCCTTGTACTCACATGCCAGCACAATTGGCCGATTTGCGGCAGCAGCCTCGAGTCAGTTTCAACAACAATCGACAACAGGTGGCGGCAGTACGTTTCATGCTGCTCAAAAATGTAAGTTCCTACCCATTCACACACACATATATTCAAATAAAGCGTTTGTTGTTTTATGGTGATACTCTTGGAACTCTCGTTTTTTGCATCTTTGGTGCAAAACTCGAAACAAATGCTGGCCAAGCGTGATCTAATGTATTTGAATAAACGGAACACCCCATCATGTAATCCGATAAAATAGTAGGTAACAAAGCATGATATAATTTTAATAAATAATTTTTGTCAAGGATATATTTCATTTTATAGAACACCGAGAAGGAGGTATTTTACTTTTTTAATTTTTTACAATACCACAAATAACCACTACAATGTAACAACAGGTATATTAAATTGCAATAATCCATTAATATAGACATTGAGTAGTAATGGGCCCAAAATTGAACCTTGAGGGACTCCACAAGTGTCAAAACTACAAAGACTTTTAACACCATTAGTAACAAATCTGTCTGAGAAATATAGTTTCGCATCAAAGCATTAACAATCTCTCTGAATCCAAGATCACTCAATATAATTATCACAGGCATTAAATAGATAACCAGAAATGCAGGTTTTGATGCTATGCTTCTTTTTGATCGATGAACCCCGAACGGAGGAGGTATACAATAATTCGACTATCTGCTTTTTTTTTGTTTGTTCGCGCGTTTTATATAGTAATCGTACTCTCTGATTTTGATGATTTTTGATCAAATTGAAAGAAAGGGCTTGAGGAATGGTCCATTTTCATAAAAACGCAAATCCGAAATCTCCTTCCCTCCGAAAACCGCCCCCGAAGGGGGTGTAGGGGGTAAATTTTCTCGAAAATCGATAATCTCTGCTGGTATAATTGATGACAATATCCCGAATCCTGTTATGAGATTTCTACATAACATAACAAGGACAAGCAAAGAATATACGTTGGTAATAGGATATTATTGATATTAGCGAACGTTCAACGATTTTCGTGACTAATGTTACATTCAAATGTTCGAAATAAATATTTTTTTATGACAGAAGAATTTCAGTTCATGTTCAAACTTAAATTTAATAAAGTACGGTTGAATTTCGATCACTGGGCCTTTATTTGTTGATGACAATTTCATAAAAACATTGTGCTGACTTTGGTAGTATGATAAGGCGTCAGTCCTACACAAAAAGAAGAAAACAGGAAACCGGATGTAATTAGTGTGTGTGTGTGACATAATGCTATCAAATTCCAATAATATTTGCTTTTGACCGACTTCCCAAGCTCTCAGGTTTTATTTTTTATTTTATAAGATAATGAAATGAATATTTTTCACAAAAAATTGGACCGACGTTATTAGTTGGTGCACTGAAAAGTATAAAATAATATTAATTCTATTGGTGCTGGTACTTTTGAAGTTGAGCAGTTGCAGTTAGATTGATAACTTTTGGCACCAACTTCACAAGTACCATCACCAATAGAAGTAATATTATTTTGTACTTTTCAGTGCACCAACTGATAATTTCGGTCCGATTTTTTGTAAAAAATATTTATGTATGTTTTTTATATCAGTTAATAAGGTCGCTCCTAAATTTCGTAAAATAAAATATTCAAGAAGGTAGAACTCATAGACATCTGAACACCTAGACCAAGCATTTCATTCGTAACATGTATCCAAAGGCGATCTGTTATTGTTAGAGAATTGTTTTGGTATTTTCCATGTGTAAGAGAGAGAAAAAAAAATCCTATAGGAAATTTTGGCAACAGTGTACGTCTGTAGAAGCGTATAAATACGTAAAGCGTAGTAGCAGCACTCAAATTATGAATGGAACAACGCACAACAATATTCCGACTAGCGACGAAAGCTGACGCATTCATACGGACGCCTAAATTATCCGTTCCTGTGTTGCCAAACTTAACTCAATCGATCGATATCGACTGATGATCCCCTTATTTCACAAATAAAAATTTTATTTTGTGTTGTAAAATATAAATTTGGTACATAATTTAATCTGCAGGTGTTTCTGAATAATCAGTAATAACTACTTCAACGACTACCTTTCAATTACGTCTGAATGTCTTTGATTATTACTATATAAATCAGAAGTTGTCATGAAACATAAGAAGTTTGGCAAATATGATAGATATCATATCATATCAGTCGGACACGAACCATTATGGACCAGAAGAATAATGGTCTTGAGATGTTGGATCGCTCTGAAAGAGGCGGCTATGCATGGTCTAGGTGTTCAGATGTCTATAACTTTAGTTCTTTACCTAATATTTAATATTAGATTTAAAATTACGACGCCAATGAATCAAAAGGGGACTCAAATATAAAATATTGATTTAATACTCGTACTAAGTGTACTATTTTAATTACGTATATTATTTGTTGGATAAT
Organism: Crioceris asparagi; assembly: GCA_958507055.1. Taxonomy (NCBI): domain Eukaryota; kingdom Metazoa; phylum Arthropoda; class Insecta; order Coleoptera; family Chrysomelidae; genus Crioceris; species Crioceris asparagi. The sequence continues at coordinate 538,955 of OY293832.1, forward strand.
AATTCTAAAAAAAAGTTTGAATTAATAATGACAGAGATTCGTATCTTTAAGGTCATCGTTTAAAAAATTAAATTACTCATAATAATAACAACTTATAAATTATATCGTCATGTAGCTAGATGTAGGTAGATATACCTAGACCGCAAGTCGAGGAAATTCTTGGAAAATCGACACAACAAACATAGATATTATGTAGGTACTTGATGTGTTTCTTTGTGGGTTGTATTCATTTCAAAACATTGAACCACCACACAATACAATGTAAACACATTTAATCAGCATATATCATGAAGAGATTAAAAAAAAAGAAAACTCATTCAAAATGTCCCATGTACTGGGTAGTTATTTAAAAAAATTCGCCGGCTATATCTCAGGATCCGTTTACTGGTTCTTAAATATTTATAACTTGCTCAGTCTACCGCTAGAGGGCGCAACTCACCCCGCGATGTAGAAAATATTTTTTTGTAATCTACTGAAAATAAGACAACTTTTTTGTATTAAAGTTTTTTCTCTATCTTGTCAAATAACGGGTGGGGGGTATACAAGTGTTGGTTTGATAAAAACGGGTTAACTTTTATTTTTGGTATGACCTATTTTGAATAACTTTATTTCATTTTAAGACGCTTTTTTGGGCGCTTCTACTGGAATCATATCATTTTGAATTTAATTATTTTCCCAGTCGGCGTTTTATGACAAAGTCGCAGATTTTTATGAATTTCTAGAAAATTTCAAATGCAATGGTATTTTTATTTTTCAATATGAAGAAAGAGCGTGAAAAATTACAGTTACTGGTGAAAACCGCAATGGTTATTCCTTATAGACTTTCTTAAAAATATAATTAAACCTTCATTTTTACGTAAAAAACAGAACATTGAGTATCAGTAATTTATAATACAGATAAATAAAATACAATGCTGTAACCTGCTGTAGGCAGTTATTTGTGTTAAATACTCAATTAATTACACTTAACTAAAATTACCCCATCTAGAGCGACATAGGTAATATTTTTTTTAATTATTGTTGAAGTAGGTTATATTAAATATAGATAACTTCAATAAAAATTACTGATACTCAGGTGTTCTCTAATTTTGTTACGTAAAAATGAAGGTTTAAATATATTTTTAATTAAGTCTAATAATATAGGAATTAAATAATAATGGACCCACAATTGAACCTTGAGGAACTCCACAAGTCACTAAGCTGTAAGAACTTTTAACACCATTCCAATGACAACACACTAAAATCGATTTGAGAGATTGTTCCGCAAAAATCTTTAACAATCCCTCTTTTACCAAGATCGCTAAATATAATCAACCATGTGTCTCAAAATGTTAAATTTTGAAGCCTGGTTCTGGCTGGTTCTGCCAAAATTATTACAAGTGTATATAAATATTTTTTTATTCCTATTACTAGTCATTATTTCTGTTTCTCTTTTTCCTTCCATACAGTATTGACTATAAACAACAACAACTGTAATAACAACTCTATCCATCAACAAAATCAACAACAATACGATCTACTACGATGTTATCAACCATCGTCATTCATCTATCCAGTTTCAGACTCGTTATTCTCTGCAGCCGCCGCCGCTGCCGCTGCCACTGGTTATACGACATTTGGGGCGCCCACGCCCCCACCCGGCTCGCCGTACAGCCCCATACCAGTGGCGCAGCTCGAGCTACTCACCAAGGGATTCAGCAACTCGAATATAATCATACAACATCATCAACAGACTGGCGGAGTTGGCGGCAGCAGTACAACATTGGCGGCGGCGGCGTCACCGCTTTCTGGAGGGGCCACAACGCTGGCTGATTATCTGCCAGTGCAGCAGCAGCAGCAGGGGTTGATGATGATGGGGGGCAGCCCATCCAAAAAGGGTGGCGGTTTGCTGTTGATGCAACAACAGCAACCGTTGCCATTTTGCGATGAAAAGTGTTGCAGCTTGAAGACCACTGCCAAGGCATGCGCATGTCAGGTGAGTCACGAGTGTTTTTTTTAATTTCAACTTTCCAGAGAAAGTTAATGTAATGGGGTGATTTTGTGAATCTACACGTTTTAAAGTTACCAGGTAATGTAAGTATGTACGTTCGGAATTTTTCGTCTACATTATTTCGCGAAACAATGACGGCATTAATTAAATTAAGTATTTAAGAACTGAAAAAGTTTCCAGCCGACTTACGGTAGCTGATTTTCAATAGCAATTCAAAAACTAAGAAAATTCCGAAATCCTGTAACTAGCGGATAGCTAGATACATGTCCTTACCATTAAAGCTGCAAGTGTGCGATGGTCTAGTGGGTAGAGCATCGTCCTGATAGGTGAACGTCATAGTGGAGAGACGGGTTCAAAACCGCGCAGGCAGATTTATTTTTTTTCGCTAATTTACTACCTAATCAGTATACTTTTATATAAAATTTTGGAAATTAAGATCTATAAAAACAACTAATAACTATTGGAAATTCGTATTAAGTTTCTATGTTCGTCCGAATATTTTCAAATATACTGGGAAGTTCGACCCCCAAGGTCACACTCATTTTGTTGTTTTTTTATGTAATAAAATCAGCTTATAACAAATAGGACAAGCTAAAAATCGTTTTTTGTTTTTAATTTTTTGTCCATTGGATCTGGATAAAATTTTAAGAATTCTTAGAACGTATGGGTACGCCTATTGATCGACTTCAATAAAAGGAGGAGGTATACAATTCGATTGTATGTTTGTATTTTTTATCTTTGGCTCTTCGCGCGTTTTGCGTAGTGAACGTGCCCTGATTTTGATGATTTTTGATTCATTTTGAAGAGGAGAATTGAAAAATGATCACATATTTAAAAAAATTCAAATCCAAAATCTCGAAAACCGATAATCCGAGACGGAAGAAATAAAGATGAATGAATAAATATCCCGAAACGTTTAAATTGAACATTTTTTCAAAAAAGTTAAGAACGTCGGTCCATTTTTTTGTAAAAAATATTTTTCATTAATAAAGTCGGTCCAATTTTTGTATAAAAATAATTATTTTACAATAATAATACTTATAAACAAATCTTTATAGTATTGCTATGAAAGCAGGGACGGACTAAGACTTCAGGTTAATGATACCATCATTTTTGAATTATTCACCTTGTATATTATTTTTCTCTTCTTATCTCTTCATAGCTATCTTCTCCGACAAAACTGCCAAAATTCATCCTGGATCCCATCAACAATAACATCAACAACAACAATATTAACGGCTGTTCGCGAACCAATCCGCTGGATTGGACCGTCACGGCAGCGGCGTCGCCGTCCACTCCAACAGGGACGATACATGTGAAAAAGGAGCCGGGGGCATGTCAAGTGGCCGAAATCACCACTAGCGCCCTATCGCCCATGGTGAAGGTCGAAATGCTGTCGCCGCCATCGAAAGCCGCCCCTGATATTATGATCGGGAATGGTGAGTACACAATATAGTAGTTTGTTGTGTCATTTATTTCCCGTGTTTGCTATAATATATAATCAATTCTATAAGTTGGGTCACTCTCCCCAAAACGCACATCTGATGGTGGTTTTCCACTAAAGGGACAATGAAAAAAAAAACGCTGCAAAAACGGAAAAAGTCGGAAGAAAGTAAACTGCAACTTTTTTTCACAAACTTTTTGAAGTATCAACAGAGTTTCGAATTTGTCCTAGTTATGTTTTCTGTTGTCTCAAATGTTTCAAAAAACGCAAACAAAACAGTCACCCGGAAAACCGCCATAAGATATACGCCGATTCGCCGAGTTCAGCGAGTGTCTGGAAGCTAGCTTATATATTTACAGTGTCTGTCTCATTTCGCTGTGAACTGTGTTCGAGTTCGGAGATATGAACGACAGCATCAATTCTTTGTTCCATCTGTTGCTCTAAAATTAATTTCTAATTTGTCACAAGCGACTTTAGATATATAAAATGTCTCGAAGGAAACAAATTCATATGTATGGGTTCTAGAGTGTATTGAATCGTCTGGTTGTATTCACATTCACAAGAAAAATCGTTTTCAGCAATTGATATTCTCATTTTGCGAGTTCTACAGATTATATGTGAGGTACCTATATGAACCCGATAACATCATAGGGAAAAATAGTCCTATGGTTAAGCTTCCGGGTATTAATCTAGAGTTTGTCGGTTCGAATTCTGATCACCTTTGAGTTTTTTTTTAACAAAACCCATTTTTTTTTAAATGAAAGATGTTAATATGAGTTTGCAATAATTTAAACGGAAATTTTCAATGAAAATTTGTACATATCTAATATACTGCGACCCTTAAGGTAAGCTATTTTAAGGAAAGGTTAGCAGATTTTGGTGAAAATTAGCAAAAAGGGGTTTTCGGAGTCGAGAAATCAATTGACGATACTTTCATATTTAATCGGTGTGATCCTCGAGGTCCACACTGGCTGTTTTAAGAATGGCTCCGCAGATAAAAGTTTCAGTATGTATAGTGTGTAGGGGGTTGAGAAGTCGATTGGTGATACAGCTGAGTTTTGGTATATTTATCATTCATATTACACATTGATATTTATTTCGAAATCTATAACTTACGAATATGTGAACAATAAAAACAGTATTTACCGATCGCAATACATTTTAACCAGAAATATGCACATTTTTTAATACGTTTAAATATCCTTAGTAACTCTTATAGACTCATCTTAAATCCTGTTTTACCCGATCAAAGCTCGGTCTCCAGATATTAACAACTTTAAGCAAAGAACATACGTGGATAATAGGATAAGCACTATCTTCGTTGGTATTAGTGAATGTTCAACGATTTTCGTGACTAATGTTACACTTAAAAGTGTGAGATAAATATTTATATAAAATTGAACCGACTTTATCAGTTGTTGCACTGAAAAATACAAAATAATATTAATTCTATTGGTGGTGGTAATTTTGAAGTTGTGCCGTTGTAGTTTGTTGTTGTAGGCACCAACTCCAAAAGAACCAGCACCAATAGAATTAATATTATTTTGTATTTTTCAGTACACCAACTAATAACGTCGGTCCAATTTTTTGTAAAAAATACGTATCTTTATTTACAAGGTTTCCTTTATATTTTACTTTAAAATTTATAAAAAAAGTTAATAAACAGGTGGTAAATTAAACTCAATATTTTAAAACATTTATAAAATTTGAATAAAGTCTACTTATAGCAAATAAATAATCTAATTATCTAAGTATTCTTGAATGGTCTTATTTTGTGAATTATTAATCTCTCTTTAATTTGTCTCGTTTGTATTAAGATTCACGTATAGGTTTTTTAATAAAAAATATATTTTTTGCGAGCATGATTTATGTGGAAAGCAAAAAAATCATTCTTTGGAGCTGCCAGGCAGCTTCAAGAGTGACCCAACTTATAGTATTGTTGCGTATGCGGATTCGCAGATAAGTGAGACTAATTTAGAGTTATTAAATTAACTTTATTTACATTCGAAATAATATATATTACAACTTAACTTTACTATATTCGCACTAGCTTACTCGGACTATTCTATTATTCACACTGTCTTCTATATTCTGTCTCTCATGCCGACAATTCTCCCATATATATATATATATATATATATATATATATATATATATATATATATATATATATATATATATATATATATATATATATATATATATATATATATATATATATATATCCGACAAAGGCTCCAGATCATTCGAGCAGCTTCTGGTCTTTGATGCGAAAGCCGCCACTGGACGTTTCTCGAAATCCTTTTGTCGGCATTTTAAGCGTAGATGCCGACATGCTGCCGTCGCTCTCTTTGTCGACGCCGCTTTCGATATTTCCAACCACAGTTTATATCTCGCGCTTGCTTCAAACAGATGCCGCCACTGTGTAGCCAATACCGGCGGCTGTTCCCCTTGCACTTTACAGTATCTTATATAAACTTTGATGTATAATTTCTTGAATTTTTCCGATAAATTTCACTGTGTTTTGTCATGAGGTCTTCGAGATGGTAAATCATTTATTTATCTACAATAATAATAATCATAGGTGTTGGCGGTGGTATTCCTGTGGGAATAGCGATAGCCAGACAAAGGATGCCACATGATCTAATCGCGTCCCCTTCACTTCCACCGACGACCGGTCTTTTGACTACAGTTAATGGCACTGGCACCCAGATAAAGGAGATTACCCGCATCTCGGAATTGGGTGAGTCACACCATTTATTATTTCATTTTCTTATCAGAACGCATTGTGGGTAAATAGATACATTTAATTTGTTCAATTATCGATTCTAATCTCCCACTTCGGTATTTTTCCTACTGTTCATGAGTCTACCTTATATAGCGGTGTTCAGAGATTGTTAAAATCGAGCAAAAGACGCCAAAAAAAATCACCTTTACTTCAAAGTTTATTCCATTTTTATTATTTATTATTGTAACAACAGAAATACACATTATTCTGTGGAAATGTCAGTTGTTTATCTATTACGGTTCATGATATATAGTCCGTTGATAGACGGACGGACATAAAAATAGTGTCCCGTTGGCATCTATTGGTTATAGAACCCTTAAAACAACAAACATTACAAATATTATTTCCTATCGTGGTAGTACCTTTAGAAATTTTAAATTACCTACGTCACTGGAAATCGCTCATGCTTGACGTAGCCTACTCTTCGTGTGTGGCCTCCTTAAATGGTTCTGACACCTTCTCACAGAAATACACATTAGTCAGTGAAAATGTCAGTTGTTTATCTATTACCGTTCATGATATATAGTCCGTTGATAGACGGACGGACATAAAAATAGTGTCCCGTTGGCATCTATTGGTTATAGAACCCTTAAAACAACAAACATTACAAATATTATTTCCTATCGTGGTAGTACCTTTAGAAATTTTAAATTACCTACGTCACTGGAAATCGCTCATGCTTGACGTAGCCTACTCTTCGTGTGTGGCCTCCTTAAATGGTTCTGACACCTTCTCACAGAAATACACATTATTCAGTGAAAATTTCAGTTGTTTATCTATTACGGTTCATGATATATAGTCCGTTGATAGACGGACGGACATAAAAATAGTGTCCCGTTGGCATCTATTGGTTATAGAACCCTTAAAACAACAAACATTACCAATATTATTTCCTATCGTGGTAGTACCTTTAGAAATTTTAAATTACCTACGTCACTGGAAATCGCTCATGCTTGACGTAGCCTACTCTTCGTGTGTGGCCTCCTTAAATGGTTCTGACACCTCATCACAGAAATACACATTATTCTGTGAAAATGTCAATTTTTTGTCTATTACGGTTCATGATATATAGTCCGCTGACAAGACATACGGACATAGTAATAGTGTCCCGTTGACATCCATTAGGTAGGGAACCCTTAAAACAACAAACATTAAAAATATTGTTGCCTAATCTTTAAGTACCTGTGTAAATTTTAAATTACCTACGTCCTCGTGTGTGGCCTCCTTAAATGGCTCTGACACCTCCTCCTCTTCCTTCTTCTCCTTCTACTATTACTACTTTAAGATAAAGAACAAAGAAAAAATATTACATTGAAGAACTTCTCCAATTTAACTAAAAATACACGTCCGTCATGCGAAGTGAACATTGGTAATTTGTAAATATATGGAAAGTGGGAAGCGTGAAGTGCCAAGTACACGTACAGGGTGGACCAAATTGCTTGTCAGTAATTATTTTAATAGATTGGAAACAAAAAAAAATAGCACATTCACTTTCACGGCATGATCTTTCGATTTTTTCTCTACGTTGCTATTGTTATAGCTTGAAGTAAACTAAGTAGGTACATTCTATAAGACAAGTTGACTTGTCGAGTTCATTGGCGGAACCAGAATTTTAGCGTAGGTTAGCGGTCATGGATTCATCAAACTATTTTTTCGTGTGCGTACGCAAACAAGAACCTATTAGGTGAGCAAGCTTTATCTCATGAACTGAAGACAGTTGAAATTTTCGTAGACTGTAGAGGTACACCAACCTTTATATCAACAGAACTATAACATACATTTTAATGACTAATATTATAAAGTAATTAGGCACCAATTGTATACAGGCATACAGTAAGGGTCTGGATAATGTCTAATTACCTATATGTAAAGATCAAAACAGATGATATCAAAAATAAACTCTTCCCTCTGATGATATCTATCACATTACCTAGGTACTTATTTTAATAAGTATCCTGAAAATGCTAATGCGATAATTATTGTCATATTAAACCGGACGCATGCGACTGGGTAATTGACACAAAAGCCGGAAGTACGCTGCTCGAAATATAAAGATGATAATTTCTTATATATATATATATTCAAACGTATCGACTTTTACAACCAAACCGGCAACATTGCATTCAACGTTATTCTTGTGCTGTATTACAGATCCCTCACTGATGGCGGCCGCCACCGCCAACGCCACAGCTTCGCCCATCCATGGCTGTGGCAATAGTAATAGTAGTACGACGGTGCTGCAGCAGTGTACGACCACTGATGATCGCGGCGCGCCATTGGCCGGGGCGTGGCATTTCGGCGGAGCCCAAACGCACAACCTAGGCCAGCCCACCAGTAATGCTGCTGCTACAGCCGCCACGTTGGCCGCGCCCACGCTGTGGCAGTATCCCGGTGAGTTTTCATTATTATTTAACTAAAATAGAATGTATTCAGTGTTGCTCAATTCCGGCAATTATAAACTCAATTCTAGTACGAGGGGAGTAGGTACTAGGTACTACTACTAACCTATCTATGCATTTACAAATTTGAATATTTATGTTTTAAAAATAATATCGCTCAAAAATATCCTTCACGATTTTATTGAGACACATATTAGAGGGGCGTTATTTTATATTATTATTATTTGAATTATTTGCGTATAGACCTTCGACTTCAACATCATCGTATAGGAAAAAAATTAGGTACACTGCGCCAAACCACAAGATCTTGCTGGTATCGTTTGCGGCATAGGTACCTCAAGGATCAATGTTGGGGCCAATCTTGCCTAAATAGGTACCTACCTATTTCAGTTTACAATCCTAGCGCACAAATTGGATCACCCTTTTTATAACGGTTTCAATCATTATTTATTTTAATATATAAATAATAAAGCGACCACTCCCACATATATATATAATATGGGTAGTATTTAATAGATTGTGTAAACATTTGAATTATTAATTATTCGAAAATCAATTAAGTGTGTTCAGACAGTTGAGTAGTTCTGTCTGCATTATTTAAATGATTAATTTTATAGGTAAATAAATATCCGTCAGGTGCATAGACATGTGCTTTTGTGGATTGGCATATTTGTTGATAATTTATGGATTTTATTAGATACAGGGTGTTTCTAAAAGTTTATAATCTATAAAAATATATTTAATAACAAAAAAAAGGCTTGAGAAATGGATTATCCATAATATATAATAACTAAAAAACTTTGAATAAATACATTGAAATAAAAAAATAAATTTAATAAAATAAATTAAATTAAATAAATTCTAATTTTACCTACCTGATGGAATTTATTCCATCAGGTAGGTTCTAATTAATTATATTTGTCGTTTCAAGACTTTGTTTTAAGTAACCAGACCGGTGTGGGAAATTATTTATACATATAGTAGGTACATGTAAATAATGGGAAATAAATAAATAAATATGAACTTAGGAAGCTGTCAAGTTCATATTTGCTGTAAAAATCGATCGTACAAATATCTCGATGGAGCTCGGTAATGGGCATGATCGGACAAGTAGTTTCAAAATGGCGGCCAACGAAACTTTTTAAATTTTTTTTTAAAAAGAAGCCATTGATAAAATGTCAAAATATTTTTTTATTATAGTTATGATCTTTACTTACAACTTTTCTTTGGAATATTTCTCCCTAAAAGTGATAAAAAAATAAAAATTAAAAAATTACAAATTTATTTATCCGCTGCCGATTTTTTTTTTATTTATTTAGTGCTTTTTATAATATTATTTTCTTTTTTTTCTGTTTGTTTTAGCTTCTGTTCCAGTGGAGCCGATGGTTCCACTTCCTGTTCCAATGCCACCTGTGGGCTTTCAACTAGTCCGAGATCCAACAACTGGTGGTCTACTGCTATTACCCACTACTGGGCTAGGTTAGTTTTTTGAGATTTTATTTGCCTAAATTTTTACATATTTCATTTTTCTGTCATTTTGTATTTTTTATATTTTATTATTTTTTTTAATTTTTACCTATTTAATTTATTTATTTCCCACTCCAACTCTAGATCCATACATCATTTGTCATTTTTGCGATACCATGTGAACGTGTATAGTAAAGATATAATTTGAAATAAAGCTATAAAAATAAAAGTAAAAAAATTTATATCTGGAAAAAAAAGTCGCTGGCATTTCGTTGCCTGTAAAATTTAATATTAAAAATAAATTTATATTGTCGTCATGAATCGGAACGTTTAACTTTTATTTGGACATGGGACCATAGATCCTCATATACACATCTATGCACGGAACAGTAATTTGGTTCGCTCGCTGGAACTCCGCATCCGTATGGAACAGTTAGTAGTTAAGTACCTTAGCCCCCTAACCTCTAGAGCTCTATCTTCATGATAATAATAACAATATGTCAAATAAATGTCGTTGTTTACCTTTTGGTTCTATTGTTTATTTTGTAGGGTACCGATACTGCTCGCCTGTAATGTCACACAGTTTGCTTGATCGAACGATTTTTATATCAGATCCATGTTTTTTTGGGAGCTGTAGAAAACTTGTTTGAACCAAATATGCTTTATTCTTTAACCTGGATACTTTTTTTCAGAGCCACTGCAACAAGCGGCGGCTGCAGCAGCTGCAGCTGCCGCCGCAGCTGCAGTCGTCTGGCCCAGCTACCCACAACCGTCATCAGTCCTCTTGCCGTCGCTGCCTCCAATTGGACCACCCCCACCACCACTGCAACTGCTCTCATCCACATCCAACTCCTCTTCCTCCACATCATCATCATCATCATCTGCCCATTATGCTACATCATCGTCTTCAGCCTGCTCTTCAGACTATTTATCCAGCAGCAGTACCATGCTGCACCAGCACACTGCAACTCATCATCACAGCACCCGCCTGGTCGCCCTAACCACCGATACCAAACGAAAATTACCACCGATGCCATTACCGACGACAACGCTGATCAAAATTGAAACCGATGCCACCACCCTGGATCACCATCATCAACACCATCAAGCCAAAAATCTTGCCAATGGTGGTGTCTTTGCTGCTGATCCCATGGTCACCACCACGCATCTCATCTACCAGCCACATCCAGCCACCACCAATCTGATCTTGTCGTCTCAAGCTCAAGTTGCCACGCAAAACTCATCTGAAGTACCTTCAACCATCTGCACCACTCGTTCCCAGGCAACGTCACCTGTAACCTGCCTTACACCACCTCCGGAGACTCATGAACATCATGAAGAGGAATCTAGCGTCATTTCTAATATCGCTGCTTCCCAGCAGTCAGCTGTCCAAGACGCCAGCAATCAAACTGATACGCCAATATGCAGCGAAGATGATAGTACAAAGGATGCAATGATCGAGGATCAGGAAGACGTCAAAAGAAACCAACAAATGCACGAGGAGGTTCTTGTTGCTGCTGCTGAACCCGACAAGAGCCAGGAAGCTGTCGCACAAGAGGAGGTGATGATTGTTGATGAGTCACCAGAGGTGAAGGAGGTTGAGGTGGAGCCAGAAGAAATTATACAGCTAAGCATTCCAGAGGAGCCAGCTTCAGTGGAAGAGGTTTCAGCTCAGAAACCTGATTTGAGTGGTCTGGAACTGCTCTCCAATAGCATTGTGGAGTTTGAGTCATGTCGCAGCTCTATCGATGAAGAACGTGACACATCAGTGATGACAAACATCACCACCTCCTCAGGACTACCTGAAGTTGTTGATGACAGGCCTGCTGGTGATGCAGTAAAAGTTGCAACCACCATGGATGAGAATCTTGGTGGTTTGGGTTTGTTGTGCGCTCTGGCAGAGCAAAGAATTTTGGAGGAGAACATCGAAAAGCCCGAGAAGGAGCGTTCGAAACAACGACGCAGAGAAAAGAGGAAATCAAAGAAGCATTCCTCTGATGAGCCACGCAGGAAGAAGCTCAAGCACCGATCCAGAGATAGAGAACATCGAAAACGCAACAAGGATCGCCATTCATGCAGCAGTGATAACAAGAGCAGTGATTCTGACAAGGAGAGAGCAACATCGATGTTGCAGACAACTTGCACATGCCAAGATGACGACACCTACAGAACCTACCAGTCAGCACAATCTGAGGAGGAGGTGCGAAAATTCATTGCCAGCAAATCACAAAGCTTATGCTGCAGCAAAGGTGATTGGCCCTGCATGAATGCCATGGAGCTGAATATGCGCATGAAATTGGCTGAACTACAAAGGCAGTACAGGGAGAAGCAAAAGGAGCTTAGTAAGCTGAAGCCGACAGCAAAACACCATCATCATCATCATCGACACAATTCCACAGATTGTAATCAACAAAAGAAAAGATCACGCAAAAAGTCAACGCGTTCGGAACGTAGCAGTTGCTCCACCACACCATCAACACCGCCGCCATTGCTGGATAAAATGGATGATGATGATGTTGATGATGATGATGATGATGAGGAGATGGTGGTGTTGCCTCTATCAAGCAACAAACCCAAAAGAGACATGCTAGAGCTGCTCAGACCGCCGCCCACATTGTGCGCCGCCATGATACCAAAACTGGACGATATCTACAAAACATCGGATATTGATTCGTCATCATCACCTGAAAAACATTCTGCTGAATCATCATCATCAAAGAAACGTAAAGTTGGCCGACCAAAAAAACTAGCTGCCTCAACACCTGATCACGATGCAACTGAAACAATAGTTGCCAAAAAACCCAAAAGCAAATTGTTTGTCGGTTATCTGTTGGCTGCCAAGGAGAAGCTGAAACAACAACAGCAAGTCAACAATAAGTTGTATACATCATCACCACTGGCAACACCGCCAAGGTATTTGGAAGATGTGGTGGTTGTTAAACACAAAAAGAACAACAACAAGAATAACAATCACATAGTCTTCAATGGGGAAGAGTTGAAATGCTCCAAGATTAGACCAAAGCTGAAAGCTGAAGCCACTATTAAAGCGTACATAGATGAGGAACATTACGAATGGGATACTACAGTAATTGAAGATGTGGACGAAGAGGAAGAGCAAGATCTGGATGATGCTGCATCTATTGAAGATGATAGCCAAATGATTGAAGAAACAGATAGTGGCAATAATACTGAGGAACTCATCAATAATAGTGGCTCAAAAACCTTGCCGAGTCCATCTTCCTCAACACAATTATTATTGAAGCAACAAGGACATCATCAGGATGATGAAGTACAGCAGCCGCATAGTATAGATCGATGCACTCTGACAACTGAGCTGCTCGAAGTTGACAAGCTACGTGTCCTTACAGCCATGGGTGGTCTATTCTATGCTGGCAAACTTAATGCCATCGAACCACCAGATGTCTATTCAATCACCTTGGATGGTGAACGTGGCAACCGACCGCACATCATGTCCAGGGAAGAGATACTCAGAGATGCTGTAAGTTACACACACATAATTGGATTGGTTCTCGCTTTGTTGGACTAATGAGAGTTTTTTTTTTATTTTATTATTTTGCAGTTTGTCGAAATTGCACCGAAAACCACCGAAGATCTACCAGCAGGTACAAGACTTTGTGCCTACTGGAGTCAGCAGTATCGTTGCCTGTATCCAGGTAGTGTTGCTGAACCTGGAACACCAGATCCACAATTGGATGGTCGATTTGTTGCTGTGGAATTTGATGATGGTGATAGTGGACGAATTGCTCTAGAGGATATACGACTTTTGCCAGCTGATTATCCCATTATCGGTGAGTATGAACTCCATTTATTATGGAACAAGTGGATTGATCGACACGTTGTGTTTTTTTTGTTGTTACAGAGTATGATCCTAATCCATTGTTGAGTCTGTCGAAGCGACGCAGAAGGGCATCGACTAGCGTCTCTACCGAAGAGAAGCAGCAGCGCCCAAAAACGCCTCCACCTCAACCACATCAACCACATCTTGACCAGCAGGTGGTGGAGCAGATGATACCGGTGCAGGATCAAGATCTGGAAAAGGAGAACAAGGACAGCATCAATCATCAAGTGGTTGCTGTTGGTGGAAATGACACAGTCATGATGAAGCACAAACAGAAGAAACGTTTGAAGAAAAAGAAGGAGAAACGCGAAAAGCTGCGTCAAAAGTTGTTGTTGCAAGATAAAGATGGCGATAAGAAAAAGAAGAAGCACAAGTGCTTGGAGGAGAATTGCAAGCATAGAAAACACCACCATCATCACCATAAGAAGCACAGGAAGCACAAAAGGCACCACCATGTGAAGAATAACAAGATGTTGGATGATGATGTTATGGTTGTTTCGTTGTTGGAGAGTGAAGCAAACGATGATGAGGTTGTTAAGAAGGAGGAACGACAATTGTTGCAACCATTATTGAAACAACAACAACAACATGAGGAGGATCACGAAGAGACTGAAGAAGATTTGGAACAACAACAACAAGAAGAAGAAGAAGATGATGAGGATTTGGTTGCTGATGAGCAGGATGGTGCCCAAGCGCCCAATAATAATGATGAAGATGATGAGGATACATTTATTAATATTGATGATGATGCTGATTATAATGAAAACTTTGCAAATCCAGAAGATGAGGTCACCATGGATGACATTATCGAAGCAACAAAGTCAAAGGTAAGTGGTGTCTCTGTTTGTTTGTTTGTTTGTCCTGGAATGTGTTCTGTTTAGGGAAAAAAACACAGGCTATAATTATTTTTACTCGATAACGTGTTGTTAGAGTAAAGATGAAAGTGACATGTCGGTCATCGTTTTTTTGGGGTTCCGTACGTCCAAAAAAAAACGATTGAATTGAAATTTTGTACAGATATCAATTTCTGTGACCCAAATGCAGAGGTGTTACATGAATAGATGAAATTTGTATATGGGGGGTTATTTTGGGAAGGAAGGCGAAACAAATTTTTTTTAACTGCATCGTGGAAGGTCTTGGTGTGAAGATTTTTAAATAAATAGTTTCCAAGTTATTCAAGAAAATAGCCTTTATTTTTGAAGATAGAACAGAAATGTTTTCTAAAAAAAAATGTAGATTGTTTTTCATCATATCTTTTGAAATTATCAGTAAAAAATATCGCATATTTTAAAATCGAAAAATATAGTACAATTAATTTTTGAATGGAACACCCTGTATATTTTGAGCTACAACCAAAGATTTTTTTCTGATTTAATATATATGTATTGATGATATTTAGGTAAACCATTTTCGAGATATTTTAGCTTAAACTATAAATAAATTGCAAAAAAATCATGTTTTGTATCAGTAAAGCCTTGTAAACAATAAAAATTTTATGTTTTATAAATTAATTTAATTATTTTATTTATTTTATATAATTTATTTATTTTTATCATCAATGTATGTATATATATATATATATATATATATATATATATATATATATATATTTAAAATCAGAAAAAAAAGATATTCCGTTGTAGCGCATAATATACAAGGTGTTCAATTTCTTCAGTTCATTGCGACTGTTTTTGATATTTTTTTCTTCAAAAATAGTCAGTTCAAACCCCCCGTACGGAGGTCACTGATACATAAGGATGTGAATCTTTGGGTGATCTCAAGAGGAAAAGTTAATATCAATATATGTCTCTTAGTTTTTGAGCTACAGGATGTTGAAGTTTCAGGTAAAAAAATAATTTTCTTTTATTACTCTTAGATATTTTTATGAAATTTTATGCATACTTTTTAATCATTAAGCAGTTTTTGGACGTGAAAGATTTTTAATTTTTTTGCCAGTGACATCCTTACGAGGTTTGAACTGAAAATTTTGGAAGAAAAAATGGTACGCCACTGGCGTTTTAATTAAACCAAAATTATTTTTGAAATCCTCATATATTTTGGAGCAGATTTGGTCCCAATTTATTGATATTGATAACCCTACTTTGATTGTTTCTTCTTTTTTTTTGTATCGTTCGATAGATTATAATTTTATATTAATTTGATTATTTTTTTTTTCGATTTTTTTCCGCCCATTTTCTTCTCCGAAACCACAGAAATCGAAAAAGATACGTGACCGACAAGAATCATGCGAAAGTAGCAGAAGCAAAATGAGCGCCTTTTTGCCAGCTCGACAATTGTGGGGATGGTCGGGCAAAGGATATAAACGGCAACGTGGCAAAGGACGATCCAAGAAATCCTTCTACAAGTCGATACAACGCGGCAAGGAGACAATCACTGTATGTATATTCACTGACAAGCATGATTTAAGTCCTATCAAAAAAAAATATATATATATAAGTAGACTAGAAATTAATTGATTTGAAAAACGTTCATTTTTACAGACGTATATCACTTTTTGTCTATGTACAAAATTGAGGAATTTATTGGAGGTCGTTGGTGTCGAAAGTATTCAATTTTGAGTTAGTGGATTTGATTTATTTTTAATTTGTCGCTAGATCATTTTTTTTATTTTTTTTTATACAACTCTTCATCATCATTACCCCCCAAATAATTTGAAAATACAACCCCCTCTTCTTATTTTTGTCCAGTTGCTCTTTTTATTTAATTTATTTTTAATTAGTCGTAGATATTTGTTTTATTTTTGATTTATCTGTTCATCATCATCCATCCCCACAAAAAAATAATTGGGAAATATTAACCCTTCTTCTTTCTGTTGTCGAAGTCAGTGAACACTTCCCCTTCTTTTATTTGATTTATTTTTTAATTATTATAGATATTTTTTTATTTTTTCTATTTATCTATTTAAGATTATCTAATCCCCTAAATAATTTTAAAATATAACCCCTTCTTCCTGTTGTTGTTGAAGCTGGATAACACTTCCCCCTTCTTTTATTTAATTTATTTTCAATTTGTCATAGATACTTTTTTATTTTTTATTTATCTCTTCATAATCATCTAGCCCCCAAAAATAGTTGTAATATATAATCCCTTCTTCCTCTTGTTGTAGAAGTTGGTGAACACTCCCCCCGCCTTTTATATATATTTGTTGAATTTTAGATTATTTTCATCTACCCCCCAAAATAATTGGAAAATATAGCCCCTTCTTCTTGTTGTCGAAGTTGAACTCTCCCACACCCTTCATTTAATTTATTTTTACTTTGTTGTGATATTTGTTTTCTATTTTTTTTATCTATCTCTTCATCATCATCTACCCCTCAAAAATAACTGTCAAATATAACTCCTTCTCCCTGTTGTTGCCGAAGTAGGTGAACACTCCATCGCCTTTTATTTTATTTTTTTAAATTGTGGTAATTATTTTTTTTATTAATTTCTCATCGACTCCCCCCAATATATTTTGAAAATATTACACCTTCTTCCTGTTGTCGAAGTAGATGAACCCTCCCTCACCCTTTATTTAATTTATTTTTTCTTTATCGTAATTATATTATTTTTATTTCTTTATTTATCTATTATCATCAACCCTCCGAAAATAATTGGAAAATATAACCCCTTCTTCCTGTTGTTGTCGAAGTTGGTGAACACTCCCCCCTTCTTTTTTAATTGGTTGTAATAATTTTTTTCATTTATCTCATCATCATCATTTACTTACTCTAACATCTGAACTTTGGAATCGAATAAAGTTTGAACATTATTTTGTTAAAAACAACAATACTGAAAATAAATAATATTAAAAAAATCTTAAGGCCAATTTAAAGTTCCACACTTCTTGATCATGTTTACGAAAATAAATTATGTAAAATCATAGTTCCTAATTTTCCCTTTATCGCTGCATTTCCGAAGAATTAGAATTAATTTGCATATCTCATAATTTTTTAGAATTTTTTTCAGATACTCATTTGCTAATTTCTCTAATTCTCATCTTCTTTTTAAACTCTCTGATTATTGAAACATTATTTTTGTGCCAACAGAAAACTCTGATGAATTTTTTCGTTTGAATTTTTTTTTATATAATTTATCTTTGTTATTGAATTCATGCCCCAACATATTGTTTTTATGAAAAATAATATGACAGCACACATTGTACTCAAGTTTCATTTTGAATGTGTGCCGTAAAACATTCAAAACAAAAATAATCAAAAGGTAAGCTATTGTATTTGAGCTATACCCTTTATTTGCAAAACAGGTGATAGAAAGTTTATTTGGTAAAAAGAAAAATAACCTTTCCTTTTGCAACTAAAAAAATATCCGTTGTATTGCATGTGGAAGTAAGTGCATGTCTTATTTAATAAAAAAAAAACTTCTGCATCATGGTATGATTTTATCATTTTTTAAAATGCATGTGACAATCATATATTTATTTTTGCTAATTATATTTAAGAATTTTACACATTTCTTTACCAATTTCAATAAACAGTTGTTTTTCCTCTAAAACGCATTTTTAATTTTGGAAGACTTAAAAATATGTAGATTAAAAAAAATCTAGTAAGAAAATGATTAAAATATTTATAATTATTATAGGATAACAAAATTAAGTTTGAAGTATTTGTTATTTAAACCCTGTATAATTTATACAATATTGACAAATTATTTAGAACTACTTTTAGAGGTTATGTTCAATATTCACAAGCTTATTATATTTGCATGTTTACAATTTTACGAAAATTCAAAAAGCCCCCGTATATTCGTTATTTCCACGGATAGTTTCTATTTTCACGTTTCCCTGTTACTCCTATCCACATGTCCCGTCTTCTCCCTCCCCCCCCACCAAAATTATTTTTTTCCAAAAAATGTTGCTCAAATTCAATAGTTTGCAAAAATATAGGCTATTGTAATAATGAATATAAATAATCATCTCAGAAGAAGGGAATATATATATGTAATTCGAAATTTCTTCTTATTTTCTTTTTCATTAGGGAGCGAGGAAATAAAAAGTATTATCATGTTAATCACGAATAGCTGTTGTGTAACTTGTTTAAATTTTCGTAAATTTATGCTATTTATATTTATTTACACACATAATATCTAAGTATAATAATTATAACATTTAGTTTAGTCTTAAAAATCTCAAACAAATACAATGACATAAAAGTCAATCCCTAAGTAACCCTAAGTAAATTAAGAAAATAAGAAAACAGTAATAGGTTCTACTATTTCATTGTTTATGTTTGAAAATTTTAAACTGTTGTGACATAGAACTGAATAAAATAAATAAACAAAATTCTTTTTCTTGAAATGTATCGATAAAATTAAAAATTTACCAATTTTTTCTATTGAATTTTATATTCGAATTATGTTACAATATCCAAAATTACTTTGAATGTTATTATATATAAGACTATTATCTAACAATGTTCTCTAGAAATGCACGTTGATTTACATATTATGTCCCTAAGTAGTTTTGGTAAAAGATTTAGGATCAGATGGACTAGACGTTATGCTATATATCATATCACACACATATCATTATACCTACATTTAAACAACCGTAAGTTAATATATTTATATCCCTAAGTTACCCTAAGTAGCAACGTCTAACATCTCTCCTAAACTAAATCCAACATACATTTGATTCAACTTCATGTATTTGGTTATTTTGAAGGTGGGTGATTCAGCTGTATTTCTATCGACTGGTCGACCAGATCGACCCTATATTGGTCGCATTGAGGCCATGTGGGAGCTATGCGGTACCATGGTGGTACGTGTCAAATGGTTCTATCATCCCGAAGAAACAGTCGGATGTCCGCAGAATCTTCAATATCCCGTAAGTGGTGTTTGCTTATTATTTATTAGAGAAAAACAAAATAATTACGACAATAAATACGGAACATATCCCTAAGTAAAATAATGAATAGGAATGAACCCTGATAAATAATTATTTAATGACATCTCTAAATAATTTTGAAGTGAAGAATGGGAACCCTAATATTGGTTTTGATTGAAATTTTAACTTCGATGTTACTGTTAATCATTCAAAAAGCCTTTAACCCTAATTTAATTTTAGAAATAACCCTAAGTAACATACTAAATCAACACTGAGGCAGCCAAATTAGAACAAGAATGTTATTTAGGATATCATATTCATCGTACTAAATATCTGTAACATCTCAATGGTTTTACTTAGGGTACTAAGTATTTTTTAAAGTATGATACATCCTAAATTTAATTTTAGCATTCAATTTAAGCCTCAACAGTTTTCAAAAATATACTATCTCAACCCCTATCAAGTCAACTCTAATTATGTTCTAGTTTACTTAGGGTTCCCAGTAACGTAATCCTAGCTTAAGTTAATTAATAAAGCAACTTTTTACGCTCAACTCGAGAATACCCATTATCTATATCCCTAACCATTAGGATCTCACATGAACTCTTCTTCCTCTTCTTTTTCTAATAACACCTTGAATAATAATTTTACTTAGGGTGCCCTGTTCGAATCACCGCACGTCGATGAGAATGACGTGCAGACCATATCGCACAAATGTGAGGTGTTGCCATTGCAACAATACACCCAACGTTTGGGCAATGATCCTCGAAAGTATGCAGCCATCTATGACAATAATGACGTCTACTATTTGGCTGGGCATTACGATCCAACCGTACACACGATTCGCATGGAACCCGGCATACCATTCACAAGGGACAATTAAAATACAAAAACATTTTTGAAAAAAAAAAATGGAAATCTTCCTCGTCTGCCTATTTGAATAACAATCAACTTGCTACAGCAATAAAAGTGATTATTTCTAGATATTTTATAAAAATATTAATAATAATGATATAATAGTGATTTTTTGGTGCTAACTCTAGAAAGAAAAACTATGTGCATGTTTTTTTTTTGTAAATCTTCTGACTGAACTTCGTTCCAACTGTTATTCCAAACCATTGTCAGGATTCTATAAATGAGGACAAATATTATTATTATTATTATTATCTGACAGATGACATTGTTTGTGTGTGATATGCAAACTGTTGGAGAATGGTTGGGGATTTTTAGAGTTGAAACGAAGCCACATATATATATACCATTGAAATATCTCGTACTTATTCTCCGTTATTTAATACTCAGTTTTTTTTGGTTCAGAGATAAACAAACAAAATATCTTGAACATCTTGAAAATTACTAAGTACATTTTCGTATTTAAAAGAAGAAGAACAAAATACAATATCTCGCAAGTAAAACTAATTGCAATAATGAATACAGTACAACTTGAACGTAAAAAATAAATACGTGTAAATATTAATTACCTACTAATTAAGTGAATGTCGGTAGTAATTAACTTATATCTAATAAGAATATCGCTACTAATCTCCACAAATGAAAAAAATGGTGTACTTTTTTAAAATTTTCGATCAGAAATGTAAAATGGCGGGAATTTGGTCATCAAGTCAAAATAAAAAACCATATAAATAAATGGACTTCGGGACGGTTGCTTATGTTTTTTTTAATGGACATTTATACCTGAAAAAAAACGTCACCACTGTCTCTTATTATAAGGTTTTGGTTACTTTGGCCATTTTCTTTTTGGTAGTTTTGGATGTCTTGTAATTAGAAATGGAAAAAAAAAACACCTATAACGATGTTATTTTTTCTTCTTTCATTATTTACAGTGTAAGGTTGAGAAAGTATTGGAATCTCGAAGACGATATCTCAATTGTCAGTTGAGCAGAGCAATTTGTTGTTCTATTATATCGTGTTTGTTAAAAATTGAAAGTTTTTTTGGGATTTTAAAGAAAACCTAATTTTTGCATTTTTTTTCTGAAGTTTGCTTAAAATCTATAAAAAATAAAATAATTACAGTAATGTATGTTCCGTTTTCTGGAAACCATCATTAACTATGTTTTTATATGAAACAAAACAGAGGCACACAACAATTTTTTTTATTTTTTTGGTTGAGTTTCAACGAACTTTTTAAATTACAAAAAATAATTTTTCTCGTAAACCAAAATAACCATTACATTTTTTAAAACACGATATTGTTCTCGAGATCCTAATATTTTTATCATATCCTTGTCTTGAACACACTGTATATTAATATTATATTAATATGAGAAGACTGACATTTTTTTAAAAAAACTTAAAATATGGATTTTGATTTTACATTATAACGTAGAACAAAAAAATAATTATCATCAGCATTCATGTATTTTGATTTGAGATATTTAAATGTGAGAATCATTTTTGGATTTTTGCGCGATCAATCACCCCCCTCCCCCTAACCCCCTCCTCGTCTACGGTCCAAAAATATAATATGTACATTTTGATATCATGGATTTTTTGGTCGTTGTTTTATTTTTTTGGACCAATATATATTTATATATATATGTATATGCGAAAGTACCTTTTAGATATCCAAAATACATACAGGGTGGTGTATCATTGATAATAAATTGGAAATATTTTAACTAAAAAAATATATATACATATATGAAGATTTAACCGAAATCACATAGAGAACTAGAATTATTTGGTATAAATTACCTATCAAAATATAGGTAAACACATAGTTAATGCCCCTTTTTTCGTGCGCCATTCTATATAACATAATTAAATATTAAATCTTAAGTTGAAATATTTCCAATGGTAGGTATGATAATATTGAACCCTGTTATATAATAAAAAAAAAACAATCTGGAATTTTGTAGCTTTAGAAACTTGATGATAATAATATAATTAATATAAGAAATAAAACCGGTAGCTGTGGATTTTTTGTATAACGAGCCTCCCTTCACCTCACCCCCCTTCTATTTAGCTTTAAGCATGCGGACAAAACCAGTGTGTCGGTGTACATAGGTATATAGATAATTATATAGGTATATATATATATATTTAGTTTTTAGAAAAGTATATATTTTAATATTTTTTATGCCAATGTAACAGTCATCCAGGTCGTAAATAAGAAAGAAAATACATAAATAGGCGTCAAACAAACAAAAAAAATCACATCATTATTACAATTTAATTTTTTTTTTCATCATAGAACACAATGACCATAGAAATAGGTTTGTGTTTTATGGCCTGAAGGTGAGTTCAAATCACACAGAAAGATGAATGTTCCATCAATCATTTTTTGCTTTAATTTTATATATTTAATAAGATTTTCCTACTGTTCTAAAGGTGCCTATTTTTTGTATATTTTATATATAAATTATAATAAAAAATATTCAATAAAATGATCCAAATGACCTGATATGGCTGAACGCCATTGGCCTTCTAGATTTTGTATGTTTACTAGATGAAAATAAATCACAAAAGCTTTCAAAAAATACATTTATATACAAATATGACATAAAAAAATGACAATTTTCTATTAATAGATAGTGATTTATTTTATTAATATAAAAAAATAATTTTGAAAGCTTCTGAGTGAATATTCAAATAAAGTACATACAATATATCAATAAAAAAATGTGCAATGACCCCTGTTATATTAGAAAAACAAAGTATAACTGAAATGTGTTTAAATCTAGTTTCCATCATACGTCTTGAACATTAAAATGCGCTAAAAAAGTCCTTATTTTCTTCATCCACGTCAATTGTCATCGATAAACTGTGTCAATTGTCAAACACAGAACACAAAACAAAAAAACACTTTGTTTCATGAGGCAGAACCTTTTCGGAGAGAATGAATAAATTACTGACCACTCTGTGGTTTTGGAAAATTAAAAATGGCTCTGAATGTATGTGAATTGTTTAATAAATCGACATTATTTTTGGATTAAAGTGTACAAATTTGCACTTGTACCATTACGTATTTACAAATCATCGAATTACAATTTTGCTGAATCTCATCAAAGCTATCTTGTTTTTGCCAATGTATTCCGCACATTTGAATAAAATATGTATATCATTTCATTTTAATCAATGATTCTTATTTTATTGTTTGTGAATCATCTTTTTCTTCTTCCTTATTTCTATACTCGCAATGTTTGGATGACGTATTTTGGATGGTTTCAATACTTACCTTTAAAAAGCATCTCAAATCTCATATTGATAATTAAAATACTTAACAAAAAAAAACAAAAGGGAATAAACTTAACCATGTTTCTCATTTATTTTATTTTTATAAATATAATACATTTTATTTGAATGTAATACGCTTACTATTATTGAAACAAACAGATCATTTTTAGTTGATAGTGCTTAAATAAAAATAAGTATTATTTGAAAAAAAAAGTTAACATATGAAATGTTAAGTTTACGCTTATTTTTTTTCATGTTGTCTAATAATTTCTTCTATTATATTTGAAGATCCTGCTATCAGCTTTCATAAAGTTGATTTATAGATATAAATATTCAAGATTTATATACCTTTCGCGATGTAAAGGTAGTTTTTTATTTGTCTTTATTTTGAGTTTTTTTTGATAATATTTTTTTCAATCAGCATCCTCTGATGTATTATTATGAAATAATTGAAAATTCTCAGCTTATATGGAGAACAGTATTTTTATTTTTTTTATTTTTTGTGTATAAGTTTTTTTTTATTTAATAAAAAATATCTAAACCCATCTCACAAAAATATGTATACTTTTTTAATTAAGCAAAAAATCATCTGTATGTCTATTTATTGTACTTTTAGTAATGTAAAATAATCATTTTAGCTTAAAGAAAACAGCCACAAAAAATATAAGATAGATATAAATATTATAGAATAAAAATTACTATTTTTATTACAAACATTTTTGTGTACAAAAATGATATTTTTACATAAAATGTATTTCATTTCTTTGAAATTTCAATAATGAATGAATGAAAAAAAATATAGAAAAAAATTATAGAAATGGTGCTACTATTTTATAAAAGCGATAAAAATTTCAAATAGTTGTCTAAGACCTTTTTTTTAATTGATTGTTAGTAATGGTGATCATGGGTTTGAAAACAAAATGTTTTTCATTTTCTTGTCAGGGGGATTATATAATAATAAATCATTGTAAATATAAAATGAGCACATATGGATCCGCGCGCATGTAAATATTTCATTTGCTTATATATACATATATAAGTATAAACCTACTATATGATTAAAAAACATATACAAGAATATAAAAGGGTTTTATTTCCTTTTGAATTTTTATTTTCAGGCGTCCCTTTTTATTTTATTTTTGTTGGTTATAGTGCCCAGACGTACAGAGAATGGAGGCTTCGTAACAAGGTCCCGTTGCCATTCTTTTGGGTAAGGGACCCTTTTAAAATGATTTTCCATTCGAATTATGGTGCATTTTTCAAAACCATTTTTGTCATTTTTTATTTGCATTCATTTTTCAGATACCTACATTTTTTTGATGACAGGTACAGCGAATTAGTAAAATCAAGAAAAATTACTTTTTATAATACACTGGTCAATTTGTTTTATTTTTCTTATTAAATGTATTTTGGGGTAGAAATTAGGTACATGGAATTAAAGAAAAATAACACGTCTACGCCTATGAATTGATATTTTGTATTATCGCAGTAAATTTCAGCAAAATCCCTTAATCCGTTGGAAATTTATAACAGAAAGAAAAACCAAAGAAGAAATAACTATCTACCAACAAGTTCATATAGTGAGTGCTTTGATCGCGAGGGTTGCACCCCTGGCTGAGAAATTGCTTATACTATTTTGCCAACAGCGGAGACAACCGGCCATTATTGTTGTCTCTGCCAACAGGTTGCAATATGCGTCAACAAAATTCAATATAGGTACCTACCTACTTGAAATTATTCACAACCTGTTCGATTATAAACTCAATCATAAAGAAATAGAACCAATTAAATTCATTTCTAATTATCGTAGGTAGGTACCTTCTACAGTTGGATATTTATTGAAATATGAAAACCGTTTCATGCAATACGATAATAATATTAGATATTTGCAATCGTAATAGCATAATAATATAACCAATACTTAAGTCTTCATAATATTATCAAAGATTCAAAAATACACCACATAGCAACAAACTCGCAAGCTTCTTGGAATTATCTGTAAATATACAAAAGAGGGGTGGAGTGGGTGCATGATATGTTTTCCAAGAATTTGCCGTGGAATCGCAAGTGTTTGGCGTATGTGGACAACGGCCGATACACAGCCAATCAGCGGGCAGCATCTTGAGACTTAAATCTAGTCAGGTGTTTAACAGAACGATACATTTTCGATGTAGAAGAAGGAAAGTTATAATTTATAGTTTAGTTGACAAACAGAATTGATGCAGGTCGGTTCGGTTTTTCGCGAAATTTTCATATTCGGTCGGAAGTGTTTGTTTTTTTTTCATAATTGATACGTAAACTTGAATAATGTGTGTGATGTGATTGGAGTTTTGTCGAATTGAGAAAGGAATTTTGAAGATTATCTATTGGTAAGAATCTATTATTTTGCATTAGTTTTTGTGTCAATATAAGTTCACTTCTTATGCTCCATTTTTTCCTCAGTCTTCTTGAATATAATATTAATCGTAGGTATTTTGATATTTCGCTCGTCCTCGAAAATGTTTCGACTCTGGTATTATAACATAGGAAATGTTTTAATCATTATAAATCTAATTAAATTCATAACGAATTCAAAATATATACGTATAATCTTAATAACATAATAATATTAGTACATGTTATGATATATTTTGTTAATAATATATAAGAATAATCTAAATCTGATCTGATTATTTCCAATCACCAAAATCCACTTATAATATCGCCAAAACAGCGTTCACTGCAGCTAGATTTTCTAAGAAATCCTTGCATTTCCCCTGACTTCCCTGTGCCAACAATAATTATTGAGCAGGTGGGTGGGGGGTGGCTATCTTCTTCTTCTTCAAACCACATTCCACAGAGAAATAGTTGCTCGGTGCATAATTATTCATCCGCATCGAAATGTAGTTCGTTTGGAAAATTGCAACTTGTGCATATTATATTTGGCTAAAACTCATATGCAATATTTCTTTATTTTTCTATATAACATTTTCAAAGAAACAGATTAAATCCATTTTCAATTTCAATATATGCAATACATTTTATATAATATTGTCATGGTCATTGAACCTGATTATAAGTAGAGGGTAGCTTCTTCAGATATTGTAGACAAAGATTTTAATATAAATCATTGTATTTGTCAATCGCGCTCGGTATTGGTGTGAGTTTCGTTATGGAATCTCGTTGTATGTGTATTTTTTCAACATAATAAAGAACTAGGTAGGATAGAAAGTGTGTCTGCAATGGTTTTTCATCTGTTAAAATGAGTTTTGATATTCAGAAGACCCATGAAACAGTGGAAGGTAAGAATGTTAAATACCTACCTAGGTTATAATTATTTGAATTGAATTTAGGGCTTTAATTTCTAGCTAGTTTCTTAAAATTATGTAAAATTTTATAAAAGAAACAGAATGCAGTGTAAAAGTCTAATTTAGCGGTTTTTATTAAAAAAGTACGAAAAATTAAACACATTTTTGCAAAAATGGTTGTGTTTTAGCTTAACTTTTAATAAACTGCCAACCTAACTTTTATGTTTATGTTGTTAGATATTATTGTATACATTTTATTTTCGAGAATACCTAGTTGCTTTAAAATGAATGAACATTGTTTTATTTTGGATAACTCAAGTGTAATATTGTCAACATTTGGGATCGGTATCAATATATGAACTTAAATTTGTCTAACAAAGACTCTTTTTTGTCTGCCTTTTCAATCTATTAGCTAAATACCTATGTATTTTAAAAAAATACATGTACCGTTATAGATTCCTACTGTTAAGTAACGAGGTATTTCTTTCCAATTACAACGATGAACTGATTACCCTACACAATTAGATGTCCATAAAGATAGCAGACCAAGGTCAGCAGATCACAGATTTAAATGCTTTTCAACTTTTTTTCGGAAATTGAAGAAAGTTAGCAACTTTAGATAAAATTTGCAGATCATGGCCAAAAATCATAGTATACTCATCGGAATCATTGAAAAACCTAATTAAAAATTAAAGGCTCATTAAATGCTCTGAGAAAAAGTGTAAAACATTTTCGATTTTTTTTATTTTTTTATTTTTTTCGGGTAAAGTTTGAAATCAGCAGATCAAGACCGGAAATCATAGTACACAGCTCAGAATCGTTGTAAAACCTAATTGGTAATTAAGGGCTTATTAAATGCTCTGAGAAAAAGTCAAAATTTTATTTAAAGAAAATTCAGAAAAGATTTTTATTTTTTTCTGACAAAGATCAAACTCAGCAGACCAAGGCAGGAAATCATAGTACTTATACAGATCGGGATCGTTGTAAAACCTAATTGGTAATTAAAGGCTCAATAAATGCTCAAAGAAAAAGCACACTTCAATCGAAGCGTCCACTTATTTTTTTTTTAATTTGGGATCTGCTAACTTTAGATGAAGTTAGCAGATCATGGTCGGAGATCATAATATACAAATCGGCATTGTTGTTAAACCTAATAATTAATTAAAGGCTCATTAAATGCTCTAAGAAAAAGTCCGAAACTTTTCCGAAGAAAATTTGTTTTAATTTTTTTCTTGGCAAAGTTCTAGCTCAGCAGATCATGGCTGAAAATCGTAATAAACAGATCGGGATCGTTGTATCAACTTATTATTAATTTAAGGCTCAATAAATGCTCAAAGAAAAAGCACACATCAATCGAAAAGCCCACTTATTTTTTTGAAAATCTGTGTGCTTTTTCTTTGAGCATTTATTGAGCCTTTAATTACCAATTAGGTTTTACAACGATCCCGATCTGTATACTATGATTTCCTGCCTTGGTCTGCTTCGATGAGTTCGATCTTAGTTAGAAAAAAATAAAAATAAATAGTTTTTGATTTTTTTTCAATAAAATTTTTACTTTTTCTCAGAGCATTTAATAAGCCTTTAATTACCAATTAGGTTTTACAACGATTTTGAGCTGTATACTATCATTTCCGGTCTTGATCTACTGATGTCAAACTTCGCCCGAAAAAAATTTAAAAAATAGAAAAAATCGAAAATGTTTTACACTTTTTCTCAGAGCATTTAATGAGCCTTTAATTTTTAGTTAGGTGTTTCATTGATTCCGATGAGTATACTACAAATTATTGGCCATGATCTGCTAATTTTATCTAAAGTTAGCAGATCTTCAATTTCCGGAAAAAGTTGAAAAGCATTTAAATCGCGATTCACGCACTTAATTAGCATCTAATTAGCCTTTACTTAATTATGATGTTAAGAAACCTGTGATCTGCTGACCGTGCTCTGCTAACTTTATGGACATACAAATTAGAAAACAAATATATATTTTTAAATTTCTGTTGATACAGTATCGTTTGTGAACGTTGGTGACACGTTTATTTTTTTGTGACCTAATATTTAATGAGTTACTAAATTGTTGAATTAATAACACCGATTAACCACTACGTCTTGAAAATAAACCTAAGATTATCTAGTTTTTACTCAGTTTATCAAAAATAGTTTGTGAAAAACAAATATACCTACCTAATAATTAAATCGTTTCTCTATTGTTTTAGAAAAATTTAAATTGATTTCAAAATTTATAGATTTAGACAAGTAACTATAGATCACTGTTAAATAGTCAAAATAGATATAAATTTGTGTATGGAAACTCATAATATAAAATAATATTACCTATAAACAAAACTTAATTTACTTATACTATGTACTTTGAAGTTGTTGTCAAAAGTCTTATATCTAACTACAATTGCACAAATTCATATTTTTTTAAATAGTTTTTATTACTTTCGGTTCTTGTACCAATGGACTCCGCAGCGATTTCTCAGGCCCCATACGGTCTAGAGACTTGAAATTTCGAATTCGTACTTAGATCGCAGACATTTCGCCGCCTGTTAAGCTCCAAGTGTGATTCAATATTGGTGATTATAATTATCTCATTCAATCTCATTCAAACAAGATCATTATTTTGTCGACATGGAACGACAATGGGATCCGTCACTGGAATTACGCACGATCATGGAGCGTATATATACGTCTCGTTCTCTGGTATATAGGTACTTTCTGGAAGATCGTCTATGGTTATGTCGCAATTGTCAGACGTTATTGTTAATTTAAAGTTTAATTTTGTGTTGTGGTAGACAAACAGTAATTTGTTATGGAATTGCTGTTGCTGGCAAACACATATACATAAGTATAGTTAAAATCGAGAAAAGGATAGCAATAGTAGGTACTCATCGGTACGGTTTAAATTTTAAATGGCAAATAAAAATATTTTTTTCAAAAATTTCACTTATTGTATTGTGACTATCAATACATACCCAAATTATATTTATTGACGATTTGACAGTGATGTATAGTTAGTTGCTTGAACCTACAAATTTTGAAATGAGTAAAAAACAGAAAATGTAAGGTCTATTTTCAAAAAGTGTTGCGTAATCGGTCTTAATTATTTAAGAAGCTAATAATTCATTCAATATTGAGTCACAAAAAAAACAAACGCGTCACCAACGATTCTCAAATGATCTTTATCGACCGAAATTTAAAAATATAAATTGTTCAAATTCGGGTTGGCTAATCGCCGTTCATGGTTTTTACGTAGCGCTGCCTCGTATTACGTAAAGAAATATTAAATACTCGTAACTATGACGTAAGTATCCGAAAGAGCACCCTAACCTAGACATGCTCTAGTTCTCACCCCCTAGTCACGAGATGGCGATACACTTTCGCCAAATTACTCGACACACCACTACTGCTTTTAAAAAACAAATATTTAATATAGGAAAGAAATGCAGGAGCAATAGAGAAACGGTTTCAAATGTCTGCCCAAAATTCTGTTCGACTCTTCTGTGGAAGAATAGAAGTTGTTCGTACAATGAATTTGAGGCAAGAACCAAATTCAAATTCTGTAATTCGGAGGCTGTATTGATTTATTCACTTCTTCACTTTAACATTGGTGTAAAGTTGTCTAAATCTACAAATTTTAAGTTTATATTATATTTGTTACGATCTAATTTTAAAACATGTTGGCTATCTGGTGTCAAATAATTTAAAATCTAATTACTCATAAACTATTGACTCACAAACAAAAAAACAAACCATTGCCATCAACAGGAATTGAAAAATATATTTTTTTTTTCAAAATTCGTGTTGGCTATCTGGTATTCGCCGAAGGTAATCATAAATTAACATGCTTCAAGATTACATTGTGACACATATAGAACGTAATAGATGGCGTTAGAATGAAATCTATTTTCCTGAATTTATTGAATAATCTATACTATCAGGATTTTGTTGATAAATTTTCAATATGTGATAAAACATAATTCTTATATTCAAAGGTTCTAATCTATGTATACTATCAATATTTGTTCTTATAAAGTATTCATTCAATATTCAAATTAATGTAGATAGATATCTACGTATTATGACATGGTGTTCATCCACTAGATCATAGATGGCGCTTCCATTGCAGATTCAGAAGAAAATATATACATAACGTGTATTTTATCGCTTGGCTCATTTCTTCTTCTTTTAATTGTAGGTGGACCTCATGAATATGTCCAAATGTCATCAAGGTAAGAAATTTTCCACTACATTTTATCACTACCAATTTGAGCTTTTTTCACCAGATAATTTGATTAAAAAATTCACTTTCTGAGGAGAGGACCACATAATTTGATATAATTTTTTTCCGCAATGCAGATCAAAATTTGCCTTTACAGTTTTACCCGGATTTTATCATGTCGATAACACATATACAGGGGGTTTCATAATAACATGCTAATATTCAAGAAGTTTTATTATTCTTGGTTCCGAAAATTTCAAACGAAACTATATATCCTAAATCTTTGAACAAAAGGGTGTGAAACTTAAAAAAAAAATTAATACATGATGTAAAATTCATTTGTTTGCATCTCACCTGACCACAAAATAATTTATGTAATTTTAAACAAAGAATCATTATCTAAAAATGACAAAATTATAAAATTGAAGTAATATAAATACAAGTTGGAATAACATACTGAAGTTATGTTAGTATTACAAAAGTTAAAACCATTTTTTCTGGTCTTAAGAATAACCTCCTTAAATATTAGGATGTCGATATGAATATTTTCTATACTTACGCGTTCATTAAATTAAAGTAGTTGTTCGTTTCATGCCGAAAGGAAATCGGATTACCTGCATATTTATACAGGGTGAATCACTGAAAATTGCAAATATTTTGACTGGGCTGAAAAAAAATTAAATGAACAATAAGAAGAGAAATTTTTTATTAAAAATAAAAACATTATATCTGTTATGGTGTTAGAAGGAAAGAAACATTTTGAATTTGAAGCAAAATTCAAAAATGAAATAGAATAAATACTTATTTTTAATAAAAAATAGGACATTTTTTTTAAATAATATTAATTCAACTATTGCTGGTAGTCTTGAAGTTCTGCAGTTTTTGATAAATAGAAGATTTTTGACACTTCAAGAATTTTATTATTTTTGTCTTTTTCACATATCCAACTAATCTTTCCTGTTTGTAGTTAATTTCTTCTAAATTCACGAATTTTGCCCTGACGAAGAAAATAAACATTCTCGAAAGCTCGGCGCTTGATACAAACAACTTTATGTATCAAATGATGTTTTTAAATTAGATCCTTATATTATTTTGAGCCCAAAATCCTTCATTTAAAATATGTACAAAATGATATCACCCTGTATATATATATATATATATATATATATGTATTAGTAAAGTGGATCGTATGTTCCCGACACGCGAAAATAATTATTACAAAGGGGGGCGAACAACGATCGCGTGTGATATTAACTACTACACTTCTAGAAAACAATTCGCTTGTAATTTGACGAAAATTTGTGATTAAGATCTTTATGAACGTAGTTGCGGTGTTTCCGAAATTTGATAGATTTTTTTTATGTTAGATTATTTTTATTAATCATGTTAAAAAATACACGAGTTAATTCTTGTACCGTAAAAATATCTAATTCAAACTATGATTTTAATCACACATATAATTTCAAAGTCTTACATACCGAAAAGAAAGGATTACAATTTTATTTATTTGATTCACTAGTACTAGTGGTGGAAATTCGAACATTTATCATTATTTTCTTAAATTCAAACGTTATTCAGTTTTTTTTCTCAAGGATATAATAATTGCATATCATTTCATATTTCAACAATATACTACTGGAAATTTATTATATTGTTTCTAATTTTGATTTACTATGAATTTCTATTAAGTAACAGCTTCTGACAGGTAGGTATAATAGTGTTAGTTGACTAACTTTGTCTACAAAATTTATATTTTTTCGACAATAAAGCATTTCTCTCTCTTCTCTCTCTCTCTCTAATATATTTCACTTAAAAATTCCAAGGTACTAATTGGATCAGCCTTTTCCTTTTCATAAACACCCTATATATATATATGTAGGTATATAACTAAATGTAGAGGCATTCAATTTATTCAAACCAGCCAGAGAGAGAAAGAATACTTACATACAAAAGAGAAGAAGTCTATTTCATCACTTATTCTCTCTACAATTTATCGAAATTTCCATTGTTGATGAGTTAATGATGACCTTGCATGTAGGGAGAATATATATATATATATATATATATATATATATATATATATATATATATATATATATATATATAGAACATTCAATCCCTACTTACATAAAATGATATATAGTACTTTTCCAGATACATCCTAAAATAACTCGATGACGACAATAAAATTATTATTGTGAATAGAACAATATCCTGTCTGTATATATATATAGTATATGACGTCAGTGATGATTTAATTTGTAAATGAAACACTTAAAATTTTTTTAAGTTTCGAAAACAGCTTTATTCTTCACAATTAAGTTATACTTTTAATTGGTGTTTGTCTTCGAGCATAGATAGAACGTCGTAAGCTCTACGACATATGACAGTGACAATTGACAAGAGACAGTATAGGGGTGTGTTCAGTGTTCGAGCCTGTTCACAGAACCGGAAATAAGTCTTTTGATATCTTGGTCCGTAAAAAAAAATGCCTTACCTACATTTTTTGTGAAAAACTTTTTTTGTTAATTCCTGTAATAAAGGAGTTATCGACTGTGAGCAGACTAAAAATTCACCATGTAGGTCAAATTTACATAAACATCGATAAGTTTTTCTTATATTTCTGGAATGATACTATCTATATCCGTCTTACATCCATCGACTATTATTTTACGCCAATCAGCCAATCCACAATGCATCATTCTCCTTGATTCAACAACTTTCATAGATTTCCATCTATTATGATGAAAGATAATGGTAGGGTGGGGAGAAATTTACCCTCTCTACGATTTCCATTACCTTCTACATTCAACTCAAATTATGACAAAAATGTCCTTTTTTGGCGACGCCATTTTTGTATGGTAGGTTGGTATATTGATGTCGCTCACCAACGACATAAATGATTGTCGGCGGCAGGAAAATTCGTGTGAGTAAAGTTTGGCTAATAAGCTAATAATTTAAAATCAAATGTGAAAGCCGATCAAAAAAATACATTACATATTGGAACGGGGATTTATATTAAAACTGGGTTCGATTTATTTTCACTTATTTATATACACCAATAACTACTCGTCTATATACACACATTTATATTCACACTATATTTCTTGGACTATAACGACTTTCTACGATACTATGATCTATGAGCTATATCCGATTGTGATCTGTGTCTCGCTGACTATCTATCACTAACTAACTTCCGTGGTCCGTTTGCGCTTATATTCACTTAACCTCCTATCTCGAAGCTTCTCGTCTAGAATAGACCAAATCAGTAGATTCTCCATGTATCTGGATTCCCAGGATGTTATTACCAACATTCTCCTTCAAGAGCAATCGAGACGCTTCCAGGGTTCCAGATATTTGTGAGATAGTGTGTGTGAGTGTCTTTTATTATTTTGGGTGAGTTCTCACGTTACAATATTGTTGGTAATGCCTCTAACTTTATGAATATTTCTATTGATACGCCACTGGTAACCAGGTACCTAGGTAATAGCGGATATTATCCAAACTGTTGATATATAGTAGTTGTAGACTTTTGAGAGAGAGAGTTATATTGAGACACTCAAGGAAAATATTGGATCAACTTTATCTTCAAGAGATTAACAAAACTTCTGATCTGATATCGAATAACTTTTCATATCTTGAATTAATCCCATCGGAAATTGGATTGGATTTGATACTACAGTCTGTATATAAAAAAGAAAATCTGGCATGTCCACCTAACACGAACATCCTACCGCTTCTATAGGTAAATTCCATCGAATACAAGAATCGTTCTAAATATTACGTTTTTTGACCGACGAACCCCGAACGGAGGAGGTATACAATTCGGCTGTGTTTTAATTGAAAATCTGTTTGCAGTACATGAAAGACATAATTATTTATAATGAGCATTTTATCCTTAGAGCTACGGTTTTCGAATTAAATCGGTGTTAAAATGGTAACAACCATAGACATCTGAACACCTAGACCACGCATAGCCTGTTTTAGAGCGATTCAACATCTCAAGACCATTATTCTTCTGGTCCAATAATGGTTCGTGTACGACTGATACGATTAACATACTTGCCAAACTTCTTATTTTTCATGGCATCTTCTGATTTATAGAGTAATAATCAAAGACATTCAGACGTAACTGAAAGGTGGTCGCTGAAATGATTATTCAGAAACACCTGCAGATTAAATTAAGATCAAATTTATATTTTACAACACAAAATAAAATATTTCATTTGTGAAATAAGGGGATCATCAGTCGATATGGATCGATTGAATTAAGTGCGGCAACACAGGATAATATAATTTAGGCGTCCGTATGAATTCGCAAGCTTTCGTCGCTAGTCAGAATATTGTTGTTCGTTGTTCCATTCTTAATTTGAGTGTTGCTACTACGTTTTACGAATTTATACGCTTCTACACTGTTGCCAAAATTTCCTATAGGAAAATTTTATCTCTCTCTTACACATGGAAAATACCAAAACAATTCTCTAACAATAACAGATCGCCTTTGGATAAATGTTATGAATGAAATGCTTTGTCTAGGTGTTCAGATGTCTAGGGTAACAACTAAAATAATTAAGCGTATTATTTCTGCAGCGATGTTTTGAGATCTCAATAATAACAACTACAAGCAAAGAATATACGTGGGTAATAGGATAAGTACTATCTTCATTGGTATTAGTGAACTTTCAACGACTTTCGTGACTAATGTTACACTCAAAAGTGTGAAATAAATATTTTTTACAAAAAATTGGACCGACGTTATCAGTTGGTGCACTGAAAAATACAAAATAATATTCTATTGGTGTTGGTACTTGTGGAGTTGGCGCCAAAAGTTATCAATCTAACTGCAATTGAAAAGAATATAAATATTTTTTAACTAAAAATTGGACCGACTTTATTAGTTGGTGCACTGTAAAATACGAAATAATATATTTATTCTATTGGTGCTGGTAGTTTTTGCAACAACTTCAAAAGTACCAGCACCAATAGAATTAATATTATTTTGTCTTTTTCAGAGCATCAACTAATAAAGTCGGTCCAATTTTTTTGTAAAAAAATATCTTTTATCCATCAAGTTTCTTCTTCAAGTTTGGAAATGACTTAGCCAAGTTGCAATATTGCTTAGCAAAGAATAACAAATTTTCCTTTTGAATCAACTGAAAAACTTGTTAACCAGTTAGATCTCATTTTTGGTATGGTCTTAAAGTGGCCTGAAATTGTTCGTGTCATAATGTATCACCGTGTTTCTATACCTATGTAAACATAAATCGAAATTCAATATTTACAAAATTGCGTGACATGAGAATTTCCGACACTTATTACATAGATTAGATATTAATATATGTTTGTTTCACGCTATAATGCCCGTGTTTGTATTTCAAGATCAATGAAAAAAAAATTTTTTGACCTACTTAAAAAAAAAACCGATGGCCTGTAGTCAGCGGAAAGGTAAATTTTTCAAAACTCATTGAATTGAAATTTGAACAACCTTTTTATTGGTATACCTACATGTTATTACATAAAATTGTCGTATGTGTCATACCCTTGCGGTTAGAGGTTTTTGTTTTGGCTGTGGAATATAAAGCAGACAGGGTTCGAGTCCACTTCAAGGCAGAATTTTTTTTTCGCCTTTTTCTTTTCAATAAATATACTATATATTTTTTTAATCAGGGTCTATATTAAGATCTCCAGAAAATGTACAATTACATCAAATTTATACTGAGTGTTCATGTTTTATCAATATTTGTTATTTTTCTTTATTAATTTTTATTTTTTTTACCTGTGTATTTTTTGAAAAATTACTTTGAACAAAAGTTGTAGGTACTGATTATATCTATAACCTAAAAATATTTTTGATGATATTTACACTACGGCTCCTTTTTTGATATTTTTTTTAAATGTTTGAATGGTCACCATTTTGAAACTACTTTCCCGATATTGCCCAATAACGAACTCGACCGAGATATTTGAGAGATTGATTTTTGTAGCAAATTTGAACTTGATACCTTCAAAACTGCGACCTCTATCGTGTTAACAAATTTCGTAATATCCCATATATATAAACTTTGAACCAAATGTTTTTTTGAACTAACTTATAGACATACAACAACATCCGTTGAAATTTTTTTGAAATTCAAAAATGTGAACGATCGCAATAGGTACATTTCTATAAGAAATTTACCTAAAAAGGAGAAGGTACTTTTACACAATTCGGTTGTATGTTTGATTTTTGTATGTATGGCTGTTTTCGCGCTTTTTTATAGTAAACGTGCTCCGATTTTGATGATTTTTGATTAATTGGGAAAGAAGTGAGTGTGGAAAAATGGTCCCATATTTAGAAAAACTCAAATCAAAAATTTCCTTCCCTCCAAAAAACGCTCTCGAAAGGGATGGATGGGGGGGCAATTTTTCTCGAAAATCAAAAATCTGAGACGACAGAATTAAAGATGAGACAGATATCGGGAAACGTTTGAACTGAACATTTTTTTAAAAGAGCTACAGTTTTCGCGTTACAGCAGTCGTAGAAACTGAAATATGTGAATTTCCGCTATGTGGAGGGGGCAAGTGTTTTTCGAAAATTAAATTATAAGACGGCCAAATTAAAGAACAGCTTATATGTAGTGAATTGGTCATTTTTTAAAAGAAGATACAGTTTTCGAGTTACACCAGTGTTGGTACAGTCTCAAATAGCGAAATAGGTCTATTTTCGCCACGATGTTTTAAGATATTTGAACAAGTACAAGCCAAAAATATACATGGGTAATAGGATATGTACAATCTTCTTTGGTATTAGTGAACGTTCAACGATTTTCATGACTAATGTTACACTTAAAAGTGTGAAATAAAGATTTCTTACCAAAAATTGGTACACTGAAGAATACAAAATAATATTAATGCTATTGGTGCTGGTAGTTTTAGCACTAACCTCAAAAGTACAATAAAGGTAGAATAAATATATTATTTCGTATTTTTCAGTGCACCAACTAATAAAGTCGATCCAATTTTTAGTTAAAAAATATTTTTATATTCTTTTCAATGTATAATCTGATGGAACGTCGCGTTCTGGGTAGAAATTTCGGTCAGTGGCCGAAGTCGGTCTTTGAGTGCAACATATACAGAAACTAAGCAACGAAAAAGTGTGTATGTATGTATGTAGGTAATTTGGAATAAATCCCCTGGAAAATGCTATTTCAATTACATATTACATTTTTCATGACAGTACGGTGTGCGGTGGACGTGGAGAATGACGAAAATCCATGTTACTTAGTGTCGCGTGTTTTTGCTTGAAAACGAGCAAAATCTCATTGGGATGGATATGGGTGGAAAATATTTTTCAGAACAATCTCAAAATAGAGACCCGATAAATAGAGAGACTGGTTAGGTTAGCACATAGACATCTGAACACCTAGACCACGCATAGCCGCTTTCAAAGCGATCCAGCATCTTAAGACCATTATTCTTCTGGTCTATAATGGTTCGTGTACGACTGATACGATTAACATATTTGCCAAACTTCTTATGTTTCATGGCAACTTCTGATTTATAGAGTAATAATCAAAGACATTCAGACGTAACTGAAAGGTGGTCGTTGAAATAGTTATTACTGATTATTCAGAAACACCTGCAGACTAAATTATGTACCAAATTTATATTTTACAACACAAAATAAAATTTTTCATTTGTGAAATAAGAGGATCATCAATCGATATCGATCGATTGAGTTAAGTGCGGCAACACAGGAAAATATAATTTAGGCGTCCGTATGAATTCGTCAGCTTTCGTCGCTAGTCGGAATATTGTTGTTCGTTGTTCCATTCATAATTTGAGTCCTCTGTCATAATTAAACCATTTTCTTATAATTTTGTAGGACTGCTTAGCATTCACTGTAACTTCATCCCAACTGTCACAACACAAAACAAAATAACTGTTTCATCCGCAAATGATACAATACCTTCTGGTATATTAAGCTGCAATAATCCATTAGCATAGGCATTAAATAATAATGGACCTAATATGGAACCTTGAGGAACTTAACTGTAAGAAGAACTTTTACCACCATTAATGCTAACACACTGAAATCTATTTGAGAGATAGTTCCGCATCAAATCGTTAACAATCCCTCTTCTAGCAAGATCACTCAATATAATCAATAGAAGTTCATGTCCTTCTTTGTCAAAAGCCTTCAATCTCATTTTATTATTATGTATATTAATTCTATTCGTGCTGGTTATTTTAAAGTTAGTTAGTTTTTCTAGGCACCAACTCCAAAAGTACCAGCACCAATTGAAGTAATATGTTTATTTCACACTTTTCAGTGTAACATGAGTCCTCAAAATCATTCAACGTTCATTAATTCCAAAGAAGATAGTAGGTACTATTATCCACGTATATCCTTTGCTTGTACTTATTCACAGATTTCAAAACATTTGTGGTGAAAAAACAAATATTTCAGTATTTACTAGAACTGCTGTAATTCTAAAACCGTAGCTTCTTTTGAAAAATGTCCAATTTAAATGTTGCTTTAAATGATTTCGTCTTTAATTTAGCCGTCTCATATTTTCAATTTACGAAAAAAAATTACCTCTTTTTTTTTTAGTAGAAAGCAGATTTTGGATTTGAGCTTTTCTACATATTATGGGACCATTTCTCAGCTTTCTCCTCTTTCAAATAAATCAAAAATCATGCATGATAGAAATAATATTAGAAAAACCAAATATACAACCGAATTGTAAATGCAGTTCCTCCTTTTTTGAAAGTGGGGCAAAAACAACCTGTATCAGCCATCATAAAGGAATAAGCCCTGGAGTCTGATGGCATTATTTGTCGATGACCTCTATATCCATCTATCAATCTAGAATCTATTGCAATGTAATGTAATTGTGTGACCATCTTAATTTATCGAATAATGCCCTACATTGTAGCGGTCTTAATGAATTGAGATTGCATCATCGACATAATAGCATGGAGATACTGTAATACAGATGCATTACCTGATTGATATTAGCATGTACATGATATCATTATTATTATTATTATTGATTTGTGACCGTAAACAAACAAATCGCAGTCGCCGCCTGGTGGCAGAA
Organism: Crioceris asparagi; assembly: GCA_958507055.1. NCBI lineage: Eukaryota > Metazoa > Arthropoda > Insecta > Coleoptera > Chrysomelidae > Crioceris > Crioceris asparagi. Next base: position 579,536 of record OY293832.1, read on the forward strand.
TATTCAGGGGAGAAAGGTGATGTAAACAGTGTCAAAAATGTGCCAATGAAGAGATGTTTAATTCGAGAGACTGCAACAGTGTAACCATGAAAAATGAAGAAATCCATATACCTACTCTGGTTTTGGATATCTACAGTAAATACTCGATTATCCGGACCTCTGTTACGCATATTTACGATTATCCGCATTGTCAGCCATCATCACACCGAGCGGTGTCTTTGATAATAAAAAAAACTGAGACAGAAGTGAAAACTTAAAGCAAAGGAATAACTAATTTATAGATTTTTTTAAATTTTTTTATTAAATTATTAACATTAGTCTGGTTTTCACATCTATTGGCACTCCGAGCAATAATTATTTACATTTTTATACAGTTTATTAATTAATCAAATATATGATGGACTGCACCAGCTCAATACAAAATATCAATATTGTATTAGTATTTACATAGTTTTTAATGAAATTTATTTTCATTGTTAGCTCTATTATCATCGTTAACTTCAACAATACTTAGTCCATTGGTACTTTTAATTATTTCATTTTATTCTAAAAAAGATATAATAGACTTATGGTGACTGGAATAAGAAACAAATATGTTATTCTGGAATTTATCTAAGTATTGTGTAAAAACTGCATCGAACGCTGTTTTATATTTTTTAGTACTTAATTTTCGATCATTAGACATAGTCAAACCTGATGCTTTATTAAGAAATTAAATTAGTGGTAGGTTTTTATCATCTGCATAGTTGATATTGAATTCCCCACATAAGATCATCGGAATATCGTCAAATTTTTCACCAAATGTTTTTTCGAATATGTCGGAACCTTCTTTCGTATAAATCATCAAACTTTCTATATTAAAAATAAAAAAAAAAAAATTAAATACTTACCAATCTTTCTATCGGTGCACTATATAATATTCATTGCAAGATGTATTGCAGAAAAATAAATAATATCAATTTTTTTACGCAAATATCAATAACAATGTTGGATATATTCAACAATAAATACATTGCTTCTGTCATTTATTTTCTACATAAATATATCAAGTTCTCACTATTGTACTGCACAGTAATTCTACAATTAATCAATTTAAATTGTATTAGCAGAGAAGAGAGACGTGGTATTAGTGTATATATGTGTAAAATACATGTATACACTGGCCGGTATACTATGCGCAATACGTCATCTCAAGGTCATCGGTGTCGCGCGAGCTGGGAAGATTTTACCCATCCGAAAAACGCTTAACGTGCCTATAGAAGTTTGCACTTCAAAAATGTTCCAAAGCAATGCATTTTCCAAAAAGTTAAAATGGTTTTAGTGTGGAATAATGAATATTAAATAAAGTTAAAAATTAAAGGGGGTTCCCACACAATAAACTTTTATTTTTGCTCGATCTAATTTTTTACATGTATCTATTGAACCGTAGTAGTTGGACAGTTATTTTACGATGGGAAAGGGAATCCTTCGCGTGTGTGATTCCGACATAAGTTTATATTTACTAAGAAGCTACCTATACTTACAATCTATTTATACTATGCAAAACGCGCGAACTGCCATCCATTAAAAAAGTAAACATACAACCGAATTGTAAGCTCCTAGTTTTTTTTAAGTCGTTCAAAAATAGAAAACATCCAAGGAAAAGAAATTGCTTAAGACATACTCTATTGAGTGGTGCACTGGATAATACAAAATAATAATAATTTTTATTCAGGTTAACATACAAATCTTTATTTAAAAATATTTTTTACAAAAAATTGGACCGACTTATTTAGTTGTTGCACTGAAAAATATAAAATAATATTAATTCTATTGGTGCTGGTAATTTTGAAGTTGTGTCTTTGTAGTTTTTTGTTGTAGGCACGAACTCCAAAAGAACCAGCACCAATAGAATTAGTATTATTTTATATTTTTCAGTGCAACAACTAAATAAGTCTATCCAATTTTTTTTAAAAAATATATATTTCACACTTTTGAACCATGAACCAATGAAGATAGTACTTATCCTATTACCCACGTATATTCCTTGCTTGTAGTTGTTATTATTGATTATTGAGATCTCAGAACATTGCTGCGGAAATACGCTTGAATATTTTAGTTGTTACCTTTTTAACATCGATTTTACTCGAAAACCGTAACTCTCAGGGAAAAGTGTTCATTATAAATGTTGCTACAAATAATTATGTTCTTCATGTGCTGCCCACAGATTTTCAATTTTCTACAGAAATCGCCCTCTCCACATTGCACATTTGAGAAATTAACAAGCGAAAACCGTAACTCTTTTGAAAAAATGTTCAATTTAAACGTTTCCGGATATTGTCCTATCTTTAATTATACCATCTCAGATTTTCAATTTTCGAGAAAATTCGCCCCCTCCAACTCCTTCGGGGGCGGTTTTCGGAGAGAAGGAGATGTCGGATTTGCTTTTTTATGAATATGGGACCATTTCTCATGGCTCCTCATTCAAATGAATCAAAAATCATCAAAATCGGACAACGATTACTATATATAGTGTGCGCACAAACAAAAAAAAACACACAGTCGAATTGTATACCTCCTCCGTTTGGGGTTCGTCGGTCAAAACTGAAAATACAACAGAACTTTGAATACAACTACAAATGTAAAGATTAACACATGATATAAAATAAATGTTTCCTACAAAAAATTGGACCAACATTATTAGTTCGTGCACTGAAAATATAATGAAATAATATTAATTCTATTGGTGCTGGTACTTTTGAAGTTGTACAGTTGTAGTTAAATTCATAAATTTTGTTGTTTATTGAACGCTAAAAAATTTACAGCACGCTTTTGTATTCTGGCTATTATTTTACAACCCCGTAGCAAAGATTAGATTTAATCTTTGCCCGTAGTTCGATGAATCATAAAAAGATTTTGAAGTTTATGCAATAAATATAATAATCTTCGTATTGCGATGTTATAGAACCTGCTCTCGCTTTAATCGGTCGGTCGGTTGAGATATGACACGTAATATTGCTGTTGTCATAATTTGCAAGTGCATTTTGGCTTTTGGGGAAATTTGGCCCTACGCCTGAAACTGAAATTTCCTTCCTGCAGCGTTGTTACTTCAGTGCCCTCGTTGTGTTCTGACTCCTGCGGTAGCAGTTGCATCTGTAAAGCGTCAACGTACGGTTGTATCTACCTCAGCTTAAAGTCACATACATGATCGACGTGACTTGACCACATTTGAAAAATATTTTTTCAAATGCCTTCTTCAGTTTTTACTAGATGTTAACTTTCAGGAAATTATAGCGGGACTGTTTTCGAAAGTAAAAAATTGCAGGGGAAAACTTGTTTGTTTATTAGATGTTATTGTTTTGTGTGGATAAGAAAAATTTATCAAACTTGAATCATTATGTATTATTATACAGTGCTTAATGACCTGAAGCGTTCTTCGGCAGCTGTGTTTTCAGCAGTTTTCATTACAAGTAAGTGTTGATTCGAAATTTCATGATTTTCCCGCCAAAATAGATGATAACGTTTTAATTTTTCATGAGAGGTGGTTACATATTTTTTTTGTTGGATTTGACAAAGTTTATTCAGTCGAAGTAGCCTTAAGAATTATTTTTTTTATTATTTATACAATTCATTTTTTTTTGTTTGTGCGCACACTGTATATAGTAATCGTTGTCCGATTTTGATGATTTTTGATTCATTTGAATAAGGAGCCATGAGAAATGGTCCCATATTCATAAAAACGCAAATCCGACATCTCCTTCTCTCCGAAAACCGTCCCCGAAGGAGTTGGAGGGCGCGAATTTTCTCGAAAATTGAAAATCTGAGATGGTATAATTAAAGATAGTACAATATCCGGAAACGTTTAAATTGAACATTTTTTCAAAAGAGTTACGGTTTTCGCTTGTTAATTTCTCAAATGTGCAATGTGGAGAGGGCGATTTCTGTCGAAAATTGAATAAATCTGTGGGCAGTACATGAAGCAAATAGTTTTTTGTAGCAACATTTATAATGAACATTTTTTCCTTACGGTTTTCGAGTAAAATCGGTGTTAAAATGGTAACAACTAAAATAGTCAAGCGTATTTCCGCAGCGATGTTCTGAGATCTCAATAATAACAACTACAAGCAAGGAATATACGTGGGTAATAGAATAAGTACTATCTTGATTGGTATTAGTGAACGTTCAACGATTTTCGTGACTAATGTTACACTCAAAAGTGTGAAATAAATATTTTTTTACAAAAAATTGGACCGACGTTATTAGTTGGTGCACTGAAAAGTATAAAATAATATTAATTCTATTGGTACTGGTACTTGTGAAGTTGGTGCCAAAAGTTATCAATCTACCTGCAACTGCACAACTCAGATATCAATTTTTTAAATCCATATACGAGGTGAGTCGAAAAATATGAATTTTGCTCAAAAGTAAAGTACCTTTATTTTTGAAAATATCGAAAGTTTTTATTGAAAAAATCATAATAAAAACTGTTGTCAGATGCCATGAAAATACATATTTTATTATTTTTATTAACTTCTGTGTATTAGTACTGATCATTTACGTCTACCAATAAACTTTTGATCTAGGATGCACTGACTCCAAACGTCAAATCTCTAGTTCGTTTTAGAAAATACTAGAAATGGCGGCTCTATTAACTAGTAACGAGAAAATTGAACTAGTTTTTATTGTAGGAGATAATTATAAAAATTATAGAAAAGCAGCAGCTATTTTTAATAACAGACATCCGAATAGAAATAATCAGTATTCGACAGCTGCAAAAGTTCTAAATAAATTCAAGACGTCTGGAAGTGTTCACAGTAATTTAAATAAATATTTTTTTCAATAAAATAGATGTTGTGTAATTTACAAAATCTGCATGTTTTTTTTATTTATACCAAAAATATTTTTTTATAGGTGATGGATAATATTGGATATCTGACAATAGTTTTCAATTATGATCAACTTTTTTCAATAAAAACTTCAAAATTCATATCTTTCGACTCACCTCGTATACGGATTAAAACAAATGATATGTGGTGGTTGCATTTCAAGTATTGAACTATGCAAAACTTTTTATTAAGAATAATTTTTTTTCATAAAACCAATAATAAACAAATTTTCCATATGGTTCCGACTTGGACACAGTGTAAGTATATAAGTGTGCACAGAAAATGTGAATTCTGATATTTCCCGAAGGAGTTGTACATCTACCATGTATCATTACATGGTAATATCATGGTCATTTATCATTGCTTTGACCCTTTGGGGGATAATTAAAGGGTTTGTTGAAAGCCGTCAAATAATATTCCTTTTTACAAACACTTCCCAGGAGCTATAATAGAAATATTTCGACTGTGTTAGCTTTTTTCACGTTTGTTTATGTCTTTTGCATAGTAGGTAAATCATTTTGGTGTTTTATTTGATAGAGGAGATTGCTGAGAAATGATTCCATATCGAAAAAAAAAAAATTCCAACATATTCCTTCCCTCATAAATGGAGCGGGAATTGTTTTGAGACATTTAAATTGATTTTTTTTTTCAAATAAATTTAACATCTTCAGTGTTGGGTGTACAGCAATATAGTAAAGTCTGAAATATCTGTGTTTCCAAATCTCTGAATACGAGTGTTTTTTTTCTCTCCAAAAACTGGAAATGTCTTCTCTGCAAGACAACCGTAAAATGTTATCGGTCGTTAATATTTTATACTTTTAACGCAAATTGCTATTCTGGACGCTCAAAATTTAATGCATCACTACTAGCTGTTTTTGTATGGAAAGTGATCACAATTGTCAAGTGTTGATTTTACATAAATACTTTTTTTATAAAAAAAAACTGGACCGACGTTATTAGTTGGTGGTGCACTGAAAAATACGAAATAATATTAATTCTATTGGTGTTGTTACTTCTACACTTCTACCACGTAAACCAGATTTTTTAATACATGAAAATTTTAAATTTGTGCATTACTTTACCTAATAAACTTTCACTATGTCAAATCTCATAATCCTCCGTGCACATGTTATGCCTTAAAAATATTTTTTACAAAAAAAATTGGACCGAATTTATCAGTTGTTGTACTGGAAAATACAAAATAATATTAATTCTATTGGTGCTGGTAATTTTGAAGTTGTGCCGTTGCAGTTTTAGGCACCAACTCCAAAAGAACCAGCACCAATAGAATTAATATTATTTTGTTTTTTTCCAGTGCAATAACGTCGGTCCAATTTTTTGTAAAAAATATTTATCTCACATTTTTTAGTGTAAAATGAAAATTGTTGAACATGCACTAATACCCAAAAAGTTATAGGTAGGTTTAGCTTGTACTAGCGAAAATACGCATATCACATATTTCAGACTTTACCATTACGAAACTCGGATACCGTAACTCTTTTGAAAAAATGTCCAATTTAAACATTTCCGGATTTGGAATTTTCGTTAATTCTGTCGTCCCGGATTTTCAATTTTTGAGAAAAGTTGCTCTCTCCATCCCTTTTGAGGGCGGTTTTTGGAGAGAAGGAGATTTTGGATTTGATTTTCCTCAATATGGGACCATTTCTCAACTCTCCTCTTTCAAATGAAACAAAAATCGTCTAAATCAGAGTACGTTTACTATGCGAAACGCGCGAACAGCCATAAAAAAAAGCAATCTTACAACGAAATTGTATACCTTCACTTCTTTTTGAAGTCGGTCAAAAATAGTCTACAATCACGTATTAATATATACAGATAGAGATAACTATTACTTCCTTCGTTTGGTGAAGTCGGTCAAAGATATTGTCTATTATATAAACGTGTCCATTTCTACTTGTTCCGCACAATTTCTAAGCAGCAGTAAATCCCCAACATGATGTTCCATCTCTTTCTTCAAGTCCCTTTTTTTTTCTTGTTCTCCTTTTTAGTGTGTATCTGACACAGCGGGTAATGAATGATTTTTCTCTTCCTGGCAAGTTCAGTATACAATATGTGTCATTTTGATTTGTTTTTCTTTCTACACGGTAGACAATTTGTTTTCTTATATATTATATTGCCTGTGTACCCTACTGAGTGAAAAATTATATACATATTTACCATAGACTTCTGAACACCTAGACCAAGCATTTCATTCGTAACATGTATCCAAAGGCGATCTGTTATTGTTAGAGAATTGTTTTGGTATTTTCCATGTGTAAGAGAGAGACAAAATTTTCTTATAGGAAATTTTGGCAACAGTGTACCTCTGTGGAAGCGTATAAATGCGTAAAACGTAGTAGCAGCACTCAAATTATGAATGGAGCAACGAACAACAATATTCCGACTAGCGACGAATTCATAAGGACGCCTAAATTATATTTTCCTGTGTTGCCGCGCTTAACTCAATCGATCGATATCGACTGACGATCCTCTTATTTCACAAATAAAAATTTTTATTTTGTATTGTAAAATATAAATTTGGTACATAATTTAATCTGCAGGTGTTTCTGAATAATCAGTAATAACTATTTCAACGACCACCTTTTAATTACGTCTGAATGTATTTGATTATTACTCTATAAATCAGAAGTTGCCATGAAAAATAAGAAGTTTGGCAAGTATGTTAATTGTATCAGTCGTACACGAACCATTATGGACCAGAAGAATAATGGTCTTGAGATGTTGGATTGCTCTGAAAGAGGCTATGCGTGGTCTAGGTGTTCAGATGTCTATGATTTTTACGCTCTATAATCCAGAAATATTTTCAATTGTACCAGGTGCGCTCGAATAGTCGGAATAGCACATAACTTAATTTTTTCTTATGGAATATGTATATTTTTATTGATTAATTTCAATGCCAGTTGTATGACTAAATTTTTTGACTATTGTTAATAGATTTCAAGATTTAAATGTTTTTAAAAAATTTTTGACCGAACAAAGGCACTTCATAAAAATGTAGAAGAGCAGATAATGAAATTTTTATCAGTCACACATAATATTGGATATTATTATGCATACGAGGCTTGAACAAAAAGTAATTTTATGGAAGGTTAAAAAAAAGTTGAAAAAGTCATTTTTTTCAAATGGATTGGTATATTAGGTAAATTTCTTATAGAAATGTACCTATTGTGATCGTTCACACTTTTGAATTTCGAGAAAATTTCAACGGCATGTTGTTGTATGTCTATAAGTTAGTCCAAAAAAACATTTGGTTCAAAAGTTTATATATATATATATATATATATATATATATATATATATATATATATATAAATAAAAAGATGTTCTTGGGGATGCAGTCATATATTCAATAAAATTCTTTGACTGAAGCCGAGCTTTCGAGAATGCTTATTCTCTTATTACAAATATTTGTAATTGATGGATATGAAATCTTTCCTGTTTTTGGTTAATTTATTCTAAATTCACGATTTTTGCCCTGAAGAAGAGAATAAACATTCTCGAAAGCTCGGCTTCAGTCAAAGAATTTTATTGAATATATGACTGCATCCCCAAGAACATCTTTTTATTTATTATAAATCCAGTCAAGAATACAAAATCAATATATATATATATATATATATATATATATATATATATATATATATATATATATATATATATATATATATGGGATATTACGAAATTTGTTAACACGATAGAGGTCGCAGTTTTGGAGGTATCAAGTTCAAATTTGCTACAAAAATCAATCTCTCAAATATCTCGACCGAGTTCGTTATTGGGCAATATTGGGTAAGTAGTTTAAAAATGGCGACCATTCAAACATAAAAATGAGAAATATTGATAAAACATGAACACTCAATATAAATTTGATGTAATTGTATATTTATTGAAAAGAAATAGGCGAAAAAAAAATTCTGCCTTGAAGTGGACTCGAACCCTGACTGCTTTATATTCAACAGCCAAAACAAAAACATCTAACCGCAAGGCTATGACATATACGACAATTTTATGTAAGAACATGTAGGTATACCAATGAAAAGGTTGTTCAAATTTCAATTCAATGAATTTACCTTTCCGCTGACTACAGGCCATTGAGATTTTTTTTCAATGACATTCTCTCACGAGAAGCTGTAAATATTCAATTGTTGAAAATATTTTTGAGGATTGGTATGGATTATCTGACACAAGAATTTCAATAAAAATACTTTTTTTCTTCTAAATTATTCTTTATTTTTTCAAGATGACAGCTGCACTGGCTCCATATTTACCATTTCTCATTTTGTTCGTCAGCATCGTCCAAGTATTATTACGAGGATCGTAAACCTTGAAAACGATTAAATAAATTAATAAATTGAATCAGAATAAGATAATTATTTTATCAAATAATAGATATATTTAGATTTTTTTTATATTTTATTTTATTGAAAAAAATTAAAATATAAACTGAAAGTTTAAATATTGTCTGTTTATTTATTTGTTGAATTGTTTAGAGCAGAAAAAATGTGCTTGAATCAATCATTGCTATGAATTTGAATATTTTTTTAATGCTGTAGAGAACAAAAATTTATTTATTGATCGAAATGTTGAATCTCACCTCCACAGAAGCAATAAAAAAGTTTGTCCTTCTACATCCACCTGCAACGTAAATTTTTCCATTTATAGCAACTACACCTGGTCTTTCTCTTCTAACATTCAAATCAGCCACTCTGGTCCATGTTTGGTAATCCGAATTGAAAACTTCCACACATTTTAGATAGTTTCTATTCCATCCTCCCACAACATACAATTTTCCATCGAGCCCAACCACTCCTGTAAGAAAAGATATTTTGAATAATTTCATTGAAGCTGATTCCAGAAAATTAACAATTACAGGATTCTTTCAATTTGCTTTCAATCTGATATGGAAAATGTAAAACCGCTAAATTTTGCAAATTCAAAACAAAATCTAAGTAATCTATAAATACGTAATAAAATTGTAAGAGGCCGATGTTTGTACATTTAAGCTATTTAGGAAAAATAATATGGCGGGTCTTTATTAGAGCAACAGAAGCCAAAACCACACATTTTAGAATTTTCGTCTGTCTGTCTGTGTGTTTATACTTGAATCACGCAAAAACTAGGTACCGTATGGAATTGAATGCAGTTTTCCAAGCGCACGAAGTCACGGGCAAAAGCTAGTCTTTAAATAAAACGAAAAATTGAATAAATAAAGAAAAAATAATATTTTGAATCCAGGAAATCTGAATGTCCACGAATTTAAATAAAAATCATTCAAATGATAATTTTTATACTTACTCCATCGAGCCCAGTCAATCCTACAGGAAAAGTATGAAGTTAATTAAATGATTTTTCCAATTTTCTTTCAGTTTTCTATTTGAAAATGGAAAACTGTAAAATTTTGCGACTTCAAATTGAACAAGTTTATCTTTAAAACACAAAATTGATGGTAAATTATTCTTTCTAAGTGTAATTCGACAGAGCAATATTTTAAATCCAGGAAATGTAAAAGTCTTACGAATTTAAGTAAAAGCCAATCGAAAGATAAGTTTGATACTTACCAGGATTGCGTTTCTCGATGGACATGTCGGGTAAGCGCGTCCATGAATTCGTCAATGGATCATAACATTCAACGGATGACGAAAAATTCGGACTATTCCCGCCAACCTGAAATTATTCTATTATTATAATACTAGGTGGAAAATCAGAGCAGAAAAGTAGAATTTAATTTTGAATTTTACTCATCTCATAGAAAACTTTGCATACTTCAAAAAAAAGTTTCAAGTAAATATATCCGGATAATCCAGCAAAATCATAACTTACGACGTAAAACTTCCCGTCCATTGCACACATGCTATGATTCCATCTTTCCTGCAGCATATCCGCTATTCGTACCCAACGTCCTGTTTGATGATCCAACTTTTCACACGACTTTATTGGTGGCCATTTTCCTCCAGATACGTAAATGTCACCGTCCAAAATGGCAGCAGCTGAGAAAATTCTGTCTTCCAACAAGTCGTCGCATTCCGACCACTTTCCATCGTTCAAACCGAACACGTTCACTTTGCGCCTCTCATCTCCACAACCACCAAGCTGTAAATTTTTATTGTGCTCATCAGAAGATTAAATATTTTGAATTTAAAACTTTTTTTCTAAATAGTATAGAATTCAAATCATGTTCTAAACTTTCAAAAAATATATTTGAAATTATTTTGATCTCATCGGCTTTTCTACAATCAAAATAAATTTCGTTATGGAAGCAGAAATATAAACATTAGTAATGTAATATTTTTACAGTCAAACTTAAAATTTAAAAAATCCATGGTTTAATATATTTTGACAAAGCCTTTTATATTCAAGACCAGTATTCACATACCATGTAAACCTTTTCTCCTAAATTGAGCAAAACACATCCAAGTCTAAAGCGTTTTTTCAACATTTCTGGCCCTTTTAACCATCTTTCCTCTTCAAAATCGTATATTTCCATAAATAATTTTGTGCACTTCATACCAACAACAGCCAACAGCTTGTTTGTTTGTAAGGAATGTTCAGTATTTGCATCAGCTGTTACTGCCGATAGGTCAGTAAACATTCTCGGCCTTGTTTTTGGACTTGTAAATGCTGATTTCTTCTTACCTGGATCAAAAAATGCATCAATAAAATTAAATCCAAATTCAGATTATTCTTCAAGATTTGCTAAATGAACTTGTGAGTGAAAAGATTGAAAAAGATTGGGCATTTATCATTATAATATTAAAATGTTTTGAAAATAATTAGCAAAAATAATAACTCTTCAAAAATAAAGGTAATAGTATAGTTTAAGGGCTTTTGCTCTTTATAGAGGGCTTTTATAAGCCCTAAAAAATCAAATGTTAGTAAAAATACATATATGGTAACATAACTTTTAATAAAATTGAGGCGGAAGACGCTATTTTTAATGATTACAAAAAATGGTGTTTTTGGTACTTATGATTTTTAGCAGAAATTTTCGATTTGGAAGTTTCTTTTCAATCCCAAATAGTATATAACAATCCTTGTATTCTATTGAACATTAACATTCTTCAAAATAAGCAAAAATATGCGTGAAAATTGTAAATATAAGTTTACAAAAAAGTGAGGTCAAACAAATTGACGGATGATTTATGTAGTACATCCTGAACTACCAAGTTCCATTAATATCAATGTTGCCGACTCTGTCAGTATAACTTTCGTTCTATGAAATTATTTTACAAATCTGTATTTTATGAATGAAATTTCATTTCCAAGGATACAGAATTTAGTATATTATACGAATTTGTCTTGTACAGTTTAATGTTTTCTAAAATGACAAGTATATTGAGCTCTTCTTTCTCTATTTTCTTTCTCAATATTTTCTCGTAAAGCAATCAATGAATTTATATTTTCAAAAGCCTGAAGGCAAAACTCGTCACCTTCAGCATCAAAAGTTGCCATAATATGTATCGTATTTTTGCTCTAAAGCAAGTATTTATGAAAAATTATTTTTTATTAAATTTTAAACATAGAACTAGACCTTTAAAAATTTAAGATATTACTACTTAGTTTATGCTTTCGTTATCGAATATTTTTAAAGATGTTCAATATCATAAACATTAGTTTTGGCAATGTTGGAATTGTCGTATGTCAATGCTGTCAACGTCAAGTCGTGTCTTCAAACATACTACATAAATCAACCGTCAATCCGTTTTTTGTGAACTTATATTTACTATTTTCACGAATATTTTTGCTTATTTTGAAAAATTTTAGTATCCAATAGAATACAAGGATGGTTATATACTATTAGGGATTGAAAAGAAATTCCCCAATCAAAAATTTCTGTTAAAAGTTGCAAGTACCAAACTTTGCTTTTTTTAGTAACAAATCATTAAAAATAGCGTCTTCCGCCTCAATTTTATTAAAAGTTATGTTACCATATATGTATTTTTACTAACATTTGATTTTTAGGGCTTTATAGCAAAAGCAGCTAAACTAGACTATTACCAAAATGGTAACTCACTTGTCATTAAATGATATCCCATTGCTTCTCTTATATAACTATAACACTTTGTATTATCTGTGACTAAAGGTTCTTGTTCCACTTTTTCAATAAGATCTTGCAAACTTATCAGAGGGAATCGTACATAGTCCATTAATGAGGCCAAGTACTGCTGGCGCATGTCGATCGTATGCTTGACCCAGGACACAACAACATTGAAAACCTGTATAATAATTTAAAAAAAAAACATTTTATGGTTTCACTAAAAACTGAACTTTCAAAGGCAATATGCAGCAATGTATCTAATCTAGTTTAAAAACAAAACAATATTTTTAACGAATGTTTTTCCTGACCAATTAATTAATGTCTGCTGATATATTCTGTTATTTTTGGAATATGTAACTGAGAACAATCTGAATGAAACTCCAACGAATTCTATCATAGATAGAGTAATAATAAAAAGCATAAAGAGATTCTACCTGGATTGTATCTGACTAATCAACAAGATGTTGCTAGGCAACCAGATCGTATATCGACTGCGACCAATAGCAGCGCCTGTTATTTGCAACGGCTACTTTACATACTTTTGATCATAGAGTATTATTTCTATGCTTTTGATGATTTCGAGATGAGCAAATGTCAATTTTCTGAGACATGGGTGGGGAGCTTGGCTAGTTGTGTTGTGTTTGATAATATTTAAACAACATGATGCTACAACTGTATCTCAAAATAATCATTATGCAATTGGTAGACAACTAAATTTTAAATTTGATATTTGAAAAGCTCAAAGAATAGTAGGTAATTACTGCTACGAAGTTATATCTACAACTTTATTAATTGCGTGCTTCAAGTCACTTTTTATAGAAAATGTACAAATATTTCTCCACTAATTCAATGAATGAAAAAATACTCACCTCAATTTCTTTTGAAACTTTTAGTTTATCACATTTTATAATTTCGGTCAATCTCTTTTTGGGTAAATCTAGAAATGTTTCGGTCCTCACAATTTCACTGAAATGAAATAAATCTTTATATACTGGTATACTGTAAATGAATACCGCAGTTTCATTATAGAGGTTCAATATTTACCAGAAATGCTCTTTCATAAATTTATCCGTTTCTGATAAGAGATCAACACAATCATATTCCTTTGCCAATGCCGCGATCTTAAAGCAGTTTTCAGCAGTCAAGTGTGTCTGAACAAGTATAAAATAATTGTTAAATCAATTGCCTATTCTCAATAATGAGTTATTTACCTGCATAAAATGGATACAAGCATTGAAGACATCCATAACTGCCAATTTGTGGGCTGTTCGAAATAAAAGCTCCACATTATCTTTTGTTATGAATATTTTCCCAGTGTAGAAAAATTCAACAATTTGCGGTAATGCAAACCGGTGAACACCGTCCAGAACAATGCGTTCTTTTGATTTTCCGAAAATGTTCGAAAACATGGTATAGAAAAAAAGAGAATACGCCGCCAAAACGATTTTGTGGGCCCGAATCTCTTCTTCGGTGTGATCTGCCACTAGTGTCACATCACACAACAATTCTTGGCTGAAATAATATTGAAAATGTTAATATCGTATCTTGAAATAAAATGTATTATAGTATTAAGTCTAAAAGAATGAATACAATATCAAAATCAGGAATAAAATTCGAACTCGGATGTAATCTTGGCTTAAATAGATCAATCTGATTTAGGCTTAAAGTATTTTGATCGGGAGCACAAAACAATGAATTTGACAATTTTTCACTAAGTACTCTACCTACTACATTTTCAAATTGATCTACTTTTCTTTATATCTACAAAAAATATTCGAATATTGATACATTGAGCAGCAAACAAATAATTTGAAGGTTAATTTAGTACAGGACAAGGTAAAAGTTCAGATGATCCAACGCGGCAAAAATTTTGTACTATATCTTAGAGAACTAAGTATGTTAAAAATATATTCCAAATTCCAAAAGTTATTTTTCTTTGGAAGCCCCAAGAAGCTTACGGGAGGGTGGAGTGAATAAGGGTACTGGGCGGAAAAAAACAGGTAAACCTAGTCTGCAGAAATTAATGATAGACTGGCCAAATCGGAGCTATGTTATCAAACATTATTGATAGATTATATCATTTTTTTCTATTGGTGCGCTGGTAGGTACTTGTAAAGTTGCTGCCAAAAGTTATCAATCTAACTGCAACTGCTCAACTTCCAAAATACCAGCTCCAATGGAATTAATATTATTTTGTTCTTTTCAGTGCACCAACTGATAACGTCGGTCCAATTTAAAAAACATATATTTATTGAAGAATAGGCATGTTTTGATGGTAGAAGCAAATCCACTAGACAAACGTCAAAGATGGTTATATTAACAAGAAAATTATAATATTAATTAACTCTGATAAATCCACATACCGACATACTTTTGTTAAATATATTAAGACAAAATATAATCAGATAACAAACACGCCTGTTCTCTAATATAAGTACTTACTTTTGCATTGGAGGTAGTGTTCTGTGTTTTTGCATATCCTTAATATTTTTTCTAAAGCTGCTCGAATGATTTTTATTTACATAAATTTTACCTCCATTTATTTTCTGGGCGACGAGATGTTCACCTCCTGGTAGAATTATAGTTTCATACCTGAAATGAACAAAAGTTGAATAAAATCTGACGTTTACAATTTAGAAGGAAAAAAATCATCATACCTTTTATTAGTGGAACCCATATTGGAGATCACAGAGTATTAGGTTAGGTTTGGAGATTCAGAACTCAGTATACATGCGACAATCACTTTATCTATGTTAAGAATTCAGAGCAGAGAATACCGTAAAATAACAGTATTCTTTATACTGAGGTGAAATCGGTTAAATGTTGCAGTTGCAGAATCGTCGTCTAAATTCTAAATCTGGGTGTTCATTCAAGTCAAGTATATGGCCACAGCGTTGCCAAGTTTATCTCTGTTATCATATGAGAATGCTTTTGCCCTTTGTAATTTGTTTATTAAAATGTTTATGATTATTTAAGTTTGGATATAGTGTTCTCTGATTTGATTCAAATTCAAACGTAGCTGCTAATGCGTTCTATTTATCAGTTTATTACCTAGTATTGTGTGTTTATTGCTTTATATATTCAAGTTTAGGTATAGTGGATAGTGTAGTGTTAGCCAAAGATTCACAGATCCTGATTCCGTACACAGAAGCATAAGCAGATAGAAAATATATATAGGTACGGAGGTATCTTACACAGATATCCACAGATAAAAATCTGTCAATATATATCTGCATGCAGCTCATCGGAGACAGTCGGAGAACACTATTATGTAGCAAGAAGATAAATTCTTCTTATTTTGTGACCATACATAATGTCTGTGTTATACAATATTCTATATACCTAGAATTTGATTTTATTTTTTTATGTGAAGCTCAGTATGGGCCATGTTGAGTCTAGTACGCATGCGCGAAAGGTGAAATGGCTTGGAGTCTATGGTAACATAAAGGATGTTCGAGCAGTGGTTCAAACCATTCCCAAACCGTCAGACGCCTGCGCACTTCAATTTACGATGAAATAATTAATTCCCAACTACTAGTAAGAAGTTCGAGCAGTAGTTTGACGATTTCCAAACTAGTCCGGACTCATATCATATATGTCATATATTAATATTAAGTTAAAATATAAGCAGATAACAGACACGTTTATTTTCTAATCTGAGTAGGTACTTACTTTTGCATATCTTTAATATTTTTTCTAAACCGGCCAGAATGCTTCTCATTTATATAGATGTTGCCTCCATCAATTTTTCGGACGACGAGTTGTTCACCTTCTGGTAGAATTAAAGTTTCATAACTGAAATAAACAAAAGTTGAATTAAATTGGAAGTTTACAATTAGAAGAAAAACAATCATCATTTATCATATTACCTTTCATCAGCGGAACCCATATTGGAGATACTAGATAAAGAACTGTAACTGATTTGATTTTTTTAAGTACCTACAAACTTGACAGTTGAAAGCAAAGAGAGAAGGAGAAGAGTTCGGAGTTCGTAACTTCGTGTACAAGAATTAAACGACCTGTTGGTAGGTGGAGTGGGATCAATCACGAGAGAACACGATTCCGTTAAGAATGCTTGAGACGAATGGGGGAAGTTTGCCATTTGCGCTGTTGCGCGATCGTCTTAATCGTCGCTGTACTTAAGTTATTTCTTAAACTTATAGGTTTATATCAGAGGATGATAGATGATATTTTAATAAGATATGCAATGCCTCAAAATAGCGTCCCGGTTCATAAACGTGAAAGAAGCTGAACAGATACGCCGTTGCTAATATGGGTTTGAAGATTGGTAATAGATATGACAATACCGTACCTACTCCCCTACCTTCTTTGAATGTGTATTCTCTTAATGGCCTTATATTAAGGGTGTTCGAGCAGCGGTTCAAACCAGTCCCAAACCGTCAGACGCCTGCGCACTTCAATTTACGATGAAATAATTAGTTCCCAACTACCAGTAAGATGTTCGAGCAGTAGTTTGACGATTTTCAAACTAGTCCGGACTCAGTTTGACACAGGCGCAGTTGAAGCGTCTTCTTCTTCTTAGAGAGTATAGTGTTCTCTGTTGTTGGAGAAATCCCTTTCAGAGAACACCACCAAAGTCCTAAACTAAACCTGGTTTTGTGTTTTGCCCATCAGTCTTTCATTGATGTTCTCTCAGAATCTTTGGTCATAAAACATATCTATCGGCATTGTCATTTGTTCTATGACGACAAAATTGTAAGAAAGTAGAAGGGGTAGTTTGCAAACTGCAGTTTGGTGTTCGAGCAACAAAATCCCAAACCACTTGGAAACTGTTTCAAACCGCACATGCGCATTTTAAACAGTTATCAAACCGTCCCAAATTACTGCTCGAACAGCCTTATAATGACCTTCCTCCTCTTAGCCAAAAAAGTTCATGACGCATAGAGCAGGCAAGTCGATCAAAAATGCGTACCCTTAATAGAAAGAAACAGAAAATACGGCAGCAGTATCTATCTCTTTTATTTAAACACTCGTCATTGGTGGATTGCTGTATCTATCTGTCATCGGCATCCGACTCTTTACTCTGAATCCGTCATGAAACAAAGGCAGACACGGACACCATATTTTCTATCTCTTTTTATCTATGGACCACATCCACTTGCAGTGCTACAAAGGACTTGACTATTCTATGTTAATATCATATCTCTATGAGTTAACCATATATCAAGGGTAATTGAGCATGGTTTGAGCAGCATTTTAAAACATGATACTAATAAGGCTGTTCGAGCAGTAGTTTGATAACTGTTTAAAATGCGCATGTGCGGTTTGAAACAGTTTCCAAGTGGTTTGGGATTTTGTCCTGCTCGAACACCAAAACATAAAACAAATGAATATGCCAATAGATATTTTTTATGGCCCAAGATAAGAGAGAACATCAATGTAAGACTGATGGACAAAACACAAAACCAAGATTTAGTTTAGGACTGTGGTCTTAGACTAGGAAAGAGAGGGGACTCGTAACATCTATTACCTGTGCGTGTTGGGTTTTGTGACCAAATTATGAAGAAGACGCCATTTTTTGGTGACAAACATTGGTGGTGACATCGTTCGAATTTTGTGACTAAACATTGTTGTCGTTGAACATTGGGTGAATGTAAAGAACAGGTCCTTTTCGATTTCGGCAATTTTCTTTTTACAGCAGCTTTATAACATGTAATGAAACTGTTTTTACCAAAAATTATCGTGCGGAAACTTCGCGTTTCCGAGAAAAAAAATTCTAAAATTTACTATTTTCATCTCGAATTTCGCTTAATTCCGACTCATATGAAAGGCCTGTGCGCCACAACGCTGCTGGACTGTATACTTTGATGACGTATTATTAATATTTCATTGGTTATTTATTTATTTTTTGCTTTATTCCTACAAATTCAAATTCATGTATCGGATGTCCGTACGAACTAGTCATTTTGGCAACATTGCACAATGTCTGTATCTACAACATAAATAGCGGCAGGATGATTTTCCTTGCCCTTTTTTAATTTTGTATGGCTCCGTTTTCGCTGATTGCAATACTTTTTTATTTATCGGGTTAATTCAGTATTATATTATCCAAAGTACTACTAAAAGTATATCAATAAACACTTATTTTCCCCACCCAGCACCCCTATTCACTCCACCCTCCCGTTAGCTTGTTAAGGGTTGCCGCACGAAAATTTCAACGGGAATGTGTTTCTATTATATATTTCTACAATTCTAGCAAAAAAATTCCCAAAAATCGAAAAGGACCTGTTCTTCATATTCACCAAGCATTTTTTACAAGAGATGATCGAACTTACTTCGAAGCTACTTCTAGTTAACTAATTTTAAATGTGTCATCATTATAGTCTTGCATTCGACATATTAAAAGTGTTCTGATCCACCCTGTATATAATCTCAACCTGATGTGATACAACACGGTAACTCGAGTGACCGTCAACGAGGGAATCCCCGCGACTACAGGGTTAAAATTTCAACGGGAATCCACTACCCTTCTGCCCTTTGAAATATATGTCTGTGGTGGCCAGAGTGAGCTATGCCCTACGCGAATAATCGAAAGGGCTGTAAATACAAACCGATTGACATATGACGTACCTTACTGATGATTATTACATTTATTTTTTAGCAGGGCTGTTTTATTACCTAGAAATGTAAACAAACTCCACAAACATTTCTATTCTTTACGTCTTAATTAACATTTGCAAGTCCTTAAGTTACGAAAAAATATAAATATTCAAATGTTCAAAATCTTTTTGAGGATTTGTATCTGCCACAGACATTTTAATAAAACAACTTTTTTCTGAATTATATTTATTTTTGTTTTCTATTAACATTTTCAAGATGGCCAATCGATGACAGCTGCATTAGCCCTACCGTTATCTCCTCCCATTTTGTTCGTCAGCATCGTCCAAGTACCAATCCGAGGATCGTAAACCTTGAAAACCATGAAATGAATTAGTAACTTTTTTTCTTAGAATATGGAATGAGAGAAACGGAAAAAGTTTTGTTTTTATTTATTAAGAAAACTAAAATAAACTGAAAGTTTGAATATTGTACTTACATATGTTGATTTATTTGAATTGCTTAGAATAGAAAAAATGTGCATAAATCAATGATTACCTACCAGAACTTGAATATTTTTTAATGTTATAAGGAACAAGAATTAATTTTCGATCAAAATGTTGAATCTCACCTCCACGGAATTAAAATAGTTTCCATTAATAAGTCCACCTGCAACGTAAATTAGCCCATTTGCAGCAACTACACCTGGACTTCCTCGTGCAACATTCAGATCAGCCAATCTGGTCCATTTTTGGTCAACCGAATTGAAAACTTCCACATATTTTAGATAATTTTCATTCCATCCTCCCACAACATACAATTTTCCATCGAGGCCAGTCACTCCTAAAGGAAAAGATATTTTGAATAATTTCATTGAAGCTGATTCCAGAAAATGAACAATAATTATATCTTGATTAGTTTAATGAAAGAAAAAAAATCGATGATTTTTCCTATTCGCTTTCAATTTGATATTTGAAAATGGAAAACCGGAAACTCTAGTAAAATCAAATTGAACAAGTTTCAATTTTAATCACATGAGAAATTAAATTGCAGAAGATTATTTTATCTAAGACCAAAAAGAATACATTTTTAACCTAGAAAATAAGAATTTTGACGAATTTGAAAAAACCATTCAAAAGATAATTTTGATGCTTACCAGGAGCAATTCTCCCGATGGACATGTCAGGGACGCGCGTCCATGAATTCGTCACTGGATTATAATATTCCACGGATGACAAATACGGACTAATTAAACTACCAGAGCCTCCTCCAACCTGAAATTATTGACTGGTTAGTCATGGAAAAGAGATTGTTTTTTATGATGATTTTGAACTTTAAAAATCGTCGTGGTAATTAGTTTGATTCAAAATTTGAATTTTATTCATCTTAGAAAACAAAAAAGTTTATTGAAATATCCGGATAATCCAGCAAAATCATCACTTACGGCGTAAATCTTCCCGTCCATCGCACACATGCCATGATTCTTTCTTTCCTGCAGCATATCCGCTATTCTGATCCAACGTCCCGTTTGCTGATCCAACTTTTCGCTCGACTTTACTGCTGGATATCCTCCTCCCGATACGTAAATGTCACCGTCCAAAATGGCAGCAGCTGCATCATCTCTGCCTTCCAACAAGTCGTCGCATTCCGACCACTTTCCATCTTTCAAATCGAACACGTCCACTTTGCAGCTTTCATCTCCCGAACCACCAATCTGTAAATTTTCATTATGCTCATCACAACTTTACGATTATCAGAAAAAAACATATTTTTGAAATTGAAACTAGAGCTTTCTGTTTCTTTATATTTTGGAATGTTACATGTTCAAATCTTGTTCCAAAATATGTTTGCTTTGATTGCATTGAAAATTTGGATCTCATCTGCTTTTCTACACACAGAAAACGAAACAGTTCGAATATTTTCACGGGACATGTGGAAAAACGTCAGACAACGTTTCAAGACTCACTTACACTCATTATTGCAGTCTGGAATACTGGAATGACTTCAGTTACACTTATACAAAGTTTCTGATTTTTTTAGTTTATTGTTTTCTCCGCAAGAGGGTGCCAAAATAAAGAGTTACGCAGCGAACATCCTTATGAACAATGTGTCACATTAGAGCTTTCCCTATTTAAATTGTATGGTTGGTATTGGCCAAAAGGTAGAAAGGGAGTTACCTATGTCTGTTGGGGTTATGATAGAAAGATGTCCTTGGAATAAAAAACATTTTGTTCTTACCATTTCTTCACAACACATGTGTGTTGAAGATATTTGATCTGTTTCGTTTTCGGTGCCGCCACCCGGTATAAATAATAAATAGTAATCCTTGATATCTACAGTCAAACATAAAATCTAATGAAATCCATATTTCAATATATTTTGACAAAGCTTTGAATATTCAAGAAAAATATTCACATACCATGTAAATCTTTTCTCCTGTATTGAGTAAAACAGATCCATTTCTAGAGGGCCTTTTCAACATTTCTGGTCCTTGTGACCATCTTTCGTCTTCAAAATCGTATCTTTCCATTGATACTTTTCTGCGCTTCATACCAACAACCAACGCCTTCTTAGTTCGTACGGAATGTTTAGTATTTGCATCAGTTGACGTTGTTGCTTTTGATAAGTCAGTCAACACTCTCGGTCTTGTTCTTGGACTGGAAAATGTTGAGTTCTTGTTACCTGCATCAAAGATTCATCAATCAAATAACTTAAATCAGAATTCAGATTATTCTTCAAGATATGTTGAGTGGATTTGTCATTGAAATCATAGAAATAGATTTGACAATTATCATTTCAATGAAGAATAGAAGCATTCATAAATTCAAAATAAATGAAATGTCAACTGATGATTTAAAATAATTTGCAAACATAACAATTCCTCAGAAATATAAACTCACCTTTCATTAAATAATATCCCATTGCTTCTCTGATATAATTACAACATTTCGTATTAGCTGTGACTAAAGGTTCCCGTTCCACTTTTTCCATCAGATCTTCCGTAGACATTAGAGGGAATCGTACATATTCCATTAATGAGGCCAAGTATTGTTGACGAGTGTCGATCATATGCTTGACCCACGAGACAACAGCACTGAAAACCTATAAGTATATAAAATAAAAAAACAACATTTTATGCTTTCATTAAAAACTAAACTTTCAAAGCCAATCTGCAGCAATGTACCTAATCTCGTTTAAAAACAAAACAATATTTTTAACGAATCTTTTTCCTCACCAATTAATGTCTGCAGATATATTTATATTCTATTATTTTTGGAATATGTAACTGAGAACAATCTGAATGAAACTCTAAAGAATTCTATCATAGATAGATAGATGTTCGAGTGGTGCTCGTGTATTCGGCTCCTTCGGATCTGTCACCTGCCTTAGCTTTGGCCCTAATATTCATTGGTTGTGACGTCAGTGGAAAAACGTGGGAGGAGCTAGATGCTCTGAGATGCGCCTCGTCATACCTTTGTTTCTATATCAGTGGCGGCTTGTGGTCGAAATGAGTGATGAGGCAAATATGTAATACTGGGAAAAATGCGCCGCAGGCAAATTTTTTTTCACACTTTCAAGGTCACACCCTAATAGGGGCATAATTCCAATCAAAATTAAGTTTTATTTTGTTTACGTTAGTTGCGCCCATGTCTCGGTGTTTAGCTACCAATATTGATTTCGAAAATAAGAAAGATACGGGACTTGATCTTTACTCAATCAGATGTGCATTTTAGGGAAGATGTGTACCTTAGAACTAGGTCAGATATTTGTTCCATAATTTTGTGACAATATTTGTTAAAAAAATGAAAATCTGTAAATACTTTAGTTTAGAAATGTTTGCGGTAGGATTCTTATTAATTTAAAAATAATTTAAATATGTAAAAGTAAATTATTTGCTATTCAAAAGAAAAGAAAATAATCGGTAACCTATACTAAAACATAGAAAAATCTTATATATATAAATAAAACAAAAAGAGGTTAACAAATAAAACAAAATTCTGAGTGAGAACATACTAATTTGTGGAAGCATCTCGACAAGCAGCATACGATAGAGGTAAAACTATCTTTCTATAAAATTATGATCCTTGATTTGTGTTTTTATTTTTATTTTTTTATTGAAATTTTTGCCGTATTGCTTAAAACTGAAGTATTTCTTATGTAAGACTTTATTCTTTTAAGTGCCCAAAAACGTCTCTCTATGGATGCCGTTGATACCGTTAGAACGAGAACAACAGCGAAGCAAATCAGTTTAAAAAGATCTGGCATGCAAGATTTTAGATCGTTTTTATGCCAATATTTAAGCATGGCATAGGGCATAGGCAGTACCACAGTTAAAACTTTCAAATCTGAAAATCCAGTCATTCTTCAGACCTTTTCTCTACTATACGGAACAGCCAAAATAATTTATTTTTTTCTAGACTTACTGCCAGCCAATCGTATTTTTACAAATTATTAGTAAAACCACAACTTGTCACATAGGATATTTATTTTCTTTGATAATAATCAATTTTTCATCGTAGTTTAAGTGAGAAACTGACCAGGTATTAATTAAAAAAATAACAATAGCTTTACAATTTTAAATTTAAATTTAAATTTGAATCGACTTTGATCCCATCTACTTGGGTACTGTATCCCAGAAGTTCCATTTGTGTATAATTATACTAAACTAACATTTAATATTGCTAGGAACCGCGAAAGAAATTTAAGTAGATCATTAACACAAAGTTCAGATGAAACACCTAATCACCAAGTTACCATATTTTGAAGTTTTCAATAATAATTCTTTCGGGTTATAATAACAAGGAAAAAAGTTAAAAAAAAAACTGTGGTTGAACTAATGTAACTCTTCTTTCCCTAAATAAAGAGTTTTATTACATAAGTATTATTAAAAAAAACCCTACAATAATCACATTTGCATTACCATTATACACCATTTACCATAGACTTATTACCACAGAATCATAGATAAAATATTTATCACAGAAGAACTAACTATATAACATATTCTGTGTTATTACCCTGTAGCTACAGACCGTGTGTACACACTACTGCTACGGTTATCTATGTATCTCTGTCAGACGCGTTGTAATATGGAGCTGAGGCTAGCCTCAAGATGGTCCTTTTCTAGCACACTATATCCCGATCGCTAGCGCTGTGTTTTCTATCGACAGTGTTACGGTCTAGAGAGAAATAAGTGTATGCGTGATTCTGTAGGCTAGAAAGAAACAAATGAATATATGATGAGGCATCTCGCATCTCCCATTTCTCGATGTATGTGGGTAGCAGTAAATTGGACAGCGGTTTAATTTTTAAATTCGCGTCGAGGATAGCAATGGTCAACTGGTCAGCGTTTAAATTTTATTAATATTATTTATTTTAAATAAAAATGCAAGGCATTACGATTAAAAAATGTGATGAGGCACTGCCTCACCTGCCTCATAGGACAAGCCGCCACTGTTCTATATCATGCTCCGCACCAATCTCCAATATATAGGCAAGCCACTCCTTCTCGAATTTACGACACCCATCTTCCAACGCCACGCGATCGCTCCCGAACTACCGCGACTAACTAGATGCTTCGGGAATATCTCTTGACCCGGGCATGCATCGCTGACCAATAGCAGTCTTGCCACACACCACCCGGGTCCCACCAACGTCCGCACTCGCTAAGATGCTCCGCTCTCTAACGAGTCATACATGCATTTACGTTATTTAAACAACATGATGCTACAATTGTGTATCAAAATAATCATTATGCAATTGATAGACAACTAAATTTTCAATTTGATATTTTAAAAGCTCAAAGAATAGTAATTACCACTACGAAACTATATCTACAACTTTATTAATTGCGTGCTTCAATTCAAGTCAATTTTTATACCGAATGTAAATATTTCTCCCATAATTCAATGAATGGAAAGATACTCACCTCAATTTCATTTGAAACTTTCAGTTTATCACTTTTTATAATCTCAGTCACTTTCTCTTTGGATAGATCAAGATATGTTTCAGTCCTCACAATTTCACTGAAATGAAATACATTTTTGTACACTGTAAATATAATACCGCATTCAAATGAAGGGGTTCACTACTTACCAGAAATGCTCTGTCATAAAATTATCCGTTTCTGATACGAGATCAACGCAATCATATTCCTTTGCCAATGCCGCGATCTTAAAGCAGTTTTCAGCAGTCAAGTGTGTCTGAACAAGTATAAAATAATTGTTAAATTGATTGTTTATTCTCAATAATAAGTTATTTACCTGCATAAAATGGATACAAGCATTAAAGACATCCACAACTACCAATTTGTGGGCTGCTCGAAATAAACGCTCCACATTTTCTTCTGTTATGAATATTTTTCCAGTGTAGAAAAATTCAACAATTTGCGGAAATGCAAACCGGTGAACACCGTCCAGGACAATGCGTTCTTCTGACTTTCCGAAAATATTCGAAAACATGGTACAGAAAAAAAGAGAAGACGCCGCCAAAACGACTTTGTGCGCCCGAATCTCTTCGGTGTGATCTGCCACTAGAGTCACATCACACAACAATTCTTGGCTGAAATAATATTTAAAATGTTAATATCGTATCATGAAATAAAACAGACTAGAGTATTTAGTCTAAAAGAATGAATACAATATCAAAATCAGGAATAAAATTCGAACTCGGATGTAATCTTGGCTTAAATGGATCAATCTGATTTAGGCTTAAAGTATTTTGATCGGGAGCACACAACAATGAATTCGACAATTTTTCACTAAGTAGGTACTCTACCTACTACATTTTCAAATTGATCTACTTTTCTTTATATCTACAAAAAATATTCGAATATTGATACATTGAGCTGCAAACAAATAATTTGAAGGTTAACTTAGTACAGGACAAGGTAAAAGTTCAGATGATCCAACGCGGCAAAAATTTTGTACTATATCTTAGAGAACTAAGTATGTTAAAAATATATTCCAAGTTCCAAAAGTTATTTTTCTTTGGAAACCCCAAGAAGCTTACGGGAGTGTGGAGTGAATAAGGGTACTGGGTGAGAAAAAGCGGGTAAACGGGGGTATTTATAATGAAATATTAAACTATTTAAATAAAACCGAGTCCTGTCTAGGCAAAATCAATTTTTCACCAGCGCGTTGATTTGGCAACACCACATCCACATGTTTTTGGAATTAGTTGTACGCGGCAAATTTGAAAAGTGACTATTATAATAAATATCTGGAGACCGAGCTTTGCTCGGTTCAAACAGAATTTTAGATAAAAGGATATGTTAACTTATTAAAAAATGTGCATATTTCTGGTTAAAATGTATTGCGATCGGTAAATACTGCTTTTATTTGTTCACATATTCGTAAGTTGTAGATTTAGAAATAAATATGAATGTGTAATATGAATGATAAAAATACCAAAACTCTTGAAATAGCAAGTATAAAGGTGAGTTTACACAGTAGATAAAATAAAATAAGAAATATATTAAGATAAAATAAGAAAGTTGAACATGCTCATTTCCATGGGAGAGTTTATACACGAAATAAGCTAAATTGAGAAATAAGAATAAGAACGGCCAACTTTCATCTTTATTTCTTATTCTATTTTATTTTGTTTGGAAACTGATAATGCGCATAATCAAACAACAGAGAACACTTAACTTGCATACAACACAAAAGTTTTGGTTAAAAAAAGCTGTGATTTGATTGGATCATTTTTATTTCTTATTTTATTTTCGTCATCTGTATAAACCAATCTTTTTTAAGGTTATTCTAATTTCAATTTTAATTTGTTTCTTATTTTATTTTATTTACTGTATAAACTCACCTTGAATGGACCTCGAGGGTCACACCGATTAAATATGAAAGTTTCGTCAATCGATTTATCGACTCCGAAAACACCTTTTTGCTAATTCTTAGCAAAATCTGCTAACCCTCCCTCGAAATAGCTAATGTGTACCTTAAGGGTCGCAATATATTAGATATGTACAAATTTTCATTGAAAATTTCCGATTATATTATCAGTAACTTATATTAATATCTTTTATTTGAAGAAATGGGTTTTGTTAAAAAAAAACTTTAAGGTGATCAGAATTCTAACCGAGGAACTCTACCATAGGACTATTTTTTCCTATGATATTATTGGGTTCATATTGATATACTAAATATAACCTGTGGAACTCATAAAATGAGAATATTAATTACTGAAAACGATTTTTCGTGTGAATGTGAATACAACCAATCGATTCAATACACTCTAAAACCCATACAGGTATATGAATTTTCAACGAAATCGGTAGACCAGATTCCGACGAGTTAAAATTTGCATATATATATATATATATATATAAGCATTGTTCGTTTATTATAATTAGATTAACGAGAAAATGATTCTAAATTATAGTATTTTCCAGTCGAATTTCTCCGACTTATTGACAGGCTTGAGCGCCACCACCTAGCTACAATAAGGACTAAAATGGTGATAGAAGATAATATTTCATTGACCATTTCAAATAACGCGGGTCTTTTATATTTTGCTGGTGACCACCAATTCTTTGCCTACTCTGAAAGCAGTACAGTGTTGCCATCCATATCGACGAAAAAAATAGGATCACCAAAGAACATTATATATACCTACCTACAATATATATGCCAGTTTCACATTTATTATATAGCTGCTATGTTTAATGTAAATAATGAGCTCGCCCACTAAGATCACAAATCCCAGCAATAACAATGTATATATATCCGTTGTATTTGCATCGACAATTGGATGCATTCACTTATACCTATTGCCCTTAAATATTGTTCCGCTTTTCATTATCGTCCGGTAAAATGTTAGCGCTATACGTTTTCACGGAAATTTGTATCTCTGTAGTGATTTGTTTTCGCGATATAATCCCGTCCCTACCAATTCGACTTCATGTTTTGGATGTCCGTGGAATAGAGTAATCTCGGCAACATTGCAAATTGCCTGCCTTCTTTCTCGAATATTCAACTCTCAAGGTCTATGGGCTAGGCTAGAGCTAGTGAGTGGATAATATCAATCAATATGGCGGCACGCTGTTTATCTTTAATTATGTTTTTATGACTTGTTTTTCGTTCGATTGCAGCTTGTTTATTGGGCTAATTTAGTATTATTTTAACCAAAATACTACTAAAAATTAACTCTGATAAATCCACATACTGCCATTTTACTTTTGTCATATATTAATATTAAGTTAAAATATAAGCAGATAACAGACACGTTTATTTTCTAATCTGAGTAGGTACTTACTTTTGCATATCTTTAATATTTTTTCTAAACCGGCCAGAATGCTTCTCATTTATATAGATGTTGCCTCCATCAATTTTTCGGACGACGAGTTGTTCACCTTCTGGTAGAATTAAAGTTTCATAACTGAAATAAACAAAAGTTGAATTAAATTGGAAGTTTACAATTAGAAGAAAAACAATCATCATTTATCATATTACCTTTCATCAGCGGAACCCATATTGGAGATACTAGATAAAGAACTGTAACTGATTTGATTTTTTTAAGTACCTACAAACTTGACAGTTGAAAGCAAAGAGAGAAGGAGAAGAGTTCGGAGTTCGTAACTTCGTGTACAAGAATTAAACGACCTGTTGGTAGGTGGAGTGGGATCAATCACGAGAGAACACGATTCCGTTAAGAATGCTTGAGACGAATGGGGGAAGTTTGCCATTTGCGCTGTTGCGCGATCGTCTTAATCGTCGCTGTACTTAAGTTATTTCTTAAACTTATAGGTTTATATCAGAGGATGATAGATGATATTTTAATAAGATATGCAATGCCTCAAAATAGCGTCCCGGTTCATAAACGTGAAAGAAGCTGAACAGATACGCCGTTGCTAATATGGGTTTGAAGATTGGTAATAGATATGACAATACCGTACCTACTCCCCTACCTTCTTTGAATGTGTATTCTCTTAATGGCCTTATATTAAGGGTGTTCGAGCAGCGGTTCAAACCAGTCCCAAACCGTCAGACGCCTGCGCACTTCAATTTACGATGAAATAATTAGTTCCCAACTACCAGTAAGATGTTCGAGCAGTAGTTTGACGATTTTCAAACTAGTCCGGACTCAGTTTGACACAGGCGCAGTTGAAGCGTCTTCTTCTTCTTAGAGAGTATAGTGTTCTCTGTTGTTGGAGAAATCCCTTTCAGAGAACACCACCAAAGTCCTAAACTAAACCTGGTTTTGTGTTTTGCCCATCAGTCTTTCATTGATGTTCTCTCAGAATCTTTGGTCATAAAACATATCTATCGGCATTGTCATTTGTTCTATGACGACAAAATTGTAAGAAAGTAGAAGGGGTAGTTTGCAAACTGCAGTTTGGTGTTCGAGCAACAAAATCCCAAACCACTTGGAAACTGTTTCAAACCGCACATGCGCATTTTAAACAGTTATCAAACCGTCCCAAATTACTGCTCGAACAGCCTTATAATGACCTTCCTCCTCTTAGCCAAAAAAGTTCATGACGCATAGAGCAGGCAAGTCGATCAAAAATGCGTACCCTTAATAGAAAGAAACAGAAAATACGGCAGCAGTATCTATCTCTTTTATTTAAACACTCGTCATTGGTGGATTGCTGTATCTATCTGTCATCGGCATCCGACTCTTTACTCTGAATCCGTCATGAAACAAAGGCAGACACGGACACCATATTTTCTATCTCTTTTTATCTATGGACCACATCCACTTGCAGTGCTACAAAGGACTTGACTATTCTATGTTAATATCATATCTCTATGAGTTAACCATATATCAAGGGTAATTGAGCATGGTTTGAGCAGCATTTTAAAACATGATACTAATAAGGCTGTTCGAGCAGTAGTTTGATAACTGTTTAAAATGCGCATGTGCGGTTTGAAACAGTTTCCAAGTGGTTTGGGATTTTGTCCTGCTCGAACACCAAAACATAAAACAAATGAATATGCCAATAGATATTTTTTATGGCCCAAGATAAGAGAGAACATCAATGTAAGACTGATGGACAAAACACAAAACCAAGATTTAGTTTAGGACTGTGGTCTTAGACTAGGAAAGAGAGGGGACTCGTAACATCTATTACCTGTGCGTGTTGGGTTTTGTGACCAAATTATGAAGAAGACGCCATTTTTTGGTGACAAACATTGGTGGTGACATCGTTCGAATTTTGTGACTAAACATTGTTGTCGTTGAACATTGGGTGAATGTAAAGAACAGGTCCTTTTCGATTTCGGCAATTTTCTTTTTACAGCAGCTTTATAACATGTAATGAAACTGTTTTTACCAAAAATTATCGTGCGGAAACTTCGCGTTTCCGAGAAAAAAAATTCTAAAATTTACTATTTTCATCTCGAATTTCGCTTAATTCCGACTCATATGAAAGGCCTGTGCGCCACAACGCTGCTGGACTGTATACTTTGATGACGTATTATTAATATTTCATTGGTTATTTATTTATTTTTTGCTTTATTCCTACAAATTCAAATTCATGTATCGGATGTCCGTACGAACTAGTCATTTTGGCAACATTGCACAATGTCTGTATCTACAACATAAATAGCGGCAGGATGATTTTCCTTGCCCTTTTTTAATTTTGTATGGCTCCGTTTTCGCTGATTGCAATACTTTTTTATTTATCGGGTTAATTCAGTATTATATTATCCAAAGTACTACTAAAAGTATATCAATAAACACTTATTTTCCCCACCCAGCACCCCTATTCACTCCACCCTCCCGTTAGCTTGTTAAGGGTTGCCGCACGAAAATTTCAACGGGAATGTGTTTCTATTATATATTTCTACAATTCTAGCAAAAAAATTCCCAAAAATCGAAAAGGACCTGTTCTTCATATTCACCAAGCATTTTTTACAAGAGATGATCGAACTTACTTCGAAGCTACTTCTAGTTAACTAATTTTAAATGTGTCATCATTATAGTCTTGCATTCGACATATTAAAAGTGTTCTGATCCACCCTGTATATAATCTCAACCTGATGTGATACAACACGGTAACTCGAGTGACCGTCAACGAGGGAATCCCCGCGACTACAGGGTTAAAATTTCAACGGGAATCCACTACCCTTCTGCCCTTTGAAATATATGTCTGTGGTGGCCAGAGTGAGCTATGCCCTACGCGAATAATCGAAAGGGCTGTAAATACAAACCGATTGACATATGACGTACCTTACTGATGATTATTACATTTATTTTTTAGCAGGGCTGTTTTATTACCTAGAAATGTAAACAAACTCCACAAACATTTCTATTCTTTACGTCTTAATTAACATTTGCAAGTCCTTAAGTTACGAAAAAATATAAATATTCAAATGTTCAAAATCTTTTTGAGGATTTGTATCTGCCACAGACATTTTAATAAAACAACTTTTTTCTGAATTATATTTATTTTTGTTTTCTATTAACATTTTCAAGATGGCCAATCGATGACAGCTGCATTAGCCCTACCGTTATCTCCTCCCATTTTGTTCGTCAGCATCGTCCAAGTACCAATCCGAGGATCGTAAACCTTGAAAACCATGAAATGAATTAGTAACTTTTTTTCTTAGAATATGGAATGAGAGAAACGGAAAAAGTTTTGTTTTTATTTATTAAGAAAACTAAAATAAACTGAAAGTTTGAATATTGTACTTACATATGTTGATTTATTTGAATTGCTTAGAATAGAAAAAATGTGCATAAATCAATGATTACCTACCAGAACTTGAATATTTTTTAATGTTATAAGGAACAAGAATTAATTTTCGATCAAAATGTTGAATCTCACCTCCACGGAATTAAAATAGTTTCCATTAATAAGTCCACCTGCAACGTAAATTAGCCCATTTGCAGCAACTACACCTGGACTTCCTCGTGCAACATTCAGATCAGCCAATCTGGTCCATTTTTGGTCAACCGAATTGAAAACTTCCACATATTTTAGATAATTTTCATTCCATCCTCCCACAACATACAATTTTCCATCGAGGCCAGTCACTCCTAAAGGAAAAGATATTTTGAATAATTTCATTGAAGCTGATTCCAGAAAATGAACAATAATTATATCTTGATTAGTTTAATGAAAGAAAAAAATTCGATGATTTTTCCTATTCGCTTTCAATTTGATATTTGAAAATGGAAAACCGGAAACTCTAGTAAAATCAAATTGAACAAGTTTCAATTTTAATCACATGAGAAATTAAATTGCAGAAGATTATTTTATCTAAGACCAAAAAGAATACATTTTTAACCTAGAAAATAAGAATTTTGACGAATTTGAAAAAACCATTCAAAAGATAATTTTGATGCTTACCAGGAGCAATTCTCCCGATGGACATGTCAGGGACGCGCGTCCATGAATTCGTCACTGGATTATAATATTCCACGGATGACAAATACGGACTAATTAAACTACCAGAGCCTCCTCCAACCTGAAATTATTGACTGGTTAGTCATGGAAAAGAGATTGTTTTTTATGATGATTTTGAACTTTAAAAATCGTCGTGGTAATTAGTTTGATTCAAAATTTGAATTTTATTCATCTTAGAAAACAAAAAAGTTTATTGAAATATCCGGATAATCCAGCAAAATCATCACTTACGGCGTAAATCTTCCCGTCCATCGCACACATGCCATGATTCTTTCTTTCCTGCAGCATATCCGCTATTCTGATCCAACGTCCCGTTTGCTGATCCAACTTTTCGCTCGACTTTACTGCTGGATATCCTCCTCCCGATACGTAAATGTCACCGTCCAAAATGGCAGCAGCTGCATCATCTCTGCCTTCCAACAAGTCGTCGCATTCCGACCACTTTCCATCTTTCAAATCGAACACGTCCACTTTGCAGCTTTCATCTCCCGAACCACCAATCTGTAAATTTTCATTATGCTCATCACAACTTTACGATTATCAGAAAAAAACATATTTTTGAAATTGAAACTAGAGCTTTCTGTTTCTTTATATTTTGGAATGTTACATGTTCAAATCTTGTTCCAAAATATGTTTGCTTTGATTGCATTGAAAATTTGGATCTCATCTGCTTTTCTACACACAGAAAACGAAACAGTTCGAATATTTTCACGGGACATGTGGAAAAACGTCAGACAACGTTTCAAGACTCACTTACACTCATTATTGCAGTCTGGAATACTGGAATGACTTCAGTTACACTTATACAAAGTTTCTGATTTTTTTAGTTTATTGTTTTCTCCGCAAGAGGGTGCCAAAATAAAGAGTTACGCAGCGAACATCCTTATGAACAATGTGTCACATTAGAGCTTTCCCTATTTAAATTGTATGGTTGGTATTGGCCAAAAGGTAGAAAGGGAGTTACCTATGTCTGTTGGGGTTATGATAGAAAGATGTCCTTGGAATAAAAAACATTTTGTTCTTACCATTTCTTCACAACACATGTGTGTTGAAGATATTTGATCTGTTTCGTTTTCGGTGCCGCCACCCGGTATAAATAATAAATAGTAATCCTTGATATCTACAGTCAAACATAAAATCTAATGAAATCCATATTTCAATATATTTTGACAAAGCTTTGAATATTCAAGAAAAATATTCACATACCATGTAAATCTTTTCTCCTGTATTGAGTAAAACAGATCCATTTCTAGAGGGCCTTTTCAACATTTCTGGTCCTTGTGACCATCTTTCGTCTTCAAAATCGTATCTTTCCATTGATACTTTTCTGCGCTTCATACCAACAACCAACGCCTTCTTAGTTCGTACGGAATGTTTAGTATTTGCATCAGTTGACGTTGTTGCTTTTGATAAGTCAGTCAACACTCTCGGTCTTGTTCTTGGACTGGAAAATGTTGAGTTCTTGTTACCTGCATCAAAGATTCATCAATCAAATAACTTAAATCAGAATTCAGATTATTCTTCAAGATATGTTGAGTGGATTTGTCATTGAAATCATAGAAATAGATTTGACAATTATCATTTCAATGAAGAATAGAAGCATTCATAAATTCAAAATAAATGAAATGTCAACTGATGATTTAAAATAATTTGCAAACATAACAATTCCTCAGAAATATAAACTCACCTTTCATTAAATAATATCCCATTGCTTCTCTGATATAATTACAACATTTCGTATTAGCTGTGACTAAAGGTTCCCGTTCCACTTTTTCCATCAGATCTTCCGTAGACATTAGAGGGAATCGTACATATTCCATTAATGAGGCCAAGTATTGTTGACGAGTGTCGATCATATGCTTGACCCACGAGACAACAGCACTGAAAACCTATAAGTATATAAAATAAAAAAACAACATTTTATGCTTTCATTAAAAACTAAACTTTCAAAGCCAATCTGCAGCAATGTACCTAATCTCGTTTAAAAACAAAACAATATTTTTAACGAATCTTTTTCCTCACCAATTAATGTCTGCAGATATATTTATATTCTATTATTTTTGGAATATGTAACTGAGAACAATCTGAATGAAACTCTAAAGAATTCTATCATAGATAGATAGATGTTCGAGTGGTGCTCGTGTATTCGGCTCCTTCGGATCTGTCACCTGCCTTAGCTTTGGCCCTAATATTCATTGGTTGTGACGTCAGTGGAAAAACGTGGGAGGAGCTAGATGCTCTGAGATGCGCCTCGTCATACCTTTGTTTCTATATCAGTGGCGGCTTGTGGTCGAAATGAGTGATGAGGCAAATATGTAATACTGGGAAAAATGCGCCGCAGGCAAATTTTTTTTCACACTTTCAAGGTCACACCCTAATAGGGGCATAATTCCAATCAAAATTAAGTTTTATTTTGTTTACGTTAGTTGCGCCCATGTCTCGGTGTTTAGCTACCAATATTGATTTCGAAAATAAGAAAGATACGGGACTTGATCTTTACTCAATCAGATGTGCATTTTAGGGAAGATGTGTACCTTAGAACTAGGTCAGATATTTGTTCCATAATTTTGTGACAATATTTGTTAAAAAAATGAAAATCTGTAAATACTTTAGTTTAGAAATGTTTGCGGTAGGATTCTTATTAATTTAAAAATAATTTAAATATGTAAAAGTAAATTATTTGCTATTCAAAAGAAAAGAAAATAATCGGTAACCTATACTAAAACATAGAAAAATCTTATATATATAAATAAAACAAAAAGAGGTTAACAAATAAAACAAAATTCTGAGTGAGAACATACTAATTTGTGGAAGCATCTCGACAAGCAGCATACGATAGAGGTAAAACTATCTTTCTATAAAATTATGATCCTTGATTTGTGTTTTTATTTTTATTTTTTTATTGAAATTTTTGCCGTATTGCTTAAAACTGAAGTATTTCTTATGTAAGACTTTATTCTTTTAAGTGCCCAAAAACGTCTCTCTATGGATGCCGTTGATACCGTTAGAACGAGAACAACAGCGAAGCAAATCAGTTTAAAAAGATCTGGCATGCAAGATTTTAGATCGTTTTTATGCCAATATTTAAGCATGGCATAGGGCATAGGCAGTACCACAGTTAAAACTTTCAAATCTGAAAATCCAGTCATTCTTCAGACCTTTTCTCTACTATACGGAACAGCCAAAATAATTTATTTTTTTCTAGACTTACTGCCAGCCAATCGTATTTTTACAAATTATTAGTAAAACCACAACTTGTCACATAGGATATTTATTTTCTTTGATAATAATCAATTTTTCATCGTAGTTTAAGTGAGAAACTGACCAGGTATTAATTAAAAAAATAACAATAGCTTTACAATTTTAAATTTAAATTTAAATTTGAATCGACTTTGATCCCATCTACTTGGGTACTGTATCCCAGAAGTTCCATTTGTGTATAATTATACTAAACTAACATTTAATATTGCTAGGAACCGCGAAAGAAATTTAAGTAGATCATTAACACAAAGTTCAGATGAAACACCTAATCACCAAGTTACCATATTTTGAAGTTTTCAATAATAATTCTTTCGGGTTATAATAACAAGGAAAAAAGTTAAAAAAAAAACTGTGGTTGAACTAATGTAACTCTTCTTTCCCTAAATAAAGAGTTTTATTACATAAGTATTATTAAAAAAAACCCTACAATAATCACATTTGCATTACCATTATACACCATTTACCATAGACTTATTACCACAGAATCATAGATAAAATATTTATCACAGAAGAACTAACTATATAACATATTCTGTGTTATTACCCTGTAGCTACAGACCGTGTGTACACACTACTGCTACGGTTATCTATGTATCTCTGTCAGACGCGTTGTAATATGGAGCTGAGGCTAGCCTCAAGATGGTCCTTTTCTAGCACACTATATCCCGATCGCTAGCGCTGTGTTTTCTATCGACAGTGTTACGGTCTAGAGAGAAATAAGTGTATGCGTGATTCTGTAGGCTAGAAAGAAACAAATGAATATATGATGAGGCATCTCGCATCTCCCATTTCTCGATGTATGTGGGTAGCAGTAAATTGGACAGCGGTTTAATTTTTAAATTCGCGTCGAGGATAGCAATGGTCAACTGGTCAGCGTTTAAATTTTATTAATATTATTTATTTTAAATAAAAATGCAAGGCATTACGATTAAAAAATGTGATGAGGCACTGCCTCA
Organism: Crioceris asparagi; assembly: GCA_958507055.1. Lineage (NCBI taxonomy): Eukaryota > Metazoa > Arthropoda > Insecta > Coleoptera > Chrysomelidae > Crioceris > Crioceris asparagi. Next base: position 616,598 of record OY293832.1, read on the forward strand.
CCTGCCTCATAGGACAAGCCGCCACTGTTCTATATCATGCTCCGCACCAATCTCCAATATATAGGCAAGCCACTCCTTCTCGAATTTACGACACCCATCTTCCAACGCCACGCGATCGCTCCCGAACTACCGCGACTAACTAGATGCTTCGGGAATATCTCTTGACCCGGGCATGCATCGCTGACCAATAGCAGTCTTGCCACACACCACCCGGGTCCCACCAACGTCCGCACTCGCTAAGATGCTCCGCTCTCTAACGAGTCATACATGCATTTACGTTATTTAAACAACATGATGCTACAATTGTGTATCAAAATAATCATTATGCAATTGATAGACAACTAAATTTTCAATTTGATATTTTAAAAGCTCAAAGAATAGTAATTACCACTACGAAACTATATCTACAACTTTATTAATTGCGTGCTTCAATTCAAGTCAATTTTTATACCGAATGTAAATATTTCTCCCATAATTCAATGAATGGAAAGATACTCACCTCAATTTCATTTGAAACTTTCAGTTTATCACTTTTTATAATCTCAGTCACTTTCTCTTTGGATAGATCAAGATATGTTTCAGTCCTCACAATTTCACTGAAATGAAATACATTTTTGTACACTGTAAATATAATACCGCATTCAAATGAAGGGGTTCACTACTTACCAGAAATGCTCTGTCATAAAATTATCCGTTTCTGATACGAGATCAACGCAATCATATTCCTTTGCCAATGCCGCGATCTTAAAGCAGTTTTCAGCAGTCAAGTGTGTCTGAACAAGTATAAAATAATTGTTAAATTGATTGTTTATTCTCAATAATAAGTTATTTACCTGCATAAAATGGATACAAGCATTAAAGACATCCACAACTACCAATTTGTGGGCTGCTCGAAATAAACGCTCCACATTTTCTTCTGTTATGAATATTTTTCCAGTGTAGAAAAATTCAACAATTTGCGGAAATGCAAACCGGTGAACACCGTCCAGGACAATGCGTTCTTCTGACTTTCCGAAAATATTCGAAAACATGGTACAGAAAAAAAGAGAAGACGCCGCCAAAACGACTTTGTGCGCCCGAATCTCTTCGGTGTGATCTGCCACTAGAGTCACATCACACAACAATTCTTGGCTGAAATAATATTTAAAATGTTAATATCGTATCATGAAATAAAACAGACTAGAGTATTTAGTCTAAAAGAATGAATACAATATCAAAATCAGGAATAAAATTCGAACTCGGATGTAATCTTGGCTTAAATGGATCAATCTGATTTAGGCTTAAAGTATTTTGATCGGGAGCACACAACAATGAATTCGACAATTTTTCACTAAGTAGGTACTCTACCTACTACATTTTCAAATTGATCTACTTTTCTTTATATCTACAAAAAATATTCGAATATTGATACATTGAGCTGCAAACAAATAATTTGAAGGTTAACTTAGTACAGGACAAGGTAAAAGTTCAGATGATCCAACGCGGCAAAAATTTTGTACTATATCTTAGAGAACTAAGTATGTTAAAAATATATTCCAAGTTCCAAAAGTTATTTTTCTTTGGAAACCCCAAGAAGCTTACGGGAGTGTGGAGTGAATAAGGGTACTGGGTGAGAAAAAGCGGGTAAACGGGGGTATTTATAATGAAATATTAAACTATTTAAATAAAACCGAGTCCTGTCTAGGCAAAATCAATTTTTCACCAGCGCGTTGATTTGGCAACACCACATCCACATGTTTTTGGAATTAGTTGTACGCGGCAAATTTGAAAAGTGACTATTATAATAAATATCTGGAGACCGAGCTTTGCTCGGTTCAAACAGAATTTTAGATAAAAGGATATGTTAACTTATTAAAAAATGTGCATATTTCTGGTTAAAATGTATTGCGATCGGTAAATACTGCTTTTATTTGTTCACATATTCGTAAGTTGTAGATTTAGAAATAAATATGAATGTGTAATATGAATGATAAAAATACCAAAACTCTTGAAATAGCAAGTATAAAGGTGAGTTTACACAGTAGATAAAATAAAATAAGAAATATATTAAGATAAAATAAGAAAGTTGAACATGCTCATTTCCATGGGAGAGTTTATACACGAAATAAGCTAAATTGAGAAATAAGAATAAGAACGGCCAACTTTCATCTTTATTTCTTATTCTATTTTATTTTGTTTGGAAACTGATAATGCGCATAATCAAACAACAGAGAACACTTAACTTGCATACAACACAAAAGTTTTGGTTAAAAAAAGCTGTGATTTGATTGGATCATTTTTATTTCTTATTTTATTTTCGTCATCTGTATAAACCAATCTTTTTTAAGGTTATTCTAATTTCAATTTTAATTTGTTTCTTATTTTATTTTATTTACTGTATAAACTCACCTTGAATGGACCTCGAGGGTCACACCGATTAAATATGAAAGTTTCGTCAATCGATTTATCGACTCCGAAAACACCTTTTTGCTAATTCTTAGCAAAATCTGCTAACCCTCCCTCGAAATAGCTAATGTGTACCTTAAGGGTCGCAATATATTAGATATGTACAAATTTTCATTGAAAATTTCCGATTATATTATCAGTAACTTATATTAATATCTTTTATTTGAAGAAATGGGTTTTGTTAAAAAAAAACTTTAAGGTGATCAGAATTCTAACCGAGGAACTCTACCATAGGACTATTTTTTCCTATGATATTATTGGGTTCATATTGATATACTAAATATAACCTGTGGAACTCATAAAATGAGAATATTAATTACTGAAAACGATTTTTCGTGTGAATGTGAATACAACCAATCGATTCAATACACTCTAAAACCCATACAGGTATATGAATTTTCAACGAAATCGGTAGACCAGATTCCGACGAGTTAAAATTTGCATATATATATATATATATAAGCATTGTTCGTTTATTATAATTAGATTAACGAGAAAATGATTCTAAATTATAGTATTTTCCAGTCGAATTTCTCCGACTTATTGACAGGCTTGAGCGCCACCACCTAGCTACAATAAGGACTAAAATGGTGATAGAAGATAATATTTCATTGACCATTTCAAATAACGCGGGTCTTTTATATTTTGCTGGTGACCACCAATTCTTTGCCTACTCTGAAAGCAGTACAGTGTTGCCATCCATATCGACGAAAAAAATAGGATCACCAAAGAACATTATATATACCTACCTACAATATATATGCCAGTTTCACATTTATTATATAGCTGCTATGTTTAATGTAAATAATGAGCTCGCCCACTAAGATCACAAATCCCAGCAATAACAATGTATATATATCCGTTGTATTTGCATCGACAATTGGATGCATTCACTTATACCTATTGCCCTTAAATATTGTTCCGCTTTTCATTATCGTCCGGTAAAATGTTAGCGCTATACGTTTTCACGGAAATTTGTATCTCTGTAGTGATTTGTTTTCGCGATATAATCCCGTCCCTACCAATTCGACTTCATGTTTTGGATGTCCGTGGAATAGAGTAATCTCGGCAACATTGCAAATTGCCTGCCTTCTTTCTCGAATATTCAACTCTCAAGGTCTATGGGCTAGGCTAGAGCTAGTGAGTGGATAATATCAATCAATATGGCGGCACGCTGTTTATCTTTAATTATGTTTTTATGACTTGTTTTTCGTTCGATTGCAGCTTGTTTATTGGGCTAATTTAGTATTATTTTAACCAAAATACTACTAAAAATTAACTCTGATAAATCCACATACTGCCATTTTACTTTTGTCATATATTAATATTAAGTTAAAATATAAGCAGATAACAGACACGTTTATTTTCTAATCTGAGTAGGTACTTACTTTTGCATATCTTTAATATTTTTTCTAAACCGGCCAGAATGCTTCTCATTTATATAGATGTTGCCTCCATCAATTTTTCGGACGACGAGTTGTTCACCTTCTGGTAGAATTAAAGTTTCATAACTGAAATAAACAAAAGTTGAATTAAATTGGAAGTTTACAATTAGAAGAAAAACAATCATCATTTATCATATTACCTTTCATCAGCGGAACCCATATTGGAGATAATAGATAAAGAACTGTAACTGATTTGATTTTTTTAAGTACCTACAAACTTGACAGTTGAAAGCAAAGAGAGAAGGAGAAGAGTTCGGAGTTCGTAACTTCGTGTACAAGAATTAAACGACCTGTTGGTAGGTGGAGTGGGATCAATCACGAGAGAACACGATTCCGTTAAGAATGCTTGAGACGAATGGGGGAAGTTTGCCATTTGCGCTGTTGCGCGATCGTCTTAATCGTCGCTGTACTTAAGTTATTTCTTAAACTTATAGGTTTATATCAGAGGATGATATTTTAATAAGATATGCAATGCCTCAAAATAGCGTCCCGGTTCATAAACGTGAAAGAAGCTGAACAGATACGCCGTTGCTAATATGGGTTTGAAGATTGGTAATAGATATGACAATACCGTACCTACTCCCCTACCTTCTTTGAATGTGTATTCTCTTAATGGCCTTATATTAAGGGTGTTCGAGCAGCGGTTCAAACCAGTCCCAAACCGTCAGACGCCTGCGCACTTCAATTTACGATGAAATAATTAGTTCCCAACTACCAGTAAGATGTTCGAGCAGTAGTTTGACGATTTTCAAACTAGTCCGGACTCAGTTTGACACAGGCGCAGTTGAAGCGTCTTCTTCTTCTTAGAGAGTATAGTGTTCTCTGTTGTTGGAGAAATCCCTTTCAGAGAACACCACCAAAGTCCTAAACTAAACCTGGTTTTGTGTTTTGCCCATCAGTCTTTCATTGATGTTCTCTCTTATCTTTGGTCATAAAACATATCTATCGGCATTGTCATTTGTTCTATGACGACAAAATTGTAAGAAAGTAGAAGGGTAGTTTGCAAACTGCAGTTTGGTGTCCGAGCAACAAAATCCCAAACCACTTGGAAACTGTTTTAAACCGCACATGCGCATTTTAAACAGTTATCAAACCGTCCCTAACTACTGCTCGAACAGCCTTATTATTAATTCGTTACTTTTGAAGTTGGTGCCAAAAGTCTTGCATCTAACTACAATATTGCACAACACTGAGTACCAGCATCTATAGAATTATAGTTATTTATTGACGATTGAACAAAGTAATGTATAGTTAGTTGCCTGAACTTACAAATTTTTAAATCACTTTAATTTCTTCTAAAACAATAGAGAGTCTGTAATGGTTCGTTGAAAGAGTTAATAATAATAATAATAATTCTTTTGTTACATGTTTCTAGAATTCTGAAGTAAATAACTAAATTTTGATGTTTAACGAAACCCAATTCAACCATAGAACTCAAAAGCTGAGTTATCATTTGTTCACAGCCCTCTAAGCGCAAGCGCGTCTGCCTTGATAGAGGCGATAATACAAAAAGTTTCGAGTACAAATCCAAAAAATAGTTTTGGGTACAATTATGGGGTACGATGATTCAAATGAATAGATTATCTATGGCCCTTCATTATTATACATCAAACGATAGAATAGAATACTCATCAGGAATGACACTGGAGTCTGGAGTGTTCACTGTTTATTAGTATTCTGTGGTGTGCTCCGAAATGCAGTCGTATTGGCGATATTTTTTTTCTGTCGATTATAAATATGAATCAACTGAGTTCTATCAACATTGAGATAAAGAGGGTTCACACAAAACCAACTATAAATTATAAATAAAATCTGATTGCACTTTAATTTTAATTAAAAAAGAATATTTAGTGAGAGTTTTATGAATAAAAATGCTACATCTGGTATTAATTCAGAAAATACAATAATGTTGGATACAAGTTAATCGATTTTGAATTATAAACACGAAAATCAACAATCATTTTTGTTTGTGGTACTCAAATTTATTTTTAAAAACGAGGAGCCATAGAGAGAGAATATAAACAACTTAAAACGTGCTCAATGTTGGGTCAAAACTTTGAATAATACTGTCGTAATTCATATAACTTTACAGTGCAGTCCAGTGCAATCCTTGCTATTAAATGACAAAAAGATTTGCCATAGCTCCCTGAGCCCATATTTTCTTCATATACATACCTTCTCTGTAGGTATGACCCAAAATTATTTATGGAAAAGATTTTGTTGCTTTCTTTTTTTTTTGTAGTCGAGTATCGACACAAATTGGACATTCTGTTCGCATCTTAAATACACAATTTGTGATAACTGTTCAATAACTACTCTATGTAATTATATAATGTTATGAATTCGATAAGTGAAATTACAAACGTTATTTTGATTACAATTAGTTAATGAATATTGAAACCAATTTTATACAAGCAAAACTAATCACGACGTCTAACTGTACTCTTTTGTAATTTAAAATAAGATTACCAACGATCGATAGTCCATTGAGTCACTCGCTATTTTCCGGCTAAATTTGTCGGATCAATTTAATCACATTAGGGTAGAAACTTTGCATTAATCTGTAGAGACAATTTATAGAAAAAGATGTCGGCTTGGTCATGAACACGGTCAGAGGTTCTTGAGACAATTGCGTTGACCTTTAACAGGAAATAACGAGGTGGAATCCCTCATAAGTTATCACATTCCTCAAATCTTCGTGGTTCATATAAATTGATCAAGCTATTGAGTCCTAAGCGTCTTGAATTTCATGACTTTAGGCGATACAAATTCCTAATTAAGCCAGGAAGTTGATCCAATCGTCTATCCATCATGTTACATAAATGTTCAAAGATCAGGAGATCTAGCTGGCCAGGGCAAAGCGGTTTCTTGAGAGATGGGAAATAAAGTTTCATTTTGAATAGCTTTATTCTGAAGTTGTTAGGCGGCTTGACATTTAAGGGCCGCTCTGATTTGATTTTGAGTATTTTGAAGCTGATTAAGTGAAAAAAAAGTTTTTACAAAATGTAACACCTAATACAGGAAAAAATACCTACTAATTCTATTGGTGTTGATTGTGAATAATGAAATAGTACAGTCTAGAAGATTAAGGTACCAATTTTTTTTCAGTGCACCAACTAATAAATTCTGTTCTATTTTTTGTTAAAAATAATTGTTTTACATGTTGAGTATGTTAATAATCTTCAGAATTGTTGAAAGTTCAGTTATATTCACCGATTTCAAACTATAGCTGTAACAATCTTGCATACTCATAGGGGTGAATTTTTTTGAAATGTTCCCAATATAAATTCTAGAATAGCAAGTTTTCAGATAAAAATTACAATTTTCCCAAGTTTGTTACGATGAGAAGCATGTTCGAATTTTCATAGTGTCTTCAAAAAATTTAGTCCAAATTCTGTATAAACAAATTTAATAGAATTTAATTTTTGTGTTTGAAATGATGGAGAATTCATATTTCTTACTTATGTAACTTTGCTCAAGCTATCCAATGACAAATTAAAGAAAAATGAGATACTGTCACATTCTGTAGGTATATTATCGGTCCGACTCTATAATTAATTGTTTCTTTTTGTTTCAGGTATGTATTTTTTTACTAATGATGATGAAGAAATTCAAGTAACTCTCAGGGTATTTACCCAAAAGACATCGTTACGTGAGTACGTCATAAATTGAAGCTTTTTGATATGCTGAAGATTCAATAATGATAGGCATTCAAAAATATAAATATTTACACAATGCTTAAACTCAAACTTTGAATTGATATGACTTGAAGCTTTCAACATTCCATTGTAATGTTACCCAGACCTACGCCACTGTGCGATGTGACGTTCTCATGGAGAATCCTCTATGCCACGCGAAAGATCTTCCAGAAGCATCGTGCGCAGTCGGTATAGATCGGAAGGCTTCGGGAACGGGTCCGTCAAGCTACACCCCCAATAAAACGAATATGATTTTTTTTATTGCAAAATTACGTGCAAATTATGTGCAAATTACGGCCACAAAAAAAATTTGTGCACAATTCCGTGACCATTTTTTCGTTATTTGAAAAAAGGGGGTGCAGCTTGACGTCAAGCGGGAAGATGTTTTCTTGAACTCCATTTAAGGAATAATATGGTAAAAGAAGAACTTATGATTTGACATGGTTAAAGCATATAAGTAGATATACTAGGAGAGTTCTGGACCGGAAGTCACAGTAAACATGCTATATTTTCCAAAGGGGTCCCGAATAATGGTGTGTGGGCGTGCTGGATATTTTTCCAAGGGGGTTTCATTATTAAATATTAGATTCCTACATTTCATGAGCGCCATCTAGCGGAGAGGGGGTAAGTTACTGCATTTAGATTCCTACAATTCATGAGCGCCATCTAGCGGAGAGGGGATAAGTTACTGCATTTAGATTCCTACTTTTCATGACCGCCATTAGGGATTATTTATTTTATTGTTGAGGAAAAAAAGTTCTCAATTGCGCGGGATCGAACCCACAACCACACACACCAACACGTTAACAGTCTAAGCGTTTTCCAAGCCTGCCATCTCGGTTACCCATGTGAATGTGAGAAAGCAATGTATATATTTTGCATTGCGGCGATAGGAGATAAGCCGCGAGCTCATAAATTGGAATGTCGATGTGTTAACACCGCTTCGACGTAAGCATGGGCGATAAGCCGTTTGGGTGTGTGCGCTCGGACAGCCCTCATCTATTCAAGCAAACAACTCCCAAAATCGTCTTCTGCCGAAAATTTGATGGCGATTCAGTTTTTGATTCGTTTAAATCGACCAAGATTTGATTTTCGTATAGAATATACGAGTTAAATTGCAAATTATACTTTTTCGACACAACAGCATCATTAAAAGTGCTTAAACAAGAAATTAGGAGTGAAAGAAAATGTGTTATGTTTAATATTGTATTTATTATATATTTATAAAATTTGCTTTATACCTAAATGTGAGAAATCAAAGAATGTATGTTGGATGACGGCGCGTGCGCACTTACATCAGATAAGCCGCAAGCTCATAAATTGAAATGTTGTCGATGTGTTAACATCGATGTCGACACCGCTTCGACGTGAGCAAGGGCGATAAGCCGTTTGGGTCTGCGCGCTCGGAAGACCCTTCTCGTTTCAGGCAAACGACTCCCAAAATCGTCTTCTGCCGAAAATTTGATGGCGATTCAGTTTTTGATTCATTTAAATCGGCCAAGATTTGATTTTCGTATAGAATATACGAGTTAAATTGCAAATTATGCTTATTCGACACAACAGCATCATTAAAAGTGCTTAAGAAATTAGGAGTGAAAGAAAATGTATTATGTTTAATATTGTATTTATAAAATTTGCTTTATACCTGTGTAAATGTGAGAAATCAAAGAATGTATGTTGGATGACGGCGCGTGCGCACTTACATCAGATAAGCGGCGAGCTCATAAATTGAAATGTTGTCGCTGTGTTAACATCGATGTCGACACCGCTTCGACGTGAGGGCGATAAGCCGTTTGGGTCTGCGCGCTCGGAAAACCCTTCTCGTTTCAAGCAAACGACTCCCAAAATCGTCTTTTGCCGAAAATTTGATGGCGATTCAGTTTTTGATTCATTTAAATCGGTCAAGATTTGATTTTCGTAAAGAATATACGAGTTGAATTGCAAATTATGCTTATTCGACACAACAGCATCATTAAACGTGCTTAAGAAATCAGTGAAATAAAATGTGTTATGTTTAATATTGTATCAAAAGAGATTTTCTGAATAAAACAACATTATACTTAAAATTTGCTTTATTTAATAAATGATTTTATCAAACAAAATTTTTAGATAGAGTACGGAGTGATTCTTCTTGATGGCATCTCATTGCGTTGACGAAAACGTGTAGGATTTTTGAAAACCTTCTCATTCCAATCTTTTTCACTGAATTGGGTGGTTGGATTGATAGTCATATCATTGAACAATGTAAACACCTTTTGTTTTTCCTCAAAAAAGTTTAGAATATTTTTTAATTCCTCCAAACGTCGAATGTGTTGCTCCAACCTTTCTTTCAACATCATCGTAACTCTATGACTCTCAGACTGAAACTGCTGTCAAAAAAACTTGTTTCTTGTCTCCCTCCCCCCTCCAATAAAAAACATTTTCTTAAATCTCTCTATTGCTCATAAAGGTAAAGTATTACAAAACCATTTATACAATTCATCAACATTTCTAAGACTACAATTATAGAATTGACTGCTACGTGTGTGGTGCATACATGATGTAAATCCACTATTTTTGAATGCTGGAACAGTGTGCCATGAGTCATCAAATTCCTCCAAATTCACGACTCTACTAGCTTGCTCTCCGTAGAAAGATTGAAGTTTATCATCCAAAAATTGCTTCTTCTGATGTCCTCGCACATAGATGATATCAATTTCGTTGAGTTTTTCCTTCAGAATATCATCCAGCGATTCGTATGGTATAAAGCCGGAAGAATATTTGAGGTTATGTACATTCTTCTCCAAATAACAAACGCCATATCGGTCTGCTTTGCTTAGCGATGAGAACGGTATTGGTGGTGATAGCAAATAATTACTACATCGACGTCCAATCCTTAAGGCAATTTCTTTGGGGTGGAATTGGCACTCCACATTGAAGCCTTGAATGTCTACGAACGCTATTCTCATCTCTCCTCGACGATGGTTGAACTTAAACTGAGGACAGTGGTCATCCTAGTTCCATCTCTTTATAATTTCACTGAGAGGATGTTGTTCAATTATGTTATCGTGAATGATGATGCAAAAGACACAAGTATTTGCTGTAAAACCTTTCGACGCTTCTATTTCAAGCTTGACATCAACACTTGAACTTTTCACGCTTTCATCTCGGTGAGAACAATCGATGACAAATAGAGATTTATTTGCAAATTCAGAGTAACTTAGGAGCGGCGTATGTAGATAAGAGTGTTTGTAGCTTTTTCCAAATTGAGTGTAGTTGAAGTAAGCTTCGGTAAAATCCCCCTTTTCAAAGTCCAAATGCATCTTCTCCTTTGGATAGCTGTATCCGTTCAGCGTCAAGGTGATATTCATAATGTTTGCAAAATTAAATTTCGTAGGATCGTTATTCACTTGGTTCTTTTCGTGGTTGCTCTGGAAACAAACGATGACATAGCGAGGACTTTCTAAAAATGATGAAGTTTTCACCGACCAAATTTCGTTGGTGGCTCCTGTAGTGAGAGCAGGCAACATGTGAATTTCCCATTTTCTAAACGGTATCAAGATGGGAGTGTCAGCTTCATCAACAATCATTCAACAATCATTAATGTTTGCAAATTTATTGAAAAATTAAAAATATCTCAAGGAAGTGTCTCAAAATATTTTCAATGATTCCCTCAGACTTTACTTGAAAATGAAGGTGGAATTGCAGGTTTCTCAAGAAACAAAGTATGTCACATTAAAAAAATGAGAGCTCGTAAAGAAGCACTTATATCAAAAATAAAGTACATTACATATCAGTTGAAGTGCAAAATCTTTCAAACACAAGTCTGGGAGAGACATCCAATAGAATTTATTAAGAAGTAAGTCATTTAATGACAACATAGTATTAACAAAAAAGCAGTCTGGAAGTATGAAAATGAAAAGCAATATGAAAACATGTAAATTGTGTCGCTCATTATACACATTGTTTAACTTTCAACGTTTTTCATCTATGCGAGGACAATTGCTAATTTTGTCAGAACAAAGAAATAATCAAAAATTGATAACAAGAAACGTTGAAAAAGAAGACCACCACCCAATATAATTTATTAATAACCTTGTAAAATAATGCTGGCACATGCATCGTGGTTGTGATTTGTTCCTTCTTATCAACGTTTTTGATCCATCTGTTGAGTCGTATTTTTAATATCTTTTAAAAATTCCAATTGATTTTCGTAATATAAGATTGAATGTTATTTGTTGTCTCGAAAAATATTTCTGATGGATACATCTTTGAATCCATACAAAAAAATAACTCGTGTTTCATTCAATTTTCTTGATTGTTTAAATCAAATAACATATTGTATAAAGCATTAGAATCAGTTTTAATCACCTCTTCACATCTCAAATAATTTGATATTTTTCAAACTTGGTGGTGAAATGATGCATCTCCTTTTCACACCAAAAATTCAACCAAATGGCATCGTTTTCACAAAAGTTGGTTAATTCAACACATACATACTTGTTTTGTTCAATGAAATTTTGAGTTTTGTATCAGAAATTCTTCAAATCCGTCTGGAGAAAAGATGATTTTCTTGTAAAACAACATCATACACTTCAGAAGGATGTGCATTATTCACCTCAACTCAGCTGTTGTGTTTGCTTTTCAATGTCTGTCGTTTGACATAAATTTTTCTTCTTGTTTCCTCAGTACTTTTTGAACCAGACAGATCTGATGTAATTTAGATACAATTCTTAGAAAGCTCTTCCAATTGATGAACCCAACATATATTGAGGAGACATATATGAAAATTCAATGAAAGTTTGTAAATAATTTTCTTCCAAAAGCTTTTGTTCAATCGTTGGAGAAAAAAACAAGACCATAATGATGGAATTATCTTATTGTTCAAAGGCGAACACAATGAAAAACCATTTGGGTCATCTCTCTGTATCACATATAAAATTACGTATAAGTATCGAAACAAATGAAGAAAATATAGTTCAAAATATAATTTCAGAGTCAATCCAATGCAAATTGTTATGGTAGCAGTTGCACAGAGAAAATGGTAAACTCAAGGAGTGGTAGATGAAATACCAATAAAAAAAGAAGAAATTCCTCACAAGCCGAAAAATGTGAACGATATATTTGTTTGTTTTAACATAGACATAGACAAAAAATGAAACTTGTCGAGCAAAATAGACAAAATGCCACGAATAGCATACAGAAAACACAAGAGACCACATTAATATCAAATTTGGACATTGCTCACATGCCGAAAAATGTGGATGTTATATTTGTTTGCTTTAATACTGATTTAGATAGAAATGAAACTTGTCCAACAAAATAGACAAAATGTCGTTTGTAGGATGCAGAAAACACGAGAGAATCACATTAATATGAAATTTGTCTTAGATTCTATCATTATAAATAGATAAGCTGTTCTCCTCAACTGTTGTATTAACAGTATGTCAAGAAGCTCTTGCTTATTACATTTTATATAAATAAAATAAGATATTAGTAAAATAGTGTTTTATTTAATATATAGGAAAAAAAAGATCATTCATAAAAAGAAGTTACTTTGGAAAGCAAAGTTTTCAATTCTTGCAAGAGCCCACTGCTTGGACATTGTACTCCAAACATATTCCAATTAAATTCTCCTACTTGCACAAGTTTTCGTTGAAATTCGTTGTATTTGAAGTAAGTATTCTTCTTGAAGAAATATATATGTCCATCAATATAACGAAACGCTGAAGTTAAATTGCTTGGAATATCTGGAAACTCGTATCTAGTATTACCCATAAATTTTCGAGCTCCATTTTCATTATATTCTCGATAGTCACCATTTGTCAATAAAATATAGATTTTTCCACTGTTTGTCTGAAACATAGCTTCTACTTTAACTCCTCTAGGTATATCATAAGCAATGGTTCTGATGCTACCAACGATGTTTAAATTTGGAAATTGACTAAAATAAACTTTCTTATTGCTTGCAACCATAAGATTACCATTCGAAATTTGAAAAGCGTGATTCACTTTGGTTATTCCAGTGTTAATTAAATAATCATGATATAGATTTTCAGATTGATGAATTTTATTGTCTTTTTTATTAGCATTTATGTCTATTTTCCACAAGCGATTTTCAGAAATTACGTATAATTTATGGTTGGGGAATCCTGGTGAATATGCTAAAAACATTACGTCAGGATATTTCACATCACACAAGTTAAATGTAGAGCTAATATCTTCTGGAGAAGGTTGCTGCTGTGTTATTTTGGGTGTTGTAGTAGGCCTCGGTTTGCCATATAACCTTTGAATTGCTAATTTATCATCTTCGTGTAGACTGTTTGCAGCATCTTGATAAAACGGGTACATTATTGCATGAGTATTTAGGCTGTGACTTATTCCTAGAGAATGTCCAATCTCATGTACCAGTACCATTAACAGATTTATCCCTCCATCACCAATCATGTTTCCATCATCATCAATATATTGCCAATTTTCATCAGCTTCTATATGAACTTCAACACATGAAGCATAGGATGCAGGGGGAAACGCGTGTCCTAAGACTACTCCTGGACCATCTAATGGATATGGACAGATCTCTTTACCCATGCATATGGTGCGATATTCGTGTTCTCTTTTGACAAATGCTACTAAAATATCTGGAGTGATGTTATTAACATGATCTCTCTTTATCATACTAGCAGTAGTAAGCATTTTAAATGTTAGTCCAGATGCATTTTGCCACATATTGAAAGCTTGTTGAACGACGTTTCGATATTTACCGACACCCTCGACCAAATACCAATGCAGAGTCGTTTTGTTCCATTTAGTTGAAACTACAAATTCATTATCGCTATAGTGACATCGTGGTTTTGATATTAACTCAATCGTTTCTGCATTAAGGCTGCCATCTATCGGTAAATTGTAATCTTCTTGAAACTTTGCTAGACTCTCCTCGAGAGATGTATTTGTATTATTTTGAATATAACCATACTTTTGCAAATATTTCTGTGCATCAGGTAGAGTTAGGTTCGATGACGCGATATGTACCAGCAATAGCAAGGAAACGATCACCTTCATTGTCAACTCGTTAATGATTGAATTATCAAGGTGATAATGAATATATTTTGGTGGAGATATGAAATAAAACAAAAAAAAGTTTATTTCACAGTATATTAGCAGTCTATGTTAGATGTAGATTCAAATTCATTATCTAAAAAATTCTGTATAATATCTGAACTATAATAAAAGAGATATTCCCTTAAGGTATTAGTATACATACAATCGATTGAGGATGCTTCACAAAATCCATAAAGAAGGTCTAAAACACTCAAATTTGCATTATCTAACCAATTTCTTACAATATTAAATAAATTTCGATAAAATTCGTTGAAATTGAGGCATTCCAACATAGCAAGTCAATTTGAAATCACATGCATCTGTACATTTAAAATGGCTGCAATGTCTTCTTCATATAGATTCATGCCGACATTGAACTTGGAAATATATAAGAGGTTCGTATAGGTACCATACTGATATTGAGTCACTTTCACAAGGTCTCCACATTTTGTTTCTATAGGATCAGCAGCATAATCTTCGTTGTCTTCGACATTTTGTTGTATTTCTTATAGCAAGGTGATGATTGAATCCCACTCGTAGGTGGAGAATGAAATTTCCCAAGGTGTAGACCTTCGCTTCAGAATAACGCATGCACTAAAGTCTCTTGTAGGACTCAGACCACATCGCACCTCGTAGTTACATGTTTGAGGTAGAGGAAATGACATTAAAAATAATGGTTTTTCGGTTTGAGCTTTAGTTTCGAACATGATTAAAGCTTTGTCATCAGCCTCATCATCATAGAGTTTGAGGAGCCTTTTAGATCGAACAAAGTTACTCAGCTGATTCAACGTAAAGGTCATCTTTTATGATTGTAGATTGTTTATCACACATGTTATAATAATGAATTAATTTTATAATATCAGTATACAAGATGTGTCGGCATTGATTTAAATTAATATGTATATTTCTCATAACTGTGAAAAAGGTACAACTATCAAGAAAAATGAGGCAAGTAACTCAACAAATGACTGAAAATGACAAAAAAAATGGTACAAATATCAAGAAAAATGAGACAAGTAACTACAAAATAGCTATGTGAGATCTGAAAAATTACAGAAAGAAATGCAAAATACATGAAATGAGAAAGAAAAATGGTACAAATATCAAGAAAAAATTATACAAGTAACTACAAAATAGCTATGTGAGATGTGAAAAATGACAGAAAAATGCAAAATACATGAAATGAGAGAGAAAAATGGTACAAATATCAAGCTGAGAAAAATACAAGACCTTGTATAATCAATGCTCTGAGGAAAGATGAAGCCATCAAGGTCAACGCAGTATTCGGAGGCGAGTTTGTAATCGTGAAAGGTGACCAAGTTCAAACGGAATATAAATATTTCACTACAGCCAATTCACCCATCTTCACCCACCTGGGGTGTAAATTTGTTAATGTTCACTCCTAAATTCATTTTCAAAGACTTAGAAGAATTTCAAGAGAGAGATAGTGGATGGGCACTGAAGCGAGTAATGAATTTAGGAGTGAACATTAACAAATTTACACCCCAGGTGGGTGAAGATGGGTGAATTGGCTGTAGTGAAATATTTATATTCCGTTTGAACTTGGTCACCTTTCACGATTACAAACTCGCCTCCGAATACTGCGTTGACCTTGATGGCTTCATCTTTCCTCAGAGCATTGATTATACAAGGTCTTGTATTTTTCTCAGCTTGATATTTGTACCATTTTTCTCTCTCATTTCATGTATTTTGCATTTTTCTGTCATTTTTCACATCTCACATAGCTATTTTGTAGTTACTTGTATAATTTTTTCTTGATATTTGTACCATTTTTCTTTCTCATTTCATGTATTTTGCATTTCTTTCTGTAATTTTTCAGATCTCACATAGCTATTTTGTAGTTACTTGTCTCATTTTTCTTGATATTTGTACCATTTTTTTTGTCATTTTCAGTCATTTGTTGAGTTACTTGCCTCATTTTTCTTGATAGTTGTACCTTTTTCACAGTTATGAGAAATATACATATTAATTTAAATCAATGCCGACACATCTTGTATACTGATATTATAAAATTAATTCATTATTATAACATGTGTGATAAACAATCTACAATCATAAAAGATGACCTTTACGTTGAATCAGCTGAGTAACTTTGTTCGATCTAAAAGGCTCCTCAAACTCTATGATGATGAGGCTGATGACAAAGCTTTAATCATGTTCGAAACTAAAGCTCAAACCGAAAAACCATTATTTTTAATGTCATTTCCTCTACCTCAAACATGTAACTACGAGGTGCGATGTGGTCTGAGTCCTACAAGAGACTTTAGTGCATGCGTTATTCTGAAGCGAAGGTCTACACCTTGGGAAATTTCATTCTCCACCTACGAGTGGGATTCAATCATCACCTTGCTATAAGAAATACAACAAAATGTCGAAGACAACGAAGATTATGCTGCTGATCCTATAGAAACAAAATGTGGAGACCTTGTGAAAGTGACTCAATATCAGTATGGTACCTATACGAACCTCTTATATATTTCCAAGTTCAATGTCGGCATGAATCTATATGAAGAAGACATTGCAGCCATTTTAAATGTACAGATGCATGTGATTTCAAATTGACTTGCTATGTTGGAATGCCTCAATTTCAACGAATTTTATCGAAATTTATTTAATATTGTAAGAAATTGGTTAGATAATGCAAATTTGAGTGTTTTAGACCTTCTTTATGGATTTTGTGAAGCATCCTC
The DNA here is from genome assembly GCA_958507055.1 of Crioceris asparagi. Taxonomy (NCBI): domain Eukaryota; kingdom Metazoa; phylum Arthropoda; class Insecta; order Coleoptera; family Chrysomelidae; genus Crioceris; species Crioceris asparagi. The sequence goes on from OY293832.1 coordinate 633,977, forward strand.
AATCGATTGTATGTATACTAATACCTTAAGGGAATATCTCTTTTATTATAGTTCAGATATTATACAGAATTTTTTAGATAATGAATTTGAATCTACATCTAACATAGACTGCTAATATACTGTGAAATAAACTTTTTTTTGTTTTATTTCATATCTCCACCAAAATATATTCATTATCACCTTGATAATTCAATCATTAACGAGTTGACAATGAAGGTGATCGTTTCCTTGCTATTGCTGGTACATATCGCGTCATCGAACCTAACTCTACCTGATGCACAGAAATATTTGCAAAAGTATGGTTATATTCAAAATAATACAAATACATCTCTCGAGGAGAGTCTAGCAAAGTTTCAAGAAGATTACAATTTACCGATAGATGGCAGCCTTAATGCAGAAACGATTGAGTTAATATCAAAACCACGATGTCACTATAGCGATAATGAATTTGTAGTTTCAACTAAATGGAACAAAACGACTCTGCATTGGTATTTGGTCGAGGGTGTCGGTAAATATCGAAACGTCGTTCAACAAGCTTTCAATATGTGGCAAAATGCATCTGGACTAACATTTAAAATGCTTACTACTGCTAGTATGATAAAGAGAGATCATGTTAATAACATCACTCCAGATATTTTAGTAGCATTTGTCAAAAGAGAACACGAATATCGCACCATATGCATGGGTAAAGAGATCTGTCCATATCCATTAGATGGTCCAGGAGTAGTCTTAGGACACGCGTTTCCCCCTGCATCCTATGCTTCATGTGTTGAAGTTCATATAGAAGCTGATGAAAATTGGCAATATATTGATGATGATGGAAACATGATTGGTGATGGAGGGATAAATCTGTTAATGGTACTGGTACATGAGATTGGACATTCTCTAGGAATAAGTCACAGCCTAAATACTCATGCAATAATGTACCCGTTTTATCAAGATGCTGCAAACAGTCTACACGAAGATGATAAATTCGCAATTCAAAGGTTATATGGCAAACCGAGGCCTACTACAACACCCAAAATAACACAGCAGCAACCTTCTCCAGAAGATATTAGCTCTACATTTAACTTGTGTGATGTGAAATATCCTGACGTAATGTTTTTAGCATATTCACCAGGATTCCCCAACCATAAATTATACGTAATTTCTGAAAATCGCTTGTGGAAAATAGACATAAATGCTAATAAAAAAGACAATAAAATTCATCAATCTGAAAATCTATATCATGATTATTTAATTAACACTGGAATAACCAAAGTGAATCACGCTTTTCAAATTTCGAATGGTAATCTTATGGTTGCAAGCAATAAGAAAGTTTATTTTAGTCAATTTCCAAATTTAAACATCGTTGGTAGCATCAGAACCATTGCTTATGATATACCTAGAGGAGTTAAAGTAGAAGCTATGTTTCAGACAAACAGTGGAAAAATCTATATTTTATTGACAAATGGTGACTATCGAGAATATAATGAAAATGGAGCTCGAAAATTTATGGGTAATACTAGATACGAGTTTCCAGATATTCCAAGCAATTTAACTTCAGCGTTTCGTTATATTGATGGACATATATATTTCTTCAAGAAGAATACTTACTTCAAATACAACGAATTTCAACGAAAACTTGTGCAAGTAGGAGAATTTAATTGGAATATGTTTGGAGTACAATGTCCAAGCAGTGGGCTCTTGCAAGAATTGAAAACTTTGCTTTCCAAAGTAACTTCTTTTTATGAATGATCTTTTTTTTCCTATATATTAAATAAAACACTATTTTACTAATATCTTATTTTATTTATATAAAATGTAATAAGCAAGAGCTTCTTGACATACTGTTAATACAACAGTTGAGGAGAACAGCTTATCTATTTATAATGATAGAATCTAAGACAAATTTCATATTAATGTGATTCTCTCGTGTTTTCTGCATCCTACAAACGACATTTTGTCTATTTTGTTGGACAAGTTTCATTTCTATCTAAATCAGTATTAAAGCAAACAAATATAACATCCACATTTTTCGGCATGTGAGCAATGTCCAAATTTGATATTAATGTGGTCTCTTGTGTTTTCTGTATGCTATTCGTGGCATTTTGTCTATTTTGCTCGACAAGTTTCATTTTTTGTCTATGTCTATGTTAAAACAAACAAATATATCGTTCACATTTTTCGGCTTGTGAGGAATTTCTTCTTTTTTTATTGGTATTTCATCTACCACTCCTTGAGTTTACCATTTTCTCTGTGCAACTGCTACCATAACAATTTGCATTGGATTGACTCTGAAATTATATTTTGAACTATATTTTCTTCATTTGTTTCGATACTTATACGTAATTTTATATGTGATACAGAGAGATGACCCAAATGGTTTTTCATTGTGTTCGCCTTTGAACAATAAGATAATTCCATCATTATGGTCTTGTTTTTTTCTCCAACGATTGAACAAAAGCTTTTGGAAGAAAATTATTTACAAACTTTCATTGAATTTTCATATATGTCTCCTCAATATATGTTGGGTTCATCAATTGGAAGAGCTTTCTAAGAATTGTATCTAAATTACATCAGATCTGTCTGGTTCAAAAAGTACTGAGGAAACAAGAAGAAAAATTTATGTCAAACGACAGACATTGAAAAGCAAACACAACAGCTGAGTTGAGGTGAATAATGCACATCCTTCTGAAGTGTATGATGTTGTTTTACAAGAAAATCATCTTTTCTCCAGACGGATTTGAAGAATTTCTGATACAAAACTCAAAATTTCATTGAACAAAACAAGTATGTATGTGTTGAATTAACCAACTTTTGTGAAAACGATGCCATTTGGTTGAATTTTTGGTGTGAAAAGGAGATGCATCATTTCACCACCAAGTTTGAAAAATATCAAATTATTTGAGATGTGAAGAGGTGATTAAAACTGATTCTAATGCTTTATACAATATGTTATTTGATTTAAACAATCAAGAAAATTGAATGAAACACGAGTTATTTTTTTGTATGGATTCAAAGATGTATCCATCAGAAATATTTTTCGAGACAACAAATAACATTCAATCTTATATTACGAAAATCAATTGGAATTTTTAAAAGATATTAAAAATACGACTCAACAGATGGATCAAAAACGTTGATAAGAAGGAACAAATCACAACCACGATGCATGTGCCAGCATTATTTTACAAGGTTATTAATAAATTATATTGGGTGGTGGTCTTCTTTTTCAACGTTTCTTGTTATCAATTTTTGATTATTTCTTTGTTCTGACAAAATTAGCAATTGTCCTCGCATAGATGAAAAACGTTGAAAGTTAAACAATGTGTATAATGAGCGACACAATTTACATGTTTTCATATTGCTTTTCATTTTCATACTTCCAGACTGCTTTTTTGTTAATACTATGTTGTCATTAAATGACTTACTTCTTAATAAATTCTATTGGATGTCTCTCCCAGACTTGTGTTTGAAAGATTTTGCACTTCAACTGATATGTAATGTACTTTATTTTTGATATAAGTGCTTCTTTACGAGCTCTCATTTTTTTAATGTGACATACTTTGTTTCTTGAGAAACCTGCAATTCCACCTTCATTTTCAAGTAAAGTCTGAGGGAATCATTGAAAATATTTTGAGACACTTCCTTGAGATATTTTTAATTTTTCAATAAATTTGCAAACATTAATGATTGTTGAATGATTGTTGATGAAGCTGACACTCCCATCTTGATACCGTTTAGAAAATGGGAAATTCACATGTTGCCTGCTCTCACTACAGGAGCCACCAACGAAATTTGGTCGGTGAAAACTTCATCATTTTTAGAAAGTCCTCGCTATGTCATCGTTTGTTTCCAGAGCAACCACGAAAAGAACCAAGTGAATAACGATCCTACGAAATTTAATTTTGCAAACATTATGAATATCACCTTGACGCTGAACGGATACAGCTATCCAAAGGAGAAGATGCATTTGGACTTTGAAAAGGGGGATTTTACCGAAGCTTACTTCAACTACACTCAATTTGGAAAAAGCTACAAACACTCTTATCTACATACGCCGCTCCTAAGTTACTCTGAATTTGCAAATAAATCTCTATTTGTCATCGATTGTTCTCACCGAGATGAAAGCGTGAAAAGTTCAAGTGTTGATGTCAAGCTTGAAATAGAAGCGTCGAAAGGTTTTACAGCAAATACTTGTGTCTTTTGCATCATCATTCACGATAACATAATTGAACAACATCCTCTCAGTGAAATTATAAAGAGATGGAACTAGGATGACCACTGTCCTCAGTTTAAGTTCAACCATCGTCGAGGAGAGATGAGAATAGCGTTCGTAGACATTCAAGGCTTCAATGTGGAGTGCCAATTCCACCCCAAAGAAATTGCCTTAAGGATTGGACGTCGATGTAGTAATTATTTGCTATCACCACCAATACCGTTCTCATCGCTAAGCAAAGCAGACCGATATGGCGTTTGTTATTTGGAGAAGAATGTACATAACCTCAAATATTCTTCCGGCTTTATACCATACGAATCGCTGGATGATATTCTGAAGGAAAAACTCAACGAAATTGATATCATCTATGTGCGAGGACATCAGAAGAAGCAATTTTTGGATGATAAACTTCAATCTTTCTACGGAGAGCAAGCTAGTAGAGTCGTGAATTTGGAGGAATTTGATGACTCATGGCACACTGTTCCAGCATTCAAAAATAGTGGATTTACATCATGTATGCACCACACACGTAGCAGTCAATTCTATAATTGTAGTCTTAGAAATGTTGATGAATTGTATAAATGGTTTTGTAATACTTTACCTTTATGAGCAATAGAGAGATTTAAGAAAATGTTTTTTATTGGAGGGGGGAGGGAGACAAGAAACAAGTTTTTTTGACAGCAGTTTCAGTCTGAGAGTCATAGAGTTACGATGATGTTGAAAGAAAGGTTGGAGCAACACATTCGACGTTTGGAGGAATTAAAAAATATTCTAAACTTTTTTGAGGAAAAACAAAAGGTGTTTACATTGTTCAATGATATGACTATCAATCCAACCACCCAATTCAGTGAAAAAGATTGGAATGAGAAGGTTTTCAAAAATCCTACACGTTTTCGTCAACGCAATGAGATGCCATCAAGAAGAATCACTCCGTACTCTATCTAAAAATTTTGTTTGATAAAATCATTTATTAAATAAAGCAAATTTTAAGTATAATGTTGTTTTATTCAGAAAATCTCTTTTGATACAATATTAAACATAACACATTTTATTTCACTGATTTCTTAAGCACGTTTAATGATGCTGTTGTGTCGAATAAGCATAATTTGCAATTCAACTCGTATATTCTTTACGAAAATCAAATCTTGACCGATTTAAATGAATCAAAAACTGAATCGCCATCAAATTTTCGGCAAAAGACGATTTTGGGAGTCGTTTGCTTGAAACGAGAAGGGTTTTCCGAGCGCGCAGACCCAAACGGCTTATCGCCCTCACGTCGAAGCGGTGTCGACATCGATGTTAACACAGCGACAACATTTCAATTTATGAGCTCGCCGCTTATCTGATGTAAGTGCGCACGCGCCGTCATCCAACATACATTCTTTGATTTCTCACATTTACACAGGTATAAAGCAAATTTTATAAATACAATATTAAACATAATACATTTTCTTTCACTCCTAATTTCTTAAGCACTTTTAATGATGCTGTTGTGTCGAATAAGCATAATTTGCAATTTAACTCGTATATTCTATACGAAAATCAAATCTTGGCCGATTTAAATGAATCAAAAACTGAATCGCCATCAAATTTTCGGCAGAAGACGATTTTGGGAGTCGTTTGCTTGAAACGAGAAGGGTCTTCCGAGCGCGCAGACCCAAACGGCTTATCGCCCTTGCTCACGTCGAAGCGGTGTCGACATCGATGTTAACACATCGACAACATTTCAATTTATGAGCTTGCGGCTTATCTGATGTAAGTGCGCACGCGCCGTCATCCAACATACATTCTTTGATTTCTCACATTTAGGTATAAAGCAAATTTTATAAATATATAATAAATACAATATTAAACATAACACATTTTCTTTCACTCCTAATTTCTTGTTTAAGCACTTTTAATGATGCTGTTGTGTCGAAAAAGTATAATTTGCAATTTAACTCGTATATTCTATACGAAAATCAAATCTTGGTCGATTTAAACGAATCAAAAACTGAATCGCCATCAAATTTTCGGCAGAAGACGATTTTGGGAGTTGTTTGCTTGAATAGATGAGGGCTGTCCGAGCGCACACACCCAAACGGCTTATCGCCCATGCTTACGTCGAAGCGGTGTTAACACATCGACATTCCAATTTATGAGCTCGCGGCTTATCTCCTATCGCCGCAATGCAAAATATATACATTGCTTTCTCACATTCACATGGGTAACCGAGATGGCAGGCTTGGAAAACGCTTAGACTGTTAACGTGTTGGTGTGTGTGGTTGTGGGTTCGATCCCGCGCAATTGAGAACTTTTTTTCCTCAACAATAAAATAAATAATCCCTAATGGCGGTCATGAAAAGTAGGAATCTAAATGCAGTAACTTATCCCCTCTCCGCTAGATGGCGCTCATGAATTGTAGGAATCTAAATGCAGTAACTTACCCCCTCTCCGCTAGATGGCGCTCATGAAATGTAGGAATCTAATATTTAAAATATCCAGCACGCCCACACACCATTATTCGGGACCCCTTTGGAAAATATAGCATGTTTACTGTGACTTCCGGTCCAGAACTCTCCTAGTATATCTACTCATATACCTACGTTAAAGTTATTTAAGTATAAGTTAAGTATATTTAGAAAAATAACAAACACAGAATTACCACAATAAACACCAACACTTTATTTTGTCAAATCCGACAATTGTTTCGCTAACGAGGTTGGCATCATCCGGGGTTAACCTGTAACCTTTAACTATAAAAAACAGCTTTACAGGTTAACCCCTGAAGATGCCAAACTTGTTGGCGAAACCATTGTCGGGTTTGACAAAATAAAGTGTTGGTGTTTATTGTGGTAATTCTGTGTTTGTTATTTTTTTTTTGATTATAGCATCATGAAATAAATGTTCTGTAGATGTGTATGTAGTGGTAATGTTCTTGCATTTTGTGAAGCTGACACTGGTTCGACTTTTAATCAATGCATTTTTAAATAGTTTTTATTACTTTCGGTTCTTGTATCAATGGACTCCGCAGCGATTTCTCAGGCCCCATACGGTCTAGAGACTTGAAATTTCGAATTCGTACTTAGATCGCAGACATCTCGCCGCCTATTAAGCTCCAAGTGTGATCCAATATTGGTAATTATAATTATCTCATTCAACCAAGATCATTATTTTGTCGACATGGAACGACAATGGGATCCGTCACTGGAATTACGCACGAGCATGGAGCGTATATATACGTCTCGTTCTCTGGTATATAGGTACTTTCTGGAAGATCGTCTATGGTTATGTCGCAATTGTCAGACGTCAGACGTTGTTAATTTAAAGTTTAATTTTGTGTTGTGGTAGACAAACAGTAATTTGTTATGGAATTGCTGTTGCTGGCAAACACATATACATAAGTATAGTTAAAATCGAGAAAAGGATAGCAATAGTAGGTACTCATCGATACGGTTTAAATCTAAAAAAAATTCCAAAATTTCACTTGTTTTACAAATAAAATTGATTCGACCGAAGAATTTTGAAATCTCGTAAGAAATAATTAGCAACATTTCTGTCTCAACTGCCTGAAACATTTCGAGCTGTATACAAGTATTTGTCTGTCAAGTGGATCATATCTGGATGTACCTAGACAAGGATAAGACACTTTGTTCTTGTAATATTATTCATAAAACATGTTCTCGTCATCCCAGACATGTGTTTGATATGTGCTTTATTAGTGCCCTTAATGTTTAGGGCTTTCCGGTGGATATAAATTATAATTAGTTTTCCTGAAATGGGGAAAGAGGATATCAAGTTTTGTCGTATAATGTGGAAAGGGTTGATAAAATAGAGACCCAAACATATCTAGCTTATTATTGTGAATCATCTTGAAATGAAGTAGTTTCTTGAACGAACTGTGTCTTTACTAGTTCGTTTGAAATTGCGAAAGAATTCTAGCAATGTTGTATGCAAATAAAATAGGGAATATTTCAATTTTTTTTAAAACGAATGTAGAAATATTTTTGAACGTATCGTGAATAAATTTCGAATAAAATCTTTTCATATACGCAAGGATTTTTAAGGAAACCAATACAAAAAAAATGTTCACGATGGTCATTATGAATATTCAAAAGTCTTGTGAAACATCTATTATAATAATCCTTTATATTGTCATAGATTTTGTTAGATTTTATTCACTCTGGTGAATTCTCTGGTTTTCATTGCCCTAAATAAATTGATTAGGTAATTTACATTCTAACTTATAATCCGGTGGGTTCCAGTCGATCTATACCGACTGCTCAGCGTTGCTTTGATTTCCAAATGAGAAAGAAATCGGTGAACATACCAATTATTCAACTGTGAAGTGTTGAGAATGGAATAAAAATGTAAGGGATAAAAGTTTTTAAAAGATCAAATTTGTTTTGCCAACTTCTTTTCAATTTTTGGCGGCTGCGCGTAAACAGAAACTAGGAAAGAGTTACATCCTGTTCCGAAATACACAAACTATTAGTCTGGCCAGGAGTTAAAATGGCCGTCGAAAACTGACAGATATATGGACTCAATGTACGAATATGACATTGACTGATGGCATAATTTAGGTCTGGCCAAGCTAATGATTTAGGATTTAGGAACAGGCTGTTGATGAATTAGGTTTAGGGCCCTAGTACTTTATTAAAGTCAGTATGAAAGGAATATCGATCCATACCAAATACTTATTGCTATTCCAAGCATTTGTTGTCATTGAACATTGAAGTTTAAATATAAAAATTGTGTCGATTTGGAATCAATGGAAAAGTTGCAAGCGATTGACGGTGAGAAAAGCATTTTTTACAAGAGATGATCGAACGTACTTCGAAGCTACTTCTAGTTAACTAATTTTGAATGTGTCATCATTATAGTCTTGCATTCGACATATTAAAAGGGTTCTTGGTGTTCTGATTCACCCTGTATATAATCTCAGTCTGCGTCATGTCATCCATCAATCAATGATGTGATACAACACGGTAACTCGAGTGACCGTCATCGGGGGAATCCCCGCGACTACAGGGTTTAAATTTCAACGGGAATCCACTACCCTTCTGCCCTTTGAAATATATGTCTGTGGTGGCCAGAGTGAGCTATGCCCTACGCGAATAATCGAAAGGGCTGTAAATACAAATCGATTGACATATGACGTACCTTACTGATGATTATTACATTATTTTTTAGCAGGACTGTTTTATTACCTAGAAATGTAAACAAACTCCACAAACATTTCTATTCTTTACGTCTTAATTAACATTTGCAATATTTTGAGAGTCCTCAAGTTACGAAAAAATATAAATATTCAAATGTTCAAAATTTTTTTGAGGATTTGTATCTGCCACAGAAATTTTAATAAAACTACTTTTTTCTGAATTATATTTATTTTTGTTTTCTATTAACATTTTCAAGATGGCCAATCGATGACAGCTGCATTAGCCCAATCTTTACCTTCTCCCATTCTGTTCGTCAGCATCGTCCAAGTACCAATCCGAGGATCGTAAACCTTTAAAACGATGAAATGAATTAATAACTTTTCTTCTTAGAATATGGAATGAGAGAAACGGAAAAAGTTTTGTTTTTATTTATTAAGGAAACTAAAATAAACTGAAAGTTTAGATATTGTACTTACATATGTCGATTTATTTGAATTGCTTAGAATAGAAAAAATGTGCATAAATCAATGATTACCTGCCATGAACTTGAATATTTTTTAATGTTGTAAGGAAAAAGAATTAATTTTCGATCGAAATGTTGAATCTCACCTCCATTGAATTAAGACAGTTAATTCCCTCAAGTCCACCTGCAACGTAAATTAGGCCATTTGCAGCAACTACACCTGGACTTCTTCGTGCAACATTCAAATCTGCCAATCTGGTCCATTTTTGGTCAACCGAATTGAAAACTTCCACACATTTTAGGTGACCATTTCTATTCAATCCTCCCACAACATACAATTTTCCATCGAGCCCAGCCACTCCTAAAGGAAAAGTTTAAGATGTTTTGAATGGATTCATTGAAGCTGATACCAGAAAATTAACAATAATTATATCTTGATTAGTTTAATGAAAGAAAGAAATTCGATGACTTTTCCTATTCGTTTTCAATTTGATATTTGAAAATGGAAAACCAGAAAATCTGGTAAAATCAAATTGAACAAGTTTCAATTTTTAGAATCACATGAAAAATTAAATTACAAAAGATTATTTTATCTAAGACCAAAAAGAATATATTTTCAACCTAGAAGATATGAATTTTGACGAATTTGAAAAAACAATTCAAAAGATAATTTATATACTTACCAGGATAAGATCTCCCGATGGACATGTCAGGAACGCGCCTCCATGAATTCTCCGATGGATTATAATATTCCACGGATGACAAAAGTAATGAATTGCACCCACCTACCTAAAATTATTGACTGATTAGTCAGAACAAAAAACTATGATTTCATTTTAAACTTTCAAAATCATCGTAATGATTAGTTTGATTTCGAAATTTTATTCATCTTAGAAAACTTTGAATACTACCAAAAAAGTTAAATGGAATATCCAGATAATCCAGCAAAATCATCACTTACGGCGTAAATCTTCCCGTCCATCGCACACATGCCATGACCATATCTTTCCTCCATCATATCCGCTATTCTTACCCAACGTCCCGTTTGCTGATCCAACTTTTCACTCGACTTTACTCCTGCTGGCCATCCTCCTCCCGATACGTAAATGTCACCGTCCAAAAAGGCAGCAGCTGCAGAATCTCTGCTTTCCAACAAGTCGTTGCATTCCGACCACTTTCCATGTTTCAAATCGAACACGTCCACTTCGCAGCTTTCATCTCCACCAATCTGTAAATTTCCATTATGTTCATCACAACTTCACGATTATCAGAAAAATCTATTTTTTGAATTTGAAACTTAAGCTTTCTGTTTCTTTCTATATTGGAATGTTACACGTTCAAATCTTGTTCCAAAATATGTTTGCTTTGATTGCATTGAAAATTTGGATCTCATCTGCTTTTCTACAATAAGAATGAACATTTTTTGGCACCGAAAACGAAACAGTTCGAATATTTTCACGGGACATGTGGAAAAACGTCAGACAACGTTTCAAGACTCACTTACACTCATTATTGCAGTCTGGAATACTGGAATGACTTCAGTTACACTTATACAAGGTTTCTGATTTTTTTAGTTTATTGTTTTCTCCACCAGAGGGTGCCAAAATAAAAAGTTACGTAGCGAACATCCTTATGAACAATGTGTCACATTATTTAAATTGTATGGTTGGTATTGGCCAAAAGGTAGAGAGGGAGTTACCTATGTCTGTTGGGGTTATGATAGAAAGATGTCCTTGGAATAAAAAACATTTTGTTCTTACCATTTCTTCACAACACATGTGTCTTGAAGATATTCGATCTGTTTCGTTTTCGGTGCCGCCACCCGGTATAAATAATAAATAGTAATCCTTGATATCTACTGTCAAACAGAAAATCCGATGGAATCCCAATTTCAATATATCATGACAAAGCTTTGAATATTCAGGAAAAATATTCACATACCATGTAAATCTTTTCTCCTGTATTGAGTAAAACAGATCCATTTCTAGAGGGCCTTTTGAACATTTCTGATCCTTGTGACCATCTTTGGTCTTCAAAATCGTATGTTTCCATTGATACTTCTCTGTTATTCATACCAACAACAACCAACATCTTCTTCGTTTGTACGGAATGTTTAGTATTTGTATCAGCTGATGTTGTTGCTTCCGATGAGTCAGTCAACACTCGCGGTCTTGTTCTTGGACTGGTAAATGTTGACTTCTTGTTACCTGCATCAAAGATTTGTCATTGAAATCATAGAAATAGATTTGACAATTATCATTTCAATAAAGAATAGAAGCATTCATAAATTCAAAATAAATGAAATGTCAACTGATGATTTAAAACAATTCCTCAGAAATATAAACTCACCTTTCATTAAATGATATCCCATTGCTTCTCTGATATATTGAAAGCACAGCGTATTATTTGTGAATAAAGGTTCTTGTTCCACTTTTTCAATAAGATCTTCCGTAGACATCAGAGGGAATCGTACATACTCCATTAATGAGGCCAAGTATTGTTGACGAGTGTCGATCATATGCTTGACCCACGAGACAATAGCACTGAAAACCTATAAGTATATAAAATAAAAAAACAAGATTTTATGCTTTCATTAAAAACTAAACTTTCAAAGGCAATCTGCAGCAATGTACCTAATCTCGTTTAAAAACAAAACAATATTTTTAGCGAATCTTTTTCCTCACCAATTAATGTCTGCAGATATATTTATATTCTAATATTTTTGGAATATGTAACCGAGAACAATCTGAATGAAACTCCAACGAATTCTATCATAGATAGAGTAATAATAAAAAGCATAAAGAGATTCTACCTGATTGTATCTGACTAATCAACAAGATGTTGCTAGGCAACCAGATCGTATATCGACTGCGACCAATAGCAGCGCCTGTTATATGCAACGGCTACTTTACATATTTTTGATGATTTCGAGATGAGCAAATGTCAATTTTCTGATGCATGATTAGCATTTTGGGGAGCTTGGCTAATTCTGATTGTTATATAGGCAAGCCACTCCTTCTCGAATTTACGACACCCATCTTCCAACGCCACGCGATCACTCCCGAACTACCGCGACTAACTAGATGCTTCGGGAATGTCTGTTGACCCGGGCATGCATCGCTGACCAATAGCAGTCTTGCCACACACCACCCGGGTCCCACCAACGTCCGCACTCGCTAAGATGCTCCGCCCTCTAACGAGTCATACATGCATTTACGTTATTTAAACATGATGCTACAATTGTGTATCAAAATAATCATTATGCAATTGGTAGACAACTAAATTTTCAATTTGTTATTTTAAAATCTCAAAGAATAGTAATTACCACTACGAAATTATATCTACAACTTTATTAATTGCGTACTTCAAGTCAATTTTTATACCGAATGTAAATATTTCTCCCCTAATTCAATGAATGGAAAGATACTCACCTCAATTTCATTTGAAACTTTCAGTTTATCACTTTTTATAATGTCAGTCAATTTCTCTTTGGATAGATCTAGATATGTTTCAGTCCTCACAATTTCACTGAAATGAACATTTTTGTACACTGTAAATATAATACCGAATTTAAGTTTAGGGGTTCAATACTTACCAGAAATGCTCTGTCATAAAATTATCCGTTTCTGATACGAGATCAACGCAATCATATTCCTTTGCCAATGCCGCGATCTTAAAGCAGTTTTCAGCAGTCAAGTGTGTCTATAAAGTATAAAATATTTGTTAAATTAATTGCCTATTCTCAATAATGAGTTATTTACCTGCATAAAATGGACACAGGCATTAAAGACATCCACAACTAGAAGTCTATGGGCTGCTCGAAATAAACGCTCCACATTTTCTTCTGTTATAAATATTTTCCCAGTGTAGAAAAATTCAACAATCTGCGGCAGTGCAAACCGGTGAACACCGTCCAGGACAATGCGTTCTTCTGACTTTCCGAAAATATTCGAAAACATGGTATAGAAAAAAAGAGAAGACGCCGCCAAAACGACTTTGTGCGCCCGAATCTCTTCGGTTTGATCTGCCACTAGAGTCACATCACACAACAATTCTTGGCTGAAATAATATTGAAAATGTTAATATCGTATCATGAAATAAAACAGACTAGAGTATTTAGTCTAAAAAAATGAATACAATATCAAAATTAGGAATAAAATTCGAACTCGGATGTAATCTTGGCTTAAATGGATCAATCTGATTTAGGCTTAAAGTATTTTGATCGGGAGCACAAAACAATGAATTCGACAATTTTTCACTAAGTACTCTACCTACTACATTTTCAAATTGATCCACTTTTCTTTATATCTACAAAAAATATTCGAATATTGATACATTGAGCAGCAAACAAATAATTTGAAGGTTAACTTAGTACAGGACAAGGTAAAAGTTCAGATGATCCAACGCGGCAAAAATTTTGTTCTATATCTTAGAGAACTATGTTAAAAATACATTCCATGTTCCAAAAGTTATTTTTCTTTGGAAACCCCAAGAAGCTTACGGGGAGTGTGGAGTGAATATGGGTACTGGGTGAGAAAAAGCGGGTAAACGGGGGTATTTATAATGAAATATTAAACTATTTAAATAAAACCGAGTTTGCAGAAATTATATTATCAAAAATTATTAATAGATTATTTGAAATTTCGAAATTATCGCAAATACATTAATTTGGTGGCAATGCATTTATGGAAGACCCAGTGATGACCTATTGGCTGTCTAATTTGTGAAATATATTTCAAAATAATCCTGTCTAGGCAAAATCAATTTTTCACCAGCGCGTTGATTTGGCAACACCACATCCACATGTTTTTGGAATTAGTCGTACGCGGCAAATTTGAAAAGTGACTATTATAATAAATATCTGGAGACCGAGCTTTGCTCGGTTCAATCAGAATTTTAGATAAAAGGATATGTAAACTTATTAAAAAATGTGCATATTTCTGATTAAAATGTATTGCGATCTGTAAATACTGCTTTTATTTGTTCACATATTCGTAAGTTGTAGATTTAGAAATAAATATGAATGTGTAATATGAATGATAAAAATACCAAAACTCTTGAAATAGCAAGTGTAAAGGTGAGTTTATACAGTAGATGAAATAAAATAAGAAACAAATTAAGATAAAATAAGAAAGTTGAACATGCTCATTTCCATGGGAGAGTTTATACAAGAAATAAGCTAAATTGAGAAATAAGAATAAGAACGGCCAACTTTCATCTTTATTTCTTAGTATTTTATTTTGTTTAGAAACTGATAATGCGCATAATCAAACAACAGAGAACACTTAACTTGCATACAACACAAAAGTTTTTGTTAAAAAAGCTGTGATTTGATTGGATCATTTTTATTTCTTATTTTATTTTCGTCATCTGTATAAACCAATCTTTTTTGAGGTTATTCTAATTTCAATTTTAATTTGTTTCTTATTTTATTTTATTTACTGTATTAACTCACCTTGAATGGACCTCGAGGGTCACACCGATTAAATATGAAAGTTTCGTCAATCGATTTATCGACTCCGAAAACACCTTTTTGCTAATTTTTACCAAAATCTGCTAACCCTCCCTTGAAATAGCTAATGTGTACCTTAAGGGTCGCAATATATTAGATATGTACAAATTTTCATTGAAAATTTCCGATTAAATAATCAGTAACTTATGTTAACATCTTTTATTTAAAGAAATGGGTTTTGTTAAAAAAACTTTAAGGTGATCAGAATTCTAACCGAGGAACTCTACCATAGGACTATTTTTTCCTATGATATTATTGGGTTCATATTGATATACTAAATATGACCTGTGGAACTCATAAAATGAGAATATTAATTACTGAAAACGATTTTTCGTGTGAATGTGAATACAACCAATCGATTCAATACACTCTAAATCGGTAGAGCAGATTCCGAGATAAAATTTGTATATACCTATATATATATATATCTGGTCAAGATGATCATCTTAACCGATGGAACAAAAATTGGAAGGACGCTCCATGCACGTCCCAAGAGATTTTTGATTGATATTCGAATATAATTAGTTCGATATATCTGGCGCAGCGCGGCGCTAAAATATTCATTTTGAATACGTTAACTTTCATTCCATCGCGTATTGGGCGTCCGGCAATCTGGCAACAACGAAACACATGAATTTCATTTCAACGACTTTTACACCCATATAGGGTCTTCTGATATATATTCGAAGCACTTATAAATTATTCGTTTGTGATTATATGGATAAACCTGGTGCCATTCGAATCTATAGAAGAAAAAATCGCTCTAGATAAAAATCATTCTTTGAATTTTTTTTATTTATACTATGTATTTAAATGTATTGTTTTAAAATCATTATTCAATGTATTAGGAACAAAGTGAACTAACAATACGAACAATATTGACGTACTACTACTGACAGACGTTTCATTTAAAATGGAGGACATAAACTCTATCGTATCGTATTCAGCGAGGATATAGACTAATAAGTCATATTCGACAGATTTGTATTCATGGTGGCATTTATACTAAGACCAATTTATATTTCCATAACATTTGTGTAAAAGATCTTTGCACGAAGATAGATGCAGAATTAACACAGCTTAAAAATATGAAAATTAGTTTTTGTTGTGCCTACAGATCACTGGATGGTGATAGTAATTTTTTTAATATTATCTGCACAGAATATTATCAGAAAAAACTCCAATAATAAGGTACAGGCTGTCGGTGACTTTCAATTATAGCTTTAAGACTTAAAACCAGTGACAATAAATTAACTGAATTTAAACATATTTTTTATCACATGATATGTTAGAAAAAGTTTTTGTTGACACCAGTGGATAACTAAATCTAGAGAAACTAGAATCAATAATCTGTTCACAAATTTAGATGATAACATTTTCATTCTTTAAGTCATAGAGCCGCACTTGTCCGACCATAAAGGAATTTTATCATGTGTCGACCAATGTCAAAAAATCTATCTCAGGTTTCACAGCTGCATTAGATGAAATGATCTGAAATATATGCCATTTAGATCCAGAAACAAAAGCTGCTCATTTAGTTTCCTCTGTCAGATCTTTAAACATCTCGTTTTCCATAAAAAAAGTTATGTATCCCTGAAAATAACTTTAAAATGTTGAGATTTCTACGTCCCTAAAGCTGGCAGAGCAAAGTGAGTAGAATCAAAAATACAAATTTGTTGTAGAGCTAATTAAACGCTGTGCTCCGAAATTAATTGCTCTTATAGTTTTTCTTTGGAAAATGGCTGCTTTGCTAGCTTTAGACCAAAGCTAGCACATCAACCTTTGAAAACTTACTTTTTTAGAACTTCTTTTATAGTGCTTTTAGGGTTAATTAATTGTTAATTAAGTGCTGTATTCCGAAATTATTTATTCTTATTTATAGTTTTTCGGAAAATGGATGCTTTTAAAAATCTATTATTTCGGGATAATCTTATTTGGTCCTTGTAGAGCTAATTAAGTGCTAATTAACTGCTGTATTCCGAAATTAATTGCTCTGATATTAAAAAAAATTGCTGCTTTGCTAGCTTTAGATCTAAAGCTAGCAGAGCAACCTTTGAAAATCATAATTTTTCAGAACTTTTGTTTTAGGGCTTAGGGCTTATTAAGTGCGGTACTCCGAAATTAATTGCTCTAATAATTTTTTGAGAGAGAACGTTCTTTTAAGACAAATAAAAATGTCAATTTATCTATTGTGGGGATATTTATAGCTTTAAAGGTACACCGGGCAACTTGAAAGTACTTAATTTTATGTAATCCATTTTTAATTCCACTTTAAAATTGAGATTTTAATGGTTTTGAATTTATTATCTCTCCCAATGAAGAAATGTACAATTCTGATACTAAAAAGCTAAGGGATAAAACTTAATTTTTGTAGGACCGGACGGTTTTCGATTGCTAACCGTATATGTTCCTATGACTGTAAGATAGGTTTACCGGTGGATAAGTTCATTACTAACCAAGTCGGTAAGTACTTTTCTTACGAATATAATTGTATTGGCCGAAATATTATAGAAATTATAGAAATTAATTTCGGGATACAGCACTTGATTAAATAACAGGAAATATGTAAATTTTATTGATTTTTTATAAAAAATACCTCAAATGATGGTTACCGATATAGTTTATATATCGGGTGTATAGATTATATGTTTTTGCTCTGATAGCGACAATCTCTGCCATTTTCTAAAAACTATAAGAGCCGATAATTTCGGAATGCAGCATTTAATTAGCAATTAATTAGCTCTACAAGCACGAAAAAAAGTATTTCTCGAAAAAGTGTTTCTTGAAGCAAAGCAGTCATTTTCCGAAAACTTTAAGAACAATTGGGTTTGGAATACAGCACTTAATTAGCCCTATAAACACTAAAAGAAGTTCTAGAAAAGTTGATTTTTAAAGGCAGCTCTGTTGGACTTAGATCTAAAGCTAGCAAAGCAGCTATTTAGAAAAAACTATAAGAGCAATTAATTTCGGAATAAAGCAAATAATTAGCACTTAATTAGCTCTACAAGCATCAACTACGATTTTCTAGAAAAAAATAATTTTCAAAAACAAAGCATACATTTTCCTAAGAACCATAAGAGCAATTAATGTCGGAATACAGCACTTAATTAGACCTTAAGCACTAAAAAAGAAGTTCTCAATGAATATTTTTAAGGGTTGCTCAGCTAGCTGTAAATCTAACGCTAGCAAAGCAGCCATTAAAAAAATGTAAGACCAATTAATTTCGGAATACAGCAATTAATTAGCACTTTATTCGGTCTACAATCACCAAATAAAATTTTCTCGGAAAAGTTGATTTTTTAAAGTAAAGCGGCCATTTTCCAAAAAACCATATGAGTAATTAATTTCTGAATAAAGAACTTAATTAGAACTTAATTAGCCCTATAAACACAAAAAATAAGTACTAAAAAAATATTTTTAAATGTTGCTCTGCTAGCTATAGATTTACAGCTAACAAAGCAGCCATTAAAAAAAAACTATAAGAGCAATTCATTTCAGTATACAGCAGTTAATTAGCAATTAATTAGCTCTGGAAGCACCAAATTTGTAATTTTGATTCTGCTCACTTTGCTCTGCTAGCTTCAAGGACGAGACAATACTCCTAATATTAAAAATCTAAAGTCACAACTAACCTAGGTTAAAACTAATAACCTAAGGAATGAGAGCAATTTATCCGCTGAGGACTTTGCCAACTCTTTTGAACATTGCATAAACAATTTAATGCAAAATTCTATATATTCTATAACTATATTGCAAATCCCTTCGATTCTTGCATGCAAAAATAGCAATAAACCATTTGACTTCTTACCTACATCCAACAAGTTAATCAGAAATATTGAACATTGTTCATAAACTGAAAAATTCTAGAGCCGCAGATAAATAAAAATGTAGCGATTTCTTTACCGAATCTATTTAATCTTCGTATGAGTACATGTATTTTTCCAGATATTCTCAAGATTTCCAAAGTTACACCTATCTATAAAAAGGGAAATACTCTCAGGTAACTGAAGCTGAATGTAGATAAAGATTATCTAAGAATGGCATATTTTGTTATGTTTCATAGCATAATAGTGACCGTATGCCTTGATAATCTGGAGAAACACATGTCACAGCCCCAAAATATGCATTGCACAAAAAAAGTCATTCGAATAATAACATCCAGCAAATGTGATGATGACTGTAAGCCATTGTTAGAAAAATTGAACATCCTGCAATTACCATGTTGCTGCATTTTGCAGTGCCTGCTTCATATAAAAAACATGCCAAAGAATCCAGCACAATTATGTTTACTCTTATAATACAAGAGAAAAAAAACTATATCTGTCCTCCATTATTCAGACATAGACCCATAATTCCTATAAATTTCTGGGCATAAAATTGAATAATGCTTTGCCAAACAATTCAAAGATAATATGTCTTGTGCATCACTCAAAATTAAGATCCGTAAATATTTGACACAACACCGTTTTAACTTCTTAGATGATTATCTGGAACATGTTGTAAGTACATTTATGTAGGTAATCCTTTTTTAACCCTTTTCTCTAGATTGTAATTACTATTATTTTCTTTTTTTAACATGTTCATAATCCTTGTCTTGAATTAAGTTATATGTACTTTGTCACTTGTATGTTTATTATGTCTTCATCTGAAGCGTATTTTAATTTATTTTATTTGGTGTGATCTATATCACTATCCAAGACAAAAGTATACATGCCTAATTGTTTACATGAAATAAATATTTCTATTTCTATTTGATGTTGGAGACAGAAATAATGACAAAGATGAAAATGAGTTTACATTTTAAGAACATTAGCATCTACAATTCCATTTTGTATAAATTGAATTATAAAATATAGGACAATTGAGTAATTATAATAAAGTTTAAGGAACAAAAAGTCAGATGAAATACTATTCGGAGAAACAACCAATGCTAGGCAGTCGCTGGTAGTTTCAAAATACGAGAAACATATTTAATTTCATCATCCCATTCCACTGTACATTTGGCAATAGCGCCGGACGCTGTATTTACTGTAAATGAAAAAAATATACACCGTATGGACGCTCTATTGTTTGTAAGATTGAAATTATTATATAAATTGGACGCCCAAACGGCTATAGAATGAACGGAGCTCACATTGATGGCGAAGTGAAATATATACGGCAAGGACGCTTCATTACTGTTTTTTGAAAGGACGCCAGAATGATACCGAGATGTATATATATATATATATAGGTACAAGCATTGGTCGTTTAATATAATTAGATTAACGAGAAAATGATTCTAAATTATAGTATTTTCCAGTTGAATTTCTCCGACTTATTGACAGGCTTGAGCGCCCCCACGTAGCTACAATAAGGACTAAAATGGTGATAGAAGATAATAATATTTCATTGACTATTTCAAATAACGCGGGTCTTTTATATTTTGCTGGTGACCACCAATTCTTTGCCTACTCTGAAAGCAGTACAGTGTTGCCATCCATATCGACAAAAAAAATAGGATCACCAAAGAACATTATATATACCTACCTACAATATATATGCCAGTTTCACATTTATTATATAGCTGCTATGTTTAATTTAAATAATGAGCTCGCCCACTGAGATCACAAATCCCAGCAATAACAATGTATATATATCCGTTGTATTTGCATCGACAACTGGATGCATTCACTTATACCTATTGCCCTTAAATATTGTTCCGCTTTTCATTATCGTCCGGTAAAATGTTAGCGCTATCCGTTTTCACGGAAATTTGTATCTCTGTAGTGATTTGTTTTCGCGATATAATCCCGTCCCTACCAATTCGACTTCATGTCTTGGATGTCCGTGTAATAGAGTAATCTCGGCAACATTGCAAATTGCCTGCCTTCTTTCTCGAATATTCAACTCTCAAGGTCTATGGGCTAGGCTAGATCTAGTGAGTGGATAATATCAATCAATATGGCGGCACGCTGTTTATCTTTAATTATGTTTTTATGACTTGTTTTTCGTTCGATTACAGCTTGTTTATTGGGCTAATTTAGTATTATTTTAACCAAAATACTACAAAAAATTAACTCTGATAAATCCACATACTGCCATTTTACTTTTGTCATATATTAATATTAAGTTAAAACATAAGCAGATAACAGACACGTCTATTTTCTAATATGAGTACTTACTTTTGCATATCCTTAATATTTTTTCTAAACCGGCCAGAATGCTTCTCATTTATATAGATGTTGCCTCCATTAATTTTTCGGAAGACGAGTTGTTCACCTTCTGGTAGAATTAAAGTTTCATAACTGAAATAAACAAAAGTTGAATTAAATTGGAAGTTTACAATTAGAAGAAAAACAATCATCATTCATCATATTACCTTTCATCAGCGGAACCCATATTGGAGATAATAGATAAAGAAATGTAACTGATTTGATTTTTTCAAGTACCTACAAACTTGACAGTTGAAAGCAAATAGAGAAGAGTTCGGAGTTCGTAACTCCGTGTACAAGAATTAAACTACCTGTTGGTAGGTGGAGTGGGAGCAATCACGAGAGAACACGATTCCGTTGAGAATGCTTGAGACGAAAGGGGGAAGTTTGCCATTTGCGCTGTTGCGCGATCGACTTAATCGTCGCTGTACTTGAGTTATTTCTTAAACTTATCGGTTTATATCAGAGGATGATATTTTAATAAGATACGCAATGCCTCAAAATAGCGTCACGGTCCATAAATGTGAAAAAAGCTGAACAGATACGCCGTTGCTAATATGGGTTTGAAGATTGGTAATAGATATGACAACACCGTACCTACTCCCCTACCTTCTTTGAATGTGTATTCTCTTAATGGCCTTATATTAAGGGTGTTCGAGCAGCGGTTCAAACCAGTCCCAAACCGTCAGACGCCTGCGCACTTCAATTTACGATGAAATAATTAATTCCCAACTACCAGTAAGATGTTCGAGCAGTAGTTTGACGATTTTCAAACTAGTACGGACTCAGTTTGAGACAGGCGCAGTTGAATCGTCTTCTTCTTCTTAGAGTATAGTGTTCTCTGTTGTTGGAGAAATCCCTTTCAGAAAACACCACCAAAGTCCTAAACTAAACCTGGTTTTGTGTTTTGTCCATGAGTCTTTCATTGATGTTCTCTCTTATCTTTGGTCATAAAACATATCTATCGGCATTGTCATTTGTTCTATGACGACAAAATTGTAAGAAAGTGGAAGGGGTAGTTTGCAAACTGCAGTTTGGTGTCCGAGCAACAAAATCCCAAACCACTTGGAAACTGTTTTAAACCGCACATGCGCAAACCGTCCCAAACTACTGCACGAATAGTCTTACTATTAATTCGGTACTTTTATAGTTGGTGCCAAAAGTCTTGCATCTAACTACAATTGCACAACACTGAGTACCAGCACCTATAGAATTATAGTTATTTATTGACGATTGAACAGAGTAATGTATAGTTAGTTGCCTGTGTCAAGATATGCATCTCTATGTTTTAACAGCTCCATGTCATCTGTCATAGAAGTCAGTTTTATTTTTATTTATTTATTTATTTTACTTCTGACATACATTCTATAGAGGTGCATAACACCTGTGCATAGACACCAGAAAAATACAATAATATCTAATTATATATACATTGAGTTAAAGAAAAATATTCATTATCCAATACAATATTCAAAGTATAAATTTCCTTACGACTAATTATATAATATTTTGCTATCCTATATAGTATCTTAATTTATAATTCAATAGATCTAATCCACATCCCAAAATTTTTTCTTAATAAGTTCTTTTTACAATCAAGTTCTTTTAGATTATTCGGAATTAAATTGAAATATTTTATTGCCACAAAAAACGCATTTTTGGTACTCAAAGTCTTACTAATTTTTGGTAGAGTTATCTGTCTATTACGTGTATTTATAAATCTCCCAGAGTGCATTAATTTACACTCTGTCAAATAATAAGTAAGCGCATTCACAACATAATACTGGTTAATTTTTAAAGGTACTAACATTTCATTTTCTATTTTCATTTTACTTATCAATTTATTCTGCAAATTTATAATAGGTTTCATCGTATTATCGTATGCACCACCCCAAGCAATGATTCCATAGTTTATAACACTTTCGAATAGACCATGATATATAGTTTTCAGTATAGATGGGTGTAGCCAATTACTTAATTTATAGAATAAAAAAGTGAAATACTTGACTTTTTTAATTAGCTCAGTTACATGCTTGTTCCATTTCATGTGACAGTCATACACAACCCCTAAATATTTACAGCTTTCTACTCTTTTCAGTTTTCTATCTTTAATAAACAAATGAAAATTAGTGGGAACACTATCAATGTAGCTTCCGAAAGTAATGTATGTAGTCTTATCAACATTGAGCGTAAGCTGATTGCCTTTTAACCACATATCTAATTTTTTTAACCATTCAGTCAGACATTCATGAACTACTTGCCAACTACTTCCACTGCACAGAACTGCAGTATCATCTGCATAAGAAACTAGTGCATTCGCAGGTACAATATCAAATATATCATCAATATACAAGATGAAAAGAAGTGGTCCCAAAATAGTCCCTTGAGGAACTCCAATTTTCACAGATCTAAAACCACTAGTACAATTATTTATTTTGACACAATGCTCTCTATTCGATAAATAACTATCAATCAATTTATGAGGCAGACCTCTTATTCCCTTACGTCACAGTTTATTTAGAAGAATTTTATGGTTCACTGTGTCAAAAGCCTTAGCAAGATCCAAGAAAACTAACACGGTAGCTAGGTTATTAATTTATTGTAAATAAAGTTAGAGGTATAAGCTAAGGCATCAACAGTACCCCTATTCTTCATGAAACCATATTGATTGTTTGCGATCAAATTATTACCAATACAAAAATTATATAATCTAACATATATGATTTTTTCAAAGATTTTAGCCAGGTTAGAAATCAAAGCGATAGGTCTGTAATTGGTAGCCAGATGGGCGTTACCAGACTTGTAAATTGGAATAATATCAGCTTTCTTCAAAGCAGTGGGCCAGATGGCTCTGCTTATACAGTTATTAAAGATATATTCTAAAGGCAGACTAATATCTTTGGCTATACATTTTAGTATCTTGCTATGAATATTGTCCACTCCACCAGCTTTGTCTTTCATTTCATGGATAACTTTTTCTATTTCAAATTTATTAGTAGGTAATAAAAATATACTTATACAGTTATATTCAACAGTTTTTTCAAAATTAGTTTCATCATTCATTTCATCATTGTTACCCAGCCTACTCGCAAGATTTTCACCAACATTAGTGAAAAAGTCAACAAAACTATCAGCAATTAATTTTTTATCTGAAACAATTTCATCATCACTAATAATATAATCAATGTCTTTAGCTCGATTATTTTTTCCGAGCTTGCTTTTTACATAATTCCACAGTTTTTTACTATCATTACAATAATTTCTGACTTTTCCTGACTCAAAGTTACTTTTGGCTAATTTAATTGTTTTGTTAAGAATTTTACAGTATGTATTATATTGACTTTTAAGTTCTGCATTATCCCTGTCTAAATTCCAAATATTATATAGTTGCTCTTTAGTCTTACATGAAACCATAATGCCCTGAGTTATCCATTGACTACGTGGGCTATTTCTGTTTTTTTATTTCTGATTTTAAACTTAGCATCACTAACTAAAGACTTAATACTATCAGTGAGTACATTGAAAAATTCATCAGGGTCTTGTATTTCAAGTAACGTCGACCAATTAAATTCACTACTAAGAATAGCAAGCTGGTTGTAATTTATAGGGGCAATACGATTGTTGCAATTATTGTTACTACTATTATTTCTTTTAAGATGATCAAAACTGACAAAGATCGGAAAGTGATCAGTAAAAGTATTAGTATAAGTAAAGGACTTTAAATTACATAAGTTAGATTTGATAAAGAAGTTATCAATACAAGTTCCACCAGAATCATTAGGTCTGGTTACACCATTGAAATGCGGTAAATAACCTCTGTCTAGAAAATTTGACAGCAAGTCATTTGCTAACAGATCTGTTGACAACAAATTAATGTTAAAGTCACCAACTATAGCATGATTTTTGCCATGACTATTTAAATTAATGTATTCGTATGTTGCCTTAATAAAGTCTTCCTTGCTCACATCATGACATCGGTACACACCAGATATTTTAAATACACTACCATCATTCAGATTAATTTTAGTAGACAAAAACTTAACTTGTCCCGACACTTCAATTGACGTGCTAAATTGTAGAGATTTCTTAATATACATAACAACTCCATCGGCATGTCATATATATAATAAATACGTCTAAAGAAAAAACAATAAAATACATCTATGGTGAACGTAAATATTTTATCTTTAATCATCCTTTCAATCATAAAAAGAAACTAAAGAATATACAAAGAAAACAATAAGAATACAATAAAACCAACAGCCTGAACCTACAAATTTTGAAATCACTTTAATTTCTTTTAAAACAATAGAGAGTCTGTAATGGTTCGTTATTGAAATGCAGTCGTAAACGCGATATTTTTTTTCTGTCGATTATAAATATGAATCACACAAAACCAATTATACATTATATATAAAATTTGATTGCACTTTAATTTTAATTAAAAAAGAATATTTAGTGAGAGTCTTATGAATAAAAATGCTACATCTGGTATTAATTCAGAAAATACAATAATGTTGGATACAAGTTAATCGATTTTGAATTATAAACACGAAAATCAACAATCATTTTTGTTTGTGGTACTCAAATTTATTTTTAAAAACGAGGAGCCATAGAGAGAGAATATAAACAACTTAAAACGTGCTCAATGTTGGGTCAAAACTTTGAATAATACTGTCGTAATTCATATAACTTTACAGTGCAGTCCAGTGCAATCCTTGCTATTAAATGACAAAAAGATTTGCCATAGCTCCCTGAGCCCATATTTTCTTCATATACCTACCTTCTCTGTAGGTATGACCCAAAATTATTTATGGAAAAGATTTTGTTGCTTTCTTTTTTTTTTGTAGTCGAGTATCGACACAAATTGGACATTCTGTTCGCATCTTAAATACACAGTTTGTGATAACTGTTCAATAACTACTCTATGTAATTATATAATGTAATGAATTTTGATAAGTGAAATTACAAACGTTATTTTGATTACAATTAGTTAATGAATATTGAAACCAATTTTATACAAGCAAAACTAATCACGACGTCTAACTGTACTCTTTTGTAATTTAAAATAAGATTACCAACGATCGATAGTCCATTGAGTCACTCGCTATTTTCCGGCTAAATTTTTTGGATCAATTTAATCACATTAGGGTAGAAACTTTGCATTAATCTGTATAGACAATTTATAAAAAGCGTCTTGAATTTCATGACTTTAGGCGATACAAATTCCTAATTAAGCCAGGAAGTTGATCCAATCTTCTATCCATCATGTTACATAAATGTTCAAAGATCAGGAGATCTAGCTGGCTAGGGCAAAGCGGTTTCTTGAGAGATGGGAAATAAAGTTTCATTTTGAATAGCTTTATTCTGAAGTTGTTAGGCGGCTTGACATTTAAGGGCCGCTCTGATTTGATTTTGAGTATTTTGAAGCTGATAAAGTGAAAAAAAAGTTTTTACAGAATGTAACACCTAATACAGGAAAAAATACCTACTAATTCTATTGGTGTTGATTGTTAATAATGAAATAGTACAGTCTAGAAGATTAAGGTACTAATTTTTTTTCAGTGCACCAACTAATAAATTCTGTTCTATTTTTTGTTAAAAATAATTATTTTACATGTTGAGTATGTTAATAATCTTCAGAATTGTTGAAAGTTCAGTTATATTCACCGCAAGTTTTCAGATAAAAATTACAATTTTCCCAAGTTTGTTACGATGAGAAGCATGTTCGAATTTTCATAGTGTCGTCAAAAAATTTAGTCCTAATTATGTATAAACAAATTTAATAGAATTTAATTTTTGTGTTTGAAATGATGGAGAATTCATATTTCTTACTTATGTAACTTTGCTCAAGCTATCCAATGACAAATTAAAGAAAAATGAGATATTGTCACATTCTGTAGGTATATTATCGGTCCGACTCTATAATTAATTGTTTCTTTTTGTTTCAGGTATGTATTTTTTTACTAATGATGATAAAGAAATTCAAGTAACTTTCAGGGTATTTACCCAAAAGACATCGTTACGTGAGTACGTCATAAATTGAAGCTTTTTGATATGCTGAAGATTCAATAATGATAGGCATTCAAAAATATAAATATTTACACAATGCTTAAACTCAAACTTTGAATTGATATGACTTGAAGCTTTCAACATTCCATTGTAATGTTACCCAGACCTACGCCACTGTGCGATGTGACGTTCTCATGGAGAATCCTCTATGCCACGCGAAAGATCTTCCAGAAGCATCGTGCGCAGTCGGTATAGATCGGAAGGCTTCGGGAACGGGTCCGTCAAGCTACACCCCCAATAAAACGAATATGATTTTTTTTATTGCAAAATTACGTGCAAATTATGTGCAAATTACGGCCACAAAAAAAAAATTGTGCACAATTCCTTGACCATTTTTTCAAGCGGTAAGATGTTTTCTTGAACTCCATTTAAGGAATAATATGGTAAAAGAAGAACTTATGATTTGACATGGTTAAAGCATATACCTACGTTAAAGTTATTTAAGTATAAGTTAATTATATTTAGAAAAATAACAAACACAGAATTACCACAATAAACACCAACACTTTATTTTGTCAAATCCGACAATTGTTTCGCTAACGAGGTTGGCATCATCCGGGGTTAACCTGTAACCTTTAACTATAAAAAACAGCTTTACAGGTTAACCCCTGAAGATGCCAAACTTGTTGGCGAAACCATTGTTGGGTTTGACAAAATAAAGTGTTGGTGTTTATTGTGGTAATTCTGTGTTTGTTATTTTTTTTTTTGATTATAGCATCATGAAATAAATGTTCTGTAGATGTGTATGTAGTGGTAATGTTCTTGCATTTTGTGAAGCTGACACTGGTTCGACTTTTAATCAATGCATTTTTAAATAGTTTTTATTACTTTCGGTTCTTGTATCAATGGACTCCGCAGCGATTTCTCAGGCCCCATACGGTCTAGAGACTTGAAATTTCGAATTCGTACTTAGATCGCAGACATCTCGCCGCCTATTAAGCTCCAAGTGTGATCCAATATTGGTAATTATAATTATCTCATTCAACCAAGATCATTATTTTGTCGACATGGAACGACAATGGGATCCGTCACTGGAATTACGCACGAGCATGGAGCGTATATATACGTCTCGTTCTCTGGTATATAGGTACTTTCTGGAAGATCATCTATGGTTATGTCGCAATTGTCAGACGTTATTGTTAATTTAAAGTTTAATTTTGTGTTGTGGTAGACAAACAGTAATTTGTTATGGAATTGCTGTTGCTGGCAAACACATATACATAAGTATAGTTAAAATCGAGAAAAGGATAGCAATAGTAGGTACTCATCGATACGGTTTAAATCTAAAAAAAAATCAAAAATTTCACTTGTTTTACAAATAAAATTGATTCGACCGAAGAATTTTGATAGTGATCAATACTCAAAAAAGAATTTATTGATATTTAGGTGGAATTTCGACTACTGGGAAATCTCGTAAGAAATAATTAGCAACATTTCTGTCTCAACTGCCTGAAACATTTCGAGCTGTATACAAGTATTTGTCTGTCAAGTGGATCATATCTGGATGTACCTAGACAAGGATAAGACACTTTGTTCTTGTAATATTATTCATAAAACATGTTCTCGTCATCCCAGACATGTGTTTGATATGTGCTTTATTAGTGCCCTTAATGTTTAGGGCTTTCCGGTGGATATAAATTATAATTAGTTTTCCTGAAATGGGGAAAGAGGATATCAAGTTTTGTCGTATAATGTGGAAAGGGTTGATAAAATAGAGACCCAAACATATCTAGCTTATTATTGTGAATCATCTTGAAATGAAGTAGTTTCTTGAACGAACTGTGTCTTTACTAGTTCGTTTGAAATTGCGAAAGAATTCTAGCAATGTTGTATGCAAATAAAATAGGGAATATTTCAAATTTTTTTAAAACGAATGTAGAAATATTTTTGAACGTATCGTGAATAAATTTCGAATAAAATCTTTTCATATACGCAAGGATTTTTAAGGAAACCAATACAAAAAAAATGTTCACGATGGTCATTATGAATATTCAAAAGTCTTGTGAAACATCTATTATAATAATCCTTTATATTGTCATAGATTTTGTTAGATTTTATTCACTCTGGTGAATTCTCTGGTTTTCATTGCCCTAAATAAATTGATTAGGTAATTTACATTCTAACTTATAATCCGGTGGGTTCCAGTCGATCTATACCGACTGCTCAGCGTTGCTTTGATTTCCAAATGAGAAAGAAATCGGTGAACATACCAATTATTCAACTGTGAAGTGTTGAGAATGGAATAAAAATGTAAGGGATAAAAGTTTTTAAAAGATCAAATTTGTTTTGCCAACTTCTTTTCAATTTTTGGCGGCTGCGCGTAAACAGAAACTAGGAAAGAGTTACATCCTGTTCCGAAATACACAAACTATTAGTCTGGCCAGGAGTTAAAATGGCCGTCGAAAACTGACAGATATATGGACTCAATGTACGAATATGACATTGACTGATGGCATAATTTAGGCCTGGTCAAGCTAATGATTTGTATTTAGGATCAGGCTGTTGATGAATTAGGTTTAGGGCCCTAGTACTTTATTAAAGTCAGTATGAAAGGAATATCGATCCATACCAAATACTTATTGCTATTCCAAGCATTTGTTGTCATTGAACATTGAAGTTTAAATATAAAAATTGTGTCGATTTGGAATCAATGGAAAAGTTGCAAGCGATTGACGGTGAAAAAAGCATTTTTTACAAGAGATGATCGAACTTAGTTCGAAGCTACTTCTAGTTAACTAATTTTAAATGTGTCATCATTATAGTCTTGCATTCGACATATTAAAATTGTTCTTGGTGTTCTGATCCATCCTGTATATAATCTCAGTCTGCGTCATGTCATCCATCAATCAATGATGTGATACAACACGGTAACTCGAGTGACCGTCATCGGGGGAATCCCCGCGACTACAGGGTTTAAATTTCAACGGGAATCCACTACCCTTCTGCCCTTTGAAATATATGTCTGTGGTGGCCAGAGTGAGCTATGCCCTACGCGAATAATTAAAAGGGCTGTTAATATAAATTCAAATCGATTGACATATGACGTACCTACCTTACTGATGATTATTACATTTATTTTTTAGCAGGGCTAAACAAACTCTACAAACATTTCTATTCTTAATTTCCTAATTAACATTTGCAATATTTTGAGAGTCCTCAAGTTAAGAAAAAATATAAATATTCAAATGTTCAAAATCTTTTTGAGGATTTGTATCTGCCACAGAAATTTTAATAAAACTACTTTTTTCTGAATTATATTTATTTTTGTTTTCTATTAATATTTTCAAGATGGCCAATCGATGACAACTGCATTGACTCCACTTTTACTTTCTTCCATTCGGTTCGTCTGCAGCGTCCAAGTACCAATCCGAGGATCGTAAACCTTGAAACGATAAAATAAATCAATAAAATGAATCAGAATAAGAAAATTATTTTATTAAATATTTCTTCTTACTATTTAATAGGGACAGACGGGAGATGTTTTAAATTTTATTTATTAAGAAAACTAAAATATAAACTGAGAATTCAAATGTTGTATGTTTATTTGAATTGCTTAGAGCAAATATTGTTCATAAATCAATCATTGCCATGAATTTGTATATTTTTTAATGTTGTAAGGAACAAGAATTAATTTTCGATCGAAATGTTGAATCTCACCTCCATTGAATTAAGACAGTTAATTCCCTCAAGTCCACCTGCAACGTAAATTAGCCCATTTGCAGCAACTACACCTGGACTTGATCGTGCAACATTCAAATCAGCCAATCTGGTCCATTTTTGGTCAACCACCGAATTGAAAACTTCCACACATTTTAGATAATTTCTTTTCAATCCTCCCACAACATACAATTTTCCATCGAGCCCAGCCACTCCTATAGGAAAAGATATTTTGAATAATTTTTTTGCAGCTGATTAACAATTATATCTTGATTCCTTTGATTATGAAAGAAATTCAATGAGTTTTCTAATTCGCTTTAAATTTGATTATCTCAAAATGGAAAACTGCAAAATCTTGCTGAATCAAATTGAACAGGTTTATCTTTAAAACACAAAATTGAATGAACAATTCTTTGTAGTGTAATAAGAAATAACAATATTTTAAATCCAGGAAATCTAAAAATCTTACGAATTTGATGAATCATTCAAATGATAATTTTTATACTTACCAGGAAAGCATCTCTCGATGGACATGTCAGGAACACGCGTCCATGAATTCTCCGATGGATTATAATATTCCACGGATGACTAAACACTTGAACTTAACCCACCAACCTAAAATTATTGACTGCTTAGTCTTGGTGGAAAATAAGAACAAAAAACTTTGATTTAATTTTAAACTTTCAAAATCATCGTAATAATTAGTTTGATTCAAAATTTGAATTTCATTCATCTTTGAATACTATTATGCTCATCACAGAGATTTCATTTTGCTCAAGTTTTGTGTCCCTACTCTCACAATTCAAACTCGATCCAAAAAAATTTTAACTTCCGAACAAGTCTATTAAAAACAAAATCGTGTCGTACTCAATGAAATGAGTACCTAATTGTCTTTGTTTCTCATTTCTTAGAATATATATATGTTATGTACTCAGACAATATATGCAATGTATCTCAATATGCAATTTTGAATCGAATCATTTTCACGAAGAATAAAAACTATAAAGTTAAAAACGCATTGAAATTCTCTAATTCACTACTGAAAATTCAATATTCTTTATTCAGCGAACCAAAAAGAAAAGAGAATCATTCACAGAAAATTAAGCACATACATTTCTTTGCTAAAATCAGTTTGGAATTAATTGTCTTGTCGTAAACATTAGGTATGTTCGGATAAACAGTGAAATGAGCGAACATTCGACGGTGGCATTGATAATAACAAACATAATAAATGAATCTGTAACCCTCGAATGTTGAAATTAAACATGCAAGAAGATAACTGCACTCACTATAATATGTATGAATGAACATATCGATAATAACAGAGACTTTTTCATTATCTATGCTGGAATGGCCATCTTATTATGCCATTACTCCTCCACAAAAATGTGTGGATATATCGGAATTCATTCATGTTTAAAACGATTTTGTACATATTTTAGATAATAATTTTATCTAAAAGACCAAATCAAACTGTTAAACACTCAGCTGATAATGATTTAAATACAGCAATTCAGTTAAAATTCAACGTAAGTTGTAGAATATTTTGGACAAGCTTAGCTTTGCACCAATTTCTTTATATCTTTTTAAGATTTCTAAGAACAAGATCATCCAAATAATTCACACGAAGTGAAAATCTGAATTAATGAACTGTTCGGAAATTATCAATTCACTTCAGTCATTTACATTAATAAATGTTATCAATTTCAAAAATATCTGAATAGACATTTCAAATATTTGTTTCAATCTTGCATCATTTCAGTTTTGTGAATTTATCATTTCATCATTGCTCAATAAAATATTTCTGCTCCAAATAAGTGACAAGTGATGTTTTATTATTATGACATTTTAGATGATTCAAGTAGACATGATATCCTTGAAAAACATATATAAAGTGTTCAAGTATCCTGCTACATAAACACCCTGTATTTATGTGATACTAGTTGATATTTTCGAGAATATTTCTGCCATTACATTGTCATCACGTGAGTGTTCCGACTCTCTAGTTCGTTAATTATAATATTTTAGTAGAAAGCAAAGCAGTTTCGAGTTGTGTAAAAATAAATATTTTTCTACAAAAAAATAGCATCCACTTTATTTATTGGTTGCTGCACTGAAAATACCAAAATGTTGATTGCATGTGTCATTTAAATTGGTGCACTTATGAGTGAATAGAAGAATTTTGGCAAAATTTTTTTGTAAATTCTAGTAAAAATATCATTACAAATATATACATACATATCCATAGTATATACCTATATTTTCTACCAATTTAAATGTTTATTACTGGTCAATTCATGTATAATACTAAATACAATGTGGTGCAAAAAAATGCATCAAGTTATTTTTAACATATTTCTCTAACAAGAGAGCTATGATTAAATGACATATGAAACAAATCGTATTTATTATACAAAAGGGCAACTCAAAGGTTGTCATCATACAACCCTAATTGTGGACTGGAGCGTTTCAACTACGGTTGAGTTTACAACTACTTGTCTGACGGAAATTGTGAAAATTTTGGCAAATGGGCAAACACGAGACAGTGAAATGGCGCTTGATGGTGTCGCGTTCTGAGAATTGGTTGATTCCATAGACATCTGAACACCTAGACGAAGTATTTCATTAATAACATGTATCCAAAGGCGATCTGTTATTGTTAGAGAATTGTTTTGGTATTTTCCATGTGTAAGATTAAGACAAAAAGAAATTTTGGCAACAGTGTACATGTGTAGAAGCGTATAAATGCGTAAAACGTAGTAGAAACACTCAAATTATGAATGGAATAACGAATAACAATATTCCGACTAGCGACGAAAGCTGACGAATTCATACGGACGCCTAAATTATATTTTCCTGTGTTGCCGCGCTTAACTCAATCGATCGTTATCGACTGACGATCCTCTTATTTCACAAATGTTTGTGTTGTAAAATATAAATTTAGCACATAATTTAATCTGCAGGTGTTTCTGAATAATCAGTAATAACTATTTCAACGACCATCTTTCAATTACGTCTGAATGTCTTTGATTATTACTCTATAAATCAGAAGTTACCATGAAAAATAAGAAGTTTGGCAAGTATGTTAATTGTATCAGACGTACACGAACCATTATGGACCAGAAGAATAATGGTCTTGAGATGTTGGATCGCTCTGAACGAGGAGGCTATGCGTGGTCTAGGTGTCCAGATGTCTATGGTTGATTCCTATAGATTTTGAGGTTAGGAACATGTGGTTCCGTGGCCTCGTCATGGTGATAAATGGAGAGAGTTATGGATAATCTCAGAGTCATGACATCCTGAAAATTAGAATCGGATTGGAGTTCGGACCTAGTGGATTCCCGTCACAGATTGGTTTCACAATAATATTCGATCAATTTTGCGAAAGATTGTTTTTCTTGGAAAAGATGGCTTTCCTCGTTGTTGCCCTAATGTCAATTTGACAGCTTATCTTGTCACTTGTTGCAATTTAAAGGCAATAATGATATATTGTTTAATTTTAATAAGCAACTAGTGGAACTTATAGTTAGAAGAAGAAATGTAAGAACATTTTTATTAATGCCAACCATTTCAAATGCAACTGAACCTAACCAAAAAGAAATAGGTACTTACGGTTTTTACGTATTTTGTTTAATGATTTACCCTGGACTGCATACGTCGTTTTATAGTGAAAATTGGGTAAGGATCACCTCACATTTTTAGAAAGCCACCTCCTCAAAAATAACCATTTCTTAATGTTGGTGACAAGTTTATTTCGTACCAAAAAATGAACCAAAGCACCCCAAGACATGAACCAAAAAACAAATTATTGAGCATATTTTTAAATTAGGGTGTTTTATAAAAAACTTTTAGTTCTCCTTGTGTAATAGATAAAACGATAGCGTTTCATCAAAGACAAGATGAAATTTGTAATTTTGGTTTCCATTGGATGAAATAATTATCAAAATTGGGCAAAAAATAAAAAAGTAATGACACTATTTTACAAAATACTAATGTTTTGCGTTTTTTTTTGCATCTGATTGTAATTAAATAGATGGATATTATCAAGTGGAAATACATTTTCCACTGCTGGAATAAGTCAACCAATAAAAAAACACTAAAATACCATATCGTTTTTGTAAATATTTAACCAATCGAAAGCTTTCAACCATCGGGAATAAATAATATGATATCAGTGCAACAAATAGATCGCCAAAAAAAACTCAGAAAGAATTCAAATTTCACACATGTTAATATTATACGCAATTATTTATTCATTCAAAATTTCGAAAAATGATTGAAAGAGAATTTAGCTATAAATGTGAAAGTGAGTTTGCTTGTTTACGCCTAAACCACTGAAATAATTTTGATGAAATTTGGTACAGAGATAGACCTTGAGAAAGGCCATTGACTACCTTTTATTGCCCATGGGACTCTATGTGGTGGGTTCCGTACCTGAAAGTTGAATATTTCTCTAACTCTATGGCAGGATTTAGATGGTCTTTTTACCATGTGTATTTGAAAAATTCATTGGAATGATCTGGTAGTGGATGTAAGTAAGTGTAACTGGGCCTCGTAGGTGGAGGGTTCTATACCTGTAATACCCGAAGAAATATCTCTGAGCTCTATGTCAGACTTTTCGTAGATTTTTCGCTATATTTGTGTGTCAATACAATGTTTTGTGAGAGTCTATCAGTACGAATGGGACTTGAAGGCGCCGGGTTCCATACCGGAAAATGCCTAAGACATATGTAGGCGAAATACCTAATCATGCTGTCCTCTCTTGGTGGATGGATCTGGATTGGTGTTCGGACTGGTTCTACGTGCGTGTAGGACTCTGAGGTTCCATACTACATAGATTTTTTGTGACTTTATGTCTTCTTACCATAATCTATCAAAGTGTTTACCCGTCAAATGCTGGATAAAACAGCTAGTTATTTTGATTCAATGACTAATTTTTTTAGGATTGTTGAAAACTCCGAACGGTACCATGTTAAAACTATTCTAATTCTCATGATGCTTTTTTCATTTGAGAGTTGGTTCCATTATGAAAAAAAAATCGACATGTCCCATAAACTTCTCGCAAGGGGCGTTTTTTCAAAAATCTAAAATTTGAGAAGATTAAATAAATTAAATAAGACGTCCGTATTCGGCAACGTTTAAATGGTACATTTTTCCAAAAAATCATAGGTTTCCGAGTGGCAGCAGTGGTAAAGTCTGAAATATGTGTGTTTGGAGGGACAATTTTTTTCGGAAATTGAAAATATAAGACGACTAAATTAAAAAATAGATTATACGTAGCCACATTTAGATTGGATATTTCTCCAAAAAAATGCGGTTTCCGAATTAAAGCAGTGGTAAAGTTTTTTTATATCTCTGCAAAATTTTTAAATCTTTCAATAAGCAAAGTATTATCTTTTTCGGTATAAGTGAACGTTGAACGAATAACACCGACATTGTTATTTGTTGGTACACTGAAAAATACAAAATAATATTAATTCTATTGGTTCTGTTACTTTTGAAGTTGTGCACTTGCAATTTATAACTTTTAGCACCAACTTCACAAGTACCGCACCGATAAAATTAATATTATTTTGTATTTTTCAGTGCAACAACTAATAATGTCGGTAAAATTTTTTGTAAAAGAATATTTATTTCAGACTTTTGAGTGTAACTTTAGTCAGGAAAATCTTTGAACGTTCACTAATACCAATGAAGATAGTTCTTATCCTATTACCCACGTATATTCTTTGCTTGTAGTTGTTATTATTGAGATCTTAAAACATTGCTGCAGAAATACGCATAAGTATTTTAGAAGTTCCCGTTTTACAATCGCTTAACTCGAAACTGTAAGTCTAAGGAGAAAACGTTCAAAGATTTTAAATTTTCGAAAGAAATCGATCGCCCTCTCCACATAGCATAAATACTCATATTGGAGAATTTAACATGCTTCAAACTCAAAAACTGTAATTCTTATGAAAAAATTTCCAATTTAAACGTGTCCAGATATTGTTCTACCTTTAATTATACCAACTGAGATTTTTAATTTTCGAGAAAATTTGCACCCTTCACCCCCTTCGGGAGCGGTTTTTGGAGGAAAGGAGTTTTCGGATTTGCGTTTTTATGAATATGGGACCATTTCTCAAGCCTTCTCTTTCAAATGAATCAAAAATCATCAAAATCTGAGTAGGATTAATATATAAAACGCGCAAACGAACAGAGCCGTTTTTGCGCTACAGTCTTGACCAAATCACGTATTTTTGTCTATAGCTCAACACCCAGTGTATACAGGATTCTCATTCAGTGCCACCGGCGAGTGATATTGGTACCTACCAAACAAAATAAATAAGAAAGCGACAAAATACACCGATCCGTTCCCGAGATAATGCTGCCACAGACGGACAGACAGACGGACCAATGGCTGAAAATATGTTTATTCGGCTTACCAAAAATTTCACACGATTACCTACAATACTTTCCTTATACAGCTACTATATATAGTAGCGTAGGAAAGTAATATTATTTTGTTTTTTTCCACCAACTAATAAAGTCGGTAGGTACTATTTTTTTTTTGTGAAAAATAAATCAAACTACTGTTGTAGCCAGCGTATAATAATTTTTCACCCATTATCTAACCCCACACATAGATTTATTTATCCCTATGTGAGTGCCATGTACAAGTCAGAAAGAGTCTGCTAATTCATCAATCTTGTTGGAATATATATATATACCTACATATATGGTGTATTTTTGCAGGAGATGCTCTGGACGCTAGAACACCATAATATAAATCATAATAACCAACAGGTTCGAACCTGCAGGAATGACAGAAAAAAAAAACAATTTGCACGTTGCAAATCATTGTCTACTCCACTTATCTATACAGGGTGTTTGTTCATTAGTAATGCAAGAGTGTTGATTTAATACATTGGTAGATAAATATTTTTTACAAGAAATGGTTGATGCATTTAGATTGATAACCTTTGGCACAAACTTCACAAGTACCAGCACCAATAGAATTAATATTATTTTATACTTTTCAGTGCACCAACTAATAACGTTGGTCCAATTTTTTTTAAAAAATATTTATTTCACACTTTTGAGTGTAACATTAGTCACGAAAATTGTTGAACGTTCACTAATACCAATGAAGATAGTACTTATCCTATTACCCACGTATATTCTTTGCTTGTAGTTGTTATTATTGAGATCTCAAAGCATCGCTGCAGAAATACGCTTATGTTTTACCATGTTACCATTTTAACACCGATTTAACTCGAAAACCGTAAATCTAAGGAAAAAATGTTCATGATAAATGTTGCTACAAATAATTATGTCTTTCATGTACTGCAAACAGATTTTCAATTTTCGAGAGAAATCGCCCTATTCAAATAGCAAAAATACATATATTTGAGAATTTAAAATACCTCTATCTCAAAAACCGTTACTCTTTTGAAAAAATGTTCAGTGTAAACGTTCCCGGATATTGTCCTATCTTTAACTATTATACCACGGCAGATTTTCAATTTTCGAGAAAATTTGCCACTCCACTCCCTTCGGGGGCGGTGTTCGGAGGGAAAGAGATGTCGGAGTCCCGTTTTATATAAGGGACCATTTCTCAAGCTTCCTCTTTCAAAATGAATCAAAAATCATTAAAATCGGAGTACGATTACTATATAAAAGGCGCGCACAAACCCAAAAAAAAGCACACAGACGAATTGTATACGTCCTCCGTTCAGTGTTCGTCAGTCAAAAATTAAAAATTGTAAAGAAGCAGTTTTCTTCTTCTAATACTCGAAAACTAAAAAAGCTATTGAAATTTTTGTAGATGCTATACAAACGACCATACCTATCATATTGCACAACTTTTAACGAAATTTACCCAATTTCTTCATAGGTATCTATATATACCTAACCATAGACATCTGAGCACCTAGACGAAGCATTTCATTCATAACATGTATCCAAAGGCGATCTGTTATTGTTAGAGAATTGTTTTGGTATTTTCCATGTGTAAGAGAGAGACAAAATTTTCCTATAGGAAATTTTGGCAACAGTGTACCTCTGTAGAAGCCTGTAAATGCGTAAAACGTAGTAGCAACACTCAAATTATGAATGGAACAACGAACAACAATATTCCGACTAGCGACGAAAGCTGACGAATTCATACGGACGCCTAAATTATATTTTCCTGTGTTGCCGCGCTTAACTCAATCGATCGATATCGACTGACGATCCTCTTATTTCACAAAAGAAAATTTTTATTTTGTGTTATAAAATATAAATTTGGTACATAATTTAATCTGCAGGTGTTTCTGAATAATCAGTAATAACTATTTCAACAACCACATTCTAATTACGTCTGAATATCTTTGATTATTACTCTATAAATCAGAAGTTGCCATGAAAAATAAAAAGTTTGGCAAATATGTTAATCGTATCAGTCGTACACGAACCATTATGGACCAGAAGAATAATGGTCTTGAGATGTTGGATCGCTCTGAAAGAGGAGGCTATGCGCGTGGTCTAGGTGTTCAGATGTCTATGTACCTAACCGTTTTTGAAAACCGAATGCTAGCTACCTCATCCTTATCCTGAACACACTGTATAAGTACATACAATAATACAATGTCAAATAAATTCTGATTACAAAAAATGTACACATTTATGAATACGGCCCACATATCATCGCAGGGTTATTGTTGGGGTGTGGCTGTTAATTAGCTGCTGAGTTTTCCAACAACACGAGCCAACAAAAAAAACCGACGTAGTGGATAGGTTGGTTAACGAAATGCTGAAATGTGTGTATTGGTAGAGAATTTATCCCACTCTATGCTTTAATAACTCTTCATGAAAGTGAACAATAATAAAGGTATATACACATATATAAGTAATTCAAGACTATCCTGTACCAGTCATATTATGATATTTCTGAATATGAATTCAATTGATACATAACCAAGATGATTATATAACCGTTTCTAGATTACGCTAGGACGTCTAACTGTGCTGACAACAACTACTGTGAGGGCAAACACCCCTTCCGCCATTTTAAATAGCGTCAACAACTGTCAGGGCAATTCCTTCAATGTCACATTGTCACAATATTGCACAATACCACCTATAAATGTTAAATCAGATTGATTACCAAACAAAGCACCACCACCCTGACCAACATCATGATTTCAAGGTTGTTGCCTATCTTCAGTTTGACGCAGAACGTCGAAGCCGTGTCTGATAATTAATCCTTATTTTAAACTCATATTAGTAGTACCTATCAATCTTCAACGTGCCACTGACGGTGTAAATATCAAATATGATGAGTGATGCATTGAACACGTATAGTGGGTCGATATAAACCCCATACAATGGCGGAAGGGTAGTTTGCCCTCACAGTAGTTGTTGCCGGCACAGTCAGACGTGCTAGCATAATCTAGTTACTTTACCAGAGATAGCTGATGTTATATAATCGTCTTGATTATGTATCAATTGAATTCATATTCAAAACCAAATCAGTATTTATAAGTTTATACATAAATTTAAAAAAATGTTTCTTGCAAAAAAATTTAACCGACGTTATCAGTTGGTGTACTGAAAAGTTTAAAATAATATTAATTCTATTGGTGCTGGTACTTGTGAAGTTTGTGCCAAAAGTTATCAATCTACCTGCAACTGCACAACTTCAAAAGTACCATCACCAATAGAATTAATATTATTTTATACTTTTCAGTGCATCAACCGATAACGTCGGTCCAATTTTTTCTAAAAACTATATAGGTATCTATCATAAGGTCTACGCACAGAACATATTATATCAAAGGACAACTACGTTCATACGTAGGTGTATACTTCGAGATTGGATATCAAAGGGCAGTTGCAGCCATCAATTCTATAGAGATTATCGAATGCATTATGCCTCTCCCTCAACCTTTAGCAAGCCCATTGTTCACCCTAATTACGTTAACGTTCTAATGAGTAGATTATGTTCCCAAATCGCAGCCCAACTGTACTATATATATATACCTACATACATTATATATATATATATATATATATATATATATATATATATATATATATATATATATATATATATATATATATATATATATATATATAACTGCTTGCTTGATTAATGTACATTGAGGTTAGGTTAGTTATATCATGAAAACGTAATCAATTTAGGAAGTGAGATGATATATGGGTGTCAAGGAATGAATGGATATAACCTTGAAAAATGGCTTGTAAAAGAACCTGAAAATGCGGCCAAGTGCGATTCGATGCTTGATGTCAATGAATATTTTTTACAAAAAATTGGACCGACTTTATCAGTTGTTGCACTGTTCTTTTGGAGTTGGTGCCTACAACAACAAACTACAACGGCACAACTTCAAAATTACCAGCATCAATAGAATTCCGGATATTGTCCTATCTTTAATCATACCACCGCAGATTTTCAATTTTCGAGAAAATTTGGCCCATCCACCCACTTCGGGGGCAGTTTTCGGAAGGAACGAGATGTCGGATTCCCGTTTTTGTGAATATGGGACCATTTCTCAAGCCTCCTCTTTCAAATGAATCAAAAATCATCAAAATCAGAGTACAATTACTATATGAAAGGCGCGCACAAACCAAAAAAAAACACAGTCGAATTGTATACCTCCTCCGTTTGGGGTTCGTCGGTCGGGAATGTTTCTGTCTTGTCACGTGAGCACTGTGATTCTATCTGTCCATTCACAAGACTTTCCAAATTCAAATTTCCATCAAATATACCTAAAAGTCCTACAATTATTCATATTTTTTATTTTTCAGTGATCATATTTAATATTGTAACTTGAGAAGAAAACCATTTAGCCAAAATATGAATAGACAGTTTGAAAATTTGACCGTTCATTTGGACATAACTGTTTATTTTCCTGTACTAACTGTGTACGAATATTTTCCATAATATTACAAATTTAATGGCAAAATTAAAATCGTGAAATCATTTTGAAATATAAATGCCTTTATTTCATGACATCAATAGATAAAATTCACAATTATCGTAAATTTATAATAGAATAAAATGAGCAGTTATAAATTACTTGAAAGCATTTTATATTATGAATAATCTCATTCATATTTTATTTTGACTGAAAATATTAGGTAACTCTCTCCAAGTTTCCAGACTGCATTTACATGCAAAAATGATGTCAATTTGTTTCCAAAGTGGTGCTGAATAAGTACGGAACATTATTGTTGGTAATTTATATAATATCTATCTATATAATAATTATACTAAACGAGCAATGCTTATATATATATATATATATATATATATATATATATATATATATATATATATATATATATATATAGATATATATATATTGTAACGTTTAACCCTGTGCTAAACGTTGTGGGGTGAGTTCACTTGTGTAATACTCAAAATTCGCAGATTGCTTCCAATGATTTATTTAGAACACACTGTACACGGCTTTCTATTTTAGTACAACTGTCACTATTTGTCACTTTGACTATCGCGTTCCAACTACTTTCGACTTATGTCTCCAATTGACTTCATAAGACTGACTGTGTCCCGTGATCGTCACGGCTTTATATATCTGAATCATGATATGACATTCATCGAGAATGTTCTATGATTATATAGACTAACATTATTCATGTTCTAGATCCTTGTCAAGGTGACAATAGCACGACAAATTGTACCTCACATACAGTTTCTCGAAGGATCGAGATAACTCTACCATAATTCTAGAAGTAGATAATGAAATATACAAACAACAACTATAGCAAACAAGGTAGTAGAAATAAATAACTAATAAACGAATATCAACCGTAAGTACATGAATACCTATCCACGTTACAATATATATATATATATATATATATATATATATTGATTTTGTATTCTTGACTGGATTTATAATAAATAAAAAGATGTTCTTGGGGATGCAGTCATATATTCAATAAAATTCTTTGACTGAAGCCGAGCTTTCGAGAATGTTTATTCTCTTCTTCAGGGCAAACTACAAATCGTTACAAAATTATTTCAACAACAAATTAATAGTATTATAAAAATACTTACAATCGTGAATTTATAATAAATTAACCAAAAACAGGAAAGATTTCATATTCATCAATTACAAATGTCATTATTTATATTTGTCATGGTAACACAATAAGTAAAAAAGTATCTAGATTTTGTTGATACAAATGAATATTACTGAATGATCTTTATATGTTTGTGGCTATTTGAACAAGGAGCACAATTAAATTAAAATTATTATTAAGGCAGATACAGGTTCAGTTTAAAAAAAAAAAAATGTAATTTAAGAATATT
Source organism: Crioceris asparagi (assembly GCA_958507055.1). Classification (NCBI taxonomy): domain Eukaryota; kingdom Metazoa; phylum Arthropoda; class Insecta; order Coleoptera; family Chrysomelidae; genus Crioceris; species Crioceris asparagi. Next base: position 677,539 of record OY293832.1, read on the forward strand.
GCATAAATACTTATATATATATACCCATACATAGACTAAATTACGTTTAATCTAGGCTTGAACTGACAGTTATAAGAAAAAGATACATAATATTATTTAAAATTTATATATAAGTGTAATCATATTCTCTCACAATACGAAACATATAAACATGATTATTCTGAAAGTGCACTGATACTTATTCACTCAAAAAAGGCCGATTTCTCTCACTAATCAACCTCTAAATTTTTGGGTGAAATAGATGTTTTGAAATCCTAAAACACTTTTTAATGTTCTTTCAAATATTCATAAATATTCAAAATAATATATAAAATCTTATTCTCTCACAATACGACATAAGAATGAAACATTTTGAAAATCATTCACTTTTCATTCTTATGTCGTATTGTGAGAGAATAAGATTTTATATATTATTTTGAATATTTATGAATATTTGAAAGAACATTAAAAAGTGTTTTAGGATTTCAAAACATCTATTTCACCCAAAAATTTAGAGGTTGATTAGTGAGAGAAATCGGCCTTTTTTGAGTGAATAAGTATCAGTGCACTTTCAGAATAATCATGTTTATATGTTTCGTATTGTGAGAGAATATGATTACACTTATATATAAATTTTAAATAATATTATGTATCTTTTTCTTATAACTGTCAGTTCAAGCCTAGATTAAACGTAATTTAGTCTATGTATGGGTATATATATATAAGTATTTATGCAATATTCTTAAATTACATTTTTTTTTTTTTAAACTGAACCTGTATCTGCCTTAATAATAATTTTAATTTAATTGTGCTCCTTGTTCAAATAGCCACAAACATATAAAGATCATTCAGTAATATTCATTTGTATCAACAAAATCTAGATACTTTTTTACTTATTGTGTTACCATGACAAATATAAATAATGACATTTGTAATTGATGAATATGAAATCTTTCCTGTTTTTGGTTAATTTATTATAAATTCACGATTGTAAGTATTTTTATAATACTATTAATTTGTTGTTGAAATAATTTTGTAACGATTTGTAGTTTGCCCTGAAGAAGAGAATAAACATTCTCGAAAGCTCGGCTTCAGTCAAAGAATTTTATTGAATATATGACTGCATCCCCAAGAACATCTTTTTATTTATTATAAATCCAGTCAAGAATACAAAATCAAAATATTTACATTATGGGGTTTTATAATGACATCCAACATCATTATGGAACTATTATCGTTACTCAACTCAAGCAATGGGCCAATATTAACATCAAATTGGCAAATCTTCAGAACAGGAAAGTATTTCTCATCAAATGCAGATCCCTTGGAGTCTTTCCGAACCATATTGGCAATGGATTGAGTGCTATTGACTCTATGATCGGGCACACAAGAGGCAGAACAGGTCAGAAAATTCAACACTTTAATTCCAAATTGAGAAAAGAACTATTAAATTTAGAAATCAAAGTGACTTTCAGTGATATTAATTTTTTTGACAGAAAATTAAAGTCAGTTATCAATCAAATTAAGCTAACATTGCCTTTAGAAATTGTCAACGAATATAGTCGAAGACTTTCTATTAAATATAACCGTAAATTTAAAGAAATAAGACTTAAGAATATAAGAAAACTAGACAATCTTAAAGATAAAGTAACATCACAAATTAAAATACAAAACAAATGGATCAAGAATTTGACAAATATAGATATTCCTCCTGAAGTGAAACAGATCCTAGCATTAGGTCCTAAATTCTCAATACCTCCATCTATTAAAGATATTAATATTCCTTATATTTTATCAGATCTTGAGTTTATTCTACAAAGTATTGATGTGGAGGATAAAGATAGTGTGCGAGCTAGATATACTAATATCTTAACAAATTTCGCTCATAAGAATTATCAAAATTCTCATATAATGTCAAATAAATTCATTAAATGTCATTCTTTTCTAAGAGAACATCCTGAAATTGTCGTTGTACGAAGTGATAAAGGCAATGTAACAGTTGTAATGTTTAAGGAAGATTATATTAATAAAAGCCGAGAATTATTGAATGACAATAAATATTATATGAAATTGAGAAATAATCCAACTTACACAATACAACTTAAAGCTAATGAAATTGTTTCTAAACTAAAAGATGATGGCATTATTGATCAAGTCACAAGAAAAAAGTTAAATTCCTATCACACAAAAGCCCCACGATTTTACACATTACCAAAAATACATAAACCAACACTTTCAATGAGACCTATTGTATCTTCAATCGAAGCTCCTAATAATAAGTTGGCATCTTTTATCACTGATATTTTAACAAAAGCCTATGATACCAATAATGATTACTACATAAAAGATTCTTTTCAATTTAGTAATTTCATAAATGAATATCAAATTCCAGTAGATTATATAATTGTCAGTTTTGATGTTGTTTCCCTCTTTACAAATTTACCTTTCCCTGTTATTTTGGATTGTCTCAGTCGTAAATGGAACCAAATTAAACATTTTTGCTCATTGAATTTTGAAACCTTTGAATTGATCCTTAAATTCATTTTTGATTCAAATTTTTTTATTTTCAATGACGAATATTATAAACAAATTTTTGGCACTCCAATGGGTTCAACCATATCACCTATTTTAGTAAATTATGTCCTAGATGAATTGATACAAGTTTCAAAAACGAAAATTTCTTTCCCAATTCCATTTATCAAACGATATGTTGATGATCTAATATTGGCTTTACCCTCAAATAAAGTTGATGAAACATTAAATATTTTTAATACTTATAATGAACATCTTCAGTTTACAGTTGAACTAGAAAGTGAACAATGTCTTCCTTTTTTAGATATGATGGTATGTAGAGATAATGCAGGTATATTACGTACAAAATGGTACAGAAAGCCTATATGCAGTAATAGATACATAAATTTTTTCTCCTATCATCCACAAAAAATGAAAATTAACTTAATTATGGCATTAAAAAGTAGAGCTATCAAACTTTCACATAATTTATATAGAAATGAAAGTTTAAATAAATTAAAACAAATGTTACTAGAAAATTCTTTTCCTCTAAAATTGATAAACAAATGTTTGATGCATCCTACACTTAATCTTGAAATTAATGAAATAGTTCCCAATAACGCACCAAATCCTAATAATATTTCTAATGCAAATAATATTTTACCTATCTATAGATCTCTACATTACATCAATGAACTCACTAGTAAACTTGTTAATATTTTTAAGGGGTATAATGTTATAATTTCGAGAAAGAATGTAAAAACAGTATCTAGTTTATTTTCTAAATTAAAGACTCCTTTAAAAATAACAGAAAAATCTAGAGTAGTATATAAAGTAAATTGCCTAGACTGTGAATTATCATATATTGGTCAAACTTCCAGAAATATTTCGGGAAGGATTACATCTCATAAAAGTGATATTAGACGAAATAAAAAATCTTGTGCCTTGACAGAACATGCTATCAGTAAGAAACATAGTATTGATTTTGATAATACTATTGCACTATGTTCTGAGAAAAATTATTTTAAACGTGGTTTCTTAGAAATGGTGAATATTAAGAAACATAATAACACTATGAATAAACGATCAGATATAAAGGGACTTAGTTCCATTTATTCTTATATTCTAAAATTATATAATGATAATTATAATAATTTTTCTCCAGATGTATCTCAAAATTAATATATATAAATATTTATGTATAGTTAGGTATGTAATATGTACCTATACTTGACATGTAATATTTATTTTTTGTTTATATATGTATTTATGTATGTATGTGTATATATGTATATTGGTTATAAATTGATTAATGTGTATGGGATATATGTACTTATATATAGACGAAGGACTGGTCTTAACTGATTTTATAGTAATTAACTTTAGAATCTTAGTTTTCAATAAACAATAGAAATATTTAGATCAACTTATTAGTGAGAGAAATTTAGTTGATCAAAGATAATTATTCTCTTAAAATTCATTATATGTTTATTTGAGATTAAATGTATAATCTATTTATGAAAGATTTTCATAACATTTAATGTTTTCGAAAATATGCATGCTGATTAGTGAGAGATATCAGCTTGTTTTCTGGAAAAGTGAATGATTTTCAAAATGTTTCATTCTTATGTCGTATTGTGAGAGAATAAGATTTTATATATTATTTTGAATATTTATGAATATTTGAAAGAACATTAAAAAGTGTTTTAGGATTTCAAAACATCTATTTCACCCAAAAATTTAGAGGTTGATTAGTGAGAGAAATCGGCCTTTTTTGAGTGAATAAGTATCAGTGCACTTTCAGAATAATCATGTTTATATGTTTCGTATTGTGAGAGAATATGATTACACTTATATATAAATTTTAAATAATATTATGTATCTTTTTCTTATAACTGTCAGTTCAAGCCTAGATTAAACGTAATTTAGTCTATGTATGGGTATATATATATAAGTATTTATGCAATATTCTTAAATTACATTTTTTTTTTTTTAAACTGAACCTGTATCTGCCTTAATAATAATTTTAATTTAATTGTGCTCCTTGTTCAAATAGCCACAAACATATAAAGATCATTCAGTAATATTCATTTGTATCAACAAAATCTAGATACTTTTTTACTTATTGTGTTACCATGACAAATATAAATAATGACATTTGTAATTGATGAATATGAAATCTTTCCTGTTTTTGGTTAATTTATTATAAATTCACGATTGTAAGTATTTTTATAATACTATTAATTTGTTGTTGAAATAATTTTGTAACGATTTGTAGTTTGCCCTGAAGAAGAGAATAAACATTCTCGAAAGCTCGGCTTCAGTCAAAGAATTTTATTGAATATATGACTGCATCCCCAAGAACATCTTTTTATTTATATATATATATATATATATATATATATATATATATATATATATATATATATATATATATACACCTATATACCGACAATATATCAAGGTATTTTGGTAGTCTCCAGTCACAAGTAATTATAAATAATAATAAGATTATTGGTCATAGTTTCAGGTTGTAAGATGAGATGAATAGAGTGAGTGGTTTGATCTTTCGATTAGTCATAATATGATTTATTCTTATTAGCTGATTTTGCTGGTCCTGATAATGTCCCGTATATATACAGTGTTGCCAATTTGTGTTACACGTATCACTTTTATAAATATGTAGACTAATATAATTGATATTTGTATGGAAGTGGAAAGTTATCACCTTATTTCGGAAAGTTATTGCGAAGATAATTAGGAGCTGGGTTAAAAATGTTGTTTTTTGTCATAAAATTTATGATCTGTACAAATATTTATGTAATTAGTAGCGCGACATGAAGATTGAATGGATGTTTTCTTCTTAGTTCAATAATATTAGATACATTATGATAATTTGGATTTTTTTCATTTAATGAATTTGTAAATTTTATTAATCATCTCAAAAAGTCTGTACATACAAAGATGGTTAAATAGGGACAATATGTGCTCAACAATACGCCGTTTAGAAAGTTTGAAAATTTCTAGTAGTTCCGGAGATTTCCGGAAAAAAAAACAAATTTTCGGAAAATATATTTAATTTTTTTCCTCGCTTTATTTCTTAATGAATTTCTAAATAAATAGCACTTGCCATTTTTTTTACTCTTTCCAATGGTGTTAATAGTTTTGTCACCTGACGTTTCGTCTATGTGTAACTATATCATGATTTTTTTTCATACGGAAGCCATAATGGCATTCCACAAATTTGAATAGCCCTTCGTATCACCTTTTTGACGATATAGGTACCTAACGTAAGTTGCACTTGTCTTGAAAATCCAAGAAATTAAATAATTTACTTTTATAAGGTAGTTCGCTTTGATTTTTAATTAAATAGTTTTTATTACTTTCGGTTCGTGTATCAATGGACTCCGCAGCGATTTCTCAGGCCTCATACGGTCTAGAGACTTGAAATTTCGAATTCGTACTTAGATCGCAGACATTTCGCCGCCTGTTAAGCTCCAAGTGTGATCCAATATTGGTAATTATAATTATCTCATTCAACCAAGATCATTATTTTGTCGACATGGAACGACAATGGGATCCGTCACTGGAATTACGCACGAGCATGGAGCGTATATATACGTCTCGTTCTCTGGTATATAGGTACTTTCTGGAAGATCGTCTATGGTTATGTCGCAATTGTCAGACGTCAGACGTTATTGTTAATTTAAAGTTTAATTTTGTGTTGTGGTAGACAAACAGTAATTTGTTATGGAATTGCTGTTACTGGCAAACACATATACATAAGTATAGTTAAAATCGAGAAAAGGATAGCAATATTAGGTACTCATCGGTACGGTTTAAATCTTAAATGCCCAATGAAAACATTTTTTTTTTCAAAAATTTCACTTGTATTATTGTCAATTGCTGAGTCGTTGAAAATGGAGTTCTTCAATAAAAAAAACACGAATTGTAGAAACAGTGTTAATACATTGGGAGTGTATTTTAACATGTATCACGAAAGACGACAACCCCACCGATCTTTATTCAACTTATTGTATAGACATTTAGCTGAGCATGGTTTCTTAAAAAAAAACAAACAAAAGTCTGGGGACAGGATGGATCAAGAAACTAAAGAAATTATTATTGAGGTATAATAAATTTTAAGTTTTTTTAACGAGCCAAAAATTGTTGTCTCTCGGGATACATCTTGAGATACACTTCCAATGTACCTGGTTATTCACACTTTTTCAATCATTCGTGTAATAAAGTTTTATCATATCTCGTTGTTCTTCCTTGCAGAACTCCAATTTCAACGACTCAGCAATTAACAATAACACAGGATAATAATAAAATGATTTTCCGAAAATTATGTTTTGTCGGATATCTCCGGAACTACTCGAAATTTTCAAACTTTGTAAACGGCGTATTATTGACAAGTGGTGACAGTTGTACTAATACAGCAGGTCGTGTACAGAGTGTTGAAAAAAATAAACCATTGGAAGCAATTTGCGAACTTTTGAGTCTTACACAAGTGAACTCATCCCACAACGTTTAGCACAGGGTTAAACGTTACAGTAGTATACCTATTATTTGTTATTGATTTCAATGTTTATTTTGTTATGATTTATTACAACATAATTCTAACAGTATATATCGATTTTAATTGTGTTTAATTATGAATTTACAATTAATAATTCATTTTATTTTCGCTTTTATAAATACCAACAAATAGAACACTAAATATATCATTTGCCTGTATGTATTGATTTTTTAACATCATTATTAATAAATAGATTATCATATTGAAAACAAGGTTTATTGTGTATATTTATTATTGGTACACAAAAATATAATATAGAAACTGTAGGATACCAGCTTTTTACTATATATGTTTTTTTGGATCTAGCGAAGCCTTTTGACACGGTAGTACATGAACTTCTATTGATTATATTGAGTGATCTTGGTATAGGAGGGATTGATAACGATTGGATGCGGAACTATCTCTCAAATAGATTTCAGTGTGTTAAAAGTTCTTCTTACAGTTTAGTCACTTGTGGAGTTCCTCAAGGTTCAATATTAGGTCCATTATTATTAAATGCTAATGGATTATTGCAGCTTAATATACCGGAAGTTATTGTATCATTTGCGGATGAAACAGTTATTATATGTTTTGTGTTGTGACAGTTGGGATGAAGTTACAGTCAATGCTAAATATTCCTTATAAGTTATATGAAAATTGTTTAATTATCACAGTTTGTGACTTTAAATATATCAAAATCGTGTGTTTTAAACGTGTTTCTATAAGCGGATAAGCTCCATATTACAGTCGGACTGATAATAACATAAAGATGGTTGTTCTAATAATTTAAATTGTAAATGTGAATATAAATAAAAAGAGTCAAATAAGTTAAATACTTTGGTGTTATAAAGGATAAAAATTTGAATTGGAGAAAAATATTTTTAGTATTGTTAAAAAAGTAAGATACCTTCTTTTCGTTTGCTATAAAACGAGATTTTATTCTTGACAAAAATGATATGTTAAAATTATTTCTGTGCTTTATTCTGTAGCGTACTATTTATTTTATGGGATTATTTGTCAGGGTTCAGTTTATTCAAATGCATTAGGGCCGGCAGCCAGAATTCAAAAGCGTGCTATCAAAATTTTAACGTTTAATAAGCAAAACAATCTTTTTAGTGAGAAACGATAGTTGAATATCAATCAAAACTATATTTTGGAAGCACAATTAATATATTATAATTATTGTATTCTATGGGAATAGTATATTATTTATATTTTAATTATTTTTTTTTAACTGGTGGTGCAAAATCATTTTTTTGAAGTGAAAACTTCTATAGGCACGTTAGGTGTTTTTCGAATTGGGGAAAATCTTCCCAGCTCGCGCGACACCGATGACCTCGACTTGCTTGTGACGTATTGCGCATAGTATAGCGGCCAGTGTATACATGTAATATAAACATATATATACACTAATACCACGTCTCTCTTCTCTGCTAATACGATTTGAATTGTGATTAATTGTAGAATTACTGTGCAGTACAATCGTGAGAACTTGATATATTTATGTAGAAAAATAAATGACAAAAACAAAGTATTTATTGTCGAATATTTCCAACATTGTTATTGATATTGGCGTAAAAAATTTTGATATTATTTATTTTTCTAATATTTGATATCTGCAATACAGCTTGCAATGAATATTATATGTATAGTGCACTGATACAAGGATTTGTTAGTATTTATTAAAATTTTATCATATTTAATACCGAAAATTTCATGATTTATTTGAATGAAGGTTCTGACAATCTCGAAAAAAGATTTGCTGAAAAATTTGACGATATCCCGATGATATTATGTGTGACTTCAATATCAACTTTGCTGATAATAAAAACCTACTCTACTACTAACTGAATTTTTTAATGAAGCATTAGGGTTGACCATGTCTAATGATCGAAAATTAAGTACTAAAAAATAAAAAACAAGGATCGATGCAGTTTTTACACATTACTTAGATAAATGCCAGTCTAACATATTTGTTTCTTATTCCAGTTAACATAAGCCTATTATATATTTTTAAGAATAAAATGAAATAATTAAAAGTACCAATGGACTAAGTATTGTTGAACTTGACGATGATAATAGAGCTAATAATGAAAATAAAGCTCGTTAAAAACTATGTAAATACCAATACAATATTTATATTTTGTATTGAGCTTGTGCAGTCCATCATATGTTTGATTAATTAAAAAACTGTATGAAAATATAAATAATTATTACTTGGAGTGGTAATAGATAGGAAAACCAGACTAATGTTAATAATTTCATTTAAAAAAAATGGTAAAAGCCTTTACCTATGACTTCTCTCGACAAACCACCCAGCTTCGAGATGGAAACAACCTCGTCGCTTCTACCATTCTTATATTAACACTTAATATTTTGGACACCCTGTATATTTGATTAAGGAAAACCCTTACATTGCGTGTCGCCGGTAGTCCTTCAATATGCATACCAAAATTCGTTGTCCTAGCTCAAGCCATTGTTGAGCTACACCGCCAACAGACTACAGACAGACATACCGACGGACTTGAGATACCATGATTTTCGTGGAATCTAGGAACCCCAAAACGTAAATATCAGCAAAAATTTTGAGGTCGATTTTTTACGTGAATACACTAAATAGTTCCCTTATTGAGGGAAGTAATTAAAAAATTTGGTTATTCCTGTTTTTTATATTTTATTTTTTGAACAGATTTTAATAAAATTCAAGTGTCATGTTGAACAACAAAATATACGACATGTAATTCAAAAAATACATTAACATGCCCGAAAAGAATTTGTGGGACACTGGATTTTGGTATTGCTTGTGTATTATTTTATTAGTGAAATTCTTTGCTAGGCAAATGTGGCAACGTCGCATCGCCGGCTATCGGATACGCAGAACTGCGTTTGTTCGCGTTTACACGGCTGACGGCATTTTCTAAACTGAAAGTCAGTCTTCCATTCTTCCATATTCCCATTCTATTATTCAGTCTCTCCTGAAAAGCGTTGAGTTGTAGTCGAGCTCCAACAGCCGGTTATAGTCACGTGTTTGCCGTGTTTTTTTCTCTTCGCTCTTCAAGTTATTTATTTATTTATATTTAATTTATTTGCCGTTGTATTAACCATCATCATAACATATATTGTAGAAGAATATTTGTAACGCATAAAAAATACACACATACATCGGGAGTGATTCAGTTTGATAATTTGAAAGTTTTTGGTTTCTCGTTTTTGAGTGAATTGGCAATAAAATTGAAATAGAAAAATGTATACAACAGTGGTTAGTGACATCAAGCGGAATTTCGCTGTATTCTCAGCAGTTTTCATTACACGTAAGTGCTTTTTTTATTATATTAATATATTTTACTTGAGTTGTGTTCTTTTTTATGGCATTTCTCTCTTATCTTTCTAATGAATCTTGAACGAAATGATCTATACATAAATATAGGTACATGCAAGGTCTTGGGCATATATATTTTTTAAATCTGTCAATGACTTTCTTATAACGGATATTTAAATGTGATTTTATTTTTATAGAACCTTGAATACCTACGCATTTCATTGAGGTCTAGGTTAAAATATAAGAAATAGAAAATAAATTTTGCTGTTGGTACATAATATTTTACTATAGGAAAATTGAATTATTCATAAAAAAAACAAATTTACAAATCTTTATGTTGCAATAAGCTTTCTTTATTTGTTTTTATATTTTCACTAAGAAATTTGTAATAATATTGTTAAAAATTCACATATACGATATCGTCACGTCTCGTAGCCATTTTGGAAGGATTTAGGAATTCTCAAAACAAACAACAGGTGTAAACATAATTTAATTTTTTAGTTACTACGTCGTTGTGGTATATTTTTCGTTTGCCAAAAATACTACTCGTAGTATTTTTGTGTTTTATCTTTATCAGAGTACCTAGTTGTGAAATCATCGTATTTAGGTTAATTGTGTGCATGATTTTTTTTTTCGAAATTTTAATCAAATTTACATATTATTTACGTATATATCTACAAATTTCAACATTATTAGATTTAGGTATATTAAAAATATTTTTATTTAAAAAAAATGTGCTTTGTTAATAAATTATGTAGGTACCTAGTTAAGAAATTGGATATACCCTGTGTATTTAAAAAAAGGAATTGAAAATATTTTCAATTATTGTTGATAGTATAGATGTCCATATTTTCTATTATTTTTTTTCTGGTATAAAGATAACAAATGTCTTCTGATTTGGCAAGTTTTTTGTGATATAATAAATATTCATAAATTAAATATCTACCAAACAACTTTGATTATCCTTCTTATCACTTTAAAATGTGTCCCAAGGTATTCTCTTCATCTATCTAATATATGGATACCTGAGTAGGATTCTTGGGAAATGGACTGGGATGCAAACTTTTTCATCTATTATTTATAGCTAGTTCATTAATCACAATGTTAATTTTTGAATTTTCATCTTGAGATTTCCACGTTTTTTTTTTGTAAAAGGTACAAAAAAGATGAATAAAAGCTCTCTCATAAAAAATTATGATATCTTGATAGAAAAAGTTTGCGCATAAACTTTATCAACTTCATTAAAATATATGGATGGAAAAAGAAAGGAGTCGTGAAATTAGTTTTTGCAATTTCTCATCTTCATGATTATTTTAAAATTTGATAAATTGTGTTTGTATCCTAAAAAAATGAGCACTGAGATTTTATAGATATATATTGTTCTGGCACGGATATTTGTACATAACAACAATAATTTTAGATGAGAATGATTTCTTGTTTCATTTTTTTTCTTTCTAGAGTTTGATTTGTCGGGTTTTATATTTCTAAACTTTGGAAACTCATTTCAAGAACTTTACCGGGAAGTTAAACATAATTTTGTGGTTTATTGGTGATTTCTAAATTTTAAAATGTTGACGTCTTTGAATCCTGAAAAAAATTGAATCAAAATAAACATGATTCCCTCCAACCTGAATAACAACATTGTTATTTCTTCCTTATTAAGTTTATATCGCTACTCAAGTTTTTATTCACTATCAAAAAGCTTGTAAACAGATCCTTGTTTTTATTATATTAGTATTAATTAGTTTTTGATTTGATGGAGACAAAAAACAACACAACTAGTAAGTTCAAAAACATCTTTAGGTAGAATATCAAGGTGAACATTGATATTTTCACTACGATTTATAGGAAATAAGTGTATTTTAATTGATAATTACCTAGGAGAATAAATTAGGTATATTAGCTTTTTTTCTTTCTAAAAACTATTCATATTATAAATTGCTTTTTTTGTTATCAGAAACCTATATTGAATATTTTGATTTTATATCCAATATTAATTGCGTCAATTGATTAAATTGGTTGACAAAAATTATAAGTATTATTTTAGAAAAAGTGGGAAGAAAAAAGATTTTCAATTAAGTACTTAATAATTACATTCACGTCTATAAAATTAGTGTTGAAACGACACCGCATAGAACTGGTGAGTATAAATAATTTATTATTGACCGACTTAAAAAAACGAGGAGGTATACAATTCGGTTGTATGTTTGCATTTTTTTTTGTATGGGTGTCCGCCCTTTTTGCATAGTAAACGTACTCAGATTTTGATGAATTTTAATTCATTTGAAAGAAGAAAGTTGAGAAATGGTCCCATATTTAGAAAAACTCGAATCCAAAATCTTCTTGCCTCTAAAAACCGCCCCAGAAGAGGGTAGAGGGAGCGATTTTTTTCGACAATCGAAAATCTGAGACGGCTGAATTACAGATGAAACTATATCCGAAAACGTTTAAAATAAACATGTTTTTAAAAAGAGTTACGGTTTTCGAGTTACAGCAATGTTGAAATTTCAAGCTATTGATTTCTACCGTTTGAATATTACACCCAAAGAACTTATTGATGTAATGCAACTTTAAATATTGTCAAATCGCTTTAAAATTGACCATAGACATTGCCATTAAGAGTATGACCATTCTTTATGAATCACCCAGTATATCCACTCACCTGCTGATCTGATTTTTATTAAAATACAATATGTACGTCCAATGATAAATATATACTTACCTGATTTGTCGTTTACCTTCACTTTAACAATTTTACAACGACTTGAAACAGTAACAAAGCTGGTGCTGCTGGTTCATTATTTCATTCATTTATTTAAAAAAATATTTTTTTTTTTCATAGTGTTTTATAAATTGTCTAAAAATTTTTGATTTGTTATTTTTTTTCTTCAAGATACCTACTTTGAGAAGTATAATCAATCTATCACTCTATTGTATTCTGGAAGGAATGCGACAAATATGTCTGTCGTTTAAATTTTTCGAATTATAGTTTATATCTTATCTAATATTACGAAACAATATCCGCAGACCACCGAGCTTTGCTCGTATAAAATAGGATTTAAGATGGGTCTCATAAGAGTTCCTAGAGATATTTAAAATTATTAAAAAATGTGCATATTTCTGGTTAAAATATAAGTTTTTTTGCAATTATTTGATAAATTTGAATCTATTTTCTTTATGCTCTATGACTTTTCAATCCTCTTCTTCACCTCTGAAGGTGCCAAACATTGTCCGGGTATGAAAATTAGATCCTTTTTTGTCGTGATGTTTATGTTCTTAATGATATGCCAAAAATTTCTTAACCAGATGTATGAGGTGCGACCTTCAAGGTCCACACTAGCTATTTGGCCAACTGATGAAAAATTCTTTTTTTGTAATGACATATTTGTTACAATAATATATATAGTAGTATATAGTATTTTTTATCTAAGGTTAAAAGATATTCTAAGAACCACCCCATACATTGTGTTACCCGCGTAAAACTCGGTGCTCCTTGTACTAGAAAACATATATATATATATAATGAGATCTATTTTAGATTTGTTTACTATCGAAAGGTAGATAATATTTGCCAACAAAATAGTATGATGATGGTATACCTACGTCATCACTTAAAAATAGTTTCGTTTCCTTGAACAAATACAATTGGCGTTACCTTAAGTACTTCTGTAAGAAAAGTATTGTAATGGTTTAGAAATTTCTGTGTCCGGTTTTCAATAAATGTTTTAGGATTCCGGGTGTGTTGAAGAAAACAGATTTACATTTAAGTTGAACATTTTTTTTTTGGTGAACTTTGAACGATTCTGATGAAACACTTTCTCTCCGTTTGGTTTCGTCGGTCAAAAAATAGGACCAACTCTATATATTAGTTTGTACAATGAAAAATACAAAATAATTTTTAATTTTATTGGTGCTGGTACTTTTGAAGTTGTGCACTTATTATCGTAGTTAGATAGAAGACTTGGGGGCACCAACTTCCAAAGTACCAGCGCTAATAAAATTAAAAATTATTTTGCATTTCTCTGTGCACCAACTAATAAAGTTGGTGCCCTATTTTTGTTTGTTTATTTTTTAATTATTGGAAATCATCTAAACTGACTGCACGAAATTGGTGGAAATAATTGTGCCATATATGCTGCAGACTGTGATAGAAATCAAAAACAGCTAATCATTCGTTTGTGTTTCGTTTCCTTGTTTATTTTTTGTTCTTGTTTTTCATGTCTAAAACTTTCAACTGGAAAATTGTCCAATAAAATGTAATATCTCCACAGGTGTGTACGTTTGTTGTTCGTTGGACCATTTCGCTCTTATATTTATTTTATACCTATTTATATAAAAAGAACATCTGTGGACAATTTCTTTCCGCAAATAGGTATCGTCCTTCAAAAACTCATTCCTTTCTAACGTTTTCTGTGTAGTGTGAATTGTTTGTTCAATGTAATAATAGTAATAATATCAAATACATACAAAGAAAATAAATATATTTTTGTTACTGTTGTTATTCTATTACAACGAACGGCTGGCTCTACTTATTCTTTGCTCGATATGGGAAAAGAAGAAAATTTATATAATATATAATATATATAAGAATAGGTATATATATATATATCACGCTGCAATAGAAAAGAAGACGAAAGAAAAGCGCATTTTCCGGTATTAGAGGAGCTTTTTTCCATTTTTTCGTAGCTCTTTTTTCGTTTACTAGATCGTGTGGGCAATATAGATTTTTATTATTTTCTCTTCCATTAAACTGTAGCAGGTGTAAAAAGTCTTTAAATATTATTCTAAAATAGGTTATTTTTTGTATTCAAGGTTGACTGATGTAATAATGTAAATAAGTCAAAATTTATACTTACATTGCAGTAACTGATTAATTTTTCACCAGAATAACTAGAGCAGTTTTTTTTGATACCAAAATTGGGCTGAATTTAAAATATTTTTTTTCATCGGTTGAATGACCAAGAAAAATTTGCTGAATCAGTATGATTGATGATCAGATACATAATAGAGGCACCGAAAGTAAAAAAAAAATCCAAAATTTCAATGTTATTAAAAAAATATTTTTTACAAAAAATTGTACCAACGGTATTAGTTGGTGCACGGAACAATATAAAATCATATTAATTCTATTGGTGCTGGTACTTGTGAAGAGTTGGTGCCAAAAGTTATCACTCTAACTGCAACTGCACAACTTCAAAAGTAACAGCACCAAAAGAATTAATATTATTTTGTATTTTTCAGTGCAACAACTAATAAAGTCGATCCAATTTTTTGTAAAAAATATTTATTTAATTTTTTTTCATTTGAGAATTGGTATTAACGAAAAAAATAATTAGAAACATGACAAGTCCTGCCCCCCAAAAAGTATTATTATTATGTATTTTTAAATGCTCTTAATAATGAAATTCGATTCTATTTCTCGTAAAATAATATTTATATTTCGCCTCTAATTTTCCTTCAATGCTTTTTTAATGATATTTATGTACCTTTTTTACCTTTTATCATTTCGTGTATCCACATATAACACCAATTATAACGTATATTATGTATCTTTCTTTTTCAACCAATTAAAGAATATTCTATACCTTCACCTACCTATCTATATAATATATATGATGGACTTGATAAAAACGTCTATGTACTCTTACATACAATATATCGTTTGCGTCTGCTGTGGAATCAATAAAAATACGCAAGAGTGAGCATATAGAAGCCATATTTATTATCTTAATAAGGCCAATTAGAGATGTCCCGAATAAAAAAAAAGACACAAAACGCTCACGCCATAAAGTGGCTGCTATCTTATAACTTTCAGATTCACGATTCACGACTCAAGTAGGTATCCAATAAATAAATATATCAATGTTTTTAAGTGCTCAAAATTTTGCAGGCGTTTCAAGAGTAAGCCTTTCAACTTTCAAAGGATAATATATATATATATATATATATATATATATATATATATATATATATATATATATATATATATATTTTTTTAACAAAAAAATAGAACCGACGTTATTAGTTGGTGCACTGAAAAGTACAAAATAATATTAATTCTATTGGTTCTGGTACTTGTGAAGTTGGTTCCAAAAGTTTTCAATCTAACTGCAACTGCACAACTTCAAAAGTAACAGTGCCAATAGAATTAATATTTTGTAATTTTTCTATGCACCAATTAATGTCGGTCCAATTTTTTGCATAAAGTATTCATTAAGCTGCTGTAATGTATTCTTTTTTTTATTATTTTTAATTGATTAAAACTTCGTATGTGGGCAGCTTTATAATATATAGTGTATCACTTACTTTCAGTTATTATTCGTTTTATTTGTTCTACTGTCGTCTTGTTTACTATCATAGTTGTTGCTTGTGTATTTCATTAATTAATTCTAGAATTAGTAGATTTATTCTCACAGCATTATCACTTTGACAAGCGTCTAGCACATTCTCGATTTGTGTCTGAATTCGACCATATAAAGCCGCGGCGATCATAGTAGTTCAGTCGGTTGAGTCGGCGGTGACAGTTTAAACGTGACATTTGGTGTCAGAAGTGGGATAAATGTTACAATATAATAAAAATTCCGTTTGGTTCAGGCAATCGATTCTCTTAAATTTAAAATCACCTTTGTGGTAATTTTCTTTGCTGTTACTAATACTAACAAGGCCATGTGATGAGGGTTCTTTATTGTTTTGTTCTCGAGTTATTTTCTCTCTTATCTCTTTTATTTGTTCTGTCTGTTGTCTGCGAAGAATACTTAATAATGTGTAATTGTTTCAAAAGAGCCCGAGTCGTGCAGAAATGTCGTTCTTCTAAAAATGGACTTTTCACATCAATGTCCATTCTTTTCCTGAAAGACTTGTTATATACACATACATCGGTGGTAAATATATTGGTCTGTCTGTACGAAACAATCTATTTCTGTCACGAAACAAATAAAAAGTAAGTAAGTATTTCTATATGTACTTCAGACAGGAACGTAGAAATAGTAAATGTGATTCGACAAATGAAATTCTTTGAATTACTGTACCTTTTTAAGAAGAGCAGTGACGGTTTTTATATATTGTATGCGATGCTAAGAACATTATTTCCTTTATAAAGGCGGCTTTGGAATGTAATGATTCGTATGTCTTTATTTAGTTACTGCATCTGAAACCTGTTACTTTCGGTATAATGGATAATAATTGAAAAGGAACTAAACAAATCCGAGCTAATTCATCTCGAAATTTTATAAAAATACATTCATAGAACTTATCCAAATTTTAATTTTCTTCATAGTTTTCATTATTTACTGAGCATAATAGAAATAAATTTAGATGCACCATTATTTCCCAAATCGCCTTAATCGGTGTTCCTCAAGGGTATGTTTGGTACCTCATGATTTTCCTTCATGAAAACTAACCTGTCCAAATTATTTTCATCCTATTAACCGGATCGGCTAATTATTTTTCGTTAGACATTTCTTGCTATAATTCATACTATGTAATTTTTGGGGCATTCGTTATAACATTGTTTCGAATTATAATTATTTTTGTTTATGAATTAATGAAATATGTTGAGTAAATTTGATGTGATTGACAAATGAACCAAGAATTGAGAAGAAGAAAAAAAAACATATGAAAGAGAATAAAAATTCTCCTGCGAAACTATATAATTACCTTATCATGTTATGTAAAACTTATTTCATTATTATGATATTATCCTGTCCTGTGAATATCGTTTACCTCATAATAAGAGTAGATAATGACAGCATGTACTTTCATACTATAGTTTCTAAAAATAAACTGAAGAATAATGAGAAGAGGGAATCTCATTTATATAATTGTATAATTGATTTAACCTTGAACGTAAAATGTATATGAATAATTTTACTATATACGCAAATTGTCGGAGGGTAAATAAAAAAAAGAATAGTAAATCAATTTCATAAATGAATAACAAAATAAACCTGTTTAAATAGAGGTAAATAAATGAAAAAGTTTGCTTTAAATAAGCATAATGATACTTATTATCAATATGTGAAGATAATACTCTACTCTATCCAATTTTTCAATTAAAATGCGTTCAAGGATGAATATGTGATTTGACATAGTTAGCGTAGTTGATCCCTTAGAAAGCTTACAACTGGGTCCTGGGTTTCACTCTTGTCCATGGACTTTTTATAAATTGATAAACAAAATTAAAAAAAAAAACATGTCTGATTGTTATAGAGGTGTGATATAATAATACTTTTAGAGAAAATAGCTATTCTTTGCTCTGAGAATAAAATGTCGGAGGACTGTACGCGCTTGCTATGGCAACTTGTCGCTGAAGATGTAGCTAATGGCTTCTCGTATTTTATGCAACAAGGTTTCCAAATGCTAAAATTAGCATTTAACAGAACGACACTTTTGCCATCAGTTAAATATATCAACGTGTAGCTGCTCTATTATTAGTTTACATTTACATTACCTAGCTGACCGACTCCTCAAAAGTAGGAGGTCTACAAATAATAATTCAACAACGATTTTGATGATCTTTTTTTAAAAATTTGAAAAATCAGCGCTGAAAATGATTCCATATTTAAATGTTTGGGGGTTTCATCAAGTTTATCTCTTCGAAAAATAAAAGCCCTTCAAATGATTCTGGCATACATGACCATGACTCACCCCACTACCACACAGCTAGCTCTGTTCAGTATAGATATAGCAGAGTAAGGACGTAAACATTTTTTTTATATTTTTTATAAGTTAGTGATTCCTTGCAAGTTTTCACTCCTGTCGGCACTCCTTATGACTACCTTTTTTTTCTTATCATCTTAACATCATCAAAGAATCTCTTCAATCGTCGTGTAAATCTCTTGCATTATATGTTTTGTTTTATAAACTTTTAGTGCATCAAGTCAATAAAGTCGATTCTAGTTTTTCTATTTATTTATCGTAAATATGCTACAGGCCCGAATAATACACTATAGATACGACGTATACTTTCCAGTTACGTCACACCAAGCCAGTCAGTACAGTTTTTACTCAGGTGGCGTGATTTGGGATTGCGGTGATTTTATATGCGCTGTTGCCGGCTTTTTGTGCTGTGGTTGGATTGTTTTTTTTTCTTTCTCTCAAATAGATGATAAACTGAATATATAATTATTATAGAAATGGAAATTCGAATGTTATTGTATGAAATTGAATAATTTAGCAATTATCATCATTATTATAATTGATGATTTCAATTAATTAAACGTTTTGGTAAAGTTGTCTATTTCATCATGCTCATCCGCATATCACGTGACTATTTATTGCAATTTTTATTCTATTAGCTATTACAAAAAATTTATGCTGAATGAGCATGTGGAAGCTTCTGTTAATTAATCAATGGTGTCTTGATTTTCTACTGATCGAAAGTTTAAATTTTCATCCAGAAATATTACATAATTTAGAAATATTTGTTTCAATTTTTTTTTATTGATACAAACATTAATTTTTCAATATAAATCAATCGATATAATACAAAGTATTTTGCTATTTAAAAAAAACTTTTCTCCTCCCCTTTCAAATGAATTCAAAATCATCAAAATCGGAGCTCGTTTAGTATATAAAAGGCGCGCACGAACCCAAAAAATAAAAATAAAGCGGACAGTCGAATTGTGTACCTCCTCTGTTCGGGGTTCGTCGGTCAAAAATGTTTAGTGGCGGGGTTTGTCGTTGAAGGTCACTGTTTAATATAATGATTTCCTTATGGCGTCAACGTTACACGTCAACATTTTGAGTACCGCCGGCTGTATTATATTGGATGAGCGCGCGTGCGCGCGCGCACAGGTATATTAATATTATTAGTACCAATTCGAAATAAAGGTGAAGGTCTTCATTATGAATGGCTTGACGCGGCGCGCTGAGCTAGAAGAGAGTGACGAGCCCACAAATGCAGCTCGCTGATTGGTTGAAAATGTATCGTACGATGTCTAGTTAGACGTGGTCTGATACTCTCTACTACATAAGTCGCGGGCAGGGGGGGGGTGGTAAGGGTTACTATCAGGTAGAATTGACCGACCGGGCAGAAAATTCATACATCTGCCTGTTTAACTGAGGTAATGGTGTTGAGTGCGGTGTTGTCGATGTGAGCGGAAATTCTTTATTTTAGCGAAATAATGATAGAACCTTGGTTTTTAGTAATGAATAAAACTGTAAAAGAAATTGTAATTAAGCTTTCCCTGTTCGTGTCAATAATATTGAAATAATATGACGATATTTTCAAAATTTCAATATTATTTATAGGTAATTGTCAATTTTTTGTGTCAATTAAAGCTTTTTACAATAATTGTGCACTGTTATCAGTTGAGTTCAATGTTACTGCTTATTATATGAAATATTGTCATTTATGTTGATAAACTAATACTTATCTTGAGGTGGTTTTAAGTGTTTCGATAATTTTGAAACAGAAGAAAGTTGAAGATAAATTTTATACCTAAATATTTTTTTACAAAAAATTGAGCCCACTTTATTAGTTAGTGCACTGAAAAATAAAAAATAATATTAATTCTATTGGTTCTGGTACTTTTGAAGTTGGTGCCAAAATTTTTCAATCTAACTACAATTGCACAACTTCAAAAGTACCAGAACCAATAGAATTATTATTATTTTGTATTTTTCAGTGCACCAACTAATAAAGCCGGTTCATTTTTTTGTAATAAATATTTATTTCACACTTTTGAGTGTATCATTTTCTTTAATTCTGCCGTCTCTGATTTTCAATTTTCGAGAAAAATTGCCCCTCCTCCCCCTTTGGGGGAAGTTTTGGAGCGAAGGGGCATGTCTAATATTGAATTTTCTTTCAATGGGACCAATTTTCAATCCTCCATTTTCAATTGAAAAAAAAGTCGGTCAAAAATGAACTTGTGAAGTAAAAAGTAAAAATTTCTTATAAAAGATAAAACTTTATAATTTTGATATCATATCTACTATAATAACAATTTCCTGTTATTATTTAATCAGATTTCTTTTTATCACATACCTGGAAATGGCTATAATTATATCACCTGATCTTTCAAACCCTCTACTCTTCTTTTGATAATGTTTGGCATTTGACAGATTTTTTCCACTGTTCACTAATGTTTGTTCTGATAAATTAACAAGAAAAAGAGAATTATAATCGTTGAAGCTTCCATTTTAACTAAATATAAAGCATTTACCTGATGAATAATATCTAATCTGGTTTCAAATAATTTTATTTCTAGAAACTTTCTTCCAAAAGACAAAAACAACTAAAAATTATTGTTTGGGTACTGCTGTTGGAAATTCTTGCAGCACACCAGCCAAGTATATGTATTATCTAAAAAAGTGGTGTTATGCCATATCGTGGCAATGTTGTCATATTGTACAATTTCATCCTAACTTGAGGATAAATAATTTGAAAAGAAAAATGTAATAATAAATTAACAGTTATTTTTTGCGTAGTATTTTTCTGTAACATATTTAATTATAATATGTAGGTATATAAATTAATGGATTATAGTAAATCTTTTCATTTCAAAAATATGTCACACTCTCTTTACCTAAGACAATATATATTTAGTTTACACAAATATTTATTGTTGTAAAATTTTGTTTGTTTAATGAGATAAATTATATGGAATTTGAGATAGGTATATGTATATAAATATATATATATATATATATTATATAAATGAGATAGTTTATGATGAAAAATACTTCCTATTACACGTTTTATTTTTACTACGTTTTGGAAAGTTGATGACGATATTATTTATTATATTGACATAAAATATAATAGGTACACAAAACAACAACTAACTACTGTTGTTCATCTTGAAGTATTTATTTGAGCTAACGCTGACTCCTTCGGAAGTTTGAAGTTTGAAATTATTCATTCTGCTTGTATCACCGACAATGGTTGTGTTCGGATGAGTAGTTAGATGATTGAATGTTCAAACTACAGCAGTAAAATTCACACATAATAAATTAATCATTCTTTGAAAAATTGTTTGGTTTCTTATAAATGCAACATAAAAAAATGATAACTGCACAAAATAAATTTAAAGATGAAAAGATGGTTTTGTTTATATTCAAAAAGATTTTGTAAATAGGTATTTAAAAGAACTTTTTTTCTGAAAGGCTAAATAACAGATTACCTGCTTTAATTGAAGTTAAATTAAAATGATTCAAAATTCGAATAAGTGCACCATATATGTATTTTCGAAAGCTAGGAACCGAGTAAAAAGAGTTTACTTTCTGCTTTATACCGATATCCTGATGATGAAAAAAATATTTTTCTAACAACAGTCGGCAAAGTAGGTACCTACTACATTCATATACAGGGTGGTCGGAATTATAATGGAGAAACTTTAACAGCGTATTCAGCAGAAAAAAAAATTAAAAAAGTTCATATAAACTCATCCTCAAAAACGCTTTGTTTTGGAGATAAGGGATGTTGAAATATTGCAAAAAATCGTTTTTTCTTATTTTTAAAGAAATTCTCCTAGATTTTGCTTTCAAACTTAGTAGGTATTATCACCACTTAAAAACAAATTTATAGCACGATTAAACACTTGTTTTTGTTTTACCAGTGGCGTTCGTGAGACCGTTTTAACTATTTTAAATAATAAAAAAAAGTTCGCCAATGGTTTATCGCAATTTTGTTAACTAATTTAGATATCCTGATCAATTCTAAACAAAAATGGTATCTCTAGTCTTTTTGCTAAAACGAAGCTTTTTCTAGAAAAAAAATATTTTTGTTTGCATGTGCACCTAACATCTTAGGTTTGGAAATGTGATGTAAATGAAAACGAATTGAAATAGCGCGAATTATCTTAATTTAACTTGCAAACCTCAGATATTAGGTGCACATGCAAACAAAAATATTTTTTTCTCGAAAACAGTTCGTTTTAGCGAAAAGACTAAAGAAACAATTTGTGTTTAGAATTGATCAGGATATCTAAATTAGTTAACAAAATTGCGATAAACCACTGGCGTCCATTTTTTTATTATTTAAAATAGTTAAAACGGTCTCACGAACGCCACTGGTAAAACAAAAACAAGTGTTTCTCATGCTAAAAATTTGTTTTTAATTGGTAATAATACCTACTAAGTTCGAAAGCAAACTCTGGAAGAGTTTCTTTAAAAATAAGAAAAAACGATTTTTTTCGCAATATTTCAACACCCCGTATCTCCAAAACGAAGCGTTTTTGAAGATAATTTTAAATGAACTTTTTTAATTATTCCTTTCTGCTGCATACGCTGTTAAAGATTATCCATTATAATTCGAACCACCCTGTATATTATATAATATCGTATCTGACAAAAATATAAAATAACTAGAGCAACTGAAAAAGGGGATGAAGGATGAAGTGTTGTTGGTAAAATACCCTTCACGAAATGACTTTTTGTATATTATATACTTTTATATATACTTTGGGTCTTATTGCGATTCTAGATTCACGCGGAAAGCTTGGAAAATAAAACCGTTTAAGAGATATACATATATATATATATAGATGTACTGTAGATATATTTATACGGATATATATTTGAGTATTTTGAAATTGCTTTCTAAATATATAGTCCTTATGATGATAAGATGTACTTTATTTATATCATTATTACATAGAACGTTTTGAGGTTATGTTTGATATAATAATACACTCTGTCACCATGTAGCTTAAATTTTATGATTTCAACTTCCCGAGTTTGTTTTTTGAGACCGACAACCCAACCGGAGGAGGTGTAAAATTCGATTATTTGTCTGAATGTTTTGTTTTTTCTAGATGATCGCGCCTTTTTTCATGTTTCTTTTTTCATTTTAAAGAGGACTATTAAGAGATGCTCTCATTGAAAAGAAAAATCGAAATACATGTTCTTCTCTTAAAGGGGGTTGTAGGGGGCAATTTTTCTGGAAAATCTAAAATCTAAGACGGTAGAATTAAAGATGAGACAATATCCGGAAATGTTTAAATTGAAAATTTGAAAAACGAGTTACGGTTTTCGAGTTACAGCAATGGTAAAGACTGAAATATGTGTATTGTCGCTCTGTGGAGGGGGCATTTTTTTTTCGAAAATTGGAGATATGAGACGGCCAATTTAGAGAAGTGATTATATGTAGCAACATTCAAATTGGCCATTTTTCAAATAAAGTTACGGTTTTCTAGTAACAAGTACAAGCCAAGAATATACCTACATGGGTAATAGGATAAGTACGATCTTCTTTGGTATTATTGAACGTTCAACGATTTTCATGACTAATATTATCTGCACTTAAAAGTGTGAAGTAAATATTTTTTACCAAAAATAGCACTGATTTTATTAGTTGGTGCACGGACAAATACAAAATAATATTAATACTATTAGGGCCAAAAGTTTTCTATCTAACTACAACTGTACAGGGTCTTTGATTATATTTACGTGGCTATCTGTAGTCTTTATTTTTGAAGACAGAAAAAAAATGTTTTATATAAAAATTGTAGTTTGTTTTTCATATTATCTTTTGAAATTATTAGTAAAAAAATATGGCAACTTAAAAATACAGGCAACTTAATTTTTTTTAAATGGAGCACTCTGTATGTACTACAACGAAAGATCTTTTTTTATTTTAAATATATAAATATATTGATGATATTTGGGTGAACCAAGAAAGCCATGGAAAAAATAGAATAAATAAATGAATTTATAAAGCATAGCACTTTTATTGTTTCCATGGTTTTCTTGATAGAAAATATGATTTTTTTGCAATTTATTTTATGGTTTAAGCTAAAATACCTCGAAAATTATTCTAAATATCATCAGAAAATTCCTTGTAGCGCATAATATACAGGGTGTTTCATTAAAAAATTAAAGTTGCCTATATTTTTTCCATTTTTTTATTGCGATATTTTTTTATTGATAATTTCAAAAGATAATTTGCAAAACAATCTATTATTTTTTATACGAAACATCTTCAAAAATAACGGCTCAGAATATAAATATAAATATAATCAAAGACGATGTACAACTTGAAAATTACCACTACCAATAGAATTAATATTATTTTTTTTTTATATTTCACTGCACCAATTAATATAGGCGCTCCTATTTTTTGCTACAAATGTTTTATATCTCTTTTGAATTGAGTAATAATTGTGTATATTCGTTCAAATTACGTACTGACTGTTAAAAACATAATAGATGTCATTTGAACAGAAAATGTGGTGTATTAATGTCTTTATGTATTTTCATTCTGTGTGGAAAATTCGACAGGCGTAAATTGATATTTGTTAGGGAGGAGGTTTTGCAAACAAATAAACCATCAGATATATACTTACTGGGTGGTGTAGCAAACAAACTTCCCCCAAAGGAGGTGATGGGGGAATTTTTCACGAAAATTGAAAATTTGAGACGGCAGAATTAAAGAAAATCCTAAATCCGGAAATGTTTAAATTGAACATTTTTAGAAATAATTATTCGTTTCCGCGTTACAGTCTGAAATATGTTTTCAGCTATGTAAAGGGGGCGTTTTTTTTTCTTCAGAAAATCAAAAATTTGAGACGTCCAAATTAAAGAAGAGATAATATTCAGCATCAATTGATCTTGACATTTTTCAAAAAAATCATAGCTTTCCCATTTACAGAAGTGGGAAACTCTGAAATCTCTGAACAAGTAAGAGTAACGCATTATTTTCTTTGGCGAACGTTACATGATTTTGATGACTAATGATACACTCAAAAGTGTGAAATAAATATTTCCTTACAAAAAAATTTAACCGACTTTAATAGTTGATGCACTGAAAAATACAAAATAATATTAATTCTTTTGGTGCTGGTACTTGTGAAGTTGGTGCCAAAAGTTGTCAATCTAACTGCAACTGCACAACTTCAAAAGTAACAGCACCAATTGAATTAATATTACTTATACTGTATTTTTCAGTGCACCAACTAATAACTTCGGTTCACTTTTGTGTAAATAAAAAAAATATATTGTTCAGTTTCGAGCAAGAAAACATTAATAATAAATGGTAAACATCCTGTATATTTACGATATGTGTGAGCGTAACGCCCATACTTTAGCTCCAATTTTCTCACATAATATATAATTTTCAACAATTAAAATATTGTTTACCACGTTTCCATTCATTTTTTGTTGTATCTCCCACTTCATGAGATAATTGAAAATAATTACGTTTAAGATGGCTTTTTTTTTCGTCACTCACTTTTCTTGTTTACTAGTAGTTGTGTAAAAATAGATTGAAATAAATAATATACAATAGTAAAAAAATTGCCTCCAGATGTTTGTTCATTATTAAACTACTTAGATATAATAATAGTAGTATGTAGTTTAGTGAATATTATTTTACGTTCACTGAAGGTCAAAACAATCGTAACAAGTATATATATCTATTGATAGATTGTGGAAATCTAGAATGTGCTATAAATGATTGAAATTAATTATTATTTGCTTGAACTCAAGTTAGCCCTACTACACCTTATAAAGAGATAAAGAAAAGAAAGTAACGCTTATTTAGTTTTTTCACGTTAACGTTGAAACTCATTTCCATCTAAAAAATAAACCTGTACAGCTACCTTTGGAAATAATGAACCCGTTTGTTGGTTTATATATCTGATTTTATCACTTGTGAGATGAGTTAACAACGTTGGGGTCCACTAAAACAAGGGGATGCTAGGAGTTATACTTTTCACAAATAATCGCAAATAAATATTTTTTTTAAAACAGACTTCATCGAAATTCTTAAAGCCTTGTGTTACACCCTGTATATACTATGTACTCTTTTGTCTATTGGTTATGAAATTGTAACATATTTTATAACGAATTTACGATCCTATATACATACATATATGTATACCATATCTCTCGTCTGTTATATATGTCTTCCTGCAGTATGTAATGTTGTAAATATAGGTGAGTATCTAAGAATATCTATAAAATTCTATAAAATAGAAAAATTGTAAAGTTGTCTGCCGTTTGTTTCCATTTTCTGTCTGTATCTATATAAAACGTAAATCTTATTAACGTATATGGATTTATATGGCTTATATATCGATTACTTATTCTTTTTTTTGTAACTGACTCTTATCTGAAACTAGTCAATCCAGTTGGTGTTGCCATATTTTAAAGAACAACACAAACAAACCTTAACAGATTTTGTATTCTTGACTGGTTTTATAATAAATAAAAAGATGTTCTTGGGGATGACATTTGTAATTGATGGCTATGAAATCTTTCCTGTTTTTGGCTAATTTATTCTAAATTCACGATTTTTGCCCTGAAGAAGAGAATAAATATTCTCGAAAGCTCGGCTTCAATCAAAGAATTTTATTGAATATATGACTGCATCCCCAAGAACATCTTTATATATATATATATATATATATATATATATATATATATATATTCAACGAATTTTGTTCATATCCACTAATTAATCATAAATGAAAGGTTGCATGGTTTCTGCATCAATCAAACACAACAAACTGGGGGTAAATGCATTTATTCTAAATGATATTTATATTTATTATTCATTGCTGAATCTAAAGGGGGTTGTCATCTGAAATGTGTTGTTTGCAAATATATATGTATACGGAACAGGAAATTTCTGAATAATTTATAACGTTCAAATTCAATACTCGATAACTCCATTAGTTGGAAGTACATGTTCACGATATATATCTATATATACCGAACTGCGATACAGGAATTATTATTTTATCAAATCGCATGTTTTCTGATTCAGCAACATATTTAAGGAAAACGAGGCTACAACAATGTGCTGAGAATGGTGGAAGGTATATCTAAATTATTTTTGTGATACATAATACCTTGGCCTGTGCGATTCCCAGATCTTACTCCTAGAGATTTTTACCTTTGGAGATGATGCTTGGAATGAAAAGTTTACAGAGATTGTTCAACTATAATATTGTGAAAAACAGTATCTTGAAGGCTTCCTTCGTTGCTTATCTTATTTTTGAATACCGTTTATATTAATAAAAATATCGAAATATGTCTCGTTGGTGGACTTAGATCGCTTAAAAAATCAGTGGCTTAGATAGCAAAAAAGTTTAAGTAAATTGCACACATCTCTGATTCACCCTGTTATATATATATATATATATATATATATATATTATTGCATAGTCATATTATAGATTCTGCCATTGTTCTTTGAGCATGTGAGAACTATCTTTTAATTAACTAGTTTGAACTTATCAAAAAAGGTCAATTATTCAATTTAAACATTTCTCGTTTATTGAATCAAAACCTACGTCAAAAATGATATAAATATACGAAATTGATTCGTTAATGAGAAAAGTTTTGGAATACTTTCTATGTAAGAGTAAATGAAAATATTAACAAGATGAATTGGACATACTTAGTTAGTAGACACTCTCTCATAATAATTTTATACTGTACAAACAACATCGCATACTGTGAACAAACACTACACCTTCGCTTATGGAAACGAATGTCATTGCGCAGCAAATTGACATGTTTCGATGTTGCAACAATGCTCTTAGTTAGGGTAAATGCCGATTCCATGACATATAAATGTGAGGCAAGGTTTAAATTTTTTTTAAAAATCAGCTGGGGAAAAGTCTGAAATATGTGTATTTTCGCAGCGATATTTTGGGATCTCTGAATAATAAGAATAATATACATGGGTAATAGGATAATAAGTCCAATCTTATTTGGTATTAGTGAACGTTCCAACAATTTTCATGACTATAATGTTACACTCAAAATTGTGCAATAAATATTTTCAATAAAAAATTGGACCGACTTTATTAGTTGGTTCACTAAAAAATACAAAATAATCTTATTTTCAATTGGTGCTGGAACTTTTGAAGCTGTTGTTTCACCCTGTTGCTATGCGAACTTGGCTAACAACACACTGCAATATGTCTAGATATATAATGCCAGCGTTGGTATTGGCTCGAAAAAATGTATCAAAATTTGAATGTTACTTACAGAACAGAATCTAAAACAGCGGAAAAGCTCAAGTTCCCCCATAATTAACAGAATACCTTATAATAGTCGTTTTCCTCCTGGTGTTGAGAAGGGCCCCACAATGAAGAAGTATGTAAGGGTAATATGAATAAAAAGCACTTTGCAAAGATTCTGATTAAAAATGTAGCCTGAATGAAGGAATTTTATTCAAGCGTTGAACACGAGAAGAAGAGGGGGGTTGTATAGAGCCATAATGTAACATCGCTCACAAAACAGTTATCAAATTTCCAAAAGCAGATGTAAATTATTCAAGTGAGAGATGTAAGACGGAAAGAAGGCGTAAAAGGAAATCGGACAGAGAATTAATGCTCCTGCCATTATAGAAAGTTTGTAAAAAAAAAGGAGTTTTAAGGCATATTTTATTCTAAAACTTGGGGGATGTAATTAGTGCTTTAGGTTGTTTAAATGTAATATAGGCAATACTATATACCTATCATAGAAGAAATAATCTGCTAAAACATTACGAAATTATTCAAATTTACTACTTCAAAACCATAAAATCAAGAAGAGCGTATCACGTATAACAGAAGTTCATATTATTGTCAAACAACTGATGTCATTACAATTACTATTGTCATTGAAAACGAACTGGTGGAGGAATTTCAGTTCCAGCAGGACGGTGCTACATGTCATAACGCCAACGAAA
This sequence comes from Crioceris asparagi, assembly GCA_958507055.1. NCBI lineage: Eukaryota > Metazoa > Arthropoda > Insecta > Coleoptera > Chrysomelidae > Crioceris > Crioceris asparagi. The sequence continues at coordinate 707,536 of OY293832.1, forward strand.
CCTCGATGTTATTGCACACGAACACGGTTTGGTGTGAGAAAAATTATATTTTGAGTAACGTACATGGAGCTTTGTGTTTGAGCAATTATTAATTGGGGAAAATATCTAATAACACAGCTAACAGCTATTTTTGAGATTAGAAATCGGTTTCGGAATTATTAAAAGTTCCAACAACAAAGCGCCATTCGTGTGTGTATTCATTGTTGGTTTGTTTGTTTGTTTGTTTGGGAGAAGACCTTTTCTCGCTATTTTGTCGCAATTGAATATAAGGTGAGTGTATGTATGCTGCCTTCCTCTATCTCTGTTTCTAATTTCCTGGAGTTGATTGATCGAATAGTAGAGACAAAACTAAAGTTGGTTACTACTATGAATGCATTTACTTTATCAATATAAAGCTCGAAGCAACTAAGTTGAGAATATTCGATTGAACAAGAAAATTAGATGATGTTTTTTTTTTCGTATCCACTTTGTGTCAGTACCTATTGTCTGGAATTTCTCTTGCGGTAATTATTGTATTTCTTCTTCTTGGATATGTGTTTTCTAGTCTTTATTTTAAAGATTGCATTTCACATAAATTGGAAATACGCATATCGCACATATTTCAGAATTTACCATTGCGAAACTCGGAAACCGTAACTCTTTCGAAAAACTGTTCAATTTAAAAGTTTCTGAATATGTGGTCCCCTTTATAATTTTCAAATCTCGAATTTTCAATTTTCAGAAAAAAATTGCCCCTTCCACATAGCTAAAACACATATTTCAGACTGTAGCGCAGAAACGTATGATTATTTTTAAAAATGTCCAGTTCAAACATTCCCGGATATGAAATTTTCATTAATTCTGCCGTCTCGGATTTTCAATTTTCGAAAAAAATTGCCCACTCCACCCCCTTAGGGGGCGGTTTTTGGGGAGAATGAAATTTTGGATTTGATTTTTCTCAATATGGGACCATTTCTGAACTATCCTCTGTCAAATGAAACAAAAATCGTCTAAATCGGAGTACCTTTACTATACGCAAAACGCGCAAATAGCCATAAAAAAAGCAAACATACAACCGATTTGTATACACCTCCTCCTTTTTTGAAGTCGGTCAATAAAATATCTAGCATCGCTATCGTACTTTTAAAGCTTTCATATCTTATGGAATTTATTGCCTATAAATACAATTACTATAGGTTCCACATAATTATTGATCATTTTTTTCTATAAACTTTTAGGTCTACCCACCTATTATATCATGATTTCATCCATTAACCCTTACCTCTTCATACCGAAAAGTTTCTTCTCCCACATCTCAACGTCTTGATACAATGCGCCACCCTCTATTTACATTATAATCTCGAAAGTTTTAACTTTACCCTGTCTTCATTGTTTTATACATGCATACGTTGGTTATTATGTTTTAGCATTATACTAGGTATAAATATATATATATATATATATATATATATATATATATATATATATATATATATATATATATATATATATATATATATATATACTCGTTGGTGGAAACATAGGTAGGTACATGTGTTTAATTAATATTAATTACGGGGCGAAACCGCGCTCTCGAAAACTTTAGTTGTGTCCTGATAATTAGCTAAGCGAACGAACAACTTTCTCTTCCAAACCAGGAACTAACTAAACCTAACCTCCAAATATTCCGGCTCTGGATTATCCCAAACAACAACAACATGCTGCCAAAGTCAATATACCTATCCATATACGGTAAAAAAAAAACAGAAAATATATACTTTCAATTCAATAAAATGTTTCTTATTCATATTGACTTCTGAAACAAATAAATATTTTTTCTCGGAAAAAAGCTTCTGCACTGAAGAATACAAAATAATATCTCTTAATTCTAAAAGTATTGGCATTTTTGAAGTTGAGCCGTATTATAGCCAGAGCACCAACTAAAATTTTATTATAATAGGAGGCTGGCCAATTCCGGTAATGTTGCTAAAGAAACATGGTCTATTGTGAATGACTTGAGAAATAAGACCTCACCATCTAACACAATCTCTATTTCACCCGAGAACCTAAATAATTACATTGTAGATGTAGCAAAAAATTTAAAGAACACCATAACTCCTTCCGATGACCCCCTCTCATTTTTCTTCCTAAGGCTAATATGAATTTACACAGTTTCTTCTTTACACCCGTAGTCTTAGCAGAGCTTAACAGTACAATTGATGACATTAAAAACAAATCCTCATCTGGAGCTGATGGGCTTACTCTGAAAATGTTCTCGAACCTGCCGGAATGCACATTGAACCATCTTATCACTTTAATTAACAAATCATTCCAAAATGGAGTTTTCCAAAACTGTCTTAAGACTGCAATAATTATTCCTTTTCATAAAGGAGGAGATAAAGATCAAGCTTCAAACTATCGCCCAATTGCACTCCTTCCCACAATATCAAAGATCATCGAAAGTTTGATTAAAAAAAGGCTTCTATCTTTTCTCTTTAAATATGATATACTCTCTACCCATCAATTTGGATTCTAAGTAACAAATGCACAAATGATGCCATGTTTTCTCTCTTTAATAATCTTTATTCAAACCTGATCAACCATCATTCTATAGCAACAATTTTCTGTGATTTCTCTAATGTTTTTGATTGCGTAGATCATAATATATTAACTAATAAATTGCAGTACTACGGTTTCAGAGGAGTGTCTCTCGAATGGTTTAAGTCGTACCTCAACAACAGGAATCAGAACGTGATTGTTGATACGTCGATGTCTTCTTGCAAGCCAATTGAATATGGAGTGCCTCAAGGTTCAGTACTGGGCCCTATTTTGTTTCTGCTTTGTATCAACGACATTTTGCTAGTCTGGACATTAGCGGTGAAATCTGCCTCTTTGCGGATGATGCTGATGATCACGTGGATCAACCCGGATATTACGACACATTATAGAACTGTATCTCGAGACTTAGTCACGATTAAATCTTGGTGCGATTCAAATCTCCTATGCCACAACGTTTCTAAAACAAATCTTTTGTGCTGAATAACACCACTATTGAGGCCGTTGAATCTGTGGAAATCTTGGGGCTTATTGTAGACAACCGTTTAAAATGGGACTTGCACATCGATGCTTTATTAAAAAGGTTAAGTGCTGCCTGCTTTGCGCTGAGATCAGTTTCCAAGGAGCTCAACTTGTCTACTTCTAAAACAGTCTATTATGTCATTTTTGAGTCACTCCTCCGATACGCCCTTCCATTCTGGTTTAAATGTTGTGCGACGCAATTTGAACGTATTTTTAAACTGCAGAAGAGAGCTGTTCGGTATTCACTGAGACTTAGCAGCAGGACTCACTGCCAGGATTACTTTAAAAAATTTAAAATATTAACTCTTCCGTCCCTATTCATATTTGAATCTGTATTCTTAATTCGACAATAAAGCATTTCTCTCTCTCTCTCTCTAATAAAGTCGATCCAATATTTGTTGTGGGAAAAATATTTATTTTTGTTGATTATTTTTTTTGTCTCAACCAGAAAACACAGTAGGTACATATTGCAACAATAGCTGGTAATTGGAATTGGAAAGTTTTCCAAACAAAAAAAGAACAACAAACCAACGACTGTCATTTGCACACAAACACACGGAACAAAAAAATACAATTAAAACAGTTGACACTAGATGGGGCGCATTGGTGGAAAACAATTGACCATGTCAATAATACAGTCCAAACAATTTTCGAAATTAATACACATAGCGATACGTATACAGGGTGGTCCTTGGAAAACAGTCCAGCAAGGTTTATGGCTTTGTATTTAAAAATTAAAAAAAAATCCTTGGCCTCGTATAATCTTATTTCCAGGGATTTGCACATGAATTCCGACAATGTAACATCAACATCTCAGCGGAGGCGGCTTGCACAATAATTACAATTTTCAAATTGTTTGAAAGGGCGTCAAATTTTCTATCAAATTTGTGAATTTTGCTACTAATTCTAGGATGTAACCATGATGGTACGGGCCTATCTGCTTGTGTCTCATTCTCAAAAAAGTTGCTGTTACTCTTGCACATTAATTGTTTGTAAAATACAATTCAATAATTTTAACTGAAAAAAGTTAAGTGTACGGTTCAGAGGGATTTATTCTATATTCACATACAAATCCGTAAACCTTGCTGGACTCTTGTTTTCGATAGGCCACCCTGTATATACATGTTTCTCCGCGGTGAAAAGTAGGTAGGTGAAGCTGTTCCTGGATGCCTCGATTTCCGCATCCATATGTATGTATAGGCTAAATTGGTTTTGGTCTATCGCAATAGACCACAGAAATGGGCAATTGGTTGAGGGTTTAAAATATCATATCTGCTACACATATTGTCCATTTCGAGGTTAACCCTATTACTTAAATGATTGCTTTCCACAATAATTCACTATTTCAGCAGATTTGATGTATTGAATGCAATATATAAATATATAATATAAATATATAAGTGCGCCTATGTAAGATAAATATTTTTCACCAAAAATTGGAGCCACCAGCACCAATAGAATTAATATTATTTTGTATTAGGTAAATTTCTTATAGAAATGTACCTATTGCGATCGTTCACACTTTTGAATTTCGAAAAAAATTCAACGGCATGTTGTTATATGTCTATAAGTTAGTCCAAAAAAACATTTGGTTCAAAAGTTTATATATATATATATATATATATATATAAAATGAATTGTAAATTCTTGACTGTCTAATTAATGATGAATTTTTGACTGCAACCCCAATCATTAAAAATTCATTATATATATATATATATATATATATATATATATATATATATATATATATATATATATATATATGGGATATTACGACATTTGTTAACATGATAGAGGTCGCAGTTTTGGAGGTATCAAGTTCAAATTTGCTACAAAAATCAATCTCCCAAATATCTCGGTCGAGTTCGTTATTGGGCAATATCGGGTAAGTAGTTTCAAAATGGCGACTATTCAAACATTTAAAAAAATTATCAAAAAAGAGCCGTAGTATAAATATCATCAAAAATAATTTTAGGTTATAGATATAATCAGTACCTACAACTTTTATTCAAAGCAATTTTTCATAGAATATACAGGTAAAAAAATAAAAATTAAAATTAATAAAGAAAAATAACAAATATTGATAAAACATGAACGCTCAATATAAATTTTATGTAATTGTACATTTTCTGGAGATATTAATATAGACCCTGAATAAAAAAATATATAGTATATTTATTGAAAAGAAATAGACGAAAAAAAATTCTGCCTTGAAGTGGAACTCGAACCCTGTCTGCGCTTTATATTCAACAGCCAAAACAAAAACCTCTAACCGCAAGGCTATGACACATACGACAACTTTATGTAATAACATGTAGGTATACCAATGAAAAGGTTGTCCAAATTTCAATTCAATGAATTTTGAAAAATTTAGTGTAGCTCGAAAACCGTAAATCTTTTGAAAATATTCTCATTTTGAACGTTTCCGGTTATGGTCTTATCTTTAGTACTGCCATCTCAGATTTTCTATTGAAAAATTGACCCTTCTAACCCCATTCGGAGGCGGTTTTTAGAGGGAAGGAGATTTTGGATTTGAGTTTTTCTAAATATGGAACCATTTCTCAACTATCTTCTTTCAAATGAATCAAAAATCATCAAAATCGGAGCAAGTTTACTATGAAAAACGCGTGAAAAAAAGCAAACCTCCTCCTTTTTTGGAAATCGATTCCAAAAACTATTGTAGGTAATCGTCTAAAATGTTGTTATGTTTGTCAAGTGCCAAGATTATCTCTCAAAAAGCATGAATAAATTTTTTGTTGCTTTTTGTTTTATTGTGAAACATGTTTCACGTGTTCAAGACTGTGGCGCTAAAACGGCTCAATCGATTGTGATCTTGATCTTGTCGAAAACATTGGGGCGGCCTATATTTTCTTATGTATTTATGTGTGAAATAATTATCTAATATCATAGTGACACAAATTAGAGACATTCGACACCATCGATTTTTACATATCACAGACATGTGATCGCAGCAAACTCTTGTTGTCGCCTAAACTAGGTATAGGTATATCTTATTTTGTTTTGGTAAATTTTAATCACAGTAAAACGGGGAAGTTTTAGAGCATTGTAAACTTTGTTGTTACGATGTTAGGACACATTCAGCGATGTGGAAGCTCTATAGGTACGTACATACGTACGTACGTACATATGCTTATTTCTTATTGTATAATGAAGGTACACACACTTAAATTAATACAAACATTTACACATAGAGGGCGTTCAGTGTTTGTTGATAAGCAGTTGTTGCATCATCTTAGATGTTTACTTTTCCAACAGACTGCTTCAAGTTTACATGCAAATTATTGCCTTTAAGCTTATAAAGCTTAACGACTTTCCTACCGCTTTCACATGAGTTTCATCTAAAATAAAAATCGTTTGACCATCAATCAATATAGACAAACAACGGTATTGGAGGAACATTTCGAGAAGCTTTTAAAACAACTAGTAGTCGAAATTCGTCCGTGTTTCATTAGTTTTTTTTTAATTCAAACGTTAATGAGTTTTTTTTGTCAAAGATATAAAAATTGCATATAATTTTTGCGAATTTTGTTCTATTACGTCAGTTGCAAGCTTTTACAAAAACGACATTAGCGTGTGTTGTTTGATTAATTCCTTATAATACATACGAAATTTAAAATGTAGTGTTCAGAAAACACAAAATGACAGCTAGTCATTTATTTTATAATAGAATGCATTGTAATGTTTCGACCTAACGCCGGTAATATTTTACTTTACAAAATGAAGAGAATGCTGTCCTTTCACAAAAGTGACTTCAGATTCGAAATGTTTGGCATTGCAAAATCTGTGTTGTAAATGCATCAATCCACTATAAAAAGTATTAAAATTTCATGAAATGACATTTAGGTGCGCATTTAAAATCCCTCAAAATAATATTACATCACTTTGTATACACAATATTTAAATTTGCGTTTGACCCAGGACAATTTGACAGCTCTGACTCGTTGATTTCACATGCAATTGGGTTCATTATGCAACACACAATACACTTCTACCACGTAAACCCCATTTTTTTAAAAATTTAATTTAATTTAAAATATTAACGCATAATACATGAACATTTTTTACCATCACATATTAATATGTGGATTATTTTACCACATAAATTTGCTCCATAAGAGATTTGGAAAAAAGAATACACGCCAGGTAATTTGTAGTAATTTTAGAAAGTTAAACGACCAACTTTCTTCTTTGTTGTTTCTCTTTCCGCGAAAAGGAGGGGAATGTTAGAATCGACTGTTTCCTTTTCCTAATTTGAATATACAAACATTAAGAAAAGCCTCTGCCCCACAGGAACAAATACAAGTACCTAATAAAAGAAAGCCGAAAAGCTAAAACACAAAAGATCACTCTTTTAACCTTACAAAAGATGAAGAAGAAAAAAACAACCAAGAGATGAATAAACTCGGAACTCATTTCCTTGCAAGCCGACATCTCGACCACAAACAATGAACTAACTGTAACTTTTTTTTTGGTCCACTTCTCTATACAGGGTGATTGTTGAGTTATTGTGCCGTGTTATCGATTACATAGAACAATGAATAAAATGATAAAATTTATACTCTTTGATATAAGAGTCTCGATAATGTTCAAACTTGAATTTAATGAATAACAGTCGAATCACTAGTATCAATAATAGATATGTTATTTATTTATTTAAACACAACAAAAAAGTTGTTTTAATCCTAACTCATTCACTGCTATTACTAGGTTGATCAAGAAATCAAATAATGTCCCTAAAAGTACGCATATCTTTGTTCCATCCCTCCAAAAATCGCTGGATGGGTCAATTTTTCACGAAAATCGAAAATCTGTGGCGGCAGAATTAAAGATTAGACAATATCCGGAAACTTTTAAATTGTTTTTTTTTTCAAAAGAGTTTCGGTTTCTGAGTAACAGTATTGTTAAAATCTGGAATATGTGTATTTTCATCATCTGGAGGGGATATTATGTTTCGAAAATTGGGAACCTGAGACGGCCAAACTAAAGATCAGATTATTTGTAGCAACATTTGTATTGAACATTTTTTCCATACAGTTACGGTTTTCGAGTTAGAGCAGGGCTGAATTAATATTATTTTGTATTTTTCAGTGCACCAACAAATAAAGTCGGTTCAATTTTTTGTCAGAAATATTTATATTATAAATTTTTCGTCTCTAAATCTCTTGTGGAGAATCAATAACCCATTTCAATGTGTTCCTTCTACCCCCATTTTGGTATCACCCTGTATATATTATATCTTTTTAATCACCAACAGACAAAATGACAAATTAGAAATTAAACGTAAAATGTTGAGGAAGAGAGATAGAAAAAAAAGACGCTCCCTTTTCTTTTGTTGGTGGTTGTGGTAAATAATGCCTTCCAGGATTAATTCTCAAGTATATTATATAAAATAATACTTTATTAAAAGGAGAATTATTATTATTTTAATGACTTTGAGAAAACATTTTATCCGATAATGTTATCAGAGAGGGACTGGCAAGGAGAGATGCCTTAAGGGCACGTACGTACGTACGTACTAGTACTTTATCTCTTTCCTTTTCTTTGGTAATAATCAAGGATTGTTCTTTGTTCTTTGAAAGTTTCTTCTCTGGTAGCTGATTAGTCAACTTTTTGATATCAAGAACGAATATCTGAATTATATATCTAGATTATTAGGAGGACTTGAAAATATCAGGTAAATTAGAAATTATCTTCGCTCTTAGTTTATGGACATAAATATTTTTTACCAAAAATAGGACCGACTTTATTTTTCAGGATTACGAAACAACGGGGATAGGTACTTTTAAAGTTGGTGCCGAGATACTTCAATCTACCTGTAAAACGGCATTATTTCAAAATTACCACCACCTATAAAACTAATATTATATTTTATTTTTAGTGCACCAACTAATAAAAGTCGGTCCTATTTTTTTGCTGATCGATACAGAATTTCACCTGCGTCAAAGGCTTTTTTATATCATTGTGATTGCCGAAACTCCACAAAATATTATCGAACGTGGTGCACTTTTGTATTTTTTTTGCTAATATTTATAAAAGCTTTCTTTGATCATAAATTTATAACATTTATGTGAAAGAATGGCCAAAAATGTCACCCAAAGCACTCCTGGTAGGTATATAAATGGACAAAAGCTTTTGAAGTTAGTAGTTGATAGTCAAAAATAGTGAGGGGCATTAATTGTGATATATCCAACGCTAAAAATAAAATAAAAATCTTTTCGACCTATTTCCTAAAAGAATGATGTATTATAGAATTCGACTGTATGTAAAGTTGTTTATCAATGTAAAATCTTGGAATATTTTCCAACCTGTATCAATGAAAACAAGAGCTCATTAAGAATACCATAAAACTAATTCAAAACTTTGCGCTACACCTCAGTGATGACAATCTCATAATTTAATATAATAATTTCCAAATGTTACATATCGAAAAAAAAAAAGAATTATCATTGAAAATTAATAACTATAAACATTTCTGGTCACTGAAATGGTCCAGCTCTATTTAGATGTATATTAAGCATCCTTATTATTCAAGTAGGCACTTAGCCTCTTAGACTTTAGTTATTACTACTTACATTTGAGATCTCTATATTAAATAAAATTCGGAACTAAGAACTTCGTTTCTGACAAGGTTCCCCCGACCGCAATCATTTTTTTGACCGATGAACCTCGAACGGAGGAGATAGGTATACAATTCGACTGCATGGCTCTTTTTTTTTTTGGTTCGTTTGCGCGTTGTATACATATAGGAAACTTACTCCGATTTTGATGATTTTTGATTCATTTGAAAGAGGAGACTTGAGAAATGGTCCCATATTTGAAAAAACTTGAATCCGGAATCTCCCGTCCTCCGAAAACCGCCCCCAAAAGGAATGGAGGGGGCAAATTTTCTCGAAAATCGAAAATTCGAGATGCTAGAATTAAATATAGGACAATATCCGTAAACGTTTAAATTAAACATTTATTCAAAAGAGTTACGGTTTTCGAGTTACATTCATATTAAAATCTCACATATGTTTATTTTTGCTATGAGGAAAGGGCGATTTCTTTCGAAAACTGAAAATCTCTGGGTACCACATGAAAGACAATATTTTCAGCAACATTTAAAATGATTTTTTTCCTTACGTTACGGTTTTCGAGTTACAGCGGTGGTAAAATGGTAAAATCTAAAATAAGTACAAAGAATAGAAGTGGGTAATAGGATAAGTGTTCTATATTCTTTCAACGATTTTCTTGACTTGATCGAGAAGTGTTTATAACTTGTTTTTTTTAGTTTTATTGCGGCGTTTTTCACTACAACTTGTTCGTAATCAAAGACTATAAATTTCTATCGCATTTGTAACAAATATGATTTCATTGCTAAAGAAGACCGACTACCTAGTATTCTAAGCTAGGGTACATCATCTAGAATCCTTGTAATTATGCTATAATAGAGTCCTTTTGGCTTTGGCTACCCATGTTGTCCTGCACCGTTTAAATAACCTCAAAAGGTGTGGTGTAGGGGGCGAGTAAAAGGTAAGCGAGCAACAGGATGGAGGAAGGAGCGTTTAAAATTTCATGACGAGACAAAATCCAACATGAACTACTAGTGTAAAATAACCCGCCTCCTCTCCAGAGTGTCTGACTATATTTACAACGCGTGTTTCAAAGGCGTATTTGGTTTAAATACATACTTTATTCAGCTACTTGTGCCAAAGTGTTTCGTTTCTCATATAGGTATAGTAAACGTACACTGATTTTGATTGATATTTTTTTCATTTGAAAGGGAATGGCTAAGAAATGCCCCATTGATTAAACATTCAAGATTTAATTAAGCTTAGCCCCGTATAAAATTATTTGTTATTGTCATACTTATTTTTGAAACACACACATGGCTAGAATTCAAAGTATTCACACAATAATGTTGTTGTCTTCTTCTATATAAAAGATATGACTTTTTCGTAATAATTATTGTTTTCGCATTAATTCTAAATGTGTTTGGCGAAATCTTAACGTTTTAATTAATGTCCATGAAATCTTTCCTGTTTTCATAGCTAATTTATTCTAAATTCACGACTTTTACCCTGAAGAAGAGACTAAACATTCTCGAAACTTTGGCACATTTTCAATAGAATTTTATTCATTAGATCTTCTTCTCAAATCTTTTTATTGAATAAAAAAACCAATTCTGAGGAACTATTGATATTATAACAATGGGTGGAATGTTAAAGTTAATAAAAATTAAATAAGATCAGATATATACCGAGTGTCCCAAAATTAGTCTGGCAAACTTCAAAGTTTAAAAATAATGCAAAAAGTTCCAATAAACAAAGATCGAAAAATGTTCGTTAAGGGAGTTTTTATTCAATATCTTCAAAACTAATGAAGATAATGGAGCGAAATTTTAGGAATTTTCGAATGTTTTCAATCCCAACATGATAGGCTACTAGCAATTTTAAAATTTTAAATAGTTATCATCAAACAAGGTTGCGGTGGGGCAAAAACTACCCCAACTTGTGGCTTTTTCTACATTTTGTCGTAAACTTATATAAAAATTTGGAATTTTGTACTACAATCAGGTACCTACTCCTAGTGAACCTCGGTAGGATGAACCGGTTCCTAGTAACATTGATTCAAAAGCTTTACAACTTGTCTCAAAGAATCATAGTAGCCGTGGAAAAGACAAGTTTCGCGTTGACTTATTTGAGATTCGGTTCCAAATGTAGCGTCTGTATGACTTTTTTTCTTCAGGCGCGTACGTTAAAAGGGCTGCTACTGCAACTGGGTCTATTGGGACTTTTTTGCATTATTTTTAAACTTACATTCCTCTAGTGAAGTTTGACAGGCTAATTTTGGGTCACTCTGTATATTTAAACAGATTCGTTTCTTATCAGGCAAACAAATCTTTGTGCTTGTATAAGAAATTGGATTTTCCCTCTACTTATGTGTTTGTTTGTATTCTTCCAACAACGTTTAGATTTTAATCGAAATTTAATTCCGGCTCTGTGAATCGTCGTACTTCTCCTTTTTTCTTTACATCGGGAAAAGTGTCACGACACTTTTGGTGAAAAGAAAATGTTCTTCTTCATTAGAAAACTAGAAAAGCATTCACTTTTCTGTATACAAGGTTGTAGTTTTACTACAATATTCTGATGTATCTTCAACGGTTTGTTATGTAAGGGTCCAAAAGTATTTTTTGTGACGATTTGATTGATAAACGTTCAATTTTTTATACTTAATTGGAGTGTATTGTACATATATAAGCAATCTGTAAAAAAATGTCTGAATGATACTGAAAACCGTATTAAATTTTGTTTTGGCATTTAATAGAAGTAACCGGAAAAACGGAAATGATGAGGAAGTGTAATAATGTAGATATGCCATAAATCGTGATCGTCTTTCTTCAGCTCTTCCTGATTTTTGTTTGCTGTATGTTTTTTTTTTCTATTGGTCATAAAAATCTAAACGACTTCATCAATTGTCTGAAACGATGCTTTTTTTATTGGAGGATGAAAGGGCTATTACTTGACATAAATGACAATAAAGTTTCTTCAAGTCTGTGTAACTTTTACTATATCGAATTTGTTTTTTGTGTTTGTTCTATTGAATGGAGTTTGATATTTTGCAAATTGATCTTTAGATATGACTGACTTTATTAGTTAACAATACGAAATAATGGATTCATTTTATTAGTGCTGGAAATTTTGAAGTCGTTCAGTTGTGAATTTTTCAGTTCCCCTTTCAAAATATGGTGGTAAAAATCATTGTCATCTGTCATTTCCTAGTGATGTACCTTCAGAACTCTTTATTTTTTTGAAAAATGTCCAATTTAAACATTGCTGGAACTTTTCTCTAATCCTGTTACTAAAAACCAAATACTTGAATTTGAGGATTTCTAGTTATAACCGGCAACTTCGCGTTTATACTTTAATGGTTTTTGAACACCTTCGAGTGGTAGACTGTAATATATTTCAACTGCTGTTAGTGATGTAGACACCCCCCAAAAAACGTATCAAGATTTATTGTCACACTTTTTTTTTAAATAAAATACACCAAAAAAGTCTACAACGTTGAGAATACCAAAATGGAATCACCTTGGTGTGATATTTTTCATTGAAACCCGAAAAATAAATTGGCAAGATTGAATTGGAAATAGTTATTTTATTGGATGGTCGAGGGGCGGGGATGATGGTGTGAATTGGTGTGTAATTTTAGATTATCCTTTTTTCAATTTATATCCCAATAGCGTATTTTAGCACCCACATGTCAATGGCAGGATATTTTAGCTATATATATATATACAATTGTAAAGACAGCTATACACCAATAATATAAACTATTTGAGAAACTAAATTGAATCCGGCATTCGACCGTAATAAGAATCTCGATCTTTCAACGACTGTGCAAAGAATACTAAAATGACTGAAAATTCAATTGCAAATTTAACGCAGACATGCAGTTTTCCGATAAAAATAATGTATAGGGACAGGTTGTAAAATATCTCATGAGACTTTCTATTATTCGACACTCTCAAATTACATTGAATAAAAAAATCGTCTGGTCAAGATTATTACGATTATGCACTTTGTAGTTCAAAAGTTATATGTTTATATGATTTTTTTTTCTTAAAATTCACCCAAGAATAACCTCCTCAAACATTGGCAAATTATCAACACCTTGTATAAAATATTTTGAAGGTAAAATATGACAGCTAATTTTCACCGACATCTATTTTACACAACTCGGTCATCTAGAACGGTTTCCAAAAGGCCTGATGTATACGTATCTGGGTTTTTCTATATGTGTATCATTATTAAAGAACGAGCACATGGTGTTGGTCGGAGTATGTAAAGCACACAGAGTTTATTTTACGGATTGTGGTACAGCACAAGTCTGGAGACAATACCTGTCTAGCATAATTATTTTCTAACGCTATATATATATATCCGACCCATTCCATTGTCACGGTCTTTTAGAAGAGAGTTAGAGGCAATGAAAGTATTTTTTTTTTTTTGGTGAAATAAAAGGTGTTCATTATTCTATTGAATGTGAAAATTATTATTTACATTAAAACATTTAATGGTTATATAATGGTAGAAGAAAGATTATATAACAATGGACATTATACATAAATGAAATACAAAGAATATTGATTCAATGAGGGGGCCAGTGACTCTATGATCTTTTGTTGTATCAAGCATTCCATAGACGGACGATACTATTTTACTTTTTTTAATACATATTTTTGTACCAGTCGTTTCAGTGATCATGTTAAATCAAATGTTAAAATTTGATTGTTTCATCAACTGAAATAAAAGGTTTTCGATTTGGTTTTGGCGCTATTTGTAGACGTAAAACTTCTATTTTTTGATAATTGAATATTTTCAAAAGGACATTCTGATCAATCTTTCTATTTCTCACAAAAAGGTACTTTGTTATTGTTGGCATCTTTAGTGACCCTATGAAGTAAAACATAATAAAAGTGGATATGTAATAAATAGGTTTATGATTCAGTTTTGATTCGAATATATGTTTTTTAAGCCCTTGAGGAAAGTTATGGATTTTGTAAATTCGATTCAACATAATCATTAAACATACTTATACAAGTTTGGGCATTATCTGATTCGCCGTCCAGTATTATAATTGTTTTAACGTGCCACCGTTGGTAATTGTTGTTGGAAAGTTTTCTAATTTGAGGTAATATTTTGGCTGCTGCTTCAGGTCATGTTATTATATCGATTGGAGAAAAATAAATACATCGCGGAATTGTATGTACGAGTATTATATAACAGTTTGACTAATATTTATTCTCAATTTGTGGTTTTTCAGTCAAAAGAATTATACTTCTGTAATGATTGAATATAATCTTTTGAATTTTTGTATAAATTTCAAATATCTATAAATATGAATAATGAAAAAAGGAAAATGTAGTGACCAAGAATCGAACCCAGGCCAGTTATAAATTTACTTTATTATTTAATTTGATGTATTTTTAACGTATTTTATATTTATTTTATCTTTAACAAATCACATATTTGATCTTTCAATAAATGGATAAAACAAAGTTTGAAATTTTAGTCACATTTTCTTGACTGTTGAATTTTGTTTTGTAGGTTCAGAGGATTGCAAATATTTTTCATTAAACTGATTAAAACGAAATAAAAAAGATCGATTTTTCTTTCTAATTCAACTAGGTAATCCAATTTCTTTCACACTTTTTGTTTCGTGGTTACAGTTCCTTCTTTATCACTGTAAATATAAAGGGACTTTTTGTTTATTCCAATTATATTATCGTGATTATATGGTATCACAAAAAATGCAAAAAAAACAGAGTAGATACATAAGTATAGGCTGATGCTAGAGTAATCTATATAATTGAATTTTTTTGGATAATCTGAAAGAATCGGTATAGGAAAATGCTTTCTTCATAATAAGTAATTATAATGACGTTTATTAAAAGTTCGACTAATATAAATTTGATAAGAGACGAAATTGTGTTTTTATAAAAAAGTTTTATCTTCCGTCTTTGTTAAAATTCCTTAGGTATCCATTCAAATTTCGTTATATTGCTTTAAATTGACGGGCCGACAGATAAAGAAAAAATCTGATCTTTGATAATTAATAAATATATTAATTTCAATCATCAAATATAAGCGACGATTTCGCTTTCTTTCAAAAAATAAAAGTTATTCCAAAATTATTCACACATACACTGTATATTTTGTTATAATGTTAGTTAATGAAGGGTCCCGTATTTACGTTTATATAATCAAATAATCCGAATTTAATCATCAACATTTATGTAAACCTACGTTTATTACCGAGTACCATAAACTAAACAGTTAAATGTTTTGAATCACCAAAATGTCGCATATATTATGTATATATTTATATGTACCTTTATTTCATATTATTGGTATCTCGATCTACTTAATGTTAATTTGTAAATCACTCGTTGATTATATATGTTTGGTTGATTTTATTACATGATAGATATATTAGTCTGGAAGGAAAGTGTCAAACTTTTTCGGACCGTTTAACCAAAGATTATTCTTATATACCTAGATTATTTTATTTATATTTCATTTTTTATCGAAATATCTAGTATCAGCTGTTTTAAAAATTTGGTTTAAGATTGTTAGAAGTTTTTTTTATAGGAAAGATAGTTAAGAAATAAAAAATCTGATGTGTCCACTCACATGACGTTCCTACCGCTCGCAGGCAAATTCCAGTGAATGAAAAATTTTACACTATTACCATACTCTCCTTACATAGCGACGATAATAGCAGCAGGAAAGTAAATATCCTCTGGTCAAATCGTGCTACCACTCATTTTACATATTAGGCAGGCCCCTAGGTACTCGCTGAACTCGGAGAGTTGGAATATTTCTTAGATGTGCGTTTTGGTAGGAGTGACCCAATTTATAGTCTTCAGTAAACTTAGCTAAAATCTCCCGGGCTCTTCTTATCTCCTCCTATTTTGTAATCAAAAAATTTTAATGAAAAAAAATTGATACCAATTAAACAGTCAACCAAAAAGGTTTGCCACCTACCGTATGAAGCAGGACACATTTTTTTTTATAAAAATAAACAATATAGGTACAGTTTTTCCTCTGGATTTTTAACCCGAGTAACATTTCTCTGCTCACACTTTACGGGAGTCTAGGCAGCTGTCATTTACTTTAGTTGTGTGACAAGTCAAAATTAAAATAAACAAAAAAACGTTACGGTAAAATCACTTTTTGAAATTTGACTCTATCTCCCGGACTATATAAACGGGTATATAAATAATATACCTATAATATGTATGTATATATTTATCTCGGCAAGTATGTAAATGTATACTGAATACTGGAAATTGTAATTTTGTATCATTTAATTTCATTTAAATACTCATTTGTATGTGTTTGATATGCCCGATCTGATTGATTCAATCAAATTGTCTAATATTGATTGTTGTTGAGTTTACATGATAATATGAATCCACACATTTGATGATAATTACAAAATCTTACAAATCAGAGAAGAAGAAAAAAAAAACGATTAAAATTGAATTTACTTGAATCTCCTCAATAACCATATCGATATTCATTAATATTTATGTCAACCATCCTTACTATTTAAATAGGCACGTATCATCTTGGAATTTGTTTAATACTCCACACATTTCAATAAGGCACATAGTATCGAAACATTTATCATATCTAAACAATATATTTTAGTGGAAATGTATTCATTTCAAATTTAGGGATCTAGTATTTAGGTGTTTATAACAACCGTTGCTTGTCTTTTCGAGTCTATATACTCGCACGTACACACACACTCGTATACTATAATAATAGAAAGTGGAAGATCGTTCCGAAAATCTTTTTTTATTATTCCACAACATATATAGGTAGAATAGTACCAATATATGAGTATAAACTTCACAACTCCCAACTTCTCATTTAATATCTTCTATTGTGTTTGTTTTTTGAAGCTCTTGCAAGATTTTAATTAATTGCGTTTCGTGAGATTTATACCACATTATATATAGGTATATGTATATATGAATATAACATTATAACGTTCGTTTGCTGAGAACTTTGAAAGGATTTTCGCTCATTTAATCTAATATAATATGTAAACTCCAGGGATTTGCTAATATCTCCCGAGTGGTTTCATGATTATGAAATTATTATATTTACAACATATATATATATATATATATATATATATATATATATATATATATATATATATATATATATATATAAATAATATCTTTCATCTCTCTAATAATTTAAATGAAAATACGTCCGACTGTAAATCACAGCAAGAATTATTGTGTGATATATTTTTTGGATCTTTATAACGGACAGCATTACTATTTAACTGAGGATTATTTGAAATATTTTCCAGGTTTTCTATCAATAAAATAATACTGCTATAAAATAGAAGGCAATGACGTGAAAAAAAGGTTTTAGATATAATAAATTGCTTTTGATAGAAAAAACATATACTGAATAAAATTAAACAAAACTTGTCTGATCACTGTCTTTTTTTCTTTGTTTCAGGCATGTATTCCTCTCTAATATTTTAGTAAATAAGTAACAAATCAAATTTTGTCACTTTGAATATGTATTGAATACCTTTTAATTGTATTACTTAAACGATATCTCATTTGTGGGGTAATAAAAGAAACCACCAACATATTTTCTTCCTACAATGTAGTTACAGCTTTTTTCTTGTACACAAAAAAAAACCCATCATAGGAATAATCCTGCTGACAATTCCTTAGCCAAGCATGACAATTGCAGCAGCATCCATCATCTCACATCCATGTGTGGCCTAGTTGCTGGATTCAGCAGGATTTGTTGAAAATAATGATCCTTATATATACTTGTGTCAGTCTATTTGAAAAGTGACATTATGTTCACTTAAGAACAAAATGTTCTACCATTCTAGCGTGACAGAAGAGCGACACATGTGTACTATGTACAAGTTTAAGGATTGAGAGTAGTATAGTTCTTGATGTGGCAGAAATTCAAATACAGTGAGTCACAAAAGTACCTAATTTTTAAATTCATCTAAAATTCAGCCGTGTGTAGAATGCTGTATGTTCCGGAAGTCCTGTCACAACGTCAATAACTGTAATCAAGTCAAAATTGTGTGAAAACCTCGTCATAGGTATAATATATAATATATATAGGTATTTTCAAAATAATAACTTGAGTGTAGTATTCTAAAAGCAGCTGAGTCAAGCACTATGTGGTTCGTTCACCCTGTATATAAATGGAAGTATGTTGATATAATAATATGAAGAGTTACAGACTGGGAAAAACTTTTACCTACCGCTTCAATTTAAACAGAAAGTACATGTATGAAATTCTAAATAGGTACCTATGTATGCTTTTTGTAGTTATCCTAACGAAAATTAATACAATAATAAGTTTGTAATTTCATTATATTCGTCTGTAGCGGTGCTTAACTCCATAATATATAATATATAATAATAATGATTTTTAGTCTGCCCTTTAGAATTCAGTTTGGCATTTTTTTTGAGTGAATTATTATTTTCATTCATATCTGCGAGATCCAAAATAAAAGTTTCGGACACTATGTTTCTAGAACGAGAACCTACCTACATAATTTTTGTTCGTCTTAAAAAAAAAGAGTTTTCCATGATAAATGTGCTCCAGGGTTTCTCTCTACAATAATTCAAAGTATTTTTTAACATAACAACTACTGTTGCGAAATAGTGTAAAAAAATCTTCAAAGAACTCGTATTGTACCTTCAATTTTTTGAAAGCTAAAATAACTGTATAATATATTTGTCACAAATACATAAAACCTTCACTGATCATTTTTTCAAGCTACATTCACAACAATTGTCTTTGTTTACCAAGTAAAACTCGATACCACCTCAAATATTACCACTCTCCATTCTAGATTAATTTCTACATTACTTACAAATTGCATATTTCCATTTATGGTACATGGCTCAAAATATAATTGGTATTGAATCTGAATTTGTGTATTGAATGTAACATTTTTGACCGACTTCCCAAAAGGAGGAGGTATACAATTCGATTGTGTGCAATTTTTTTTTTTTTGTTTGTGCGCGCCTTTCATATAGTAAACGTACTCCCATTTTGATGATTTTTGATTCATTTGAAAGAGGAGGCTTGAGAAATGGTCCCATATTCATAAAAACGGGAATCCGACATCTCGTTCCCTCCGAAAACCGCCCCCGAAGGGGGTGGAGGGGGCAAATTTTGTCGAAAATTGAAAATCTGCGTTGATATAATTACAGATAGGACAATATCCGGAAACGTTTAAATGGAACATTTTTTCAAAAGAGTAACGGTTTTCGACATAGAGACATTTTAAATTCTCAAATATACCTATTTTCGCTATGTGGAGAGGGCGATTTCTGTCGAAAATTGAAAATCTGTTTGCAGTACATGAAAGACATAATTATTTGTAGCAACATTTATACTGAACATTTTTTCCTTAGAGTTACGGTTTTCGAGTAAAATCGGTGTTAAAATGGTAACAACTAAAATATTCAAGCGTATTTCCGCAGCGATGTTCTGAGATCTCAATAATAACAACTACAAGCAAGGAATATACATGGGAAATAGGATAAGTACTATCTTCATTGATATGGTATAGTGAACGTTCAACGATTTTCGAGACTAATGTTACACTCTAAAGTGTGAAATAAATATTTTTTACAAAAAATTGGACCGACTTTATTAGTTGGTGCACTGAAAAGTATAAAATAATATTAATTCTATTGGGGCTGGTACTTGTGAAGTTGGTGCCAAAAGTTACCAATCTACCTGCAACTGCACAACTTCAAAAGTACCAGCCCCAATAGAATTAATATTATTTTATACTTTTCAGTGCACCAACTAATAAAGTCGGTCCAATTTTTTGTAAAAAATATTTATGTATATATACGTATGTATATAGATATATACAGTGTGTTCATAAAGTATGGAGACGCTTCAATAACTACTAAAATATTATCTTATAGAAAGAAAGCTTTGACAGGTCGATTTTTGATTTAGATTTTCTTATTTTATATGCAAACAGCATTATTTTATCCCCTCCACTTTCCAAGTTATGACGTCATCGTTAACTTTTTTAAATGGGAATGCCATAATTTTATATTATAAATGGTAAACTGGCAATTTTCTGTGTACAAAAATACCCAATACATTAGTATTAACATAAAAAAATAAATAAATACAGGGTGCTAAAAATCAATATATTTTTATTTGCTGCTTTTGATTTTATACAAATTATGCATAAAAACAAGTATGCGTTTGAATCGGAGTCTCTAGCAAACAATTAATAAGTTCTTAGTTACCACTGCATATTAATATTTTTGTTATTATTAAAAATTGAAAGCGCAAATGAAATTATGTTAATTTTTTAGCACCCTGTATTTCATATATTTTTAAGTTAATACCCATGTATTTGGTATTTTTGAGCTCAGAAAATTGCCAGTGTGCCGTTTGTAATATAAAATTATGGCCTTCCCATTTTAAAAAAATTAACGATGACGTCATAACTTGGAAAGTGGAGGGGATAGAATGATGCGACCTGTCCAGAGCTTTTTCTCTATATGTTAATATTTTAGAAGTTATTAAAGCGTTTCCATACTTTATGAACGCACTGTACATCCAAACAATACCGAAATATTTACATATACATATTGTATATTATGTACATATATATATATACCTACTACAAAGACTTTTGGCATCTGCATACAGCCGAAATTCCTCGTACGCCAAATAAACATCGCAAGTTCCAATGTATATACTCGTATGTATATCTATGTATATAGGATACATAGGATATTGTATTAAATAACAAAAATGATTGATTGGAAATGCAATATCTATCTTGTATTATTGTGGTTTGTTCTACTTTCTGTGTTGTATATAGGCTATGACAGACGGACAGATATATATGTATATAACGGGCGATCCATAACAACAACAAAAAACTAACTCGAAGTATGCCATGTAAAAATATTGGAACATGTCTTTATTTGGATCATTTTCAAATTATTGCATAATACTGAAATATCACAGCAGACATTTTTTCATTGATCTCAACAAATTTTCAATGACCAAGAAACAAATTTTCAGCCGATTTTAATGCCTACTTTTTTTTTGTTCGTTTTGTACGATACTGATACCGCTCGTCTGTGACACATATTGGGATATGCTGCTCGCAACTAAGTCACACTGAGAAAGCAAGAAGGGAAACTGTCAAATTAAAAAAAAAATTACTCAAATTCTGGCTAAGCCGTTCCTGCTTTGTCAAAACTGAATATGACCGCTGTCTTTTGTGTTGGATTTTAATATTCGATGGAATCTGTTTGAAAGCAAAAGAAAAGTCGACAATAGTTTTTTTGGATTTTTTCGTTTTATTCCTTTGCATTTTTTTCGTTGCTTGTGAAAAAAAATAATTTACTGAATGTAAACGTGATCAGATTTTCATGATTATTTTTTCATTTGAGAAATGGTCCCATTGAAAAAAAATCGACATTCAACATGTCCTTCCCCTCAAAAACTTGTCCCAAAGGGGTGGAGGGGCAATTTTGATCGAAAATCGCAAATTTAAGACGACAGCATTGAAGAAGGAGACCAAAATTCGACCGACGTTATTAGTTGGTGCATTGAAAAATATAAATTAATTTTAATTCTTTTGGTGCTGTTAGTTTTGAAGTTGTGCACTTGAATTTAGATTGATAACTTTTGGCACCAACTTTACAAGTACCAGCACCAATGGAATTAATATTATTTTGTACTTTTTACTGCACCAACTAATAATGTGAGTACATTTTTTTGCAAAAAATATTTATTTCACACTTTTGATTGTAACACTAGTCACAAAAATCGTTGAACGTTCACTAATACCAAAGAAGATAGTACTTATCCTATTACCCACGTATACTTGTTATTATGTAGAGATCTCAGAAAATCGCTACGGAAATACGCATAAGTATTTTAGATTTAACCATTTTACCACCGATTAACTCGAAAACTGTAAGGAAAAAATGTTCATTATAAATGTTTCATTTGTTTCCAACAAACTTCATCTATGATACCCGAAACAAGTGGGCGCATAAACAAATAATTACGTTGGATCCAGGCGAACAATTATTCCTTTTTAAGGACATAATGGTTCCTGTCTAGTATATACCTACAGCTTGTTAGGGAAACTTCTGGATGTTGGAAGGGGGTAGAATAAGTATTAGAGATGTGCTCAACAGCTTTGTTCTTGGGAAGTGCTTTCAAGTAACTATATGATTTACATACATATACAGTGTGGAATGGAATAATAACTAGAATTATATTAATAACTAGAAGAGTGCCCATGACTTCGACCACGTATACTGTTTGTAGCGCTTGTTTCCGGCTTTTTTTCTTTCAGTTTCATTCGAACAATTCGTTTTCTGAGCTCTACTCTTCTTCAGAATAGGATCAAACTATCGATATGGTTAGTTTTAACAAAATTTATGATTTTTTTTTCACCTTTTCAAATGTCCAATTTAATGTTGCTGGAAATTATATTTTCTGTAATTCTAGCTGAAAAAAAACAATAAAAAAGCTCCCCTAAATACCATTGGGGTAGTTTTTGGATTATGAAGAAAAAATATTGGACCATGTCACAATATTCCAAAATCGATGCGCATCCTCCGTTTTTCGAAGTTGATCAACAACTAGAAATTCGGAAAATTTGTTATTTATTGAAATTTAACACATAAAAAACCTTAAACTTTCCATAGTGACTAAATGCTCTGGAAATCATGAAAATTTAATTACCATTATATCAGTCAATCTTCTTTCAAGTTGCTGATCCAAAATGTATGATTCATTCGGATATATTTCGATATAAGGACATTTATTTCAATTTATTCCTGAAAAAGTTCCTACATTCAACGATGATTTACAATTTTAATTTTGATTTTAATTAATTTATGATCATACCCTGTACGTCATTCCATTGATATTTCAATTACTTGCTCCAATGATCATTTATTTTGACTGCGACTTCCCCAAAGCGGTATACAAAATTGATATATGCCTTTTGTGAATAAAAAAATGTGAAATAAATTTTTGTCACGAATAAATATTTTTTACAAAAAAATGGCCCGACGTTATTAGTTGGTGCACTGAAAAATACAAAATAATTTTAATTCTATTGGTGCTGTCACTTTTGAAGTTGTGCAGTTGCAGGTATATTGATAATCTTTGACACAACTTCACAAGTACCAGCACCAATAGAATTATTATTATTTTGTATTTTTCAGTGCACCAACTAATAACGTCGGTCCAATTTTTTGTAAAAAATATTTATTTCACACTTTTGAGTGTAACATTAGTCACGAAAATCGTTGAACGTTCACTAATACCAATGAAGATAGTACTTATCCTATTACCCACGTATATTCATGGCTTGTAGTTGTTATTATTAAAATCTCAAAACATCGTTGCGGAAATACGCTTAAGTATTTTTTAGATGTTACCATTTTAACATCGATTTATCTTGAAAACCATAACTCTAAGGAAAAAATGTTCAGTATAAATGTTGCTACAAATAATTATGTCTTTCATGTAGAATCCACAGATTTTAAATTTTCGAAAAAAATCGTTCTCTCCACATCGCAAAAATACATATATTTGAGAATTTAAAATGCTTCTACCTCGAAAACCGTAACTCTATTCAAAAAAAGTGTTCAAATTAAACATTTCCGGACATTGACCTATCTAATTATACGACTTCAGATTTTAAATTTTCGAGAAAATTTGCCATCTCCAACCCTTCGGGGGCGGTTTTTGAAGGGAAGGAGATGTCGAATTCCCGTTCTTATGAATATGGGACCATTTCTCAAGCCTCATCTTTCAAATGAATCAAAAATCATCAAAATCGGATTACGATTATTATATAAAAGGCGCGCACAAACCAAAAAAAAAAAAATGCTCACAGTCGAATTGTAAACCTCCTCCGTTCGGGGTTCGTCGGTCATAGGATCGACTTTAAATTTGTTTGTTGCACTGAAAAATAATACTGGTTCTCTGGAACATTCGAAGTTTGAGCCAAAAGTCAAAATTACTGCGCGCCATATAGAATTCGGAAGCTGTGGTGCAGATGACCCTGTATACTATCGGATTATCTTCAATTATTACTTCATTCCATTGATTGATTCATTCATTTCCAATTGAAATTTGGGTGTTTTTTTTTCTCTTTCGCTCTCTATTGCCATTTATTTGCATTTTTTCCTCCATTTCTTATTCAAAGTTTCGGAATTTTTCCCTCCATTAATCCACGTCCATCGAAATGTCACGATAGTGTGTTGGGATTATATTAGAAGGAAGATTAAAAATTAATTTCTCCACGTCCTATTCTAATTATCGACGACTCTTTTCCCATTTTTTTCATTCACTGTCGAATTGAATTAAAAATGTATCTGTCCATGAGGTTCTGGATTCTGATCAAATTTAATTTAAAAGGATTTTTTCCTCTAGAAAGAGTAATTAAAATGAAAAACAGAATAGAAGTGGGCCATGTAAATACATATGTATTTTTAAAGTACTTCAACTAATAAAAGTCGTTTGATCAACATTCAAAATGTAATGCCTCCTTCGTTTGGAAGGTCAGTCAAAAATATAATTACTGTAACCTTCTGGGGCCAGCGTCAGTTTGTTACGAATTTTAAAAGGTTGCTCAAGTACCTACCTCTCTGACCAAATGATCTAACGATCACTTTTATCTACCCAGAAATCAAGTAAATAGCTTAACAAAATACTTTTGGAAGCACGGTGCAGTCAGAAAAATGGAAACATCCATAGGTATCGTTGTTGTATCGGAAGAGACTCATCGAACCCGATTCTATTGGGTGGTGCTTGTGGAGAAGAAGGCCAGTACATCGCCCCCTACTCTACCTAACCATTCAGCAATGAATTGCTCTTCACGTTTCGAATGCAAGAAAACTTTTCATATTCATTCAAGAAAATATTCTTTACCTCTACATAGCATAAAACAAAGTTGTCATGCGAGTCTGTCTTTACTGCTAAAAGAATTGTAGTTCTTCTTTGATAAAATTCTGTACAGATACCTACATATACATATATATATATATATATATATATATATATATATATATATATATATATATATATATATATATATATATACCAAACTTTAAAGGACAAAGATGCGGTATCCCAAATGATTTTCCGCGGGCAAAAGCTAGTAAAGTAGTATGCACAAAATATTATTATATTACGTCCATATTTAGATTATCTTGAAAAGCGACTAGAGGACCGACCCACTCTTGTATGTAGTAGCAAAATATGATGATAACTATTATCCTAGCTTATATCCTTTCTGTGATCCTCCTTATGAAAGAGATAGAGAGAGTTCTTGAGTTATGTCGTTGTTCTCTCCTTTCTGTTGACAATGGAGAGACACGAGTGGAAAACGACGGCAACTGAGACATAACTGTATACAGGGTCCTCTTTATCTCAGCTGCCTTCATGTTCTGTTTTAGCGCAGTTTGTTAATTTGCTACAAGTTCAACGACACAATAATTATCCAAAAAGGAACACGTTTGCATAAACTTTATTTAATAAAACTTTTTCATCAAAATTTGGTACAACAAAAAATGAGGTTGGCTTTGTCATCAACACGACCGTGGGGTTATTGAATGTGACAAAGTTCAAGATCTGTGTGCACTGAAAATACAGACACAAATCAGATAATCTATACCTACATGGGGTGTTTGCCCTCGCAGTAGTTGTTGTCGGCACAATTAGACGTTCTGAGTTCAAAATAAGGATTGTGATTATTATTAGACACGGCTCGATGCTCTGTGGCAAACTGAAGATAGGCAACAACCTTGAAATCATGATATTTGTCTGGGTGGCGTTTGGTAATCAATCTGATTGAAAATAATAGTGGTATTATGCAATATTGTGACAATGTGAAGTTGTAGGTATTGCCCTACAACAGTTGTTGACGTTATTCATAATGGTGGAAGGGGTGTGTGCCCTCGCTGTAGTTGTTGCCGGCACAGTTAGATGTGCCTAGCGTAATCTAGTTATTTATCTTGATTTTGTATCAATTGAATTCATATTCAGAAATATCATAATATGACACTGGTACAGGATAATCTTGATTTAATTTATACATACCTATACCCTATATTTAAGAAAAACAAAAGACCTTAAGGTCCATAAAGGGTAACGTCCCTAATACCCGATTCTTTCAATAATGGGGGTCTTTATTAGAGCAACAGAAACCAAAACAACAGTTTTTATATTTTTTGTCTGTCTGTCGTATGTTTTTTACACGCATCACTCCCCAATATCTACCACATGGAATTGAATGCAGTTTTCCACGCGCAGGACAAAGTCGCGGACAAAAGCTAGTAACAAATACATTTCAGTATTAAGAATAAGCATGGAAATTGCTCAATATCGATAGTTTTGTAAGTACTTATATTTGAATAACCTCAACATTTTACTTTACATGATACCTTGTATAGAATAAGGCAACGGAGATGCAGGACCCTATATATATATACGAGTATATATAATTGGTTAAGGGTACATTAAATTTAATTAAAGTCTCCTTTTCGTCGCTGGAGCATATATGAGAGCAGATCGGTCTCATACCAGCTGTAGCATCAAGAACAGCGCTACCAATAACAACACAACATGTATATATATATATATATATATATATATATATATATATATATATATACAGGGTGTGCTTGACATACATGACAGAATTCCATACTAAGTGAATTGATAATAAATAGACCATTTTTTGACCGACGAGCCCAACCGGAGGATGTATACAATTCGACTGAGTGCTTTTTTTCGATTTATGCGCGCGCTCTATTTAGTAAACGTACTCGGATTTTGATGATTTTTGATTTATTTGAAAGAGGAAACTTGTGAAATGGTCCCATATAAAACACAAGTTTCTAAATCTCCTTCCCTTCTAAATCAGCCTCCGAAGGGAGTGGAGGGGGCAAATTTTCTCGAAAATCGAAAATCCAAGATGGCTGAAATAAAGATAAGGAAATATCCGGAAAAATTTGAATTGAATTTTTTTGCAAAAGAGCTACTGTTTTCGAGTATCAGCTTTATTAACATTTGAAATATGTGTATTTTTGCCATGTGGAAGAGGCAGTTTCTTCCGAAAATTGAAAATTAATAGAGTTACAGTTTTTGGTTTACAGCAGTGGTAAAGTCTAAAATATGCGTATTTGCGCGTCGATGTTTTTAGATTACTGAATAATTTCAAATACAAGCAAAGTATACATAGGTAATGGTATACGTGAAAGTTCAACGATTTTCGTGCTCAAAAGTGTGAAATAATTTTTTTTTGCACAAAATTGAACCAACGTTATCAGATCAGTACTTGTGAAATTGGTGGCAAAAGTTTTCAATCTTATTGCACAACTTCAAAAGTCCGAGCACCAATAGAATTAATATTCTTTCGTATTTTTCAGCGCACCATCTAATAATGTCGATACAATTTTTTTTGTAAATAATATTTATTTCTTCTACAATCTCTTCCAGAAAATTGCCTCTTTGCTGACTTACTATCGGCTGGAGAACAACTTTGTGTGCTCTTTTCGAAATTATTATAATCCTTTCCTAAATCTTCGACACTGACTTTTTCACCATTACACACTAAATAGAAAATGGTATACCTTAAATGATTGGAAAAACTTTAGGAGCGGCTACTATTCCTGCATACCCTTTTACAAAAATGCATGACTCACCCTGTATATATTCCATCTAGTCCAGAAATGAGAGAGAGATACAAACTCTGATGTATTTGAGCGCGAAATTCGTCTCGTCTTCAGCTTCTCTAGTAAACATTGTGTCTTGTTCTTGTAAGATCTTTCATCGAGTCCTTTACGCTACTCTCGAAGTACAAATATATATATGTATATTATATATAGGTATTATATATGTATATGGGGTCACCATAAAGTAAGGGGTCTACTTTTTGAGTCTTTAGAATTCTAAGAAATTAAGCTGGTAAGCTGGGCACTAACTAAGAAGTTAGAAAAACCTCCAAGTACATATAAATATTTTTATACAAAAAATTGGACCGTCTTCATTAGTTGGTGCGCTGGAAAATACAAAATAATATTAATTCTATTGGTGCTGATACTTTTGAAGTTGGGCAGTTGCGGTTTTATTGAAAAACAACTTCACCAACTTCAAAAGTACCAGAACCAATAGAATTAATATTAAAGAAGCGAGAAAATTAAAACAAAAAACATGCAGACATACAGTCGAATTGTATCTACACGTTAAAGGCTCGATTCGTGATCGTAATATTTGCCTTATAAAAACTATTTTAGTTTTCAAAAAATTCAACTATTTGATCACAAATTTACTTGACTTAGTTTAATGTGAGTCTTTTGCTACGTTAAAGTTACGCTATAGTTGGTGTAGAGAAATATTGTCTCAAACTTAAACTGGTATAATTAACCAAAGGCTATACACATATTCCACCCCCAAAATTTATCTATTTCCTTCTCCCAAAGCGTATCACATCTGTCGAAGAACATTCGAGTACCCACTTAAGTAAAGGATCATTCCCTTAGGAGACATTATTTGCCAGCGGTATAACGGCGCATAAATATGTGGGGGGGAGGCCTAGCTTCATTATTATCCTTTGGGAAAGAGGACAATAATGTCCTTCAAGTAAAGCAACTAATATTAAGCTGAGTTAACCACCAAAACACAGGAAAGTTACCACCACAGAACTTCTGTGTTGCCAACATAAATGTGTATTTGGTGAAAAAAAAAAGTTTCTAGAATTTACCTGCCGATGAAGAAAATTATAGTAGAAACGTAGAAATGCATGATTTATGTTATATGTCAATAAAGGAGTTCATAATGATTTTTTATCTAAAAATTAACATTAAAATTATGTTTCGTGGGGATGTAGTCAGTTATTTAATAAAAATACTTGAGCCGCGCTTTCGAGAATGTTTATTTTCGTCTTCGGGGCTACGAGCCGTCGGATTTTTTTTTGTTGCGATCTTTGGTTTACTTTTATCCTTTTTTCTTGGATTTATGCAACATTTCGTTCCTCATTGACCATTTCTATCTGAAAAGCAAAAGACGCCTAAAAACATTTTCTATGAAATTGACAAATTCATTTGGAATTAATAGAAGCTTGTGAAAGGAAACACAGCAAATTTATAGATGATATTTTCTAATGCTATTTATTGCATAAATAAGACGCTTTTCAGCGCGTTTTCTTCTATCTACTAGATTTTATAATTAATGACCGAGGAGTTGTCAGTTTATCTAAGTGTCTCGACACTCAGAAATATATATATATATATATATCTGAATGCTAAGGATATCTTCGTTTTTCTCTTAAAAAAGAGTCCAGACGATGCGACGTGGCTAAATAAAAAATAACAAAAAACAGAACATCAGAACGGGTGTGGTGTAATCATTAAATTTTAATGTACGTATAATTCTGAGTTTATTGTATCGGCTGGTGTGATTTTCAAATTCTTAGGGCAGCTTATATTTTATAGTATAATATCACGAAGCTAGCGAGTTTGGGAAGAAGCACATATAAACATGCATATGAGGAAACAACTTATCAAATTGGCAACATTTGAAATTTGATTACCAATTTGCCAGCTATTAATACCTAATAATAATCCTTGAATGCCGCTCCTTATACCTATGTTGTATATGCACTAACCTCATAATATATCCCGACATCTGGGTATAATTCCTTGAACCATCTCATAATACGTACTTATTATTATTATTACATAGTACATAGGCTGCATTCCAACTCGATCAAAAACAGTTTTGTTGTTATTACACCAGTCAGAATGATCTGCGCAGTGGCCCCAGACGCATTCCTACCCAAGTGCCTGGCGATTAGCTGACTCTTATTGTTTTTTTATGTAAAATTCAAGCTTTTTGTGATAGTTTACAAACTCTCAGATCAATTTGTGAATTTTCTTCTATTCGTTGTAAGGACATGCCGATTTTTGATATAATAATGATTTATTTTCCAAGAAACTTAAATGTTTATAACAGGGAAATAAAAAAATATATATAAAATGATAATAATCTAATTAAAAAAGCTATAAAAATTATTTATTACATTATATTAATAATAAATATTTTCTTAAACTATTTTTGAATCTTTATAAAAAAAATCACTAAATCATTATAAACTTTTATGCCGTTATAGAGAATTGATTGTTTGCCAATTATTGTTTTAATTTTTATCGATAAAAGACTATTTATTGAAACATCTAGTGCAATGATTGTTTTTATCACTATTAAATCGAAAAACTAAATTTGAATGTTTCAAATTATTCACTACAGGATGAATGAATATACAAAAAACAAATTTAATTTTATATAATGAATAAATATCAGAAAATGTCCTGGATTTATTCTTAAATTAACTGTGGGTTCTCTATAATTTATTTGGAATATGCACTTTATAATTTTATTCTGAAGTATTTTCAAATATTTCAGTAAAGATTTTGTTGCTGAGCCCCAAACTGAAATTAAATATAGAAGTTTTGAATATTCTAATGAATAGTATATTCATTTCAAGTATTTTGAAGGTAAATAATTCCTTATTTTAAATAGAATTCCAATCATTCTGTTTCCTCAATTTTTTCATTGTGTTTGGACCATAATAGACTTTCATCTATGAATAATTCAAGAAATTTTACTGTAAAAGAGTATTTGATATTGTCATTATTAAATTTAATTAGATTTTTTAAATCAGTAGATATATTTTTCCAGACTATAAAAGTGAAAGATGATTTTTCATAGTTTAGTGTTAGCTTATGACATTTTAACCAATGGGAGATTTTGCTGATATCGTGCATCGTACTAATTTTGATTTCTTGCAAATTAATTCTACTATATATACTTACTATAGTAGTATCATCAGCAAATAAATTTATTTTTCCATTCAATTTCAAACTTATCAACGAATTTATATACATGAGAAAAAGAACTGGTCTCAGAATAGACCCTTGTGGAACACCACATAATACGGCTTTTTTTCTGAACCAGATACTTCTTTGATGCATAAATATTCAACAGAATTTTATGATCTACTGTATCAAATGCTTTACTCAGATCCAGTGATAAAAAAGTCAGAATCATGTATGTAAAAATTACCATATTGCCCATGGGTCGAAATTCCATACCATATTCATTAAAATTAAGTTTCAACACTAGTGAAGTTTTTCACTCCTCGAAGAGAATTCCTCTATAATTATCGGCTATAAAATTTGAATACAGTTTCTTGTTCCAACCAATGCCGTGATTTGTCAATATACCAAATATGGACATAATAGTTTTATTATATCTGAAAGACATGTGCGCGCATTGAGGTCGGCTTGGCGTTGCTTTTGAGATCAATTCTGGATTTACGGTTGGAACACACTCTGACCTATATCATTACACAAATCAGCTATTAACACACACACTCACACACACAGATAGACAGACAGAAATAGTCAGTTATCCCGCTTTATCCTCATATTATATATATATATATATATATATATATATATATATATATATATATATATATATATATATATATATATATATATATATATATATATATAGCTCTAGATGGCAATTCATCTGGAAAATATGTGAAAATCTGTTGGTGCACTGAAAAATACAAAATAATATTAATTCTATTTGGTGCTGTTACTTTTGAAATTGTGCAGTTGCATTTCGATTGATAACTTTTGGCACCAACTTCACAAGTATCAATTACGCAAAAATTTCATCAATTCTCCATTTCCTGTACTAGAACAATACGTTAATGTATAGATTTTTTGGAGAAAAAATGAATTTTAATTTATACCATGGTAATTGCGCCAGCTGAATTTCTTTTATTCTGCCTCGCTGGAGACACCCAGTGTATATATCTATATGTGAATATCATCGTTCTATGTATTTCCATCTCCTCAAAACAATCCATATACTACCGTATCCCCCTTATCTCCTTTGTTATATAACTTATTACATAATTTGCAAGTACTTGGCTCTATATACATACTATATATATGTATATATATATATATATATATATATATATATATATATATATATATATATATATATATATATGTATTAATCTATTGGGAATAGGTGAATTAACTACCTACTTCTGGTAGAGCTCGAATGGGAGGATTCGTCGTGGGGGAAAAGTTTTGGCTAACGCTCTCATATTATCACTTCCTGCTTCATCTCCAGCAACTTCCAGCAGTTTCCAGTTCTTGTGGTTCAACACTATACAGCCACACATTATAACAACTATGCATACTCTACTCTACTCTCTACTTCCGGTGTTTAGAAGATATTATAGATATAACCCAACTTATAATACAACTCATCGTTAATATGCCTGCCCCGCCCCCTAATCCTCTCCAACAGACGGCCATTAGCTGGATTATTAAGAGCTGATAGAAATTGGAGCAATATTCTCTAATAGCTCTCCTTACCCCAAAGGATGATGTAACAACGTAACAAGGATGATTTAGGGCCTGTTTTACAGGTTACATATATAACATATTGTAACGTGCAAGTGGTAGTAGTTACAGCTGCCGGCATTGCGCCACAAAGTGGCGGCGTCCTCTTGATACTTATGCGCAAGCCATGGGGTTCTCGAGGGCGACCGCTGACAAAGGATTTCGAGAAAAGTCCAGTGGCGGCTGGTGTGATCAATAATGACCAGAGGCGGCTGGAAGTTGGCGCCAAAAGTTATCAATCTAACTGCAATTGCACCATAGGAAAAACTGTAAATCTGGCAACGTTGCAAATATTATTTTGAGATCCGGCACTACTGATAACCCCCTAAATCACAAATTTCATAACTTTATGTCAAGCCGTTGCTGAAATATTTGTCCTTTGTCCGGTTCTTTTGGGAAACTCTATTGCTATTTCCTTTGCATTTAGATTATATACATATACGAGGGTAAAATATTCAGAGCATTACAGGATATTATGTATTCTTTTGTTTTCTCTTATAATATAGAGCTTTAACAGCTTATTAAAATTACCTATATAAAAAGTACATATTTCCAATTGCACCTTGTATAATACCTACAATATTTGGGTGCTCCTATTTCGACTTTCTGTTATGTGTATATTCCCCCCTCCTGGATGATACAACTGGATCATTTTAGTAATCGGCACTAGAGATTTAGCTCATCATATTGACATTCTATTCTATAATTAATTATTAACCATCACGCATGCCATATATCGACGATAATATGGAGCAATTGCCTAATTATTGTAGACTCCATTACTCCCTCTATGCTGGAACACAGGCAATTGGTGGAAAGGCAACAAAGGGATATATTTTAACAGCGTGTGTCTACAAAATGGTGCAATATTATCGGAGGAGGGGGGGCCCAATCAAAGTGGTGTTGTAAAATGCGACTGTGCTTTTTTTTGTATGTAAAATAGTTTTTTATAGCGAAAGACCTAAAAGAAAGAAAAAGCCTCACGAATACAAAAATTTATATGATTAATATTTATTTTCTAGATCATATTATCTTTTGAAACATTTACATATACTTGAAAATTTTATGAAAGATCTCACGATTTTGTACGCATTACACACGTCTTGTTGGATATTCTTTGAACGAAGTTTTTCCCAATAGATGGATTGGAAGAGGTGGAACAATTAAATGGCCGGCTAGATCCCCCGATTTGACATCTCTGGATTACTTCTTATGGGGTTACCTATGTAAAATCAAAAGTAGATCAGATAATATTGCAGATTTAAAAGTTACAATAACGGAAGAAATTCATAACATAAGGGATTGTTTTGCACTTACTATTTGGAAACACCCTGTATGTATTTATTTTGTAACGACCATACTCACATACCTAAAATGTATTCCCTGCCATCCATGAACATATATTACAAAACACTTTATATCAAAATCAATAATTATTCAATAAATTGTATGTACCTAGGTAGTTCGGCTATTGTTACATGTTATACCTATTATACCTATATAATACCCATCTACATAATTTTCATATTACAAATTCCGACGTTTACACTATGACACAATTATTATGATAGGTGGCTTGATAATAATTTGGCGGGAACACACAGGAGGATGGAATACTATGTGGGATTGGAAATATACATACACATATTCGAAACGAAATAGGTGTAGTGTTAATACGACAAAATACACAATGTCCATTATATGTAATCGATTGAAAATTTAGATATATGGGGGTGGTATAGTAGGTAAGACACTCACCTTGTTAACGTGAGGACGTGGGTTCAAGCCCCCCTAGGTCAGGAACTTTTTTTTCAATCATGAACATTTTCTAAAAAAATCAGGGCTACAAGGCTCGTTATTAAATGACAAAGACCATCGATCGACATCAAGGTACGACTTATAGAACCCTACCTTAATTGACCCTCCAAAAATAAATCAAGTAGAAAATTATTACTAGTGATTTAAAATTGTAAAATAAATGTGAAAATTTTGTGATGTTGATCTTCCTGATTTCAGAAAAAAAAATATAAAAATAAAAGTAAATAAATAAAAAGTTCCACTCCAAATATAATGTTACCGAGTTTCATTCGGTAAATAATGCTAATTGTATAATAAATTTAGAAAAAGCTCTAGATATTCAATATAAAATATGATAAAACATTTTCCTATAAGAAATAGTTTCTGACAACTAATGAAATTGTAAGAAGGAGAAAAAATATTAGCGGATAGTTCTGACTAATGTTTTAATTTTGTTTTCTGTTTGTTTCAGTTATCACCACCAAAGTGAAAGCTTCTTGTAGTCCAGAACAATTGATGACATGCGCTAAACCGTTATCTGTACTCACAGATTCCGGTCTAACATTTGTATCCAGTAAATCAGACTTGGACAAAATTTGCCCGTAAGTAGTATTCTTCTTAATTGTCTTTACAGAAATAACCTTTACCAATTTCTTAAATAAGAAATCAATGTTGGAACATGGAACCATAGAGACGTATGTATGTATGTAAAAAAGAAACTACACATGGGATAGTATTATTCCGGGTAGTTTCATGCGCTAAACAATGATGTATAGTAAATTGATCTCACATTGGAAAAACTATTCCTTGCCGCTTTTCCCTCCCGTACAAAATTAACTTTACCACTATTTCTCTCTCTCTTACAACCCCCCTCCCACCCGCGCCTTCTATTCTAACTTTAAGTTGCCCAAATTATCAGCTTTGCTTCTCTATATATGTATATAATAGGTGGTCGTGTTTGAGCGTAAATCAGCTAACGAAAATTAGGCACTGCTACTCTCAAATTGCTGCCTGTACCTGTACCTTGTAGTAAAATCACGCAAGTTATAATATATATAATCAAAGCGTCGAAGTACGACTACTACTGAAACACAAACTTAAGCTTCCTGAAGATAATTTGCCCACCACGCCATGACAATAAATCAATCGCGATAATAATAGACCTTCATACTTTACCATGCAGTCACAAGTCAACATCTTATATACAGGGTGTTTCATAATATATGCGCAGGACTTGAGGAGGTGATAGCTGGTCCAAAAATATGAAAAAAAGTTGAAATTAACTTAGCTAAAATGCACCATTTTCGAGATACAGGGTATTGAGATTGAATCGTTTTTATTGTGAATTCTCCGGAACCATTTATCGTACAGAAAACAGCTTTTATAAAAAAAATAAGTCATAATTGGTGAAGATTTTGAAGGAGTAGTGGGTGTTTTTCTCCCCAATTTCTACGCCAATGGGAAAATCTGGTTTTGAAGCACCGTCCATTTGAGAAAAATCAACTTTTATGTTGAAAAAATACGGTAAATTTCTTGAAATACATTTTTTTAAATTTAATTATTAAACAAAATTCATGTAAACGTTAGAACAAGTAACAAAAGCTAAAATTGACCGTGTTTTTTCAATTTCAACACCCTGTATCTCGAAAATGGTACATTTTAGAGGGTAAGTTCATATAAACTATATATACAGAGTGACCAACAACATGGAGGTTTATATCGAAACGGTAAAAGTTTTAAAATGTTTGTTTTAGCAATTGTTTGTACATTGATAAAGGCTACATTTTAAAATTATTTTGTAATATACAGGATGTCCCAAAAAATTATGGCGTATCAAAGTTATATTTTTTAAGGGACACCCTATATTTTATTGCATTTTCTGAGTATCTCTAACAAATAAGATACTCTTTCATAAGGGTTCCCTATACCTATGTACAGAGGGTTCCGAGTTATACTGACTTTTCGAAAAAAAAATTACTAACTAATTAATACAGCAAATTCTAGCAAATTTTCTCTTACATCTAAATAGTTGG
Source organism: Crioceris asparagi (assembly GCA_958507055.1). Classification (NCBI taxonomy): domain Eukaryota; kingdom Metazoa; phylum Arthropoda; class Insecta; order Coleoptera; family Chrysomelidae; genus Crioceris; species Crioceris asparagi. Next base: position 744,523 of record OY293832.1, read on the forward strand.
GAACTCTTATGAAAGACTATATTTTCAGGGACAATCGGACAATGCAATAAAATATAGGGTGTCCTATAGGAAAAAATATAATTTTGATACACCACAAATTTTTGGGACATCTTGTATATTCCAAAATAATTTTAAAATGAAGCCTTTATCACAATGTACAAACAACTACTAAAGTGACAAACATTTTAAAACTTTTACCGTTTCGATGTAAACCTCCATCGTTTTGATCGTAATTCACCCTGTACACATATATCGTGTCTCAATCATAGAATTGATTATTGTGATGGTAATACATACATCAAGTTTAGCTTTCTGTAGGTATTCCATTTCCATATAAACTTTAACCAAAGATTAATCTTTGCTTTAACTATGCCAAATATTTGTCGGTGAACGCCATTTACTTGAAAAATATTTATTCCCCTACCGCGTTTCCGTTTCAATAGTGGAAACTTTTCACCACCACAGCAAAACATGCAATGTATTTGGTAGTGTTATGGTTCCGTTCTATTTAAATGTTGAAACTTTATCCAAACTGTTTTGTGCAATAAATATCATCTCCAAATGACAGTTTTAAACTGTGTTGTGTTAATTTCCTGTCCCATGCTTTTTCCTTTGTAAGATTACGGGATATGTATATTATGTGATTTAGTTAGTTTATTTGTATTTATGTTATATAGTTTGGGAATGGTTCAAGTTCTATGCTTGACAGTTGTTTCGAGCACAGAACCGTTGAATAATTAGGTAGGTATATGTTGTTGAGGAAATTTTTGTTGTATTTCAAGCTGTATATGGAGCTCTAAATTCAGTTGATTTCTCAAAGTAATTCAAATCATATAAAAAGTAATTCTTTTCTATGAAATTTAATAGGGGTTTCTTAATACAAGATGTTTCTGAAAGATTTGTTGACTTATAATATTAATTCTATTGGTGTTGGTCCGTGCGCGCGTTTTGTATATTACACGTACTCCGATTTTGATGATTTTTGATTCATTTGAAAGAGGAGACTTGAGAAATGGTCCCTCCCATATTCATAAAAACGCAAATTTTCTCGAAAATCGAAAATCCGAGATGTCGTAAAGATAGCAAAATATCCGGAAACGTTTAAATTGAACATTTTTTCAAAAGGGCTACGGTTTTCGAGTTACAGCATTGGTAAAGTTTATATGCGTATTTCCGTAACGATGTTTCTAAATAATAACAAATACAAGCAAAGCATACATGGATAATGGTGAATATTCATCCAGTTTAGTGACAAATGTAACACTCCAAAGTGTGAAATAAATATTTTTTACAGAAAATTGGACCGACTTTATCAATTGATACATTGAATCGTACAAAATAATATTAATTCTATTGGTGCCGGTACTTTTAAAGTTGTGCCAAAAGTTTTCAATCTTACTGCCACTGCACAACTTCAAAAGTACCAGCACCAATAGAATTAATTTTTTTGTACTTTTCAGTGCACCAACTGATAACTTCGGTCCATTTTTTTTTCAAAAACTATCTATTTATTGCACCCACTGATAAAGTCGGTTCTATTTTTCTTAAAAAAAATGTATTATCTTTTACAATGCACAATCTGGAATTTAATAAGCAAAATCAAACATTTCCGCTCGTTTATTGCGCAAAATAAAAAACAATATCGTATAAATTAGCATTTAACTTACATACCTAATGGCCTGTACTGGGTATTTGGAAATAAACTAAAATCCTCTATCAGCTATATAGACTCTAGCCTATAACTTGTAACAACAAAGTGAGTTTAAAATTTTCTTATTAAAATTTATAACGAGATTTGTTTTGTATCTCTATGAATCTAATTAAGATGCAATATTGTTTCTCTCTTATACAATAATTATACAAGCATAATATTAAATAAAGAACGACCCAAAAAAGAAAACTCACTCGGAATATGGGAACGTGCCTTTACTTTAATGACTGTGAAGTGATCGGACCGGTTTATCCATAGACATCTGAACACCTAGACAAAGCATTTCATTCATAACATGTATCCAAAGGCGATCTGTTATTGTTAGAGAATTGTTTTGGTATTTTCCATGTGTAAGAGAGAGACAAAATTTTCCTATAGGAAATTTTGGCAACAGTGTACCTCTGTAGAAGCGTATAAATGCGTAAAACGTAGTAGCTACACTCAAATTATGAATGGAACAACGAACAACAATATTCCGACTAGCGACGAAAGCTGACGAATTCATACGGACGCCTAAATTATATTTTCCTGTGTTGCCGCACTTAACTCAATCGATCGATATCGACTGATGATGCTCTTATTTCACAAATGAAAATTTTTATTTTGTGTTGTAAAATATAAATTTGGTATACCATTTAATCTGCAGGTGTTTCTGAATAATCAGTAATAACTATTTCAATGACCACCTTTCAATTACGTCTGAATGTCTTTGAGTATTACTCTATAAATCAGAAGTTGCCATGAAAAATAAGAAGTTTGGCAAATATGTTAATCGTATCAGTCGTACACGAACCATTATGGACCAGAGAAGAATAATGGTCTTGAGATGTTGGATCGCTCTGAAAGAGGCTATGCGTGGTCTAGGTGTTCAGATGTTTATAGATTTATCAAATCCAAAATACCCTTCTTCGGGAAATGAGTATTTGACCTAACACATTTTAAGGTTCCGTGAAATATGAGAAAATTATATTCGGTTGAATTTGCATTAGAGCGCGCTGGGAAAGTTGTGGGAGATGATATTTTATTTGGAATTCAACTTTCAAATTACACCTCGAATCATTCTGAAGAATTTGATACAATTCAGGATTCGACTTTTCGTCATCGCCATATATATACAACTAGATAATCTTGTAAACTCTCCACGGCAACTCACGGCAAAAGTTTTCTAAACTCTCCAATCGACCAATGGGTGATCACATGGATGGAAAAAGAAGAAGAAGAGAAGTTGTTGAAGAAGTTGCTCCATGTTTGTAGGAGTTTCAAGCTGCTCTTTTCGATTCAATCTCCAACATAGATCGTGGAATCGACTGTGAAAAGTTGTACTAGTAACGTTATTTTTTTCTCCCGTTCATCGTCTTTTATTATTTTTTAACTGCAAGTTTCAGACAAATAGTCAAACTGTTTGGGATACATGAGCAGCGATATACAGGGTGATTCTCCAGGATCGATTTTGCGAGCAAACGATAACTACAAACAATTTGAAAATTTGGTGAAATACTAAAGTCACTGGGAGATATACGTCTAAAATATTTAAGTAGGTGCCAAATTTGTTATTTTTAGTGGAATACCCGGTATATTAACACATTTTTATATTTCTTGTACAATTTTGAAAACATTTTATGTATCATGCCTATTCTCAAGTCTAACCGGTTTTGACATATTTAAAATTTCATGTCAAAAATTAATTTTGTAGTCCAATGAGGAAGCCTTTAATATTTAATTTGAGTTGATTTCGATTTTTTATTATTTTATTGATTTTTTTTATTATTTTCTAATGTAATCATGACACTTTTAACACAACTTTAAAGATGTGGCGCATTTGTCCTTAGAAAAATTAAAAATTGACAATTATTTAAAAAACTACTAATTTTCGGTATAGACAACCTCATACAAAATTCCCCATATTTTGCTGCTTAAAACAATAAAATAATAAAAAACAGGGGTTTCCGTTTGAAAAAAAAACTATTGACGTTTTTTAGTCTACTTTTCATGCTTCTTTTTTATCACTAAGTACAAATTAAAAAAAAATAATCAAAAGAACATTTTAAATAAGCCATAATGTTGAATATCTCTTTACCATTTAATTTTTTTTACGGGCGTAGTTTCCGAGGATATCCGTTATGAAAGGGCACAGCCAATCTCGATTGTTGACGTTATTATTTTTCTCATTATTTTTTTTCCACTACAATCTGTAGTTCCCTTGTAGATACACTTATTTGGCCATCCTGTATATATATTAAAGGTAATATCAAAAGAAGGATGATTCTGCTAAACTAACTTGTTCGTCGTCGACAAACTGTTGAATATGCTTCTTTCTTTCTTTCGTTTTTTTTTAATTGTCTGTTTGCTCCGAAAGTCGACGAAAAGCACGTTTTCTCACTTGGCTGACTCTTCATCATCAATTTGCTTTTCGTTTTCATCAGCACATTTTTTTTGTTGGTATTAATTACAATTGCTAACTAAAATTAAATGTACATAATATTTGTCGATTTACTTTTGAAACCAAGCCGGAGGAAAGCTGACTATAGAGATAAGCGTTTGTTAGGCACTATGGTTTGTTTTACATTTTTATATGTTGTTATAACAAAAAAAACATGTATTACATTGCATATTATAAAAGCAGGGGAAATGTAATAGGTGATTCAATCTGTGATTTTGGATACTAGTTGTCGCGCAGTGGTTGAAATTCCACCGTAATTCATTATTTTTTCTATATTGAAACAATATTGAGTTTTTTTGCCAAAGATATAATAATTGCATATAGTTTTTGGGAATTTTGTTCTACAACATTAGCATGTGTTGTTTGCCTGACGTTGACTTTACATTGTAATTGCGTTTGTTATGCAACACACAATACACTTCTACCATGTAAACCATATTTTTTTATTTAATTTAAAGTATTAACGCATAATACATCAAAACATTGTGCACTACTTCTAAACTTTTACACATAATTATAGATAGATTATATTTTAAAAATAATATCGCTCAAAAATCCTCCACAATAGCAAATTCGATCACTCCAATTTATCATTAATCTTGACATACTTGTGCTAGCATTTCGCGCGAAAAACATTTCTAATATTGTTTTTAAAATCCTCAATACTTGTTCACTGAGATTATTAGCGTAGACTTTAGATTTCACCCACACAAGAAAAAAATCACACGGTGTTAAATCACCAGATCTTGCTGGATAGTTCACTGAAACATTTCTGAAAAAACAAACCGCTCCTGCAATCATAAATACAATCATAGTTTCGGTTGGCGATATGACACGTAGCATCCTCCAAGTTAGTTTTCAATGACATTTGGGAAGAAATAGTCAACATTGCCCGTTAATAACGAACTTGTCCGATTTCGGTGACAGGCGCTCGCCTTTTCTGTAGCTTTGTTTTTTTGATAGTTAATTTAAATAATTTCGTAAAATTGTTCTGGTGTTATGTTCCATGTTGTTTTGTAATTAGCTAAAACTCTGCTTAGATGTGCCTATATTTCACTTTAAAAAGCTGAAGCGCTAATTAGATCACCCTTTATTATAAAAGCATCGTACTGAGGCAACCCCTCTACTTACTACTACCCCGACTACACCCTCTTAATGATGATGGTAATTTTTTTGAGGGGCGATAATTTCTGCAAGCTGTTAAACGTTTTATAGTGTTTGAAATTTTAAGCTTTCCTCTTCTTTTTCCTTCTGTTCTATGTATGTAGGTATACTTTCAGGTTTCTATGGTGTGTTAGTTCAAGTTGGCGGCCCTGCTAATAGATTTTAAGTAAATATTTAAACACATTTGGAAATTTCGTAGGTACTTACGTGTTTTAAGTGCTTATATATATATAGATATATGTGTATATAGAATATTTACTTCAGGTTATGATAAGGTAAGCTTAGAAGAAATTGAATTAGTGGGAGAGAAAGTTCAGTGTGTTTTTTTGAAAAGGTATACGATTCTTCATTTGTCTGATCGCGCGTTCCGCGTAGCAAACTTTTTTCCGATTTTGATGGTACTTTTGTGTTTATATGAAACAGAACTGCTGAAAGATGGTTTCGCTTTTTCGTACGCACAATGATTGCCTCCTGTCGATAGTTTTCTATCAATTGAAACGTCTCGCAATATTGTACACAAAGTCTATATAAATTGAACGAAAAAATAAGAAAGTTGAGCGGAACATTAGAAAATTTAAGAACATTTATGATATATATATGTTGATGTTGATGTTGATGTTGTTGATGTTGATGCTGATGTTGATGTTGTTGATGTTGATGTTGATGTTGATGTTGATGTTGTTGATGTTGATGCTGATGTTGATGTTGATGTTGATGATGCTGATGCTGATGCTGATGCTGATGTTGATGTTGTTGATGTTGATGTTGATGTTGATGTTGATGTTGTTGATGTTGATGTTGATGTTGATGATGCTGATGCTGTTGCTGATGTTGATGCTGTTGCTGATGTTGATGCTGATGATGTTGTTGATGTTGATGTTGATGCTGATGCTGATGTTGATGTTGATGTTGTTGATGTTGATGTTGATGATGTTGATGATGTTGATGCTGATGATGTTGTTGATGTTGATGTTGATGTTGATGTTGATGTTGTTGATGTTGATGCTGATGTTGATGTTGATGTTGATGATGCTGATGCTGATGCTGATGCTGATGTTGATGTTGTTGATGTTGATGTTGATGTTGATGTTGATGTTGTTGATGTTGATGTTGATGTTGATGATGCTGATGCTGATGCTGATGCTGTTGCTGATGTTGATGCTGATGATGTTGTTGATGTTGATGTTGATGCTGATGCTGATGTTGATGTTGATGTTGTTGATGTTGATGTTGATGATGTTGATGATGTTGATGTTGATGATGTTGATGTTGTTGTTGTTGATGTTGATGTTATATACAATATACATGTTATATGCAATAATTGTTTTCAAATGAAGTCATGTGGCACAACAAAAGTTATTCAAGACAATTTTATGCTATCTTTCAATGTAACTATATTGTAACACAATAAACTTTTACCACCACGTGCCTGAATACGTTGGTAATTTTCAATTGAAATCATATATAAATTAAAGTAGCGTGCAGTAGGTTTGTAGCTAGATGAATAACCAAAAGCAGCTAGTCAAAAGTTGATGGGGAAACGGTAGTAGTGACAAAGTATCTTGAAAGTCACATGGTGGTACAACTTTTGCAAATGTATTTCATGGGCGATTCAGCAAAACAAGTCGATCAGCGTCATGCACACAATAAATCGGTGAACAGACCAAGTGTGGAGCAACTTCAAATGTTTTTACATCAGACAACGAATTGGTTGTATTATTCAAGACTGCATTAAACCGCATGCCATCTGATTACCACAAAATTGTCAGCAAAGCCGATAAGACGCCTGCAGGACAACACGCAAGACGCTATAGAATACGGCAACAATTGATGAAGCTGCTATTGTTGTCATGGGTGAAAATTTAGAAAATCAAGATAATGTTTTTGTTTTTGTTAAGACAGGACACAACGTCTGTCGGGTGAGCTAGTTTTATATAATTGTAAATCATATTAATCAAATTAGATGAATTAAGTCAAGACATGATGCTAAATTCTTCACCTTACTAACAGAAATGTTTGTCTTTTTCGACACAAGAAATCCGGTCACATAAATCGATAAAACAGGTAGGTGTCTAAATATAAATTCCGAAGCACACTCTCTGTTAATATTATTTGTTTGACTTGTCAATCAATCTTTCTTTGTCACTCTGTATCAAAGAAAGAAAACGTCATTAAATCAGAAAACTAAACAACATATATGAAACATGCAACGAAACGTTTTCACAATATCTTTTTCTCTGTTTTCTTTATACATACAACTCCTGCCCTATCATTATTATTAAAACATGTTTTATTTGACAAACTGGTGCGCAAACATAATAAATACATTTCCTTTTCATCACGTTTGATGTGTGTATATCTCTGTGTAGGTGTTTTGTTCCGGTTATATTTCCGGTAAGGTGATAATTTATACATGGTGAACCAGAAGTGTGCAAACTACTCCATAAAGAGGCGTGAATATTAGTTTAGTGCTGCTCCACATTTTTATCATTTGATGATTCTTCATCGAGAATTTTTGGTAGTGATATTTTTGTTTGTTTTTCTTATCAAATGGTTCATCTTCATAAGTTCGAATTAATTCTTATCTAACTGAACGTAACTTTAACTAAACTTCCAATTTCTATTTTTTACTCTTACTTTACCCTTAACCTTTCATTTCCTTTACTTTTAAACCTAACCTAACCTTACCCTTTCCCTGCCCATTTCCCTCATCATGATCCCTACCCTTACAATGTCCTCAACTTACCCTTGACATTTACTTTTGCCTTACCCTCAAACCTTGTTTCTTACCATTATCCTTAAACTTTCCTTCATCCGTACCATGTTGTTTACCTTTAATTTGACCTTACCCCCTTCCCTGTCCTTTATCAATTAACTAGAACCTTACCTTTTCCCTTGTTTTGCCCTTGAAGTTGACCTTTCCCTTAAAGTTTATCTTACCCTTTCCCTGGCCCTTACCTTATCATGTTCCTTACTCACCCTCAAATTTACCTTAGATTAGATTTAGATTTAGATTTAAGAGGGGGTTACATTGCACTGCGACCATAAGGTCTATTGTGCCCCCTACCTGAGTTGCACTCGCCTATACGCGGTCTACAACTCGCCTTCCAGTTCCAGAGTTCTAAGGAACTCCAGTATCTGGCTTGGCTTCAAGGAGGATACTTCCTCACTACTGCAGGTTGCTAGTCCAAGGCTCTGTTTGCGTTGGCTAGCAATGGCGAGGCATTCCGTCACCAGGTGATCCGGAGTTTCCTCCTCTTCCCCGCAGAATCTGCACTCGTCATCCTCTGCTAGAACTAATCTCATTAGATGCTTCTTGAGGCGACAGTGTCCTGTAAGAAATCCAGTGAGGTGTAGCTTGTTCTTGCTGAGATCCAAATACCTTTTGGATCTTGCAATATCAAAGTTTTTTAGAAACTTTTTGGAATTATCCAATCCCGCAAGAGTGTTTCTCTTACGGTTTTTTCCCTTCTCCAGAAACTCCTTCTTGTAGGTGCTTTTATCTGTGCCACAGAAGGGTTCTGGGCCAAGTAAATGGAGTTTGTGCTCCTTTCCTGGCAAGTGTGTTGGCCTCCTCGTTGCCTTTGATTCCCGAGTGGCCGGGAACCCAGACTAAGTAGACCCTGTTGTTCTTGCCTAGCTCATTGAGCTTCCTTCGGCACTCCCATTTTAGAGTCAATGGTATGAGAGTTCAGTGCTTTAATTACAGCTTGACTATCAGAATGTATTGCAATGTCACATTTCTGATAGTTTCTTTCAAGGTTCACCTCCACGCATCTCTCAATTGCAAGCAATTCTGCTTGAAAGACGCTTGTGCAGCAGCCTAGCGCAAGTGAGCATTTGGTGCGATTCCCAAACACTCCAGCGCCTGTCCCCGTCGTGGTCTTAGAACCATCAGTGTACCATTTAATGGTATTCTTTTTGAGAGCTTGGGTTGTGAGCCCCCTGTCCCAATCTTCTCTGCTACTTAGCACCGTGGAGAAAGTTCTCTCGATGCTAATTTTCTTTGTCATTACATCACTGGGAAGGTTTGCTGATGGGATGTGTTTGGACAGAGAGGACCAAGCTCTCTGATTCCGAATTCCCACAATGTCTGAACCTTCCCTAGATAGTCTTAGAATGGCCTCATGGGCCAATCTATCTATCACTAGATGGAGAGGTGTGAGATCTGTGATGATATCTAGTGCCCTGGTCGGGCAAGTTCTCATGGCTCCGGTGATACAGACACAGGCTAGTCTTTGTATTCTATCGAGGGTTTTCCTCGTATTGCTCTGACTTGCCTTGCCATGCCAGGCTATTGACCCATATGATATTATCGGTCTTACAATCATGACGTACATCCATCGCAGTATTTTTGGGTTACATCCCCAAGTCTTACCAGTCAGATTTCTGCACCTTTATTGCTTTGCTAGCAGTAGCCTCAATATGCTTGTTCCACAGAAGCTTGCTATCTAGTGTTAATCCCAGATATTTGACTTCAGCCTTCCAGCTTATTATGTCTCCACTCAAAGTGAGAGGTTTCATAGCTGGAAGTTTCCTTTTCCTAGTAAATGGAATAATTGTGGTCTTGGATGGGTTTATGCTAAGCCCCACTGACAAGCACCATTGCTCAATAGTTCTGAGGCCCTCCTGCAATAATTCGCATAGGGTGTTCGCAAATTTTCCTCGAACTATTAGGACTATGTCGTCGGCATAGCCTATACATGTGAAGCCAAGCTGCGTGAGTTTGTGGAGTAACTCGTCTACTACTAAGCTCCATAGGAGGGGACATATTACTCCTCCTTGAGGTGTTCCACGAGTAGCTTTAACAGAGGTGGTATGATCACCTACTTGGGCCTCAGCTATTCTCATCTTCAACATCTCATACATCCATTTGATAATGGTCTTGTTCACCCCTCGCCGTGTGAGTGTCTCCCTAATTGACACATGTGTGGTGTTGTCAAAAGCCCCAGATATGTCCAGGAAGGCACACATTGCGATTTCTTTATTGTTCAGAGAACTCTGAATGACCTCAGTTAGCTGATACAGCGCGGTTTCTGTTGAACGCCCCGCCCTGTATGCATGCTGGGGATCAGTCCCATTTTTCTTACCTATTTTCGGTATGAAGATTACTTTGGCTCTTTGCCATATGCTAGGTATAAAGCCCCGTGCTAGGCAGCTTCTTGTAATCTTCAGGAGATGGGGAAGGATCTCCTCCATTCCTTTCTGTAGGAGTATTGGGAATATGCCATCTACACCCGGCGATTTATAAGGTTAAAAGGTGTTGACTGCCCATTCCAACCTTTGTCTTGTGAATATCTTCTTAGCAATACTCCAATCTTCCTTGCGAGGATTCTTGGTTTGGATTGCTACGTCAATACTACTGAGGGTTTCACTTCCTGGGAAGTGTGTTTTGAGAAGTAGAGCAGATCGCTCCTCTTCTCCCTCAGTGTATGACCCGTCTGGCTTCTTGAGCGACATTAAGGGGCTGATTGCCCCTTTTGCCATGACTTTATGCAATCTGGCTGCAGTAGGAGTCGAAGTGATCTTTTCACAAAAAGCTTGAAAGTGAAGCCTCTTGGCCTTCCTGATCTCCTTATTGTATTGTGTGAGCTTCTCGGTGTAGCCCTGCCAATTATCGTCTCTTTTGGCCCTGTTGAAGAGCCGACGGACCTCTAATCTGAGGTTTGACAGGTTTTTGTTCCACCAAGGTGCTTCCTTACTTGTTCGAGCTTTTGAGAGTGGGCAACTTGATTGGAATGCCTCCGTTATCGCCACACTGACCACTTCGACCTCTTGATCCAGATCGCAGCGTGGGTGTTTTACCCCATTACTTTCGATCTGTTCCAAGTTTTGCTTCAGAAGGGTCTTATATTTAGACCAATCTGTATTTCTAGGGTTACGAGTTGGAGACAGTGAGGTTACTTCCCCCGCAATCCTAAACTCTATAATCCTATGATCGGAGAGAGAAGGTTCCTCCATCACTCTCCAATCAAATACGTTATTCCTGGCAGTAAGGCTGGCAATTGTTACGTCCAGGACCTCTTCTCTTGCTCTCTTGACAAACGTGGGGGTTGTTCCCACATTAAGGGTTTCTAGATTATTAGCTAAGAGATATTCAAGTAAGCACTCACCTCTAGGGTTGTCTTTCGTGCTTCCCCAAATAACATTGTGCGCATCGGCACCCCAGCCTATGATGACTGGCAGTTGTCTGCTATTGCAATATTGCACTAGCTCTTGAGCTTCGACTGGAGGTATTGCAGGATTGTCTCCAGCGAAATAAGCAGATGCAATAACTATGTCTCGGTTGATGCCCAGTGTTGAGGTGTACTAGAATTGGAACTAGGTCCCGAGTCATAAATTCTGAAACACATGTGTAATTAATGTTGTTTCTTATGATCACAAAGGCACGAGGGGACTCTTTAGATGCCAAACCTTTAATTTGGCCTGCTTTGCCTGTCCAGGGTTCCTGGATCAGTACAAAATCCAGTTAGGATTTCGCAAATAGCCTTGCAATCACTGCTGAAGCTCCCTTCGCGTGATGCAAGTTCACTTGCGCCACCTTGGAGAAAGGGATGAAGGTGCTGTAGTCTGGGGTGTAGGGGCTGGGTAGTCCAGCCTCTAGTTCCCCCCCTCCTCTCTTTCCTCCTGTCCCTCATCAAGATCCATCGGAAGGGTAGTCTCCTTGGAGCTCGAGCGGGTATCTGGGTCTCGGGTTATGGCCTCGACCCCCGCATGGGTTCGGCCTTCCTCCAGGACTGCAGAGAATTTCTCTGCCGCCCCGGCTTCTTTGGCAGAGCCAGCAGAGGCCTCGACCAGACCTGAGCTAGCAGTTTTATCCTGCACACCGGAGTCCGTAGATGTGGAGGGCATCTCCGCATCTTTTGGACCTCCATAAAGTTCCCACGAGTAGCTGGGTTCAAATCGGTCCACTCCTGCAGAGCCCCGCATGCAGGAGTAAGGTTAATACAATGGACTTCCCCCTTGTGCTCCAAGGTCGAAACCAGTAGAGACCAGTCCTCTATTTGGCCATGCATCCCTCGGCCTGGTTTCCCGCCTTGGATTTAGAATTTTTGATGAGGTTATTTCCTCTTGGTCCGGGTGGTTAAGCCAAGACCCCCCCCCGCATCACTGGCCCGCGAGACATGACCACAGACGACCAGGATGCGTTGGTTTGACAGGGTGGTTTCGAGGTTAGCTCGAAAGCACACCTGGCATCGTTGTACCTGAGTGAAATTCCCTTAGCCACGACACTACAGGTCCGCGGCAGGGTATTCGTGGCTGCCAATTGAGTTTTTAGTCTCAATGAGCCATATTTCCCCGCAGGCCCCCTTCTCATATAAAAATCATCGTTAGAGGCCCCCTTCTATCCGCCACCTGGAGACGCGCCGGGTTGGCACTTCACTCCTCCCAGATGCTGATTGACAACATCCGGACCGGACCTTACGCTCATCCCTTATTTCGAAATGTTATTGAATCACTGGATATAATAAATATAATTGAACGAAATTCCACACTTTTATTGGTTTTAAATTATTATTGTTCCTTTCTTTGTTACAGGGATCTTAAAGAAGCCATCAGATGTATACACGGTTTTACGAGGCATTGTATGAGCAATGATCAAAGAAAACACTTCAAAAAACTATTCCATGGTACTGCCTCGATGGTACATGAGTTATGTAAGAGCAGTGTTTATCAAGAAGGTATATAATGAGAATAAAAATATACTTACAAAATATTAGATACGTGATAGTGTCAAGTAAAAAAAAATAATCACCCTGTATATTTCAATCTCATGTCAAATATGAACAAAAATCGACTGGTATACGGTGATCTAGCGTCAACTAATTAATATATTTCTGACATTAAGCGCTGTTTCCGTTAAGTTGTACTTACACTATCGAAATCGAAAAAAAAAGAAAAAATATTTTTTTTAATAATGACTAGACAAATTGCAATTTTTGTTTTCTATTGTTATTAGAATATCTGAAGCATGCTCCGTGTATGAAGAAAGTGGAAAAGGAAAATCAAGTTTGCTTCAATCGCTATACAAAATCAATGCACGACATTCAGTCACAATCACCGGAAATTCAAACTATCGAACCGGAAATAATTTTCAAGAAGAAGAGGCGTGAGGCAGCTGATGAAGGCATCAAAAATATTTGCTGGTAAGTTTGTTGATTTGTTTATTTAATTTTTTTTACTGTAAATATGCAATTTTAAATTAAATTATAAACAAAACAAAAACAATTTTGCATAAAAGTATTTTTGAAACTTTATTAAATTAAATGGAATATTTTTCTCAATTATATATTTTTGCATTTTATTGATTTTTTTCTATTTTTTCACATATTTATATTTACTTTTGCCAATAATAAAATATACAGTACCTATCTGTCCATTTAAAATTTATGAAATATATATTTATTTTTTGATATCTTTTATTCGTGATTGTATTTTTTAAATTTTTATCCCGGTGTTTATTTTCAATATTCAAATTTCCAGGGTTTATGAAAAAAGGAAATTTCTCAAGTTTATTTTAAAAAATCACATAATTTCTTGAAACATTTATATACTTGTAAATTTTAATTTAATTACTAAAACTAACGGGGTAATCGATCACTAAAAATTGTGAAATGCATATCATTTAAAAAAATCTATGTTGCACGTAGAAGTATGAAATAACAAAATTTAATAAAGTTGGTCCTACGTTTTACTTTATTTATTTTAAGTCACGACCAACTACCTAAAATATTCGCGTATGTATTTTCCATTTCACATATTTTTTTTTATTAACACACAATGGCTAAATTACATTTCAGTGATTCAACAAAAATTTTGTTTAGCAATAATGTTCGTTTATATTCATTCTAGACTATTCAAATATTGACAGTAATTTTGTATCTAGCTGGCGTTCGAAAATTTCAAAGCGGAATAATAATTTATTTTCCAATTAACTTAAATATCGGACATTTGCGTTAATTAGCAATTAGATTTTTTCGTTATATTTTCTGTTTCAAATATGAGCCAAAATATATTTTGCATATTATATTAATTTTAATTGCAATAACAAACAACAGATGGCGCCTCACTAGAGAGCGTTGTTACATTCTAAATATGAATTCATATTACTGTGCTGAAATATGAATATCGAAGCTATGAGGTACTGAGTTGCTTATGGTAAACAAAGCCAATTGCTTAAATAAATTACTGAGAAAACCAAACTGTGAATGCATTGTGGAGTCTTATGGATCGTGTTGTAGGCAGGGCCGGACTCAGCACATTTCACCAAGCTTGTGCTTAAACATTTCTATGTTTAACAATTAATAATAATAAACATTCAAATGGCAACACTGTATGCCGTTTTCTCCGACAAATAAAACGGTTCTATTAGGTTATGACTTATGATTTAATTAATTGTGATCTGGGCTTACAATTTTGGGCCAACATCGATAGTTATTAGCTGGTGGTAAATTGAAAATACCAACAAAAAAAATCTAGAAAATGAGGGTTTACTGATCAATTAGTAGAGCTATTTTCTTCGAGCGGTTTTTTACCTCTATACCCTACACCTTTATGTAGCGCCGCCCGATGTTCCAGTATTCTCTAGAAATTAACAAAGATGTTACATCTCTTTCTTTTTCTTTCGTGCATACGAAGTATCGCACAAAGAGAGGGGAGTCCGATCAGGTTACGTACGTTTTGTAGTGCTTATTTTTTTGTTAATCCCACAGGAACATAACATTTTATCGGGATAAAAAGTGTGATACGTGTTAATACAGGTAATGAACTATCTGTTTACCAAATTTCATCCGAATCCGTCCAGCCATTTTCCAAAAACTTTTTCACTTTCTTATAATATTATATAGATAATACGGCATGTTGTTATATATCTATAAATTGGTCCAAAAAAATTTTTGTTCAAAAGTTTATAGATTTATATATACAGGGTGGTCCGAATTATAATTGAAATAAAAATAAATAAAAAAGTTCATATAAACTTATCTCCAAAAACGATTTTGATGATTTTTGATTCATTTGAAAGAGGAGACTTATATATATAGAATATTTATTATAATACGATCATCTAGCAACACCTACCCAGACACAATTGCTTCAGAAATTATATTAATCTCTTAATTAATGAATAGTAAGATAGCTAGCTGCCTGTCTTGCCTGAGAAAAAAAGAGACACATTTTTGGCAAAGTCAGTCACTTAATGTTCCTAGGCGCCAACTGCTTTTTAATGCATTATCATATTAAATGAGGTGTACCTATATTTTTTTCTTCTTCCTTTTTCCACACTCTTGAGCGATGATGATAAGCTCTTTTAGCTTTTGGTTGGTGGAAAAGTTGAATAGCTTTTCAGCTTCTGTAATGACGTAGAGGAGGAGAGAGCAGTGTGTACGATAACACAGAGTGAGAGTGCCCTCTGATGTGCTGTTTTTGAAATAGCTGTGAATAATGAATGAGACATGTAAAGTTTGTAAAAATATACAGGGTGTTTCATAATACTTACATGCGCAGGACTTGAGGATGTGATAGCTCGTCCAAAAATATGCAAAAAAGTTCGTATAACTTACCATCTGAAATGCACCATTTTCGAGATACAGGGTGTTGAAATTTAAAAAAAAATCGTTTTTTGTGAATATCTCCGGAACCGTTTATAGTACAGAAAACAGCTTTTGTAAGCATTTTCTACTCATAATTAGCAAAGTTTTGAATCAGAAAAAAAAATTGTTAAGTCATAATTGGTGAAAATTTTGAAAGAGTAGTGATTGTTTTTCTCCCCAATGTCTACGCCAATGGAAAAAGTACTGTTTTGAACATAAAAGTTTATTTTTCTCGAAAACTGTCGACTTTATAGCTCACCACCAACAGTACCTTCTTTGTGTAGAAAACATTGGCGGTTCAAATGAGCGCCGCAAAACCGTACTTTTTCTGTACTATTAACGGTTCCGGAGATATTCACAAAAAAATTTTTTTTTCAATTTCTACATCCTGTATTTCAAAACTGGTGCATTTTAGAGAGTAAGTTAATATAAACTTTTTTCATATTTTTGGATGAGTTATCACATCCTCAAGTCCTGCGCATATATTATGAAACACCCTGTATTTACAAAGGGCTCCGATGATTTCATAGGGACATTAGGTATTGCTATTTGAAAGATGATTAAATTAAAAAAAACGATGGCCTGTAGCCAGCGGAAAGGTAAATTTCTCAAAATTCATTGAATTGGAATTTGAACATCCATGGATTTTTTCTTTAATAATTTTTTTTCGTTAATTTTATGAAAAATGTATTATATCCCAAAATTATTTTGATGCTATTTACACTACGGCCCTTTTTCGATATTTTTTTCAAATGTTTGAACAGTCGCCATTTTCAAACTACTTACTAATAATGGCCAATAACGAACTCGGTCGAGATATTTAAGAGATTGATTTCTGTAG
Source organism: Crioceris asparagi (assembly GCA_958507055.1). NCBI lineage: Eukaryota > Metazoa > Arthropoda > Insecta > Coleoptera > Chrysomelidae > Crioceris > Crioceris asparagi. The sequence goes on from OY293832.1 coordinate 761,271, forward strand.
CAAATTTGAACTTGATTCTTTCCAAAACTGCAACCTCTATCGTGTTAGAAAATTTCGTAATTTCGTATATACACATATATATTTTGATTTTGTATTCTTGACTGGATTTATTTATTATTTATTTTATTTTATTATTTATTCAATAAAATTCTTTGACTGAAGCCGAGCTTTCGAGAATGTTTATTCTCTTCTTCAGGGCAAAAATCGTGAATTTAGAATAAATTAACCCTGAAGAAGAGAATAAACATTCTCGAAAGCTCGGCTTCAATCAAAGAATTGTATTTAATATATGACTGCATCCCCAAGAACATCCTTTTATTTATTATAAAACCAGTCAAGAATACAAAATCAAAATATATATATATATATATATATATATATATATATATATATATATATATATATATATATGCTGGGAAGTATTTGCTGACCAATTAGGAACAAAAGAAGGTTTATTTTGGGGATAGCAGCAATAACGAAATTGAGTACTCTTTTTAGTAATTTATTCCAAGCTTTCGGGTAACATTGTACCCATCATCCGGGAAACTACAAAGTAATGGAATAGACAATATAACCAAAAAAATATAAAATCAGTTTTAGTATTATTTACATACATCAAACTTACCACTAAGTGAGAATGTTTTCGTGGATATTGAGGAAATTGATGGTAACGGTTTCTAAAAGTGGCCACAAAATGAACTACGATCAGATAAAAGTTTTAGATATTGAAAGAAACACCACAAAACGGGCTTTTCTAGAAATGGCACATATATATATGAATGACAATACACTGAATAGAAGATCAGATATAGGTCATCTTAGTGAGATTTTTGCTTATCTTCTGATTATGGAATCAAGCGTAAGAAATACGGAAAACATTGATTTCTAAGTTAAATGATTATTAATGTAGAATTTTAAAATAGAGTGAATAATATAGAATACAACAGGAATATTGAGATTTGGTTGACATAGAACAAAAATGTAAAGGAATTTCCTGAAATAACTGCTATCATCTGTCTAATTCAAAATTTTCTCTCTTTGTTTTTTTGTTGTAAAAGATGTCATTGTTGAGTTGATGGATATCGATCTCAGTTATCATTATAATATGGCCGTTGTTCCCGAAATGTGTATTAGTGAATGTGTATTTTATTGTTGCTTTTAATCAGGATAAAAAATGTTGTTATGTTTATATAAAATGAACAGTTCTCTATGATTACGTTACCATCAATTTCCACGAAAACATTCTCACTTAGTGGTAAGTTTGATGTATGTAAATAATACTAAAACTGATTTTATATTTTTTTTGGTTATATTGTCTATTCCATTACTTTGTAGTTTCCCGGATGATGGGTACAATGTTACCCGAAAGCTTGGAATAAATTACTAAAAAGAGTACTCAATTTCGTTATTGCTGCTATCCCCAAAATAAACCTTCTTTTGTATATATATATATATATATATATATATATATATATATAAACTTTTGAACCAAAAGTATTTTTGGACCTACTATAAAAAATGTACCTAAAATATGCATAACTGAGACCTCTTTGATATTCCGAGTTGTGAACGTAAAAATTTCAATCAGTTCTGAAAGTCGACGATTTTGTTTTTATTTATTTTTAAGGAGGAGGATATATAAAATTCGACTGTCTATATTTTTTTCGCGCCTTGTATATAGTAAATGTACTCCGATTTTGATGATTTTTGATTCATTTGAATGAGGAGAGAGAAATGGTCCCATATTCGTAAAAACCCAAATCCAAAATCTCCTTCCCCCCGAAAACCGCCCCCGAAAAGAGTGGAGGTCGAATTTTCTCGAAAATTGATTATTATATATTATATTATAATAGAATTGATAATATTTTGTATTTTTCAGTGCCCCAACTAATAACATCGCTCCAATTTCTTGTAAAATATATTTATTTTCAATACCTACAATCATCTAGTCCAAAAGAGAACAAAAAATGTCAAAAGACAATATTTCTTTAGTTGCTCCATGATCTATTCAAAAAAACAAATCGAATGCTCGATGATATGTCATATTAAAACATTTCAATGGCTACTAATAATATATGGACTTTTATTAAAAAATTAACTGCAGAATTCACCATTGGAACTTTTCTTTCTGTTCATATGGAAAAAAATCCAAGCGTAAATTCATTCGAATATATGGCGTCGGTGATGAATGCATATATATGAAAAATGCATGGCATATCTAATAAGTTTATGCTCTATGGTTATGCACATATTCTAGTTAGCTACAAGTACAGTGCGTATCAGAATTTAATTGCCAGTCGAGCAAAATATTCCATTTTTGTGTATCTTTTTGTCAATTCTCGTATTTCGGAATGTTAACTTGTCACCACAAAATTGAAAAATGAAATGAAATTTAAGCGTTTTCATTTGAAAAAATTAAGTTGATTGTCCCCATTCGGGGGCGGTTTTGAGTTTTTCTAGAATCATTTCTCGACTCTCTTCTTTCAAATGAATCAAAAATCATCAAAATCAGAGCACTTTTACAAAAAGCGCGAACACCCAACATAAAAATAAAATTAAAAAAGCGAGCATATAAACAAATTGTATACCTCCGCCTTTTTTGGAAGTTGGTCCATAAAATATCGATAAGCCCGAACGTTTCTACAAAAAACATATCTACGGCTGAATTTCAAACGAATTTAGTCATTACATCTGTGACGCCCTGTATATGGTTTTGAATCGCTGACTGCCTAATTTATGAGGAAAGTTTATTGATTGGGGTTGCGGTCAAAGGTACAAATGAAGTTAAAATTATGTATTTCAAAAAATGTCAAAATTTTCCGTAATGCTTCTTTCGTCTGTCTGTCAAAGGACATACAGCCCATGTCCTGAACCGTAATCGAAGGATACATGAAATTTTTGCAGAATTTGAACATATGTTTGTTTGTTTGTTACAGTGCATTCCAAGAATACGTCGAATGTTCAACGCATACGGTGCGAAGAGAATGTGGCGAGGAGTCAGCTGATTTCAGCAGACGTTTCCTGGACAAAATGTCATCTTCTATGATTCAGGTGAGCATAGAATACAATAATTTTATTTAATAAATAAATAAAAACAAATATAGATTCAGTCAAATGTTTTTTTTATCTAATCTAATTATATTAAACAAGCAATGCTTGTATATAGATAAATATATATAATATGCAAATTTTTTACCCGAGCAAAGCTCGGTCTCCAGATATTTGGAGAATACTGTGGTACTTCTAAATAACCTATATTTAACGTTCTATGATTCTTAATAATGAAGATAAAGGGTGATTTATTAATTTTTTTCTATTTTCTAAATTAATCATAACATATGAACCACCCTATATATTTTTTTAAATCTTTGGTTCGTATGTTTTTTTTGTCCACAGTGGTGTTGATTAACATAATAATAAAAATCTTATTCCAGGTCCGCTCTTACAAAAAAAATAATAAGTAGCTTTCGAGTCGAAAAAACACCTTGTATATCAATATTTTCAAATTTTATGTATACATTTAGAAAGAGCTGAAAAAAATAATTAAAACCAAATGTTTTTGGTGTATTTATCTATGTAAAACATTTTGGAATAATCTATTAAATTTTAGTCTGGTTGGATTTTACGAAGTGACAACGTTGCATATTTCAGGCGCACCAACAGTAATTTACAACCGTTTACATGAATGGACTATAATATAGCTCAAAATTTTATGATAACATTAAAAGTCCTCCTGCCCGATACGTTTTGTGGTAATAAAAAAAACACCCAATAACGGGATAAGCGTATATGTTGAATAATAATAGTAATAAAAAATAAACCATTGAAATAAATAAAATGTTATTTTATAGCCAAATATTATACCTACACACACTTTAGATAACAAATAAATGGCATTTATACGTGATCAGTAGAGGCTCATTTCGACAGAGCTTGAAATAAAGTGTGACTTTGACATGAATTTATTTGCCCTATTCTACATGTTCTGTTGATAGGTATCTGGAAGTACCGAAAAGCACAGTCAGCAGGGCTTATCTGTGGGCTGATAAAAAAAATATTGCTTACAAATTTTACCGAAAATATTTTCACGGCATTATATGAAATAGATGCAAAATTTGACAACGTTGCTTTTTTAGGTACGAAATGGCTAGGTAGGTATAGTTTGTTTCACAATAAATGGTATTGTCTTTATGACTGCAATAAAACTACTGGGAATACTTATGTAAACAATCCACAAGCAAATACACTACAGGATCGGCATTTATATATTTAAGACGGTATATAATATACGAAGGTATTTTTAATTTAAATCAAATGTCAGCTGCCAACTGTCAGCTATCAGTTCAGAATTTTATGTTACATGGTTGGCAGTGTTCCGTGTCAGCTGTCATATGGCAAGCCGCCATCTTAACAGCTGTCACGTGTCAACTATCAAGCGCCATTTTGACAGCTGTCACGTGTCAACTGTGTTTGTTTAATTAGTAAATAAAAAATTTCAAAAAATTTACCGTGTTTTTACAACATAAAAGTTGATTTTTCTCCAAAACGGTCGACTTTAGAGCTCAAATGGGCGTCTCAAAACCGTAATTTTTGAAAAACACCCACTACTCCTTCAAAATCTTCAACAAATATGACTTAGCAAACAATTTTTTCTTAGTTTATTATGAGTGGAGTATTTCGAAAATAGTACATTTCAGAGGCTAAGTTAATATAAACTTTTTCTCAGATCTCACCCTGTATACACCCAAAATGAAAATTCTCCATTTGATTCTAATCATAAAATAATTTTATTTCAAATAAAAAGAAAACACGCCAATTAAAACATTTTTCCACAGCCAAACTGGTCAGTCAAGTATGTTGGAGTTAAAACAAAAAAAAAGAAAAAGTTCTCAGAAGCTGCCGCCTTATATCCCGGAGGAAAATTTTAATTAATTAAACGTGCTGTTCGCACCGAAAAGTTTTCCACGCCACGCGGAAAACTAAATATTTTCCTGGCAAAATCACACAGCGTTGGGTGAAAGCTTTATAATATTATTTTAGGAGAAGGAAAAATTATGAAGGAATAAAATAAAATTCAACAACTAAAATTGAAGGTCCAAAGGCCAGTATCTAAAGTAAGGAAAAGTCGTGTTATTTGGGAGTGAGAAAAAAACAACTTTCAACTTTGTATATTGCCCCAATGGAGCAACGGTGGAGGGAAACTCTGCCGACTGGTTGTATTTTTTTGCCTTGTAATATGCGAGACGTGGAAAAGTTTTTGTCCTAACATTGAATTGGGAAGAAATTGAAAGGTTCTCTCAAGTGTTGTGAGAATATGCATAAAAATGGCTTTTTGAACTAGGCTCCGTGGATTTTGTATTTTTATAAAATCAAGAACATTGAAGATATACCACGATGGTTGTTATCATCATAAATTAAAGGGCATACCTACTTTTTTCAGTTTGTTATCGCTATCATCAAGATTGAATGCTATTGAATATTTTTTTTTCATACGATTTCAAGCAAGATTTTTTATGGATGAATTTAAAAAATATATATATATACTGGGTGGCCCATTAATAAAGGACGTCGGCTATATCTCAGGATCCGTTAATCGGACGACCCTGAAAAAAAAACATTGAGGTAAATCGGCCAATCGAAAACGCTGGAAAATATTTATAAGGTCTACCGCTGGAGGGCGTAACTCACACCGCGAAGTGAAAAACACTGTTTTACATACTGAAAATAAGACAACTTTTTTTGTAGTAAAGTTTTTTCTCTAATAATGGGTGGAGGGAGGGGCAAATGTTGGTTTGAAAAAAAAAACTGGATAACTTTTTTTTTGGTTTGACCTATTTTGAATAACTCTCTTTCATTTTAAAACGCTTTTTGGGTGCTTCTACTGGAATATTGAGTTGTAATTACTTTCCGAGTCTGTAGATGGCGCTTTATGACAAAGTCACAGATTACTATGAATTTCTCGAAAATTTCAAATGCAATGGTATTCTTATTCTTCCTTAGGAAGAAAGAGCGTGAAAAATTATATTTACTGCTGAAAATTTTGGTAAATTTAATTTTAATTTAAGCATCTTCCATGGGTTTTTTCTAATAAATATAATTATTTTTTTTATTTTTGCTTACAGCTCCATTGTAAAGACTATGGAAGAAGGGAGTGCGGCCTCATGTCCGGTTCCATGCCATCATCATTAAGGCTGTCTTCAGTATTATCAATTTTAAGTCTTAGTACATTACCATTATTTATTCTTCGATAGAGATTTTCTTTGTAGGTTTTGTTAGAAAAAAAAGAGAAAAAATAAGAAAAACTCTTAGTCATTTCCAAATTTGAAAACACAATGAAATGTTTTAATTTTTTTATTGTTATATTGTTGTTGTTAGATTTAAAGGTCGAGGATCAAAGAAGAGAAACATAAAAGCATTTTTCTATAGGGTCTATTAGTGAAATATATTTATAAAAACGTTTCCTATAAGTAATTATTAAAATAATATTAAAACATTGTGTATACAACAAACAAAAAGCCTTGGCTTGGAGATTTTTCATTTTGTAAGGCGTGAATTGGTAAATAACAAAAAAAAACATTTAATTATATTTTAAAATATATTTATATACATTTACGTTGAACTGGTTGTTTCTACGTCTTACGAAATGAAAACTGCTGACACCATTTAAAAACATTCTTGTTATATATATATATATATATATAGCGTTTAGTATAATAAAATCCTTTAAATATATAAAAGAAAGACTGATAATATTATTATTATATCATAATAAAATAAATAATAGTAGAAATTCTCTTAAGCCAAGGACATAATTCGAAGAAAAAAACAGCAACCTGATATTATTATAATATTATATAATATTTTATTTTAAAAAATCCTTACAAAAGTTTTGGTGGGACGTTAATGCTTTTCAGTAGCGTACTTCCTTTTTTGTCATTTAAATCGTTGAGAAAGTCTGAATATGCGAAAATTAGCGCAGCTGTCAAAAACCGAACACTACGTCACTGAAAAGCATCAGCGCCATAAAAATACGTTTGTAAGTTTTTTTTAAATGTATAATTTAGCCAGGACAGATGGTTCCACAGATTTACCCGTACAGAATCTTTCTTCAAAAAAGATGAATTGTAATATTTATATATTTATTTCATAAAAGTTCACTACATTTATTTAGGTAGGATATAAAAATCAAAGATAAAATTAATGATATAGATTGTATAGGTAACTTTTTTTTGGGGGGCAGTATTTAATTTTGTAGAGAGACAAATTCTATATAACATGCAGTATTTAGAGTAGCTTCTAAAAAGATTCTCTAGATTTGATAAATTCCAAACATATCCTCTATTGAAAAAATAATATATTATTCTCAAATATTTTCGACCAAAAGGAAATAATAATTATGTATTTGTAAATATATAATATAAATAATATTTGTTAATGAACCTAAAAAATTAAACCTAGTGAGTATATATTTGTTAGAATCTCAGACAATTAAGTATATAAATCATTTTTTATTTCCTATCATCTCTAGTCTTTATATAAATCCAAATATTATGTCATTCTAATTTGAGAAAAAAAAATTATTAATTACTAACAACCCATAGTACATTATTTTAATTTATAATTTTTATTTATTTCTATAAAAAATGACATATTATTCAAAACATTTTATTTTATCTATTATAAATAATTGTCTCTTATCCATTCACTCAAATTATTTATGAATAAATTTTAATAAACCTTCATTATCCATCGTATAATCACACCGTCCATATTTAGGATAGATATTTAAGTCATTTTTTCTTAGAATTAATAAATATTTTGCTGATGAGAAGAGAAAAAAATGGTTTAGGTGGAAGTTGAAATTGTTGAATGTTCCTTGAAAATTTTATGTCTCTTGATATTTGTTTATCTATAGCTAGACGCCAATGAGAACAAGTCATCAATTTTGCGGAATAATTATTCACGTTTTGAAACCAACTATTTTCTGCGCTTCTAACGGAACAGGTCTCTCTGGTTGCTATGCAACCATCGGTAAACAACAACCAGTGCACTACTTTATGTGCCTTTGTGATCTTAATTGACTTTTTCTCATTTACGTCTGACGTTGTTGTTGGATATTTAATTGTGAAAAAGGGTCTATAAACCCATAGTTTGTTTATTTAAATATTTATTTCGAAAAAAATGTCTTCAAATATATTAAAACACCATTATTATTATTATTGAAAGTTGTTCCTATAGATTGTAAAGCCCGCTACACACGTTCCGTTGAATTTTGTTACGATTTAAATATCTGTACAGTCTGAACTTGTTTGAAATGACGAAATCATTGCGGGCGGCATTATTGTACGATTTAACGGAGCGTCTGAAGCAGGCATTAGAGAAATTTGGTTGTATAATATTATTATTGTTGTGAGAGGAGGTTAATTTATACAAAACACCTATAGAATAAAATAAACAAACCGGTTTGGTGTGATTGTTTAGTTATTTAAATTGAAAGTATGTAATAAATTATTGAAAAATCATAAAATTGTGTTTTATTTACATCGAGTAGACCTAAATCACTCTAAATCCCCTCGTTTAACAGACTTTTGAGAGAAAAATCAGATGCCCCTCGTATATTTAGATTCAGAGGTGTTTCGAGTATTTATCAAACACCCCTCGTATCATTGAAAAATGAATAAAATCGATAAATACCCGAAAATCTATCGTACGCCCCTCGTATATTTCAAAAACTTCAATTGTGTGCAAGGGACGCTCGAAAAAATTCCTAGTATTAATCGAACACCCCTCGTATATTTCGTAATTTTATACGAGGGGCGTTTCAAAAATGTTCAAGTATTTATCGAACATCCCTCGTATATTTGAGAAACTTCAATTTGGAGTTTTTGAAAATTTTGTGCAATTGAGAAATATACTCGATAAATATTCGAAAACTTTTCGGATGCCCCTCGTATAATCGAAAAACTTCAATTTTATACGAGGGACGATCGAAAAGTTTTCGAGAATTTATCGAACACCCCCTGTATATTTGCAAAACTTCAGTTTTCTAAATTTTGTGAAATTGAAGTTTTCTCGATATACGAGGGGTGATCAAAAAGTTCTCGAATATTTATCGAACGCCCCTCGTACAAAATTGAAGTTTTCGGGATATACGAGGGGCATTCGAAAACTTCTCGACTCAATATCGGACGCCCCTCGTATAAAATAGCTGTTTTCCTCATTTTTTTCTATAGGATTTATACGTGTAAAACCAGAGTTTTTTGCAATACGAGGGGTGCTCGAAAAATTCTCGACTATTCATCGAACGCCCCTCGTATAAAATTGAAGTTTTGGAGATATACGAGGGGCGTTCGATAAATTCTCGATTATTTATCGGACACCACTTGTATATTTGCGAAAATAATACAAATTCGACGCCCGAAAATAACTTTCAGGTATACGAGGGGCGTTCGAAAAGTTTCCGAGTATTTATCGAACACCCCTCGTACATTTGCAAAACTTCAATTTTCTAAATTTTATGAAATTGAAGTTTTCTCGATATACGAGGGGTGATCGAAAAGTTCTCGAATATTTATAGAACGCCCCTCGTACAAAATTGAAGTTTTCGGGATATACGAGGGGCATTCAAAAACTTCTCGACTCAATATCGGACGCCCCTCGTATAAAATAGCTGTTTTCCTGATTTTTTCTAAAGGATTTATACGTGTAAAACCTGAGTTTTTTGCAATACGAGGGGTTTTCGAAAAATTCTCGACTATTCATCGAACGCCCCTCGTATAAAATTGAAGTTTTGGAGATATACGAGGGGCGTTCGATAAATTCTCGATTATTTATCGGACACCACTTGTATATTTGCGAAAATAATACAAATCCGACGTCCGAAAATAACTTTTAGGTATACGAGGGGCGTTCGATAAGTTCTCGACGAGATCCCCTCGTTTTTGGGGGTAAAATCAGGTAAATTGCTGGAATTAAAACGCATTAAATAGATTTCAAATATGTATTTATTAACAAGCAATTCAAAAACATTACAAATTTTAATGAACTATAATTATAATAACTACAAACAACATTTAGGCTGAAAGCAATCTCAATTTACAATGGGTGGTGTTTGGGGGCAAACAAATGGCCAGCGCTAGCCAGTTTTTTTGTCTAGGGCTTATGTAGCGCTGGGGATGCTCTGTTCCGCCAAAAACACCCAATGTTTTACAGTGCTTTAGTAGATTTCGCACAATGAAACAAGTACACGTTATGACTCAGTGAATGGATTTAAAACATTCACATATTATATAAAACACGCAAAACCGGTAAAAATCGTCTCTGTCCATCATCGGACGTCGTATACTTCTTACACTGCGCATGATCTCTCAACTAAATAAATAAATACAATGTATTACGTTTTCTTGAAGACAAAATAAATCTACATATACATGCTTTAATCATTATTTTACGATGGCTGCGCTTGTCAGAAAATAGCCATCGACATATCTAGGAAGAAAATTAACGATCTCTACCTAAATAAAGCACTATGGGGTCTATTATGGGCTAAATTTTTAAGGCAGACCACAAAATTCAACTGCCGTTAAACTCAAAACTCAACTGTGTAACTATTCTCTAGGCTTCTGACATTGAGAAGACTTATTATAGCAGTAAAGGGTTCTTTATTGACGCTACTGAAAGTAAAAAAAAACAAACATCCGTTTTGCGGTAACAATACCAATTTCATCTTTAGTTGAAAGAGAAAATACAGTCTGATATTTCAACTGACAGTAACGGACTCAAATCGATGTCAAAACAAAACAATATACATACATTATGGTTTGAAAAAGCGCTACTTAAGAGGACTAACACCCTATACAGTCAATCTAATATATATGTAAGGTCTATATAGTAAACAACCTGTTTTTATATTGTTGAAATCGGTCTTTTGAATCATATTTGTGTACTGTTGCGCCATCTAGACACCACATATGCTACTACTCAAAAAGCTATATGCAATCTAAAACAGTTTTCTACTATCGATACATTATGTTACCGCTATTCATTACCAGATAGCGCAAACGTACCAAACTTCTGATGGAAAAATGTAATTCTACTAAATAATAATTATTTCCAATTGATAAAGAACGAAGAACGACGATTTCCATCGGACAGTCGGATAGGGCTGGCTAGATGAAGATGACGAATGAGTGATGGGTGTAATGCTGAAGAAGTGTCACAGTAGGCTCGTCCAGCTGAAAAAAAGATGAATAAAATCAATCAAGAGATTTTTGTCCATCACAATAGCTGCTTAAATAAAACTATCAGAAAAATAGACGAGTATATAATTGCAACCAACGGCGACATCGAGTTCATAAAATCTGTTGTTATGCTCGTGTTAACTCTAGCATAAAGTTATCAATCAACTCCTGAACTCTGAAGTAGATGGCGCTGAAAAAAATTAGGCGTAGTCTGCTCAAAATGTTCAACTAATCCCCTATGAAGATGAAGAAAATAATTAGTAAATGGATAGGTATATTTATTAATCATTTGTTTCCTTCAAAACTTTTGTCAGATTCTGGCTGGTTTTTCTGGCAACATAAAAAATATTCAATTTCAGTCTGCCATCTCTTAGAAGAGACGCACACTACTTAAGAAGTCGATTTGATTAATTTTATAGAACAGTTTCTGGGCTAACAATTGATTTTATAAGTCTCTTTTTCGTATAAAAAAGTTAAAAAGTAATTACAAATTATGCTTCTTGAATATCAAGTGGTAAACAAGAATTGTCTCTTTACAGAAACCCTCTCTGATATGGTCTAGTTCACAGGTACGATAACAGATATAGCATGGAGCATATGAAACGTTGACAGTTTCCTTTTTTATTATTTTGTTATATTGTTATTTAATGTACAATGTACCTATGCTTGACGAAAAAAAGTATTATCAATTCCATTTTTTTTAACGCCATGACGTAGTTCAATAAAAGCAAGTGTTTTTTTCGTGTTCCGTTTACATTGTTTTAAGTTTTTATAACAAGTTTCTATAAAGGAGTTTTTCTTTCTATCATGTTTCCTACCCATATTATATAGGTTATGTTATGAGTTATAATTTTGTTTATGTTTTGATTTGTTATTTTTTTGTGTCAGCTTGAATTGTTGAAGTGTTTTCCTGAGTGATCAAACACAAAGTGCGACTTTATTGCTTTTTTTCTTCAGAAACTAATAAAGAGACAAAGCTCCAACTTTTTTTCGACAAGGTTGAAAAGCTATTAGGTACTTCAATAACGTCACAGTGCATGTACGAAACTTACCTCTTGTCATTATTTGAAAATTTGAACAAAAGCAAAAGAAAAAAGTGAACAACTTTTCACAATTTACTTTTGCGCAAGCGTTCAAACTTTGTTACCTTATCGTAAAGGCCCAATCTGATTGTGCTTTTTCCGAGAGGAGGCATTCGCAACGATATCGTTGTGCCCTTAAAACATAGGAGTGTGTTCTTGGCCCTTGTACTCGCCACTTGCCCTCCTTGCTCTTATATATATATATATATATACGCACGTGAACGCAAAATATGATACGAGGTCGAGACGAAAAATGTGGTGGTATTCAATAAACATTGTTTTGGTAGCCTTAATGACTGGTGTATCATTGGGTAAGTACCATCAACATATTATTATAGTTAATTCAAAGTTTCATAATAATATTTTTTTGAATATTGAATCAATATTGTTCAAGTGTAAAAAAAGTCGGCATCGTAGTACCTAGCAAATATTAGAATCTTTGGTAGTCGTTTTTAGGAAGGTAGACTTTTTGAATGGCCTACGTTGATTAAAAGTTTTTGCCACGTTTTTGCTAAATGTTAAAAACAAACTTTTGTAGGTACTACATATACCTATCGAAATTTCTTCACACCACTTATTCATGATTTATTATTATTATTATTGATATTAGAATTACCAGATTTGCTTAAAATAATATTCTTTAATTAATAATAATATTCATTATGTTGTATTACAAACGTACAGAGCCCGTTCCACACTCGAGCCCAACTTGCACTTGACCACTCTTTTATTGCAATTTTTTGAATAAGTTTCTGCAATGCTTTTCGGTCTGTAAAAATGGTTGAAAAGAATCGGAACTACATACACAGTTACCAGACTTTTTGAGATGTCAAATAATCTTGTGGATAATCATCTTTTTTTACCCGAAGCTGGAATCTCCCTGTATAAATATTATAATTTTTGGTTTTCTGTCGGTGGTGGCATTAAAAGTCCATTTGCCTTATCCTTTCCTTAGTGTGTTTTTTTTCTTTTCTCGATCGTGGTGAAAGTTTTCCCGCGTCCTCAAAAGCCGCCACCGCCGACGCGACGCACATCTACCTAATCCAAGATGCCTCGGCGCTTTTCCGCTGACTGCCATATCCATCATCTGGGGGGTGGCGGCAAGGATTTCAAGGGTTGGCGCGGTGATTTTGGGGATTTCCAGACATTTCGAAAAATAACCTCATCAATCTACCACATATATATATATATATATATATATATATATATATATATATATATATATATATATATATATATATATATATATATATATATATATATAATATTATATGTACAGGGTCTTCTACAAGGCTATTTTATAGCGAATGAAAGAAATATTGAAATAGATGAGGTTGAAAAAAAGAATCCTCGACTTTTGAATTTCCACACAAAAAAGTAGCGACCTTTTTATTTTCAACAGCCTCTAAATTCTAGCATTTTCTAATTTTTAGCGCCCCCTTAACCTCTAATTATTAATAGCCTCTAAATTTAAGCGTCGTCTAATTATCAACGGTCTCTCCAATTTTTAACGACCTGTTAAATTTAGCGGCCTCTATTTTTTAACGGTCACTTAAATTAAGCGGCCTCTGATTTTAAACGGCCTCTAATTTTTAACGACCTTCAATTTTTAACGGCCTCTAATTTTTAACGCCCTTCAAAGTTTAGCAGACTCAAATTTTCAACACCCCCTAAAATTTTACGACCTCTAATATTTAACGGCCTCTTAAATTTACCGATCTCAATTTTTAACGGCCACTTAAATTTAGTGGTCTCCAATTTTTAACGGCCTCTAGAAGATAGCGGCATTTAACGGCTTCTAAATTTTAGCATCCTCAATTTTTAATGGCGTCTATAATTCAGCGTTCTTCAAGTTTTAACGGCTTCTCAATTTATAATTACAATAATTTAACGAATAACTTCAAAAGAAATCAATATGACCGACTTCATTAGGTCAAGAATTAGACTGAAAAAAATATTTTGATTACCTATGTATAGATAAAAAACGAAGCAGAAATCACTTTCTTACCTTTTTCACAAGTTTGTACATTCAGAAGTGTTCAACAGCTTCGATCGTCCTTTGATGAAGATATTGCTCATACTCCTGAAAACAAAATATACATATATAATGTAAGATCTTCCTCGATCGAGTATTTATTATGATCAATACATTAGTTCAGATATTTCTTTCAATTTTTCAACAGTTTTGATAATATTATAGAATAAAATTCCTGAACCATTAAAAATAATAATAAAATTTCCTTTTATACAATCCAAAAGTGAAACAAATCTATAAGGGGTAGTTCATTAAGTTAATACATCGATGACGTCATATACATGTTAAACGGTGATTTCGTCAGAAACTAGAACAGGATAGGAATGGAAATAAAAGTGTTTTTTTCTTCTCAAAGAATTGGAAAAGGATAATTACACAATCCGTACGATATTGATGTAGGCTGTTTAAATTTTCATCTGCAAGTTACACTTTTCTCTTTCTAGTACACATTTATATATCTTGAATTGAGACTTTCCTTCATTCGTTCTTCTTTAGCATGCAAGATAACCAGCGCAGCTCTAGCTTCTTATCTCAGCATTCGAAAAAGCTCTTTCCAACTCACATAGAGAGCTTTCGAATGGATAATAAATAAATGGAAAGAGAAAATGTGCAGCAGCAGCGCATCTAGCAGCATTAGAATCAAAAACCAAAGAGAGCTTTTCGGATACCACAAGCGTTAAATTTTTGTTCAATTGATCGTGATAATCGCCCTTTATATGCCAATATTTAAATCCTTTCTTTTATACAGGGTTAGTATAAAGTACCGACTAGCATATCATGTAACTTCATATAAAGTTTGTCTATCAGGTTCGTTTCACTTGCAATGTATTTATATGAAACATCTATAATGTTGTTTTTGACCGACTTCCCAAAAGGAGGAGGTATACAATTCGATTGTGTGCTTTTTTTTTTTTTTTTTTGTTTTGTGCGCGCCTTTCATATAGTAAACGTACTCCGATTTTGATGATTTTTGATTCATTTGAAAGAGGAGGCTTGAGAAATGGTCCCATATTCATAAAAACGGGAATCCGACATCTCGTTCCTTCCGAAAACCGCCCCCGAAGGGGGTGGAGGGGGCAAATTTTGTCGAAAATTGAAAATCTGCGTTGATATAATTACAGATAGGACAATATCCGGAAACGTTTAAATGGAACATTTTTTCAAAAGAGTAACGGTTTTCGACATAGAGACATTTTAAATTCTCAAATATACCTATTTTCGCTATGTGGAGAGGGCGATTTCTGTCGAAAATTGAAAATCTGTTTGCAGTACATGAAAGACATAATTATTTGTAGCAACATTTATACTGAACATTTTTCCCTTAGAGTTACGGTTTTCGAGTAAAATCGGTGTTAAAATGGTAACAACTAAAATATTCAAGCGTATTTCCGCAGCGATGTTCTGAGATCTCAATAATAACAACTACAAGCAAGGAATATACGTGGGTAATAGAATAAGTACTATCTTCATTGGTATTAGTGAACGTTCAACGATTTTCGTGACTAATGTTACACTCAAAAGTGTGAAATAAATATTTTTTACAAAAAATTGGACCGACTTTATTAGTTGGTGCACTGAAAAGTATAAAATAATATTAATTCTATTGGGGCTGGTACTTGTGAAGTTGGTGCCAAAAGTTACCAATCTACCTGCAACTGCACAACTTCAAAAGTAACAGCACCAATAGAATTAATATTATTTTATACTTTTCAGTGCACCAACTAATAAAGTCGGTCCAATTTTTTGTAAAAAATATTTTTATACCTGCATACATGTTCATTCTAAGTTTTATGTTAACAATTACTTCTACTAAAATTTATAAAAGTTCTGGCTACAAAAGAAGCGGAGAATCTGTTTATATAGTGAAGTAAAGCCAAACAAGCGGTAAACAAGCTAAAATCCGTTTAATGTTTCATTTTCTGGGTGCAGTACTCCCACAAATACTCGTAAACAATCATTATTTTAATCTATTTAAATGACATGAATACAGATCTGCTCTAATGCACAATATTCTAAAATGTATAATATATAAATTCTCTAATTGTTTTTCACTTTAAATTTAAATATATAAATTATTCACTGTTATATAGGTACTTGTATATTTACAAAAGTCAATTATTGATTTGAAAATGTCATACATAATGCTACATTTTAATAATAGAAGAACCATTTCCACATTACATTTACAAATATGAATAAATAATTCCTCCCTGAATTTGGAAACGAGGCGAAAAACATTAAACAGAATCAAAATTGTATCCTCCGATCGCATTACTAGTCTCTAGATTTAAATAGAAGGTTACACATAGGAATTGGGATTGTTTCAAATTCGTAGCTTTTTGAGCGACTTAGAAAAAGGAGGAGGTATACAATTCGACTGTTCTTTTTTTTTTGGTTCGTACGCACGTTTTATATAGTAAACGTACTTCGATTTTGGTGATTTTTGATTCATTTGAAAGAGGAGACTTGAGATATGGTCCCATATTCATAAAAACGCAAATCCGAAATCGCCTTCCCTCCGAAAACCGCCCCCGAAGGGATGGGGGGGGCTAAATTTTATCCAAAATCGAAAATCTGAGATAGCAGAATTAATAAAGAAACCAAAATATCCGGAAACGTTTAAATTGAACATTTTTTCAAAAGAGCCACGGTTTCTATGATGTTGAAATTTGAAATATGTATATTTTCGCTATGTGGAAGAGGCAATTTCTTTCGAAAATAGAAACTCTGAGAATGGAAAATTAATGACCCAATTATTTGTGGCAAAATTTATTTTGAACATTTTTCCATCAAGTTCCGGTTTTCCAGTAAAAAGAATGGTAAAGTTTATAATATGCGTATTTCTGCGAAGATGTTCTTAGATTTCTGAATAATAGCAAATACAAGCAAAGCATACTAGTGACATTTCAACGATTTTCGTGACTCAAAAGTGCAGAATAAATATTTCTTACAAAAAATTGAACCGACTTTATTAGTTGGTGCACTGAAAAATACAAAATATTAATTCTATTGGAGCTGGTACTTGTGAAGTTGGTGCTAAAAGTTTTCAAACTAACCGCAACTGCACAGCTTCAAAAGTAACAGCGCCAATAATAGAATTAATATTATTTTATATTTTTCAGTGCACCAACTAATAATGTCGGTCCAATTTTTTGTAGAAAATATTTATTCCACACTTTTGAGTGTAACATTAGCCACGAAAATCGTTGAACGTTCACTAATACCACTAATATCCTATTTACCCACGTATATTCTTGTTATTATTTTGTAGAGATCTCAGAACATCACTGTACAAATACGTATAAGTATTTTAGATTTAACCATTTTTCCACCGCTCTATCTCCAAAACCGTAACTAAGGAAAAAATGTTCATTATAAATGTTGTTACAAATATTATTGTCTTTCATGTAGAGCCCAAAAATTTTCGCTCTCTCCACATAGCAAAAATACACATATATGAGAATTTAACATGCCTCTAACTTGAAAACCGTAACTCTTTTGAAAAACTGTTCAATTTAAACGTTTCCGTATATTGTCCTGTCTTTAATTATACCACCTCAGATTTTCGATTATCGTGAAAATTTGCCACCTACATCCCCTTCGAGGGCGGGTTTCGGAGGGAAGGAGATTTTGAATTTGCGTTTTTATGGATATGGGACCATTTCTCAAGCCTCCTCTTTCAAATGAATCAAAAATCATCAAAATCAGAGAACGATTACTATATAAAACGCGCGCACGAACCAAAAAAAAGCAGACAGTCGAATTGTATACCTCATCCGTTCGGAGTTGGTCAAAAAAATGGACCGACTTTTTAAGTTGGTGACTGAAAAATACAAAATAATATTAATTCTATTGGTGCTGTTATTTTTGAAGTTTTCAATCCAACTACAACAGAAATTATTTCGTATTTTCTTCTAGTTAATGATTTTAAATGATACACTATTCTGACATATTTCCACCAAGTTCTGTAGTGTAGTGTGTAATTTACAGGGTCGGGGGGTAGAATTAATTATCTGCAATAATGTAGACGTTTAAATATATTATATACAAATAAGTATATATATATATATATATATGTATATATCCAAAAGTCCGTTCCAAATCGTAAACAGCTGTACAATATTGAGGACAAAACAAAACTCGACTGGCTCGGTTAAGTAAAACTTTCGGTGGGTTGTGTTTATTTACTATTTACTGGCAGTGGCGCAAGGCACAAAATGTTTTTGACCGACTTCAAAAAAAGGAGAAGGTATACATTTCGGTTGTAAGATTGCTTTTTTTATGGCTGTTCGCGCGTTTTGCATAGTAAACGTACTCCGACTTAGACGATTGTTGTTTCATTTGAAAGAGGAGAGTTGAGAAATGGTCCACTATTGAGAAAAATCAAATCCAAAGGATTTCCAGAGGGAAGGAGATCCCTCTAAAACCTGTACCCAAAGGGGGGTGGAGGGGGCAATTTTTCTCGAAAATTGAAAATCAGAGACGACAGAATTGATGAAAATTCCATATCCGGAAATGTTTAAATTCGGCATTTTTAAAAACAATCACCCGTTTCCACGCTACAGTCTTATCTGAAATATATGCGTTTCAGCTGTGTGGGAGGGTCAAATTTTTCCGAAAATCGAAAATTCGAGATTTGTAAATAATTAGAAAGGGAATATCATATCATATCCGGAAAAGTTTAAATTGAACATTTTTTCAAAAGAGTTACGTTTTCCGAGTTTCGCAATGGTAAAGTCTGAAATATGTGCAATTTTTTTTGAAAATTGAAAATATGACACGGCCAAATTAAAGAAAAGATTATATTAAGATTAAGATTATATTAAATTGAGTTACGGTTTTCGAGATACAGCAGTAAAATCTGAAATATGTATATTTGCGCCGCGATGTTTTGAGATCTGAAAATCTGAAAATTTGATAACATAAAATAAATAAAACTAAAATAAATTTATTAGATCTTATTGAATTATTTATAAAATGCCGACGATCAAACATCTCAAGCAAAATGAAATTACCGACGAACCTTTCTTATTCTCGTCTTTAGTCATCCATCGACGATATTCCTCTCCTTCCTCGTGGGAACAACAATTTTGGTGGAGCTTGTTTGCTCATTATCATTCAGGTCAGCTAAGTATAAGAGCACGTGTGAGTTTGAGACGAAGAAGTGGACATGATAACTTAACCTACTCTCTCAATAACTGGCTCCGGGCTCTCAATTTCAATGCAAGCAAGGAAGGGGTTGTGAAGGAAAAGAGTAAAAAAAAGAAGGCGAATATCTGAGTAAGGACTTGGATGAGCATGTTAAGGTTGTGCTGGCATAAGATTTCGTTTTTGACCGACTTCAAAAAAAGGAGGAGGAATACAATTCGGTGGTATGTTTTTTTTATATATATTATAAATCCGAAATCTGAGATGGCAGCAGAATTAAAGATGAGACCATATCTGGAACTGTTTAAGTTGAACATTTTTCAAAATAGTTACGGTTTTCGAGTTACGCATCAATTAAAGTCTGAAATATATGTATTTCCACTATGTGGAGGCAGCAATTTTATTTCAAAATTTGAAAATATGAGACGGACAAATTAAAGAAGAGATTATATGTAGCAACATTTGAATTCAACATTTTTTCTGAATAATTACGGTATTCGAGTTACACCAATAGAATTAATATTATTTTGTATTGTGACATTCCATACACAAATTAGGTATATTTTTTTCGTGCTTTTTTAACAATAACCGCTAAAGTAAACTTTCACCCTGCATTCTGTTTCTTTTATTACATAGCAACAAAAAGTTTGAGACAATTTTAAGAAACCTATTACATATATAACCATGCTAGAGCCCTAAATTCAATTCAAATAATTATAACCTATGTAGGTATTTAACATTCTTACCTTCCACTGTTTCATGGGTCTTCTGAATATCAAAACTCATTTTAACAGATGAAACCATTGCAGACACACTTTCTATCCTACCTAGTTCTTTATTATGTTGAAAGAAATACACATACAACGAGATTCCATAACGAAACTCACACCAATACCGATCGCGATTGACAAATATAATGATTTATATTAAAAAAATCACAAATGTATAATCTTTGCCTACAATATGTGAAGAAGCTACCCTCTACTTATAATCAGGTTCAATGACCTCCACATATTAAATAAAATGTATTGTATATATTGAAATTGAAAATGGATTTCATCTGTTTGTTTGAAAATGTTATATAGAAAAGTAAAGAAATATTGCATAGGAGTTTTAGCCAAATATAATATGCACAAGTTGCAATTTTCCAAACGAACTACATTTCGATGCGGATGAATAATTCTGCACCGAGCAACTTCTTCTCTGTGGAATGTGGTTTGAAGAAGAAGAAGATAGCCACCCCCCACCCACCTGCTCAATAATTATTGTTGGTACAGGGAAGTCAGGGGAAATTCAAGGATTTCTTGGAAAATCTAGCAGCAGTGAACGCTGTTTTCGCGATATTATAAGTAGATTGTTTTTGGTCATTGGAAATAATCAGATCAGATTTAGATTATTTTTATATATTATTAATAAAATATATCATAACATGTACTAAAATTATTATTATGTTATTAAGATTATAGGTATATATTTTGAATTCGTTATGAATTTAATTAGATTTATAATGATTAAAACATTTCCTATGTTATAATACCAGAATCGAATCAAGGACGAGCGAAATATCAAAATACCTACGATTAATATTATATTCAAGAAGACTGAGGAAAAAATGGAGCATAAGAAGTGAACTTATATTGACACAAAAACTAATGCAAAATAATAGATTCTTACCAAAAGATAATCTTCAAAATTCTCAACTCGACAAAACGCCAATCACATCACACACATTATTCAAGTTTACGTATCAATTATTAAAAACAAATACTTTTCCAACCGAATATGAAAATTTCGCGAGAAACCGAACCGACCTGCATCAATTCTGTTTGTCAACTAAATTATAAATTATAACTTTCCTTCTTCTACATCGAAAATGTATCGTTCTGTTAAACACCTGACTAGATTTAAGTCTCAAGATGCTGCCCGCTGATTGGCTGTGTATCGGCCGTTGTCCACATACGCCAAACACTTGCGATTCCACGGCAAATTCTTGGAAAACATATCATGCACCCACCCCTCTTTTGTATATTTACAGATAATTCCAAGAAGCTTGCGAGTTTGTTGCTATATGGTGTATTTTTTAATCTTTGATAATATTATGAAGACTTACCTAAGTATTGGTTATATTATTATGCTATTACGATTGCAAATATCTAATATTATTATCGTATTGCATGAAACGGTTTTCATATTTCAATAAATATCCAACTGTAGAAGGTACCTACCTACGATAATTAGAAATGAATTTAATTGGTTCTATTTCTTTATTATTGAGTTTATAATCGAACAGGTTGTGAATAATTTCAAGTAGGTAGGTACATTGAATTTTGTTGACGCATATTGCAACCTGTTGGCAGAGACAACAATGGCCGGTTGTCCCCGCTGTTGGCAAAATAGTATTAGCAATTTCTCAGCCAGGGGTGCAACCCTCGCGATCAACGCACTCACTATATGAACTTGTTGGTAGATAGTCATTTCTTCTTTAGTTTTTCTTTCTGATATAAATTTCCAACGGATTAAGGAATTTTTTTGAAATTTACTGCGATAATACAAAATATCAATCCATATACGCCTAGAAGTGCTATTTTTTTAAAGTTCCATGTTTACAATTTCTACCTCAGAATAAATTTATTTAAAAAAAATCTAATTGAGCAACTTATTTATTATAAAAAGTTATTCGTTGGTGTACCTGACATATCTAAAAAATAGTTATTACAAAAAATTGGACCGACTTTATTAATTGATGCACTAAAAAATTCAAAATAATATTAATTCTATTGGTGCTAGTACTTTTGAAGTTGGTGCCAACAACAACTAACTACAACTTCGAAATTTACACTCAATAAATATTTTTTTGAAAAAATGGGAGCACTGAAAAAATATAAATAATATTTTTTCTAATGGTGCTGTTACTTTTGAAGTTGTGCAGTTGCCGTTAGATTGATATCTATATTTATTTCACACTTTTGAGTGTAACATTAGTCACGAAAATCGTTGAACGTTCACTAATACCAATGAAGATAGTACTTATCCTATTACGCACGTATATAATATTACTTGCTTGTAGTTGTTATTATTGAGATCTCAAAACATTACTGCGGAAATGCGCTTGAGTATTTTAGATGATACCATTTTAATACCGATTTATCTCGAAAAACGTAACTCAAAGGAAAAAATGTTCAGTATCAATGTTGCTACAAATAATTACGTCTTTCATGTAGTACCCATAGATTTTCAATTTTCGAAAGAAATCGCCCTCTTCACATAGCATAAATAAATATATTTGAGAATTTAACATGCCTCTATCTCGAACACAGTAACTCTTTTGAAAAAATGTTCAATTTAAACGTTTCCGAATATTGTTCTGTCTTTAATTATACCACCTCAGATTTTCGATTTTCCCAGAAAATTTGCCCCCTCCACCCCTTCGGGGGCGGTTTTCGGAGGGAAGGAGATTTCGGATTTGCGTTTTAATGAATATGGGATCATTTCTCAAGCCTCCTCTTTCAATTGAATCAAAAATCCTCAAAATCGGAGCTCGTTTACTATATAAAAGGCGAGCACGAACCAAAAAAAAAAAATAAGCAGACACTCGAATTGTATACCTTCTCCGTTCGGGGTTCGTCGGTAGAGGAAATGTACACATGCCTGCATTAGAGCCTTTAAGTCAAGTTTGATATATTTCTTTTCTTCTCAAATTTACATCCTTCCTGTATTATTTGAAATTGAAAATATATCTTTCAGTGTAGATTTTCTTATTTACTCAAAGATAAGGGGGTAATTATTGAAGGTTTAAAAGCATATAGCGCTCTATTTTTCCCACCAATGAAATATAGAAACAAGATAACATCCAAAGCAAACTTCAATTATAAGAGACGTCGTCTTTTATATATATATAGTACGAGTACAAGAACGGAAATGAGAATTTTCTCACAAAGAGACAAAAGCTTTTCTTCTCACTTTTCTACTTTAATGAACTAACTAACTGACCCTTATATATATATATATATATATATATATATATATATATATATATATATATATATATATATATATATATACCTATCAGATAAATACGATCTGCTGGGATTACAGTGCAGTTAAGTTGTGAACACTCTGTATTCTTTTCGGTGTTCCTTAATGTGAAAAATTAATGGGAATGTTAATAAAAAAAAAATATGCAACAGCCATATATTTGTTTTGATGCTGATGTTATCATCAGTTAAATGCATTTTTAAATAATTAGTCAGCAGAATGTCCAAAAAAAATATTTTGTATATAAATAAATACCTAATATTTTATTCCACTGAGGCCATTTAAATGATATGGGAAAAGTCGGTAGAGAAAAAAGAATACATAAAGTAAATACCTATAACATCACATAACATACAGGCTGTTTCGAATTCGACTCTCGGAAACTATAGGGAATACGAAGATGGTTAAATTGGAACAAAGTTGCGCATTTATGTGCTCAACAATACGCCGTTTAAAAAGTGTGAAAATTTCGAGCAATTCCGGAGATATCCGGAAAAAATAAATTAAATACTCGAAAATAATCAGGAATTCCACTCAAAAAGTTATTTCAGGAATTACCGACGGTGTTCCATACATTACGACCACACTGTTTATTATGTAACATTTCCTATTTGTGTTACAACTGGAAAATTCCATAATCCAGCCCTCACTCTTAGAGTAAACGATCGCTCATCGACATCGTTTCTCGCGAAGCTGCTGAGAATCTGTCTGTATCTGGACGACAACCACGAAGGCCGGAGGAGTTTCTCACACAACAAATCAATTGATACTCGCCCGAGGCTTAGTCGGCTTAGAATTCTCCCACCATTCCAAGGGTTTATACAGTACATATATTTTTTCTTTTGGTTCTTTTCTCGTTGATTCGACTTTTTTGCTTTTATTCAATTAGGTAATCCACCTCTGGCCCATTTGGGATATGTACAGTGTGTCCAAAATTGTGAAAATACATGTGAAATCCTTCGTTTCTCAAAATCGCTACAAAAAAAAAACTAATAAAACATTCCATAACCAAAGTTATCCAGACATTACAATTACAGGTATATCCTTCCATGCTTTTTTTTTGATAGCTTTTTTCTTTCTCCGTCTATTTAGCTGAACAAAAAATTAACCTTGCCTCCAAAACCGTTTTTCCCTCACTATTTATTTAAATTAGTATTCATCAACTTCGTCTTTTCTTGCTCATTTGGTATTCATACATAGGGTGGTCCTGCATCGTTGCTCCCGTTTTTATACAGCTCAGTTGTTTAGTTCAGTTTTGCGTTTGATATTTTGCAAACTTTCTACAAAATGCTGTGACATGTAGTCTATATTTTATGTCTCCGTATCAACAAATAATAAAAATAGAATAAAATTAAAAATATAAAAAACATAACAACAGCTGTATCTTTTGAATAAATAGAAAGATTTGGTTATGAATTTACGGAATCCTTCGTGTGCGAGCCCGGCTGGTTTTAAAATGAAAGGATTCCCAGATACAATACAAGGAAAGTCCGTCCCATATGAAATACATTGCCGCCTATACCCGTCCACACTGTAATCTCATTGTGAAATGTAGTACAAATATCTAAAATATAATCGTTCTTTTAACGTTTACTAATTTCTTGGAACTACAACCTTCAAATTTGACAACTGCCCTGAAGATTTTTTCACAGCGATTCATTGATATTAACCAAAAAAAAAACTTAGAAATTTATTAAATTTTTTGCAGGGCATTTATTTATTAGAGCCCAATTAGTTTGTTTATCCATTTTAGTTCATTATTCTGAGTAATGTATATTTCATTGAGTAAATTAATTGTTTTTTTAAATAATTGAACCGAGTCACGCTACAGTACCTCCCTGATACTCATTTATGAAGGCCTTACAGAATCGTTTAATCAAACTAGGTAAACTTAGATAATTCTTCACATTCAAATTTCAAAGGACTTTATTATTTTTTTTTTTGATTTATCAATGTAACTATTTTTAAAATGTGACTCCATGACAATGGGAGACCCTGTATAATTAGAGAGAGTGAGCCCTTATTCCATTAATAACTTTCAAGGTTCGGTACAACTGTGCCCATAGTATTGTATAATCAAAGAACATGGAAAGATGGATCGAATAAGTAACGAGAGGGCAAACATGCGAGACTTTTGATGATTTACCAACTTGTTAAAAAACTTGACGGAATTTAGGTACACTCGACCGGTGTTTTAGAGGTAAAACGATGAAGTTTTTCGCATTTTTTTTCCTCATCAATTTCCTGCCAGGAAGTTTGGTATGTTCATTTAAAATTCTTTCTATGAGTTCATTGTTAAAACTTGATACGACCTACCTTCCTACTTGCGTACTAACGCAGGGGCAGGGGAGGGGGACTAAAAAGTTTACTTTCTAACGGTTTAAGTAAATAAATAAAACACCTGAAGCCTATGGTATTGCAAGAAATAATGATATTATGTTTAGTTTGACTGGTTTAAATTGGAAAAAGGAGACTTGAAAAAAATGGTCAAATATTCATTAAAACTCAAATTCGAAATCTCGTTATCTCCAAAAACGGCCCCCGGGATGGCGAATTTTCTCGAAAATCGAAAATCCGAGATGACAGGATAAAAGTAAAGAAAATATTCGAAAAAAATTAAAAATTGAACCGGTTTTCAAAAGAGCTACGGTTTCGAGTTTCAGCGATGTTAAAATTTGAAATATGAGTATTTCTGCAATGTGGAACAGACAATTTCTTTCGAAAATTTAAAATCTGAGAATGGCAAATTAAAGACCAGATTATTTGTAGTAACATTCACATTGAACACTTTTTCCATAGAGTTACGGTTTTCGAGTTACAGCAGTGGCAATGTTTAAAATATTGTAACGCACGTGGGATGTAGCGTCGGCGTCATTATAGAGTCCTGTGCGATTCGTCGGAGGGCGGAACGCCTTGACGTGTGCCGACGTTGGTGGGGGGCGGGTGGTGTGGGGCATGACTGCTATTGGACTTGAAAATAAATATAATTCCAGTAATTTTTATTGGCCCGTTACAATATGCGTATTTCCGCGATGATTTTTTTAGATTTCTGAATAATAAAAAATACAAAGAAATTGTGGTGAACATTCAACGATTTTCTTGGCAAATGTAATACTCAAAAGTGTGAAATAAATATTTTTTTACATAAAATTGGACCGACGTTATCAGTTGGTGCACTGAAAAGTACAAAATTAAATTAATTCGATTGGTGCTGGTACTTGTAAAGTTGGTGCCAAGAGTCTTCTATTTATCTACAATAACATACCAATAAAATTAATTTTATTTTGTACTTTTCAGTGTACCTAGTTATACCGTCGATCCATTTTTTTTGTAAAAAATATTTATAAAACTGGTTAATAAAAATTTTATACTCAGATTTCTTCAAACCAGTCCTTTTCTAACTATATCTTTAAATACAAAAATAAACGAATCAACGCATTAATCTTAACGGATCACAACTGTCACCGCAGCTTTGATAAAATATAATAATATTATGATAAGCTGACGTTGTTGTGCTGAACACCCGCTAGGTATTTGACAAATCAAGAGCACGTGACCTGTCAAGTGCGCCTTGTGTCGTGAAAGAACAGAAAAAGAAGGCGGAAGAAAAACTACTCCGCCGCCTGAACCCATACCCTTCCCCACCCCAAGGGGGGATGGTCGAGAGAAAAGGGGAGGGGTACGGAAAGGTTCGTGATATAAGAGATGGGATATTCCGTAAGGGGAATCTAAACTGTGTATGGCTTTTCCTTTCATTCCTTTTCTGTTAGTCGACGAGCCAAAGCCCAAAAATGTCGCTGAATTTTCTAAGCCAATTTTTTTTAATAGTTATTTTACATCACATATAGTTAATGTTGAATTCAGTATGTGAAGATAGAGCTGGTTGGTTGGCCCTAATGTATGCACAAAAAATAAAGCCGTTTTCTCGATACTGTCTTGCCCAAATTATTCTTCTGATAGCCCTCTACCACCCACATAAGGCGCCATCTCTGAGAAAAAGCACAAAAAAAGTTATGCTTGAATAAAATTCCGTATTTTCCAAAAGTTTCTTCAGATTCTGGCTAAACGTTTCATCTTGCGAAAAAATGTTACATGACCATTGTTGTTTGTCTTGACATGCTGAAGAAAATGAGTGGTAGCTCGATTTGACCAGAGGATTTTTACTTTTCTACCGCTACTATCGTCGCAATGTAAGGAAAGTATTGTAATAGAGTAAAATTTTTCATTCACTGGAATTTGCCTGCGAGCGGTAGGAAAGTCGTGTGGGTGGACACACCAGATTTTTTTGGTTCTGGCCCACGTACTATTTATTATGTACATAGCCAATTCAGTCGCCCAGACTTCTATAGGTGTATAGCCGTGGTGATTTAATAGTATAGTGGAATTTGAAGTATTCAATTCATACATTAGTTAGGAACCTGTATATAAATTTCGTTCTAGGCATGTCTTATAGAGCTAAATAACACAACTAAGCAGCGAAAACTTAATAGTAAATTCAGCAAAAACACAAATATACAGATAAATTGTACCTATTTCCTGGAATATTGCATTCACACCTAATTTTGCATCGAATTGACTGGACTATTAACAACAGTCACTTTGCACTCTATCCAGTACCAAATCTCAGAACAACAAAAACGAATAATAAAACATAATATCAAAACTTGTATCGTGAATATGATATGAAAAAGATAAGGCGGAAAATACATCAATATTTTATGTTGTTCCCTTTTGCGATATCTTCAATATAAGTACATATTATAGGATCGACATTTTGATATTTTATATTTCGCGTATTCTTATAGGCGCCTTTTCTCATCACATATTATGGTAACAACAAAAAAAATAGTTTACGTTACACGTTCTCTATTTTTTTTGACAGTACCATGGAATCAAAAAAAAATATTTGTTTTCTATAATAACCCCATGATACGCCCATGTGTTAATTAATATGTACTCGAGCTGTCTAGATAAATATTTTTTACCAAAAAATTGGACCGACTTTATTAAATGGTGCACTGAAAAATACAAAATAATATTAATTCTATTGGTGCTGTTACTTCTGAAGTTAGGCAACTTTAGTTAGAAAACTTTTGGCACCAACTTCAAATGTAGGTACCAATAGAATTTATACTAACTAATAAACACGGTTCAATTTTTGTAAAAAAAATATTTATTTCACACTTTTGAGTGTAACATAAGTCATGAAAATCGTTGAACGTTCACTACGAAAGAAGATAGTACTTATCCTACTACCCTTGTATATTCATTGCTTGTATTTAATATTATTCAGAGATCTCAAAACATCGCGATGGAAATACACATATTTCAGACTTTGCCACTGCTGTAACTCGAAATCGTAGCTTTTCTGGAAATTTTCCATTTCAAATGTTGCTGCATATAATCTCATCTTTAATTTGGCCGTCACATATTTTCAATTTTTGCAAAAAAAGCCCCCAACAGAATTCTCAATTTAAAAGTTTCCGGATATGATCATATCTTTAATTCTGCCGTCTCAAATTTTCGAATCGCCCCCTCCACATAGCAGAAACACATATTTCAATCATTACTATTGCAGTAACTCGAAAACCGTAGCTCTTTTGAAAATATATTCAATGTAAAAGTTTCCGGATATGATCTTATCTTTAATTCTGCCGTCTCAGATTTTCGATTTTCGAGAAATACTGCACCCTCCACTCACATCGGGGGCGGTTTTTAGCGGGAATGAGATTTCGGATTTGAATATTTCTTATTATCGGACCATTTCTCAACTCTCTTCTTTCAAATGAATCAAATATCATCAAAATCGGAGCAAAACGCGCGAACAGCCATGCATAAAACAAAGCAAACATACAACCGAATTGTATACCTCCTCCTCTTTTGGAAGTCGGTCAAAAACATGCATTTCCAATGACTATACTAAATCACTCTGAATGTTACGTGTTAATGATAAATTATCAGTCTTCTTTTCTTAATTATTTCAATATTGATTGAACATCATTCAACGGGATCGAAGATGTATTTAGTAGTTATACTTGAATAGACGACAGTTACCGCGCTGGATTCACTTTGATCGCTTTTGAGTGAAAACACTAATAAATTGATTCAAGATGAGAGTATATAGACAAGAACTCCAGAATAAAAAACAAACAAACAAAAAAAAGTTGAGCCCATTAAAACCTCTCTCTCTCTCTCCAGTTCTAATGATTCTATCCATCATGCATAGTGCCTTAACTCCTTTAAAGAAGGAAAAAAAACGTAGAAAGCCTGTCAGTACTTACAGAATTGAACAATGGTATCATCAATCTCTTAACTTTATACCGAGCGTTCCAAAAAAAAAGTATTCAAAGTTTGGCTAATAAGCTAATAATTTAAAATGAAATGTGAAAGCCGATCAAAAAAATTCATTACATATTGTAACGGGGATTTATATTAAAACTGGGTTCGATTTATTTTCACTAATTTATTTACACCAATAACTACTTCCAGTGTTGTTTTCGTTGTTTCTGGAGGTTATTTCTCAATATATGGCTTCGAGAATAGACCAGGACTTATTCTCATTGGCTCTGATGTCTTCCGTGATTTCCGGAATGTTTGTAAGTGTGTATAGTTAATTTGTGAGTGTAGTTTATTATTCGGGTAAGTCTTCACGTTACATTATATATGGAACATGTCTTTCTTAAAGTGTTCTTAAAGCTTACGTACATATTTTTCATTTCCTATGGTTTAAATTCTTCATCTTTCATGTCGACAAATAATCATTACTTAATGTGAGAGAGAATTTTGCAACTCTAATTAAAATATTAATATTTAATTTTATCTAACAGAGAAGGAACAAGTTAATACCATATATTCATTTACATAAATTATTAGGTACTATCTTCCACCTGCTTTTTGAAAGTAAAAACTGTATATACAATATTTAATTTATTGCTTATTTATAAAATGTAATGAGTTACATTGAAAGCGACGGCAATTACGAGCTTCGTTAACATGATATTTTTCATTCAGAAGTGGGATAAAATTAGAATGGCTAGCAAAATCTCCCGATTTATCACCACTAGATTATTTAACTCAGTATTTGAATGTGAATTTTCTACATTATTCACGGGTATTCATCGTTGTAAGTTAGATATCAAGAAACAAAAGTATATTACCTATATAATTTATTACACACAAATTAGTTTGTTAAATTGTAATGGGTGTATGCGTGTGTATTTATTTAATTGATTTAATAAATTGTATTCAAGTCCTTGTTTTTTTTTGCTTCCCATTTGGCAAACCGAGTCACGCTACATGTCATTGTTTCATGTCATAGATTTAGGTTATAATTTCGATAATATTTAGGTAGTTCGTGTTTGAAAATTGAATTTTTCTAAGCATTTGTTAGAAAAATATCATCTTTAAATTTTATAAAATTATTGTTCTAGATACAAATAATGGAAATGGGATAGTTTTCATTATATTGTCACAGGAGAATAGTTTCCATCAATTACAGGCCAGAGAATTGAAGAATGACATCATTCAACAATCAACAAGATTAAATACGGTAAGTGCAACGATTTTTTTTTCTACATTTTTATCAGAGATTATAAAAACAAATACTTAGACATCAGTGAAGTCACTTACAAACTTTCTCAACTTGATTTGATGTTTAATTATTATAATATTTGTTTCTTGATTAAGCTATGTAATGTAATTATAAAATATATCGTGAAATAAAGATTTTTTACAAACAATTGAACCGAAGTTATTATTTGGTGTACTGAAAAATACAAAATAGTATTAATTCAATTGGTGCTGTTACTTTTGAAGTTGTGCAAGTACCAGCACCAATAGAATTAATATTATTTTGTATTTTTCAGTGCACCAACTAATAACATCGGTCCAATTTTTTGTAAAAAATATCTATTGCACCATTTTGAGTGTAGCATTAGTCACGAAAATTGTTGAACGTTCACTAATACCAAAGAAGATAGTACTGATCCTATTACCCACGTATATTCTTTGCTTGTAGTTGTTATTATTGAGATCTCAAAACATCGCTGCGCTAATACGCGTAAGTATTTTAGATGTTACCATTTTACCACCGCTGTAACTCGAAAACTGTTACTCTAAGGAGGATTTTTCAAGTCTTCTCTTTCATATGAATAAAAAAAAGCGGACAGTCGAATCTACTCCTCCGTTCGGGGTTCGTCGGTCAAAAAGTACCGGAAGGCTTGAATATCTTCAAAATTGCTTCAGTTCAAATGAAGGTCAGATTAAGCGGTTTTGAAGATATTCAAGTACGTTATCCCGAAAATGCGTTGTTGTCATATTTCAGCCACCTGTAGAGACAAAATTTAAAGAATCGGGAATAATACTAAATTTAATATGTTATATTCAATATAATAAAAATAATAAAATAACTACTTCTGATGCAAAAGTGATCAATCTGGCAGCAGTGCCAATATTATTTTTTAATTCTGTATGCCCAGAAATCCCCGAATGCCAAATTTTGTAAGTACAACTTACGCGGTTTCGAAGATATTCAAGCATTCCGGTATACTTTTTACTAACCCTATATGCATTTAAAGCTGTTGGTATACAAGAAAATCCAATAAAACTGCCTCTGAATTAATAATGACTTCAGCTGAGATCCCATGTAAAATGCCTCCCTTACCAGATTACACCATTACTTCCACTTTTGTCGTTACAGCCTTCCACTTTTCTAATAATACATGGATAGACACCAAAACTCAACCCACCAGGAAACAAAAAAAACCCAGACTTGATAAGATATTCATTAATCTTAAATTAGGTTTATTAATTGGAAACAAACACGCAAGATTTATTATTATTGCAAGAGATTTAAGTTTGAGAAAGTTGTGTGATGTGATTTGATGAAAATCTTCTAATAGATTCGTCAACGAATTTTTAATTTTATAAAAACAGATTCCTGATCCAACAGTCTACATCACCAAAGTGGATTTTCCATCCATAGTCGGTGATTGGACAATACTGCCTCTATTGCCAGCATTAGTTAATTTACACCAACAGGAAAAGCACCACTACTTTATGTTCCTTCAAGATTGCACCAAAATTCGTTTGGCACAACTTGTTCAAGTTTTGAACAAATACAATCATAGTGAGGTAAGAAAGAAACATAAAACTACATACATAAGTATATGTAGTATGAATGTGATACTAACTGTCACTTTACATATGAGAGAAACTAAAAGAAGAAAGAAATATAAGCAAATATTGAACTCAAAAATGATATGACATTATAAAGCTCTCCACAAACAACGATCGAAGTTATTCCGCGATTAATGTGCGCGTGGGAACCCTTAGATTGAGACTGAACATTCAGCTTTTTTTCTTCTAATTATTCACTGAACCATTAAATGGAAATAATACTTCTTTTGGAGTCTCTCATTTTGGTTTTTATTCAAATTTAACAAAAATAAATCAAAACCATAGAAACTGCTTATCTAATAGAAAGAATACGAAGTAACTATGATAAATTCTTATCGAATGCACAAAAAGAATACAAAATACGAAATATATTATGAAAATATACTAATGCCCATAACGTTTGTGTGGCGCTTCCGCCAGAAATTGAAATATATTCATTTTATTTCAAAAGCTCTATCCGAGCTTAGATCATCAATCAATCAAATCATAAAATGCATCCCCAACAGATAAGAATGACAAGAAACTCCTATCGAATCCAAAGAAATAACGCAAAATATTTAAATACCTAACAATGCGCTTCATACGACTCCACACTGCAGTTTCTCAGTTTCAAACATAGCTATAGAGATGATAGTAATATACGGGGTGTTTCATAACATATGCGCTGGACTTGAGGATGTGATAGTTTGTCCAAAAAAATATGAAAAAAAGTTATTATTAACTTACCCTCTAAAATGTACCATTTTCGAGATACAGGGTGTTGAAATTGAAAAAAAAAATCGTATTTTCAACTCATAGTAAGCTAAGAAAAAATTGTTTGCTAAGTCATAATTGTTGAAGATTTTGAAGGAGAAGTGGCTGTTTTTCTCCCCAATTTCTGCTCCAATGGAAAAAGTACGGTTTTGAGGTGCTCATTTGAACCGCCAATGTTTTCTACACAAAAGAAGTAGTGTTGATCTTGAGCTGTAAAGTCGACCGTTTTCGATAAAAATCAACTTTTATAATGTAAAAACCCGGTGAATTTTTTGAAATATAATTTCTTATTAAGTAATTAAACGAAATTTATATAAACGTTAGAACAAGTAACAAAAGCTAAAACTGACCGTGTATTTTTTTCAACATAAAAGTTGATTTTTCTCGCAAACGCTTACAAATGCTCACAAAAGCCGTTTTCTTTAAGATAAACGGTTCCGGAGGTATTCACAAAAAACGAATTTTTTTCTCAATTTCACCACCCTGTATCTCGAAAATGGTACATTTTAGAGGGTAAGTTAATATGAACATTCTTTCATATTTTTGGACGAGCCATCACATCCTCAAGTCCTGCGCATATATATTATGAAACACCCTGTATAATGATAATTTCTTTAGGAAATACTACTTGGAAATGCTCAACATGATAAAGACGCCACCATCATCCATCATTTTGCTTTCCATGAGGATCCAGCATATTTTAAATATCCCAATATGCTACTTGGTATTGTGATGAGCTTTAAATTAGTTCAAAAGTAAGTTGAGATAGATAAAAATACAAGTATAAAAATAATAAAGGGTGTTGTATCAAAGTTGATATCAGATATACGAGAAGATGTGGCAACAATGCAATGCTCAAAAAAATATTTTGATTTGACAAATCGCGTAGATGAGTATGGATGTCTACAAGCAAAATTTGGTATATGTTCCCAAAACATTTAATACTCCGACTTTGAGACGCACTCTTTATTATGGAAATACTTTTTTTCTGTCATGTCACATGGATTTTTTGTTTTTTTTCTTTTCCTTACAGCTTAGTGGATGCCATGAAGATAAACAAACCCATTATCACAAATACAGATTTCAATATTGATGCTGGGCACGAACTGGCACTCTATATCTGGCATTATGACAATGATCGTATGGTTATCCATGATCTAGCGTTTTGTTTGTACGATAATATTCTTGAAGGTGACTGGTGTGCCACATTTCCGAAATATTTGGAAAAATGTGTTAGTATATAAGTTTTCTAATAGCAATACTGTCATTAATTCGGGAAGCTGTAAAACTGACGATTATGTATGCGTGCAAAATTGACATGCAAAACTGACGAGCGTACAACGTGCAAAACTGATGAGCATGCATGCGTACAACGTGCAAAACTGACGAGTATAAATGCGTGCAAAAGAGACATACAAGCATACGTGCAAAATTGACATACAAAACTGACGAGCATGTACGCGTGCAAAACTGACGGGCAACAATCTTGCTTGCTAAATTGACGAGCATGCATGCGTGCAAAATTGACATGCAAAACTGATGAGCAACGTGCAAAACTGACGAGCATATAAGCGTGCAAAAATGACATGCAAAACTGACGAGTATATATGCGTGCAAAACTGACATACAAGCATGCTTGCAAAATTGACATACAAAACTGACGAGCATGTACGCGTGCAAAACTGACGAGCAACAATCTTGCTAAACTGACCAGCAACAATCTTGCTAAACTGACGAGCATGCATGCGTGCAAAATTGACATGCAAAACTGACGAGCATGCATGCGATACAACGTGCAAAACTGACGAGCAACAAACGTGCTAAACTAAAATCACATTAAAATATTTCTTTAGGCTGAGATCGTGCCCACAGATGAGGTATATTATGCAGTAAAAACTTGTGCACAATTTCACCAGACTAGAGTACCTATAGTACAGGCAACATGGGGTAAATATGTGAATCAAATAAATTTCTTCAGTGATATCGAAGGTAAAACGAAAAATTGTTTTTATTTCAATCATCTTATTATTCTCATTAAATATTTCAGACAAAACAGTTCCTACAATAGCAACCGGAGTTCCTAATACCAAACAAGGTCACTGTGCCAAAACAATGACCATTCTATATTACGTAGCTAATAATCTAATTAAAAAGGTAAAACCCAAAATTGAATGGGTTCTACTTGCTGACGATGACACAATTGTGAGGTAAACAAAACTGTAAAATATAGCATGCCCCTCCCCCTTACAATAAAACAAATGAACTTTCCAGCACTGCTCGCCTGCACGCCCTTCTATCGTGCTACGATTCGTCCCAACCCATAGCATTGGGGGAGCGCTACGGCTACGCCATCCAATCACCACAACACCGAAACAATGGCGGCTACAACTATTTAACTGGAGGTGCAGGCATAGTTTTCAGTCGAGCATTGATCGAACTGCTAGCACATGATAGTGCAAGTGGACGGCGTTGCCAATGCCCTACCCCTGACACGCCCGATGATATGTTTCTAGGCGTGTGTTTGGCCAGTATGGGCGTGGCTGTGACGCATTCGCCCGCCTTTCATCAGGTAAAATAAAGTTGCTGTAGATGTGGCTTGTTGAATGGTTTGTGTGGGCGTGATTTTGTTTTAAATGGAATGGTTCAATGTCGCCTAATATGGTAGGGAAATGGATTTGTGGGCGTTTTTATTAATCTATTAATGGTATCTAGACAATTGTGTGACTGATACGAACTATGAAATGTTGTTGAATGGTGCAAATGGGCGGCGTTGCCAATGCCCTACCCCTGACACGCCCGATGATATGTTTCTAGGCGTGTGTTTGGCCAGTATGGGCGTGGCTGTGACGCATTCGCCCGCCTTTCATCAGGTAAAATAAAGCTGCTGTAGGTGTGGCTTGTTGAATGGTTTGTGTGGGCGTGATTTTGTTTAAAATGGAATGGTTCAATGTGGCCTAATATGGTAGGGAAATGGATTTGTGGGCGTTTTTATTAATCTATTAATGGTATCTAGACAATTGCGTGACTGATACGAACTATGAAATGTTGTTGAACGGTGCAAATGGGCGGCGTTGCCAATCCCCCAACCCTGACACGCCCGATGATATGTTTCTGGGCGTATGGTTGGCCAGCATGGGCGTGGCTGTGACGCATTC
Organism: Crioceris asparagi; assembly: GCA_958507055.1. NCBI lineage: Eukaryota > Metazoa > Arthropoda > Insecta > Coleoptera > Chrysomelidae > Crioceris > Crioceris asparagi. The sequence continues at coordinate 797,896 of OY293832.1, forward strand.
GCCCGTCTTTTATCAAGTAAAATAATATAGCTGCTGCTTGTTGAATGATTTTTTATGGGCGTGGCTTGTTGAATGATTTTTGTGGGTGTGGATAATTGTGCGCCTGATACGAACTATGAAATGTTGTTGAATGGTTCCTGGGCATTGAATAACGTCGGGAAGTGGTTCCGTGGGCGTGAAGACGTTAGTTTACGCCTAATGCGAATGGGTGTTACTGTGTTTTTGGGGCGTGATCTGGTAATGATACGGTTTATGTGCCTATAGGTGGTTTCTAGAAGTTAGTTTGTGACTGATGCGAACGATGTTTGTTCGTTGTATAGCTCGTAGGTGTGTAATTGAAAGTGAAAATGGGTTTGTGGGCGTTATTTAAACTTAAGAGTGATTTCAAAGCGTGTTATTTGTTATGAAATGGAGTATTTATACTTTTTTTTCAGGCTAGACCGAATGACTATCCGGACGGTTATTTGTCATCGGTGCAGCCCATTTCATTTCACAAACATTGGATGCTGGATCCGGTCAAAGTGTACAAACAATGGTTCCAAGCAGATGATGAAAAATTTTTTAATGAAACTAAATCAAAAATACAAAAACATACTGAGCTTTAATAATATATTTTGTATTGAATGTATTGAAAAATAAATTTATGTAACGTTTATTTGTCTCTTTTTTGTTTGTTATATATAGTAGAGTATAGTATAGTATTCATGTTGACGAAGGGTTGAAGGATAAAACATGAATTTTTAAACAGTTACATAGTATAAAACAGCAGACAATTGTTTTTTCTAAAAATAGGTGGTATAGCGTAATAAAAATGTTCGATATTATGCCGGGTTTCGTTTATATGCAGAGTTTATAACATCGCGTGTCTGCTGATTTAATAAAAACTTGACAAGTGTTTCGCCATGGAAGTTGGGATATTCAGGAACACAGCTTCATATATTAATTTAATTCAAAGTAAAGTACTTATGGTTTCTAAAGATAAGCTTCAAAAAGATGAGATATTTAGTACTCACCAAATAACACAGGAAAATCTGTTATAGTTGAAGATAATTCACCTGGAAGAAAAGAAAAATAATATTAGTTCAAAATTAATTATGTCATACGATGACCCACTTGTCGCGACGTATTTATTGTAAGTTTTACTAGAATAACCTCAGGGACTCATGGAACTGTGACAGGGGGTTTCTTTTATTGGTTTGTTCGCGCGTTTTATATAGTAAATATACTCCGATTTTGATGATTTTCAATTCATTTGAAAGAGGAGATTTGAGGAAGGGTCCCATACACATTTTCTCGAAAATCCAGAATCTGAGGTGGTATAATTAATGATAGGACAAAATCCGGAAACGTTGAAATTGATTTTTTTTTTCAAAACAGTTACAGTTTTCGAGTTTGAGGCATGTTAAATTCTCATATATGTGATTTCTTTCGAAAATTGAAAATCTGTGGGTACTACATGAAAGACCTGATCATTTGTGGCAACATTTATAATGAACATTTTTTCCTTAGAGTTACGGTTTTCGAGTTACAGCGGTGGTAAAATGGTAACATCTAAAATACTCATGCGTATTTCCGCAGCGATGTTTTGAGATATCAATAATAACAACTACTAGCAAAGAATATACGTGGGCAATAGGATAAATACTATCTTCATTGGTATTAGTGAACATTCAACGATTTTCTTGACTAATGTTTCACTCAAAAATGCGAAATAAATATTTTTTACAAAAAATCGGACCGATGTTATTAGTTGGTTCACCGAAAAATACAAAATAATAATATTAATTCTATTGGTGCTAGTACTTGTGAAGTTGGTGCCAAAAGTGCACAACTTCAAAAGTAACAGCACCAATAGAATTAATATTATTTTATATATTTTTCAGTTCCCCAACTAATAACGTCGGTCCAATTTTTTGTAGAAAATATTTATGGACTATGGTTTATTATACAAACTATCATTATTTTGGTTAGTTCCATTGGTCCCTGAAATTATTCTAGTAAAACCTGAATCACCCTGTATATACGAAGATGCTCTACATGAAAATCGAAAGCAATTAATCTCGTTTAATTCTTTCATTTTCATATCATTACCCTTTTCCACGTTCACAAATTTGCATCAATTTTTAATGATTCAATTAAGTGAAGACAATAAAAAATTCACGAGTTGAGAGAGACCTATTATTAGAGCAGCGCACAGAACACAAATGCAAATCGGATTTATCCAGATTTGTACCTATATTACCTTTTACCTCTCTGTAATGAGAAATTAAATTAGAAAGAAAATGGAAGAAATAACAAAACGCTATCGACGACAGCCTTATTCTTCGTTCGACTAGTTTTAATGATGTTGGAAAAACAATTTAATGTACCTACAGGTATTTTACTTATAAGAGTTGAACAAATTGTTTGATTTGTTTGTAAAACTTATTATAGAAGAAATAAAAGTACCTATAAGGTATTTTTATATAGAATCAAATCATGTTGGTTGTTAAATGTTTTACGTTTGTATTCCTGACCAAATTTATTATGGGACAAAAAAGGTAAGTCAAAAAAACAAGAATATAGTTTTTCTAATTTTAAAATGTTATGAGTAAAATAGGAAGAAGATGTACAGGGTGATTCAGTAATGTTGAGAGGAAATCGGCCAAGGAAAATTGCTGGAAATATTTTTTTAATTCATACGCCCACCGCTAGGGGGCTCAATTGCTTCGATCATATAAAAAATGTGATTTTTCAGAGAATTTTCCATTATAAGTTTAGAAATGAATACTCTCACCTTAATGCCAACATAATGGTCCATCTTTTTGATATATAATTTTTTATTGTAGGACGTAAAATGAAAGCGGGAGGGGATGCTAAACTTTTTGTGCTATAAGTGTCTGTAATTTTAGTTTGACTCAACGGAATTTTGTTAACAAGGTCTGGTTCAAGAAAGAAAGGTTGGGTGAATAGGTATATAATATAAAATCATCCATGTCATTCTGGTTCTTGCCACCCTCGCTAGGGGGCGGGTTTTATAAAGTTAACGGTTTTTTAATTTAGCTCCGAAATCGCCAATGGAACCGTATGGATATTTTATTAGATTCGGAAAGGAGATCAAATTTGCAACAAAATCTGTCCACACTGCATGTGGATATCTTTATCCGTCTAAAAGTTATTGTTTAAAGAATATTTTATTTACGAATTTATTATTATTTATTTTTTAAATTGTTTTTTGTTTTTGTAGTAAACTCGTTAATAAAATATTCTTTAAGCCATAACTTTCAAATGAATGAAGATATGGTCATGCCGTTTGGGCATATTGTGTTGCAAATTTGATCTACTTTCCCAATCTAATAAAAATATTCACACGGTTTCATTTGCTATTTCGGAGCAAGATTTAAAAAACGGTCAACTTTATAAAACCCGCCCCCTAGCGAGGGCGACAAGAACCATCAGGACATGAATGGTTTTGTACTATATCCACCAAACCTTCCTTTCTTGAACCGTACCTTGTTAACAAAATACCTATATCTCAAAAAAATAATTTACAAAACAAAATATTTGAAATTGCCATTTCATTTCATTTTATAATACTCTTGGATATTGTCAAATATAACAAGAAAATATTTTGATTGGAAAAAATTTAAAACATTTGTTCTTGTAGACTACTTTGTTAATAGAAAATTTGTTCATGAGTGACCTTATTTAAAATTCATCTAACGTTCGAAATAAAATAAAAAATTGGCAGTTTGAGGTTTTGGTTTTTACAGTTATATTTTTTAATAATACTGAGTAGGTACCTAAATATGACGTTACAGTGTCAATTGTCAATTCTACGGTTTACAACGTTGAACATATCATGCGTACCAACAGTAATACAAACTTTTTTTGTAAACCTGTTCAGGAATCGAAATAAAAGTAAAAATACTTTACCAGAATATGTGGCAGCATTTTGTGAAAACTTATCTTAGAAACACCCGGTATAAATACCTAATAATATTGTTCCAGTTTGATATCAAAGTCAGTGAAAAGTGAAGAGATTGAAGATTTTCGACTGCTCCTTCAGGAGATTATGATACGAACACTGAATCCCTACAAATGTGTGGCTGTAATCTCAGATCCTATATACAGGGATGTTTTCGATAAAGCTTGGTTTAAACGATTTGGCTTAGGGATGTCTTACATTACGGTAAGTACAAAAATGTGCTGAAGATGCAAAGGCTGTTTTGGGTTGTTTTGGCACCAACGTCAAAAGTAGGTACCATCAGCACAAATTTCATTATTGCACCAACTAGTAAAATCTTATTTTGATCAATCAGTTGTCTATTGGTTATTAGGCAAAATATCTGCCTATTAAATGTCAGCTACTTCTGAATGTTGAATTTCTTCTCTTCTCTAATCACTCAAATATACCATATTATCAGCGTATTCCTAAATACAACACATTAGCCTGGCCAGACTTAAATTATGTCATCAGTCAATGTCATATTCCTAGGTATATCGAGTCCATATATATCTGTCAATTTTCGACGGCCATTTTAACCCTGGCCAGTCTAATGTTTTGAATTCTGGAACAACCAGTAGATCGATACCTACGTACAATTTCAGATAAATATCGATGAATCTGAAGATCTGCTGTCACCATCAAATGACACACAAGCATCGCTGGTTATGTCAAAAAATGAAGGATGTCAAATGTACATCATTTTGATGTCGAATGGTTACCAAGTTGCCAGATTATTTCGTTTTGGAGATAGGTAAGTGAATGAATGAAATAGTACAAGGGGTTATTCTAAAGTAATGACATATATATATATATAATTACCAAAAAAAAACAGCCACGAAAAATGATCCCAATTCAAAAATTAATTATTATAATTTCAGAAAAAAAAATATCTTCTAATCCAAATTTTCCTAAATTTAAGGTATCGTGCGCTAAAGACCCTTTCGAAATATATTCTCATATTTGATAACAGACTTTTCGAAAAACATTTACTCTATCTATGGAAGCGTATTATTCATGTTATATTTATCAAAAGATATGAAACAAGAATGACCAATAATAATATTAATAAAAATAATAGTAAATCACTACCGTGGTATGAGATGAGTACAGTGCCCTTTCCGATGCGAATAGCTGATGATTTTTTGATACCATGGCGTATGGATATTTGGAAAAATTCCAAATTCAGAAAAGGTAAATACAGGCCGGTGAGTTTTCAGTGTGTCCACGGTCGATAACTCCGGTATTACAGGAAAAAATGAAAAAAGTTTATCGCAAAAAATGTAGGCACTCCATATTTTGAAATTAATTAGACATGTACAGGGTATCCTACAAAATGCTGACAGATCAGTCTTATGTTTTTTTTTAAATGTACCATTATGGTGACATTAATGTGAGAGTGAGAGATTTTTTTAACGATCGAAGCTATTACGCCCCCTGGCGGTGGACGTATGATTAGAAAAATATTTCCCGCAATTTTCCTTGGTCGATTTCCTCTGAAGGATTTTTTTCCCAAACTTCTACGACTATTAGTTCCTGAGATACAGTACCTACCTTGTCACTCTTATTGAATCACCCGGTACATATTCCTAAAATTGGAAGAAACATTCAAATATTTCCAAAACTATTCATTATAGATATAGGGAATATTTAATAAAAATGTAAACTGAATGCATCTTCTTTTTGTTTATGATATAAAATACAGGGGTTCTATTTAAAAAAAAAACTTTACTCATTTATTCCTAAAATAACCCAGTTATCGACCGTGGACACACTAGAATCTCACCCTGTATATATCTATATTGTGTTTTTTTTTCTTGTCCGCTATTTCAAATAGGAGGTGATTTATTTGTTGATAAAACATACAATCTACAAAACCAAACTTTAAAAGTAGTTGCATTTGCACATATACCAGGTGTGGCAAAAAACAATGGCACTGTCAATAGTAAAACAACAGTACGTGCAGTGATCAATCGTCGAATTGATGGAACAAATGCAACATTAAGTTATACTGGCACTGAAATAGAGGTGAGTGCATTTTGAACATTGAAAAAAAAGTAAACTCTGAAATGTTTTGACCAAATTACTTTTTGATTGTATTGACGGATTGGACACTTTAGAAGTTTTTATTTGCGTTTCACAATAAGAATACAGTGTGGACGAGTATAGGAAAGGTAATTTTGAAATTTATGGTTTAAAATTATTTAAAAATATGTTAAGAAGAAAATTTAAATCCAATTGTAGCCAAATTTACCTGTGACCAGACCTGATAATTGGTCATGCAGGTTATAACAACGCGTTAGCAACAATGCGCGCCATAAGACTCCGCACGCTGCATTCTCAGTTTGAAACGCACCATAGATGAATTTACAATCATCCAGTTTTCTCTTTTTAAATAGATCCTATCGAGCCTATCACGTGCCATGAACTTTCATTGTGAACTGTATGAACCGGAGAATGCCGATTCCGAATTGTGGGGACGACGTTTGTACAGTGGCGTATACACTGGTGTAATTGGTGAAATGGTAACGACACGTTTTGCCGATTTTGCCCTCGGTGATCTCTACTATACCCCATATTTGTTACAACTGATGGATCTGAGTGTTCCATATAATACGGAATGCTTAACTTTTCTAACACCAGGAGCTCTAACTGACAATTCATGGAAGACATTGATATTACCCTTTACGTAAGAAAGCATATCATATTATCATTACTCATAGTAATCAAGAAATAAACTAAAGCAATATCTGCCGAAGATTTCTTTATGATTATTACGACTAAAAATGAAATTTCTTTTTGTCTTTTAATTTCAGTGCAATAATGTGGGGTAGCGTGCTGTTATCCCTGTTAATCTGCATCTTGGCGTTTCATTATTTGGCATGTTTCCACTTACACATGAACACTGTCCAAAACCAACAGACAACCATTGAACCACCCACCAAATCCAACAACAAAATCATAACAGTTTCTTTGTACAATCAACAAGAAGCTGAAAACCTGAAAACTGACAAATTCACCAATAACAACCTCAAGTATTCTCAAATGAGAGCCCAACATCATCAATCTGTCAAAATGGAAGGTGAACCTGAAGGCTTGTACCAGTTTAGTGAACCGGTTAATAGTGCCCTCTATACGTACAGTATGTTACTGTTGGTGTCATTGCCAAAATTACCGACAGGTTGGTCATTACGCATACTGACCGGTTGGTATTGGTTGTACTGTTTGTTGCTGGTAACGGCTTACCGGGCCAGTATGACGGCCATATTGGCAAAACCGGCGCCAAAGTAAGTTTAGAATTTCGAGTAATACTTAATATACATATTTATTTAGGTAGGTACAGGTTCGACGAAATATCGGTCATAGGATACCTCTTTATTGATGTATGGAAGCAGCATAAACCTTATATACAAGAAGTATCGTTCTCTGGTAGAAGCGCATAGATGTCATAGAAATTGTGAGAGAAATGGTCACAGACAGCCATTAACATGGAATCATTTGGTCAGAGGCATAGTACATTCTGCTTAAAACATTCAACATTCAACTCTCAGAACTTCTATGTTCTATCTTCTACTGTTAATATTTGATTTACTATTTAAAAACCTTACTCACCAAACCATAAATCATTTGAATTGTTGAGAAAGTGACTATCTGGAAATGCGAAAATATATAGGGTGATCTGTTTAAATAAATCCCCATGACGTCATATCATTTTTACCCATTATATATATATATATATATATATATATATATATATATATATATATATTGATTTTGTATTCTTGACTGGATTTATAATAAATAAAAAGATGTTCTTGGGGATGCAGTCATATATTCAATAAAATTCTTTGACTGAAGCCGAGCTTTCGAGAATGTTTATTTATTTTAAACATTCTCGAAAGCTCGGCTTCAGTCAAAGAATTTTATTGAATATATGACTGCATCCCCAAGAACATCTTTTTATTTATATATATATATATATATATATATATATATATTTACAGGGTGACCATAGACACTCTCGAAGAACTTACTACCAGTAAATTGACCTATGGTGGTTGGGGAGAATTGAATGTGCAATTTTTCAAGACATCCCGCGATCCCAGTTTGCAAACAATTGCTCGAAATTTTGTTATTATCAATGATTCAGACAAGGCTGTCGATAAAGTGGCAGAAGATGCATCTTTTGCCTTCTATGAGAATACCTATTTTCTCAAAGAGGCGCTAGTAAAGCGGCAACAAAGATTTGCCTTGTCACAAAATAATCAAAATAGCGATGGCGGAAAAAACAACTTTGAAACGACATCTTCTTCATTTTCCAGTGAAGATACAAGAAGTGAAATTGCTGTCGCAGCTACAGTTACAACAGCAAGTCAAGATCGAAGTTTGCACATTATGCAAGACTGCATTATAAAAATGCCTGTTTCAATCGGTAAGAGCTGTGATTAAAATATTTTTGAGTGATTTTCAATTAGAAAAGATACAGATTTGTTAAATTTTGTCATAAAATATTATTCTGGAAGATGAAAAAATTATTCATAGGATAATTAACTTGAGTGGTATTCTACGAGGATCTATTCTTGGACCACTACATATTCAAACTGAATCACAAAGAACCTATATTTTATTTATATAAACTCAGTAGCTTACTCGATATTTGTTAATTATACAATCAACACAATTGTTGCGCTAGACTTAAAAAAAAATTGAATCAATGAAAACAAAAATGAGAACTTCCCAATTCTTTACAATGATCCAAAACTATTGATTCAAGTGCCAAATTTCGTAAAAGATTTTTTTGAATTATTTTCATAATTTTGCAGGTTTACAGAAAAACTCGCCAATCAAACCGAGAGTAGATAAATACATTCAAAAGGTCCTCGAAGCCGGTCTCATCAAGAAGTGGCTGGATGATTCAATGCAAAAGATACTGAATTCAGAGGTGAAAGGTACCGATGCCGAAATCACAAAGGCTCTGATGAATATCAAAAAGTTTTCCGGAGCATTGGTGGCACTTGCAATTGGTTATGTCATTAGTTTGACAGTTTTGTGTGTTGAAATTTTATATTTTGATCGATATGTGAAAAGAAATCCGAATTTCAATAAGTATTCGAGAAGTATTCAAGTGAAAAAGTCGAAATAATATCAATTATGTTCAATTAAAAAATGACACTACTAAAGGAAAATAGTACTTTATGCTATAAATGTGTGAAGGGCTTGTTAGCTGCGAAGAGTGAATTTTGTTAATAAATTACTATGTCTATAATAAATACTAATTATAATGTCATATATTTTTATTCTCGATTACCCAAGCCAAGCTTATCTCTTGATTTACCACCACCCAGAGAAAACATCCACCACCACAGATAAACTATTTATATACGGAGATTGGAGACCACCACAAGAACGTATATAGACAGGACGAGTAACTTTGTATGCCGAGCTATAGTTGGACCTAAAGACCTGGTTATAGCTGGCGATGTGCGCATGCGTCATGCACTTTTTTGGTAAGAGAAGGGACATGTCCCTATTTTGTTATCATGGATACCATATATGGCATACATTATGTGACTCCGAGACACCTCCCCTTTCCCCTCATCCTCACCCTCAAAGTGAGCATCTCAAAAGAATTGAAGGATCAAATTATAGGTATATAGAATTATGTGGGACTACTGCTCGACAACCCTTTATTATTTAACACTCTGCATAGGAGGAACCGTTGAGCTAGCAAAAGAAAAAACTGGAAATAGGACAATAAACTCGCCCAAAAAATCGTGTAAAATTTCATACTCATATCTTATGTGAATGCGTCTTTGCGCACCGTGCCATGCGCAACGAGCGGCTCTCGCTCAAAAAAGACAGCAGATCATGATCACGAAGATAAATAAAGGCAACAAATATCTAAGGTAATTGTCAAGATATTTGTCAATGTTCGTCGTACACGAGGTCACGCTATGATATGCAACCAATGTATGCTCTGTAATTTTATGTGGCTATATAAAGAAGCATAGGAAGTTTACTCTCCTTGTTTCCAGTCTTCTTGAGCTAGCATATGAACCACCAGAAAAAATGACAGTTCATTTGAGCTTTTCTTTGAGATAAGCGTTATAAGTTATAGCATATTTGCTTTATATAACTTATAAAGTTACTACTAGGGCCAGATAGAAAAAATTTCATCAAAATCACTGGATACACTCCTTAATATCTTGGATGCTGTACGCAAGTTAATGTTCTGAGCTCTCTGATGACCGATCATAGAATATAGAAATAAACATAAAACCCTAAATAATTCTATAGCACAGAATACTAATAAATAGAAAAGAGAAATACCATTTATGCAGTGTTGCCGGCTCTTTCAGAAATACTATATTCAAGGAAATAAATTATTCAATCCAATGTTAAAGTGACATATTACAGAAGTTCTTGATGTAGCATATAAATATTCTGTGTTTATTTGGGCATGGGTTTTATTTCTTAAAAAAAAAATATAAATTTTTTTGAGAAGTTTTATTCTTGAAGAAATGGTTTGCTCTTCGCGGTCTTTACTACTAGTTCTATAGATATGCTGCTATCTTTTGGACAGAGAGTAGATCAGAGACAACCAAGTAGGATGGTAGATGACAGATGATGTACTTACTTTATGTGGAGGCGCAGAGGTAGTGTTCTCTGCTCTATGCTTTAGAAAGTTACACAAAGGAAATTTTTTACTTTTTACTATCTGTGATTCCCACAAGGAATGATTACGTGATGTGTAGAGTTGTAACGTTATAAGTGTTCGTAATTTGCCATATCATATCATCTATAGTTATTTTCGTTTCAATACGAATACGTCTTCCGGTTTTGGTATGATAAAGTAATAGCTACGTTTTATTTGTATAGTGAACAGATAACTGCCCAGCATTTAAAAACTCTTCAAAAAACACAAACACAGTGACAGAATACTTTAGGTGAGATCACATTTAGTTATGTATTAATTTTGTAGTAGCCATATTGTATATTGTTGTGATATTCCATATTCTAATTTGTTTCGATTTACCTATCAATATATGTACTAGTTGGGTTGTTTTTATAGACAATACGAATGATATGTTTGACCTTGAGTTCAATTAGATTGTATTTATCAACACTGCAGAATGAGAAACAACAATCAAATCTATTATGATACAAATAAGGATTCATAGCATGGTTATTGAAGAGATTGTACCTGATACGGGGCACTATTATACCCACTTGGTATATATTTTACTGTCTTCCGACATCTATGCTATGCATCTTTATTTTGAACAAGCCAAATATAGGTACATTCCAAAACTTATCTTGGAAAATATCAATTTTATCAGAAATTAAATTGCATTGAATGAATCGATTAAATTTCAATAGGTATCCCAGATGTCAGGTGGTGTACAAGATTCATTAATTAACAAATTTGAAGATATCAACATTAAAAATGACACCTTCATCAATATTCTTTTACTGGGAAGTACTGGCGTGGGTAAATCAACTTTTATTAATTCCATTGCAAACTATCTAACATTTGATAGTTTGGATATGGCTAAAAAGGAAGACCCACCAATGACCCTTATCTGTTCCCAATTCACCATATGGGACAAAGATCACAAACAACATACAGTGAATGTTGGTGATGTCGATCAAAACGAATATTTACAAACTGGAGAATCAGCTACACAAGATGTCAAATCCTATGTATTCCCAATATGGAATGACAATGTTAAAGTACGTCTAATAGATACACCCGGTATTGGTGATACAAGAGGCGTTGAAAAAGACGATGAAAATTCGGAAAACATTCTCACCTACATTGGTCAGCTGAAGAAGTTGCATGCCATTTGTTTTCTATTAAAACCGAACGAATCACGCAGCACTGTCTACTTCAAGTACTGCATGTCGCAGATATTGTCACGTCTGGATAAATCAGCGAGCAAAAATATCATTTTTGTTTTTACAAATACCAAAGGTACCGACTATGGACCCGGGGAGACTGTGGCAATATTAAAGAAAATCGTCGATGAAATACATGAAAAACCACCCTATTGTGAGATACCGATGAACAGAAATGTATTTTGTTTTGAAAATGAACCTTTCAAGTATTTGGCAGCTTGTAGTAAACAAGGCGGTAATATAGAATTCGATAAAGCCTATGTGAAGACGGTGGAGACAAGTTGGAATAATTCTTCAGAACAATGTTGGAAGTAAGTGTAAATTTTTTGATAATTAAAAGTAGAGCGGCTTAAAACGTTACATGATTACCACTAGATGTAAATTTAAGAAAGGAATTGCCTAGATATCGGAACAAATACTTAATTTTGCAATACTTGTACTAGGAATTCTGTCTGTTTTTGTATATATATAATAATTCAAAAATATACCAGATGCACTCACATTTGATACCTATAATGTATTTGTAAGGCGGCCAATAATTTTTAATGTCCCTCGTTTATTTTCTAATTAAAGATTGATCAATTACATTGTCGGTGATAAACATCAGCCACCATTGCAACCACATCTGGTTCAAAGTACCAGCGCCATCAATGAGGCTCGTCGCATGATAACACATCTATCTCAACCATTGGCCGAAATAACACAGCTGATCAATCAAAATGTCAGCCTTCTGGATAGACACAAACAACGTTTGGATGTGGATAAGGTGTCAGTGGAAGATTTGAAAAAGAATTTGTATATGCCTGTGGCTAATTTGGAAGTGATTAAATTGACACAGCCGGTGACAGTTTGTACGAGCAGGAATTGCGCTGAAGTGTACAAGGTAAGAAAGTGAAGTGTGAAAATTAGCCTAAGAATCACTCATTAAAATAACCAGTATGATATCTATAAAGATTATTATTATTATTTAGTTTATTATAATATACAAATTAATTTCAGGTGGGTGACAAAAATAACTGGCACTACAAGCAACGCTGTCACGATCCATGCTACCTTAACGGTGTACCCAAGGAGATTATCGGCTGCCCGGAATTAGTCCATTGTTCCTCAATGTCAAACAAACAATGCATAAAATGCGCATGCTCCTTTAGCTTACACATGCACGTCTATTATTTGACCAAAGTCAAAGAGGACCGTCAATTGGATGAAAATGTCCAAAAAAATATACAAAGCAGAGAAAAGGTGATGCTGAAGGTGCAAAAGTTAATCAATGATATAGCCAAGAAAAAGATAGAGTTGGACGATGAGCATCGTACAATTGTGAATTGTTGTGCCAAGTTTGCACATTTTTTGCAAAATAATGCCATAACACCGTACAATGATGCCTACAAGGAGTATATTCGATATCTTATGGATCGGTAAGTAATCCAAACCGAATTTCAGGACATTCAGTGTACAATACTTGTAACCCGAAATGTGATGTATTTCAAACATGTTGGCTTTGTTATAACAAATATATCCTATATCTAGGTCAAAAATTCCAGAGTTGCTACTGCTAACTTTTTTGTCGGAAAGAAAATCCAAGCTTAAGTTTATTCCCACAATATTTTTGACGAAGCAACATTTTCTACATCAATCTCATTGATAATGATGAAATATTTCGTGTTTGTAGTTAATTTCTCTTAAATTTACGAATATTGCCCTGACGATGAGAATAAACATTCTCGAAATCTCGGCTCAATCCAAAGAATTTTATTTATTAAATGACTGCATTTTCCCAACAAAAATATTTTTTTATCGTACACAGTGAAAAAGCCATGGGCTATTTATGCGACATGGATACTGTTCACCATTTGCAAACTCTACTTTCCGAATACGAAGAGACGAAAAAAGCCTTTGACGATGCCCTAGCATTGAATCGTAAATTGAACCGTGATCAGTGCATCGTTAGTGCCAAAGAAATACAGGATAGCATTCAAAAGTTGTACGCCTTGAAACATAATGGTGGCAAAATTAAGGAACTGTACGAATGCCAAATCAAATCACGCACCAAAGAGTATGAAAACAAAGAGTATGTGCACAAGAAGATTAAGCAAAAACAACAGCAGATGAAAAGAAATAATAATAATAATAATAGTCAACAGCAACAACAGAGTAATAGAAATCATCAACAACAACAACATCAAAGAAATAGGGGTAAGTAATGTTTATACATGGAGAACCTTAGTATTTAATAAAAAGCGAAGATGATTTAACACTGCGTTTTTGGATAGATAAAATACGTCATTAGAACAACATTTTTCTCTTTTTCATTACACCTATTTTTGTAAACATTTTATTATTTCCTGGTGCTTTTATCACAAAAACTTTTACCGAGAAATATCATGTTTTTTTTTATTTTTTCATACAACAGGTCAGTCTACATACCAACGACGAGCTAACAACCACCGAGATGGTGGTGGCAGAAACAATAATACTTGGCGGCCGAACAGAAATAATGCAGACCCGCCCAGTTATGAGGACAGTAATCGCTATGGAAATAGTGGTGCTACATCTTATCCACCGTACAGTGGTGCTCCAGCGTACAGTGGCGTTCCACCGGGCGCTGCAAATACCTACATACCGCCGCTAATGAATACTTATGTTCCGCCGCCCCCAAATGATCATAACAGCCAAGGTAAGTCTTCTTATTCAGCATAATGGATGTTATTATTAAGTTTGTATAGAGTCTTAATGGAAACGGTCGAACAGAAAATCAAACCTATATTACAATATAAAAGTAAATATTCAAGTGTCTGTCATTCAATTGTTTGAGTTGAGCCTAGCTTTCGAGAATGTTTATTTTCTTCCTCAGGGCAAAAGTCGTAAATAAATACAAAATAGATTCTTCATGATGTTCTGTTCGACTTGACTTGCGCATTGGGTACTTTACATTAATGGAAATTCAATATAAAGTTATGTTCAGACGATATTAGGTAGTCCTAACATAGAAAAATCACATTATGCAAGTTAAATTTCTGTTGGAATTTAAAATATAATCAATTTAAATAGTTGTAATTTCAAACCCATTATCACGTGACTGCGATAGCCTATCAAAATCGACCAAGATAGTGACGTAGTAATCAACAAGTCGATGAACAAATCCTCCTCAGAAGGAACAGAGAACATACAATATTGTATCTTCTCTCTGGTCAGATAGTGTTCCCTGATCTAGTCCTCCTTTCTTTAGTATCGTGGGACACTAACTAAGGAAGATTATGACGTTTCAGCCGTTTTTTTAATTTTCAAAATAGACTAGTAATTTTTTTTTTTGTTTCATTGAATGTCCAACTACAAAATAAAAATTGTTCAAAAAATTTGTCAAGTACCCAATTTACTAAAATTCAATTTGCTGCCCCTATGGGCAAACGAGGACATATTGTCATTTTCTGAAACAAACATCCGATAGTCCAGCGCAATGCAGGTCCATTCCATCTCAAGTTTGGAATACTTACAAGTTTTTTTTTTAAATTTCATTTACAGGTACGACAAGCAGAACTAATGATTTAAATATCACCATATCATTGGATAGGAAAAATAGTGATGGTAGTAACGGTAATATTGGTAGTTCAACTTCTCAACTATCAACAGCTCCACCGACAGGACATCACCACTACAATACTTCAGCTCATCCCCAACATGCAGCCGGATATCATCCACCATATCCTCCTTACCCATATCCTTATGGAGGATATTATCCTCCTTATGGGGCACCTCCTGCTCCGCCAATGTCAGGTGAGTGAATATTGTTGAGAATTTTTGATTATCCGAATGTCATATAAACGATAACAATTATTGGTCCGTATAATCGAGTTTCGACTTTAAATTCCGTACTCTTTTATTGTCAAAGTATTATTTTGGGAAAAGTCTGGTTTAGGCGGAAAATATTATTTTTAATGATTTGTTTTTTGGCTTGAACTGTTTCTTTGAAAGTATGTTTTCTATCTAAAATAGTGTAAAATCATCTTCAGATTTCATTAAATACTCTAATATCGTTCAGAATTTGCAAAAATATGCACGAAAATGTGCTGTCAAAAAAGTAGATTTATTAAAAAGGGAATGCTAGAGAAGCTACAAAATTTTAATATACCTAAGGCCTAAGGCGAGGGAAGGAAATCCAAGAAGAAAACGATGGTTTTATAAAAAATAGTTTGTTCTTGCAAAAAATTGAAGTGTAACGTGTGTAATACTTTGCTATAGGAAAGAAGGCATTCTAAACCGTATAAAACTGAAATTTAAAAGAATTCTGTCGAAAACGAATTTACGCGATAACTACTTTAAGCTAAAATACAATCATTTTGCATTTTTTAGGGCTTTTATAACAAAAGCCACTAAATAACTAGACTTTTACCTTATTTTGTAACATCTATATTATTATTAGGTCCATATTATGGGACAGCAGCGCCACCATATCATCCACCCCAAAATAATTATCACCAACAAGGTGGTGGTCAACATCAACAACATCATCATGACGGAACACAACAACACCAACAACATGGTAGAGGCAACAGAGGTGGCCGAAACAACTACAACAACAATCGTGGCCATCATCACCAAGGCCAAGGCGGTAATAATGGCGGCGGTATCAATAGAAGAAGCATTGTAAGAAACCGAAATCCAAGAAATCAACGTTACAATAACTCTGGTAATGAATCCGATGACTCTCAAGCATCATCTGCTTACTGACTATTAAGTTTGACTGAGTCTTTTCTTGGTGTTGTAATGGTTGTTTACCACGATCTATTATGCTATTCATTATTTCTTTTATTAAGAATTTTTTTTCAAGTTTATCTAATTCATGTGTAACCAAAAGTTTTAAGTTGCATTTAATCGCCAATCATTTTAAGTAGTTTTCTTATTATATTCACACTATATATGTAATCTGTTTAAAATTAATAGATATTTCATGAGTTTCACTTGGAGTTTTATTTCGATCGTATATCGAAAATTAATAATAATAAATAGACACAATAGAGAATATATCAAACGATTTCAATTGAAGAAACAATATTAAAAACTGACATCCAATACCTAAACCACAATTCAAATCAATGTAATAACCCTAGTAATGAATCCCATAGGCACATAATCTGCCTATTTTTTTTTTTTCATGTTTTTTCAACAATCTATTATGTACTCATTATACTAAACACCCCGTTAATTCTTTCTTCACTCATGTTCAACAGACAAAATACTTGCATAATATATCAAATCGATTTGAATTTAAGTAAAAATGATGATATAAATGTAGTACTCACCAATAAGTTGCTGTTCTTCTAATCACAGTAAACCAACACGACGATTATCTGCAAAAAGAAATCATCACAATCAAAATCTCCATGAATTTCACTACCAAAAATTTAACAAACAAAATCAACACTGAAAAGGCTTGAAGATATTCAGACGACGCTTCGCAAAAAACCGTTGAAACATGTTTCTTCCTTGAATTCTAGAATGCTATGACATCTCAAAATACCCTGATGTCATTATATGCAAAATTCAATTACCACGTTCCACTATAAAAATGTTAGATTTAAAATATGTGTAATAAGAGTTTCAGATGTTTATTTGAAGAAAAATTAAATAATTTACCAATGTATTATTTTGCTGTAGCATTGTTACTTTTGATAATTTACCAAAACTTACGTTATTTGTTAAGGAACTTTTTAATATTAGAAAATGAATATATCGCAATTGTTGCTCAACTGTTACTAAAATAGAGAACTGGCAACTGAAAGCTTCGATGCATTATTGTAAGATTCGAATTCAAATTGAATTGCCGAGTCCAAAACCACAGCATAAGAAACCACCTATGCTGTGCCAAAACAGAGAACACTACGTCGAAAAGACAGACGACTTTATTGATTTGTCTAAAATTGTGCCAGGTTAGAAACGAACGAAGTGTTTGAATTCTTATATTTATATATATATATATATATATATATATATATATATATATATATATATATATATTTCTTCTTAGTAGACTCGATCTAATGTTCAAGAAATTCAATGCAATAAAATAATTCTATTAACATTCGAAAAAAGAAGCTTGGAACGATAACTCGTTCATATGAAAAAAAAATCAGCGTTCTATGCATAATTAAATGCCATCTGTCACATGTCATTTATCTTTTTTTTCCGAGCCCTGTTAAGTTTTGTTTTTTCTTAATTTTGTAATCTGTGCTTTTACATCATTCGGTGATAAATGTCATAAACAAATGTGATAGTGATCAATTTTTGGGGTGAAAAAGAAAACAGATACAACCCAATAGTGATTTGGGAAAATAATACAATTTCTCAAGGTTGATTTTGTATTATATATATTGAATCATATTTTTGCCATAACGCAAATATGGTCATAGATCCTCCAAAACTTTACTATATTTGCTTAAATGTTATCTGTCACTTGTCATTTGTCTTTTTTTTCCAAGCCTGTTAAGTTTTGTTTTTTCTTAATTTTGTAATCTGTGCTTTTACATCATTCGGTGATAAATGTCATAAACAAATGTGATAGTGATCAATTTTTGGGGTGAAAAAGAAAACAGATACAACCCAATAGTGATTTGGGAAAATAATACAATTTCTCAAGGTTGATTTTGTATTATATATATTGAATCATATTTTTGCCATAACGCAAATATGGTCATAGATCCACCAAAACTTTACGATATTTGCTTAAATGTTGCTGTAGCTGATTGCGTATCAGCATGTAAATTTTGCAAAAAAGACTTTAGAAATCTACCCAATAATGTTTTATTCGATTTTTATCATAAGGTAAGTTAGATTATTGTACATTTTTTATTTGTTATTTTTAATGACAGAAGTATTGATACTTGAGATTCAGTACAGTAAATTTTCAAACGAACAATCAATTGTATACAATTACTTGCAATTAACCCTTGTAATAAAATGTCATTGACATTCTATTCTTGTTTGTTATTATTGTCTGACTTAATAATATAAATATTTATTTTCTAGATGATTATCGATAAAAGACTTTGTCTGCTGGCAGTGGAATTTAGCGAATTAGATGTATTTAATCGAATGATGACAGTAAAACATAAGAGAACAAAGTTATTGAAAAGTTTTCAATTACTGATAGATCATGGTACAAATGTACCTGAAGAATTAATTAAAAATTACCTTTGGTACTCAAACAAAACAAATTCACCTGATATTAATCTAATAAATATTGGATTACGTATAGGTGCATTTTTCAATGAAAGTGGTCTGTTCAATTATAGTATAAATATTTTAAATATAACCGAAGAATTGCTGAAGAAAAGACAGCGCGACGTAGTGGCTTTAAGTATGCTTTTAGATTGCTACCACAAGTAAGTTTTATGAGCTGAAATAGTTCAAAACTTCTTCCTCTAGTTCAAATTTTTGTTTTCGTAATTTTCCTTTACATATAGAGTATTTTTCAAATGTTTCTTTGGGATAATTTGCAAGAAAAGCGAACTTCTTTGAATCTTCGCACGTCTTTTCACACTATTTTGAATTTTTCGACTATACTATTACTATTAACTCTATACTCTTAACTCTATAGTTGTAATTCATTTTTTTTTAGACGTATCTACGCTGAAGCCCTTTACTGTGAATTCAAAGATGCAGCATGTACATTTAAATCAGCACAGAAAGTTATCAAAGATCTAGCAAAATTAAATGCCCTACCCAATTTGGCTGGGTTGTATTCGAATTTTTCATTTCTATTTTTCATCCGCAGCGAATACGACGAGGTAAGTGAAAATGAATTAGAGACTATATAAGTTCCATTAATTTGGTGTTCACAACCAGGCGTATTCATAATCGAAACTTAGTACGCTACTAAATTAAGTGTGGAGCTCTAACCTTAAATTAGGTTTATGACTCTTATGTCAGTGTTATGGTAAGATAGTGTTTTTTTTTTTATTTTAATACGCTACTAGCTAGTACCGAACTAAAATTGGATTATGAATACACCTAATTGTGTTTATTCTTTTTGACCGACTTCCCAA
Source organism: Crioceris asparagi (assembly GCA_958507055.1). Lineage (NCBI taxonomy): Eukaryota > Metazoa > Arthropoda > Insecta > Coleoptera > Chrysomelidae > Crioceris > Crioceris asparagi. The sequence goes on from OY293832.1 coordinate 817,822, forward strand.
AAGATGAACCTCTTTTCTCATAGTAAACGTGCACCGATCTTGATGATTTGTTATTCATTTGAAAGACAATGACTGGAAAAATGATCCTGTATTAATTTTTTTTTCGGAAAAATAGTCCTTTAAACGCATGAGATTTTTTTAATTTCTTGAAATATTTACACATAAAAATTTCCCGGTAAATCTCAAGGTTTTGTATTTTGTGTTCCACAATTTGTATTGTTATTTCGCAGTTTTGTTTTTGTACAACATCGAATAAAGTTGGCCCTAGTTTTTCTTTCTTCAAGTTATTAATATTTGTTTTCAGGCTCTGAAATGGTCCATGGAAGCCCTAAAACTAGTCAGTGAAGATCAACCGCCACGAATAATTATCGAAGTATTGAGGCAGGCGTCGAAAGCTTGCGTTGTCAAAAGAAAATTCCACCAGGCTGGCATTTTGATAAGACAGGCTGTAAATATGGCATCTGAATTGTTCACCATCGATGGTCATCCCCATTTTTCCGATACACTGATGGATTATGGTTTCTTTTTGTTGAATTTCGATTCGATACAAGAAAGTGTTAAGGTGTACGAGAAGGCGTTGAGCATTAGAAAAGAGGTGTTTGAAAAAAATAATATACATGTAGCATTGGGACATGAAGATTTGGCGTATGCTCTGTACGTGCACGAGTACAGTTCGGGGAGATTCTACAATGCCAGGTAAGTGCAAAGAAAAATGGCGGGAAAAAGTGTTTGAAGTAAATGTCATTATATTTGCAAATATTCTTTTCTTTTTTCCGCACCAATATCAAAAATTCAAAAGTATATTTATACATAAAATAATAAGAAAAATATTTAAGAAAAATTTAGGAGCAAAAAATATTAAATAATCTTATTTTCCCATTTAAAGTTTTTAATGATTTTTTTTAAACTTTTATGTATGTATAGGACATATTAATTTTTTTATTAATTTTATCAAGTTCAAATTTGCTATAAAAATCAATCTCTCAAATATCTCGGTCAAGTTCGTTATTGGGCAATATCGGGAAAGTAGTTTCAAAATGGTGACCATTCAAACATTTAAAAAAATTATCAAGAAAGAGCCGTAGTGTAAATATCATCACAAATTATTTTAGGTTATAGATATAATCAGTGCCTACAACTTTTGTTCAAAGTAATTTTTCAAAAAATACACAGGTAAAAAAATAAAAATTAATAATGAAAAATAACAAATATTGATAAAACATGAACACTCAATATAAATTTGATGTATTTGTACATTTTCTGGAGATCTTTATAGACCCTGATTAAAAAAATATATAGTATATTTATTGAAAAGAAATAGGCGAAAAAAAAATTCTGCCTTGAAGTGGACTCGAACCCTGTCTGCTTAATATTCCACACACAGCCAAAACAAAAACCTCTAACCGCAAGGCTATGACACATACGACAATTTTATGTAATAACATGTAGGTATACCGATGAAAAGGTTGTTCAAATTCCAATTCAATGAATTTTGAAAAATTTACCTTTCCGCTGACTACAGGCCATCGGGATTTTTTTAATTCTGTGTTATTTTTTCCGTTGTTGCAGAGAAAACGCCGAACGCTCCATCAAAATAATGGAACGCATCCTACCCAAAGACCATCTGCTACTTGCATCAGTGAAACGTGTCAAAGCCCTCATCTTGGAAGAGATCGCGCTCGATGAACGCCAAAACACTGCCCTGCAACGTAAATACCTTCAAGAGGCTGAACGTCTCCACAAAGCCGCCCTAGCATTGTCACACAAATCGTTCAGTGAGAAAAACGTTCAAACTGCCAAACATTACGGCAATCTTGGCCGGCTCTATCAAAGCATGAAACAGTACGATGAGGCGGAACGTATGCATCTGCGCGCCATTGCCATCAAAGAGGAATTACTGGGCAAAGATGATTACGAAGTCGGATTGACAGCTGGACATTTGGCATCACTGTACAACTATCACATGCAGCGTCATAAGGCCGCCGAAAAATTGTACATGCGTTCGATACATATCAATTTAAAGTTATTCGGTGCAGCGTATTCGGGTTTAGAGTACGATTATCGTGGTTTAATTTATGCATACACTAAACTGTTGGACGATGAGATGGTGGAATTGTATACGAATAAAATGGACGAGTGGAAATTGTTGAGGGAAGATATGCAACCGATGGAGCATAAAGAGGAGCAGAGACAGTTGAAGGAGTTGGTTGAAAGCTTCTTCAACATGGAAAATGTCAAGTGATTTCATCATTATTGTGTTGTTCTTACAAAAAAGGTACTAGAGAATATATGAAAGTATGGAGCTAAATATATATATATATATACATGAGTATTATCGGCCGCCATCTTGTGTCCAATCCAAGGTAGGTGTTCTGTGGTCCAAAAATGTCGCCTTTCCATGTCACATGTCAAGGTACTATTTATTATTTATCTAATTTTATCTTGTGTTTGATTGTTTTTACCTATGGTTTTACGCAGTTGGCAGTTATATATATATATATATATATATATATATATATATATATATATATATATATATATATATATATATATATATATATTATTTTTGATGATCTTGTACTTTAGATAGTCAAAATATTGGATCTCCCCAATTTTTCTTTCGTTGAAAATAAAAACCTATAAAGACAAGAGAAAAGTTATGCTGAATTGTTTCTCAACTTTCCCAAGCCCTCAAATGAGCAAATCTACTTTTATTTTCAAAGAAAAAACACTTATTTATTCACATTAACGACGTCTGCTGACATTGACAGACATGACAAGTGACTAGGCAGCAACACTGGTCAAAAGATGGCGGACGATAATACCCATCCATACAGTGCTCTAATAAAAGTGTATTCGACCGCCATTTTGGACCGAACATTTTTCACTAATAATTTTCTATCTTACCAGTCTACTAATTCATTTTGGGAAGGCTTGTTTTCATCAAGGGTGTTCGAGCAATAGTTTGGATCAGTTTTCAATTGTGTTCCGTGATTGTGGAGCATGCGCATTTTTATTGCAGTCTTTTTAAAACTAAAATGCGCATGCTTCCGACAGTTTGAGTTTGGATTGAACTGCGGCTCGAACACCCTTATTAGGATACCAATTTTGGTAGACAGGACCGGATTTACAGTTTTTCTTCTAAAAATAGAAGAAAAAATCGAAGTTTGCAAAAAGTGAGGTTAAAACGAGTTGTTAATTGACTTTTACGGTAGGATTTATAACGGGCTTATTGTATATAAATTTTGTTTTCATGAATACTTGCTTTAGAAGGAACATTTCGGTTGAATAAAGTGCATTATTGTAGATGTTTTTATTCATGAAAAATAAAATTGATCTATCTATCTAACACGGCAAAAGTTACGTTGACAGTGTTAAAAGAATTGAGAGCCTACCACACAAGCACAACTCAACCAACTACTTGTTTAACCTCACTTTTTCGTGTGTTTCGTTTTTCTATCAACACGTATATTTTAGCAAAAATTTAGCTAGTTCAATTTAACCTAAATCCGATTTCTTTTGCGCCGACGTTTTAGACAAATAACCAGCAAATCCGGTCCTGTCTAGAAAAATTTAGGTAAACTTATCCTTATCCTAATGAAAACATGTCAGATGTCCATAAGCCCGTTAAAAATGAATTATCTGTAACAGGTTAAAAATTTTGGAATTTTAATTTGGCCCAAAGTGAAAGTATATATTCTTAAGTACAGCTCTAGTTACTAAAGAACAAACAAACAATCTACAAAACAGTTTGTTGTAGTGTCTCTGTATTTTTCTGATTGTTTTGTGTTTAAATTTTTGTTATTTATTTTGTGTGTTTTTTAATAATTGATCGCATTGAGAAATAGGAAGAAAAAGTGACAGTTATCTCCCAAAATTGTAAAGAATTGATGGTAACTATCTATTTCCGTTTTTTTTTGTTCAGTATTTTTTTACAGATATAAATATTTTTAATAAAAAATATGACCGACTTTATTAGTAGGTGCACTAAAAAATTTCAAATAATCTTAATTCTACTGTTGCTAGCAATTTTGAAGTTTTGCAGTTCTAGGTAAAAAGGCAACTTATAGCACCAACTAAAAAAGTACCAGCATCAATTGAATTAAAATTATTTCTAATTTTTCATTGCACCAATTAAAAAAGTCGGTTCTATTTTTTTTGTAAAAATATTTATTTTACATTTTTGAGTGTTCGATAATCTAAGTTTTTAAATGAAAAAAAAGTATATATCAAAATCGGAGCACGTTTAACTATGCGAAATGCGCGTACGAACTAAGAAAAAAGACAGCCGAATTGTATACATTCACTGATAGGGAAGTCGGTCAAAAAGCATTGCAGAAATACATTCTGAAAAAAAAATAGGTGCTCTGGTAGAATACCGAAGGAGCGGAGCCTGGATGAAGCAAAAAAAAATTATTTTATATATGTAACAAAAAATCAATTCCTGACACTGTTGCCACGTCTTGCAAAATTTCTTTGAATTGCAGAATTACGCAGTTTGATTGTGCGAGTCCTTAACACATTTTCACGAAATGGGTAAAAATAGCTATTTTATTTGCTCTATGAGCTAATCAATCCTTCGCTAAAGTTCCACACAGCTCCTCGGTTCGCTACAGAGGAGTTTAGTAGAACGCACAATTTTTTTGAATGCGTTTCTAAAATGCTTTGTTAATACTTTCTAAAAAATGTCAAAAGTCGAAAGAAAGTGGAACTAGATAATTACTGAATTGATTTTGTATACCTGTATTATTAATTTGAGGTTAAATAGGGGAACACGGAAGAAAACTAAAAAATATGAATTGGTTCCTCATATCTCAGTTTGTTTATTTTATTGCATGTTATTTGTGCAATATTCTTACATACAGTGCTATTTTTTCAAAATCAGACCTTTTTTATTTTAAATTAGAGGAAAAAATATTCCAGTGTTGCCAAATTTCTGAATTGACTATTTGTATCGCTTCAAATGAAAAGTCTGGTTTTAGAAAAATAGCAATGTAAATAAAAACATATAAATATTTGTTTATGTTATCTGAAATTGTGTAGATAATTTATATACATATTGTAGAAAGAAAAAAGTGTATTATAAATGTATGGATGTTTGAATGTGTGCATTGATTGTATATTTATGTATATTTTATCAGTAAATAAATGATGTTTGAAAATTAGTATTATTGTAATTAATAAAACATTCTATTATTAAATGCCGTCTTTTTATTTATATTGTAGGGAAAAATATCTTCAAATAAAAAAATCGGCCAATTATGAGTCTGCCATAGGGCCCCCTCATTAATTTGACCATTAAAGATCTCGATATGTCATTTATTTTCCGCTGACACTGGAAATTTTGAAATAAATAACTTTTTACAAAAACTACGACCAACTTTAGAAGCTGCACTAGCTTGAAAAATACAATATGTATAAAAATAATAATAATTTATTTCATAACAAAGTGACAAAACATATCTATAAGTAAGCAATGAAATCGGCAATGTAATTAAAATAGCTATATAAAAATAATTTATTATATTACATTAATAATATTTTTTTTTAAATATTTTTGAATCTAGTTTTGCCAAATTAAAAAAAAACGGTTAATCATTATATACTTTCATGCAGTTATGAAGAATTGATTGTTTGTCAATTAATTTTTTTAATTTTTATTAATAAAATATTATTTGAACATCTAGTTAAATGATTGTGTTAATCACTATTAAACCACAAAACTAAATTTGAATGTTTTAAATTATTTACGACAAGATGAATGAATATACAAATTTCAATTTGATATAATGAACAAATAATGTCCTGGGTTTATATAAATTAACTGTGGGTTCTCTGTAATTCAGTTTGAATATGCACTTTATAATTTTATTTTGAAGTATTTTTAAAGGTTTCAGTAAAAATTTTGTTGCTAAGCCCCAAATTGAAATTAAATATTGAAGCTTTCAAAATACTAATGAAAAGTATATTAAATTCAGGTATTTTAAAGTTAAATAATTGCTTATTTTAAATAGAATTCCAATTATTGGAGCCATCTTGTTTCCTCAATTTTTTAATGTGTTCAGACCATGATAGATTGTTATCTATGAATAATCCAAGAAACTTTACAGTAGAAGAGTATTTGATATTGTGATTATTGAATTTAATTTAATTTTTTAAATCAGTAGATATTTTTTCCTGACTATAAAAGTGAAAGATGATTTATCACAATTTAGTGTTAGCTTATGACATTTCAACCAATTCGGGTTTCTGGTAATATTAATTCTACTGTTGTTGCATACCTTTAAAGTTGATTTCCAAAGTATTCTTCCTACACTTACGTCACTTAGAAATTACCAGCACCAGATGCAAATAACATTATTACGTATTTTTATTTAACTTTCATATCGTTATTACAGTAAGTGTAACATAACGCACAAAGTCAACAATATTTTTAAGCAACGCCAATAAAAAAAAACTATTTAATATGGGATTTATTACGGAGATTTAATCAATTATTAATTTGATGAGAAATCTTCCAAGAGCTGCTAAATGAAATATTTACACAGAAGAATGTAAATATAAAAGATAAGATGCAACAGGAGGGTATAATAAGTATTATAATCTCGGGATGCAAATAAAAACTACTGTTTTTCCTCTTAAGGGATACAATAATATGACAAAATTGTGAGATAACTATATATTCCAGAATAAAATGGTCCAGCGCGAATTTGCTATAGAGTAGATTATAGGAGATAAAAAATGTCAACAATAATATTTGTGTAAATATTTATTGAGTTTTTTTTATATAGAGATATATATCAAAAAATTTGTACAATTATTATCATTTTTATTCACCAACAATATAAAATATCCAAGATTAACAAACATACCGCGAACAATGATATAGAATATAAAAAAAGTAAGTTTCATTAACAGAAGATAGTAATTAAAACAAATAATATGTATGTATTACAATTTTGCTTTCAAACTGCTCATCAATTTTTCCAATTTCAATGCCTTCTGTAAATTACCCTGTATCTTTAATTTACCCATCATATAGGCTGTGGCTGGCTTCAATTTTCCAGAGAACATGTTGAAGAAATTTTTGCTATCCATTGTCAATGTAGCGTCCACTTTTTCAGGTGATTCACCAAAACCACATGAACCGTTTCCATTCTTCAAATCTATAAACCTAAAAAGAAGTGTGTTGGGAGAAATATTTTTCGGATAGATTTCTCGTCTGTGTGTAGATTCCGTGCTACTAACTAAACAATCATTTAACATAACGCGCTCATTCAAATGGTCAGCCGAATACACCCTTTACTTGATGACAAGTGACAGCTATCTAATTCCCATCTGAATTAGCAAAGACATGGTTGTCATTTTCAATAGCCTACTTCAAATGTGTTTTAAGTGGAGTCACTAATTTATATACCGAAAATACATTAATGCAGTAATAAACAACAGAAACTCACCATTTGCCAGCTTCATCCCCAGTCACATTAAAGGCAAATATAGCTTGCGTCTTGGCCACAGTGTCCGGTGATATACTACACTCAATTTTCTGAAAAAGTTTGGCAATCTCACCCTCTTGAGGTTTTTGACCACCACCACCACCAGTAGCTTTATTATTATTATTATTTTTTTGAGCAGCGGCATCTTTTGGTAGTTGCGAAAATGAAGCAATGTCACGACCAATGAAAAATTCGGCATTCTCATCGACAAAATAATCCGGCATTAGTTTGTCATCATTTTCAGGTACACAGGCGTACTGTTTCAAGTCTGTGATGCCAGATTTGCGAAGAATTTCTTCGTCAATGTAAAAGTTGCCGGTGCACGTTTTCGGATCTTGTGTAAGAATGGCATAGGCGGCATCGGCCATTATGTCGGGTTTACGGCTGTAATCTCGTGAATCTTGACCGGCCAGCATTTCCATGGCTGCCGTATAAATGCCTGAGGAATGGAAGATTTAGTAACCCTGATTATATATTTATATATCCCCACAATACATATAATTGAATAAGACCGCCATACTGCTAACTTTCTCCATTCAATAATTACGACAGTTTTATAAGTATGTAACAGACAAAAAAAATAAGACACATTTTCTTTTATTGCTTATTTATAAAATGTAGTGAGAAAAATAAAGTGCCAAGCAAGATCTTCCGATTTATTACCATAAGATTATTTTCTATGACGATATCTCAAAAACATCGTTTAATAAAAAACTTGATTCCTAATTGAATTACAATGAATAAAATAAAATATATTCAGATTTATCAAATTTTCTGAGAAGATTGAATGTGATGAATAAAAAGATTTGGGAAAAAACAACTAAGTTATAAAAAATAACAAAAACCTAGATGATATATTGTTTTAATTATTCATTATCAATAATATAAATAAAATAAAAAGATAGGTCTATAAAATAAACTATACAAATTCGGAAAAATCCTCGCAAAATGGGTTAATTTGGTTAATATTTGAATCTTTGTTTTTGAATTTGTAGAATTTTCTAATGACAAAATAAATTATAGTTTTAAAATATTTAAAAAACACCCTCTAATAATAATTCAAACTGAAAAGTTCAAAAATTCTTTTTAAATATGAAGAGTTTAGTTTGATTGTATATTTTTTACAAAAAATAAGACGATTTTATTAGTTGATGCATTGAAAAATAAAAAAAATAATATTAATTCTACTGATACTCGCATAATTTATCACTTGGGTCGTCGATCAAAAAATGTCAATGTGACTTGAAATATAAACTCTTAATCGAAGTCAAAATGTAAAACCTATTTTTGGGACAATTCGAGTGTGTCAGCATTAATATTTCTCCAATGAATAAATATATTTATATTTAATTTTAAAAAAATACTCACTTGTCTTGGGCCATAGAGCATTAACACCAATATTAAATTTCTTTAATTCAGCAAACATTCCTAATACACACATCGACATACCGTACTTTGCAATCGTATAAGCTACATGATTTTGAAACCAATGTGGTTTCATTGATAATGGCGGTGACAAATTTAAAATGTGAGCGTGTGAACTTTTTTTCAAATATGGCAAACATTCTTTTGAACTGCAAAAAAATATAGAGATGTAGGATCCATTAAAATTATCCAAAAAGTAATAACAATAGAGCGATCCAACAAAAGGAAAAGCTATTTTCCACCAGAATTTATTTTTAGAAACATACCAACAAATAAGTTCAGCTGATTTATAATCAAGTGATTAACAAAGTCAATCGCATTGCATCAATTAAATTCAAAAACGTCAACATAAGAATGGCGCAATGTAAAATACAGTTTGTTATATTAAAATTATAATTGCACGTCTAGATATGGGGGGCGGGACTTTAATTGCCTTCATTTCTTCCATACATGTGTATGTGCTTTCAAAAGAATATAATTATTATTTAGATAGTTTTTAAACTACAAGAAGGAAAACCAACAATTCTTTGCACGGTAGTTTCTTTTGAATCGCTCGATATAATTTGAAAAAAAAATTACTTACACTAAAAATGTACCCCTCGTATTGATATTCTGCATTAAATCATAACGCTTCATATCCGTTTCAGCTGTACCAGTCAATGATATTGCTGATGCATTATTCACAACAATATCAATACCACCAAATTTTTGTACAGCTTCTTCGACAGCTTTTCGTACTGCATTCTCATCACGAACATCGACAATGCAAGGTAACCCTTTACCGCCAGCTTTTTCGACTAAGAAACGATACTTTTGTTGTTAAATATAATATCGATATACACTTCGAGCATAGAAAAAATTATAAAACTCTTAATTATAATAATTACTTTCTTCACATGCTGTATAGATGGTACCGGGTAATTTTGGATGAGGTTCTGCAGTTTTGGCAGCTACAACTATATTAGCTCCATCTCTGGCTGCCTTTAAGGCTATCGCCTTTCCGATACCCCGACTTGCGCCTGTTATAAATACTGTTTTACCTGCCAATTTACTAAAAAAGATAAAATAATATACCTTCTATTTTGTTGATTACATACAAAAATCACTTTAATATTGAAAATGATTATCAGTGGAAAAGTATTTCAATTGTTATTTTGGACTTTGAACCATTTTAATATTGTTATAATGTCAACGTTTAGGAGCATATCCTGTTATACATTTTTTTGAGTTCATAGTATTATTTTATATATCGAAAATATTTGTAAATATTTATTACAAACTTAAAAAGCAGACAACATTTTTCCTTATTTATGTATATAAAAGCTAAAAATAAATTATGATCTTTCTGAATACATTTTTTTCTTCAATTTAATTAAAACAACTTTTCTAATGTCCCACTTACCCTGTGTTGATCATTTTGTATATGGAATTAAACTTAAAATAACCAAATAAAAAATATCGATAGCTGTTAGTGAAAATGCAGAAGATTTATATTCAAAGATTCTTGCGATATGAGAACCAGACTTTAAACCTTCGAATAAATCATAAAGTTCAACGTTTACAAAATATACACAACTTTTATTGTAGGGATTACAGCTGGCAACTTAGCATGGAACAAAAGTAATTCAGAAATGCTATGACATAGAACAGCAAACTCAAATGTCATTTAATTGTAAGCTAATTTTTTGCGGGAAAAATTTCGACAAGTTTCCAAATTTGTTAGATTCAATAATATTCATAATTGACTTTTCTCATATTCCAAATTATTAATTAATACCAACATCGAACATATCGTTTTTTCGTAATGTTCTATGGCCTTCATTCAATGAGAAAAGAACATACATTTTGCGTTCTATGAATCAACTTGAACAACTCAAAACAGCTGACATATATATGACATCACTGGTTTTTATTGGTATTTTCTAATCAAAAGTTTCGCGAACAACGTAGAAAATTGTTGATTCATTAAAATAATAAATTATTGATATCGTTTTCGAAGAAACTGAAAAAGTGCAAAAATGTCGTTAAATACGGCACATCTAAATGGCGGCGTTTTAATTCATAATGGGGAACAGTAAGTTCTTGTTTTTTTATCATTTTATTTATGACAATTATTATGTTGTAATTTATTTTATTATTTTCCAGAATCTTGTTGTTTGCCGATGGCGTCAACGTTGAATGGACTGGACAACAGGCGAGTGCCTTCAATGGCACCAAAAAAGGAGCCATGTACTTGACCACACACCGTGTCATATTTTTGAGTAAATCAAGTGCTGATGAAATGCAAAGTTTCAGCTGCCCTTTTGTCACATTGAGTGAGGTAGGAACAATAACAATAATGTTGAAACATAAATATTCAGTTTCATACACTGTGTTGTCTTATCTACTAAAACATTTCAGGTGGAAATCGAACAGCCTGTCTTTGGAGCAAACTATATAAAGGGTAAGGTACGTGCTCAACCAAATGGAAATTGGGTCGGCGAGGCTAAATTCAAGATTACCTTTAAGCATGGTGGCGCTATCGAGTTTGGACAGTCTATGCTGAAAGCGGCTCACTTTGGTATGTATTTTTTCTTGTAAAAGGGAATATTTCTATATTGGTCAAAACTGGAAAAGAACTTACTCATCAGTGTTATTTTTACTGGGATCTAGTAACAGTACAGAAGTTATGAAATAAAAAATATCGATATACGTCAATATAAATAAATATCTTTTTTTGCAGCTACCAGAGGTGGTCCTCAAACACCACCGCCATATGTACCGCCCCAGAATCAGTGGTACGCTGCCCCACCGCCCGCCTACGCACCACCTCCACAAGGTTAGTAGGGTAAAATAGAGAATGGCTTTTTTAAATTTAACAACAGTTTTCGGTAATTGTTAGTTATCCAGGTTTCTGCTATTCCTAGAGATTTTTGAAAATTTCTTTTTTTATGGTCTCTATATAAATCGAATGCAACAGAAATCCGCGAGCGCCTTTGTAAAAATCGATTTATATAATTTTTTATTAACAAAAACTGACTTACGGGACGGTGGAAAGGTTATTAATGAAATCTACATTAATAGACCTGTTGTACACAGATGATGTGATTGTTTTTCTTCAAAAATTATTTAGTGATTATAAATTTGCATCCAAACAATATAGAGTCACATTGTTTCGAACCGTTCCTAAGTGAATTCCCCCGCCAAAAAAAAAAACAGAACAAATATTAATAATAACAGCGAATGGGTTTCAACACAGGTTATTACGGCTGGATGCCGCCCACAAATGTATTTCCTCAACATCCGCCAGCCGATGGTGTCTTTATGACAGATATGCCACCCCCATATCCGGGCATTGTGCCCAACTATCAGGCCAACGGATACGGCCCACCACCTGCACATCAGGGCGGTGCCTATCCACCTCAACAGGGTGGCAGTAGCAGTGGTTACCCCCCGCACCCACAACAGGGCGGTTCTTCTGCCGGAGGAGGGGGTGGTTTTGCTGCACCGCCCCCAGGAGGGTTCCGTAGCGCTGCAGGTTAGATTTCTTATTTTTTCTTTCTTCTTCTAACATTCAATTTCATTTTTAGTCTAGTTAGTCGCCTGCGGTTTGTGTTAAGTCAAGAGAATTGTACCGATGTTTGATAGATTTATGATATGAAGATGTTTTATATCATTCTGTGAAATATGTTTTCTTTTTTGTTTGTTTCAGATGCAAAGGCCGCTGAAGCAGCTCAATCGGCTTACTATGATCCTAACCGTCCTCAAATGGCATATGTACCACCTCCAGCTTATTACGTAAGTTTTTTAATGAAATTAATATTTTTAGAGAGAGAAAAAACGTATGTGGGCTGCTTTATAGAGTATAGGGGAGATGAGCGCAAATCTAAGAAATTCGAGGAAGAACTTCACCATGTCTTTTTATACTTTGTTTTGATCTGTTTTTTGACATGTTTATGACGGTTTTAACAATGTTCCCAATACTTAAAACAGTTAATAAAATCAAGAAATATTGTATAAGTACAAAGATAAAATTATAGATCTGAGTCTACCAAAAAAATATATATCAAAAATAATAATCAATGAGAATTGAGAAAGACATATTGGATAAACAGAGAATTTTAAAAATATATTTTTTTAGTTATTTCGAAAAAAATATAAACCCTTTAAATATATTTATGATATTTGAATTTTCTCTGGCCGTGGAGCTTAGACATTGTAGGATTTTTTCGTGCTTAACAAAAAATTGTACAAGAAATTTAATATATGGGGGAGATAAGAGCAATAAACATAAAATAAAATCAAAATTTTATACATTTGTTTCTCTAGAAATTGATTTGCAAAATATTTGCTATTGTAACTCTATGAAGAATGAACTGTTTGGTATAATAAAATTACCGGTAGTTTCTCTGAGATATTTCTTACTGCTTTGTGAGATTTATAATGTTTTTTTTTCTCTTTTATTTCCCACAGGAGAACCCACCTAGCTACAATCAGGCAACCAACAAGAAGGATCAGTAACAGGTCATTATTAATGTATCTATGTATGTATAGCTGCAATAACCTAAGAATATATAAATATAATATTTGATGCTTTATTGTTGATAATTAGAATATAGTTTTTTTTACTTATACTGTGCTATTTTTTAAAAACCTAAGATGGCCCAAATTATTTTATTTGAAGAGTAAAAGTAACTCCACAAAGCAGATTTATAGGGGAAACTTGACGAAAAGAAAATATTTATATATTTATCTCGGTGTTGCCATATTTCGAGACCCTAAAACATTTTTATTTTCAAATTTCAACACTGTGATTGCCGTTCATTGTAAAATACCTTATAAAAAGCCAAGTATCATTAATTTCGGTGATAATTATTTTCTTATATCGACGAAAGATATTAATATAGTATTTTTACGCTTATTTTCTAATCTGGCAACACCGGAATCATTTTCCTCATATTTGAACAAATTATTATTTAAAATATTTAAACAAATCTTAGCCTTGCCTTATCTCTTTGAATAAATGAATTTGTCCAAGTTAGGTTTTGCAAAAATACCATTATATAAATTATTCAATTTTTAAGAAATAATCTATTTAATTTTAATACAGAATATATTGTTATATTATAAATAAAAATGTCTGATGCAATGGTGATGATATTTCATATTTTTTTGAATTAATTTGTTGATAATTTATTTTGTTGTTATTGATTATAGAAAGATAATTGCTTTTTCATATTTAACTACCTATTAAATTCTCAGCTACAAACGTTATATCAAAAAATAGGTACCTATCCTAACAAAAGTTTTTGTACAATACATTGACTTAATTTGATTTTCAATAGGTGTGTTAATTTTCGAGATATGACGTCATCAGCATCTTTTTAACATTTTGAATAGTTGGATCGGTGAGCGAATTGAGGTATTTATTAATAATACATAAAATAACAACCAATATTATGGGTTAATGAAAAACAAATCTTATTTTACGGAAAACTTAGTAATTGAAATATTTTATTTAAATTTTAAAAAGAAATCAAAGTCTATATCATTTAAATTGTTGTGGAAGTAACTATCTGATGTGACTATGCAAAAATATATAGGGTGATCCTTTTGACGAAATACGATGACATCATATCTCTAAATTTCGACAAACTGTTGAAAATCAAAGTACATCACTAAAAATAGCTAAATGTTCTACAAAAACTTTGTTCTGGTAGTTTTTTTAATATAACGTATAGTTTAGCCAGAAATCAGATACCCCAGACTTTCTAGCTATCCTGTATAACAGAATATTAAGTTTCAAATGAATATTAAAAAAATCAGTATTTTTTTGTCTTTTCAACGTGATATAATTTCATTTAGATTTGATTTAAAAAATATATATATTGTAAACTATATTTATATAATGTAAAATAATATTAAGCCATTAATAATATGTTATAAAATGTTTAAAAAAGATGTATATTACAATAATAAATCTCAAAGCTGTGAATTTTGTTCATTTCTGGTCCTACCAATATTATTTTTCCGACCCAATTCCATAAACCAAGGCGATGGTTCTCAATTTCGAATGTATGTTTGCTTTTTTTAGGGCTCCAAATTGGATGATTGTTTTTTTCAATGGGAAAAGAAGTACATTGTGCTGAGAAATGGTCCCATTACAAAAAATATATATAAGTAGGTACCACGTAAATATTCGCGCATATATATATATATATATATATATATATATATATATATATATATATATATATATATATATATGGGATATTACGAAATTTGTTAACACGATAGAGGTATCAAGTTCAAATTTGCTACAAAAATCAATCTCTCAAATATCTCGGCCGAGTTCGTTATTGGGCAATATCGGGTAAGTAGTTTCAAAATGGCGACCGTTCAAACATTTAAAAAAATTATCAAACAAGAGCCGTAGTGTAAATATCATCAAAAATAATTTTAGGTTATAGATATTATCAGTACCTACAACTTTTGTTCAAAGCAATTTTTCATAAAATACACAGGTAAAAAAATAAAAATTAATAGAGAAGAAATAAGAAATATTGATAAAACATGAACACTCAATATAAATTTGATGTAATTGTACATTTACTGGAGATCTTAATGTAAACCCTGATTAAAAAAATATATAGTATATTTATTGAGACGAAATAGACGAAAAAAAAAATTCTGCCTTGAAGTGGAACGCGAACCCTGTTTGCTTTATATTCAACAGCCAAAACAAAAACCTCTAACCGCAAGGCTATGACACAAACGAAATTTTTATGTAATAACATGTAGGTATACCAATGAAAAGGTTGTTCAAATTTCAATTCAATGAATTTTGAGAAATTTACCTTTCCGCTGGCTACAGACCATCGGATTTTTTTTTATTTATTTTTTACTTCCTAGAGTTGATATTGAATTCCAATATACTTACCGTCGGAAGATTGAATGGATAGCTCAAAAAAGGAGATTGCTTTGGAAGAAAAATAAATACGTCACTTTAATAATTATTATTAAGTACATAACAATTATTTATTTAAAATACAAACTTAACAAACAACATTGTATATATATATATTTAACAATTTTTCTTTTTATAAACAATGTGTAACAAATAATAAATCTTCACGCACAATCGGAAGAGTACTTATATCAGTAATATGTAATAATAATAATTATACAACGAAGATGTTTTGTTTGTTTGTTTGTTTTGATTTGTGTGGTTTTTGTTTGTGAGAAAACCCTTGAATGAAACCTTAACTTAATCCTCCATATTTAGGGAAACACCTATGAGAATTTCCCCAACAGCTAGTTTGTTTGTTTTTGGATTAATTAGAGGACAAGTTAGAAAAAATACATATTATTCATAATTATACAATGGAGAATATTTTTTTATTTATGTAGAATCAGTGAAGTGAATTTCATACATAAAACATAAACATAAAAATGTTTTAGAGGTTAGGTACATTAAATTTACATACAAAGTGTTCATTTCAAAACTTTCTCGAAATGTCAGACACTACAAAAGAAATCGCCGGTCATTTAATTTCTTTCTTAAGGCGTTTGATTAAAAAAAATCTTTCAATTTTGTCCCCACTCTTTTTATTTTTTATGTATTTCAACAAGCTTCGAAATGAACACCCTAGGTAGGATGTATGCGCTTAAATTCAGTCTTCAGAACATAAACAATGAAATAATGTTAATGAAAAGAGGAGTAAGTGATGATAAAATCACAGAGTTGCAAAACAACTTTGAAGAAGAAAAAAAACGATTTTATTTTAAATACGTAAATATCTTATTTTCCCATTGTCATTTATTTAAAATACAGAGTATCATCTTTACCAAATACTGACAAAATTTCCTCAGAACAAAATATCCTTCCTTTGACGTAGAACTTGTTTTTTTATTGCATATTTCAAATTCCTGTGCCAAAGGATGAAGATAAATTTAAATTTTTATTCAAATAATTCATTTGTTTGACAAAAAAGAGAAATAAGAATGAATTCAGCTTATTTTGATCTGGGACAATGTAAAGACATTTCAAAGATATACAGTGTGATGTAGCATTAAGAGATTTATGCCAATCCAACTGGACTGAATTATCTAAGAGTTTTCTTTCAGATGATTGATATTTGAAAAAATCTAAGCTGTTTTCGAAATGGAGAACAAAGAAGAAAAAAGTATATTATGTAACAACCGATTCACGATACAGAAACCATAATATTAAGATTATATATAAATTTGAAATTATTGTCGTTATATATCTATTTACACGATACAGTTATATTTTTTTATTTACAAACTATAAATAAATATTTATTTTATATATATAATATGTATAGAATTTACTTTTCTACGTACTACTTTTATATATATATATATATATATATATATATATATATATATATATATATAATATTTATATGTTTTATCTTAGAATCTATCAGGTTATTTTAAGTCTAAACTTAATTTTTCAAGTTGTGAGTTTATTATTTTTTTTTTGATCCGGATGGCAATATTAGATTATTGAATAAATAATACCAAATAAACAATATTAGGTATTTATCGATATATGTACCTATATATTATATTCAGCCTAAGTAGTCGAAGAAATAAATAAATAAATAAATAATACCTAAAGTTAGTTATAGAAACATGGTATCTAGTATGTGTTTAACTATTTTTTTAAATATAACCAGCAGTAATTATATTATGAACAATTAAATTTATAATAAAAATAGAATTGACATTTATATCACTCGAAGAATGAAAATTGACAGAATGACATATATATTTATTTGTGAAAGTTATTGAATTTATATATATACAGTCGGTTCATGATACTTATCTTGAACATCCTGTATAATAGCATATTTATCTCATAATACATTTTAGCCAAAATTTAAATAAAAAAACATACTGAATGATTTAACTGCTGTAGTTAGTGAAGTAGTTGAAATAGAGTAGAAGAAAAAAAACTGTTATTTTAAATTTAAATAAATGTTGAATATCACAACCTATTGGCAAATATATAAGTGTATGGCTTTAAATTACTTTTCACTACAACCTTTTTTTTATTCATATAAGTATATTTCGAAGCAAAGCTGTAATTATTGCTTACTTATTTTGTTTGTTGATTATTGTTTTAGGCCATATCTGAATCACGACTTTTTTTTAATAATATTTAGGTATCTTAATAGTAAACAGCTTTATTTATTTTTCTATCAATTATATGTACACAAGACTTTCTTTGTACCTATTCTTGTGAAAATGATAACGTATATAATAACAAATGGCAAATATTACATTTATTTTGAGTCGTTTCGATTTTTCCTAACCTAGAATTCTAACAAACTAACCTACAAACTATAATATTATAGTATAAGTATGTGCTATATAGACTTTCACTTAGATTACTACAAGTCATTTTTATAATAATAATATACATTATTAATAATTATTATTTTTTTAGGTTTATCCTAAAAAAAAATCTTCAAAAAGACTACAAATTTGCCCATTTAAATCTCTTAAAACAATTTTAATATATTAACATAATTTATTATGGCACTGTAGCACCAGTTTCAATGTTACTATCAGTTGTTTTTTTCTTTAATATAATATTCAGTATTTTTTCCCTCAATTTGAATTTTTTTTTCAAGCCATTTTCAAGAAAAGAACTAATGAACAGTTCATGTCTAATTATTATTCATGTTATTATATATTCAATATTATACATGGCAGTGGATGCGCCAAAATGAAATACCGGGTGTTCCCAATTATTAATCAACATTCCTCGTTTTAATCCAAGAGTAAATTAATGAAAAACAAATTTTTGCTCAGTTACCCACTCTTTAGTAGATTTTGTTATAAAAAAATTAGCCCACCACTATTTTTGATTTTCTTATAGGTTTTTTAAATAAAAAAAATGGTTTGCCCCATTTTTTTGAAACACTGGCATCTTTTTGGTTAAAAAAATATTAATTGGTATACGCCCAGAACGCTACTACTATACTTAGTGTTAATTAAATCATTTTTAAACTATACAAATATTTAGGAACACCCTTTACCCATACGTAATGTTTGTAATTTTTTTGCGTTCTTAATATTGGCAATATCACAAGATTCAAAATGTTTCATTTCTATAAATAAAAAAAAGTCAAAATTCATAAATCAACTATAAATTAATTGACTATTTATTTTCGATCATATTTTTTTTTGGGTTCCAACATTGACACAGAGGGTATGCAAAAAATAACATTTCAACTTAACCCATATTATATTTTTTTGTTGATCATTGTAATACTATATCAATAATATCATTAAATAATATTACTAAAGTCACAGCCTCTTTGTAAAGAGAATCTTTATTAATAGTAATGAATTTCTGGTGGGAAAAAAAACATTTTTTGGCATACCTAGTGTGATTCTGAAGCAATATAAAATTTAACATTGGTGATGGGGGGAAGCAACTTCTTAGTCTAAAAATTAAGACTTCAAACGTTCGTTTTACATCAACCTCGTAGCTACATTTTTTTACGTAATATAATAAATATATTTAATATTTATAAAAGTCTACACGTAGTTTTATTTTCTCACTCACAAAATTTTTGTTTTGATGAAATACACCATATTATTAGATCTAATGAAATTATGTAATCTTTAATTACCATTTTTTATGCTGATCTTGGAAGAAATAAATCACAAGATTTTTTATATTACAGTTAATATTCATATTTTTGTTAAATATATGTATGTTGTATTTATTTTGTCTTCCTGTGTGCTATATTTTTAGAAATATGTATTTCTAAATTGTAATGAGATCAGTCAAAAAAAAACAACATCAGTTTGCTGATCAGACAAGTGTTCTTTGGTCGACATTTGACAGCTGTTAGTTGTGAAAAAAAATGTTGGGAAGTACTGGAGCTAATAAAAAGAAACAGTGAGAAAATTGAATTTTTCATAATTATTTTGTTTAATAAACGGTAAATATAAATCAGCTTTAAAGAAACCCGTTATTAGTTAGGTGATATTGTCGTTATTTGGAAACTATTCTTTTTTTAATTATCAGATATAAAAAAAACAAGAAAATTATCTTCCTTTTTTTTCAAGACAAAAAAAACAGTTAAGTTAGAAATGTCATATGGCGATATGTAAAGCATTGCTTACATATTCTTGAAAAAAAGTCTGAAAATATTTTAGCACACAGTTAAATAACAATGACCTTTTTACACATATAACCAAATAGACCCTGTTCAAATATAACAACAAATATATTCCCATTTTTTATATATATACACAGGCATATTTTTAAGTACATACTATCTATAACTTAGTTTTTTTTTAATTATTCTCACTATATTTTATTTATTTATACTTAGTATTTTTGTACAAATTTCGAAAGACAATCTCCATAAATAATTGTTAAGTAGGCATATACAGTGATTCGGTAAATAAAGGAATAAAAAAAATCAGTTATACAGTATGATTTAATTTCTGTAAAAAAAATCTCAGACTCGCCATTTTGTTTATTGACTGACTGCGTATGTTTTGATTTTAAAATTATAAACGGTCACTCATTGAAAAGTCATAGGATCATCGTAAATTTTGAATTTAAAATATTTTTACAAATTTGGATTCTAATGAAAATTTTGAACATGTTCTCTAAATCAAAAGAAAAGCAATTTTTATCTCCTAATTTTTCTTTATCCGTCAATAAATCTATGTTATAGAAAATATCGAAATAAAAATTTCAGTCAGTAGAATCCAAAATGATTGTGAAACGTCCATGATGATCGTAATATACAAAAGAGTGAGCCTCAATAATATTTTTTCAATTCAAATTATACAAAGTCAATATGCGAGTACAAATCGACGTGCCTGAGGATTTTCGTGCAAAATCAACCCTACATTTTTATTTAATAAGACTTTATTCCTTATTTTACTAACTCACTGTACTATTTAATATATATACTTATATATTTTTTTAATTTTTCGCAATCGAAAGACACAACCTTATAAGTAAATCATTTTTTTTCAAAACCAATTATTTCATATATATTATATTTACGGGGGCAGAGATAGAGAGAGACGTCTCATTACATCGAATTTTTTTTCTATAAATATATATATATTATTAATATTATATTATGTTACAAATATTTTATACAGTCTTAAATAAATAATAGAGGCAAATAATACAAGAGAAGAAAGACAAGAAGGGAAAAAACACACATTTCCGATTCGTTTTTTTTCTCTATCCCACCTTTTTCTACTCGTACTCTATCTGAGCTCTCTACTACAGCTTGAGCGTCTCGAATTTCTTGCAAACTTCTGCGCCGCCGCCGCCAACAACATCTCCACCTCCAGGCAGTGGCGCATCCCCAGCTCCAATCTCGTTCAGGCCAGATACGACGACGACATTACCATTACCACCACTGTTATTATTGTTATTGCTAGTGGTGCCCCCACCAGCTCCACGAGTATTGCGCAGCGATCTGCGATTGTTGCGTCTCGCTACGACCGCCGTCTGCGCATTGAAGTTGGGCGGCGCAGCAGCAGCCAAGTGCACCTCAGTGGCGTAGGCACCTGGGGGAGCGGCCAGCTCAAATGCTGCCTCAGCATAAACTGGTGTACTTTCCACAGTGGCACCATAGATGGGTAGATTGTAGAACATTGACTCGGCTGCGGTGGGTGTATAAGTGGGCTGGCCACCATAGCATGCAGCACCACGTGGTGGACTGGTCGATTGGGGTTGTTGTTGATGCATCTGGTTTGGAGCAGCTCCGCATTGCGGTTGTGGTGGTCCCTGGCCGCCATTAACAATATACCCACCATGTGTGGAAGGTGGTATGCCCCCATTGGTGCTTTGATGATGATAGTAGTTGTACTCGTACGGCAATGACATTGTCGTCGTTGGGTACTGTTGAGGCATGTAGATGGTTTGAGTGGGAAACATCATCGATGTGGGGTAGGTGGTTGCCTGTGGTGGCGGTCCAGCAGCTGCCTGGGCCGTTGCTGGATAGATGGTCGATGCTGCCTGGTGGTACAAAGCTTGCTGTTGCTGATGTTGTTGTTGTTGCTGCTGAGCCTGGGCGCTACTTAGATCGCCACCTGGTTGCGGGTAATACGCGACACCACCTTGGAAATAAGGCATAGCTGCACCATGTGGAAAAAAAAACGGACCCGCCGCTGCTGCGGCAGCAATGGCTGCAGCCGCCGCTGCATTCCCACCATGTCCATGGTGTACACCCATACCCCCATGACCCATCATAGACGATGGGGGACTAGAGGCGTCAAAAGCACGACTGAAAGGCTGCTTCTTGATGGCAGGGGCAATGTTTAGTTTGCGTTCACGAAACACAATGTTCTCAGCTTCGCGTAATGGTCGTTTTGCATCGTCTTCAGTTTCGAATGTGATGAAGCCATAGCCCTTCGATACACCGGCTCTGTCCTGAATGATTTTAGCTGCTTTTACAGTACCATAATTGCTGAATAGCTGCATCAGTTCACCTTCAGTGGTATTGGCTGATATGCCACCGACGAAAATGCGATTTGGCACCAATGTACCATACTTGGGTGCATTGTTGTTTGGTGGTGGAGGGCTTTGTAAGTTACCATTTACAACCATGTTGTTGGTTAAAGGTGTACTGGAAGGTGTATTGACGATGGAACTGTTTGAGCTTTTCTTGCCGTTGTTTTGACTTGTCATAGACATTTTCTCAGGCATTCGTTTCGAGACACAATCTATCTTCCTCGAAGACCAGCAACTGTATGTATCAAAGGAAATTCCTAAGTAAATTCTTGCCTTACTTTCCTTCAAACAGGGCTCTTAAGTCTAATCTTTCTAATTAAAACACTTCCCTAAAAGCATTTTGAACTATTAAAATGGTAACAGACAAACAGAAAACTATAAACAAATGCAACTGTCAATTCAATATCCTGTACTGGGTGTTAGGCATCTTTGATTTTAAGAAATAATAAATAAGCAATTAAAACCCTGGCTACTCAATTTTGATAAGAAATAACACACATTTGAAAATATAGTAAATTTTGGTAATATGTCTCACTTAAAATTTATTAGATTAGGTTGGCACCAACCCCCATTTTAGGGATGCAATAAAATATTGCTATATTTTATCAATAAACAAAATGAAAGTTCATTGAGCCTGACAATACAAAGGGGAGCAATAAGGAATTGTTAGAGAATTTGCATGCCACTCACCAGTATAATATTCACAAAAGTTTCATTGAACATTTGTTTTGAAACCATTTGTTTCTACTGAATAGCCATCCATGAAAATTAAAAATAGGTTATCTAATTCGTCATCGAACCTAAGCACCACTACTACAAAGGAAACCACAACATAGATTTCTCTGTACAATTCATCTCACTATGGCACTTTAAAATAGTCACTAGAAATTACAATAGCAGATATACTATTTAATGAGAACTAAAAATAAAAAACTTGCGAAGTGAAAACGCACTCACAACACAAACATCACAAAGAGAACACACGCAAACGCAATGCACTTTACACTTCTTGTTACCTGTTCTGCGATTGCCGCTCTAATCCCCTAATCACAAAATAAAATGGCTACAGAAAAATGTGATAATGCTTTTCGCGACTGCGCATATCATAAATAACCCACAGAATTTATAATTAGAAATAATAACAATAAAATAAGAAAAGTCACTGACATATGAACAATCAAGTTAAAATTCTAGTTTTCGTTTTGTTGTTTTCTATTACGATATTTTGAGGTGTTGAAAGTCTATTATTTTTTCATGATTCTATGTTTATTTGAGTATCTGTGATAGTGATGACTGGCCAGTGACTGGCACACAGAAGTGAATTAATTGACAGATATAAAGTTGGTGTTGGCGGGAATGCTTTCAGATTTGAAAATTTGGTGAAGGTCATGTCATATCATCTGTACATCAGTAATCAGTATAAAACGCAATTTTATTTTATCTGTAATCTATTGTAACACTTACATTGCTCATACATACATACATACATACATACTGTAAATTTAGATTATTCTAAATTTATGGTTTTCTTGAATGTTATCTATAATTTATTATAACTAGACAAACTAGAATATGGGTATCGTTGTAGTAGGTTCTTGTATGATTGATTTTGTAAGGTAAACATACTCTAGCACCGATACTACACACTATAAAAACTGCAATTTCTGGTTGCTATGGTTAGACCTCGTATTACTTTATCAAAATTACAGCTACGCCTCGAAATTACCAAAAGCTGGCGAGACTATACATGGAACTGAATTTGTAACAAACTTTGGTGGAAAAGGAGCTAACCAATGCGTTGCAGCGGCCAAACTTCTGGGCAAAACATCGCTTATTGCTAGAGTACTCAAAAATATGTAATTATATTCATTCAAGCTAACTATATATTATCATTCACAGGTGGGTGATGACCTGTGGGGTGAAAAATACCTTAAAAATCTAACTGATCTCGGTATCAATACTGACTTTGTTAAACAAACCAAAGACTCGTCCACAGGCATAGCTCAGATAATTGTATCAACTGCTACTGGTGAAAATCAAATTGTTATAGTTGCTGGGGCAAATAATTATTTGAGCGTCGAAGATGTTGAAATGGCTTCAGATCGAATAAGTTCAGCTGAAGTGGTTGTTTTGCAACTGGAAACATCAGAAGAAGTTGCAATTAGGGCTCTACAACTCAGCAAAGGGGTATGCAAAATATACATATTTATGATTCGAAATAACTTTGACAAAATAGGTTTTACATTGAGTTAGAAAGAAAGTGGTTTGTATGTATCTGTTCTAGTCGACCGGTAGATTCTGTACCATAATCGTTGATATTTTGATACTGGAAAGATAAATTATTCTCTTTAGTTGTTTCATTTAATATTGTGATATTTTTTTTGTCCAGATTTCAATTTTAAATGGAGCTCCAGCTCTGGCAAAATGCAATTCCGATCTATTTCGTTTACCGACGATATTTTGCGTCAACGAATCGGAAGCTTCTGTCTTTTCAGGCCTTCCAGTAAATAACAAATGGTAATGAACTGCGTTTGAGCTATATAATATATTATATTCTGATTTTGATGCATTTTTTTACAGTGATGCTGAGAAGGCGGCTTTGAAACTTATCGAAAAAGGTTGCAACAGCGTTCTAATCACTCTCGGAGCTGAGGGGGCGCTATATGTTTCAAAAGATGCCAAAGCCAAGTGTATTCACATACAAAGTCCACAAGTAAAGTGTGTAGATTCTACGGGGGCAGGGGATGCATTTATTGGGGCACTAGCTGTTTTGCTGGAGAGAAATAATGACGCGAGGGTGGAAGATATGGAGGGGTGTTTGAAGGCAGCGTGTAAAGCTGCAGCTGATAGCGTGACGAGACCAGGAACTCAAATTAGCTTCGCTGGAACGAAAATTTTTGAATGTAATTGAATTGATTTATAATAAATACAAATTTTGACAATGTTTGATGTTTGTTTAAATTAAAAATGTCCTGAACATGCCCTCTATCTACAGATGAGACTTTCATTCTGTCAGTACCATCTTTCCCTAAGACTCCCTTTACATTTCAGTTATAGGCATAAAGTTTATTTTTATCAATTATTTGAATGGCCATTTTGATAAGTAAAAGCTAGGATTATTTCATATTCAATGATCTTTGTGTTTTATTAAACTTTCAAGATTCTATTTGCACTTCACTAAAGTAAATGTTGCGAAAATTGTCAGTTTATAACTATTAATTATTTGTGTGGAGAAATTTCGTAGCAATTATTTTTTAATGATAACATTCTTAACCAGTCCTATTTTAAATAAAAGAATCGTCAAAATCGAAGGGTTTACTAAGCGAATGGCGTAGATAAACAATAAAAATAAATAAGAAATTGATATTCTCTTATTTGAAAAAAAAAATCGTTGGATTCACATGAAGGGTTCCGGAGCATCGTAGAAGAACTGACTATACCAAAATATACAGTCATTATCAAGATCGAGTAAAAAATAATATTTATTGTATGACAGATCCCCGTTAATTTAGTTTGACTATTTGTAATTATAGCACCCCTATATAGAATAATTACGTTTTGAAAGTTTCATGTGCCCAAGTTCTTACAAAAACGTCGAAAAAATCATCATTAATTTTATTATTTGCAGAGTGTAGGATCCATTGACACACATTTGGTTAGGAAACCATAAAAAGAAAACATACATTCGAATTGTATTTCACCTTCGTTTTTCGACGTCGGTCAAATAACATAGCTATCAACGGCTACGGTAAATAATTGAACGAAATAAAATATGAAAACAAAATCTATTACAAATAAATAGTCTTGAAAAGTTCCAACGATTTGTCGTATTCGTTTCGTCGATATTTTTTTCATAAATTCCTTGAGAAAGAAACATTAAAATAAATCAAAAACGAACTATTTTACAATTTTCTTTATCTCAAACTTGGTTATTTACAAAAATAATTAACACATAAAGCTCAACTAAAAAGCAAAAATATTTATAACAAAGATAACATTAATATATCGCTGAGTTATTGAATAAAATTGAGAATATTGCGATTTATTTGAAATTCCAAAATATACACAGTTGTCATATACCTACATTATAAAATACATATTACAGTTAAAATTACACACATATAGGTACTAAAATATTTTAGGTAGATGCTGATATATTTATAGATAAATATATTTGTTTATATTTATTTCATATTATACACGAGAAAAAAAACATAGTTTTGGGTGTAAACACTATTATTCGAAAGTAGAAAATAAAAAATAATATGGCGGCCATTGAATAATATTTTTAAATTTGTTGAGCAGAACTAAAATCATAGCCAGTTGTATGTGAAGAAGATTGTGCGGGCTGGTTACTTCGGTCAATATCCTCATAGGTTTCACTGCGTCCTCCCAATACACCTGTTAAAACACCTAAAACGTAAATATACCACTTGTTGAAAGAGCGGGAAGGGGCTCCGGAGCATAAAACGTAACAAGGAAATTAAGAATTAAATATTTAATCTACGAGCTGATTGAGATCTTAATGGTAACTATCATAAACTTATCTTGAACAAACAGTAGGTATATGTAAATAATAAGTTACTAAAATCTTACCAGTAGACCCACTTCGTTCTTCGAGATTCTTAACTAATAAAACAGCACTAAATGGACGGATAATAAGATGCAGTATGGCCATTGCAGCTGAGAATTTTTCCCTGGCCGCTAAAATTCAACCAAATTAAAAAAAAATGAGAACCACCTAGATTATTAATTAGACAGACAAACATACCGTTACTAGATGGGAATCCCATTATGAGCAACAAAATATCGAGCACAATTGAAACGCAATTTACTGCCAATGCAAGCTGTACTGGTTCATGACTTTGATCATGATATAGACTCCATATCAAAAAGATAATGTAAATGGAATTGTAAAATATATAGGCACTACCATCCCAAAAACCCATACAACTCAATGAAATAAAGATAAAATGTACGAGAAATATGACCTAAAAATATATATAAAACTAGCATTAGATAAATACCTACCTAGATTTTCGATTTGATTCTATATTATTACATTACTAACCTTCAGATTGAAGTTACGTATTTGTGATAAGTCCGGCATGATTATAATTATTATAGTATTCTGTATTGATTAAATTAAAAGTAACCGATATTATATTATTTAAATAGTTCTAATCTAAATAATCCAATTGTAGGAAAATATCAAATATCACATAACAGTGATAAATCACAATAAACAAACATTGACTTATAATGACAGCTGTCACTTTCTCATATGTTTGGTTTGTAATGTCAAGTGTCACTAGTAGTTGTTCTCTGGTATAAACGAATAAACGCTTATCCAGAGATGGTTGTCTCTGGCTTATCCAAAGAAACAAAAGGAGTATTATTTATATGTGTTTTATATTCTTTGCGCTTATTTGAGGCAGAGACAACCATGTTTGTCTCTGTTTATGGTAGAGCAAGGAATGGAGTCGTGTAAGCACTTAGACTAGGAAAGTTCCTGTTCCTAGTCTAAACTACGCACGACTTATCCCTACTCTAAGGTCTCTAGTGTCATAGGGAAGCACTTTAAATCAGCCCAGAGAACACTATCTCCAAAATCAGCTCAACCCCAAGAGCTTTATAGTCTTCTTGGACCAAGCAATGAAATCAAAAGTTAGATTAAAACTAACGAATTTTCATTTTATTTGCTTTTTAAACCAGTTCAAAGCCTATTAAGCTTGGAAATAGTGTTCTCTGCTCTCAAACCAGAGAACACTACCTTCAATCTCAAGCATTTCTTGGTGAAAAATATGAATTTTGTTATAATTGAAAAAAGGTATTTTGCGATGAACGTTTATTATTTGTTCTTTTCTACCGCTAAGATACTGTAAAATATTTGCTATCTTTAAAGTCAGAATCTAGTAATCTACTACAGGTTTTGTTTAGAATTGAACAGTAATCAAAATTTAAATTCAACTCTTTTATTCTTGTCTAGTGTAATTAAAGCTCATATAAAAAATCTCATTTTTAATTAAATAACATTATCAGCTAATAAACTGGGCTAAACAAAGACAGGCGTTCGTACCACCAAAACCAAAAGCATTCTTCAAACCTATACGTCTATCTTTACTTCGCCATTCTTGACTCTTTAATGGTACAAAATTGATATCTGGCTCTTCAACAGTTTCCAAATTCATGGTAGGTGGTAGAATGCCTTCTTCGAGTGCTTTAATTGTGAAAACAGCCTCCAAATTTCCAGCTGCACCCAATAAGTGACCATGGGCCCCTTTGGTCGATGAAACGGCAATCTTTTTACAATGACTACCAAATAGTTTCTTAATTGCTCTGGTTTCAATAGCATCCCCCAATGGAGTTGAGGTGGCATGAGCATTCACATAAGATATTTTAGATACATCGAGTTTTGCATCAGAAATAGCTCGTTTCATAGCTAAGAAAGCACCAGTGCCATCAGCACTTGGAGCCGTAAGATGTGAAGCATCTCCGGAAAGTCCATAACCGATTACTTCAGCATAGATGCGAGCATTTCGAGTCAGCGCATGTTGTAATTCTTCTAAAATCAAAACAGCACTACCTTCACCCATCACAAAACCTTCGCGCAGCTTATCAAACGGTCTAGAAGCCTTTTCGGGCTGATCGTTGAACGATGTACTCAATGCGCGCAAACGTGAGAAGCCTGCAATAGATATGGGTGATATGCATGCCTCAGTTCCACCGCAAACCATTACATCAGCATCGCCATTTCTGATAAAACGAAAAGAATCACCGATTGCATGAGCTCCTGTCGCACAAGCTGTGGAGACAGCATGATTGGGACCTCGAAGGCCGTACTTGATGCTCACATTACCGGCAGCCATATTGGGTAGGATGCGTGGTACAAAGAAGGGACTCACCTGGTGGTGTCCACCTTGTTTTAAAGATTCATACGTTCGGCAAATATCTTCCAAATCCACCATGCCCATTCCAATGGCAACGCCAGTGTTTTCCCGTGTTTCTTCCGCCATTTCAATCAAGTTGGCATCCTCTAACGCCTCTTTGGCGGCTAAAAGAGCATAACCAGTGGCTGGGGCCATGGTTTTTAGTTCGCTTTTCTTGAAATGATTTGTCAGCTGCAGTTTGGTGCCATTTTCTTTGGCAAAACCTGCTACACGACATGGTAGATGCTCGTATTCTGCACCTTCAAGTTTTGATATACCCGATATTCCATTCACGATTGCTTTCCATGATTCTTTTAATCCAGTACCCACAGGTGAAACTACACCTAAGCCAGTCACAACGACCCTTCGTTGCATTTTGTAAATTAATCAATATCACAGACGCATTGCATTCCTGTTTATTTTGTTTGAGAATGTAATTTAAGTAAAAAATTGTGTTCTAGTTCTATATCTATATTATATTTGTTGTTGTTTTTTTCAACAATCTAACCTAGCTTTTCCTTATGACAAATGACATGTATGACACATGTCTACTTCTAAAATTTTCCATAGGAAATGTGATGAGAAACCTTACGTAACATAGGATATTCCATGGTCTAATGACGTTATACCAGAGACAACTATGTTATACCATGACAAATACTTTTTGATGTTTCGAGCCATTCTATCAAGTGATGCACCACCAAAAACCAACCAACTCAGAACAATTTTATCAGGTAGTGTTCTCTGTTTATCAGCAAATGTCATTTTTTACGAGTGTTCGGATGGCGAGTGAATTTGTAAATAATGGTAGGTCTTCTCCTTCTTACCCAAAAATAGACCAAATAATATACAAAGCGCAAAAATTAATCTTCCTGGCTACCATAATTCACCGGATTGAATGTTATTGAGCGAGTGATAAACGATATATACATGTATAAAAATACGCCTACGACTAGTCAAGATATAAATTCCTACTGCTACTAGACACGGAAAGGATATTTGACATTTCTTGATTGTGTTTAGATGAAAAAAATCTACGGATTTTGTTGTTCTTTGGGTAAGTTTAGTTGTTGAAACATATTTCAATATTCAAGTTGTTCACGCTTTACATATTTATATATATCTCAATACAGCTGGGTTATTGTATTTTTTAAATTTCTGAAAGATTTGTTTGTGTCGAAGCTATTGTTGACATTCTCATCCAGCAGCAAGTGTGTCAGTTGATTCTTGTTACACATTAAATTGATTAATCCTAATTATTAACATTACAAAAACAACAGGCAATGGTCGTAGTCAGTGGTAGTTGGATAAAAAATGCACCAACCTATCCAAGTCCAACATCTGCTCTCGCTATCAATAATAATGTTGGTGATGGTGGTGTAGTCTTAGTTGATGGTCCGACGACAGATGAAAATAATACCATGGCTGCAGGTAATACGAGTGCAAAAGCAATTCTAACATGTCGCCCAAATTCGCACAATTTCCAAGAACGCACCCTGATACTAGATCAGCCCATCAAAGTTGGCAGATCTGTTGCTAGAGCAAAGCCAACATCGACTAATGCCATTTTCGATTGCAAAGTTCTATCCAGAAATCATGCACTGCTATGGTATGAGAATGGCAAATTTTATTTACAGGTATGTGGTGTTTTTTTGTCATTTACCCATAAGAAGTATCATTAATTAACTGCGATTTATTTTAACTGGAGAGTCTTGGGCTTCACTCAAATCACATGGAGAAAAAATATGGCTCTTTGATGAGGATCTTGTTTTATTAGAAAATGGTATGTAATGTTATTTCCAAATGCAGTCAAATCGTTAAATGGCCAGGCTAAAGTAGCATGGAAATATTCGCGGATTACTAATAGACTTGTTGTACTCCTCGACATACTTTTTCCGTATTTTTTACATAATCACATTTTAAAAAATCCGTGATGGGATATATTATATATAATTATACAATTTTTTAAAATTTTACCTCCTAAAATTGATGATTATTGAAGCTGTTTATATTTTTTATCGTTCCTAGTATTGAAACGAAAATTTGAGTAACACAAAAGACAACCATTGACAATTTTCATTTTTATACTCCAAAATCGGTTATTTTGTATCTGATATCGTTGCATTTTTGGATAAAATACAAAATATAGTATTTTTATCAAAAAAATTTAAGAAAATATTAAAAACTTGAATTTTCTAATCAAGTTTTCGTTCTTTTCTTTTATATCAACTGTTTATATTTGAAGCCCTAGATTCTCCTCGAAAGTATTTTTTTTATTTGTTAAAAATGTTAATTTATAGGATACCAAAAGTAGCAATGGTACATTTGTAAATAACCATAAACTTACATCAGAAACAGAAAATCACGAGCTTAGCTCCGGTGATATTGTACAATTTGGTGTGGATGTGGTTGAAAATAATCGAAAAGTTACCCATGGATGTATCATAGCCACTATAAGGCTGTATTTACCTGATGGGAAAGAAGCTAAAGCTAGTCCAAGTATCACCAATGGAGACAGACATGGTAAGTTCACTAATCAAAAATAGTCTAGGGGTATTTTGTTAAATTTAAAACCGACATGTCCTTTTGAGTTCTTATCCATTTAAAAATCACCACAAAGTGAGTATAAAAACAGTCTTGGGAACAATCTAACTATAATTGCACAACTTCTCAAGTATCAGCACTGATAGAATTAATATTATTTTGTATTTATCAGTGCAACAACTAATAACGTCAGTCCAATTTTTTGTAAAAAATATTTATCTACAGCTTTCATTAATTAAGAATCAATTGATATTTCAAGTCACAGCAGAAATAACTAACTTCTGAACTCGAGACTTGTAATTGAATTACAATTTTGATACTTGTTGAGATATATATTTTGAAATTATTCGAAATGTAACAGGTATGGTGCCACTGGATGATCTATACAGACTGAGTCAAATTATACAGGAGGCGAATCAACGTGAACAATGTCTAGAGACAAAGTTGACGGCACTCCAACAAGTTGTCGATGAAACTCGAAAATCCGCCGAAGAAAGTTGGCAGGCTTTTGTCGGTGAAGAAAGATTATTGTCGCGTGTATCAGCATTGGAGAATCAACTTACTCAGGCCAATAAAAATTGGACTGAGGATCGATTGCGAGAGGAGTTGGCTAAAATACAGGTGAGCAGAACTCCACAATTATTTCTTTGAACAAAATAAACATTCTATCATGGCCAGCTAGTTCTCATGATTTTGCACCCATTGAAGATGGGGTAAACTTTTAGGGCTAATATAATGGATTTGATGTGGAGTTCAAGTCAAAATATTTAAATGTTTTTGTGGGTATTGCATGTACAATGTCACAAAGTATACAGGGTTTCCCAAAAGAATATTTCAGCAATGGCTTGACATAAAAGTTATGAAATTTGGTATGCTGGGGTTATCAGTAGAGCCGTATCTAAAAATAATATTTGCAACGTTGCCAGATTTCCACTTTTTCCTATGGAACCCTCAACTTTATTTTTTTTAAATATAATGCTATGTTTTTTTTGATCGTTAGGCATTTTTGGCGGGAAGCATAAAAAAATTACGATGACATCGATGATTGATTATTGTTATTGTTTGTGTATTTAGCAAGAAAGTGAGGCGTACCAGATAGCAGCCAAAGAGGCGTTGCAAAAGTTGCACGATGAAAAATTGGAGGCAGTCGCATTGGCGATGGAACAAGAGCGTGCCAGAATATCCGCGGAACAGGAAGCATTATTGGCAAAGGAACAATGCATTCATGCTCAAGTAGAATTAGAAGTAAGTCAAATAAATGTCAAAAAAAATCCAGGTAAATTTCATGCTCACTTTGTTGGTAAATATGCTTTAATCAAAACTTGTAGGTACAAATCATAATATCTATAGTTAAAAAAATATTTAGATGATTCCTGGGGATGCTGAAATTTAATGAATAAAATTTCTTGAGTTAAGCCAAGCTTTCGGGAATGTTTGTTCTCTTCATCAGGGCGAAAGCCGCGTGAATTTAAAATACCCAAAACAGAAAATATTTCATAGCCATTAATTAGAAATGTATCAAATATATTTCTTCTAAATTTTATGATACTGATAATAATTGTTGTTATTTTATTTTTCTCAACAAATTAATTTACAGACTATTGCGCTCAAATTGACTCAACATCTAACCGATGCCGAAGAACAACGAATGCGTGTGAAACAACGTGAACAAGAACTCGAAGCAAATTTGGAATCTGAATCGGGTAAATTGTTGGATTTGCAATTGAAATTACACGAACTGAAATCAATAACGATACAAGATTTCATCTGCCTTAGGCAATTAGGTGGAGCACATACAGATGAGGTAAGTGTTGTTACCAAAAGAAAACTGATTTGAATTTTTTATTATATGAGTACTGGGTGTCCCAAGGTATTGTATACAGGTCATAACTCGCTTATTTGACAAGATAAATGAAAAAATGAACAAAACTGTTTTGAATGGCATCAAAATACCTTTTTAATGACTTTTTTAAACAAATATTACATTTGACAGCTTTGTGGTAGCTACCCCTCACTTTTTACTTTCAAACGGCCCCCCTGTATATTGTCATTGAAAATTGCATATCAGTTTATTTGGAATACCACGATATAACATTACACAACAAAAATCATAACATTTTGTGACTCTCCTCACGTTGTAAAAATTATACCTTATAAAAATAAAAAATTGCCTCCGCCTATGTTTTTAAAAACTTCAAATCGATGCAAATGATTGATGTTCTACACTATGTTTATAAAATATTATTTTTTTTGGCATAAAAACGATCGATTTGAATTTTTTCAAAACATGGACGGAGGTAATTTTTAATTTTTATAAGGATAATCAAAAAAATCACAAAATGTTAATAATGATGTTGTTGTTACCAAATATGTGCTATCGTGGTATTCTAAATAGAATAACACGCAATTTTCAATGACAATATACAGGGTGATTTATAAAAGTTGAGCAGGATTTTAGGAGAAGATAGTTTGTCCAAAAATATGATTTTTTCTTCTTCTATAATCATGGATTCGCAAACGCACCGTTTTCGAGATACGTCTCAAAGTTGAAAAAAAAATCGTTTTTTCGAAAAATCTGTTGAACTGTTAGATGTACAGCGCTCATCTATTGAACTCATTTTAAACTCATAATTACGCTTATTTTAAGGTGCAGACAATAGAAAAAATCAGTAGCGTAGATTTAAAGTATATTTTATATTAAAACCCCACTAACTTATACGCCACTGGTCAAAATAAAGTTTTGTTAGATTTTTCAGAACCGCCAATGTTTTCTAAGCAAAAAAGGTACTCTTGCTCTAAAGTGATCCGGTTTCGAGAAAAAGGTCAATTTATGATCAAAAACATACAAGGAAAAAATTACCAAAAAATCATTTTAACATGGAAAAAACTAGCTTATAAACACAAATTATTTTAGCAAAATGAAATTAAAAAAATGTATGTTTTTGAACATAAAATAACATTTTTCTCGAAAATGGATCACTTTAAAGCAACACAGCAAGAGTATATTTTTGCTTATAAAACATTGGCGGTTCTAAAAAAATTAACAAAACCTTATTTTGATCAATTGCGTAGAAATTATAGGGGTTTAAATACAAAATATTCCCTACATCGACGCCACTGACTTTTTCAAAAAAATTGTCTGCAACTTAAAATAAGGGTATTTATGAGTTTTAAATGTGTACAAGAGATAAACGCTGTACCTCTAACAGCTTCACAGATATTCTCAAAAAATTATTTTTGTTTCTTAACTTTAATCCCCTGTATCGCGAAAACGGTGCGTTTACAGATCCATGTTTATAGATTTTTTTTCATATTTTTAGACAAAATATCTTCCCCTAAAGTCCTGAGCACCTTTTATGAATCACCCTGTATAGAGGGTGCCATTTGAAAATAAAAAGTGAGGGATAGATACCACAGGGCTGTCAAATGTAATTTTTTTAATGAGTCATTAGGAAAGTATTTTGATGCAATTCCAATAGTTTTTTCATTTTTTTATTATCTTGTCAAATAAGCGAGATATTGTCAGGTATACGATAACTTGGGACACCCCGTATATATTTTGGAGGCACGGTAAGAAGAAGCAATAGTTGCAAGAGATACCCGAACAAACATACATATTTTGCAAGTTGGATAAAAAAAAATATTTTCTACGCGTTTGTGTCGTTTTTGTTGTATTACAAACCTTTCTTTATACTTTAAATATTAATTTAAAAATTAAAAAATACTATAGTATAATTTGGAAAAATATTAGCTAATTCACTATTTTGTTTAAGCAAAAATCTTGAGAATAAAAACTCAGGAAAGCCCGATCCTCATTTGACGACATTTTCTTATATATCTCACAAATTTAGCTTTTTCCAATATTTTCTCGTTTTTTTTTTCTACTTGTGTCATCGTTAGAACTCAAAATGTATGCAGTAATTTATCCTGCCCCCTCCCCTGCGTTTTTTATTTTCAAAATACATGAACGAGAACTACCTATGCTTACTGTTTTAATTAATCGATTTTAATAGATTTTTTTTTCTTATTCAGAAATTAATCTACCGTGATGATATTGAATGTAAATGTAAAGAAGATTTGATTGCCGAAAATGATGTTACCGAATCAATTCTTATGAGTAACAAATCCAATGGTATCGATAAACATATAAATTTGATGGTATGTATTACAAAATTAATTATTATTAATTATATTTAATGCATTTAATTTACAATCTATCGGTTTGGACAAAATAAATCGCAGCAAGTTTTACTTTACTTGCAGTCCAAGTACAATCTTGATAGTTTACGTAGAATTAATATTATTTTGTATTTTTCAGTGCACCAACTACTAAAGTCGGTCAATTTTTTTTTTATATATATTTTTATCGAAGAAGAAGAACATTATATTTCAAAATTGTGTTTTCACTTTTTACTTACGGGTTGTTATTAAAGCGTGTTTTTAAATTATCTTTAAACTTTTTCTGTAGGTAGGTCCGGTATGCGACAGTGATGACGCATCCTCAAATATGTCGGAGAAATCCGACGAGGAGACCTCCGCCAATGATGCTACTAACAACAAGGATAATGATGAGAACAAAAACACAGAGATGAATGTTACCGATTTTTGTGAAAGAGGAAGTTGTGATGAAAGAAAACGAGTGTACTTTTGTTTGCAAGAAGAGGAGAATGATAAGGATGAGGTAAGATAACGACATTTTTCACTTGGAAATTTTAGTTTTATACAATTGGTAAACCAAAGTATAGAAATCAAACTAACTACAGCTCATACCAGTACCAACCTTGAAACAAAGTTTACAACATACTATAAGTTGGGTCACTCTCACCAAAACGCACATGTAAGAAATCCGCCGAGTTCAGCGGGAGTCTAGGTACTTGCGTATACAAGGTGTGATTGATTTTGTTCTGTAATCAGAAGATAAAAATATCAAAAATATGTTTTCACTAACTATATCTGATTTCTTAAGTTCCATAATACAAAAATATTTTTAATTGTACCAGGTGCGTCCAAATAGTCGGAATAGCACTCAACTTCATTTTTTCTTATGGAACATGTATATTTTTATTACTTAATTAAATTCTTCATAACATTTTAATGCCAGTTATATAATGATTAATGTTGACTGATGTTTTTTTAAATTTTGACAGGACAAAGGCACTTAATATCTCAAAATATGTAGAAGAGCAGAGAATTAAATTTTTATCAGTCACACTTAATATTGGAAATTATTATGAATTCGTTAAATTCCCTTTATATTATACGAAGCAGGATCAAAACATAATTTTCTGGAAGGTTGAAAAAGGGTAAAAAAGTATTTTTTTAAGTATTGGTATATTTGTTATTGTCTCACTGTAAAAAAAGAGAAAATTGAACATGTTATCTACCAAAAATATTTTGTAGTTTCATAATATTTTTTTATAAAAATCCAAAAATAGGTATTTAAAATTTTTTCTTATGAAACTATAAAACAGTTTTGGTAGATCACATTTAGAATTTTCTCCTCTTTCCTGTGGGACAATAAAAAATATACCACTACATTTCAAAAAAAAGTTTTTTTACCTTAAGAAAAAATTTTTTTGTTCCCGCCTCGTATAATATAAAGGGAATTTAACCAATTCATAATAATCTCCAATATTATGTGTGACTCTGATGAAAATTTCCTTCCCTCCTCTTTTACATGTTCTGAGATATAAATTTTTATAACGTACCTCTGATCTGTCAAATTTTTTAGAAAAATATTTATATCTCGAAATCTATTAACATTAGTCATAAAGTTTTGTTGTAAAACTGGCATTTAAATTTTATGGAGAATTTAATTAATTAATAAAAATATACATGTTCCATAAGAAAAAATGAAGTTGAGTGCTATTCCGACTATTTGGACGCACATGGTACAATTAAAAATATTTTTGGATTATAGAGCTTAAATAATCAGAAAAAGTTAGTCAAAACATATATTTTTGATATCTTTATCCATAAACCCGTAATTTTCCAATTACAGAACAAAATCACACCCTGTATTTATATTGTTCTCTAATAAATACAAAATAAATAATTTAATTATCTAAATATTCTTAAATGAACTTATTTTGTGAGTTATTAATTGTCTCCTTTGTGTTAGGTATACGTATAGGTTTTTTAATAAGAAATATATTTTTACATTTTAAACCGTGATTTCACTGAAACGAAGTATTATCAGAAAATGGGCAAATCTAAAAATATGTTTTTATTTCTCTTGCATGAATATACGGAAAGCAAAAAATCGTACTTTCGAGCTGCAGACAAAAATTTCAAGAGTGACCCAACTTATAGTATTCTGTAAACTCTACTTAAAACAATTAGTAGATTATTACACAACAATCTTCTCTTCTTCAATTATTCACAGGACGATTGCGAATCTCAAGATGGATCTGAAACAGTTTTAGAAGATGATAATTACATGATGGTAATTTTGGGTAATGAAAAACACAGAGAAAAACAACAGAAAAACGAAACCAACAATGACATTATCGATAATGCAGATACAGCAGACGATAATGACAATGATACCGAAGACAAAATCATCGACTATGTGGATTCGAAAACACTCAAATATCAATATCAATCAGCTCAAAATGAATTGAAAAAGAAAATCGAACAGCTGGAATCGAGAACGGCGAGCAACAAATTAAAAATCCAAGAACTCGATCACGCCTTGAATGAGGAACAAGCATTGTCCGAGAAACGTCTGGAAGAAAGTACACAACTGAAGGAGGAATTAATTTTGATGCAACAAAAATACAAAGAAATCTCCAATGAAAATCAACAGTACAAAGATCGCATCGATATGCTAAAGACTGAAATTGAGCTGATGCAAGAAGATCGGAAAAGCAATGATGAGAAATGTGAAAATGGTAACGAAAAATCCATCACCGAAAAAACGAATACTACCGGCCAATTAATCACCTACGACCAATTAGTTAATTTGGAAGAGGAATTGGTAATGATTAAAGAACGTTATGCACAAGTTAATATAGAAAAATCAATGCTACAACGCGATCTAATTAAATTAACCGAACAATACAATATGGCATGTAATCGTTCGCATAATAGATATTTTTTGTATATAGCTCCATTGGTGATGATGGTAGTGTATTTGTTGATTAGTGCAATGATTTCCTGATTGACGGCCATATTGTTGTTGTTTTTTTATTTTTGTCTAGAATATCTGTTGAAAATTATCAATGACACGTAATATATTTATATAATATATATATATAGAAAAGAGTACTTTGATTTAATGTACATAGGCTGTTTCAAATTCGGCTCCCGCCATTTTGGGATCTCGGTAACTATAGTAGGGAATAATACAAAGATGGTTGAATTTTGGGGCAAAGTTGCGCATTTATGTGCGCAACAATGAAGTGTTTAGAAAGTTTGAAAAATTCGAGTAGTTCCGGAGATATCCAAATTTTTGGAAAATCATTTTATTTTTTCCCGGCTTTATTTCTTAATGAATTTTCAAATAAATAAATAATAAATTTTCATTGAAATATTTTTTTTTCACTCTTTCCAATGGTGTTAATGGTTTTGTAACCTGACGTTTCGTCTATGTGTAAATATTGTTGCGTATGTGGGTTCGCAAATAAGTGAGACTAATTTACAATTGTTGAATAAACTTTATTTATACTCGAAATAATAAAAATTTGAACTTCACTTTACTAGGCTCCAGATCTTTCGAGCGGCTTCTGGTCTTTGATTCACCAGCCGCCACTGAACTTTTCTCGAGATCCCTTTGTCGGCATTCTAGTGAGTAGATGCCGCTCTCGATATTCCCAACCACAGTATAGATCTGGCGCTTGCAGCCGGCGGCTGTCACCCTTGCACGTTACAATATCATGAACTTTTTTCTTATGGGAGCCATAATGGCATTCCACAAATTTGAGTTGCACTTTTTATCACCTTCTCGACGATTTATCATAAATTATTGTCCTTGTTGTTCTAAAAATCCAAGAAATTAAATAAATCACTTTTATAAAGTAGTTGGCTTTGATTTTTCCAATCGGTGACACTTAAATGACAATCTGTATTATTGTTAATTG
Source organism: Crioceris asparagi (assembly GCA_958507055.1). NCBI lineage: Eukaryota > Metazoa > Arthropoda > Insecta > Coleoptera > Chrysomelidae > Crioceris > Crioceris asparagi. The sequence continues at coordinate 857,813 of OY293832.1, forward strand.
CTGAGTAGTTGAAAATAGATTTCTCCAATGAAGAAAAACGAGGTATAAGGAAACTTTATTACAAGAATGATCGAAACAGTTTGAATAAATACATTGGAAGTGTATCTCAAGATGTATCCCGAGAGACGATAACTTCAACCAAATTTGTCCAAATGAATGGACAGAATACGCGATGGGTTTGGCTCGTTTGAAAAGCTTAAGATATATTATACCTCATTAATAATGATTTCTTTAGTTTCTTCATCCATCCTGTCCCCAGATTTTTGTCTGGGTTTTGAAAAGGAACCATGTTTAGCTAAATTTCTATCTCATAAGTTGAATAAAGATCGGTGGGGTTGTCTTCTCTCAAAATACATGTTAACATGTACTTTCAATGTATTCATTCAGTTTATATCATTCTTGTAATAAAGTTTTATCATATTTAATTTTTCTTCATTGGAGAACTCCATTTTCAACGACTCAGCAATTGACAATAACACAGAATGTCATTTACGTGTCACCGATTGGGATAATCAAAGCCAAATACTTTATAAAAGTAATTTATTTAATTTCTCGGATTTTTAAGACAACAATGGCAATAAAAGGTAATAAAAAGGGCTAATCAAATTTGTGGAATGCCATTATGGTTCCCATAAGAAAAAAAAGTTACCCAAAGACGAAATGTCAGGTTATATTTTAAAGGGCGAAAAAAGTGGCAATGTAAATATGCTATTTATTTAGAAATTCATTAAGAAATAAGGCCAGGAAAAAATAAAATGATTTTCCAAAAATTCGTTTTTTTCCGGGTATATCCGGACCTACTCCAAATTTTCAATCTTTCTAAACGGAGTATTGTTGAGCACATAATAAATGCGCAACTTTGCCCCAATTCAACCATCTTCATATTCCCTATATTTTCCGAGATCCCAATGGTGAGCGTTGAATTTGAAACAGCCTGTATATCATCTTACATCGAGGTCGTTAGGTCTGAAATAACTTTATTTAGAAAAAAAAGACAGGTTGATATTTTTAAATCAAATTTCGAATTATTCCCCCCCCCTCGGTACAGATTTTGTTATACAGGCGTGTATTACGAAGATTCTAAACTTCACTTTGAGTAAACAAACGCGACATTTTAACCTTTTTTTTTAGCCCCTGCAAAATGAAAAAGTTTCGAGGACTATGGCAGATTTTTGCTCGACAATCTTCGAGTACTTATTTCATCTTTTCGATGTAAGTATTTGACAGTTGAAAAAATATGTCAAACAATGAGTAACCATAGGCGGCGAAATGAGCATTAAGCGAAAAGCAGAAAACTCCAAAGTTATGCAACCATAAAATTTTTTGATGCTAGAGTATCAAGAAAAATGTGATCGTTCTCATAATTTTCTAACACAATGAAAAAATCAATTGTTTTTTTTCTAGCCCCCTGATACGCCTCTGTGAAACTTAGTCTAAATCGAGAAATAATCGGAAATTTAATTAAAAGATCTAATTACCTGAACTTTTTTATAAGTTATGTGAGTTATTGAAGGTGTTACAGACTTTAACGACCTCACTGTATTCAGTTTGGAACGGCAAAATGGAATAAATTAACTATATTACCATTTATTATGCATATTTATAAAAAAAATTGAGACGTACGTGCTTATTTAGTACCCATATCGAGTTATAGTGTCGAGAATATTCTTAATTTATAGCATTAATATGTCCATGTTACAGAAATATAAAAATCGACTCGATTATATGACAATATTAAGTGACTCCTTAACTAAACAAAACGCACACCTCTGGACGGCAAACATAACTATGAAGTATGTATCGAACAATTTACACGGTGTCCGGAAAAATTTAGGAAATCTCACGGATCCAGATAGAACATGAAAAAATTAAGTTCCTATAAAGTTTTTCCCTACAGACACTGCGGAGATATGCGTCCCTAAAAAACCCCACTGGAAATAAGGTTTTCTTAAATATCTTTTGAAATACTTCATCATATAATTTAATAAAAATCTAATGTGATGAACACTAGTAAGGACCTTCTAAAAAAGTGTCCTCGAAATATATTTAGCTTTTTTAATTTACCAAGGACGGGTTAAGGTTTCCACCTTAATGCCTCAATTTTCAACACCCTGTATGATAAAGACTCTAAAAAAACATAAATCTGAATAGCTTGAACCATAAATTAAAAAAAAGTACTCCGCTCAATTGTCGATAAAATGAACTGTTTACGAGTAAAAAAATAAACAAATTCATGTTTTATTTTTAATAGAAACGACAATGACTTCCAGGGTTGCATATTTCCGTAGGGAGGGCCTGTAAAAAACTTTATAAGAACTTATCATCTTATTTTTTCATGTTCTAACCCTGTATAATATTGGCCAGTGGGATAAATATAAAAAAACAAAGGACGATTTCTTAATAAAAAAAACTTTGACGTGCACCTTATCTGTGCATCAGTTAATTGTACAGGGGGGACATCAGGACTTTCAATTTAATAAAAACCTTTTGCAAGAGAAATCTACCAAAATATCCCCTTAGCACACGCCCCTGCCAGGGATACGGCTCTGGATCATTCAAACACGCTTCACTGTGCTTTGTACGTTCATGTATTTTTTATTACATTAACTTAGTGTCACTAGTAATTTTAATTTATTAATAATTTTTATGCACACATATTAATGTTATAAATTTTGATATAATAATAATATATTTACATAGAAAATGGAAGGACATTTTTGAAATCGTGAGTTTTTCTATTGCAGGATGTTATTTCAAAGTCTAAAATTAACGTGTCTCATGGTTTTTTTATGAATACGTATAATAATTAAAATAGTGAATTGATTTCATTTAGGTAGTTGGTTCACACTGTATAATATAAAAAGACATGAAATGAACAAGAAATAAACGTTAAAATTGAAAAATTCATAAGATTTTATTATTAATATTTAAAAAAGTCTGTGTCACGGATAAATTAATTATGTACTCCATATTGCGTCGTTTTTTTTGTTGTGATTTGTACAAAAAAAGTTTAAATAATTTGTGACTTACGAAAAAAGCGCGGGAAATCACTTTATCGGTTAATAGATGGCGTTCTAGTCGAATTTTTCACGATGCAACTTTGGTATGTAAAAAAAGTGAGGTTTTCATTGTTTTTTTTTCTTTGAGATAAAATTTGATGTTTTGTTTTTCAAAATCGGGCTCTAAACTTTAAAATCGGCATGGAAATTATATCCGGTGATACTGAAAATTAATTTTCAGGCAAAATTAATGGATAACTAAGAAGAAGAGAAAATGGAAAAAACATACCGGTAACTCGTAAAAAATATTCAAATTTCAAAAGGTTTTTTAAAGAATTTAGATAATTTCATTCAATAAAAATTTACTTTTCATTTGAATCAATTCTTGTTATGATTTTTGCGAATACTTATTGTTTTACTGAGAAAAAAAAAAGTTACTTATGCAAGATGAAGGCAAAAAAACATTGTTCATCTATGCAAATTTGAGTGATTTGCTTAAATCAGAACAAAGAGAAAAAACTCACTAATTTGATCTCATAGAAAATAATCGGTAGCTGACTTTCTGATTTTCTCTACTTTTAATAATACATGGGAAATTCAAAGAAAACTTCTTTTTTATTATAAGAAAATAAAAAAGGTATATCGTTAAATGGTTGTTGCAATATTACGTAATAAAAAATATAGATATTGAAGAATATTCCAAACTATAGAATATGAAAAAGGGAAAAAGTAAATATATTTTTGTCAAATAAAACTGCCTTTAGCTAGAGTTGAAAAAAGGAGATATGAAAAAACAAACAACAAACAAGACAATATTCAAATAATATATTATGAATTATTGAAATACCTCAAATGGCTTAAAATTCTCCACATTTTGTTTGGTACACATAAAAAAAATCATATTCCAATCTCTGATTATTCTCAGACACAAATAATTTCAATACTCTTTCTTTCTATTACGTTTAAATAATAAAAGTTCTGGAAAAAAAACATTAGTTTTAAGAGCTGATTGGAAGAAACTTTGTCGATCAAGTAACAGGATAATATTTATGCTTTACAAGGAGATTTTAATTTTCACAGTTTTCATCATAAGGGAAAATCATGAGATAGTCTGAGCCAAAAATGTAGACAAATTCTGACCCAGACACCTCAGTCAACCAGCTCTTAATTTCTATATATGTTTATTATAATTGAGAACTTTTTAAAGTGAAATCATAACACTCATACTTATTTCGTTTCGTTGTCTGTCCCAATATCTAAATCAGACAAGAAAATAGGCCATAAAAATAAGACTTTTAACCATGTTTTTTTTCCTTCTGTATTTCTCGAAAGTATGGGGGCAGACTTTACTGAAATTTTTTTTTGTTTGTTTTGTAGATGAATTTGTTAATACATAATAATATATTACAATGTAACTTACGTTAGATATGTAAAGTTTAAAATATTATTATTATTATTATTATATTTCTGTTCATAGTATTATTGTATATAAATGTATCTAAGATAAATAAATAAATTATTACTCATTTAGATAGATGGTCTTAATTTCACACATATGTACACAAATTAAGATATTTGTCTTTATCACACAGGTATTTCTATAATCAAACCTATAAAATTGTTTAGATTAAAGCAGAAATTTAATTCAACAGTAAATAAAAGTCATTGACAAAAAAAATAAGTACGTATATTTCTATAAAAATGTATAATATTATAGCAATAGAATAACTGTAATAGCGGACAAAAAAGTTGAGTTAATCCAATATAATTTGAATACTATAATGAACAAAAATTATGTTTCAAGTTTTACTTACCTCTATTTTCACTTGATAAGATATTCACTATAATATGTACATAATTAATATCATAATATAACAACAATTTGATTGTTGTTCACTAAATAATATGCGATTCACGAATGAAAGGTGATCAAGTGCTGTTTCAGTGGCCCTGACCAAACAGATGTTGTATACATACAGTTTTTTGCAGATGCAAATTCCCCTAACAAAGTCACTTTATTTGTCGATAGGTATTATTGTTTTTCTATTTTACTATATTATTATTCTGTATTAATAACTGTTTAACTTGTCATCCATATAACAACCTAGATTTATTGTACCGATTTTACAGTTACAAATGTTTATAAATTTCAGTTCGGAAAATTTGTTTGTTAATAATTCAGAGATTTTTAAGCATTGAAAATTAACATTTCAAATCTCACCTTCCGAATGTAAAAGCAAACGAAAGGAACCAAATAGTTTTTGCTATTGAATGAAAAGCTTTTCGATATTTTCAGAAAACAATGTTGATATCAGCTTTAGACAATATATAATATATGACAAATTCAAAGGATAATTGAATCATCTGAAGTTGCTAGATTATAAAGGTGAAAATCAAAGTAGCCAAAATTTGCGGCTCAAAAAACTCACTATTTTCTGTACTCACCTTTATGTTGAATACAATGCACTAATAACAATATTTAAACACTATTCCACCAATTTTAAATCACAAATAAGTTCAAATTAATATCGTAAATTTTTGATTTACCGACGCGGCGACCGATATACGAAATAATACCGACATTACGAATTTCGTATTTTCGGCCAACTTATAGACGCGACGTCAGATGTCACTCCAAGCGCTGTTGCCAAGCAAATGGTATGATTGAAAACGGAGATATATGCAACAAAGATTGTTCAATACTGAATAAATACTGTACTATCGAAAGTTATTCAGTACAATTATAAAAATTTCTAATTAGAAAATTAAAGATCGGCATGTAAAAAAGAGGTGAACTCTGTCATATAGTTCCAAGATATTCCTATTTTGTAAGAATAAAATACAAATACCTAATTCAGATAATGCTGGAATTTGGCAACATCGCCAAAGGAAATGTGTCAAATATAGAAACGAAGAGAGAGAAATTTGAATTTGAGATATAAATCGAGAATATCGTTTATAATATTCACTATAATATGTATATATTAATATCACATTATCAATTAATAAAAACGATAAAATTTGATTGTTGAATAAATATGCGATTCAAGCAAACGAAATGGAAGATCAAGTAGGCTGTTTCAGTGAATCATCCTATCCTCGCTATACATATGTTGTATATATACAGTTTTTTGCAAATTTATCAACTATATAAACCACTTTATTTGAATTGTATCTCCATTTCACAAATCAAAATAGACATTAAACAGTAGTATTTATTTATTGTCCAAAACAACCTAGGCATTTATTGTACCGATTTTAAACATGTTATTGTAGGTTTCCGAATTTCAATTTGAGGAAGTTGTTTTTAGCCACAAAAATTCATTTTTTTTTAGTTTTGAATAAATGTAATACTGAATTCACATTTCAAATATACAATCCGAATGAAATAAAAGTTGATAAGCGAAGATGAAAATCAAAGTAGCCAAAATTTGCAATAGCTATAAAAATTTACTTCTCATTCAAAATGTTCTCGGTACTCACCTTTATGTTGAGAATAAAATCCAACATTCACAATGTCTAAGCACTATTCCACCACACTTAAATCACAAACAAGTTGAATTGATATCGCAAATTTTTGATTTACCGACGCGGCGACCGAAATACGAAATCATTAGGAATTTCGTATTTTCTACTACCAAGTTATAGACGCGACGTCATATGTCACTCGAAGCGCTATTGCCAAGCAAATGATATGATTGAAGACGGAGATAGGTATATGCAAAAAGACTTTTCAATACTGTAATATCGAAAGTTAATCTACGCAATTATAGAAATTTCTAATTAGAAAATTAAAAATCTGACTGAAAAAAGAGCCTGACTCTGTCATACAGTTCCAATATTTTGTAAGAGTAAAATATACAAACAGACAAAGCTGGAATTTGGCAACATCGCCAACGGAAATATATCAAATATTGAAAGGAGATAGAATTTTGAATTTGAGATATATATCGAGAATATCTTGAATAATATTCAATAAAGTATGTATACAATTAATATCACACCTTCAATTGATAATAGCGATAAAATTTAATTGTTGAATAAATATGCGATTCAAGCAAACGAAATGAAAGATCACGTAGGCTTTCAGTGAATCATCGTATTGGCCCTCGCCACACATATGTTGTATATATACAGTTTTTTGCAAATTTATCAACTAAACTACTTTATTTGAACTGTATCAAATAAAAATTAGACGAAAACAGCAAATATTAATCTACTGTTTAACTTATTAATTTTTCTATATCCAAAACAACCTAGGCATTTATTGTACCGATTTTAAACATGTTATTGTAGGTTTCCGAATTTCAATGTGAGAAAGTTGTTTTTAGCCACAATAATTAAAGATTTTTTAGTTTAGAATAAATGTAATATTAAATTCACATTTCAAATATACAATCCGAAAGAAGAAGCGTAAGCTTACAATCAAACAGTTTATAGGGATATGTATAGTGTTGAACAACCTACCATGAAAATATGAAAGCTTCGATTTTGTCAAATTTACCAAAGTTGATAATCATATAGGAGCAGCTCAGCGACAAATTCAAACGATAATTCAATCATTAGCGCTTGCGAAATTTTAAAGTTGAAAATCAAAGTAGCCAAAACTTGCAATAGGTATAAAAAATAACTACTCGCATGCAAAATGTTTTCTGTACTCACCTTTTTGTTGAGAATAAAATGCACCATTCACAATGTCCAAGCACTATTCCACCACACTTAAATCACAGACAAGTTGAGTCAATATCAAAAATTTGCAAATTTTTGATTTACCAACACGACGATGTTTCAAGAGATGCGACGCGACGAGAAGATTCTTCACATTCCGAATTTCGTATTTTTGATCAACTTACAACCGCGATGTCAGGTGGTGCGCTGTTGCCAAGTAAATGATACATAAATTAACATGTAATACTGTTTCATTATCGAAGATTAGTTCATTAAGGTGACACAAATTTTTCATTAGAGAATAGTCAATTTGTAAGAAAAAGTAACGGACTTTATCCTAACTGTCTACGATATGTATATTTTGTAAGAATAAAACACAAATAATACCATAATACAGAAAAAGTTTGGCAACAGTAATATAGAGCCAATGTGAAGTGAATAAATTCAGAAAACATTTGAATTGGCGATATAAATCGAGAATATCTTGTGTAATTGACAGATGTTTATGAACATCTCAAAACTAGCAAGCTCAACAGCTGTTCATATTTGCTGGCAATAAGCATACTCCTAAAAAAGCAAGCTCAAAACAAAAAAACTGTACACAGCTGTTATTCAAAAGCATCCTCTCTACCAAAATAGGTCTCTTGCGATTAAAAAAAAACCCTCCCCAGTAGGCTTTTGAAAATGGGAACATTTCTTTTACAGGTCGGAAGCTTAAAGTGACAAGTAGTGATGTTTTATAATTTATAAATGCAGATAATTCCAAGTAAAGACATGCTCCCCACGCCTACTGCGAATGATTATTTTTTGGATCGGTCGATATAATTGATTATCAAGACTGCTTGAAATGAATATTCGTTTTGCTGATGCTGTTAGGTAAAAAAATGTGTACTTATAGCTTTGAAATAGCAAAAGAAAAACTTTGGACCTGTTCTCGTTGACTTCCAATTAGAAACATGAATGCGTTGCCATGGATGATACCACCATAAAGAATTTTTATATTTTACAATAGTTTTCTTGATTTTGTCTAATAATAATTAATGTTTTATTTGATTTGGTGAATATACTATTTATTGTTTTTGCTCAAATAAACAAAGTATGAATCATGATACTTTTTAGCAAATTTCTCAAATATTCAATCCACTATATTTTCCTTAATTTATTTTTATCATTAATTTTAACGAGTATTTATTAAGCTTTTGATGAAATTTGAATAAGTATTGAAAAAAAAAACGGGTACAAATAATTTTTTTCCATTTATTATAATTGTTTATGAAATTAATAAATTTTTATTAATTAGAAAATATTTTTATATGGGGAAATAAAGCTCTTGTATCTAGAAATAATATAATTTTCGAGGAAAGCCTAACAATTTTACAAAAAAGTAATTACACAGATACATATATATATAATATTAACAATAAATAAGCAATGGAACGATGGAAAAAAAACTAAGCATATTACACATCATTTTTAATATAATTAAAAAATATATTTTTCTCATCCAGTGTGGAATTTCTTGAATTCCATGAAAAGTCAACACTATTTTTGTTGTCGACAAAACTATCAGAAAAGAATTAAATTTGTATTTTTTCACATTTACAAAAAGGAGAGTTATATCGCATCACATTTGTATTCTCTTTAATGTGATGAGTAAAAAATAATAAGTACAAAACTAGATAATATATATTATTATGTTATACAATATTTATATATTTTATTTATATATAATATAATATATATATTTACAAAATATTGAGCAGTTCAAATATTATTGTCAATATTAATTAGTGCATAATTTACATTTGTTAGATTACAAGAGACATCACATTTCTATTCTTTAAAATGGGTTCAAGTTTTTTTTGTCCACTTACTGTATTTTACGCTTGAAGTATACAAAAATAGCACTTAGGGATATTTGGTACAGGGTGTTCCAGAATTAATAGATAATCTTGAACGCAAATTACAATAAATATTATATCGTTACCGTTCAATTAAATTATTTATCTTTTGGACGTTATTAGCAACAATCGGAGATGTATTTTTTTTGTAAGTTTTAGCTGCTGCAAGCCATTTCAAGGTTATCCATATAAACCGAAACACCCTGCATATAATAATTTATATACAATAACAACAGTCGTACATACTATTAATATTTTATTTTTCAGTCGTCGTCAAAGATTTTCTTTTCCCCTCTCCTTTGCCTAATTTATTTTCGGCAGGCACAATTCTATAAAAAATCCATTTAACCGATAATCTTTGACTATTTTTTTTTTCATCTTCTGAAATATATTGGCACAAATTTCAGCTTCCATTTTATTTATCTAGAAAACAAAATGTTATATAAAATTTATACCAGCACTATAATTTACTTAATGCATTAAATGATAATATGAAAAATGAGCGCGAACACTTTTCATCAAATAAATTTTAATACCATTTCAAATCATAAAAGAGATTCATAGTAACTAGTTCGGTTTATGGATTTTTAACTACAGTCTATTTAAATGTACAATGTGATAACGTCATCAGCCAAGGACATTCTCGTGTTTTTCCTAACCAATCACATTATAATTATAATAATTCAATTACATTGTTTGATTAATTGTCATCAAGTTATTATCTGACATCAAACTAAAAAAACAAACACAACATTTGACAAGAGAAATTTTCTCGTTTTGTAATTTGACTTGACGTTCCAATTTTTCAATAGTTCCATGACAGATGTCAAACTTAAATTGTTTTGTCAAGTAATAAATAATATAATGATCACGGTCTTAGAAAAGTATTATAAAACCGTAGATAATAAAGATGACTGATTCCAAATTAGCCTAGGTATTAATCACAAATTTGGTATAGCTTGATTTTTTAACATGTTCTACAATAAATCTGATAAGTACTAACTTTGCAATGAATGTACAGGAAGTTATACGGAACGCATTTACCACAGACCCTGTAATTAAAATTTCCATTACGCCATCACAGGAACGGCGAATCATGTCAAAAAGTTGGATTAGAAATGAGTATTTAGAAAAAAAAAGCATCATAAAACACATTGGCATAACAGAAGTTTTCCTTAGGGGGTGAATCAATTTCAATCAAATGCAAAGATGTAGTACCAGATTATTTTAAAGCATGTGGTGCGAAATTTGTGATTATTTCATTATGGAATGAATCATCCTGTTTATATCTTTTAATGCACATAAAAGGCAGTTATTGGGAGATTATATTCAACTATTTGTTTTTTTTGTCAATGTAATATATAGAATGTTCACAGCCTTCAAAATTTAATGACGGTCCCGTAAAAATATCAAAAAAAAACACAAAATAAGTCACTCACAGTCACTCTACTCGAAAAAACCATAGGCAGAACATGGAGGAAATATTTCCATGTTGGGGATTGTTTTTTTATATAAGTATATATATTACACATTTAAGTACGATTTTTCTTTTCATAAAATGTCTAATGTCAATCATACATCACAAAACTATGACAGAAAACACTTCTTTGTATTTGTAGCATTATTAATACTACTGACACAGTTTAAATCATTCGTTGATGTTGGATTGGATTTTTTCTCAATTTCCAAAAGTATTGATTCATTATTGCGTAAATTCAACATGGCATTTGTGGCATTCTTCTCAATACCACCACCACCACCACATACTAACAAACCATTTCCACCAACACTACCGAATTCGTTGGCTAATAAGAGAGGCACTTTTTGTTGTTGCAGCTGCAACGCCATCTGTCGCTGGTGATGTTGAACGACATCATCTAAACATTGATTGGCAAAGAAGACATTATTATTTTGATGTTGATTACTATTGATGTTGTTGTGTTGTTGATGATGTTGATTGTGAGGTTGCATGATTGGTAAGTAATCTTCGAGTCTGTCGTATGGATCAAAGACATCTTTCCTGTTGGATGGTTGATGTTGTGATGGTAATGCAGCTGGTGGCGCCATCTTGCATTGTCGTGGCATATGATGAATGTGCATAGTAGGCCTGAAAATTGAAGCAAACAAAAACAAATGAAATGTGTAGTAAAATAGGACGAAGATTCTATATTAGATTTTAATATCCTCAATGACTTGATACAAGTAACGAAGGAAAAAATAAAACATATCTTCTTACCCAAGTTTGTGCATTGCAGTGTTGTTTTCATGTTCACTTTTGAGTATTTTGATGGCCAATGCAATTAAAACGAATAAAATAACGGCACCACAAATCGGCACAGCAATGGTAGCTGCCCGAAACCAAACATCTGAATTTGAGTAGAGATATTCCTCTTGTTCTTGATCTCTTGGCTGTGATGGTGGTTGTTGTTGAATTCTACTGTCATCATCATCATTATTTGAAATTCCACCTGATTCGAGTAAATAATGAGCAATAATTAGTACAAAAAGTCAACAGGTTAACTTGAAAATAACTGAATTTTAAATTGACATGCACGTCAAATGTCAATACAAATGCGTCTGTCAAAAGTCAAGCCAATTTGTCGTTCCAAGCTACATATTTGCTTTTGTCTTCTCTGAGCTCAATTGTATCAAGCAATCCAAAGAAAAACTCATCAGCTTACTTAGATATTCAATTATAAGGTATCAAAAGAATAATACAAACCTAATAAACTGTTATCTATCAAACTCTTTGTCTGTGGACTATCTATGTGATTACACATGTCGTGATGACAGCATAAGAATAATGATTTGGAATTTTCTTTTCGACGTATAATCGTCCTTTCATTCATTCCACCACGTGTTGGACATCTTGCCCTTTGTTCTCTGAAACGAAAAATAAAAAGATTATTTAATAATCTCAGTAAGTTTCTTCACACTTCTAAGTAATTTTTGCAAAAATGATGGTAAAATAACGTTCCAAAACAAGACCCAAGAATATATATAAAGGGAGGATGACTAACTCTGTATTCTGTTCTATAAGCAGCAGTGGCTGAAATAACGTCCTATGATAAGTTATGTTATGTGTTATGTATTTCACTGAATGTCTATTGTCTGCGCTTCACGACTTTGCGCAACGCCCCGAAATGACATACGATAACCCTACGTTTTTTATGCCACTCCTGTTACTCGGGTTAATCGTCCTCCCTATATATATATATATGTTCTTGACAAGGCCAATGACATTTCTATATATGAGGGTATAGAAGAAACCTGTTTTAACGATATGAATGAAACATGAAATTGCCACAGAGTGTAAATTCGATACAATAAATAATATCATTATAATTATTAATCTATGTGAGACTGAAATAGATCAGATGTACTAAGTACAAAAATAATGTTTTATTATGTATGCATCGTTCTAATTTTGAATCATCAAACGAGTACTTGGTACCGTTAGACTCAAGTGTTCATAAGAAGACTGTAGGTATAGGCTACTATATTATAGAGAACCGGTAAACGGGGTGTTTTTTCTCGTTTTCCAGTTCCATACTCTCTTAATGTATGTATAAAAACATAACCTATTCATCCATAATTTATGATATAATGTTTCTTTTATATACCTAGTACATATAAATATATTATATATGAACTATCTATCTACTCATACATAAGTAGCTCAATAATTAATATTTTCAAACGGGTACTGCATAGCTACAAACAACTTTATGAATTTATTATCAACATGGTTTTGCAGTGGATAAAAAAAACAAAATAAGAGAAATAAACAACATAGAGCATAGATGATAGTAAGTATATTGGTTACGAGGGTAAATGGATAAGTATTTTTATGTTTAATCACCATGAAAGTAATCAGTGTATAAAATAATGGGTGTTTGTGAAATATGTGGACAGCAACTAATGACAGATAGATACCTGTTCGAGAAATACATAGATCGATTTAGCTTAAATTATGATATCTGAAAATGCTTCGTACAGCCTTTAGAGGTCTCAAGTTTCGTGCTATATTTTTCGTCCATTATTTCTCGGACACCCTGTACCATGAATCGCGTTAATTAACGTTTTAAGAAATCACAAACTGAACAGCAAGTTGTTCGTGTTACACACATAAATAAATAATAAGCAACGAACGCTTGGAATTCCACAGAATTAACAGTTATGAAATCAACTACATACTAGAATAATATAGGTACCTACTGAAGTAGTAGCTAGCAACTATAGCTTCGTGAGCAGCTGTAGAAACAAATATTAACAAAAACAACATATATATATATATATATATATATATATATATATATATATATATATATATATATATATATATATATATATAGAATATGTACGTAGGTCACGAAGGGTTCTATACGTTCAGAATTTATAAGTAAAATATGTTATTTTTCCATTTATATTCAATTTGAAAACATTATTACGATCATATTTTGATGTTTATCTCAAAGAACTTTTACAGGGCGATTAATGCTGTAAGTTGTAGGTAATTAAAAGATCTACAACTTTTGCATGTATACTTTTTTTTACATAACCTCGAAATTTGTGAAAAGTTTAAATAATTTTTGTCTTCTCCAAAAAAAAATTTTATTCTACGAAATTTGATAGATACCTTTTTATGTCTCAAACACACTATAATTTTTTTGATTTAATCTTTTTAAATTTATTTTGACTTAATATTGAAAAAGTACCCTAATTTTAAATCGAAAATTCTCCCTTCAAAATATCTGATTTTTGTTCGTTGAAATATCCTCTTTCTGAAGGTGTAAAAAATATACATTGATATTGTAAATTTTCTCCGAAAATGCAGATGAAATCCCCTTTAAATCCTATTTTTAATATTTAGAACAACTATTTTGGCATTTTTTGCAATCTTCAAGTTTAATATGGAATCATCACTTTTTCAAGTAAGTGTAAATTTTAATAAATAGCTCAAAATTATAAATGATGAAAAAAATTGGATTCTAGTTTTTTTCGTTTTTTTGCATTTTCTGAAATTTACCATAGTAATGTATATTTTTTTTACACCATCGGAAGTAGAAATTTTAACGAACAAAAAACCCACCGACTTTTTTTTAAAGCAGATATTTTGACAGGAGAATTTTCGATTGAAAATTAGGGTGCTTTTTTGATATCAAGTCAAAATAAGGTGAAAAATAAATTTCTTCAATCAAAAAGGGAAATTTTCAACAAATTTCGTGATTTTTTTAAGTAAAAGGAAAAAAACTTGGTTATTTGAATTTTTGACATAAATATTTTTTACAAAAAATTTGACCAATTGTATTAGTTTATGCACAGAAAAATAAAAAATAATATTAATTCTATTGGTACCTATACTGGTAATTTTGAAGTTGTGCAGTTGTAGTTTGATCGAAAACTTTTGGCATCAACTTCAAAAGTACCAGAACCAATAAAATTAATATTATATTGTATTTTTCAGTGCACTAACTAATAGAGTCGGTCCAAATATTTATTTTACACTTTTAAATGTAAAATTTGTCATCAAAATCATGGAAAACGTATTTTTTGAATGTCATATTTAAATGCTGCTACATATAATCTCTTTTTTAATTTGGCTGTCTAATATTTTCAATTTTCGAAAAAAAATTGCCCCCACCACATATACTTCAGACTTGGCCACTGCTGTGATTCGGAAACGTATGATTTTTTTTTTGGAAAAATATCCAATTTAAACTTTGGCAGATATGGACATTACAAAATTATAGTAAAGTGACAGACATTTCTATGTGAATTTAGTACAATAGCACATTATTAGTCAAAAAGCCAAACGAGATCCCGTTAATCGTTCTCCTTCAACTTTAAAGGTACCATCGATATTGAATCACCCTGTACATAAATGACAGTAAGTATATTATGTACACAGTCAGCTTGAGTTATTTAAATAAAGCTACCTATAGTAGATATATTATGCAAGTACATAGCTACATATACAAAATTACATGTAATTACTTTAATAAGCTAGTTTCGCCTCTTAATTTATTCATAATAATAATAATAATATCGCAGTAAATTATTACGTTATAGATATATATTTATAAAATGTTCTAAAAATAGCACAAAACCAGACCAAAAATAATTATTACGAACAGGGTGTTTAATTTTTCAAACTTGTCAACTTGAAAGTCTCATAAATGTGAACATAAATAGAATAAAAGTTGAAAAAAAAAACTAGAACCAATGGGTGCATTGAAAAATACACAAAATACAAATCTGAAAAGAAAACTACACCTTTCTATTTAATTTTTAAAAGTTACCACCCATTCCTAAAAAGTGGAGAGAATTACATCAATCACTGATGCTTCCAAATGGTGTCCCCCAACGTCCCGTTGTATCACTTCAAATTTCATTTCTTTTAAATCAGCCGTTTTCTAGATATATTGTAACCTTGTAACACTTTAAAAGGACCACCCGGTATATGCGCACTTAATTGGTCAGTAATCTCAAAATTGGACTTATTAGTCATTTAAAATAATAATCGGAAAAGATATTATTATGGCAAAAAGTAATTTTAATTGATAGAAACATATAATATGTATTTTTACTGAAACAGTATCACAAAATACCGAAAGATGATATTATTTTGGATTAATAATTCCTGGCGCCTAAAGATTACTCAGCATTTAATTTACAAGTTAAATCACAACGAAACAAATACCTTATTATATCAATGACAAAGATGAGACAAACGTTGTTTTAATAATTATTGTATTTGTCATTGATTATACAGGATTGATATATGTTTGATTTAAAAATACTACCATATAGAAGACGTATAATAAATAATAAAAATAGAATATAAATATTTTTTACAAAAAATTGGACCGACTTTATCAGTTGTTGCACTGAAAAATACAAAATAATTTCAATTCTATTGTTGCTGGTACTTGTGAAGTTGGTGCCAAAAGTTATCAATCTAACTGCAACTGCACAACTTCAAAATTACCAGCACCAATAGAATTAATATTATTTTATATTTTTCAGTGCAACAACTGATAAAGTCGGTCCAATTTTCGGTAAAAAATATTTATTTCACATTTTTGAGTGTAACATTAGTCATGAAAATTCAGACTTTACCATTGCGAAACTCGGCAACCGTAACTTTTTGAAAAAATGTTCAGTTCAAATGTTTCCGGATCTGGTCCCCTTTCTAATTTTCAAATCTCGAATTTTCGATTTTCGGAAAAATTTTCCCCTTCCACATAGCTGAAACACATATTTCAGACTGTAGCGCGGAAACGTATGATTATTTTTAAAAATGTCCGATTTAAACATTTCCGGATATGGAATTATCGTTAATTCTGTCGTCTTGGATTTTCAATTTTCGAGAAAAATTGCCCCCTCCACCCCCTTTTGGAGGAAGGAGATTATGGATTTGATTATTCTCAATATGGGCCATTTCTCAATTCTCCTCTTTCAAATGAAACAAAAACCGTCTAAATCGGAGTACGTTTACTACGCAAAACGCGCGAAAAGCCCCAAAAAAATAAATCTGCTTTTTTTGAAGTCGGTCAAAAATAGCTCCTTCCGCCTCAAGGTTATTCTAAAATACACCTACTTTTGCAAAGATTTGATTTTTCAGGACTTTTATAACAAAAGCCGCTAAACTAAACAATTAACAACAAATATAAATTTTCTTGATTCTCACAAAAATATCGCGATAAAAAACCAATTAACCTCATTATGTTTATATTATTATTATTATTACTACCAATTAAAGTTGCATATATGCGTGAAGGTCAACGACTTCATAAGGCGCATGGTTATACAATAAAACAATGTATTATTAAAATATTTATTACTAACTGATGAGATTAATTGAAAATAATTTTCTAGTCAAGTCAAATCAATCGAAAATATCAGCAGTGTAGTAAAAAGACAAACATAAATCGTACGCCTTTTGTTAAATTAATTATTTTTTAACTCACCTACTACCTATACAACAATGCATTTGTATGTTTGCTTTTATATGTATATTCGCGCGTTTAGCACCGATTTTGTTGAATCTGGATTCAGTGGAAAGAAGAGTGTTTCCGTATATTTTTTTTTTCAAAATCCAATACATATTAAACCTCATCGCTTTATCCAACATTCCCAGAGATATTATGGCAACATTGTACGGCGTTCTACCGTGTAATTTGCAACAGGTTCTTTTTTCTTTCTTCCTCTATAATATGTTGTACTTTATTCTTCTGCTATTTCGCAGGGTTCGCGACCGACTTTGATGCAACTACTGCAGAATATGTTTTCTAAATACAAAAAAAAATAAACAACCTTTTACACCGCAATCTCACCGCATGTATCTCGCGCTTCACGATAAAAATCTCACCCAAGTACCGTTAAAGCGGAGATATTATTTGTATATACATATATATATATATATATATATATATATATATATATATATATATATATATATATATATATATATATATATACAGGGTGGTCCGAATTATAATGGAGAAACCTTAATAGCGTATTTAGCAGATAAAAATAATTATAAAAGTTCTCTTATAGACTCTCCCAAAATGCTGCGTTACCCGAGCAAAGCTCGGTCGCCCAGATATTATCTCTAATAAAATCATAAAACATAAAAAGTCTTCTACAGCTGATGTATATCATAACCTGTTTTTTTCGAATTCCTTAAGAATTATTATTTTGAGTCCATTTCAATCTAATAAAATAGACTTTGTATATAATTTTCGTTTTTTCTTTTAAAAAGTTATCGCTCTTCTTACTATCAGAAAAAAATGATCATCAGTAGGATATTACGAAATTTGTTAACACGATTGAGATCGCAGTTTTGAAGGTATCAAGTTCAAATTTGCTACAAAAATCAATCTCTTAAATATCTCGGCCGAGTTCGTTATTGGGCAATATCGGGTAAGTAGTTTCAAAATGGGGACCGTTCAAACATTTAAAAAAATTATCAAAAAAAATAATTTTAGGTTATAGATATAATCAGTACCTACAACTTTTGTTCAAAGCAATTTTTCATAAAATGCACAGATAAAAAGATAAACATTAATAAAGAAAAATAACAAATATTGATAAAACATGAACACTCAATATAAATTTGATGTAATTCTACATTTTCTGGAGCTCTTAATGTAGACTCTGATTTAAAAAATATATAGTATATTTATTGAAAAGAAATAGGCGAAAAAAAAATTCTGCCTTGAGGTGGAACGCGAACCCTGCCTGCTTCATATTCAACAGCCAAAACAAAAACCTCTAACCGCAAGGTCGTATGACACATACGACATTTTTATGTAATAACATGTAGGTATACCAATGAAAAGGTTGTTCAAATTTCAATTCAATGAATTTTGAAAAATTTACCTTTCCGCTGACTACAGGTCATCGGGATTTTTTTTCTTGATGCGACCGGTAAAACAAAAAGTACAGGTACCGCACTCATCATATGTAAAGGTCATTGAATCGTATGTACCTTTCTCTTTATTATAATATATGTGTGAGAGTATTTTGAATTTTCCCACGATAATTAGTTTCATTTCTTATTCATTTCGTTAATTCATCACAACATTCTTAATACTGTATTTTATGTACCTAGATTATACAGTGAGAACGCGAAGATTGAAGGTTGAATCAAATTAATATTTTTTGCAAAAAATTGGACCGACATTATTAGTTGGTGCACTGAAAAATACAAAATAATATTAATTCTATTGGTGCTGTTACTTTTGAAGTTGTGCAGTTGAAGTTAGATTGATAATTTTTGGCACCAACTTCACAAGTACCAGTACCAATAGAATTAATATTATTTTATACTTTTCAGTGCACCAACTAATAACGTCGGTCCATTTTTTTCAAAAAAATATTTATTTCATACTTTTAAGTGTAACATCGATTACGAAAACCTTTGGACGTTTACTAATACCAATGAAGATAGTACTTATCCTATTATCCACGTATATTCTTTGTTTGTACTTGTTATTATTGAGATCTGAAAACATCGCTGCGGAAATACGCATAAGTATTTTAGATGTTACCATTTTACCACCGCTGTAACTCGAAAACTGTAACTCTTCAGGAAAACATGTTCATTATAAATATTGCTACAAATAATTAGGTCTTTCATGTAGTACCCACAGATTTTCAATTTTCGAAAGAAATCCCCCTCTCCACATAGCAAAAATACACATACTTGAATTTAACATGGCTCTAACTCGAAGACCGTAACTGTTTTCAAAAAATGTTCAATTTAAACATTTTCGGTTATTGTCCTATCTTTAATTATACCATCTCAGATTTTCGATTTTCGAGAAAATATGCCTCCTCCACCCCCTTTGGGGGCAGTTTCTGGAGAGAAGGAGATTTCGGATCTACGTTTTTATGAAAATGGGATCATTTCTCAAGCCTGCTCTTTCAAATGAATCAAAAATCATCAAAATCAGAGTACGGTTACTATATAAAACGGGCGCACGAACAAAAAAAGCAGTTGACAGTCGAATTGTTTATCTCCTCCGTTCGGGGTTCGTCAATCAAAAAACTCTTGTCTATAATTATTTTTTCTATTCACTGTTATTTTAATAACCAACATACAGATGAAATTGTATATCCCTCTCAAGTTTTTCGATGTCGGTCAAAAAATATTGAAAAAAAAACATCATCAACATTTGGGTGAGCACGTGTCTTTTGTATCGTTTTTCTGGTAAGTACCAACAAATAATAAAAATGCAGCAAACCAAATCAAACAAAAACAGAGAATGTATTAAGGAAACTGTACTTAATTAAGTGTATATATATATGTAGGGTATAGCAGTAAAGCAGGTGTTACACGCAACGAGATTAAATTATTGGATTCTGCTTCGCTGGTACGTACGTAAATACCATAAATAATAGTGTAGTAGACTCTGAATGTAACTGTATACTTCAGATTTCTATGTGTACAGGGTGTTCTTGAATATCAGTAAGTAGTATACAGGGTGGTCCGAATTATAATGGAGAAACATTAACAGCGTATTCACCAGATAAAAATAGTTAAACAAGTTCATATAAACTTGACTCCAAAAACGATTCGTTTTGGACATACGGGGTGTTGAAATATTGCGAAAAAAAATCTTTTTTATTATTTTTAAAGAAACTCTTCTAGATTTTGATTTCAAACTTAGTAGGTATTATCACCACTTAAAAACAAATTTATAGCACGATTAAACACTTGTTTTAGTTTTACCAGTGGCGTTCGTGAGACCGTTTTAATTATTTTATATAATAAAAAAAATGTACGCCAATGGTTTAACGCAATTTTGTTAAAAAAATTAGATATATTGATCAATTCTAAACAAAAATGGTTTCTGTGCACCTAATATCTTAGGTTTTCAAATGTGATGTAACTAAAAACGAATTGAAATAGCGCGAATTATCTTAATTTAATTTGCAAACCTCAGATATAAGGTGTACATGCAAACAAAAACTATTTTTTTCTCGATAACGGTTTGTTTTAGCGAAAAGACTAAAGAGAACATTTTTGTTTAAAATTGATCAATATATCTAAATTTATTAACACTATTGCTATAAACCATTGACGTGCATTTTTTTATTATTTAAATTTTTTTTTCCTGGAGAACGGTTCGTTTTAGCGAAAAGACTGAAGAGACCATTTTTGTTTAGAATTGATCATTATATCTAAATTTATTAACAGAATTGCGATAAACCATTGGCGTACATTTTTTTATTATTTAAAATAATTAAAAACGGTCACACGAACGCCACTGGTAAAACAAAAACAAGTGTTTATCATGCTATAAATTTGTTTTTAAGTGGCAATAATCCTACTAAGTTTGAAAGCAAAATCTAGAAGAATTTCTTTCAAAATAAGAAAAACCGATTTTTTTGGCAATATTTCAACACCCCGTATCTATTAATATACATATTACACAAAAAAACATTCTTGTTTATCATTTACTTGAACTAACCAATTAGTTAAATTTAGGTAATAAAAGAAAATGAGTAAATTCAATTCAATTTCGAATTTGTCCATAAAATTTCAAGTGTACATATAGTGAGTTCATTTTGCTTTTTAAAGTGGATATTATAAATATATTATATATATATATATATATATATATATATATATATATATATATATATATATATATATACATCTCGGTATCATTCTGGCGTCCTTTCAAAAAACAGTAATGAAGCGTCCTTGCCGTATATATTTCACTTCGCCATCAATGTGAGCTCCGTTCATTCTTAAGCCGTTTGGGCGTCCAATGTATATAATAATTTCAATCTTACAAACAATAGAGCGTCCATACGATGTATATTTATTTCATTTACCGTAAATACAGCGTCCGGCGCTATTGCCAAATGTGCAGTGGAATGGGATGATGAAATGTGATTTTAAATATATTTCTCGTATTTTGAAACTACCAGCGACTGCCTAGCATTGGTTGTTTCTCCGAATAGTATTTCATCTGACTTTTTGTTCCTTAAACTTTATTATAATTACTCAATTGTCATATATTCTATAATTCAATTTATACAAAATGGAATTGTAGATGCTAATGATTTTAAAATGTAAAGTAATTTTCATTTTTGTCATTATTTATGTCTCCAACATCAAATAGAAATAGAAATATTTATTTCATGTAAACAATTAGGCATGTATACTTTTGTCCTGGATAGTGATATAGATCACACCAAATAAAATAAATTAAAATACGCTTCAGATGAAGACATAATAAACATACAAGTGACAAAGTACATATAACTTAATTCAAGACAAGGATTATGAACATGTTAAAAAAAGAAAATAATAGTAATAACAATCTAGAAAAAAGGGTAAAAAAGGATTACCTACATAAATGTACTTACAACATGTTCCAGATAATCATCTAAGAAGTTAAAACGATGTTGTGTTAAATATTTACGGATCTTAATTTTGAGTGATGCACAAGACATATTATTATCTTTGAATATTTTGGCAGAGCATTATTCAATTTCATGCCCAGAAATTTATAGGAATTATGGGTCTATGTCTGAATAATGGAGGACAGATATAGTTTTTTTTCTCTTGTATTATAAGAGTAAACATAATTGTGCTGGATTCTTTGGCATGTTTTTTATATGAAGCAGGCACTGCAAAATGCAGCAACATGGTAATTGCAGGATGTTCAATTTTTCTAACAATGGCTCACAGTGATCATCATATTTGCTGGATGTTATTATTCGAATGATTTTTTTTGCGCAATGCATATTTTGGGGCTGTGACATGAGTTTCTCCAGATTATCAAGGCATACGGTCACTATTATGCTATGAAACATAACAAAATATGCCATTCTTAGATAATCTTTATCTACATTCAGCTTCAGTTACCTGAGAGTATTTCTGTTTTTATAGATAGGTATAACTTGAGAGTATCTGGAAAAATACATGTACTCATACGAAGATTAAATAGATTCGGTAAAGAAATCACTACATTTTTATTTATCTGCGGCTCTAGAATTTTTCAGTTTATGAACAATGTTCAATATTTCTGATTAACTTGTTGGATGTATGTAAGAAGTCAAATGGTTTATTGCTATTTTTTGCATGCAAGAATCGAAGGGATTTGCAATATAGTTCGCAGAATTTTGCACTAAATTGTTTATGCAATGTTCAAAAGAGTTGGCAAAGTCCTCAGCGGATAAATTGCTCTCATTCCTTAGGTTATTAGTTTTACCTAAATTTGTATTTAATATTCCCCAGACCGACTTTTGCTCATTTTTGATTCAGATATTATCTTATTATTAAACTCCACTTTTTCGATTTGTTAATGTTAAGTAAATCGAAGCTATCGAGCGTCCTGGTCACTTCGGCAATAGTATGAACCTGGGTTAGTTGTGACTTAAGATTTTTAATATCAGGAGAATTGTCTCGTCCTTGAAGCTAGCAGAGCAAAGTGAGCGGAATTAAAATTACAAATTTGGTGCTTGCAGAGCTAATTAATTGCTAATTAACTGCTGTATACCGAAATGAATTGCTCTTATAGTTTTTTTTAATGGCTGCTTTGCTAGCTGTAAATCTAACGCTTACAGAGCAACATTTAAAAATATTTTTTTGAGTACTTATTTTTTTGTGTTTATAAGGCTAATTAAGTTCTAATTAAATGCTTTATTCAGAAATTAATTACTCATATGGTTTTTGGAAAATGGCTGCTTTGCTTTAAAAAATCAACTTTTCCGAGAAAATTTTATTTGGTGCTTGTAGACCAAATAAAGTGCTAATTAATTGCTGTATTCCGAAATTAATTGGTCTTACATTTTTTTAATGGCTGCTTTGCTAGCTTTAGATCTAAAGCTAGCTGAGCAATCTTTAAAAATATTCACTGAGAACTTCTTTTTTAGTGCTTAAGGTCTAATTAAGTGCTGTATTCCGACATTAATTGCTCTTATGGTTCTTAGGAAAATGTATGCTTTGTTTTTAAAAAATATGTTTTTCTAGAAAATTGTGGTTGATGCTTGTAGTGCTAATTATTTGCTTTATTCCGAAATTAATTGCTCTTATAGTTTTTTCTAAATAGCTGCTTTGCTAGCTTTAGATCTAAGTCTAACAGAGCAGCCTTTAAAAATCAACTTTTCAAGAACGTCTTTTAGTGTTTATAGGGCTAATTAAGTGCTGTATTCCAAACTCAATTGTTCTTAAAGTTTTCGGAAAATGACTGATTTGCTTCAAGAAACACTTTTTAGACAAATACTTTTTTCGTGCTTGTAGAGCTAATTAATTGCTAATTAAATGCTGCATTCCGAAATTATCGGCTCTTATAGTTTTTAGAAAATGGCAGAGATTGTCGCTATCAGAGCAAAAACATATAATCTATACACCCGATATATAAACTATATCGGTAAGCATTATTTGAGGTATTTTTTATAAAAAATCAATAAAATATACATATTTCCTATGTTATTTAATCAAGTGCTGTATTCCGAAATTAATTTCTATAATTTCTATAATATTTCGGCCAATACAATTATATTCGTAAGAAAAGTACTTACCGACTTGGTTAGTAATGAACTTATCCACCGGCAAACCTATCTTACAGTCATAGGAACATATACGGTTAGCAATCGAAAACCGTCTGGTCCTACAAAAATTAAGTTTTATCCCTTAGCTTTTTAGTATCAGAATTGTACATTTCTTCATTGGGAGAGATAATAAATTCAAAACCATTAAAATCTCAATTTTAAAGTGGAATTAAAAATGGATTACATAAAATTAAGTACTTTCAAGTTGCCCGGTGTACCTTTAAAGCTATAAATATCCCCACAATAGATAAATTGACATTTTTATTTGTCTTAAAAGAACGTTCTCTCTCAAAAAAATATTAGAGCAATTAATTTCGGAGTACCGCACTTAATAAGCCCTACAATCGCTAAAACAAAAGTTATGAAAAATTATGATTTTCAAAGGTTACTCTGCTAGCTTTAGATCTAAAGCTAGCAAAGCAGCAATTTTTTTAATATCAGAGCAATTAATTTCGGAATACAGCAGTTAATTAGCACTTAATTAGCTCTACAAGGACCAAATAAGATTATCCCGAAATAATAGATTTTTAAAAGCAACCATTTTCCGAAAAACTATAAATAAGAATAAATAATTTCGGAATACAGCACTTAATTAACAATTAATTAAGCCTAAAAGCACTATAAAAGAAGTTCTAAAAAAGTAAGTTTTCAAAGGTTGCTGTGCTAGCTTTAGTCTAAAGCTAGCAAAGCAGCCATTTTCAAAAAAAAAAAACTATAAGAGCAATTAATTTCGGAACACAGCATTTAATTAGCTCTACAACAAATTTGTATTTTTGATTCTACTCACTTTGCTCAGCCAGCTTTAGGGACGTAGAAATCTCAACATTTTAAAGTTATTTTCAGGGATACATAACTTTTTTATGGAAAACGAGATGTTTAAAGATCTGACAGAGTAAACTAAATGAGCAGCTTTTGTTTCTGGATCTAAATGGCATATATTTCAGATCATTTCATCTAATGCAGCTGTGAAACCTGATAGATTTTTTTGACATTGGTCGACACATGATAAAATTTCCTTTATGGTCGGGCAAGTGCGGCTCTATGACTTCAAGAATGAAAATGTTATCATCTAAATTTGTGAACAGATTATCGACTCTAGTTTCTCTAGATTTAGTTATCCGCTGGTGTCAACAAAAACTTTTTCTAGCATATCATGTGATAAAAAATATGTTTGCATTCAGTTAATTTATTGTCACTGGTTTTAAGTCTTAAAGCTATAATTGAAAGTCACCGACAGCCTGTACCTTATTATTGGAGTTTTTTTCTGATAATATTCTGTGCAGATAATATTAAAAAAAATTACTATCACCATCCGGTGATCTGTAGGCACAACAAAAACTAATTTTCATATATTTAAGCTGTGTTAATTCTGCATCTATCTTCGCGCAAAGATCTTTTACACAAATGTTATGGAAATCTAAATTGGTCTTAGTATAAATGCCACCATGAATACAAATTTGTCGAATATGACTTATTAGTCTATATCCTCGCGGAATACGATACGATAGAGTTTATGTCCTCCAATTTAAATGAAACGTCTGTCAGTTACGTCAATATTGTTCGTATTGTTAGTTCACTTTGTTCCCAATATATTGAATAATGATTTAAAAAAAAATTAAATATATAGTATAAATAAAAAAAATTCAAAGAATGATTTTTATCTAGAGCGATTTTTTCTTCTATAGATTCGAATGGCACCAGGTTTATCCACATGATCACAAACGAATAATTTATAAGTGCTTCGAATATATATCAGAAGAACCTATATGAGTGTAAAAGTCATTGAAATGAAATTCATGTGTTTCGATGTTGTCAGATTGCCGGACGCCCAATACGCGATGGAATGAAAGTTAACGTATTCAAAATGAATATTTTAGCGCCGCGCTGCGCCAGATATATCGAACTAATTATATTCGAATATCAATCAAAAATCTTTTGGGACGTGCATGGAGCGTCCTTCCAATTTTTGTTCCATCGGTTAAGATGATCATCTTGACCAGAATTACACTGATGTGTAATAGAGCGTCCGTATACGGACGCTCAATTACCACGGACGCTCTATTAAATGCAATTCGTCAATGTACGGACGCTCTATTGATAGGAAGATATATATATATATATATATACATATATATATATATATATATATATATATATATATATATATATATATATATATATCAGTATATATCAGTATATATATATATATATATCATCAATATATATCATCAATTCAAAATGTAATTTTTTTTTGTTGCAAAAAGTAGCAGCAACTTTTCAAACGATCGAAATTAGCATTTAAACGATTCGCGAGATCCTGAGAGATGATGTTCATTTACAGTTCCATCGTAGCAGTAAATGAAATTGGAATGAAATCACCCTGAATCAAAATCAAATGTAAAAAAAAAGAAAACAGCGAAAAACAAGCAAAAGATCCGCCAAGTGAGATATAGTCCACGAGCTGGAGAGAATTTGAGTTAATTTACTTTAATATTAAGTTTATTTGCGAACGCAAACAAATTAGGTAGTCAAAAAGTGATGTTTACGATCTGACCAGGTCAATTAGGCAAAATAATATTAATTATCCTATTGGTGGTATTTTGTTGTTGTTGGCGCCAAAAGTTTTCAATCTAACTACAACTGCACATCTTCAAAATTACCTACTAGTAGGTACCCATAAAATTCAATGTTATTTTGCATTTTTCAGTGCACCAAATAATTGTCGATCCAATTTTTTGTAAAAAATCTTTCAACAATAATATACAGTATAAGGCTGGAGTTATCATCGATCTGATTATTGAGGAGATTACCCGAATATTTACGTTTATTAAAATAATTAATAACGCAAGAAAATTCCTTTCTTTTTGGTATATTTAAGATTTTCAAATAATGATTGAATCGAAGTAAAATTTCAAGTTTTAAACTGGTAGGCTGTTACTTCTTAAAGCAACAATTAGAGCGGCGTTGCTAAGGAAACCTTTAAAGTAATCAAATATCTGTCAATTTAATAATGTGATTTGATTTAAAAATAATTGCCAACTTAGTGGTTTGTGATACTTTGTCACCTATCAAAAGAGATTCACAGAAAAAATAATATTTATTAGGGTAGACAAAAAAAAACTAAACCAGACCTTTGACCATTAAATAATAATCTCCCTGAAGAAGTTTCATGAACGGCTTGATGATTTGTTGTTACAGGTACATATATATGTATTTATATATGTGATGGTTTTTACGCTGTCCAAGCGCATTCGCCTTATTAAAATTCTTAACGAGCTTCTACAGGTATTCTACATTATGTATATTTATATCTATATATATAGTTATAGCAACGTTGTCAATTTTTACACATTTTCAATGTAGATAGGTACTTACATAAATGTAATATATTATAATGTGTCTACTTCCATGACGGAATAATATTTTTATTTTTCTATGAACGTTCGTTTCGCATGCCTAACGTGTTCTAATTCTGACGATTCATTTAAACGAGGAGTGTTTGATGAGAAATGGTCTTCGTATAGTTTTTTTTTTTGTTGTCTAAATCCAATATAGAATGAAAAACATGTTTGTACTAATTTCGAATGCGCATGGTATAGGTACCAAAAGAAGATAAAGAAGAATCCAGAAACCACCCACGAAATGATTCGCAGCAGTCCTGTCCCATGTTCGGCGAATAGCTTCGAAAGACAACAACAAAAAAAGCGCAGAGTGCTTTTATACGAATACCCATTGTTGGGCTATAAATTCTACAGAACCTATTCTACCTACTAAAAATTTCGCATTTTTAATTAACCACTTTTTATTATCATCATGCCAGCTTCGTAAATTCCAATTGTCATTAGAATTTTTGTATATAAACATTCCCGAAAAGCATTCTTAGTGTCTGTTTGGCTTTTTTCGCCCCTCAGTTCAGTTCTTTGAAAGACAACACGAATGAATGACATGTTTTTTTGAAATCACTTTCTAATGGTACATTTCGACCAATATAACTTGGTATTCGAGAATACATAATATAGGTTTCTAATCGTTGATTCAAATAAGCATCTACTGATCTGAAAACACAAATAACATAACCGTGAATACTTGGAACAGAATTTGGGTTATATTTTTGTATCTCTATTAGGATCTATTCACTGTAAAATAACTATTTGCAAATATTTCTAATTCACCTTGTATGTTACAGGTATTCTTTTGTGAAAAGCAAAAATTAAATGCCCAACATGGAGGAGATTTGAAGAGAATTAAAAAAAACGCCTGTATACTGTTTACGTGTCTTGAATGTCATTATTAGTCAAGGACTGGAAGAAATAGGAAAAACTAAGCGTGGAAAAGCATCCTAGCTGTGAGATTACGTTATTTACATATTAATGAAAGAAGCAATAAATAACAACATTTATATAAATTGCAAATAAATAAGTTAATTAATAGACTAGTTAATTAATAAAAAAATAGTAGAAAGTTCAAAAATGAGCTATAATGTCTGGAATATAAATCGTGAGAGAAAAAAATGGATCTATTCATTTATTAAAGATTTTAAAGAACATTTTTGTCTGACAGGTCAAACAATAGACTGGAATGGAAATTGTTAAATTAAAATTCAACGTAAGTAACTGAATATTTGAGATACCTAAATTCAAGTAAAGACATTAATGGGGAGACTGTACAAATAGAAAATAAATAATTAAAGACTAATTATTTAGATGGAAGAAATATTGGCGAATGAAAATTCGTATAAATAAACGTATTTATATTAAAACTCACTTTTCTGAAATCAGTTCCAAACAACCGTGTCTAGCTTTGTAGACATTTGTTTTGGTTGTAGTTTGATCTAGAACGTCTGAAAAACAACCTCCAGCACTGGATTTGCACATGTAACCAGTTGTAACGCATGATGGTAGATTACAGAAACATCGAACGTAATCTGAAACAAACAAAAAAATCAACATCAAATATACATTAAAAAAAAAACAAATATGACAAGTGAAAAAAAAAATTAAAAATACAATAGTACTTTTGAAGTTGTGCAGTTGCAGTTTTGAACTTGATATCTTTAAAAATGATGATTCTTGGTGTTGCAGTCATTTGATAAATAAAAATATTTCAGTCATGCCGAGCTTTCGAGAATGTTTGTTCTCTTCTTCAGGGCAAAATCAACAAACCTGTGAAAACGAATGAGCCCGCGGTCGTCAAACCAGACAGACAAATTTTACTCATAATAAAAGGTGTACCTGTGACATTTGTGAGACAGTTTACATTTGACCCAGTATCTAGTATCGATATAGAAATTTTACTGTGATACCAACCAACCTCCATCTTGGATATACAAATATATATATACATACCGGTCAAGTAAAAAGTACCGGAATGCTTGAATATTTTCAAAATCGCTTCAGTTGAAAGCACGAAATTTCGTATTCGCAAATTTTGGAGCATGCGGAATTGAACTATGATATCGACATTGGTGCCAGATCTACCACTTTTTCGCCAGAAGTAGTTATTTTGTCTTCTCAAATAGAATACCCAATTTATTTTTATTGCATTGAATTGAGCGTATTAAATTTAGTAAGAAACCAAAATTTCATAATTTTATCTTTATTTTATTTTATACTTGCTGAAAGATGACAATAACCGCATAAGTTGCACTTATAAAATTTGGTATTCGAGGATTTCTGGGCACGCAGAATTTAAAAAAATTATCGGCACTGTTGCCAGATTTACCAATTTTTCTGCGAGTTTCCGATAAGTTTAATGCTCATTTTAAATTGGATATTTATCTCAGAATGTTTCTAATTGGTTATATTGTAAACTGAATTTTGAAAATGTGGGCCTCAGACATTTTGGATGCCCATGTCATAACAATAACATAAATGAGGCCGAAAATGCGTTGTTGTCATATTTCAGCAACTAGAAGAGTTAAAATATTGAAAATTTGGGACCATACTAAATTTGATATGCCCAATTCAATACGATAAAAATAAATGGGGTATTCTATTCGAGAAAACCAAATAACTACTTCTGCCGCAAAAAAGGTAAACCAAATTTTATGCTGAAGCGGTTTTGAAAGAAAATATATCCAAGCATTCCGGTACTATTTACTAACCCTGTATATCGTCTATATGTAAATGTTTTGCATAATATATTATGAATCGCTATAATATCTTTTTGTATGTGTCCATCTTTCTCATTCTTATGCCGACAGACCGATTTAATAGAGCCGCAAAGATATGTGTTGTGAGTGATAAAAAATGCTTCTGTTCTCTGCACTGTCGCTCAATCAAGGTTGACGAACTCTTTGGTTTAAAATAATAATAATAATAATAATCATAGTAATTGTTATTCAAGACTAGCTGAAGACAATAACAAGTAATTATTTATTCCCTATCATTGTTGATAATAATATATTATGTTTGTTTATGTATGAAAAGAATGTATCATATTTTTGACCGACAATTATTTTGTTTGATCTATATAAAGTTTAATTAAAATATCATATGAGATAAATAATATTAGTTTGTTAAGTATGAAATGAAAAAAAAATCATCAAAATCGGAGCACATTAACTATGCAAAAGGCGCGAACAAACATAAGAAAAGCATATATAAGGTCGAATTGAGAAACCTCCTCCTTTTTGAAGTCGGTCAAAAAGTACAAAATAATATTAATTCAATTGGTGCTGGTACTTTTGAAGTTGGTGCCAAAATGTTTCAATCTACCTACAACTGCACAACTTCAAAAGTACCAGAACCAATAGAATTAATATTATTTTGTAATTTTATTTATACAGTAATAGGATCCCCATGGGCACCCTTTAGGTATGGAACCATAAAAATCAGACAATGAAATTATTGTATACCTCATCCATGTGAAAGCCGATCAAAGATACCAGTTTTGACAACAATTATGAAAAACAAAAGCCAATTTGACCATTTTTTATTAACTTCAAATGATGGGGTTCCCGACATGGTAGTTTCGAAATCTCAGTTGTTATATATAGGTAGTAGACACAAAACATAATTATATAATATACATAAATGTAGCTAACATCTGTCGGCATAGAATCAGAAAACACAATACTATGAATAAATGACACGAATTATAAGACGAGAATTCCAGGACAAATCTCTATATATGTTATACGTAATTGCCATAGAAAATTATACATTTACAAGTCTACCAAAACCCAGAATAGAGAACCGAACAGAGAACTTCTTTTTTTCTTCATGGTAATTACATGTAAATTATAGATCCGGAATCCAAAATAGAGATGATGATATACATGCGAAGAAAAAGAAGAAGAAGTCAATTTCTGGAACTCTTATCATGAAAGGTTTTCGAGAAAAATAATAATTGAACTCGTTGGCATGTCGTATGGAAAATTTCAAGTTCCCCTAGAAAATTTTAAGACCAAAAAATAACATTAAGGAGTTTAATAAAACCTTAAAATAAACGTTACAAATTATCTATTTGAAGTACGTACATTTTTTGACCGACTTCCCAAATGGTGGTGCCTACAACAATAAACTACAACGGCACAACTTCAATAGTACCAGCACCAAGAAAATTAATATTATTTTGTATTTTTTGGTGCACCAACTAATAAAGTCGGTCCAATTATTTGTAAGAAATATTTATTTTGTAGTTTTTAGTGCACCAACTAATAAAGTCGGTCCAATTTTTTGTAAGAAATATTTATTTTGTATTGTTCAGTGCACCAACTAATAAAGTCGGTGCAATTTTTTTGTAAGAAATATTTATTTTGTATTTCTCAGTGCACCAACTAATAAAGTCGGTCCAATTTTTTGTAAGAAAATATTTATTTATGGATTTAACGTTCTGCTAACTTATATTTTGTTAAGATTTACTATTTTGGGGTATTTTTTTAGTTTAGTTTATACGTCTAAGTTTCAATTAGATCATCGAGTTGACTTAAGTATCATATAAAATGGCTGCCAATAAGAAAAATATAAAAATATATTACTAAATGCGTTTCGTTGTCCAATGGCCGGTGCTAAAAATAGAAAACTCAAAGTACATGCAAAAATATTGCCTGAAAAAAACACTTCGCCTGTATAATAAGTTCACAACATGGTGGTCGAAACAGAAAGTAATAACAAGCATTAAAAATGTCATTTCTAAATTGGCTTTGAAGATTTGAATGCGAAAAAAATTCACAAAAACATATCTACTTATGGAATGGAATGCTTTTATTAAGTACTTGAGATGATGAAGTAAGCATATATGCATGATTTAAGTGGCAATTGGTCATATATACAGTGTGTTTAATTAAATCCGCACTAAAAGAAATTTCTTATAGAAATGAACCTAACGAAATGGTGACCGGTCAAACATTTAAAAAAAAATCACAAAAAGTAACCATTGACTAAATATTTTTAAACTATAGATATTATTTGTACTACAACTTTTATTTGAAGTATTTTCTCCTAAACTTTATAGATAAAAAAATAAAAATTAATAACCAAAAATTATTTTTAATATTGTCAACAACATGGAAACTCAATATGAAATAAGTAATAATTGTATCATAGGGTTGGTTATTTAGATCTTGGTTTTGAAAATTTTATTAAAAAAAGAATATTTATAAGAAATTAGAGTAAAAAAAATATTCACTAACGCGGATTCGAACCCAGATCCCGCGCGTATCGCCCAGCTACCCAAGCCGATGAGCCATCCTAACATTGGTAATAAAAATCTGAATCACAGATCATCAATGTAAATTGAACATAGTGGTGTTAAAAATCTATTTGTTGAAGAAAGCGATAGTTTACTCCAGATTTATAGAGAATCAAACGATACACAATTACCTATTTTATTGATGTAGTTTGAAAATGAATTATGAGAAATTTACCTTTCCGCTGACTACAGGCCATCGGGATTTTTTTATTTTATTAGGTAAATTTCTTATAGAAATATACCTATTGCGATCGTTCACACTTTTGAATTTCGAAAAAATTGCAACGGCATGTTGTTATATGTCTATAAGTTAGTCCAAAAAAACATTTGGTTCAAAAGTTTATATATACCTATGTATATATATATATATATATATATATATATATATATATATATATATATATATATATATATATATATATATATATATATATATATATATATATATATATATGGGATATTACGAAATTTGTTAACACGATAGAGGTCGCAGTTTTGAAGGTATCAAGTTCAAATTTGCTACAAAAATCAATCTCCAAAATATCTCGGTCGAGTTCGTTATTGGGCAATATCGGGTAAGTAGCTTCAAAATGGCGACCATTCAAACATTTAAAAAAATTATCAAAAAAGAGCAGTAGTGTAAATATTATTAAAAATAATTTTAGGTTATAGATATAATCAGTACCTACAACTTTTGTTCAAAGCAATTTTTCATAAAATACACAGGTAAAAAAATAAAAATTAATAAAGAAAAATAACAAATATTGATAAAACATGAACACTCTATATAAATTTGATGTAATTGTACATTTTCTGGAGATCTTGATATAGTCCCTGATTAAAAAAATATATAGTATATTTCTTGAAAAGAAATAGGCGAAAAAAAAAATCTGCCTTGAAGTGGACTCGAACCCTGTCTGCTTTATATTCAACAGCCAAAACAAAAACCTCTAACCGCAGGCTATGACACATACGACAATTATCTGTAATAACATGTAGGTATAACAATGAAAAGGTTGTTAAAATTTCAATTCAATGAATTTTGAAAAATTCACCTTTCCGCTGACTACAGGCCATCGGGATTTTTATATATTTATTATATACCCAAAAAGATAAAAATTATCAGATAGAACATTTTTGTTTTCGTATACAAGGCTTGTTGGAAAAAATATAAATTTTGCTCAAGAGTGATTGTACAGGGTGGGTAAATTTTGGTGCTTTTATAAGGAAACTTGGTAACTATTAGAAATAGAAAAAAATTCGATATTTTTTAGCCGTAAACTAGGGATTGTTTTTTTTTGAATTATAACCTAAAATTCTATTTTGTTTCGACATATTTGATGAATACCTGAAAATTGCCAAATCCCTGTTACAGATAATGTAAGTTGATGCCAAAAGGACTTCTAATTTCCTTAAAAAAAATTAACTGAAAATCATTCCAGCGTCAATTACTGAATAAACCTTATGACGAATTTTTCAGTGCATCAAATAATAATAAAGTCGGTACCATTTTTTTTTATATTTATAGTACATTATTTTTTGGTTTAAATGGTGAGCAACCTTTCAAAGTGAACACGCAACTCTGGCCTCACCCAATTGGAGGTAAGTGTATATAAATATGATTAAATCAACTATATTCTGAAACATTAATTATTTATTCAAATATACATATATTTTATATGTATATAAAAACAATCAACAAAAAATAACATGAGTTTCTTTCATCATTAGCTATTTGCTGAATGATTCTTTACTACTTTTATCAAAGACCTCACCTTTTCAGTGATGTCATAAGTTTATATATTATACCTATGTGTCTTTGAAGCTCCGAATCAAATGAGTTTTTTTTTGTAATTTCAACTCTCCAAATGGATATATTTTATTATATATATATATATATATATATATATATATACGCATTTATATAAATATACAAAGTGAAAAAATCCTTTCACTTTGTGTATAATATAAATAAAACTATCCAGAAATAGAAATGATGTAAAAATATTTGACATTTTGTTGTTATATTATTATCATGTTAGGATACAGGGTGACATGTGAGAAACGAACCAAACTTCAGAAAATTGCGAAATAAATATTTTTTTATAAAATATATAAGCAACTGTATTATTTGGTAAAATGAAAAAATACAAAATTATTTGCGAACAAATTTTCTCGAAAGTCAAAAATTCGAGATGGCATAATTGAATATAATAAAATATCCGGAAACGTTTAAATTTCAACTTTTTTTCAAAAGAGCTACGGTTTTCGAGTTTCAGCGTTGTTGAAATTTTAAATATTTGTATTTATTTTCGCTATGTGGAAGAGGCAATTTCATTCGAAAATTGAAAATCTGAGAATGGCTCCTTAATGACCAGATAACGATTTTCAGATCAGATGGTGCACTGAAAAATAAAAAATAATATTAATTCTACCTATTGGTTCTGGTACTTTTGAAATTGGTGCCAAAAGTTTTCAATCAAACTGCAACTGCACAACTTCAAAAGTACCAGCACCAATATAATTAATATTATTTTGTATTTTTCAGTACACCATATTTTTGTAAAAAATATATTCAGAGCATGAACTAATAAAGTCGATCCTATTTTTTTAAACTGCAAAATATATTTATTCCCACAATTTTCTCAAAGAACTCCGCATCTCTGACTTGATAATATGATATAAACCAAATTCAACTTGTCATTATACCTTATTATGTCTCCAAAAACCCACAATGCAGAAAATGGAACCGAAAAAAAACTACGATAATGATACCCTTTTGGTATCCGGTATTTGTGTTTACCTTCTACATTCTATTATAAATACGTATACCTGGAAACCCCAAAGAAAGGAACAAAATTCTCTCCATATAATCACCGAAAATTAGATGGTGGGCAGAAAATGCATGAGACTCTCGTAAAGAGGAGTTATTATTAGAGCTTTGTTCCACAAGTCTTAGCATAAAATAGTTTCGTACTCAGTGAGGATTCTGCGCAGTTGCCTAAACGAGTTACAACTCAAATTGTCAGACAATCAAAAAAAGGAGCAGGCATACAATTCGGTTTTACCTATGTTTGCTTTTTGACCGACGAACCCCGAACGGAGAAGGTATACAATTCGACTGTCTGCTTTTTTTTGGTTCGTGCGCGCTTTTTATATAGTAATCGTAGGTACTCCGATTTTGATTTTTGATTTATTTGGAAGAGGCTACTTGATAAATGGTCCTATATTCATAAAAATGCAAATCCGACATCTCCTTCCCTCGAAAATCGAAAATCCGAGATGACAGAATTAAAGATACTAAAATATCCGGAAATGTTTAAATTGAACATTTTTTCAAAAGAGCTACGATTTTGGAGTTTCTGCGATGTTAAAATTTGAAATTTGTGTATTTTTGCTATGTGGAGAGGCAATTTCTTTCCAAAATTGAAAATCTAAGAATGGAAAATTAATGACCATATTATTTGTAGCAACATTTATATTGAGCATTTTTTCCATATAGTTACGGTTTTCGAGTTAAAAGAGTGGCAAAGTTTATAATATGCGTATTTCCACGACGATGTTCTTAGATATCTGAATAATAGCAAATACCAGCAATGTATAATGGTGAACGTTCAACGATTTTCTTGACTAATGTTACACTCAAAAGTGTGAAATAAATATTTTTTACAAAAAAAAAATGAACCGACATTATCAGTTGGTGCAGTGAAAAGTACCAAAATAATATTAATTCTATTGGTGCTGGAATTAAATATTATTTTGTATTTTTCAGTGCACCAAGTAAAAAAGTCGGTCCAATTTTTTGTAAGAAATATTTATTCTGTTTATTTTCACAGAGCCAAACTATCAAAACAGCTGTTAAAATTCGTCAAAAGTCATTATCTGACACACATGCGCATATTGGAGGCGATTTGCAAACTGTTGGAACAAAGTCCTTTCTACCCTTATTATTCCTCATTATATACCCAGGTATATCATCTTTCGTCATCCGAAAATAGCTCCGCCTCCTTCTTCGTACGCTTCCTTTCTCCAACATGGTGTATTTAACCTCACTCCCAAGAAATGGTTCCCAAAAAAAATAAAAAAAATCGCCGCTCTGAACAATGTGGGTAATAATAATATAAAAAGGTTTGAAGACCAGAAAAAATGTAATCAAATACCTCTCCTTTTTTTCATTTCGTCTCTAAACCATTATATACATAGCGCATTGTTATTAAGTAATTATGGATTGATCTTGCGGTTGATTTTGCTTTTCTGTCTCTGTCTTTTATTCTATAAACAAAAACGAAAGAAGAGAGAGAGAGAGAGAGTCAGAGTCAGTCTATGGTCTAATTACGTTTAACGATGCAGCTGAAGGCTAGCAAGCCGCTAAGAAATTGAGAAGAAGAAGACGAAGAAGAAGAACCACTCTGAACTGAACGCAGCGGGACTTGGACTCTATCTTCCTCTTCTTCAAAACAGGTATGTTACCAGTGGTGTAGCTCACATTAAATCAAAAGGTACAAAGAAATATCCTATGATGAATATTACAAGTGTCTTATAAATCCATCCTTCTTCTTCTCTGATTCTCCGCGGTTAATTTTTCCAAATCCTGCAACGGATTTTGATGCGGGTTTTATTATCATTTAGAGAATATTTTGCAAATGGTTTACATGGATGTACTACTCAATGCAAATAGTTGCAGTAGAAAACTGAATAATTAAATTGGCCAAGAGAAAATACTGGAAATACCTTTCAGGTTTCTGAGATGACCGCTAGGGGGCGAAATGAGTATCTTGGATTGAAAAATGTTGTGTTTCTCGAAATTTAACCGTACTAAGGTAATAAAAAATGTATGTTAAGATAGATG
Organism: Crioceris asparagi; assembly: GCA_958507055.1. Taxonomy (NCBI): domain Eukaryota; kingdom Metazoa; phylum Arthropoda; class Insecta; order Coleoptera; family Chrysomelidae; genus Crioceris; species Crioceris asparagi. The sequence continues at coordinate 896,005 of OY293832.1, forward strand.
GATACATAGATTTCTTTATTTCAAGTTTTACAATGTACAAAAGACGTCACAGCTGTTGAACGGAGTTTAGCACACTAGAAGTCGTTAAAAAGAGCTTTCTTAGCCGAACAAGTTGACACTAGAGGGCAATTTAGGACAGAATTTGAGAAAATTTTCTGCAAAAATTAAATCTGTTGATGTTCATTTTTTGTTATAAAGAAATTTAAAAATTATGCCCAAACAAGCTAGTGAAAATCGCACCTTGACAGCTTGCACCTAACCTAAAATATCGGAAAACGAAAATTCAATATATTTTGATAAATTTTCATTTTTTGTTTTCTAAAAATGCTATTATGAAATTTGGCTAAAAAATACAACGATATTAGATACAAGTTTATTAAATTTTTACATATCAAAATGTCTTTTATAGTTTTCAAATTTCTAGAAAAAATAAAAAATATCAATTCTAGATGGTAATTTTTGATAAAAATAGTGCAAATTTTTGCTTAGGCTCATATTTACCTATCCATGGTCTTCATTTTAAATATTCCCATCTCGAATTTCTCGAAATGTGATGATTTAAGAAATACGCAAAAAAATATATCGACGACTACAACTTTTCAATTCAAAATTAGAAACTGTGAAATTATCATACCTATTCAATGGCTACAAGCAGCCGTCGGATATGATTTTGCGACCATACTCCCCATTGCAACAAAAATCCTTTTCCAAGCACGCCACTGGCTGTGAGCACTTTAAACTTAAACAAGCGAAGAGAGAACAATAAAAAAAGGAGCATGCTTTTTGTTTTTTTTTTCGTCTCATCTGCTAAATTACAGGGTAACATTGCCGTTACATGTAACTTTCGAATCCTGTATATATATATATAAAAATGCCTGGGATGCTTGGGAAAATTAAACAAGAAGAGCAAAAAAGATAATAGGTGTATTTCTGATGGAGGAAATAATATTTCAGATTTTTGTTGATATTCAACAAAGTAGTATACCTACTTATTTGTCATTCAAATTTCAATTGCCTATTTAAATTTAACAAACATTGTTTTTGTTTATCAGAGATCGTCGCATGTTCAATGTTTTTTTACACAAAAATCAGTCTTTTAAATATCTTGTAGTTTCAAAATGGCGACCGAACAATTCAAACAAAAATGAGTTAATGTACCAAAAATATGTATTTTAGCTACCAACAACTTTTGTTGCAAAAACTGTTTGATTTATATAGACATCAAGTTTCTGTTTTTAGCTTATTGCTTCTAAATTCACGACTTTCGCCCTGAAGAAGATAATGAAAATCATCGAAAGCTCGGCTTAATGTACGGCAACGTACTATTGATTGATTTTATTTTCCAAATTTTAAGTGTTCTATTACAAATGCTAATATCTTTTGTGTAAAATATTTATATATCTCACAATCGTTGCCTAAATTTCCATTATTTCTCTCTCCATTATTTCACAATTTCCATTCAGTATCATCGATCTTTTCCTTATTGTATTATTAATTTTATGAATGAATTTGTTAGCGAGCATTCAGAACACTTTTTCTACACAGTAATGCGTAAACAATTACGCTCCAAACTTGGGAGTATATATACGTGTTTATACTATATATATATATACTAAACTTGAATATTTCCTGCCGTCTTATATATCAGCTACATAACTATCATCAAATACGGATTACGTTTACTATATAAAACTTGCACACGAACCAAAAAGAGGTTGGTTATGTCACATTGACATGGCCGGGATGTGTTGGGCATGACAACATTTATGATCTATTTCTTCATAGCTTTCCATAATTAATGAAACACTCTTATTAGGTGAAGCGGATTCAAATTCTGCAACATCTTTATTTAAACCGCTACTAGACGAGGAATCATTTTTACAGGAATTATCAAAAATCAAAATTGTACAAAAATATGTGACAAATAATGACAGAATCTAGCTATCAAAAAAATAAAAAAAACTTGACTCTAGCAAAGATATATTCTCAATTTCAATTTTAGATCGTTGCCCTGTATAATATTCCATATTTAATTTCTTCTTCTTTGCAAATGTTATTTTCCAAATGCACATTTAAATAAAAAAATATATAATTACACTTTATTGTACAATTTACTAGTCAGTCGTTTACGATTTATTTAATACATCAACCAATTTAAACATTCCACAGTTCCAGTTCCAATAAGTGCTTACTTATTATATTATAAATGTACCACTAGGATCTGACTGCAATCTAAGCACTTCTATTATTATTTTAGTCGGGAATTGATGTTCTATGATTATGGGAAAGCAGAAGAAAATCCGTAGGAATGTCACTTTGATTGCTAGGCAAAACATCTTGCGTTCGACGACATAATAATAATTGAGAGAATTGCTTTTATAACTGTATAGAAATATCTGGTACATACTAATATTATTTAACAATAGATTTATGTGAAAATATCTATCTATTAATATATCAAATATATCAATTTAGTATACTAATAACCTAATGTTTACAGAATACTATAAGTTGGGTCACTCTCATCAAAACGTACATCACTCATGTATTCACCAGATAAAAAATAATAGGTTTTTTAATAAAAAATAATTACATTTTAAAACGTGATTTCTCTGAAACTGATCAATTACACATTGATTAAATTAACCTATAATGATATTAGACATAAACTAAGTATTATGGGAAAATGGGCAAATCGCAAAATGTGTTATTATTTCACTCGAATAAATATACGACGTCCCTCGTAGGTTCGATTACTTCTGCTTGACCCTGGTATTATTACACCTGGCAGTGCGAGTACGATTTATGCGAAAAACAAAAAAAAAATGGTACTTTGGAGGAAATTTCGAGAGTGACCCAACTTATAGTATTCATCTGTAAACTTTAATTAGTACCTGAACCGGTTTGCCTATAAGAATATTATAGATTCTAGTTTAAATTATTAAAAGTTGTATGTAATAATCTGAGAACATTTTTGTGATTTTTTAAAAAAATACATACGTGTTGTCTTTGACAACCTCCAAATGTTTATACAAAGCAGGATGTCATCAGCTTAATATCTACAAATATTGTTTGAAGCTACAGGTAGATGGATGATGACTTTTTTCCCATCTCAACTTCAAAAGTACCAGCAGCACCATTCGATATCTGATATCGCCAATACCTAATTATAAATAGAACAACTTATATATACATATTTATGTACTTTTTATTTATTAAGCCGCAACTTCCTGGAAGCTGCTATAAACAAATAACAAAAATTGAAGAATAATCTTGACTATTAATATATTCATATTACACAAACTTTTGTCTTGTGTAAATGCGCTTATTAAATATTTACGACTTAAACTTGCATGAAATATGATATGTGCTCTATGCTGGTTCATAATAAATATACAGTGTGAAACAGCAAAATGGGATAAATACAGTATTATTTCAATTATTATGTGGATATAAAAAAAACATCCAGAGACTCGTCAATTTTAAATCATGAAATGTCATCCTGCGAAGAAACGAATCATCCCCTTACATTGACCCCCTCCCCCTTTCAAGTCAAAATTCAACAAACATAACCGCCCATTTTTCGAACCCAGGTCAGCCTAACCTAACCACTTCATAAAAAGATCATTTGACTTGGCAATATTGATAGCTGTATAAACAGTTGCTGGTCAACGTAAATTTATTTAATTTAATTTAATGTATTTATTGTATTAATTAATTTCAGCTTTCTTCACTCATTCTCCTTATTAACATCAACGTCCAAAGTATATATTATATTCTCTTATGAAAATATGTATGATACCTGATGAATTTATTATGTTTGACTGATTCACACTGTATATAACAGAGATGCTTGCGTGTTAATATGACACATTGACATGTTCGAGTTGGAAAATAATAAACATTAATATAATAATAAATAGTATGGGAACATTCAGAGAATGTACTGATGATGTTTTCTTCGAAAAGAATTTATAAAGGATTAATTTAAACTGGGAAAATATTGTATTTTTTCGGTACATTTAATTCAAACTGATGACGTTATATTATTTTCATGATTTTTAACATATTAAAAGCTACAATAATGTATATGAAATTACAAAATACATTGAAAGCATCACCTTTTTGACAGATTTACTAAAAAATAAATATTTTTTACAAAAAAATGAACCGATGTTATCAGTTGGTGCACTGAAAAGTATTTTTTGTAAAAAAAAATATTTATTTCTCACTTTTGAGTTTAACATTAGTCACGAAAATCATTGAACATTCACTAATACCAATAAAGATAGTACTTATCCTATTACCCACGTATATTCTTAGCTTTTAGTTGTTATTATTGAGGTTTCAATGAATCGCTGTGGAAATAAGCATAAGTATTTTAGATGTTACCATATTACCACAGTTCTAACTGAAAATCCCTAACTCTAAGGAATTTTTTTTATTAGAAATGTTGCTACAAATAATTAGGTCTTTCATATAGTACCCACAAATTATCAATTTTCAAAAGAAATCTCCCTCTAAACATAGCAAAAATATACATATTTGAGAATTTAACATGCCTCTATCTCGAAAACCGTAACTCTTTTGAAAAAAATGTTCAATTTAAACGTTTCCGAATATTGTTCTATCTTTAATTATACCACCTCAGATTTTCGATTTTCGAAAAAATTTACCCCATCTACCCCCGTCGGGGGCGGTTTTCGGAGATTTTGGATTTGCTTTTTTATGAATAAGGAACCATTTCTCAAATCTCCTCTTTCAAATAAATCAAAATCGGAGTAAGTTAAAAATATACATCGCGCGCACAAACCAAAAAAAAAAGCAAACAGTCGAATTGAAAATTTTTCTAAAGAAATATTCATGTAGAAAAATAACACATATCAATTTTAATAAACAAGTTATAGGGTCATTTCAAAAATGTCAATTTTTTAGTCACCCTTTACATACAGTGAAAATTTTCAAATTTTGGTTTTACAATAATTCCTAGTTAGCCCTCAACAGAACTTGGTGCTTTTATTACCAACATTTATGGAAATACCTGCATCGAAAATGGGACAATCTTAACAGCAACAATGGAGATAAGAAACTATGTTAATTGTTTTTACATCATCTCCTTCTACTCTAAACCACAGTATAGATAAACATTCTAAACCAAACATAAGAACATATACATCTTAAATACGCATATATTATGAGATATATTATGATTTTCTAAACACAAATATCGGCGTCTTGTAAAACGGAATCACAAAGCTATTGTTATTATTATTATTCTTCTATGATGTCATTGTATATCAAAAGATTAAAAGTGTTAACAAAATACAATGAAATCTTTAAACAAACTATTTATACAACATTTTATTATAGTCCCATATAATATTTATATTATGGTATCATGAAAATGAAATGACTAAAAGACCGTGTCTATAAACAGTGTTAGTCGGAGTGGATAACACAGAGTTTATTTTATGGTTTATGGGTATACAGCACCAGTGTGGACCAAACAATGAGATACAGTTTGTTTCACGAATCATGGTGGCTATTGTGTGTAATCATTGACGAGGTACGTACATATCGTTGCTATACGTCTCATCGCATCTCATTCTCATGAAATTCTCTACTACGTTTGTTGATCTAAGCTACGACATCAGTATGTCAAGCTTATGTCCTTTTATACAATGATAAGAGGGCGCTGCACGTATGTCCGAAGGCAACGCAATCTTTATTTCATAGGCGTCACAAAGTCATTATTGTGACATTTCAGATAATTCAGGTGCATAAATTTGTATTTCATAACTCAAGCAATAAATTTGTATTTTGTGTGTCTGCATTATTTAATCAATCGATATTTTTTCTTCTAATTATATGAACTTCGTTACGCCACTGATTTACTTCCGTCAGTTGGATTGATCCATTTTTCGTGTTTTCAAGGCAGACACCAACATTCGTGAAACAAACTGTACATCCAAAAGCATCTATTTCTAACCGACCGGATTAAAATATACCTATGTATTAAAAGACGGATGTATTAAAAAACAAATGTGGCAAGTACGAGTCGAACTGATATCCCAGGGTTCCATACGTTTATATGTAGATGTATAAAGAATCTGAAGCATTGTTGTAGTGACTTTATGTTGACGTTTTTTTTTGTTTGTTTTTAAATCGAATTGTGCGGATCGAATGAGATGCAATAAAAGGGGAAATTCCTTTAAATTCCATGTCAATGTGAAGAAGAAGAAGAAGAAAAACAAGAAGAAGACGCTGGTTGTTACGGTATATCCTGATCGTATGTGGACAACAGTCAACCGGACTTGATCGCGCTTAAAAAGAAATATTGATTGATTTATGAGAAACAGCTCTTTGGAAGAAGAATGTAACATTTTTCATTTATTTATTTAACGATTTCATCACTCTAGTATTTTATTATTCTGGATTGATTGAATGGAAATGGAAAATTTGTCATGGCCTTATATGCTCTTCCAAAGAATCAAAGGAACCCGTTATAAGATATGGTTTGTTTAAAATCAAATTCCAGTAGCCATATAGTATAGTATATAGTAAATAATACATGGTACCTAGTGGGTATTCAGTGACTGAGTTGAAGTGCATTTTATACCGTATTATAACTGGTCCAGTTGATCGACGACGCCACACTTACTACTCTACTAAAATACAACAACACAATCGAAGAAAAGAATAAGAAGAAGCAGATCAACAGCATATTATATTATCCTTTGAGCTCGATCGGCCGACATTTCTTCTTCATTCTTCAACTTCTTGTGGATGATGGCAAGTGAGTTGGCCGCATGGCACGCTTCTACCCACTTCCCCTTGCATTTGTCCAATGTAAATGCTATTCCTTTTTTTATTCCTTTGCGTTCGTCTTCATCTGTCTTTCTTCGCTTCACTTTGCAATTTATCAACTACTGGTCCCTTTCTCTTTCTATATTATATACGTATATATGTATATTATACACGTATATGTACAGTGCGGAGATTTAGAAGAAACAATAATTTCCAAATACACTGTCACAACCTGTTTTCTAACTTGATAAGATCCAATAAAAAAAATCTGGTGTGTCCATTCACACGACTTTCCTACAGCTCGCAGGCAAATTCCAGTGAATGAAAATGTTTACACTATTTACAATATTTTCCTTACATAGCGACGATAATAGCGGTAGGAAAGTAAAAATCCTCTGGTCAAATCGTGCTGCCAGTCATTTTTTTCCAGCATGTCAAGACAAACAACAATGGTTATGTAACATTTTTTCGCAAGATGAAACGTTTAGCCAGAATCTGAAGAAACATATGGAAAATACAGAATTTTATTCAAGCATAACTTTTTACTTATACATAAATATAATTATTTAATTGTAATAATCTCATACTTATTGTATGAATTTACTATACTTGACTATAATATAACCTCGAGGTATTTGTTCGACTCGTACATTTTTTTTTTCATTTGCGGTCGCCATTCTAAACGTTCACACTGTATATATATGTCGGACCAAGCGTAACCATCATACATTATTATAGCCTTCCGTCCAATAATAAGCGGCAACTGGGTGGTGCATTTAGAAGGAAACAAACAATAAATTTCTATCTCTTTAAAATAAAAAGTCGAAGCGTATTTTCGTTGGGACCATTTTTTTTTGTCTTGTTTGTGTTTTGTGTTCATCCATTTTATATCAAATCATTTGGAATGAATTGTTTGATTGTTATTTGTTTTTTTTGTAGAGAGGGGAGATGATATGGGAGGACAACGTCTTTTTGGGTTACGGTAGCATATATTTGTTTGGTGGTGGTTTGTTTTGCGAGGACCTTCTTAATTTGATATACGTAATTATTTTAGCAACTTAGGAGATATACAATTCATATCTTTGAGTTGGTTTTTTATATATGTTTTGAATGTTGAACGTGCAGCGTTTTTGATTTATTCTTCTTTGGTAGGAGAAATGTTTGAAAGATGGTCCCACATTTTTTTTTGTAAAATCCAATATGGAGATGAAGGTGACAATTTTTTTTGAAACTTGAATTTTTTTAAAATAAATAAAAGATTATTTCTAGCAACAATTATTTTTAAAATATACTACTGTAAAATAACGGTAATTCTGTTGGTGTTACACAGTACTATTGCAATTCGTGCCAAAAGTCCTTATGTTAATATTTCCGAAGATGTTGAATACTTAATGAAGGCATTGTATAATTATACATTTACATTATTTATTATGTACATATCTTTGTAATGAGTGTATTTATTTACCCGATGAATCGACTTGGGCATATAATAAAAAAATGAATATAGGTCATACTTTGCTGACGTCATAGGAGAGAGAAGCAGAAATAGTTTGGCTACATAATTATATTATTTATATAATATCTGAGTGAGTGTGTTATTAATAAATTTAAGTGATGATCAGATCTGCAGAATGATAGCGAAGGCCATGCGCCGCCAGTTTTTGACCGACTTTGAAAAAAAGGAGGATGTGTAGGATTCAGAGGTGTGATAGCTTTTTTTATGTTTGGTTGTGTTTTGTATATTAAACGTGCTCCGATTTTGCTGATTTATGATTCATTTGATGGAGTAGACTTGAGAAATGGTCGCTTATTTAGAAAAAATCAAATCCGAAATCTCCTTCTCTCTAAATCTCCTTCCGAAAGAGGTGGAGGGGGTAATTTTTCTTGAAAATCGAAAATCTGAGACGGCAGAATTAAAGATGAGACTATATCTGGAAACGTTTAAAGTGAACATTTTTTCAAAAGAGTTACGCTTTTTGAGTTACAGCAATGATAAAAAAACACGGTCAATTTTAACTTTTGTTACTTCTTCTAACGTTTACATAAATTTTGTTGTATTAGTATAATTAAAAAATTGTATTTCGAACAATTTGCCGCGTTTCTTCAATATAAAAGTTGATTTTTCTCGAAAATGTTCGACTTTAGAGCTTACGACCAACAGTACTTTTTTTGTGTAGAAAATATTGGCAAATCAAATGGGCGCTTCAAAACCGTACTTTTTCCACTGACGTAGAAATTGGGGAGAAAAACACTACTCCTTCAAAATCTCCACCAATTATGACTTAACAAAAAACTTTTTTTGACTCTAAACTTAGCTCATTATGAGTGAAAAATGCTTAAAAAAAGCCGTCTTCTGTATGATAAACGGTTCTGGAATATATTTTTTTTCCAGTTTCAACACCCTGTATCTCGAAAATGGTGCATTTTAGACTCGATTTTAGAGGATAAGTAAATATATACTTTTTTCATATTTTTGGACGAGCTATCACAGTCCTGCGCATGTATTATGAAACACCCTGTATATAACTACAATCTCAAATAATTTAAGTCATGAAATATCTCCATTTTTATGGCACACTTTGTTGATGTGTTATTTTGGATCACTTAATATACCCATCAGAGTCGAGAACAGTGCAATTAAAACTTGCACAAAGAAAACAAGACAAAAAATAAAATAAAATCGTCACGCCGGATGAACACTAAAAAGTTCTTTAAATAAAAGATAACACACACACAAGTCACTTTAAAACCCATAATATATAATGCTATATTATGTAGATATATAGACCAAACATAAAACACTTATATATATATATGTACCTTACAACAAAGACGATACGTCCTGGCGCCATATGTATTATAACAATAACATCAAGAGTCACTTCAACCTTATCCAGAGTTCCATTGATAAATACCTACGCACGTTACAACGTAAATGGAATAAGAGATGGTTTTATATAGGTGTCTCCTATATACTATATATATATATATATGTCTACCATATAAGAGCGCACGATAATGGTGTATGGCTGGGATGATGGGATGTCCAGCAAAAAGCCAGATTGCGACTCATCGACTTGGGACTTTTCTACCGCTAGCTCAAGTCAACCTTGCAGGGGGAAGTATGATGAAAACCGGACACCAAAAATTCTACACAATTACAATAATACCTAGGTACCTCCCTAACTACTTGGGGGGGTATCAACAGATAATGTACTTTTCGTTAGAGAATTATTGTATTTTTAATTGGATATCTAAGCATTCTAATTACTTACAGTTTTAAAAGAAAATGATTAGTCTAGTTGAAATTATTATATCAAACAATTATCTAATGTAATAACCAGACAGGCGTATTGGGAACATTTGATTTTCTGTAAGGTTTAATAGACTGTGTGTTCCTAAATACAAAACATTAGCCTGGCCAGGCTTACATTATGTCATATGTCAATGTCATATTCCTATATCGAGTCCATAGGTCAAACCTCGGGTCAAACTGACAATCACCATATGACAGATTGGTAACGAAAATAACCATATCTTCAACATTGACTGACAGATCTGTCGAAATATGTATGAAATTATTTCAAGATGACAGTGACATATCACAAAAAATCATTTTTTGGCAATCACCACATTTTTGTAGCCTCAAGAATTTTTATGTTTGTCTCTCTCTTATCCGTCAAACACGGATGTCCTATATCGTTTTTCAAGCACGTCTGTCTTTATGACGTTATTTTTTTCCGGATCCGAGTAACATGGCACAGATTGGAGTTTGTCGTAGATTAATTCATATTCCGCCTCGTTAAGTTGAAGGTGACTATATCAAAGAAGATAGTACTTATGCTATTACCCATGTATATTCTATGCTTGTACTTGTTATTATTCGGAGATATAAAAAAATCGCGGCAGAAATACACATATTTCAGACTTTACATATTGCTGTAACTTGAAAACCGTAGGTTTTTTTTATATGTCCAATTTAAATGTTGCTGAATATAATCTCTTCTTTAATTTGGCCGTATCATATTTTGAATTTACGGAGAAAATTGTCCACATAGCGGAAATACACATATTTCAGTCTTTACCATTGCTATTACTCGCAAACCGTAACTATTTTGAAAAAATGTTCCATTCAAAAGTTTCCAGATATGGTCTCATCTTTAATTCTGCCATCTCAGATTTCGATTTTCTCAAAACATTGCCACATCTACTTTCTTCGGGAGCGGTTTTTGGAGGGAAAGAGATTTCGGATTTGATTTTTTCTGAATATGAGACCATTCCTCAACTTTTTTCTTTCAAATGAATCAAAAATCATCAAGCAAGTTTCCTATGCAAAACTTGCGAACAGCCATGCATGAAAAAAAGCAAATATTTCTAGACATTTTTCAACGCTAACAAAATCAAAAACCCCAAAGAAACAAATTCTCTTATATCACTGATAAAAAAACGTCAAAAACAAAAACTAGCACAGATAAAAAACAAAAATAAAAACTACAGCTACTAACAAAATATTTATAAATACAATATAAACAAATGGGGCTATGACACGCATTTGTTGAATGACTGTTTCTGTTCTTTCATCAAACTGAAGCAGAACTAGTGAAGAAGTGGAATAAGCATTCAATTTATACATGAACAATATTCACATCACATATACAGTGTGGAACATCCAGAAAGAATTAAGTATTTCAATTATTTCAATTCAATTTTAGATAGGTAATGAAATAACTCCATGCCAAGAAACGATGGAAAAATGTAATAAAAATAAATAGGAGGTTTTATTTCAAAAAAAAAAAAGTTGATGGTCGTAACTTACTTTTGGGCTATCCCGTATATCTACATGAACTTTTCATCGAAAACCGCATCTAGAAATACAAATCGACAGGTCCTAAGTTCTTTACAAAAACGCACTGCTAAATTTTTATAGAATTTAAACATTATTTCTGAGACGCACTGTATAATATACATCCATGTTCAGAGATGCTGCTGAATAAGGTAAACCGTATCATACCCACAGAAGAAGTCTGGGATATCGGAGAAGAAGAAGAAGAAGTAGTAGAACCAGGTCTTACACCAGACCTCTTGGTACCATCGAGAGTCCAATGGTAAAATAAGATGTGGATGGTATATTATTTTTCAAGCGCACTAACACAACCCGTTATAAGTAGTTATTGAACGTTATAGACCAGACAAGTTGAGGCGAATTTCAGTACCAGTCAGTTTCATAGATGGATATAAGTACGTATGTATTCGTGCAGGTGTAGGTTAGCTGTTTTTATAGACGAATAGACTGACGGATTCAGTATTATTATTTTGTTGCGAAAATAGATATACACATTCTATGGAAGAAAAATCAGCTTCTACCAATTTGGTATGGCACCCTAAAAAAATAACTTAAATCTGCCCCAACCTGCCTATATAATATCGCAAAAAAGATTGTCCGTATTATATATGGGGCCCAGGATAGTTCCTTGCGTATCACTTGTCGTGATTTAATCGAAAACATTTTAACTAAACAAGCAGCTTCAATTTATTAATTCAATTAAAATCCAGCGGTGCAGTTATCTTCTTTTATATATATTATATAAGAACATAAAATATACAAGCAAAGCACAAAGATTGAGGAAAAGACGTTTAATTAGCGTCCCGTGAAGAGAACTTATTTACATCTTATATATATATATATATATATATATATATATATATATATATATATATATATATATATTTACATCCTGACAGGTATAAGTCCTCCATGCGTGGCGCAGCAATAGGTCTTCTCCCAGATGCACTGTGAATATATTCTTTTTCTCTCATGTATATTAACTATTAGGCCGTCAATATGTTATATCAAGCATAAAATATCTCCTGAAATTTTTGAAGTTCTGTGTAATTTTAGATATCAAACTCGTCCTTATATTTCACATTTAAATAATCCTCCTGGTGTATATGGAATAAATGTAATTAGATCTATGGGTCTTCTGGTAATACCCGCTTGATATGTTCTCCAGTGGATCAGTTAACCGGTCGCGTTGCCACATCAATAACTTACGAAGATTTCCCCATTTTCTTAACTCTATTTTATTATCGTTCTTCCATAAACTTACTCTCACGACGTGTCTACGAATGTAGGTACCTACCGTTTGATACGTATTTCTATTAGATTTTATAGTGTTTATAAGAAGGTGGATAGAACAATAGAATAGCAGGTGAGTAATAATATTTCTTTACAAATTGACTTTATTTACTTATATAAGATTAGATCATTTCAAAAGTAGTGATAAATGTAGTATTCATGAAAAAAATTTCGTTAGGTTTGGCGCCATATTTCTTAAATGGTTGGAACGATTCATAAGCAACGTGAAGCCGATGAATTGAAGCAAGAGCGGATAAAAAAATATTTATTTCTTCTATTTTCCATTCTTCCATTTTATTTAGGTCCAAACATTCAGGTGAAGTTAGTGATCTATTTCTTAACGTTTTAGAGCTAGACTTTAAATAGAAAAAATAAAAGTTGCATTTGAAGTTACACTAAAATAGTAGTTATTGCCAGTAATATAAAGAACTTATAATTAGTATTGGAACATTCAAAATAATATCTCTTCTTTGATAGAATATATTCAAAGTTAATAGTGAGTCACGTACAAAATACATTTTTATTTGGATTAGCGGCGCATTCTAGAATGATTGACGATATTTTGCCATAATTAAATATTCTACATAATTGAGTTGTTCTGATATCAACCAATATGCTTATTGTCTGAAGAAGGGAAGATAAACGATATTTCTGGGTATATCTTTTGTCATTTTGTAAGTTTTAACCATGTCTGTCAATAAACTAAATACTAAATACTCACTTTTATGGGTATTAGAATACACTTGTTTTACAGAGTAATCTTTTTTCTCCTTTCTTGTGACTTTATTTGGACACAAACTAAAAAAATCAAATGTAAAATAATTTTTATTGATTTGGTTATTTTCGGTGAAAATGGTTCTTTGAATCTACTCAAATTTAATAAGTGTTCAAGAGAAATACCCATACGTAACAACAACTTGGAATCTAGATGTTCTTCATAGTATGGGTGGTATTTTTGGATATTATATAATGGGTCCATAGTTTTTTGAGGAAACAGTGAACAATGAAGATTCGCAAGACTCTAGAAACTCAGTTTCATGTGTGCCATAGAATCTGAAAATATGTCTTAACTAGAGTCTGATAGGAATTATTTACCTATCATCTAAACGAGCTCAATGCTTATGTCATGAGGGTAAAAATCTAGTCTAGCGGTTTTTAAAATAAAAAATCAATTTTTACTTCCCTCAATAAGGGAAGTATTGTATGCAGGTAAAAAATCGACCTCGAGATTTTTGCTGATATTTACGTTTTGGGGTTCCTAGATCACGAAAATCATGGTATCTCAAGTCCGTCGATCTGTCTGTGTGTCTATAGTCTGTCTGTAGTCTGTTGGCGTTGTAGCTCAATAACGGCTTAACCTAACGCAATGTAAGGGTTTTCGTTAATCATATATACAGGGTGTCCAAAACATTAAGTGTCAATATAAGAACAGTAGAAGCGACGAGGTTGTTTCCATCTCGAAGCGGGGTGGTTTGTCTAGGGAAGTCATAGGTAAAGGCTTTTACCAGTTTTTTTATTATGTGTGAATCATAAATATTTTCAATTTGGCCAAGCGATAATTATTAGTAATAGAATACAATCTCTGGACCAACTTCACAATCTTTATAACTCTTACATTATGTTGTTTTATTATTTTTAGTGCGTTATCTCAGGATGTCGGTCCTAGTCTTTTTTAACTTAGGTATAGGTATATCAAACGCTGACTATGGTTTGATGTAAAATACATGTTAAAAGTCTTTATTTATCTGCTGATATCAATAGGTTTCTAATCGTTCAAGAATTCTCAATTAAATTTTTTGATTGCTTCATACTTTTAAATAAAAGTAGTTCTAATGTCAGTTTAAATCGTTTCAGCCGTTTAGGTACAATGTCTATCATAACTATATTTGAATAATGAAAGATATTCATTTCAGGGTTTATTCGTCTCAAAATGAGTGAACCATTCAGATTTCCATCGGAATACGTAAGCAAATTAGGTATTTAATTATTCTGGTCTCACAAATCAGATTTGATTTTTTTAGTATGATGTTACCTTGGCGAACTCAAAAATTGAAAAAGATAGGTGGTTTTGTAACAGTCAGCTTCAGCCATCTCAAAATGTGAGTATTTACTTCATTTCATCTCTAATGCTATACATATTCTTCATTTTGTCCAGTATGTAAAGCACAATGAAGGTTACAAACAAGATCCCCATATTTCATCCTCTCCAGATTCAGATCCATCAAGTAAATTCCTGGTTGTGGATGACAGTATTCAAAATCAAAACAGTAATGGAGTAAGTGTTAGTCTCACTGAAATATAGCATTGTGCAAGTGTTTTCATTATTACAGAAAATTTCACTCTCTGATCAAGATTCTTCATTGACAATTAATTCCAACGAAGATCCAGAGTATGTTCCCAATCTTTCTGATGTTGCTTCGGTTAGTACTAATTTTATTATACTACTTCCAGAACAAATAGAGGCCATAGGTCATTATTAAGAAATGTTTGTTTAGTGTACAGGGTGGTCCGAATTATAAAGGCGAAACTTTAACAGCATATTCAGCAGATAAAAATAATTATAAAAGTTCATATAAACTTATCTCCAAAAACGCTTGGTTTTGGAGATACGGGGTGTTGAAATATTGGGGAAAAAAACGTTTTTTCTTATTTTCAAAAAAAATCTTTTAAATTTTGCTTTCAAACTTAGTAGGATTATTGCCACTTAAAAACCAATGTAGAGCATGATAAATACTTGTTTTTGTTTTACCAGTGGCGTTCGTCAGACCGTTTTAAGTATTTTAAATAATAAAATGTACGCCAATGGTTTATCGCAATTCTGTTAATAAATTTACATATATTGATCAATTCTAAAAATGTAGTCTTTTCGCTAAAACGAACCGTTCTCGGGAAAATATAATTATTTTAAATAATAAAAAAAATCTCCCATGGTTTATAGCAAACCTCAGATATTAGGTGCACATGCAAACAAAAATATTATTTTCTCGAGAACGGTTCGTTTTAGCGAAAAGACTATAGAGACCATTTTTGTTTAGAATTGATCAGTATATCTAAATTTATTATCAAAATTGCGATAAAACATTAGCGTACCATTTTTTATTATTTAAAATAGTAAACACCAACGCCACTGGTAAAACAAAAACAAGTGTTTATCATGGTATAAATTTGTTTTTAATTGGCAATAATACCTACTAAGTTTGAAAGCGAAATCTAGAAGAGTTTCTCTAAAATTGAGAAAAAAAGGATTTTTTCACAATATCTCAACACCCCGTATCTCCAAAACAAAGCGTTTTTGGAGATAAGTTTATATGAACTTTTTTAATTATTGTTATCTGCTGAATACGCTGTTAAAGTTTCTCCATTCGGACCACCCTGTATACTTTATTTCCATTTGATGTAACTAACGAGACCTACCTGTGTTTGGTTTGCGCAGTAAGAAATGATCCCATAATTTTGTAAATATCTGATTCACCAAATTCAAGGAAGGTCTCAAAAAATTATGGCTGTGATGGATTGATTTTCTGAATAGATCATTTTTTACATTTAATTTGAATCATTTATTTCCTATAATTATTTGACAAGTTAGGTACCATTTGAGTAATTTCTCACATCAATTGATAGTTTTTATATTATATTAAATAGAATATCAATCAAATATAAAGCTAATTCTTTATTTTTTAGGAAATATCATCGAGTTCCCCTCTAATATTATGTACGCCGCCTGACAGTCCTTTAATAGAATCACCGGTGCTAACAGAAATAAATAAAGATAACTCAAAAGTAAAAACCTATGTGACTGCTTCATGCTCAAAGTCAAAATCGAACAAAATGGTTTTTTGCTACTATTGTGAGATGGAAGTACAAAATTTTCCTAGGCATCTAACACGTAATCACAAATCTGAAATAGATGTTCAAAAAATATTATCTTTTCCACAAACAAGTAAAGATAGAAAAAAGTTAATTTTTGCTTTAAGGAAGAAAGGAAATTATCTCAGAAGCAACATCGATTCAAATAAACCAGTACGAAGAGGAGATGCTGATACAAACTATCTGCCTTGTATACACTGTCTAGGATATTATTCATCCAAGAATCTTTGGCGACATCGAAAATTTTGCGAGGCTAATCCGCATAAGGGTGAATCTACAAAAAATTCGATGTCTGAAGCACAAAATTTTCTGCTTGGCAAAATGAGAATCGACCCTCAACTAAAAAATGATGTTTTTCCTAGAATGAGAGCTGATCAAATCTCTCTTGTTGCAAAGAA
Organism: Crioceris asparagi; assembly: GCA_958507055.1. Taxonomy (NCBI): domain Eukaryota; kingdom Metazoa; phylum Arthropoda; class Insecta; order Coleoptera; family Chrysomelidae; genus Crioceris; species Crioceris asparagi. Next base: position 913,213 of record OY293832.1, read on the forward strand.
AGACACGCTTATATGCACCTTTGCGTCTAGATATTTAAAAATTCATAGAGAGAAGCATTTCATTCTTGTGGCTTCAAGAAAAATGAGAGAGCTAGCAAGGCTCCTTATAGAAGTAAAGAAACTGAATCCTGATATTACAAGCCTTTATGAGGCCTTAAAACCGAACAATTATGATACTCTAGTCTGTGCAACAAAAGCAGTTTCTAAATATGACTATGAAACCAAATCATATCAAGCTCCAACCTATGCATTAAATATGGGTACTTTAATAAAGCAGTGTTGTGATATAGCCTTAATTCAGACTCTTAAAAAATCAAGTGAGATATCAACAATTTACTCGGCGAACCAGGAAGCAGATCTTAAAACTCTAATACAGTTGATTAGTGGTAACTGGAAATTTGACGTTTCTAGTCAAGCTGCAAATGATCTCAATATGCTAAAATGGAATAAGGTTACTTTAGTGCCGCTGGCCAATGATTTAAAATTACTAAAAGATTGTCTCCTTAAGAAAGCAAATAATGCACTATCGCAACTTAAAGAAAATGACTTAGATGAGAAATCGTACAGCATTTTGATGGAAACCATATATTGTAGGATTATACTGCTAAACCGGCGAAGGCCAGGGGAGTTACAGAGACTTTGCGTTGATACTTACACATCCATAATTGCTAATAAAAATCCTCAAGGATACGAAGAATTCAACGAAGTTATCTCAGAAACTGAGAAGATTTTAATGAATTCCTTCAAACGTATTGTAATACGAGGAAAAAGAGGTCGTGGAGTCCCTATACTATTGAGTAGGGATGTTCAAGATCACTTGAATGTTATAATACAACATAGAGATAAAATTTTGAAAAAACCTAGTGACTATCTTTTCGCAAATCCCGGATCAAGCGAACCGATCGTTGGATATAAAGTTTTACGGAAATATGCTACACTGAGTGGTGCGAAGAACCCAGATGCACTAACGTGTACCCGGCTGCGGAAGCATCTAGCAACACTGACTCAATTATTCAGTATGACTGAGAATGATATGGAGCAACTAGCCTCTTTTATGGGTCACACCTTGAGTATCCATAGAAAGTCTTATCGACTTCCTGATGATATTTACCAGACATCCAGAATTTCTAAGTTACTTATATTGATGGAAAAGGGAGAAGCTGGAAATTTCAAGGGCAAATCTCTAGACGAAATCGATCTTAATATGGAAGACAATTTATTGGAAAACATTGAAGATGAATCAAGAGAAATAGAGAATGAAGAAGCAGAGACACCATTTGAAGTTCAGAATAAGATTCCAAAGGACATATCCCTACCTGGTAATATTTCAGGAAACTTAGAAAAGCCTAAAAAGAGAAATTTGGTTCCCTGGACAAGCAATCAAAAAAAAATTGTTATCTCTTATTTCAAGAATCATATTAAAAATAGACGTCCTCCGAAAAAAGCTGAGTGCGAGGATCTCATTTCCAAAAATGTTGAATTGTTGAAAACAAAGAACTGGTTGAAAATTAAGGTTTTTGTCCAAAATCAATATTCAAAAAAGTAGCTTTTATATAGCCCTGTAAAGTTTCCATGCAAGGATGAACTTTTTCCATACAAAAGCAATATTTGGAAGTAGTTTTTTAATATTTTTCTTAGAATTCTTTGTTTTTTTTGTTATGATATGAATAAAGATTTTATTTTAAATTCATTAGTATTTTCTTTCTCCACTGCCTATTATTTCTCTGATTCTCTGATCTTTATTTTTATTCACATGTACTTTATCACTAAAATTTTTTAGACTCAAGAACGTTCAGTTGAAGAGTTTTGAAATAATTTAAAATATAATTTTCCCGATGTTACTCTCTCTTGTGATGAGTCTAAACTCTACCATTCATAATATGACCAATATTCATTACACATATAAGAAATAGCGTACACTGTTGCCGATTTGATGGAAGAATCAAAACATGCAAGTTAGCTAGCGTATACGTTGGAAGACTTATCCACTGGGATTTCGATATAGAATATACAAGGCCGAAAATATACACGCGACAGTGGCTCTCGTCACATCTGCGTCAGATGCTTGAACTGAAATAACCATATAATCGAAAATCCGGTCAGAAGTCCTCCAACTCAAATTTGTAGGGAAGAATCATTACTTAGTTATGTTTCATTTAACAGGCGTTGCGTTAGCTCCTCCGTATATGGAGGAGCTAACGGTGCCGGAGGACCTATTCAATGTAACTGGTCTATTAGAGGAGGATTTATCCAATGTGGTATGTATATATATATATATATATTAAATTTATAAATAATATATAGGTAAGTATTTTGAGACTTTTACGACATTTTCTTATTATAATATTCAAGTAGGTATAAGCTTACGCTGGGAAAAAAATGTAGAATGTTGTTGAGAAATATTTAAACATTATCTTTTCTCTTTCGATATAATGGAACAGGTGGCAATACTAAAGGTGTATATATATATATATATATATATATATATATATATATATATATATATATATATATATATATATATATATATATATATATGCTTGAGATTTTTGTGTTTCGTAATAACAGTATCGAAGTAAGTAATATATGTTTATATATATGTATTCGAGAAAGAAAGAGTTTGTTATTTTTTTTCATTCGGGTCATTAAAAATGCTGTTGCATTTCACATTTCAATACAATAATATCTATGTAATATGTGTATATATATATATATATATAAAAGAAGATTTATTGTGGGAACATTTCACCGGTTTCATTGGAAATGTATAAATTATTTTAATTTGGTATAGAAATTGCTATTAAATATAAATAACTTTTGGACGATTTGAGTGAGAACTGGTATGTTTGAAAATGAACGGGAAGGAATGCAAGCTGTAAAAGTATGCAGGAAGAATTGATTTTTATTAAAATAGGTACCAGGTGATTTAGATTTTATAAATCATTATATAAATATTTAACAAAACTGCGATTGTTAATTTTTTGACAGGAGATAAAAAAATCGACTGAAAGCTCTTTTATAAAATGTCTAAACGGCCTCCGATTTTGGGGCTATTTTTTTATTTAAAAGAAATAATGGAAAATGAGTTTTTTTCCAGAAAATCAAAAATTTGAGTCCGCACCATTCAAGAGAAAAAATACGATTTCATAATTACTGCAAAACAGTGCAGTTTGAAATATCTGAATATTTAGATTTTATAAATCATCATAAAATATTTAAAAAAAACTGCGATTGTTAATTTTTTGACAGACTTTCAAGACCGGAGGAGATAAAATAAACGACTGAGTGCTCTCTTTAAAAATGTCTAGACGGGCTCCGATTTTGATGATATTTTTTTTATTTAAAAGAAGTAATGGGAAAGGGGATTTTTCCAGAAAATCGAAAATTTACCACAACTACAGTACTTGAAATTACCAGAACCAATAGAATTAATATTATTTTGTATTCTTCAATGCACCAACTACTAAAATCTGTCCTATGTTTTTATAAAACGCACTGTATATGTATATATATATATATGTATATATATATATATATATATATATATATATATATATATATATATATATATATATATATATATATATATATATATATATATATATAAATATCTACAATCTACACGAGTCATGTCAGCTGTCCAATGGAGAAGAGTAGTCACACAAAAATAACTTTCATCACATATTAAATAAAAAACCAATATATAGGTATATATAATAAATATATGAAATAAATCATATTTATATACACATATTTGAAATAGAAAATCTAAGCCAAGAATTTTCGTCAGATATATTACTACTAGTAGGTACTAGATACATAAACATTTTATATATGTATATAATATATGTGTACATAGGTAGATATATACAAAGATATTTAAATTAATTAGTTTTTGTACATAGAGCTATTTAAATTCATGTCATTTATTTTCGTTTGGATTGTGAACAACACTTTTGTGTCCACTAAGAATTCCAAAGTGGCGCCAACTCAATAGAATGATATATAGATATGTAAGTTAGGATCAAACCTTCCACTTCTAAATAGCTGACAGGATGATTCCCGAGAACTTCTTCATCAGCAACTATTTCTTTATAAATATATGTAACACTGTAGAGAGACTTAGATTCTGATAGACATTAGACATTAGATGTTGTATTAGTTATCATTCTGTAACTCTGTATTTCACTTCCTCCAAATAAATATTGTTTTTAAAAACTAAAGTTCGGTTCATAGAAACGTAATTGGCGCAGTCAGTAGGATAGTGAAAGAAATCAATCGTGATCATCTTCGATTTTAATCGTTTATTCACTATCCTGAGTCTACGTGAGTGTTGTGAAAATCCAGAACCAGAATTCTTCCTACAGAAGAAGAAGTAGAAGCCAATACAACCCAGAAGCCAAACAGATATTGAAATGCATCGTGTCATCATCATTATCTTGTGAGTACTTCTTGTTTTTCTATGTTTAATTGTCAGATCTCCTCTGTTCCAAGTCCTTAAGTGATCCTAGTTCAGAGTAATTGTAGATATTTTTGATACCTTTCTTTTGTATGAAACAGTATTGAAAGATTGACTTGCAACGCAGGCGCAAATTAAAGGGCAAAAATTTAGTAAAATAATCAATTGACTTCCTATTAGATTAATTCTAGGGAAAACTTGATTAAATTAAGCAGAAATCCTATTAGAAAGTATTTCTAGGGATAATCTGTCTTCAATCAATTGAGACCTCCTATTAGATCAAATTCTAGGGAAAACTCAATATAATTAAGAATATTTAATTAAAAAACTATTTAATAATTGAGACCTCCTATTAGATAAAATTTCTAGGGAAAACTCAATATTTACTTATTAAAAAACATTGAATTTATTTTATTTTTATTTATAAGTTATCAATTTACAATATTTTGTAAATTATCCTTTTTTTTATTATACTTACATATTTTTACCTGTATATATACATATATTTTATTGAAATAAAATGGCAGTCCCAGTATTTGACCTCAAAATTTTGAGTATTGTTCCTTCTTTTGATGGAAATCCAAATGATTTGCATTCATTTTTGAATATATCAGCAGAAATTTTAAATCACTATTTCGATATAAATCCAGAAAACGCTGCATGTCTTCAAAATAAATTGTTATTGTTTGGTATCGTTGGAAAATTGACTGGTAAAGCAAAAGAAGTCATATCAGTTTATGGTTGTCAAAATTGGAATACCATAAAAGATGTTTTGATTCAACACTTTGGAGATCAAAGAGACGAAAACGCGCTAACTCGAGATCTTGTTAATTTACGGCAATCACAGTTTGAAACACCGCTTCAATTTTATGAAAAATGTATCAAAATTTTAAGTACGATTTCAAATTATATTGAACTCCATAATGAAAACGAAGCCATTCGCAATAGCAAAAAGATGTTCTTTAGGCAACAAGCTTTAACAACATTCTTAGCCGGATTAAAAGAACCATTAGGATCTACCATACGCGCAATGAGACCCGACTCATTAGCCAAAGCTATTGAGTTTATTCAGGAGGAAAATAATATTAGATATTTACAAAAATCATTTACTCAAAATGTACAACCGAATAAAAAATTGCAACAAATTCCGCCACAATTTCAGAAAAATTTTTCCCAACCAGTATTTCAAAATCAATCATTTACACCTAATACATTCACTCAACAACCACAATGGAATGTAACACCTCATCGGTTTCCACCACCGCAACCAACATTCAGAAAATCAAATACTAATGTATGGGCACCGAAGAATACTCCCGGACCATCTAACCTACCTAAACCGACGCCAATGAGTATCTCTACGCGAAATACCCATAAACCAAATAGAAATTTCAATAGACTTCCAATTCCTCAACAACAATCTCAACAACAAAAATATACTGTTGAAGAATTATTCAATATGGAAAGTGATCAATATAATCCATATGATCACAATGATGAGCAAGATTACGATTATTATCCCGATAATGATCAAGAAATTTATTCAGGTGAAGATCAACCATCTCTGGAACATGATTATGAACAAAATTTTCCGGAAGACACCCATCCACCACCCGAAAAATAGTCGAACTTAATACATTCTCGGATAAGAAAGAACTCCCTTATATCAAAATTTTAAACCCCCCGCTTAAACTTTTAATCGATACAGGATCAACAAAATCATTTTTAAATCCCGAAATTGCCTTTAAATTGTATAGGAAATATATAAATCATGAACCATTTGTTGTTAGTTCTATTTTTCAAAATTATTCCCAAGATTATAGTGCTGAAATTCCCAGTTTCGACGAATTTAACAGCCGCTCAAACTTAAAATTTTTTCTATTTCGTTTTCATAAAACATTCGATGGATTAATAGGATTAGATAATTTAAAATTAATGAGTGCACAGTTAGATTTTATTAATGCCAGATTAATTACAGCATTTGCAACTCTTCCTATTTTTTATTATGAAACAGACCAGAAACAATTTTATTCAATTCACCTTGAACCACATTCGGTCGCACGGGTAAGATTACCAGTAACAGAAGCAGACGGCACCATCTTGCTACCTCAGCAAAACGTGCAAGGCGCGAGATTACGCGAAACGTTAACAATAGCCTGTAACAATCTTGCGTGGGCAGAGTTAATAAACAATAGCGACACTGAGATGCAAATAGCATTGACTGACCCAGTTAAATCAGCTGTCCTAAATATGAATAATTACCACTTTTTTAACGCTGAAATCAAACCATCGGATAAAAGAAAATTCTCTAATATTAAAGAAAATATTCGAACGCAACATATGAATAATGAAGAACGTCATCAAATTTTAAAACTTTGTAAAACATTTTCGGACATTTTTTATATTCCCAATATCCCTTTAACATTTACAAATAAAATTAAACATCACATAAAAACAAAGGATGAGTATCCTGTCTTTACGAAATCATACAGATACCCCCACATACATAAACCTGAAGTTGAAAAACAGATAAAATCAATGCTCAATCAAGGTATAATTCGACCCAGTGAATCTCCATGGTCATCACCCATCTGGATAGTACCCAAGAAACCGGACGCATCTGGAAAGGTTAAATGGAGAATCGTTGTAGACTACCGGAAGGTAAATGACAAAACAATTGATGACAAATATCCTATACCAAACATCAATGATGTTTTGGACAAACTTGGACGATGTCAGTACTTTTCAACATTAGATTTGGCGAGTGGATTCCACCAGATCGAAATGGCTGAGGAAGACGTCCAAAAAACAGCTTTCTCCGTAGAGCAAGGGCACTATGAATATCTCAGAATGCCTTTTGGACTCAAAAATGCACCAGCAACATTTCAAAGAGTCATTGACAATGTACTAAGAGAATTACAAGGAAACATATGTCTCACATATATGGACGATATTATCGTATATTCGACCTCTCTTCAAGAACACCTCCAAAATTTGAAAAAAGTATTCGAGAGATTACGAGAGACAAATCTTAAAGTACAATTGGATAAGTCAGAATTCCTACGGAAAGAAGTAGCTTTCTTAGGACATGTCATCACCCCAACCGGAATAAAACCAAATCCGGACAAGATCAAAACTATTTTGAGATACCCGCTACCAAGAACGCGGAAAGAAATTAAAGCTTTCTTAGGACTTTTAGGTTACTATCGGAAATTTATCAAAGATTTTTCAAAAATCACGAAACCTTTCACTTCATGTTTAAAAAAAGATGCCAAAATTAAAATAACACCTGACTTTATAGAATGCTTTGAAATTTGTAAGAATTTGTTAACAAATGCACCAATTCTACAATATCCCGACTTTACTATGCCGTTTAATTTAACTACAGATGCTAGTGATTTCGCTATAGGAGCAATTTTATCCCAAGGCCCCGTTGGCACAGATAAGCCAATAGCATATGCGTCTCGTACTTTAAACGACAGCGAGAAAAATTATTCAACTATAGAAAAAGAAATGTTAGCTATCGTATGGGCTACTAAATACTTTAGACCGTATCTTTTTGGACGAAAATTTAAAATTTTATCCGACCACCGTCCATTACAATGGCTTTTCTCATTGAAAGACCCTAATTCAAAGTTAATTAGATGGAGATTAAAGCTAGAAGAATTTGATTATGAAGTTGTTTTCAAATCGGGTAAAGCAAATAAAAATGTTGACGCTCTATCACGCATAGAATTAAATACAAAGGAAACATTCAGTTTAAATGACTATATGGAAAATTTTTATAAAGAGCTTGAAAATGCATCTCTGTATAACAATGCCAGCTCTCATCATGAAAATCAGCAAGAACATGAATCTAGTTCAATGTCAACACAATCGGCTGATGAAATATATTATAATGTTAGCGACGATGATTCCGCAACTGACACAGCTGATGAAACAATGGAAAACTTACCAGAACAACAAGAAAATAGTAATAATACGATACATACGGCAGAAGAAGATCCAATCATGAATATACCTATTTCAGAAAAACCATTAAATTATTATAATAATCAAATCAGATTAGTTTTTGTTCATTATAACGCCGCATCTCCAAAAATTGAACACATATTTCAGAATAAAAAACGAATTCATGCGCAAATAAGCCTTACTACTATGGAAAAGGATATTGTAAATTTCTTTAAAGAATTCGTTCCACCAAAAACAAAATTCGCTATAAAATTTGAACCTGAATCACAATATGAGCCAACATCCGTTATAATTCAAAAAATGTTTAAAAATACTGCTTACGATCTTGTCAAATGTACTAACATTTTGGAAGACGTAAATTGCGAGGAAAGACAAAAAGAAATAATCCGTAATTACCATGAAGGAAAAACCAATCACCGCGGAATAAATGAAACGGAACAACAGATTAGAAGAAAGTACTATTGGCCCTCTTTAAAGAAAGATATTGAAGATTTTTTAAATAATTGTGAACTCTGTCAAACAACAAAATATGATAGGCATCCAGCTAAACCAAAATTCATGATAACGCCGACTCCAACAAAACCCCTTGAAATAATTCACATCGACACATTTCAAGCAAGTGGTCAAAAATTCTTAACAATAATAGATTCATTTTCGAAATATGGTCAAGCATACCCGATAGAAGGAGCTAATGGTATTAACATCGTACGAGCACTCCTTATGTTCATAACTCATCATGGTTTACCAGAAATGATAATCTCTGATAATGGACCTGAATTCAAAAATACATTACTTCAAGAATTTTTATATACCCATAAAGTTCTTATACATTATACAACACCAGAGAATCCTCAATCGAATGGAATGATCGAAAGATTTCATTCAACATTAATTGAACACTTACGAATCTTACGAGGACACAAAACCCACTTTAACGTCAAAGAACAAATGCCATATGCATTACTAGGGTACAATAATAGCATCCATTCCACCACAAAACAAAAACCAATTGAAGTATTAAACGGTCATTTTAATACCAGAGACCCATTTGATCTTGACATTCAACGAAATTTAATGAACAATTATATCCAACAACATAGGGATAAAACTAAAGTAATTTATAAGGAAATTAATGAACTTAGTAATCGCCTAAAAACTCAAGTAATTTCAAAAAGAAACGAGACTCGACAACAACCAGTACAATATAAACCCCAAGATATAATTTTTACCAAAGATACTGGTGTGAGAAACAAGTTACTCCCTCGCTTTTCAAAGAAAGAAGTAACAGACAACAAAGATGTAACAGTGACATTACCTAACACCTCTTGTCACAAGAAGAATATAAAACATAAATCCCAATCTGTATTACAGGTGGACCCTCATATCTGCAGAGAAAGTCCGCATACAAAACCTGAAAGACAATCCAGGGATTCTACCCCTCCGGCTGGGAGAAGCCAGAATTAGAATAAGCAATCATGATTTCATCCACTATTATAATCTCACGCCTATAGGTTTTGAAATAGATAATATACATAGTCATTATTATGATATCTATACAGTGTTAACATCAAACAGTAGTAACCCGTATTTGAAAGGCTTAACAAATTTTTTACAAGCATTTAAATACCAACTTCAAATTGTACGCAAAAAATTTAATACTATACATCCAAATTATAGAACAAAACGAGGACTTATAAATGGCATTGGCAGTATTATTAAAGCCATTTCAGGAAACTTAGATCAAGAAGACGCTGAAAAATATGATAAAGCCATAGAACAATTACGAAATAGTCGAGTAAATGTTATTCAAAGGTTGAACCAACATATCTCATTAACTACGGCTTTAATTGAAAATTATAATAAAACAATTTCATTAATTACTCACAATCAGGAAATTATTTCCAAGGAAATCAATACGGTAAAAATTAAATTGGACAAGACAATCTATAATTTTGAATATTTCTTCAAAATAAGGAACATTTTAGACCAATTGAGTTTATCCTTACAAATCTTATCAGAGCTTCTCACTGATTTCGATATTGCAATTACTTTTGCTAAATCAAATATTTTATATAACAACATTTTGCCACCTGAAAAATTGAAATTGTTGGTCAATTCTTTACAACGCTATCATACGAAAGAGCAACTTTTATATACTGATGATACTGAATTACTTAAATTTTACGAGATAATTACTGTAGATGCTTATTATTCAGATACAATGATAGTATTTATTTTGCATTTCCCATTACTTTCTCCCGAAAAATTTTCACATTATCATTTGTATTCAATACCTACAATAAATTTTACTACCCTTATCCCACCTGCACCTTATCTGACATTAAGCAGAGAATTTCATCAGTACTCCGAAGAGCCATGCAGAAAGATTAATCCTGGTTTTCTGTGTGAAAAAATCACTAGAAGAATTGATTCCGATACCTGTATTTTGCCAATTCTGAGGTTAACGCAAGAAGAAGCTCGATGCAACCCCGTTCCTGTTTCCTTGAATACTACCCTTATAGAGGAAATAACTAATGCTCATTATATAGTTATTTTTCCAAAGCCAACCAAAATTTCTACACAATGTACTACACCCACTATAGCCGTATTACATGGAACCTTCCTGATACAACTACCCCCAGGATGTGCTTTTCAGACAACCACTGGACGTTACATTAACTCACACGATGTAACATATGAGCAACCCTTACCACTTCCACAGGTTCGAATGGTTTTGAACTCGACAAAAATGAAAATCAAAACCAATCCAATTCATCTTGAACAAATTCCACTAGATGAATTACATAAAATTCACCAAGGTCCAATCCCACTCATGCCAATCGAAGAAATTTCAATGGACACCACCCATTTTTGGACAACACCCACCTTTATCCTAATTGCAGGAGCAATTACATTTTTGGGATACAAACTCCGACAGCATCTTCAAATACAACTACCCAGACCAACCTCATCAACCACACCTATACCAGAGGCTTCCGTTTTGTTCGTCCCTCACAAAACTTCCCTAGGGGATGGAGAAGTTAGGATCAAACCTTCCACTTCTAAATAGCTGACAGGATGATTCCCGAGAACTTCTTCATCAGCAACTATTTCTTTATAAATATATGTAACACTGTAGAGAGACTTAGATTCTGATAGACATTAGACATTAGATGTTGTATTAGTTATCATTCTGTAACTCTGTATTTCACTTCCTCCAAATAAATATTGTTTTTAAAAACTAAAGTTCGGTTCATAGAAACGTAATTTGTAGACTGTTTTTTTTTTCGTTCTAATAAAGACAAAAATAAACCATTATTAATAAAAAAATTATCTATATATAATATACAAGAAGGACTCGTTTTATATGATAAAATATATACAGTGACATTTTTTTCACCTAACACAGACCAATTATTTTTGAGTGACGACTCAAACATCGGAGGTATACAATTCAATTGTGTTTAATATAGTAATTTATAGTGTTTAATATAGTAAACTTACTACGATTTTGACATTTTTTTATTCATTTAAAAGAGGAGACTTGTGAAATACGTAAGAACTCGAATCCGAGGGGGGTGAAGGGGGCAATTTTTCTCAAAAATCTGAGGTGGCATCGTTAAAGACAGGACAATATCCGGAAACGTTTAAAAATTGGACATTTTTTAAAAGAGTTACGATTTTCGAGTTACAGTACTAGTTTTTGTTTGTCATTAAAAGTTCATTTTTGTTATGTCAAGATATTAAATTCCTATCTTTTTAAACTTACAAGTTGAATTTCTTTAACAATCCAGTTTCTACGATTATTTTTTCCTCTTAAAAGGAAACAATATGAATGAATTTAATTACTTGTTTTATAAAAAGAGCTTAAGCGGTCTAAAATCTTCAGTTACGTTAGAAAAATTCTTAAAATATACATTCTTGGGAAAACTTTCGGAACATGATCTTATTATTACACAAATTTCATAAGAAAAACATATCTACTAGATGAAACCATTATTTCCAAGTAAGAAATAAAACATAGATACAGTTTCACTACGAAATAAATCTTAACACATGGCTATCGCAAAATGGTTCCAAGAATTTCGCTCCAAAGACTTTTTTTTAGCTTCAAAAGTGTTTTTTTCTAACTTAGGGCTGAAAAGCAATTTTCAGTTTGTCACACTAGATGGCGCTCATGTATTAGAGATAACAAATAATTTATACTTCTTCAATCTATTATTCATTAAAGTGGGTAGAAATATCTGAAAATAATATATTTATCGTCATTTATCTCTATTAAGCACAAATAGAATAGAATTAATATTATTTTGTATTTTTCAGTGCTCCAACTAATAACGTCGGTCCAATTTTTTTAAAAAAATATTTATTTCACATTTTTGAGTGTAATATTAGTCACAAAAAACGTTTAACGTTCACTTATACTATTACCCATGTATATTATTTGCTTGTAATTATTATTATTCAGAAATATAAAAACTTCGTAGCAGAAATACGCATATTTTAAAATTTCCCACCACCAGCGCTGTAACTCTAAAACCGTAGTCTATGGAAATAAATGTTCATTATAAATGTTGCTACAAATAATCTGGTCTTTAATTTGGTTGCCTCAGATTTTCAATTTTCGAAAGAAATTGCCCCCTCAACATAGCGAAAATACATATATCTGAGATTTTAACAGCGCTGTAACTAGCTCTTTTGAAAAAATGTTTAATTTAAACGTTTTCCGGTTATTGGCCTATCTTTAATTCTATCTCAGATTTTTGTTTTTCGAGAAAAAATACTCCATCCACACCTTTCGAGGCGTTTTTTGATAGAAATGAATCAAAAATCATTAAAATCGGAGTAAATTCACTATAAACAGTTCGCGTACATTTTTTCATATTCAGGGTTTCCAGTTTTGAAACAAACACCCTGTACAAGAAAAAAATTACTATTCATCACAACGTTGCATCGCTGCCATTGTTTATTTATTTGTCGCGCCTAAAAAATAATATAAATAAATTAACATATACATAATATACGATAGTGTTACATACATGTCAATTGTCACGTCACCAGATCGTCGTCGACATTGTTTTAACAAATAATGCATTTCACAATTTGACTAAGTAGTAGGTGTATACCTCACCTTTATTTGCTGGTTTTGCCCCCCACCCCTCCACACAATTAAATATCACATATTCCGCCGTGAACGCATTATGCTTAAAATGAAGTACAAAATATTTTCTTTCTGGTATTTATTATAAGTTGAAAAAAATGAATGGGTAAATAAAATTTGTATCTAAGTATATATATATATATATATATATATATATATATATATATATATATATATATATATATATATATCTAATAAAAAAACACAACCGTGTATATATGATTATCTCTTTTATTTTTAAGTGGGCAGAAATATTTTTACGAGATCAATTTCATAAAAGGCAAATTAACTTAGGAGAGGAGAAGCAGCAACAGCAGTGCCTTCTGATAAAAAGAGATAAAGAATAAAAAGAAAATTAACCAGGAATGCAGAGCAGAACCGCACAAGTGGATGGTTCAGTGGTGTAGCGCATTCAAGAATTATGCAGGTTTTTTAAATTTAAAATAAATGATATAATTTCAATATTCATATTGTTCAGTAATTTTTGAAATACCTAAATAGTATTTTTCCTAATTATTATAAGAGTTACAATTGATAGATGATAAATAATGTTAATAATTTCAAAATTTTTCAAAGAAAATGTATTTATTAAACACTGACTGTAATTCAGAGGATCATCATTAAATTGAAAAGCTTAAATCGAATATCAAATGAATCAATATAATTAATAAACATTTTTCTTGTGGTACAGCTATGGAAAATTTTCGTAAATAATTGTCATTTTTCTGAAACCTAAATCCGAAATCTCCTTTCATCTAAAAATTGACCCCGATTTGGGTAAATTGTTTCGTAAATCTGAGACGGTAAAATTAAAGATGACACTGGTGCTGGTACTTTTGAAGTTGGTGCCAAAATGAAATTAATATTATTTTGTATTTTTCAGTGCACCAACTATAAACGACGGTCCATTCTTTTGTAAAAAATATTTATTTAATAGGGAGTTATTGGAAATGATTTTTTACTTCATGCAGTATTAGTATTATTAGGGAATTACTGGCAACGCTATAAGGTAAAGGCCTTATTTATGACTAGTTACCGTAAGTATTTAAGGTTTCCATATTTCCCTTATTCAACGAATCTAACCTCACAAAAAAAAGATTTCATTACAACCTTCAAATATTTGGTTTGTTGCTGTTGAAATTAGGCAAATCACTTTTAAACAACAGAGTAAAGACGCAGACAAAAGTATTAGGCTAGCTGTTACTTACTGATTATCCAGACAAACTGTCAATTTAAAGAGTACGTTCCAATAAGTCTTTATTTTTACGAGAAATAAGGTCAAGACCTTATTAAAATAAGGCAACCCCTTAATAGTGCATGACGTAAAAATATATTTCCAATAACTCCCTATTATACCATAATAAGACTTGAGTTACACGCCAATGGCCGCGTCATACGGTTGAATGGGACGGGACGACGATATTCTGTGCTGTTGTGAGGCCTTGTCTCTCTTCTTGCTTGGCACTGTATGAGAGACCAAGGCAAGAACAAAAGTAAAAGATATAAGCACGCTAAAGAAAGAGAGAGAGAAAGAGATGAAAAAAAAAAGAGTAATGTTTGCTAGGTATCTTTACTATATTTTAATATACTACAAGGTAAAGCACTTAAGGACACAGGTATAATGGAAAAATAATGGGGGTAAAATACAGACATACAACGAAGAACAGATTCTAACCTAACCAGCCCTCCATGGATATAATACATTTTAAAATGAGATAAGATATATATATATATATATATATATATATATATATATATATATATATATATATATATATATATATATATCTTCCTATCAATAGAGCGTCCGTACATTGACGAATTGCATTTAATAGAGCGTCCGTGGTAATTGAGCGTCCGTATACGGACGCTCTATTACACATCAGTGTAATTCTGGTCAAGATGATCATCTTAACCGATGGAACAAAAATTGGAAGGACGCTCCATGCACGTCCCAAAAGATTTTTGATTGATATTCGAATATAATTAGTTCGATATATCTGGCGCAGCGCGGCGCTAAAATATTCATTTTGAATACGTTAACTTTCATTCCATCGCGTATTGGGCGTCCGGCAATCTGGCAACAACGAAACACATGAATTTCATTTCAACGACTTTTACACTCATATAGGGTCTTCTGATATATATTCGAAGCACTTATAAATTATTCGTTTGTGATCATGTGGATAAACCTGGTGCCATTTGAATCTATAGAAGAAAAAATCGCTCTAGATAAAAACCATTCTTTGATTTTTTTTATTTATACTATATATTTAAATTTATTTTTATAAAATCATTATTCAATGTATTGGGAACAAAGTGAACTAACAATACGAACAATATTGACGTACTACTACTGACTGACGTTTCATTTAAAATGGAGGACATAAACTCTATCGTATCGTATTCCGCGAGAATATAGACTAATAAGTCATATTCGACAGATTTGTATTCATGGTGGCATTTATACTAAGACCAATTTAGATTTCCATAACATTTGTGTAAAAGATCTTTGCGCGAAGATAGAATTAACACAGCTTAAAAATATGAAAATTAGTTTTTGTTGTGCCTACAGATCACCGGATGGTGATAGTAATTTTTTTTAATATTATCTGCACAGAATATTATCAGAAAAAACTCCAATAATAAGGTACAGGCTGTCGGTGACTTTTAATTATAGCTTTAAGACTTAAAACCAGTGACAATAAATTAACTGAACGCAAACATATTTTTTATCACATGATATGCTAGAAAAAGTTTTTGTTGACACCAGCGGATAACTAAATCTAGAGAAACTAGAGTCGATGATAATCTGTTCACAAATTTAGATGATAACATTTTCATTCTTGAAGTCATAGAGCCGCACTTGTCTGACCATAAAGGAATTTTATCATGTGTCGACCAATGTCAAAAAAATCTATCTCAGGTTTCACAGCTGCATTAAATGAAATGATCTGAAATATATGCCATTTAGATCCAGAAACAAAAGCTGCTCATTTAGTTTACTCTGTCAGATCTTTAAACATCTCGTTTTCCATAAAAAAAGTTATGTATCCCTGAAAATAACTTTAAAATGTTGAGAATTCTACGTCCCTAAAGCTGGCAGAGCAAAGTGAGTAGAATCAAAAATACAAATTTGTTGTAGAGCTAATTAAATGCTGTGTTCCGAAATTAATTACTGTTATAGTTTTTTTTTGGAAAATAGCTGCTTTGCTAGCTTTAGACTAAAGCTAGCACAGCAACCTTTGAAAACTTACTTTTTTAGAACTTCTTTTATAGTGCTTTTAGGGTTAATTAATTGTTAATTAAGTGCTGTATTTCGAAATTATTTATTCTTATATATAGTTTTTCGGAAAATGGATGCTTTTAAAAATCTATTATTTCGGGATAATCTTATTTGGTCCTTGTAGAGCTAATTAAGTGCTAATTAACTGCTGTATTCCGAAATTAATTGCTCTGATATTAAAAAAGTTGCTGCTTTGCTAGCTTTAGATCTAAAGCTAGCAGAGCAACCTTTGAAAATCATAATTTTTCAGAACTTTTGTTTTAGCGATTGTAGGGCTTATTAAGTGCGGTACTCCGAAATTAATTGCTCTAATAATTTTTTGAGAGAACGTTCTTTTAAGACAAATAATAATGTCAATTTATCTATTGTGGGATATTTATAGCTTTAAAGGTACACCCGGCAACTTGAAAGTACTTAATTTTATGTAATCCATTTTTAATTCCACTTTAAAATTGAGATTTTAATGGTTTTGAATTTATTATCTCTCCCAATGAAGAAATGTACAATTCTGATACTAAAAAGCTAAGGGATAAAACTTAATTTTTGTAGGACCGGACGGTTTTCGATTGCTAAGCGATGTTCCTATGACTGTAAGATAGGTTTACCGGTGGATAAGTTCATTACTAACCACGTCGGTAAGTACTTTTCTTACGGATATAATTGTATTGGCCGAAATATTATAGAAATTATAGAAATTAATTTCGGGATACAGCAATTGATTAAATAACATAGGAAATATGTAAATTTTATTGATTTTTTATAAAAAATACCTCAAATAATGGTAACCGATATAGTTTATATATCGGGTGTATAGATTATATGTTTTTGCTCTGATAGCGACAATCTCTGCCATTTTTTAAAAACTATAAGATCCGATAATTTCGGAATGCAGCATTTAATTAGCAATTAATTAGCTCTACAAGCACAAAAAACGTATTTCTCGAAAAAGTGTTTCTTGAAGCAAAGCAGTCATTTTCCGAAAACTTTAAGAACAATTGAGTTTGGAATACAGCACTTAATTAGCCCTATAAACACTAAAAGAAGTTCTCGAAAAGTTGATTTTTAAAGGCTGCTCTGTTAGACTTAGATCTAAAGATAGCAAAGCAGCTATTTAGAAAAAACTATAAGAGTAATTAATTTCGGAATAAAGCAAATAATTAGCACTTAATTAGCTCTACAAGCACCAACTACGATTTTCTAGAAAAAAATAATTTTTAAAAACAAAGCATAAATTTTCCTAAGAACCATAAGAGCAATTAATGTCGGAATACAGCACTTAATTAGACCTTAAGCACTAAAAAAGAAGTTCTCAATGAATATTTTAAAGGTTGCTCAGCTAGCTTTAGATCTAAAGCTAGCAAAGCAGCCATTAAAAAAATGTAAGACCAATTAATTTTGGAATACAGCAATTAATTAGCACTTTATTCGGTCTACAAGCACCAAATAAAATTTTCTCGGAAAAGTTGATTTTTTAAAGCAAAGCAGCCATTTTCCAAAAACCATATGAGCAATTAATTTCTGAATAGAGCACTTAATTAGAACTTAATTAGCCCTATAAACACAAAAAAATAAGTACTCAAAAAAATATTTTTAAATGTTGCTCTGTAAGCTTTAGATTTACAGCTAGCAAAGCAGCCATTAAAAAAAACTATAAGAGCAATTCATTTCGGTATACAGCAGTTAATTAGCAATTCATTAGCTCTGCAAGCACCAAATATGTAATTTTGATTCTGCTCACTTTGCTCTGCTAGCTTCAAGGACGAGACAATTCTCCTGATATTAAAAATCTTGAGTCACAACTAACCCAGGTTCATACTATTGCCGAAGTGACCAGGACGCTCGATAGCTTCGAATTACTTAACATTAACAAATCGAAAAAAGTGGAGTTTAATAATAAGATAATATCTGAATCAAAAATAAGCAAAAGTCAGTCTGGGGAATATTAAATACAAATTTAGGTAAAACTAATAACCTAAGGAATGAGAGCAATTTATCCGCTGAGGACTTTGCCAACTCTTTTGAACATTGCATAAACAATTTAATGCAAAATTCTGCGAACTATATTGCAAGTCCCTTCGATTCTTGCATGCAAAAAATAGCAATAAACCATTTGACTTCTTACCTACATCCAACAAGTTAATCAGAAATATTGAACATTGTTCATAAACTGAAAATTCTAGAGCCGCAGATAAATAAAAATGTAGCGATTTCTTTACCGAATCTATTTAATCTTCGTATGAGTACATGTATTTTTCCAGATATTCTCAAGGTTTCCAAAGTTACACCTATCTATAAAAAGGGAAATACTCTCAGGTAACTGAAGTTGAATGTAGATAAAGATTATCTAAGAATGGCATATTTTGTTATGTTTCATAGCATAATAGTGTCCGTATGGCTTGATAATCTGGAGAAACACATGTCACAGCCCCAAAATATGCATTGCACAAAAAAAGTCATTCGAATAATAACATCCAGCAAATATGATGATCACTGTAAGCCATTGTTAGAAAAATTGAACATACTGCAATTACCATGTTGCTGCATTTTGCAGTGCCTGCTTCATATAAAAAACATGCCAAAGAATTCAGCACAATTATGTTTACTCTCCATCCTCCATTATTCAGACATAGACCCATAATTCCTATAAATTTCTGGGCATAAAATTGAATAATGCTTTGCCAAACAATTCAAAGATAATAATATGTCTTGTGCATCACTCAAAATTAAGATCCGTAAATATTTAACACAACACCGTTTTAACTTCTTAGATGATTATCTGGAACATGTTGTAAGTACATTTATGTAGGTAATCCTTTTTTACCCTTTTTTCTAGATTGTTATTACTATTATTTTCTTTTTTTTAACATGTTCATAATCCTTGTCTTGAATTAAGTTATATGTACTTTGTCACTTGTATGTTTATTATGTCTTCATCTGAAGCGTATTTTAATTTATTTTATTTGGTGTGATCTATACAAAAAAGTATACATGCCTAATTGTTTACATGAAATAAATATTTCTATTTCTATTTGATGTTGGAGACAGAAATAATGACAAAAATGAAAATGAGTTTACATTTTAAAATCATTAGCATCTACAATTCCATTTTGTATAAATTGAATTATAGAATATATGACAATTGAGTAATTATAATAAAGATTAAGGAACAAAAAGTCAGATGAAATACTATTCGGAGAAACAACAAATGCTAGGCAGTCGCTGGTAGTTTCAAAATACGAGAAATATATTTAAAATCACATTTCATCATCCCATTCCACTGCACATTTGGCAATAGCGCCGGACGCTGTATTTACGGTAAATGAAATAAATATACACCGTATGGACGCTCTATTGTTTGTAAGATTGAAATTATTATATACATTGGACGCCCAAACGGCTATAGAATGAACGGAGCTCACATTGATGGCGAAGTGAAATATATACGGCAAGGACGCTTCATTACTGTTTTTTGAAAGGACGCCAGAATGATACCGAGATGTATATATATATATATATATATATATATATTGAGTAAACATGAAAGAATAATTATCACTTCTCAAGAAGTAAGAAGAAGAAGAAACAGAAGTTAATGGGTTCGAAAGATTATATTCTGCTTGGCTTTGCGCGCTATAGGGTTCTATACCTGCAGTACTTACCGAGATATTGGTTAAAACGTTTTTAAGTGTTCTCTCAACTCTTTTGATAATTTTAAATGTATATATACATAATAAGCGTAAATAACTATTTAATATATATATGGTGTATATATATACAGGGTGTTAGGTAAACATGCGGCATAAATTCACGGGGTGTTTCGTTGGCCTAGTCCAAGCATATCTTGTCTAATCATGATTTTTTTTTTAAAACCTTTGTTTCCAAGATACAGGGTGAACAAAATTATGCAACAGCAAAATACAGAGATTGCTCGAGGTAGGCCAAACGCATGGCCTGCTCGATCTCCAGACATAAACCCCCTGGATTATTATGTATGGGGATATAGTCTGAAGTCATTAAGTTTAACGCGTTACTCCAGTGGAGAATTTGGACGACTTGCGAAAAAGGATAATTGCCTCAATAATATATAATATATTTATACAAAGTGTTTCCAAATAAGTGCGAACGTTTTTTAGGGGATGAATCCTTGTCGAAAATTGAAGGCGGGGTGTTTCTTGTAAAGAAAAGCTCTTAAACCCTAAAAAGAAAAGAGAAAAGAAAGAAAAATCTTTTTTTTCTTGGCCGAAATTGTTGAAGGGTTGCAGGAATGGCATTTTGTGCGCATGTTCTGCCAATAAAAAGGATAGGTACCTGTGAATATTTTTTTCAAATATGTTGTGATATTTTAAAGAGGTGAAACTTGCAAAGCCTATTTCATTTTTTATCAGAACTTTTTGAAGAAATAAAATATATCAATTTAAAAATTTATATTGAAAAGAACAATTTATTGCAAAACTTCTGTAAATGTAATGGCAATAATCTAGAAGAATTTTTCTTTCTCATTTTTGGATGAATGTAACTTTTCAAGGTAAGGTCTAAGAACTATTGTTTGACCCATTTAATTTTCGACAAGTTTTCACACCCTAAGAACTTTTGCATTTATTTGGAAATACCCTGTATAATAATATTTATCAATGATGGATGTTATTAATATCAAAAATTTGTGTGTGTGTGCTGACAATTTAGGCGCCAGGCGATGAGACTTTGGTAAGTGTGTCTCGGGACCTAGGCGCCCCCTCCCCCTCTAGAAAATACTACTACTTATACTTGTAAAACTTTGTGTGCGGATTCTTACCGCCCCCCCCCCTTCCCAGCCCCAATAAATTTCCACACCGAGCTGCGGCACATGCAACCAAAAACACATGGCCAGACGCCAGAACCGACAAATACTTGTATGTATGTATATATAAGTAAACATATATAGAAGATGGTACATATATATAGTACAGAGTGGTTGATAATTAAGGACGTCCCATTTTTTCTCAAAATGTGAACATTATAAAAGAGAAATCACTGAAATATGTAAGAAATAATATGATCGAAGGGAGGGAGGGGGTAACAACTGTTTAACCAAATTTTTCTTCACCCTCCTTACAAATAACTTTTGGCACTAACTTCACAAGTACTAGCCCCAATAGAATTAATATTATTTTATACTTTTCAGTGCACTAACTGATAGCGTCGATCCAATTTTTTGTAAAAAATATTTATTTCACACTTTTGAGTGTAACATTAGTCACGAAAATCGTTGAATGTTCACTAATACCAATCAAGATAGTACTTATCCTATTACCCACGTATATTCCTTGCTTGTAGTTATTATTGAGATCTCAGAATACGCTTGAATATTTTAGTTTTTACCTTTGTAACACCGATGTTACTTGAAAACCGTAACTCTAAGGGAAAAATGTGCATTATAAATGTTGCTACAAATAATTATGTCTCTCTTCATAGCAAATATTGGTATATTTGAGAATTTAACATGCCTCTATCTCGAAAACCGTTACTCTTTTGAAAAAATGTTCAATTTAAACGTTTCCGACTATTGTCCTATCTTTAATTATACCACCGCAGATTTTCAATTTTCGAGAAAATTTGCACCCTCCACCCCCTTCGGGGGCGTTTTTCGAAGAGAACGGGATGTCGGATTTCCGTTTTTATGAATATGGGACTATTTCTCAAGCCTCCTCTTTCAATTGAATCAAAAATTATTAAAATCGGAGTAAAAAAAGGACACACTATTGTATACCTCCCTCCGTAAGATGTTCGTCGGTTAAAAACTAAATCCCATACTTTATAAAATCAATATCTTATTTATATAATTTTGTATATATATATATATAAATGAAATGGGGGGCCAACTTTCAGTTAGTCAGTATTATCTATCCCCTGGGTTGAGTCACATACAAGCGAAGACATCTTTGCTGAGGAAGGCGCGTCGTCGCGTCGCGGCGCCCGTCCTGTCGACGCCTAATTCAACCGCCACACAACTATCTGCACCGCGACGGCGGCGGCCCCGTGGCGGCAGCGGTGATGGTGACGGTGGCGGCGAAGACGGCGACGCTGTCTTCGTCAACAACAAACAAACGAACAAAAAGCTAAACTATAATATTATTATACTACCACAAAAACAACAATTCACCAATCAGATAGGGTTGGAGGAGTTGGAGAAAATTAAATTAAAATACACTTATTGAGCACCAAATTATTACTTATATTATATACATCGGATAATTATTAAAAAAAAATACGACCGACTTTATTAGTTGGTGCACTGAAAAATACATATGTAAATATTTTTTACAATTTTTTTTTTAATTTGCGTGATTTTTCTCTCTACAAAGGCGTGCTTTCCGGTTTTTTTTAAATGCAAATTTATTTATTTCTTGACATTTCTCTGACAAAATTAAACCGTTGCGCTATTAACTAACTACCCCAGTTCATGACTGTGACAATGTCAAAAAATAATACTCAATAAATATAAATAGTTTTTCCTGTCAAAATGATTGTCACGACTTGGTGTTTTCCTAATATTTTCAGTGAAAGATGATAATAATGTCCTAATCCTAATCGTTGGTTTGCTTTCCAGAAATCTAAATAGAAAAGTAATTCTTTTCTAGCAAAAACGATGATGAAGAATAGAAAACATCCAGAATAAGTAATTGGAAAAATGATGGATCCTCCTAATCAGAGTACTATAGCCAATATTTTTGATGTACTCCACCAAAAGGACAAAGGAATATATGCCTCGTCAATATGTTTGATATTCTTTTATGGTGGCTACCTTCTCATGCATAGAAAACGTTGAGAGTTTCTTTCTTCATTAGAAAATTCAAATAAACAGAAAAAAATTAAATAATATGTCCTTTACCGGACAAAAAAATGCCAGCCGTAAGGGCATAAGATGTTGTTTTTTTTTTTGGAAAAAATTGAAATTTTGTAAGGCTTTCTAAGAAAATATATTTTAATATCCATGAAAGTTTCTTTGTTTGAGTTTAACTAGAATTAAAATTATTCATCAAAAAGAAAGTGTAGGCCCCCCCAAAGCCATATTCATGGATTTTTCAAAATCCAACATGTCCTTCTCCCCTAAAGATCTCCCAAAGGCGGTGGAGGAGGGGGCATAAATAGAAAATTATATCTTTTTAAAAAGTGCTCATTTCCAGCGACATTTAAATAGTTTATTTTTTTGAAAAAGAAAATGCAATATTGTTGCAACTTCATTTTGAATTTTGATGACCAATCATTTTTACAAAAATTATAAATTATAACCGACGACACTGAAGAATTATATTTTATAATAAAAAGAAATTCTATTGGTGCTGGTACTTTCGTACCATTGACAAAAAAAGAAAATTTCGGATTTGAGTTTTTCTAAATATGGGACCATTTCTCAACACCCCTCTTTCAAATAAAACAAAAATCGTCTAAAGCGGAGTACGTTTACTATATAAAATGTGCAAACAGTCATAAAAAGCAAACCTACAATCGAATTGTATACCTTCTCCTTTTTTAAGTCGGTCAAAAATAAAATTAATTCTACACCAGCAATAGAATTAATATATAATTTTGTATTGTTCAGTGCACCAACTATAGTCGGTCCTATTTGCAAACAAAACATATTTCAGACTTTACCGCCATTGTAACTTGTAACTCGTATTTTTTTTCCAAAACTGTTTAATTTAAATGTTGCTGAATATGTTCTCTTCTTTAATTTTGTCGTCTCATATTTTCGATTTTAAAAAATTGCCCCCCTCACCCCCTTTGGGATAAGTTCTTGGGAAGGAAGAACATATTGAATGTCTCCATAGTCCTCTTTTAAATGAAAAAAAAAATCATGAAAATCGAAGCAGGTTAACTGTTTCAAAGACATAAAAAAAACAGTCGAACTGTATATCTGCTCCGTTTGGTAAGTCGATCAAAAATAGGAAAAACGTGACCCAAAAAAAGCTTTGTTGCATATTGTTATTATCTCTTTGCAGCGACCCCTTGTGGCAAAGTTATACTTAGTTTTTCAATCATTGTTTATGGTCAAATAATAAATACACTTAAATCAAAAATTAATCATCCACGACATCCATAAAAACAATTATAATAATGTGAGTTTATTTCTATATATCTATAGGCGCATTTGCATTTTTCTTCTATCTTTTATCTTGAAAAATAAACACATTAAGTACCTCTACTATCAAAGTGTCTGACTCATATATAGTCATAACTTGGATATTTTATTATGATTATTATATATAGGGAACAAAAACATGTCGAGACTTGCTTATATAGGCATAAAAGCGACGAAACAACTTTGCACTGTTAAATAATTATTGATAATAAGTAATTGAGTTTATCACCATAAATTTATTAATCTACATATTTTTGAAGTTACAACTCGCTCAAAATTAAAACAATGTAACAAAAACTACCATTTATTCAAATAAATAAACGTTGCCAAAGAAAAATAAACTTATGAAATTAATCTCATTTGGAAACTTTTCAACTGCAGTGTAAAAAAATACATTTAAACTTGTTAATCAATGTCATTATTTCAGTCAAAACTAAATACCGGGAAATAAATTCCAAACTACTTGCCAGACCACTTAAAAATAGAGAATGCCGAAAACATTTTTAGCTGAAAAGTTGTTCCGATAAGATATGAGAGGGAATAATTGCTTCAAAAAAAAAAATGCCCGAAAAAACAAACTACCTGGCGGCATCGACACAATCAGCAAAGTGGCGTCTCCAGTACTCTCAGTTCCCAGGTATATCTATATACTCTCACAGGCTCTCAGGAGGACACACTTGAAGTTGAAAGGTTCTTGGTAATATCGGCCCTATTATAATATAGTACCTACTGCAGCCAAGTTGTGACGATAGACAGGCGCCAGTTATCATTAAAATGACAAGACCATTTATTATACCAAGAAAAACCCTTAAACGACACTACACCGAAAATGTTTACTTTATTCGAGCCCAGGCTATAGGTAGTTGTTTCTATTAAATAAACATAAATTACTGATTTTTTTTCCTTATTCTTTTGATTTTATATTTGTCCAAATAAACACATATTAATGATGACATATTTCTATTTGATGTCTGTGAAATCCTTCCTGTTTTTTGCTAACTTATTTTTCTTTGAATTCCAGATTTTTGTCCTGATGAAGAAAATAAACATTCTCGAAAGCATGGCTTTATTCAAAGAGAATTTTATTTATTAAATAACTGCATCCCCGAGAATCATCTTTTTATTGGTAATCTACATATAATGATACAAATAAAGTATTCACTATAGAAATAATTGCATAATTAACATAGCATATGCTATGGCAATGTAATTGAACAACTCCAATGCTATTTAACGAGTATCTAACCTAACGGTGAAAACTATAAATAGTTACAAGTATTTATAACAAATTCATAGGCATTTTAGATAAACATAGTTTAGATATTATATATACACACAGAACGAGATTGAATTTTTGTAGGATATTAAATGCGCGTGTGGGGGCTTTATATATAAAACAGGTTATAAACTAGCTAGAGATATATTAATAATGTAAAACATAGAACAAATAAGAAGTGTGCTTGCTGAGATATTGCTGGTATTTATGCATATTGGTTACATCCTGTAACTGGGTACAATTTCCGTTGCAAGTTTTTGCGAGCAAAAATTATTTATAATTTTTTTAATAAACCAAAAAAAAACGAGCTTTAATGATTGGCAAAAGGCGATTTATTAATTTCAATGCTGCAGAATCTGAATGGACGGACTTCCTTTACGAATGATGTTGACACAAAAAATATACCTACACAAAAAGTTATCAAGGATATCCCTTGCATATTAAAATGAATTAGGTAGGTATAAAACTGAATGCAGGTTTGAACGTTTTGTATAAGGATAAAATAAAACATAACCTCAATAAAGCAACAAATAATATCCAGCGATCCAAAAAATAGCTCAAAGTATGTCTAAATGTTTTGTAACTTGGTGAGTTTTAACTGGATTTGTGTATTTGATCTGTTTCTCAACTTTTCTCAGCATTCGAATGTTAGTTAGGTACTTGGATCGCTGGTAATTATAATAATAAAATGACATAATGTGAAAATCAACGGAACGGTACACTTGATTGATAAAACAAAAACTTACCGTTTGAGAAATGCCATGGTTTTGGAGATCTCATTACTCCAATTATTGGTTTATTGACAGAACTGCTACCACCAACAATAATAGACTCTGATGGTTGATGATTATTATCTTTATTGTTGCTAGCACAAACTAGCGATACCAACACAGTTATAAAATAACAACAAATCAGTACTAAAATGTTTGAATAAACTAGCGACATTTTGTAAGTCACTGTTGTTATTTATTATAACTCTCTAAAGCACTATAATAATATCGCTATGATATTAGAAACAAATGCACAAATATACACGATGATATACGTTGATGCACCCACCGGCGTAAAATAATTACGACCCTTTTTATAACCAAAAACAAACACACAGAGAAGTTTATTTTTAAACGACACGACGTACTCTTTTCAACTGTATTTTCAACAGCAAGATGAGATGAGATTTATATTATAGTAATATAACTGACATTAAGTTGCCTTCGCCAGATATTCAATTGTTTTTAATTCGACATTGTTTTGACATACGCGCAAGTATTGTGTATTCGCAAACTTGACGAAACTTGAGAAGCAGAGAAAACGAAACCAAACCGACAAACAACTTCGTAGCTTCTTCGTCGAACGAGAGGCGCCAGGCGACTGAATTGCGAAGAAGAAGACAAGAATGACGAGAACTTATAGAAAGGAGCCGGTGAACGGCGCGTTTTCTGTTTGTTGGTTTTCGATTCGCCTCCCCTACTTGATGAGATAGCGCCTCTAAAGCTGGCCATGAACGTGCCCAGACAGCAGCGTCAAAATTTAAGACTATATTTTTATTCAATTTATCCATGTAGTATCTATCTTCTTTGATAATAGGTATGATATGGATTTATGTAAAATCATAGTTTATTTGAAGAAAAATTGTAAGGTTTTACGTAAATATTATTAATAAAATAATAAAAAGATATACAGGAAGTAAATGTAATGTGTTTTATTTGTTCCATATTTAAATTCTTGTTTAGAGAATGCCCTATACTGTACAATATACCAATTTAATATTAAGAGAAACTAAATGAGGCACTTTGATGAGTTGAAATCAAGTTTAGAATTAAATTATCTAGCCTTGAGGCCAAGATTAGCCATAAGCATTTTGTGTTAGATTCAAATAAATTCCTTATTTCTCTATGAAATAAATACACAGACAATCTTTCTGATCAAAGATCATGTCGCTAAAAAAATAAAATAAATAGAAGAAAATCCACAAAACAAAAACTGTCACAAACCTTGGTTGGAACAGAAAACCAACATTTTATTAGTAAGCGTGAGTTGGATGGCGTTTGTGCCAATGCGTAGAATTCTGACTGGAAAAGAAACTGCTTTTGATGGTGTCTTGCAGAGAAGCGTCCTTAATTTTTTTTATCTTATGTTTGGCATTCGTTCATGGATGCCTTTACGGAAACAGCCGGCTGTGTTGTTTGTGGTAGTACATCTATATGTGATAGGACAGAGAAGCGAATACATAGAAACAGAGAACGCCATGCGATCATCAAATACAGTGGCGTAGTATGATATATACTCCAGTCATATTATCCTTACTACAATATGAAAATTATACAAATGCCAATTTTTAATATGATGTAGATAAAGGGCAAATAAATATCTTAAACCAAATCTTTGACGGAAATAACAACATAAAATAATGTACGAATAAATGCAACTTTTGAAATTGGCGCCAAAGTTATTTTTATTGATCGTGGTTAATTATTCCCAAAAAAAAAACATTTTCAATATTATTTTGTATTATGACAAAAAAAAACAAAATAATTAATATATGTACCTACAATGACGAGTATATTATGTGTTCCATATGCCTCTTGCTTATGTTTTAAACCTGCGTCTGACCCCGCACTGTACCCGTGCCACCCCACGGAGCCCAAGCAGGCTCGCATCGCGGTGCCGAGACGCACCATGCGGCATACCCGCCACCTGTATCTCATTATTGGTATATCAAATATATTAAACAAACGTTTCAAGGTCCTCTTTCAGCTGAAATAGGTATTTTTGAAATTTGTTTAATAGCGAATTTTTAAGCTTTATGTTGAAGACTTTTGGTAACAACTTCTAAAGTACCAGCACCAATAGTATTAGTATTATTTTGTATTTTTCAGTGCACCAACTAATAAAGTCGGTCTTATTTTTGGTAAAAAATAATTATTTCACACTTTTTGAGTGTAACATTAGTCATGATGAAAATCGTTGAACGTTCACTAATCCAAAGAATCTTTGCTTGTGGATACTTATTAGTATTCAGAGATCTCAAAACATCGCGGCTTTCGACATTCGAGGCATTCAGATTCATCTATTATGTTTGTAGTTATTGACCGACGAACCCCAAACGGAGGAGGTATGCAATTCGAGTGTGTGCTTTTTTTTTGGTTTGTGCGCACCTTTCATATAGTAATCGTACTCAGATTTTGTTGATTTTTGATTCATTTGAAAGAAGACGCTTGAGAAATGGTCCCATATTCATAAAAACGGGAATCCGACATCTCCTTCCCTCCGAAAACCGTCCCCGAAAGGGGTGGAGCGGGCAAATTTTCTCGAAAATTGAAAATTTGCGTTGGTATAATTAAAGATAGGACAATATCCGGAAACGTTTAAATTGAACATTTTTTCAAAAGAGTAACGGTTTTCGAGATAGAGACATTTTAAATTCTCAAATAGTATACCTATTTTCGCTATGTGGAGAGGGCGATTTCTGTCGAAAATTGAAAATCTGTTTGCAGTATATGAAAGACATAATTATTTGTAGCAACATTTATAATGAGCATTTTTCCCTTAGAGTTAGAGGGTTTTCGAGTAAAATCAATGTTAAAATGGTAACAACTAAAATATTCAAGCGTATTTCCGCAGCGATGTTCTGAGATCTCAATAATAACTACAAGCAAGGAATATACGTGGGTAATAGGATAAGTACTATCTTGATTGGTAAAAAGCCCGCTGCAGACGGAGCATGTTTTGCTGCATGATTGCTTGCTTGTTTTGCTGCACGGTCCGATAAATGTTACCGCGCATGGTGTGTTGATGGCTCCCTTGCTTGTATTGGCTTCACACGATGCAGGCCATCATGTATGTAAAATGACAGCACAGAGAAATATGACTGTGACAAATAATACAAATTATTGACCATTCCAATCAAGCTCTATTTCTAATCATTTATACAACAGAGAAAATGTACCAACAATCAAAAATAACATTTTACCATGTGCAAAATAACTTTTGAGTACGACTCGACTACTTCCGAGTGCCCCGACAAGGCACGATGCGGGAAAACAATCACCGAAAATAGCACCCGTTCTATCATCAAAGCATGCACGAGATCAAGCAACCAAGCGTGCACGCGATGTCATTTTCTTACACGGAAGCATGCACAGCACCATGCCTAGCTCCCGTCAAGGAAACATGCAGCAAAACATACTCCGTCTGCAGCGGGCTTTAGTGAACGTTCAACGATTTTCGTGACTAATGTTACACTCAAAAGTGTGAAATAAATATTTTTTACAAAAAATTGGACCGACGTTATTAGTTGTTGCACTGAAAAGTACAAAATAATATTAATTCTATTGGTGCTGGTACTAGTGAAGTTGGTGCCAAAAATTATCAATCTACCTGCAACTGCACAACTTCAAAAGTAACAGCACCAATAGAATTAATATTATTTTGTACTTTTCAGTGCAACAACTAATAACGTCGGTCCAATTTTTTGTAAAAAAATATTTATTATTAGTGCTACCGTCGAATGTTCGCTCATTTCACTGTTTATCCGAACACACCTAATGTTTACGATAAGACACTTAATTCCAAACTGATTTTAGCAAAGAAATGTATGTGTTTAATTTTCTGTGAATGATTCTCATTTTTTTGGTTTGCTGAATAAAGAATATTATTATTTCAGTGGTGAATTAGAGAATTTCAATGCATTTTTTATAGTTTTTTTTTATTTTGAAAATGATTCGATTTAAAATTGCATATTGAGATACAGTGCATATATTGTCTGAGTACATAACATATATATATTCTAAGAAATGAGAAACAAAGACAATTAGGTACTCATTTCATTGAATACGACACGATTTTGTTTTTAATAGACTTGTTCGGACGGTAACATTTTTGAGGATCGAGTTTGAATTGTGAGAGTAGGAACCCAAAACCTAAAGGATATAATATAAGCCAAATTACATATTGATTTCTATTTTAGTTAGGTAAAATATGGTTTTTCTGGGATTCACATGCGATTTTTTTAGGATAAATACAAGACAATAACAAATTTTAATTTATAAAGCTATTACAAAATAATGAAATCACATGAGTACCTCAACGATCGATGCGATATCCAATACACTTATTG
Organism: Crioceris asparagi; assembly: GCA_958507055.1. Lineage (NCBI taxonomy): Eukaryota > Metazoa > Arthropoda > Insecta > Coleoptera > Chrysomelidae > Crioceris > Crioceris asparagi. Next base: position 944,605 of record OY293832.1, read on the forward strand.
AAGAGTTGAAGTGTTTGGATTATCTTATCAATAAAATAAATAATGCACATATAATATGGGTATATAAGCAGGCGTAAAATTTGATGAGGCAATTCTATAGTTGAAGACGCAAAAATCAACTAAGCAGTATTTTCTCCATTCTGAAGCAATCAAACCAAGATGAGTTCCTCAAATCAAAGGTATGATGGATATTTTTTCTTAAATATATATTTTTCTACATGCAGCTTTTGTTCATTTTCGTAGTGAAACATTAATCCTTCCCAACGGTGAATGCCTCAAGGTAGAGAAAAAAGATGATGGCAACGTTTATAGAAATGAAAAACATTCAGATGGATTTAGAGACACAATCAATAACATGCATATGTGAGTATTTAAATGGAAATGTTGAATGCTTGTTTTGTAGATTTTGCATAAAGTTTTGAGAAGATTTTATCAAAATCTTGTTGATAACATATAATTAAAATGATGTTTGTTATATAACAAATGAAACTTTGGTAGGAAGTAACTCTCAATGTCGAATAAGAGAATAGTGAATTAAATTTCCTATGTGGTCATTGTTAAAATTCGACTTTTCTATTCACTGTTTTAATGTATCCAAATTATCTACGTTAATTCACTGCGGGATTTTGAAAGAATTTGTTTGGTGTTGTTCCCTGTAATATAGAAATATGAATGTCCCGTTTCCATATATATTTTCCATTTTAACAATGCATTGCATTCGCAAAAAACATCTAGGTATTGTATTTTCTTTCTCAATTATTACACTCTGTAACTTTGTAGTTACTCAAGACTGCCATGTTGGATTTTTCATGTAATAAATACTGCTTAAACAAAAGCGTTCCGAAGATATACAAGGCTAATTGGTTTATATTCAAGTAAAATTATTTTTGACATAGCAGGCTTTGAATGTGTGCCTGTTGAACATTACCAAAAAGCTCTTTTAAAGCACTAAAAAAATATGAGAAATAATAATGTTACACGATGTAATTTAGATATAAAGAAAGACATTAGAATTTTTCCGAATGCATTGTTATATATATTTGTCTGAGTTTTAATCGAAAGATGATATCGTATCAAGTTTCTGGATCACCTTGTATATATTATATATAGGCACTTAAAAAATAAAGTCGACCGCATCCGAGCGTTTTTTTCGAAAATTATTACCGAATTTAATAATATATATTTGTCATTGTTAATATTAAAATATTTTTTATAGATATTATTTTCAAGAGTTTTGTTTACGATGCAAAGGATTGATCAAAATATTAGATAAGATAATATATTTGATAGAGATTGTAATTCAAACTAACAGAATTTACTGAATTTTATATAGATTGAAAACAATTACGACTAATATCTATATATATATAAGTTATTTATGATACAAGGGAAAAAAGTATTAGATTTTAGCTCAAAAAACCGAGAGCTAAAATCTAATATTCTTTCCGTGTATAATACACTATTTTTTTCTGTGATGGAAAAAATGATGATTTAATACTAAAAAAATATTACAATATATTAATGTCAGGAAATTATAGAAGTGAAGTTTTAAAGTGGTATGCGTCAATTAGACATGCGTTGATAAGGAAACCTTTAAAGTAATCAAATATCTGACAATTTGATTTGATTTATATTTATGTGTAGATATTTATATCCACCCGGGAAAAATTACTCACTTTGTCACTTGTCACTTGTCAACAGAGATAAAATGTTAAACTTTTTCCCATCACAGAAGAAAAGTCTTATTCATAAAAAAATATATATTTGAGGTTTACAAGCTCGTTATACTCGTAAAACTGTATTCATAAATGTTGAATGCTCTTATAACAAAATTGTAGAACTTACAGAAAGTTAGTTAAATCTTAGTTAATCTCTGATAGCGTCTAATATGGACGACATCTACCTACTGATTCCTGATTGAGTCAACTCAAAATTTAACTTCAAAAGTGATCAAAGGGTTACGTATGTATGTATATAAATGAAATCTACATAAAATAGTTCGTTTTAATCATCCTAATGCGCAGACGTGGCGGCCACTCATTCGGCTATTTGGACAACTCCAATTTACAGCCATAAGAATATGGCTAATACGGAGCATTTTGTTTTGATCATTTTGAATAAAATAAATATTTATTACAAAAAATTGGACCTTAGTTATTAGTTGATGCACTGAAAAGTGTAAAATCGCTGCGGAAATACGCTTGAGTATTTTATATATTACCATTTTAACACCGATTTAACTCGAAAACCTCTAAGGAAAAAATGTTCATTATAAAAGTTGCTACAAATAATTATATCTTCCATGTAGTATCGAAAAATTTTCAATTTTCGAAAGAAATTGCCCTCTCCATATAGCAAAAATACATATTTAACATGCGTCTATCTCGAAAACCATAACACTTTTGAAAAAATGTTCAATTTAAACGTTTCCTGATATTGTCCTATCTTTGATTATACCAACTCAGATTTTTGATTTTCGAGAAAATTCGCCAACACCACCCCTTCGGGGGCGGTTTTCGGAGGGAAAGAGATTTCGGATTTGCGTTTTTATGAATATGGGACCATTTCTCAATCCTCTCCTTTCAAATGAATCCAAACTCATCAAAATCGGATCTCGTACTATATAAAAGGCGCGCACGAAACAAAGAAAAAAATAAAAAATAAAGCACAGTCGAATTGTATACCTCCTCCGTTCGAGGTTCGTCGGTCAAAAAATAGACTCACATTGCATCAATAATGTACGATACAATTTACAAGAAGTGAAGTATGGCAATGTCGTGAGCGGAGAATATCCGGATTTGAAATCTGGATATTTTCCGGGATCTGGGATTTGTCAAAAGGTGAGGTTAACTTAATTTGTCATGGTTTTGAATTTTTATTATTTTTTCAGTCACTTTTGGGCAGAAATGCTTCAAACAAAATTTGTAGGTACAGATCATATATATACAAAAAAAAAATTATACTACTTTCCTATAAATTCTCTAATGCCCTATAATCTGAAAATTCAAATAGATATACCTGCTACAAGGTTATCTTTGGTTACAATTATCTTAATAAGTGATTAATTACTTATCTTTTTTCACAATTATGTTTTCTTCCTACATATCGTATAATGAAGGCACTTCTGTTCTTCCTTTTTACAATGCAATGTATCTTTATTTATGACGTCGATGAACTCAAGAAACTTGCCAATTGGCAAAATGAAATTGTATGAGCCATAATTGCAGATTTTCAACAATGTTGACTTTAATTATTGAAGGTTATTCTTCTCTTGCATTGGTCAACTAGTTCCCATACCTACAATTATAACAAAGCACTCGAAACCTTATGAAAATTGGTAAAATTTTCGGAACGGCTGTCATTATAGTTTATTAGGTATTAATTGTATCATTATGTTTTACAATGAAAAAACACAAGAGTCCATCACATATTTTTCGAAAAGTCGTTTTTCTGAGTACTACTGTCAAATATATTTTCTTTGTAATATTTCATCTGAAGATTTTAGGATTTACAAAATGGCGATAAGAATATCACTTTAATTATGACGACTTTATTGAGCATTTATCAATAGATAAAATTAAAGCTATTTTAAGGGTTTTCTATGAATGAGATTGAAAGATAACAAAAATCAGAGAACATATATGAAATATTAGTACTCATTTAGTTTATAGGAAGGTGCATTTAAATTTTTAAAACGAATATTTCTATTTTCAGCCAAGACTTGTTGTGCGACGTAACTCTTGTCGCAGATCATACCGAGGAGATTCGGGCCCACAAAGTCGTTTTGGCAGCGTCATCTCTTTTTTTTTATACGATGTTTTCGAGCCTTTTCGGGAAATCAGATGAACGCATTGTCCTGGACGGTGTTCACCGGTTTGCATTGCCGCCAATTATTGAATATGTGTACACAGGAAAAATATTCATTACTGAAGAAAATGTGGATCGTTTATTACGGGCTGCCCATAGACTTCTAGTTGTGGATGTTGTTAATGCCTGTGTTCATTTTATGCAGGTAAATAACTCATTATTGAGAATTGCCAATTAATTTCGCAATTATTTAAATACCTGTTTAGACACATTTGACTGCTGAAAACTGTTTCAACTTTGCGGCATTGGCAAAGGAACATGAGTGCGTTGATCTTGTATCGAAAACTGAGGCTTTTATAACAGAGCATTTCTGGTAAGTAATGAAACTTATTCAAATTTGAAAAATATCCATAAACTATTTTTCATTTCAGTGAAATTGTGAGGACTGAAACATTTCTAGATCTATCCAACGAGAAATTGACTGAGATTATAAAAAGTGATAAACTAAAAGTTTCAAATGAAATTGAGGTGAGTAGTTTTTCATTTATTGAATTAGTGATGAAATATGTGTCAATAGTATGTAGAGTAGCCGTTGCAAATAACAGGCGCTGCTATTGGTCGCAGTCAGTATGTCAGTATATGATCTGGTTGCCCAGTAACATCTTGTTGATAAGTCAGATACAATCAAATCATGATCAATCAGATAGAATGTATTAGAGTTTCATAATGGTTTATTTCTGTATCTTTATTCGATGGTTGTTCTCGGTTACATGTTGAAAAAAATAATAGAATGCATTAGCAGATATTAATTGGTGAGAAAAATGATTTATTAGAAATATTTATTTGTTTTTAACCGAGATTACATTGCTGCAGATTGCCTTTGAAAGTTTAGTTATCAATGAAAGCATAAAATGTTGTCTTTTTTCAATTTATATATAGGTTTTCAATGCTGTTGTATGCTGGGTCAAGCATATGATCGACATTCGTCAGCAATACTTGGCCTCTTTAATGGAATATGTTCGATTTCCTCTAATGTCGCCGGAAGATCTGATTGAAAAAGTGGAACAAGAACCTTTATTCACAAATAATACGCTGTGCTTTAAATATATAAGAGAAGCAATGGGATATCATTTAGTTAAAGGTGAGATTTTATTATTGAAGAATAATGTATTTTGAATCATCAGTTGGTTGAGATTCTTTTCATTTTGAAATTAAATTTTATTCTTTTTTAAAATGATAATAGCTAAATGTATTTTTATGTTTGCACTGGCAAGTCCATTTAGCATATTTTGAAAAGAAAATCAGAATACTGATTTAATTTGATTCGTCAATTATTTTTGATCCAGGTAACAAGAAATCGGCATTTTCCAGTCCAAGAACAAGACCGAGAGTGTTGACTGACTTATCGGAAGCAACAACATCAACTGATGCAAATACTAAACATTCCGTACAAACGAAGAAGATGTTGGTTGTTGTTGGTATGAATTACACAGATGAAGTATCAATGGAAACATACGATTTTGAAGACGAAAGATGGTTACAAGGACCAGAAATGTTCAAAAGGCCCTCTAGATATGGATCTGTTTTACTCAATACAGGAGAAAAGATTTACATGGTATGTGAATATTTTTCTTGAATATTTAAAGCTTTGTCAAAATATATTGAAATATGGATTTCATTGGATTTTATGTTTGGCAGTAAATATTACATTGCCTTTCATTGTGATTGTAGATAAATATTTTTCTTAAAAAGTTGGATCAAGTTTTATTGGTGCACTGAAAAATACAAAAATAACATCAATTCTTTTGCTGCTGGTACTTTTGAAGTTGTGCCTTTGAAGTTTGTTGTTCTATGCACCAACTCCGAATATGATCCCCCTTCCACATAGCTAAAACACATATTTCAAACTGTAACGTGGAAATCTATGATTACTTTTTAAACGTTTCCGGATATGGAATTTTCTTTGATTCTGCTGTCTCGGATTTTCAGTTTTCGGGAAAAATTGCCCCCACCACCCCCTTTGGGGGAATCTTTTTAGTGACATGTCTAATATTATTTTTCAATGGGACCAATTTTCATTACTCTTCTATCAAATATAAATAAACATCAAAATCGAAGCACGTTTAGGTACTGTGCAAAAGACGCAATCAAAAGAAAAAGAAAAAAAACATGCAGACATACAGTCAAATTGCATACCTGCTCCTCCGTTTGATTCGTCGGTCAAAAAGCAGACGTGATCAAAATTTTCAATGCAATCAAAGCAGAGACTTAAAATAACTTATTTTGTAATTTTGGAACAAAATTTTGTGCATGTAACATTCCATAATTAAAAGAAACAGAAAGTTTCAATTTCAAAAATATGTTTTTTTCTGATAATCGTAAATTTGTGATGAACATGATGAAAATTTACAGATTGGTGGAAACCGCAAAGTGGACGTGTTCGATTTGAAACATGGAAAGTGGTCGCAATGCAACGACTTGCTGGAAGACAGAGAATTTGCAGCTGCTGCCTTTTTGGACGATGACATTTACGTATCGGGAGGATTTCCAGCATTAAAGTCGAGCGAAAAGTTGGATCAGCAAACGGGACGTTGGGTAACAATAGCGGATATGCTGCAGGAAAGATGGAATCATGGCATGTGTGCGATGGGCGGGAAGATTTACGCCGTAAGTGATGATTTTCCTGGAATATCCGGATATTTCAATAAACTTTTTTGGAAGTATTCAAAGTTTTCAAAGATTAATAAAATTAAAATTTTAAATCAAACTAATTATCACGACGATTTTTAAAGTTCAAAATCATCATAAAAAACAATCTCTTTTCCATGACTAACCAGTCAATAATTTCAGGTTGGAGGCTCTGGTAGTTCATTTGCTCGGTATTTGTCATCTGTGGAATATTATAATCCAGTGACGAATTCATGGACGCGCGTTCCTGACATGTCCATCGAGAGATTTTATCCTGGTAAGTATAAAAATTATCATTTGAATGATTTTTATTGAAATTCAGTTTTCCTGGATTCAAAATATTATTTTTTCTTTATTTATTCAATTTTTCGTTTTATTTAAAGACTAGCTTTTGCCCGTGACTTCGACCGCTTGGAAAACTGCATTCAATTCCATACGGTACCTACTTTTTGCCTGATGCAAGTATAAACACACAGACAGACAGACGAAAATTCTAAAATGTGTGGTTTTGGCTTCTGTTGCTCTAATAAAGACCCGCCATATTATTTTTCCTAAATAGCTTAAATGTACAAACATCGGCCTCTTACAATTTTATTACGTATTTATAGATTACTTAGAGATTTTGTTTTGAATTCGCAAAATTTAGCGGTTTTACATTTTCCATATCAGATTGAAAGCAAATTGAAAGAATCATCGAATTTCTTTCATAATTAATCAAATCCTGTAATTGTTAATTTTCTGGAATCTGCTTCAATGAAATTATTCAAAATATCTTTTCCTTTAGGAGTGGCTGGGCTCGATGGAAAATTGTATGTTGTGGGAGGATCGAGTAGAATTAGAAATTTAAAATGTGTGGAAGTTTTCAATTCGGTTGACCAAAAATGGACCAGATTGGCTGATTTGAATATTGCACGAGAACGTCCAGGTGTAGTTGCTGCAAATGGGCTAATTTACGTTGCAGGTGGACTTATTAATGGAAACTATTTTAATTCTGTGGAGGTGAGATTCAACATTTCGATCGAAAATTAATTCTTGTTCCTTATAACATTAAAAAATATTCAAGTTCATGGCAGGTTATCATTGATTTATGCACATTTTTTCTATTCTAAGCAATTCAAATAAATCAACATATGTAAGTACAATATTCAAACTTTCAGTTTATTTTAGTTTTCTTAATAAATAAAAACAAAACTTTTTCCGTTTTTCTCATTCCATATTCTAAGAAGAAAAAGTTATTTTATCATTTCATGGTTTTCAAGGTTTACGATCCTCGGATTGGTACTTGGACGCTGCTGACGAACAGAATGAGAAATGGTAAAACTAGAGTCAGTGCAGTTGTCATCGATTGGCCATCTTGAAAATGTTAATAGAAAACATATTTTTAACTAAGACCAGCTTTATTAGTTGGGACACTAAAAAGTACAAAATAATATCTTCTATTTGTGGTACTTTTGAAGTTGTGCAATTGTAGTTAGATAGAAGACTTTTGACTTCAAAAGTTTAGCACCAATAGAATTAATATTATTTTGTATTTTTCAGTGCACCAACTAACAAAATCGGTCCTATTTTTTGTTAAAAAAATATTTATTTCACACCTTTGAGTGTAACATTAGTCATAATAAATTAAAATTATAAAAAATCTACATTTTTTGTTTCATTTTCTTCATACTCTGCCACTTTTTTGACAATGCTGAAGTAATCCTTCTGCAACTATACGTAGGCCATCTATGATGGTCTTCCAATTGTGCTTTTCGCAAGCAAATGAACCTACGAGTCCCTATAAAAAATACCTGAATCGCTTCAAATGTGCCTACCTATATAAAATTTAAAGAGTTCCCTCGATTTCTCCAAGATCCCATCATCATATCCTGACCTGATGACCATGTGACCACCTGGGAAGTCCTCTACAAACAAGAAAAAGAATTTTCCAAATCGGTCCAAGCGTATTCGAGGAATCAGTTAAGATAAAATACGAGATTCCGATGAATTGAGAACCTTCTCCATTTATTGAAGTCGGTTAAAATGGCGATTATTCAAAAATATGAAAAAAGCAATTAGAAATACTGAAACACTAGCTGTTTTACTCGGCACTTCCCGGCAAACACTTTGGCACGAAAACATAAAGTCATAAAAAGTCTTGAGTATGGAACCCGCCTCTACATCAGAGTCCTACTCGCACGTAGACACAGTCCAAACACCAATCCAGATCCATCCACCAAAAGAGAACAGCATGAGAATGTCTCCTACATACTTATGTCTTAGGGATTTTCCAGTATAAACCCAGGCAATAATCTGTTCGGTGGTTTAAACGGGAAACCGTAACAAACAAACTCACTGTCACTTTTATAATATCAGTAAGGATTATTTTCTCGCAACACCTCCGCCATAGTTAAATATATATGACCCCGGCATATTTTTTTATCGATAAGTAAAAAGACTTTTCAACTGACATTTATCACGATTGCGTTGTTATAAGCAAACATTTCATGACACATTGGCCACCAAGATCACCTAATCTTAACTCAGTAGATCAGGAAAAGTTGTTTAATAGTACGTAAGTGCGATCAGATGCAATCATATCAAATCGCATTAGAATCAGAGTTTAAATCCATCTACTAATACTTATTTTTCTGTGATAAAAGATATTGCATTTTTGACCGACTTCCAAAAAAGTAAACGTAATAGGATTTTGAAGATTTTTGATTCATTTGAAAGAAGATAGTTGAGAAATGATCTTAGATTTAGAAAAGCTCAAACTAAAAATGTGATACGAAAAAATTGAAGAAGAGATTAATTATATTTAGCAACATTTAAATTGGACAGTGAAAGAAATATTTTTTCACCAAAAATTGGACCGACTCTATTAATTGTTATTGGTGCTGGTTTTTTTTTAATGTTGGTGCCTAGAGTCTGCACAACTTCAAAATTACTAGCATCAATAGAATTAGTAATTTTTTTGTATTTTCCAGTGCAACAACTAATAAAGTCGCTCCAAGTTTTGGTAAAAAATATTTATTCATACCACTTTTCCAAAAATAAACACCTTAATCTTTGCTACTTTTCCGAAGTTGGTGTAAATAATCAATCTTTGACTTTTCATTCAAAATTTTTTCGTAGTACCTCCGCCATAAAGTAAATTTATTACCTAGGCAGATTTATCAACAATTTAAAATAAATTTTAACTGATACTTTTCACGATTGCGTTATAAGCAAACATTTTATGGCTTAATGGCCCCCAAGATTGCCTGATCTTAACTCAGTAGATCATGAGCTGTGGTGTTTATTTCCACAAAAATTGTTAATTAGAACTTAAATATGTAACAAAAAACGCAGAAAGAATTAAAAACCTATTAAGAGGATGACGTATTTTCAAAAAGATATCCAAATTTAGTAAATTTTTCTAGACAGGACTGGATTAACAGTCAAAAGATGTCAGATCCCATATCATGAACACACTGTATAATATGCCAAGGTGAAGGTTCACTTGCTGCATAGAGTAGTGCATTTTAAGAAGACCCACGGCCCACAAATGTGTGCTCTGTAGGAAAAAAAAGCATCTGAGGATATTTTCGAAGCTTCAAATCCCCAAACAGAAAATAGGATAGGTACCTCTATATATGTGACCAATGGAATAACTCTAGGGAGATTTATTTGAAAATTTTTGCGATCCATATGTTATATATAGGTATCTATATACCGAAAACATCAAACGTCTTCTTTCTTGACCAGAGCTTTGTAGAATAACGGTAAACACAAAATATATAGATACTTATTTATAGCGTTCAAGCTTTGAATGTCTATGTGGTGTTTTATTGGAAAATAATAAAATAATACTTAGAGAAAAGTAGCGATGCAAAATATGATGACCAAACTAGATTATAGTACAGGAAACACGGATGCGTGTGTTTAAATCTCTAATGAGTTAAGTGTGTTTGCAGCTATAATATATCCCAACCAATCTGCAGTCTGAGCGATTACTGCGCTTAAAAATAATTTTAAAGAATTAACCAATCAACTCATTATAAAGAATTTTAAGTGAAAAAAAATCTATGACCCGAGTATGTTGGAGACCGGGAGTACGGTGCCTTCCGGCAGTTTGGTGGGTCCCTAGTATGGGTCCACGAACAACATTAAAACGGTTTAAATCAGAGATATAAATTTTACATAGTAGTCGATAGGGTAGTATAAGATATTTAAATATTGTATATAAATAATCTGTGCTATTCTAGATTGTAAATAAATAAAATGGAACATAAATTAATCCCAGTCATTTGCATATTATATGCCCGTTCCTACTATTAAATCAGAAACAACGACAATTACTCATTTCATTGAATACGATATGATTTTGTTTTTAATAGACTTGTTCGAGAGGTAAAATTTTTAAGAATAGAATTGCGAGAATAATTACCTAAAACCTAGAGAATATGATATAAGCAAAATAACATCTAGATGTCGATTTTAGTAAGGAAAAAGTATGGTTTTTGTGATAGTCTGGGATTCACATGCGACAACAAATACGTACAATAACATATTTCAATTTATAAAACGATTACAAAATAATAAAATAACATGAGTCTGTCAACGCTAGATGCGATATTCAATACACATATTGAAGAGTTGAAGTGTTTGGTTTATCTTATCAATAAAATAAATAATGCACATATTATATGAGATTGATATGCTATATATAAGGAGGCGTAAAATTTGATGAGGCAATTTTATTGTTGAAGACGCAAAAATCAACTAAGCAGTATTTTCTCCATTCTGAAGCAATCAAACCAAGATGAGTTTTATAATTATAGCAAGAAATAAGCACATTAAAATAACATAATTAATGGTAAGTAAGCTAGCAGAGCACTTTTTCTTTTTAAATTAACTGAATGAGCACAAAATTTTTAATTACAGCAAGAAACTAGCACATTAAAGGCACATAATTACTGGTAAGTAAGCTAGCAGAGCACTTTTTCTTTTTAAATTAACTGAATGAGCACAAAATTTTTAATTACAGCAAGAAATTAGCACATTAAAAGCACATAATTACTGGTAAGTAAGCTAGCAGAGCACTTTTTCTTTTTAAATTAACTGAATGAGCACAAAATTTTTAATTACAGCAAGAAACTAGCACATTAAAGGCACATAATTACTGGTAAGTAAGCTAGCAGAGCACTTTTTCTTTTTAAATTAACTGAATGAGCACAAAATTTTTAATTACAGCAAGAAACTAGCACATTAAAGGCACATAATTACTGGTAAGTAAGCTAGCAGAGCACTTTTTCTTTTTAAATTAACTGAATGAGCACAAAATTTTTAATTACAGCAAGAAATTAGCACATTAAAAGCACATAATTACTGGTAAGTAAGCTAGCAGAGCACTTTTTCTTTTTAAATTAACTGAATGAGCACAAAATTTTTAATTACAGCAAGAAACTAGCACATTAAAGGCACATAATTACTGGTAAGTAAGCTAGCAGAGCACTTTTTCTTTTTAAATTAACTGAATGAGCACAAAATTTTTAATTACAGCAAGAAATTAGCACATTAAAAGCACATAATTACTGGTAAGTAAGCTAGCAGAGCACTTTTTCTTTTTAAATTAACTGAATGAGCACAAAATTTTTAATTACAGCAAGAAATTAGCACATTAAAAGCACATAATTACTGGTAAGTAAGCTAGCAGAGCACTTTTTCTTTTTAAATTAACTGAATGAGCACAAAATTTTTAATTACAGCAAGAAACTAGCACATTAAAGGCACATAATTACTGGTAAGTAAGCTAGCAGAGCACTTTTTCTTTTTAAATTAACTGAATGAGCACAAAATTTTTAATTACAGCAAGAAACTAGCACATTAAAGGCACATAATTACTGGTAAGTAAGCTAGCAGAGCACTTTTTCTTTTTAAATTAACTGAATGAGCACAAAATTTTTAATTACAGCAAGAAACTAGCACATTAAAGGCACATAATTACTGGTAAGTAAGCTAGCAGAGCACTTTTTCTTTTTAAATTAACTGAATGAGCACAAAATTTTTAATTACAGCAAGAAACTAGCACATTAAAGGCACATAATTACTGGTAAGTAAGCTAGCAGAGCACTTTTTCTTTTTAAATTAACTGAATGAGCACAAAATTTTTAATTACAGCAAGAAATTAGCACATTAAAAGCACATAATTACTGGTAAGTAAGCTAGCAGAGCACTTTTTCTTTTTAAATTAACTGAATGAGCACAAAATTTTTAATTACAGCAAGAAACTAGCACATTAAAGGCACATAATTACTGGTAAGTAAGCTAGCAGAGCACTTTTTCTTTTTAAATTAACTGAATGAGCACAAAATTTTTAATTACAGCAAGAAACTAGCACATTAAAGGCACATAATTACTGGTAAGTAAGCTAGCAGAGCACTTTTTCTTTTTAAATTAACTGAATGAGCACAAAATTTTTAATTACAGCAAGAAACTAGCACATTAAAGGCACATAATTACTGGTAAGTAAGCTAGCAGAGCACTTTTTCTTTTTAAATTAACTGAATGAGCACAAAATTTTTAATTACAGCAAGAAATTAGCACATTAAAAGCACATAATTACTGGTAAGTAAGCTAGCAGAGCACTTTTTCTTTTTAAATTAACTGAATGAGCACAAAATTTTTAATTACAGCAAGAAACTAGCACATTAAAGGCACATAATTACTGGTAAGTAAGCTAGCAGAGCACTTTTTCTTTTTAAATTAACTGAATGAGCACAAAATTTTTAATTACAGCAAGAAATTAGCACATTAAAAGCACATAATTACTGGTAAGTAAGCTAGCAGAGCACTTTTTCTTTTTAAATTAACTGAATGAGCACAAAATTTTTAATTACAGCAAGAAACTAGCACATTAAAGGCACATAATTACTGGTAAGTAAGCTAGCAGAGCACTTTTTCTTTTTAAATTAACTGAATGAGCACAAAATTTTTAATTGCAGCAAGAAATTAGCTCATAAAAACATATAATTCTAGTACATATCAAATCCATTTTTGGGACTTTGCTCTGATAGGTTACCAGAGGTGTGGATTTGTATGCGTGACAAAAAATCGGGACTTGCTTTTATAGTATAGATTAATGAAGTGAATTCATAATTTCCTGACTGTTCATCTATTCTCAGTTTCACTTCGTGTGAGTTATCTGGATGATCTTGTTCTTAGAGCTCTTAAAAAGATTACATAGCGACGATAGTAGCGGCAGTAAAGTAAAAATCCTCTAGTCAAATCGTGCTACCACTCATTTTTTTCAGCATGTCAAGACAAACAACAATGGTCATGTAACATTTTTTCGCAAGATGGAATATTTAGCCAGAATCTGAAGAAACATGAGGAAAATACGGCATTTTATTCAAGCATAACTTTTTTTGTGCTTTTTCTCAGAGATGGAGCTATATGTGGGTGGTAAAGGGCTCTCAGAAGAATACTTTAGGAAAGTTTAATCAAAATCGTTAGAGCCGTTTTCGCGCTATAGTCTTGAGCAATTCACGTTTTTTGGCTATAGCTCAACACCCGGTGTATACAGGATTCTCATTCAGTGTCACCGGCGAGTGATATTGGTACCAAACGAAATCAAAAAGAAAGCAACAAAATACACCGATCCGTTCCCGAGATAATGCTGTCACAGACGGACAGACAGACAGACAAACAGACAGGCAGACCAATGGCTGAAAATATGTTTATTAGACTTAGAAAACTCTGAAACGTCAACATTTGTAAAAATCTCGATACCGCGAATTTCCCACGATTACAATACTTTCCTTATACAGCTACTATGTAGCGTAGGAAAGTAAAAATTATTTGTAAAAATACAAATTACAAAATAATGAAATCACATGAGTCTGTCAACGATCGATGCGATATTCAATACACATATCGATGAGTTGAAGTGTTTGGTTTATCTTTTATCTTATCAATAAAATAATTCATGCATATATTATATGAGATTGATATGGTATATAAACAGGCGTAAAATTGGATGTGGAAATTTTTATAAGACGCAAAAATCAAGTATTTTCTCCATTCTGAGGCAATCAAACCAAGATGAACTCCTCAAATCAAAGGTATGATGGATATTTTTTTAAATATATATCTTTCTACATGCAGCTTTTGTTCATTTTAGTTGTGAAAGATTAATCCTTCCCAACGGTGAATGTCTCAAGGTAGAGAAAAAAGATGATGGCAACGTTTATAGAAATGAAAAACATTCAGACGGATTTAGAAACACAATCAATAACATGCATATGTGAGTATTTACATGAAAATGCTGAATGTTTGTTTTGTACATTTTGCATAATGTTTTGAGAAAATTTGTCCAACATCTTGTTGATAACATATAATTAACATGATGTTTGTTATATAACAAATGAAACTTTGGTAGGAAGTAAGTCTCAATGTCGAATAAGAGAATAGTGAATTGAATTTCATATTTGGTCATTGTTAAAATTTGACTGTTTTAATGTATCCAAATTATCTAAGTTAATTCATTGCCAGATTTTAAGAAAATTTTGTGTAGTGTTTTTCCCTGCAAATATAAAAATATGAATGTCCCATTTCCATATAAATTTTCCATTTTAACAATGCATTGCATTCGGAAAAAAATCTAGGTATTGTATTTTCTTTCTCAATTGATTTATATTCAAGTAAAATTATTTTTGACATAGCAGGCTTTGAATTTGTGCCTGTTGAACGTTACCAAAAAGCTCTTTTTATGCACTAAAAAAATATGAGAAATAATAATGTTACACGATGTAATTTAGATACAAAAAAAGACATTAGAATTTTTCCGAATGCATTGTTATATATATTCATCTCTGAGTTTTCATCGAAAGATGATATCGTATCAAGTTTCTGGATCACCCTGTATATATTATATATAGGCGAAAAAAAATAAAGTTGACCTCATCCGAGCGTTTTTTTCGAAAATTATTATCGAATTTATTAATATATATTTGTCCATCATTGTTAATATTTAAACAAAATATCTAAATAAATTTTATAGATATTATTTTCAAGAGTTTTGTTTACGACAGAATTTACTGAATTCTATATAGATTGAAAATAATTACGACTAATATCTATATATAAGTTATTTATGATACAAGGGAAAAAAGTATTAGATTTTAGCTCAAAAAACCGAGAGCTAAAATCTAATATTCTTGCCGTGTATTATATATTTTTTTCTGTGATGGGAAAAATTATGATTTAATACTAAAAAAATATTACAATATATTAATGTCAGGAAATTATAGAACTGAAGTTTTAAAGTGGTAGGCAATAATTAGACATGCGTTGATAAGGAAACCTTTAAAGTAATCAAATATCTGACAATTTAATTCTGTGATTTGATTTATATTTATGTATATATATATATATATATATATATATATATATATATATATATATATATATATATATATATATATATATATATATATATATATATATAAAAAGGTTCTTGGAGATGCAGTCATATATTCAATAAAATTCTTTGATTGAAGCCGAGCTTTCGAGAATGTTTATTCTCTTCTTCAGGGCAAACTACAAATCGTTACAAAATTATTTCAACAACTGTATTATAAAAATACTTGTGAATTTAGAATAAAATAGCCAAAAACAGGAAAGATTTCATAGCCATCAATTACATCAATACATATAAATGAAATCTACATAAAATAGTTCGTTTTAATCATCCTAATGCGCAGACGTAGCGGCCACTCATTCAGCCGCGATATTTAAACCATTTGTACAACTCGAATTTACATCCATAAGAATATGGCTAATACGGAGCATTTTGTTTTGATCATTTGAATGAAAAAAAACTAGACTTCCATTGCATCAATAATGTACGATACAATTTACAAATATTTAGGTATGGCAATGTGGTGAGAATATTTGGAAATTCAAATCCAGATATTCTCCGGGATCCGGGATTTGTCAAAAGGTGAGGTTAACTTAATTTGTCATGGTTTTTAATTTTTATTATTTTTTCTGTCACTTTTAGGCAGAAATGATTCAAACAAAATTTGTAGGTACAGATCATAGTTATGCAAAAAAAATATTAAACTTCTTTACTATTAATTCTCTAATGCCCTATAATCTGAAAATTAAATTAGATACACCTACTACAAGGTTATCTTTGGTTACAATTATCTTAATAAGTAATTAATTACTTATCTTTTTTCACAATTATGTTTTCTTCCTACATATCGAAGTTTATTCTTCTCTTGCATCGGTCAACTAGTTCCCATACCTATAATTATAACAAAGCGCTCGAAACCTTATGAAAATTGGTAAAATTTTCGGAACGGCTGTCATTCTAGTTTATTAGGTATTAATTGTATCATTAAGTTTTACAATGAAAAAACACAAGAGTTCATCACATATTTTTCGAAAAATCGTTTTTCTGAGTACTACTGTCAAATATACTTTCTTTGTAATATTTTATCTGAAGATTTTAGGATTTACAAAATGGCGATAAGAATATCACTTTAATTATGACGACTTTATTGAGCATTTATCAATAGATAAAGTTAAAGCTATTTTAAGGGTTTTCTATGAATATTCAATCTTATTCATAGAAAACCCTTAAAATAGTCAAAGAAATGTTATAGTTATATCAGAGAAGCAATTATTTAATGAAAGGTAAGGTTTTACTTGTGCAAATTATTTTAAATTATTAAGTAGTTGGGATTTCTTAAAGAATACAAAAAACCTTTCGAAATGAAATGAATGAATATATTCTTTCTTAAAATTATAATTGCCAAATCTATTGGTAATAGTCTAGTTTAGCGGCTTTTGCTATAAAAGCCCAAAAAAATCAAATGTTAGTAAAAATACATATATGGTAACATAACTTTTAATAAAATTGAGGCGGAAGACGCTATTTTTAATGATTTGTTACTAAAAAAAGCAAAAATGGTGTTTTTGGTACTAGAAATTTTCGATTTGGAAATTTCTTTTCAATCCCAAATAGTATATAATCATCCTGGTATTCTATTGAATAATAAAATTTTTCAAAATAAACAAAAATATGCGTAATAAATATTTTTTACAAAAAATTGGACCGACGTTATAGTTGATGCACTGAAAAGTATAAAATAATATTACTTCTATTGGTGATGGTACTTTTGAAGTTGTGCAGTTGCAGTTAGATTGATAGCTTTTGGCACCAACTTCACAAGTACCATCACCAATAGAAGTAATATTATTTTATACTTTTCAGTGCATCAACTATAACGTCGGTCCAATTTTTTGTAAAAAATATTTATTTCACACTTTTGAGTGTAACATTAGTCCCGAAAATCGTTGAACGTTCACTATACCATATCAATAAAGATAATACTTATCCTATTACCCACGTATATTCCTTGCTTGTAGTGGTTATTATTGAGATCTCAGAACATCGCGGCGGAAATACGCTTGAATATTTTAGTTGTTACCATTTAACACCGATTTAACTCGAAAACCGTAATTCTAAGGAAAAAATGTTCATTATAAATGTTGCTACAAATAATTATATCTTTCATGTAGTATCGAAAAATTTTCAATTTTCGAAAGAAATTGTCCTCTCCACATAGCAAAAATACATATTTAACATGCGTCTATCTCGAAAACCGTAACACTTTTGAAAAAATGTTCAATTTAAACGTTTCCGGATATTGTCCTATCTTTAATTATACCAACTCAGATTTTCGAGAAAATTCGCCCCCACCACCCCTTCGGGGGCGGTTTTCGAAGGGAAGGAGATTTCGGATTTGCGTTTTTATGAATATGGGACCATTTCTCAATCCCCTTCTTTCAAATGAATCCAAAATCATCAAAATCGGAGATCGCCTACTATATAAAAGGCGCGCACGAACCAAAAAAAAAAAATAAAAAAAAAAATAAAGCAGACAGTCGAATTGTATACCTCCTCCGTTCGGGGTTCGTCGGTCAAAAATAGCAAATATAAGTTCACAAAAAATGGATTGACGGTTGATTCATGTAGTATGTTTGACGACACGACTTGACGTTGACAGCATTGACATACGACAATTCCAACATTGCCAAAACTAATGTTTAGGATATTGAACATCTTCGATAACGAAAGCATAAACTAAGTAGAAAGATTTTAAATGTCTAAAGGTTTAGTTTTATGTTTAAAATTTACTAAAAACTAATTTTTATACATACTTGCTTTAGAGCAAAAATACGATACATATTATGGCAACTTTTGATGCTGAAGGTGACGAGTTTTGTCTTCAGGCTTTTGAAAATATAAATTCATTGATTGCTTTACAAGAAGATATTGAGAAAGAAAATAGAGAAGGAAGAGCTCAATATACTTGTCATTTTAGAAAACGTTAAACTGTACAAGACAAATTCGTATAATATACTAAATTCTGTTGTTATTGTTCTTATTTTTTTCTAAAGCGAGTATCCTTGGAAATGAAATTCCATTCATTGAATACAGATATGTAAAATAATTTCATAGAACGAAAGTTATACTGACAGAGTTGGCAACATTGATATTAATTGCACTCGGTAGTTCAGGATGTACTACATAAATTATGCGTCAATAATGCTTTTCCACGTGACATCAGCGCCATTTGAACTACTGTCAAAATCAGCTGTTCTGGAGGGCAACAAACCGCAAGATTGAATTCTAAAATCGTACTGTTTACTTTATTTTAGTTATTTTTGTACAGTTTCAAAACACTCAGGTTAATAATAAGGTATTTTAACACTAATAGAATTGTTTTAGAGTGATTGTGTTTGAGAAAACTAGAGTTTGTAAGTAATTACTTTAAATGTAGGTACTCACCGAAGTTTTAATCCCTTAAATAACATTATTTTTATGTTCAATTGCCACATTTTTGTGGAGTTGTGCAAACAGTAAACGCAAACGATGATAAGAAATTATTTCTATTACCATCGGACAAATACACTAGAGGTAGATTAATTCAAGAACGTGCAGCTCGTCGGATGAACATAGAGGTGATTTAAAAGAAAGTAAAATCAAATGGCTAAGAATTTGTAGTGACCATTTTATTTCAGGTAAATTTGTCTTAATATGCTTTTTTCAATGCATATATAATGTGTTTTATGTATTTCAATCAATTTAAATAAATATAGTTAGTTGTTACCATTACTTATATAAAGTAGCCAGAGAGAGAGAGAGAGGTATACTAAGGCAAAAGAAAGTGTGAAAAAGAAGGAACATAGTTCTAAGATTCAATTTATATTATATTTATTTTTCATTATACACAAAATATATAAGAATTCCCTTTTTGTTTCCTAGGATTAATGCACGGATTCATCGAAACCGAATGCAATTGTATTTTTATTTGTATATAATCAAGTTGGTGGGCTAGTTAGCTTTAGAGCTTAATTAGCTTTGCAATCTCCATATTTTCATCTGAAAATAATAGAAATCTGGTGGCAGTCGTATTTGTGAGGAAAATTGCTGCTCGAACAAATTTTGCTCTAACGTTCCGTTAAATCAGTATATTCATATTTTCTGAAGATATCTTCTTTTGTCTTCAAAATCCAGTCTTTCAAAGTATCTACTTCCATTAGACATCTTACTATAGTTGTACTTTATTTTATTTTGTCAATAGAACAAAAAATAATCAGTTTTTAATTATAAACAGAAGCGATATTGCCATTTTAAATGATTATTCTGTCTTTAGAGGTGTTTCAAGATAGAAATGCAACCAAGTTTTGTAAATGCAACAAATTGTAATTCGCAAAATAAAATGCTTAATCTTAATTATTTCTACTCAAATTTTAAATGCTTACCTTCAGGATTACTTGAATTAACAATTTTAAGGTTTTGTTGTGAATATATAGCAGTAAAATCTTCAAAATTGTGGTTTTGTTGACCTCCAGAACAGCTGTTTGCGGCCATATTTGTAAAGTCGGTGGAAAAGCTCTATTCGTTTGACCTGACTTTTTTATGAACTTATATTTACAATTTTCAATAGACCAAAGTACCAAAAACACCATTTTTTGCTTTTTTCTAGTAACAAATCCTTAAAAATAGAATCTTCCGCCTCAATTTTATTAAAAGTTATGTTACCATATATGTATTTTTACTAACATTTGATGTTTTAGGGCTTTTATAGCAAAAGCCGTTAAACTAGACTATTACCAATCTATTTCTATGTTTGCATTTGATGGTTTTATAGCATATCTTGAAGAATAATCCGGAATTTTATTTTATAGATCAATTTTTGATCCAGGTAACAAGAAATCAGCATTTTCCAGTCCAAGAACAAGACCAAGAGTGTTGACTGACATGTCGGAAGCAACATCATCAGCTGATACAAATACTAAACATTCCGTACGAACTAAGAAGGCGTTGGCTGTTGTTGGTATGAAGGGCAGAAAAGTATTGATGGAAAAATATGATTTTGGAGACGAAAGATGGTTACAAGGACCAGAAATGTTCAAAAGGTCCAGAATTAATTCTGTTTTACTCAATACAGGAGAAAAAATTTACATGGTATGTGAATATTGTTCTTGAATACTCGAAGCTTCCAAGGAGGACATCTTTGTATTATAACCCCAACCCACATACCCCCTTTCCCATCCCTTGGCCACTATCGCCGATACAATTTAAATAGAAATAGGGAAAGCACCAAGTGTGACACTTCATTCAGCCATGAGACTGTTCGCTACGTAACCTTTCATTTTGCCATCGTCTTGCTGGAAAAATAATGAACTTAGAAAATGGGAAATCTTGTATGAGTGTCACTCCAAACTAAATTAATTCACAGCAGATACTTTAAGTATTCTCCATAATCTGCCATACATGAGTGTAAGTTAGCCTTGAAACGTTGTCTGACGTTTTTCCACATGTCCCGTGAAAATATTCGAACTGTTTCGTTTTCTGTGTGTAGAAAAGCAGATGAGATCCAAACTTTCAATGCAATCAAAGCAAACATAATTTCAAATATATTTTGGAACAAAATTTGAACGTGTAACATTCCATAGTATAAAGAAACCGAAAGCTTAAGTTTCAAATTCAAAATATAGATTTTTCTGATAATCATAAAGTTGTGATGAGCATAATGAAAATCTACAGATTGCTGGTCGGAGAAAAGAGATCCGCAAAGTGAACGTGTTCGATTTGAAAGATGGAAAGTGGTCGGAATGCGACGACTTGTTGGAAGACAGAATTTTTACAGCTGCTGCCTTTTTGGACGGTGACATTTACGTAACGGGAGGAGGATATCCAGCAGTAAAGTCGAGCGAAAAGTTGGATCAGCAAACGGGACGTTGGGTAAGAATAGCGGATATGATTGAGGAAAGAAGAAATCATGGCATGTGTGCGATGGACGGGAAGATTTACGCCGTAAGTGATGATTTTGATGGATTATCTGGATATTTCAATAAACTTTATTGGAAGTGTTCAAAGTTTTCTAAGATGAATAACATTTTGAAATCAAACTCATCATTACGATGATTGTAAAGTTTAAAATGAAATCATAGTTTTTGTTCTTATTTTCCACCAAAACTAACCAGTCAATAATATTAGGTTGGTGGGATCACTCCAAGTGGTTCGCCATCCGCGGAATATTATAATCCAGTGACGAATTTATGGACGCGCGTCCCTGACATGGCCATCGAGAGATCTGATCATGGTATGTACCAAAATTATCATTTGAAAGGTTTTTACTCAAATTCGTAAGACTTTTAGATTTCCTGGATTTAAAATATTACCTTGTCATATTCTAAGAAATAATAATCTTGTTCATTCAATTTTAAAGATAAATTTGTTCAATTTGAATCCGCAAGATTTTTCGGTTTTCCATTTTGAGATAATCAAATTTAAAGCGAAGTAGAAAACTCATTGAATTTCTTTCATAATCAAAGGAATCAAGATATAATTGTTAATCAGATGCAAAAAAATTATTCAAAATATCTTGAACTTTTCCTTTAGGAGTGGCTGGGCTCGATGGAAAATTGTATGTTGTGGGAGGATTGAATAGAAATAGGAATCTAAAATGTGTGGAAGTTTTCAATTCGGTTGACCAAAAATGGACCAGATTGGCTGATTTGAATGTTGCACGACAAAGTCCAGGTGTAGTTGCTGCAAATGGCCTAATTTAC
This sequence comes from Crioceris asparagi, assembly GCA_958507055.1. NCBI lineage: Eukaryota > Metazoa > Arthropoda > Insecta > Coleoptera > Chrysomelidae > Crioceris > Crioceris asparagi. The sequence continues at coordinate 967,222 of OY293832.1, forward strand.
GTTGCAGGTGGATATAATTATGAAGACAAGAATCTTAATTCAGTGGAGGTGAGATTCAACATTTCGATCGAAAATTAATTCTTGTTCCTTACAACATTAAAAATAACCAAATTCATGGCAATCATTGATATATGCACAATATTTCTGATGTAAGCAATTGAAATAAATGAAACATGAAAATTTGAGTTTTTCTTAGTTTCTCTCGAATATAATTTTTTAAAAATAATTTTTTTAATAAATAAAATAAAAACTCTCCCCTTTCTATCTTCTTAATATTAAAAACAAATAATTATTATCTTATTCTGATTCAATTTATTAATTTATTTCATCATTTTCAAGGTTTACGATCCTCGGATTAATACATGGACGCTGCTGACGAACAGAATGGGAGAAGGTAAAAGTGGAGTCAGTGCAGTTGTCATCGATTGGCCATCTTGAAAATGTTAATAGAAAACAAAAAATAAAATATAATTCAGAAAAAAAAGTATTTTTTATTAAAGTTAATGTTTTATCAGATTCTAACATTTGAATATTTACAAATTTTCGTGACAGAGTAAAGTGTTCAGGACGCTGAAAATATTGCAAATATTAATTAAGAAAAAACATTGTTTACAAAAAAATTGGACGGACTTTGCACTGCAAAATACAAAATAATGATAATTCTATTTGTACTGGTACTTTTAATGTCCCCAACTTCAAAATTACCAGTACAAACAAAAAATATTGGCCCTTCTTGGCCCCAACAAGTTTTCGAGATATTTGAGCAAAAGGGGTGTTTGGGTGGGGAGAAACGCGTTTAGAAGTGAATAAATATTTGTACTTACCAGTAAAATCACTGTTTATACCATCTCAATATCATAAATTACCATTTATCAATGAATAAACTACAAACACATTTCACTTTCACTACTAGGTTAACCGCCATACTGTAATTATTGAATTTTGAAAAACGAAATAATATTGGAAATACGATTCCAGACGACTACAAATACAGTGTTGGCATTTACTTCATTTTGGAAGCTCATAGAATTATTAATTTATTCTATGACATAGTAGAATAAGTTGTAGACATTGGTCGCGTTCATCAGAACGTAGCGCTCTTAGAGCGATCAACAATTTTCTGCTGAACGTCATGTTTTGTCCACTGATCGGATAGAGCGCTGGATGAGCGGTCGCCATTTTTTCGAGCGGAATTAAATCCGGCTACGCTACGATCAATCGCTGCATCATTTGTCATTTCTGTCGAAATTCAAATAGTTATGTTCTATTCTGTTATTATACCGGTTTGCTTCATAAAGTAATAATAAATAGTTAGGATACAATGGAATAGTTTCAAAAAACTGTCAATTTCTATTGCGCGGCAACCGTTCCCGTCCTTGCCTCATGAGGTTCTATGGGCTGTAAGAGTTCCACAGCCACAGCTCTATTCATTAATCCTCCGATATCTAAACCGTCGTCTTCTGCAATCACCAACCTTCGATAACAGATGGAAATGCTGGAAATTGTTCCTTTATTTGGGTTTATTTAGAGCCTAGGTTCTCACCAGAAAGCTCAAACTCTCAAACTTGACATAATTGTAGCACCTAACCTCCTTCATCTGTGTTTTTCGCATGCGCAAGAATTAATCGCATTTGAATGTCAAAACGTACGTTCAGCAGAATAATTATCTGATGGAGCGCTTGTAAAAATCGCTACTTCATCAAATTGTTCTGATGAACGCGACGAATAGAAAAATGTATCGCTATATGACCTAACCTTACTGAAAATCTTTTTTCACAATAGAAAATTGAACATAAACCTAACTTGACCTAACCTTACCGAAAATCTTTTTGGACAATGAAAATCAAACATAAACCTAACTTGACCTAACCTAAACTTACCGAAAATCTTTTGCAATAATAGAAAATTAAAAATGAACCTAACTTGACCTAACCTAACCAAACCTTACTGAAAATCTTTTTTCACAATAGAAAATTGACTAACCTAACCTTACCGAAAATCTCTTTGGGCAATAAATATGAAACAGAAGCCTAACATCACCAAACTTAAACCTAACCTTACCGATAATCTTTTTGGACAACAGAAAATTGAACATAAACCTAATTTGACCTAACCTAAACCTAACCTTACCAAAAATCTTTTGCAATAATAGAAAATAAAAAATGAATCTAACTTGACCTAACCTAAACCTAACCTTACTGAAAATCTTTTTTCACAATAGAAAATTGAACATAAACCTAACTTAACCTAACCTTACCGAAAATCTCTTTGGGCAATAAATATGAAACAGAAGCCTAACTTCACCAAACTTAAACCTAACCTTACCGATAATCTTTTTGGACAATAGAAAATTGAACATAAACCTAATTTGAGCTAACCTAAATCTAACCTTACCGAAAATATTTTTCAGCAATAGAAAATTAAAAATGAACCTAACTTGACCTAACCTAAAGCTAACCTTACCGAAAATCTTTTTAGACAATAGAAAATTAAACATAAACCTAACTTGACCTAACCTAAACCTAACCTTACAGAAAATCTCTTTGGGCAATAAAAAATTAAACATAAGCCTAACTTGACCTAACCTAAACCTAACCTTACCATTAATCTTTTTGGACAATAGAAAATTGAACATAAACTTAACTTGACCTAACCTTACCGAAAATCTTTTTCGACAATAGAAAATTAAACATAAACCTAAGTTGACCTAACCTAAACCTAACCTTACCGAAAATATTTTTCAACAATAGAAAATTAAAAATGAACCTAACTTGACCTAACCTAAGCCCAACCTTACATTTTTTCCAAAAATACTAAATCAGTGTTTAGTTTATTCCTTAGTTTCATTAGTTAAATAATTTTCATTTAAATTATATTTCATGTAGTGATACATTTTTATATTGTAATATAATAAATTAATAATTCAATGAGCTTCCAAAATGAAGTAAATGGCAACAGTGTATTTGAAATCGCCTGGAATCGTATTTCCAATATCATTTCGTTTTTCAAATTTGAATAATCACAGTATGGCGGTTAAACTAGTAGTGAAAGTGAAATGTGTTTGTAGTTTATTTGTTAAAAATGGCAATTTATGATATTGTATCAAAAGTGATTTTACTGGTAAGTACAAGTACAAATATGTATTCACTTCTAAACGCGTTTCTTCCCACCCAAACACCCCTTTCGCTCAAATATCCCGAAATCTTGTTGGGACCAAAAAGGGCCAATATCTCCAAAGGGAGACGAAAACTCGAAAATTGGTATTCTTGATTTCTTATTTCATGGTGTTTTACCAGAATACATCGTCATATCTTGGCGCCACAGTTATCGGAAAGTCACCAAAAACGGCAACACCGAATATGTTAGACGATTGAATAATTTTCTTACTGGGTTACATAAAGCGGCGGTAGGAATATAATACATATACAGACAAATAGCATTCAGTATTTTTTCAACGTTGCACGTTTGTTTTAGGTTCAAATTATTTCATTTTTTATCTCATGTTCTCAATTGCCTCAATATTATGTAGGCGGCCTCTATCTATTATTATATAGATAACACAACGTATTAAATCAACTTTTCCTTGCTTTTATGCCATGCCGAAAGAAGTAAAACAAAAGGAAAGCACTCAAAAGATGACTGCAATTATTATTAAACCGACAACATTAAGTATTATAGTGAGTCACATCCTTTCAGTCTCAGTCGACAAAAATCTCTTCCACTTTTCGACTAAACCTATTATCTGCAATTTTCTCAGAGGTCTCGGAGGATTTATTTTTCCATTTTTTTTTCTGGATAAGTTAAATGAATTATATTTGGAGAATTAGTACGAAAAAAAAACGAGAACAATCAAAGACACATCGTTCAACACAACAACAATTCGATATTAATCTTTTATATCTGTGTGGGATATATAGACATGCAGATACAGTGGCGTGACAGATTTGGCAAAATAATGTAACGTGGATGGGTGGTCATGTGCTTACGGTTCTTATTCGTTTATTAGCTATTTATTCTACTACGTTGTTTGCTATAGTTGTTTCATGTTATATTTCATTATGTAGTTCTAGAATTATAGTAGATTTATTCTCGATCCTTCCAGAAACTATATGTGAGGTACAATTTGTCATTCTATTGTCAGTTTGACAAGGCTCTAGAATATTATTATGTGCGTCTAGATAATCATAGAACATTCTCGATGAATGTCATGTCATGATTCAGGTAAATAAAGCCGTGTCGATCGCGGGACAGAGTCAGTCTTATAAAGTCAGTGAGTCTTATAAAGGCAGTTGAAACAGTTCAGGCTGTGGAATCAGATGTTAATAGTAGTTCTGTCGGTGAAGACAGTGACAGTATAGATTGTCAAGGTGTTAAGTGATGACAATTGTACTACAATAGAAGCTCGTGTACTGAGTGTTTGAAAATAAACTATTGGAAGCAATCTGCGAACTTTTGAGTCATACACAAGTGAACTCACCCCACAACGTTTAGCACAGGGTTAAACGTTACAATAATAAGAAACATTTTTTTTATTAGTGGACGATATTATCAGAAAAGAAAAAAATAATATAGAATTTATTAATTGGTGCAATGAGGAATACAAAATAATATTTATTTTACTGGTGCTGTTAATTCTGATGTGGTGCAGTTATAGGTAAATAACAGACTCTAAGCATTAACTTAAAAATTACCAGCATTAATAGAGTTAACATTATTTTGTGTTTTTTCACTGCACCAATCAAGAATACTGGAAACAGGAAATTAAACTCGCATATCTTTTGTGAATGCGTCTTTGCGCATCATGCCGTGCGCAACAAGCGGCTCTCACTTAAAAAAAACAGCAGATCATGATCACGAAGATAAATAAATAGAACAAATATTCAAGGTAATTGTCAAGATGTTCGTCTTATACGATATGCAGCTTCTGTAATTTCATGTGGCTACGTAGAGAAGCATAAAAAGTTTACTCTCCTGTTTCCAGTCTTCGTGGCACTAATAGGCAACATTCAATATAATTATAATTATTTAAATGCCCGAAACATGTCTCACTAATATGTCAGCTTAACTTATCAATAAATTGTGGAGACGACTTAGTGTTTTCTTCTTAACTGGTTACACCACTCCACTTAGAAAAATGGACATTTTCTTACGATTTATAATTATTTTTGATTTCATGTTAAAGAATTTTGTTATGGAATAGACCACAAACGTATTAAAAAATCAAAGTAATATAATTTATAGCAAAAATACGATTTTAAAATGCCTATTTCAATTTTCGCGCGTAAACGAAACTACATTTCCGATGACGTCACTCATGTCTGTCAGATATTTCCTCCTTATAATAACAACTTGTTTAAGGTTATACTTGTGAGACGTTAGAAATCACTTCGTTTCGAAAATTATTGTATAAAATGAAAGCTATGGGTTCCGTAGACTCCGGCTATTTACCAAAAGTTAGTATTGACATGGTAGTACGTTTTTTTTTGTTGAAAGTGCAGAAACGGAAACGGAACTAAATTATCATCGATATGTCTCAAACAAGTTCAATAAGTAGGTAGGTAACTATTTCATTTTATAGATCCAATTAAAAATACTTTATTTGGAAACTTTGCTGAAGTTGATAGAGACACTGGCACAAAAAATTAATCAACACGGATTTTTATAAGAAAGAACATTAGTCGCATTATTATGACTACTTGATGTTGAGGGATGACTGTAAAATGGATTCATTTTGAATACTTTACAAGTTCTTTATGTACTTATACAAAAAATTGCAATGTAATACTTATAAAAGCCAGCGACGTACAAATATTAGTGACATAGTGACAGATACGAGTGAGGTCATCGGAACTGTAGCTCCGTTCTCGCGCGAAATTTGAAATAGTCAGTTTAAAACCGCATTTTCTGCAATAAGTTTAAGTATTTAATTTTTTAAATATACCTATGGTCTATTCTACATGAAATTCTTTAAAATGAAAGGGAAAATAAAAATATTGCTTGTTGCCCATTAATAAAACGCGTCTGTCAATATTTTGAGGTTAACTCAACATGTGTATTATATGTTGCCAACATTTTATTATTCTGTGAGTGCACTGGGAATACCTACACTTTGAAAAAATATTTATTTATGTTATGTGGACAAGCGATTTAAATAAAACTTCAATTGAATGATATCTAAGTATGCCCAAGAGTATTCTAGGACTCAACCGATGAAAATTATAATAAAAATAAAAACGCAGATATTTTTTGGGGAGAAGTTGGTCAAAATTAAGAAAAATGATGCATGGAAAACTATTACGGGTATTTTTATATTTTACAGGAACTCAGTTTTAGGAGAAAAATGGCCCAACGAAATTGAGCTGGCTTTCAAAAATAGATTCATTCATACGAAGATAGTTCTGATTTGTTCATCCTCACTAGTATACTAGGTAGTCATGTCAACAAGTTACAGGTATTGGACCATTTTTTATATACACTGTGTCCACTTAGGTCGGAACCATATGAAAAACTTTTTTATTATTGGTTTTATGAAAAAAAGTTATTCTTGATAAAAAGTTCTGCATAGTCCAATACTTTAAATGCAATCATCAGATAGCAATTGTTTTCATCCATATACGAGATATGTCGTAACTTATGAATTTTGCTCAAGAGTAAATTACCTTATTTTTGAAAATATTGAAGTTTTTATTTAAAAAAGTTGATCATAATTGAAAACTATTGTCAGATATCCAATATTATCCATCCGCCTTGAAAAAACATATTTTATTATTTTTATTAACTTTTGTGTATTAGCATTGAAAATTTACGTCTATCAATAAACATTTAATCTAGGATGCACTGACTCCAAACTTCAAATCGCTAGTTCATTATATTCTATTATGGACATCTATCGTTTCGTTTACCACATACCTAATCTTTTTCATTATAAACATATTGAATGGAAAATACTCTTTCTTCTTCCATTTTCAGTTCATCTAATATGTGTAATTGTAATTGACAGTTTGACAAATGAACTAATCAGTAATCAGTCGTGTCCACAAGATACATATTACAAGATTACTGATTACTAATCGATTGGTAATCAGACTCTGCTGTGGACACGACCATCACTTTATTTTGTGTTCAGACCCTTTTAGATGGTGACGCCACTGTCTATGATGGTAGCCTACTAATTCCAGGTAAAACAATAAAGCATCAGCCATATAGTGAGTAGTTAATGGAGTTTGATGATTAGTAAGTTATTTATGTGAAGATACCCCTACTCAATCTTTAAATATATATATATATATATGTATATGGTGCGTTTGATATCTTATATACTAAGTGGTGTAGGTATCATACGGCAGACGTGTATATGTTTTTATATTCTATGTCTGTATATGCAAGTTGAGGAATGACAAAACCATATCATTCCATATCGCTATTGATAGGCCATCACTGCATTGAAATATTATCTACCTACCTATATGTAAATAACTGAAGAGAATACTTTGGACCCCTTCTTAAGCATATTTCGTTGACGGACGTATATGTGATTTGACATAAATAAGGTTTATATATATATATAGTATAGATACCTATATATAGGAGGAGGTTTAAAAACCACATCCTCCACTGAATTTGCAGATGAAGACCAAAAAAAAAACTCCTTTGATTCAAGTGATGCGAGAATTGAACCATTGGATTTTATTTACAAATTACAATTTTATCTATATAATACAACTGTCACTGTCATGTTTGACGTTTGATGTCCAGTGTCATTTGCATAAAACAGTCATATTCAATTCTTATTCTTTGCATAAAACTCCCTAATTTAGAATATTCATCGAAATTTCTAAATGAGCAAAAAGTATCAGCCCAGTAATTTAATGACAAAAAATACACTTGTGTTCTTATTGCATTCCATTGCATTACCTCCAGCGGGTAAAAAAAAAACAACAAAAATAAATAATCAAGAATCAGAAACGATGAGTAGTAGTTGGTTGGTAAAGTGTAGTTTTCTGCCTGCTCATCATGGCTCATAATATTACAGCAGCAGCCATACACAACATAGCGGCTAAAGAAAGAAAGACCCATCATAAACAAAGGCATCTCAAAAAAAAGAACAAATAAAAAAAAATTGAATCGAAAACAAGCAGAATAATAAGACGATGCTGGATGATGATGATGATGAAGAAAAGAAGAAGAAAAGGTCTTGTATGTTTGGTTAACTCTTCTCGGTCGGTGGATGGAGCAGGCCCCATGCAGAGCATTAGGGACCTGTGGCTCAACAGTTGGGCAAATAATAATAATAATATGTATATGCTGTAGGTACACAGAACCGGACTGGATTTTAAAAAAAACAATATTTATCCTAACTAATATTATAAATGTGAAAGGAATTTTGTTGAAATTTGGTACAGAGATAGAAAGAACATAGGCTACCTTTTATTGCCCGTGGGACTCTATATACGATGGGTTCCGAACTGAAAGTTGTATATTTCTGAACTCTATGGCTGGATTTTGATGGTCTTCTTATCATGTATGTTTGTAGAATTTATTGGAATGATCTGGTAGTGGCTGTAAGTGTAACTTGTGTGTCTAAAGTGTCTAAAGGTGGAGGGTTCTATACTGTAATACCCAAAAAAATATCTCTGAGCTTTATGGCTGAATTTTCGTGGATTTTTCGCTATCTTTGTTTGTAGTATATCTCTGGACTGTTGTGTGAGAGTTTGCCAGTGCGACTGAGACTTGAAGGTTGAGGGTTCCATTCCGGGAAAACCCAGGACATATATATGTAGAAAACATTCTCATGCTGTCCTCTCTTGGTGGATGGATCTGGATTGGTGTTCGGACCAGTTCTACGTGCGGGTAGGACTCCGAGGTAGAGGGATTCCATACTCACGACTTTTTATGACTTTATGTTTTCGTACTGCAATCTTCTAAAGTGTTTGCCCAGGAAGAAAATTCAAGAATTAAAATTATGTCGACACACGAATTGCTTGTACTCGTAGATTATCGACTGTGCCGAATACGGCCCTGCGGTCCAAATAGTAGCCCCACCGCAGTCCAGAGAGATAGTGCATATACCTTTTGTCAAAGAAGAAGAAGTAGTTCCTCCCATCTGGGTAAATAATTAATTATTCTTGGATGACCACTGCACTTATAATATTATTAATAATAATGTTTACTTTAATTTAATAGACTTCCCAGGCTCCGTAACACGACAACGAAATATGAAGAATAGGCAGTCGATGATTTTTTTTGTGTTAGTATAATATTTAGGTACGGGTAGGTACCTATCCATTTTATACAAATAATTAGAAGACGCCCGTAACTTCGTCCACGCATATACCTACTAGATGGAACGCTTGTCTCAGATTAATAATTAATAATCAATGAATTTCAAAGTTTGTTTCAAAATGTTACTTCTGTTAAAAAGTTTCAATAATATTGGTTTGCACATTTTAGTTAGTTTAAATTAAATCTCGGTCGATTTATTGAGCTTGTTTCATTAAAATGTTTCCGATTATTTTTATTGAATTTCAAAGTTTGTCTGAAAAATGAAACAAACGTTTTTAATTTGATGCGGTGAACTACGGAACTAGCCACTACTACTCAGCACAGTCGGACAGAAACCTATCGCAGCGCCCAATTAAAATGTTTGTTTCGTTTTTCAAACAAACTTCAAAATTCAACAAAATCAAAATAATCTATTTTCAGAAAGAAATGTTAATGAAACCAACGAAATATATCTACACACATTTAAACTTACTAAATGTGCATACAAAATTTGATCAAACTAAAAATTAGGAGTAACAATTTGAAACAAACTTCGAAATTCAACAACACAAACAAACTTTGAAATTCATAAATTCATAACTAATATTTTATAAGAATCATATTTACAAAATGAACTGAATAAATGCGTAGAGATTTCAACTTCTAAATTTGCACATGCAAATTAAACAAACGAAGAATTCACAACGTCAACATTTTATCTTCACTTTGCAGTTTGTTTATTTGAATGTTACAAATAAATTTTTGCATTATGTGTTCAATAATATATTTTAATCTGCTGAATTTTCTAGTTTGTTTGATGAAAATATTACAAAAAAATAATAAACAAAATTGTAATGAATCTGAATTTTGAAGATTGTTTTAAAATGTTTTTTTTTATTAACATGTTTCTATGAACAATATTAAATTTCAAAGTAGTTTTTCTGATTAATTTTGATGTTTATTTAAAAATGGTTCATCCATTAAAAAGTTTCATCAATTTTGGTGTGCACATTTGACACATTTAATAAGATTAAATGTCTACAGATATATTTTGTTAGTTTCATTAACATGTTTTTCTGAAAATAGATTAGAATTTTTTTTTTGAATTTCAAAGTTTGTTCGAAAAACGAAACAATCATTTTAATTGAGTGTTGCGATCAGTTTCTGTCCGATTGTGCTAGTTCCTTAGTTCACCGCATCAAATTAAAACGTTTGTTTCGTTTTTCAGACAAACTTTAAAATTCAATAAAAATAATCAGAGTTTAATGAAACACACTCAATAAATCAACAGAGATTTAATTTAAACTTACAAATGTGCAAACCAATATTATTGAAACTTTTTAATAGAAGTAACATTTTGAAACAAACTTCGAAATTCATCAACACAAACAAACTTTGAAATTCATACCTTATATTTTATAATAAACATATTAATAAAACAAATTGAACAAATTCGTAGGAGTATAAAGTTCTAACTGTGCACACGAAAATTAAACAATTGAAAAATTCAAATACCTAAATATTTTGAAACAAACTTATAAATTCAACCGCAGTTTATGTTTAACTTAAAAAGGTGTTCCATAGAATAACTTATTTTTGATCGTTTGGCATAAAATATCGACATTTTGAGACAAATTTGATTTACAAATCAATTAATTTTATGATTTTTTTTATAAAACTTAATATATAGAGGTAGGTACCTAGTGAAGATTAATTTTTACTTGTTGAAATTGCAAGTCATTCTTCAAAATGAGAATGAATAACTTGAGAGTTGTGAAGTAGTTTCAGAGAGACCTAACAGAAAAAAATAAATAAGATAAGCCCTGTGAAAGGTTGTTCATCATTTTCTTTGGATGCTTTTGTTTTAGGTATAATTTATCTTTTGAAATAGAAAAGCCGCAGATAATTTTTTCGAGAGAGAAAAATGCACCGTCACTGCCGATATGAAGATATACTTTATAACCTTTGGATACCTTAAGGTTCTATTTAATTAAGACTTCATAGTTTCATATTGAATAATTAATTATTAACGAGTGATTGCCCATTGCCCAGTGATTGAAATTCGGTCAATATTCATTAAAAAATTTAAGTTTTAACATTATTGACGTTTCATCTGTCGTCGTCTGTTTATCAATTTCGAATAAGAATTATGAAACAATAGCTGTAAGGTTTCTAAGAAAGGCAACTACATTATAAACCACTACACTGAACACTGTCAAAGTATTTGACTTGACAACGGCAGCTTTTGACTTTTGACAATAAATCATTACTCTATGAAATAGCTTTTGATGGCGCTAGATAAAAAAATAGCCAGCTCGTTTTGGCCGAAAAATTGCTAATTAGTATGTCACAGCCACGCGGCTATTTTCGGCTAGTACATCAACATAGCGCCGGGCGGCTACCCATCAGCGAACATGACGTTGAACATGCGTAGAACGCAAACGAGTAAAACTTAACCTCAATTTATAATTGCTAGCGCCAAATTCAAACACGATAGAGTTAAAGGTCACATTTATAATAAAATGATTATATATGTAAATAAGATAAAATAGATTTTTGTAGGGGATGCAGTTATTTATTAAATAAAATTCTTTGAAATAAGTCAAGTTTTGAAAATGTTAATTCTGTTTATCAGGGCGAAGGTCGTGAATTTAAAATAAATTCGTCGAAAATGGGAAAGATTTCATTGATATCGATTACATTTGGTCAGTTACTTTTAAGTTGTTCAAGAGATTATGTAGGTACTCACCTATCAGATAAAGGAAGATGTAGAAGACTTTTGACACTTCAACTTCTAAAGTAAATAGAATATTGTTCAAACAGCCAAAATTAATGCAGTTTTCGCAAAATATACTAAAATTATTTTACAAATATCATTCAACTAATTAATCTTAGATTCTTTGCACAAAATTTGTTTACCATCCGGTTTTGTTCGAAATTTTATCGTTATACCACTTAAAATACAAATTTATATTCTGTTGTATAGGCAACCATTAATACAATTAAATGTTATGCTGGTTGCCTACCACTAATTGGTAACTAAAGTGCATCTCTCAAACATTCAACACATTTTGATAATGCGTTTAAAAGTGCATGCATACAACTACGTCACAAAAATCCGCCTCTTAAGGTTAAAACGGAAGTTGTGTACTAACCTAATACCCTGTGGTTGTGTAGACATTCTTGACAGCTTGTAGTCCTTGTGAAATACATAAATTTTGGATTAAAAACACAGGTTTTATTCTGATTTCGTTCCTGTACTTCCCCTATATTTCAATCATAGCTTTACGCAAGCGTCAGACATTCAGAAAGATATTTATCTTATCTTATTGGTCGGATGGCCATTTTAGAAAGTGAGAACAATCCGACAATCGTTTCTGTTGTTAAGTGTGCATGTGCTTCCAGAAGATAGTTACTTTGGTTATCAACTAGGTAAGGACATTCTTTGGAATTAATTTACAAAACTGCAAACATTAACTTGGTTTCAAATAGATCAGGTGAATATTTATAGATGTTTTAGTTACAAACGTGTAAAGAGACCTCTTGAAATGAATACATACTACATACTAACTTGCTATGAAACTTGACAGTTCATTGTTATTGAAAACCAGAGAGAACATAATTAGTTCTGTTAAGAATTAATTTTAAATCGAAGTTCAAGGTTAACTGCATCCAACAATATATAAATTCCGAGTTATTCTATAATTATAGTTATTATAAAAACATTTAAACCATCTTATATCAGTTTATCTATCAAGCAAGCTTTGTTTTTGCCAAGATATCTGCTCTTATCGTGTAATATTCATTGTTTATCTATTATCAGTACCTATAATATTGGAAGATTAGCTAAATATAGAAAATGTTTTAAAACTGAAGCATATCTTTTTACCAGCAAAATGTCGACTGAAGCAGAATCTCCTGTTGCAAAGGAAAATAATCCAAATGATGACATCAATATACTCCTAGTTGGTGAGACTGGTGTTGGAAAATCAACATTTATCAATGCTTTTGCCAATTATGTGACATACAAGTATTTCGATAAAGTCAACAAGGATAATTTACACATTCTTATCCCGTCAGTGTTCAGTATACCGGATAAGAATAATGTTGTACATAAAGTGAGTATTTCTTCATCACAATCAGATGATAGAAATGAATTCTTGGAGACGGGAGCTTCAGCTACCCAGGGTATTAAATCCTATGTCTTTGATGTGTACGATGGCAAAGCCAAGGTACGTCTTATCGACACACCAGGCACCGGAGATACCAAGGGCATTCAGCAAGATGAAATCAACTGTCAAAACATTGTCACATACATCAAACATTTGGGCAAGTTGAATGGCATTTGTTTCATGTTCAAACCGAATCAATCTAGATTGACGGCACATTTTGAGTACTGCATCTGGCAGATTTTATCACGTCTAGATCGAGCGGCCTGTAAAAATATCGTCTACGTCTTCACCAACACAAGTGCCGATGGTTTTCATCCAGGCGACACGTTAGGTTTGTTGTGGAAGATTCTCAATGATGTCAAGCAATCAAACAACGATAATGATAAAGGAGTGGTGCACGGTGGAGGAGAAAACAATCATCTTGTTGATGATTTGAGTATCGATTTGAATCGTAATGTCTTTTGTTTTGATAATGAGTGCTTTAAATATTTGGCAGCATTGAAGAATAATGTTGAATTTGATGGAAAGGCACGTGAACGTTATCGCAAGAGTTGGGAGACATCGGCTAAAACATGTTGGAGGTGAGTTTGAGTGTGTGTGTTATTTTTTGATCGACTTCATAAAAAAGGAAGAGGTACTTTTTCTGTAATAATGGTAATAGTCTAGTTTAGCGGTTTTAGCTATAAAAGCCCTAAAAATAGATGTATGTTGGCATAACTTTTAATAAAATTGAGTCGGAAGACGCTATTTTATATAATTTGTTGATAAAAAAAACAGAAATATAGTATTCTTAGGATTTACGATTTAGAAGTATCTTTTCAATCTCAAATTGTAAATAATCATCCTTGCATTCTATTAAACGGAAACATCCATCAAAATTAGCAAAAATATACGTAAAAGTAGTGAAAATAAGTTCGCGAAAAAATAAGGTTAAATGAATTCATGATTGACTTGTGAAGTATATTCAACATTCAAGTGCTGTTAATATCAATGTTGCCAACGCTGCCAGTATAACTTTCAACTTTCGCAGCATTCGATTATCTTATGAATTCCATTTCGAAGAATATTTGCTTTAGAAAAAAATCGCGACAATATCCTCTAGTAAAGAAATCACTGAATTCATATTTTCGAAAGCTTGAAGAAAAAGTTCGTCATCAAAAGTTGCCATAATATGGTATTTTTGCTCTAAAAGAAGTACGCATTTGTAAAGAATATATTTTTAGTACATTTTCAACAGGCAATTACACCTTTAGACACTTAAGATCTGACTACTTAGTTTATGCTTTCATTATCGAATAATTAAAGAAATGTTCAATGTCACAAACGTTATTGGCAGTTTTGGCGAAGGTATGCTTGTTCAATTCAGATACAGATACAGATAAAAATTGTCCGCTAGTGGTATTTTTTTGGGGACAGGACATATTGTATTTTGACAACACTCATTTTTTTTCCAATGAACATATTAATAATTAAAATTGAAACAAGAAAATAAATCATTTAACTTCTTCCATTTGTCGTTCAGAAGACAGGTACCTGGCCATCTTTGTTTTCCAATAATTAATACTCGTTTCATTTTCACAGCTTTCTAAAGTACCTCAACAATCATCCACTAAACAAACTCCAACCCTACATCCCCAACAATCTGATGGCCGTCAATATGGCACGAAATGTCATCACAAAATTGGCACCCACCCTTCACGACCTAAGTCAGTTGCTCGACAGCAGTACCACAGCATTGGAATTTATGCGTCAGTCACGTGACGATCTAATCAATGAAAGTCAACAATTGAAAAGCAAACTTAAACTGGTCACGGATGTGGAGAAAAATAACCTACCGAAACCCCAAATGGTATGTGCCAGCATCAAATGTTCCAAAGTGTACAAGGTGGGTGATGAGAAGAAATGGCACTACCCGAGCATATGTCATCGGGACTGCGTGGAAATTGGTCTTATTGATCATGAAGTCATTGGAAATCCAGCGTTAGCAAATTGCTCAGCAATTGATCCACTGACAAGACAATGTTGTCAGTGTCAATGTGATTTCTCATTGCATATGGTTATTAATTATGAAACCAAATTGGTGGATTCATATGAACCTGATGGTGTTAATGATGAATTGATTAAGGAAAAGGATGAGAATGTGAAAGAGTATATGAATAAAATTCAACTGGTCAATGCAAAGAATAAACAGTTGACGAGTGAGAGAAAGTCTATTATGGGTTTTTGTACGCAGTTGGCTATGTTTTTGAAAAAGTATGCGCTTACCTTGGTGAATCCCAGCTACAAGGAGTACATTTTGTATTTGATTAATCTGTAAGTATATTTTTTACATCTTGTTTACACTATATACGTGGTGTCCCAAGTTATCGTATACAGGCATCTCGCTTATATGATAAGATAATAAAAAATGCGAAAACGGCTTCTAAAAAAAATATGACATTTGACAGTCTTATATAGTATCATTGAAAATTGCGAGTCATTCTATTTGAAATACCAGGATAGCACAATTTTTGTATTATTTTTTATTAATAACAACAAAAACATTAACATTTTGTGACTTTTTTGGGTTATTTAATTATCCTTAAAAAAATAAAAACTGCCTCCGCCCATGTTCTTATAAATTTCAAACCGATGCTTTTTATGTCAATGTTTTATACGTAGGTGGGGGGGTATTTTTAAAACTTTTGCCTCTATAGAGCGCTTGAGTGGGTGTAGTCCTCTAGTTCATTTGTTGTTGTTTTATGAGTATGTGTCTTGTGGACTGTAGTGTAGGTATTGTGTCAAAAAAAATATCGTCAAAATGAATGATTTGTAGGAAGAACTGTCATGCCCGTAAACAGAGAAAATGGCCGACGCAGACCTACACCTACATCACCGCCATCTACGCGGAGTTTGCCGCATACCTCCTCCTTGCATCGGTTTGAAGTTTTTAAAAGCATGGGCGGAGGCAGTTTTTAATTTTTATAAGGTTAATTAAATAACGTAATAAAAAAATCACAAAATGTTACCACAGGCCTGTCAAATGTAATAAGCGAGATATTGCTTGTATACGATACCTTGGGACACCCAGTATAGGGAGTTCCAGACCCAGAGGTAATGTCTAATCCTCTAAAATTCGGCATTGTGTTTTTTGTAATAAATTATAGCTAAAAATCAAGCTTTAGTAAGTATCAAGAAGTTAAAAAAAATATTAAAATATAAAAGAGTTTAAATTGATTTTTTACATAAATATTATAATATTGTAACGTGAAGACTTACCCGAATAATAAACTACACTCACAAACATTCCGGAAAACACGAGAGACATCAAAGGCAACGAGAATAAATCCTGGTCTATTCTCGAAGCCATATATTGAGAAATAACCTCCAGAAACAACGAAAACAATACTGGAATCATCTAGAGCTTTTTAGGTTATATATAAGGCTGATGGCATAGTCAGTAATAGATAGTTAGTCATAAAGCACGGTCAGTGACAGTGATAGATCACAGAAAGTCGTTATAGTCCAAGAAATATAGTGTGAACATAAATGTGTATATAAACGAGTAGTTGTTGGTGTAAATAAATAACTGAAAATAAAAATGTCTAATATTGATATTTTTTCAATGGGACGAATTATTTGAATTCTCCTCTCACAAATAAAAAAAAAACATCAAAATTGGAGCTCGTTTACTATGCAAAAGGCGCAAACAAATATTAAAAAAAAAAACATGCAGACATACAGTCGAATTCTATACCTCCTCCGTTTGGGAAGGCGCTCAAAAAGAGTGAGGTACTCTTTTGACGGTCGTAATTTATTTTTCGTTTACCCAGAATACATGAATTTCCCATCAAAGGGTTTTTACAAAAAAAGAGAGGTTAGGTTAGGTTACGATTTGTGTTTAGCACTGAAAATACATTTTCATTTAATATTATCAGTTTCTTCATGTTATTTTTTTCTATCTAGGTATATAACACACCGTTTTGCTATTTAATTACATAAAACCAATTAATAATCAAAAATATTTAAACAAGAAAATTATTCACAAAGAAATTTGATAGAAATATATGACAATTATATTAAAGCATAATTGCAATTGAATCATTCAAAGTCCTCCATGAAATAATTATAAATAAATGATTTGTTTTGCACGGTAATAAAATTAAAATTCAGAAAATTATTGTTATATTTTCAAATCATCCATCATCCATTTTATTTATATGATGGTAAAGAATAATAGAAAATTAAACTTGTATATTTTATTTCAATTTTTGAATTAAAATTCTGTTTACAATATTAAATTTTCGAATTTTTATTCTTGAATTAAAAATATCTATATAATCTTAATTCTTAAATTTCTATTATTATATTAGAATAATATATATATAAGAATTATGTATCTAAGTATAAATCGTGAATTTTTATTCTTGAATTAAAATGAAGAACATAATTTTAATTCAAAAATAAAAATACGGCTACACTGCGAATAAGTAGATTTCACGAGCTAGTTTTCAACAGAGGTTATACAACCGGGGTATATTTATTATACCGACGCCTAAGCACAGTGTTGCCAAATTTCCATGATGTAGATAATTTTAATGTAAGAATTATGTCGATTTAATTTTCATTCAAACATAAATATTCTGGAATGAAAATTAGGAAATCAATATTATATACTTAAAATTAATGTATGAATATTAATATATACAATTTTCCAAATATTAAACAGGCTTGAAATTATTTGGGCAAATTCAATTAACAAATAATGTTTATTCGGTTGCAGCTTAATTATAATCCTAGAATATTCTATTCTAAGGTAGCGAAGTATAAATCAGGACGTTCCTACGTCAAAATACACATCTGAATTTTATACGAAAGACATTACTTTGGGACATACTGTACCATATGTACCACATACGTTACTTAATAACATTGAATTTCTTGCCAGCAAAAAACTGTCTCACGATACCAACGATGGTGAACTGAAAGAGTTGGAACGTCTTTTAGGCGCCTATGAACAAACCAAAATGCTCTTCGATGAAGTCACAAAAACCCAAGTACCCATCACCTGGAACACTAACAATGCTGAAGGTTATATCGAACAAAGAATTCGAAATCTGTTCGATCTGGCAATAACTGGTGCCGATATTCTTAAATTATTTAAGGAACAAGCAACAAATAATGTCAACGATGGTATTGAAGAGTATATTCATTCGGTGATATTTCGCAAAAAGAAATCAGCCACCAACACGAATAAAGTGAATGCTGCGGTGGGCCAAAAGAAAGGTGCAGAAAAGAAGCAGAGTAAAATGGCGGAAAGTAAAACAGATCAACAGGCGACAGATGCTGAAAGTGATGATAGTGAAGAGGAGGATCAAGAAAAGGTTAAGAATGTTACAAAGAATAAAGGAAAGAATCAGTCGTCGGCAAACAAGGATGACAAAAAAGCTAGAAATAATCCACAACAATCAAAGAAGAAACACGTAAACAATAATAAAGCCAACAAGGATTTAAAGGATTTAACTGTGGATGAACTGCGAAAGCTGTTGGATGAGAAAGTACGGCTGGAAAAGGTCCAGAAAAAATCGACGACAAACACCAATAAAGGCCCAAATCAAAACAAAAAGAGTAACGGTAAGTTTTAGTTCATTTCACCTCTTAGTTAGTGCCTGGTTGGTGGGAATGGTTTGGTTGGTTTCTCTTCTATATGCTTTGTTTATTTTTCCTACAGCTCAAGCCAGCAGCAGCAGCAGTAGTACTTCATCTTCAAGGCAGCAATTTGACAGGCGTACACCACCACCGCCATACCAACCAGATGATAATAGTAGCGGCAACAACAGGAACTTCAATGGCCCACCACCACCGCCTCCAGTTTATATGCCGCACAACTATCCGCCAAATCAGCCACAATGGAGTGGATACAGTCCTAACCAAGGTAAGAATTGAATTTTTGTAATATATGGCCAGCCTGATGATGTAGATATTCCACTACTGCCAAAGATTAGAAATACCAAGATCGGTGACCTTGAGTGCCGGTTGTAGAGAATACTAGTTCTTACCAGGTTAAATCGAAATTGGCGGCACCTTTTCTGTTCCCATTCAAATATAAGAAGGTATTGTAATAAATATCTGAATTTGTCCTTGTATAAATACTTATAACAGAAAGTGAGGCTAGATCCAACGCTTTTGGAAACTGACATATACATACGAAGACCTCAACAACTTGTCTGAGCCAATGGACAAGTGACTCAAGATCTCTGAATTGTGTGCTAATAATTTTATTTGAAATTGTATTTGAATTTAATATAGGAAATATTGTTTTATTTGATTTTGATAATTATCGCTTGATAATCAGTTAAATCTAAATAATAATTCAAATGATAATCTTTTCCTTTAACAAACCATCATTTTAATAGCATTTGGAATTTCCTAAATAAAAGGATTAAACATAATTATGAGGATTTAACTAATCCAACACCCCTTTTGCTCCAACATCTCGCAAGCCTGTTGGGAAAACAAAGGGCAAATATCTCCAAAAGGAGACGAAAACGAGAAAATTGGTATTCTAGATTTTCGTCTTATTTTGGGTTGTTTTATTGGAAAACATCGTTAAATCTTGGCGCCACTGTTATCGGAAAGTCCCCATTTAATCAAACTACGGCGCCATTTTACTCCAAACGGAATCTTTTTTTTTGGGAGTATAGTTTTTAATATAAACTATCATTATTTTGGTTAGTTCCATCGAACCCTTAAGTTATTCGAGCAAACCCTGAATCACCCTGTATAATCGTTGGTAATACATTGTACATAAGAACATTTTTCAATCCATTTTGCAGTGCCCCCTACAAGCGCTACCAATGTCAGCAACAGCGGCCCTAATAAAAAAACCAACAACAATAACAACAGCGATGAAACCATCGAGATTCGTGTTAGAATACCCAAAGAACAACTTCACAATCAGCAACAACCAATCGGTGCTCCTCAATATCACCCTCAACAACAACAACAACACTATGCACCGAATCCATACTATCACCCACATCCTGGTGCTGGGGCACAGCCTCCACTACCGCCATATCAGCCGCAGGCTGCCCCACTCCCCCCGTATTATCCGCAGCAAGCCCCATTTCCCCCATACGGTGCCGCCCCGTTTCATCCACCAGCCTATAATCAACAACAACAACAATACCACCAACATGCCGCTTCAGGAGGAGCTCATGCCGGGCCCTCTTCATCGAAGAAGAATCCTCAGCAGCAGCAGCAGTCTCGAGGTGGTGGGACTGGAGGGGGTGGTAACAAATCCTCAGCTGCACCTGGCCGAGGTGGTGGTGCCAAGACGCAATTTAAACCCCAACGTCGCGGTAAGGGTGGCAATAATGCCGGCAACAAAAGTGATTCCTCTTCCAACAATTGATGGTTTTCATGGCAGAGGAAGTTTGTTCATTCGAAAGAACATCTTCAAAGGTATTTGAAACAACCAGCAGTATAAATCACTCATGTTTGCACATCTGCGCATTTGCAGACGTTGTTCGGATGAAAACGTGTCTAAATCCGCCACTAGCATATGCAACAGTTTGGATTTGGACTATTATTTACTTTTTTAAACCTTGTTTTTACTTATTCTTTTGGTTTATTGCAATTAATAATCAACTTTTACATACTTTTATACAAAAATATATAAATCCAAGATAAAACACGCTCACAAAATGGTATATCATTCATTTACTTACATATTTATTTGTCAGACTTCTCAATCAGTTGTTAATTTGAGTGATATACTGCTGGTTCATTTGTATACTGTGATTTCACAGTGTTTACTTTTTAAGGTTATGTTGTTCTTTTCGTAGATTTAGGTTATGTTTTTCTTTAAATTTACATTTAAAGGTGCTGGATGCTGTTGATTTGTCAAGCTTGTCGTTATTATATCTTCAATGGGATAGTAGTAGTAAAAGAATTTAAATCTCAAACATTAATCGTGTTGTTTAGTCTACATGTAATTAAACACGAAGCAACAAAAAGCGGATGTATCTCGCAAAGAAAAATCATGTCAAATTTTGTTCATACGAAAACATACAAATGCGTCCTTGTGCAGTAAGGCTGTCTTTCTTGCGCATGTTTCGCGTTGCCGGTGTATCATCTGCACATCTCTTTTTTTTGTGAAATTGGCATCGCCAGAACATGCACTGCTATATAGTGACATAATGGCGGCTGTTTGACAGTTCTGTGATGCAGCTCTGCCAAATTCACTAGACCAGAGAAAGTGTGAAAATATACACGTTAATAAATTCTATTATAGTTAATTATATTATTTAATTATAGTCGACTATCCCATTATATCCAGAAGTTAGAAACTTATTCTTTTTCTGGTGGTTAACTTGATTGACACAACGAAATCCAAGTAATAGATCAATTGCATTAATGATTTCAATTCTCTGCATGCGTGACCCATCGGATACCTCTATTCAACATTATTTAGAAGCAATTTTCTCAGATAAAAGCGCATAGTACATAAAGATTTTGATGGAAATGGTCACAGACAGCCATTAGCATGAAATTATGCGGGCACAGGCATAGTAAATTCTGTTCAAAAGAGTAACACTTCAATTGAAAGTGTTTGTTGCAAACTTCCCGCTGCGCATGCGGAGAACAGTTTTCGCTTAATGCAATCGGTCTATTATAAATTAAATATCATTTTTTATTATAAATATTTAAAATGTTGAACACCCCCCACATTCATTTAATGTTGCTTTATACATAGTTTATCCTCTGAAAGCTGTGTACGATATTCTGTTGGATTTGTATGTATATATATGGCATATAATTGTCATGTATATATTTCATTCTAATTTGAATTAATAGGGTGAAAAAAATCCTTCAGCTGATCTTAATCACATGTTGATTGATATTTTTGACGATCATTTAATTTCAAAATGTTCATAAATATAGATACCAACAACTAAGAGGTCAGATCAGAAGGTGTAGTAACTTTTTTTTTGTGAATATAATGAGTTATTTTTATAAACAAAACGAATCACCCTTTTATTTAACAGTCGTACATGTTTTCAAACACAGTTGAACCACATAAAGGTTAAAGTAGGAAGTACAGGAACATTCAAATATCCCCTTAACGGGGGGTGCAGCGCGAAATTAAGAAATCTGGCAACAGTGTTGAATTTTATATTATCATGCGCTTCCACTTTGACAGCAACCCCCCTCCATCCCCATTTCATGAATTTTTATGATATTCAAGTGTTCTTAAACTTTTTACTAAACCGATTATGAGATTGGTAAGGCATACAGTCGTTTTTCAGCTATTAAAATTATGATGAAAAAACAGTTTGTTGCCTTCACTATGCAACGGAGTGTAATCAGAAACAATTGCGCATCATGGAATCTTCCAATATCAAATGTCAGACGATTAGAATAGAACGTTCTATCGGCATAAGTTGGAATTGGAACCATAGACATATATACATAATAGAAGTCTATGGATCAATCCAAGGGCGCGTCCTTGAATGGAACGATGGACATTATAGTGATGACATTTTGCAATATACCATTCTCACTTTAGGTTCGACTTATTATTGTTTACAACTTGAGAGAATGGATATATTTTATGCTCAATATTTTTAAATTGATCCCGCCAATAATCAAAAAACAGCAACCCAAAAGAGTCAACCTCAGGGCGTGCTTGTTTTGGGCTATGTGATTTGATTCTTATTTTTGAAATAGGCCTCTGGGAGCAAATTTGAGCAGCAAATGGGATCGGTTTCTAGATACATATAAACAAGATAAATACAAATATGACCATCATGACTTATCATTTGCGTCATATTTATCGTTAGCTATTTGAAACTTGCTTAATCTAGTTGAGGGGTCCTTTTCATACTTATTTCCAACTCTCTGAAATAAATCACAATTTCTTCTACCATTTGTTTATTGGGGTGTTGATAATATTACTTATATTAGAGCACTGTATATATCTAAATCTTATACAGCGCTCTACTTATATTATACAGTTTTCCTTAGTATACCTTAAATATGTATTTCTGATGATATAATAAAATTGTAATTTTTTCCCTATGTTTTCTTCTACCAATCCTATGACCTATGACGAAAAAAGATTAGAATCACCTGTGAGATAAATGATCGTGTTTCGTGATCCCGTTATCATGAAAAGGATGGTTGTCTCTGAAAAGTGTGTTCGAGCTAGCATTGTGGAAAAAATAGGCAAAAATGAAGCCAAAGACCTGGGTATAGCTGGCGATATGCGCATGCGTCATGAACTTTTTTGACTAAAAGGAGGGACATGTAATTATGTTACCACACTTATCATTGGCACAGCTTATTTGGTAAGCTGTGCCCAAGATCATTAGATACATAATGATCTTGAGTTGTGCCATTGGTAAACTGTGATGTTACCATGGATACTTTATGATGTGACTCCAAGCCACTTCCCCTTTTGCGCATGCGCACTAAACTCGCAATCCCCATTCTGAGCTTCACGAAAAAATTCAAGAATCAAATTATAGGTATATAGAATTATGTGATTCGAGCAGCAGTTTGGACCAGTTTCAAAAATGTGCTCTGTGATTGCGAGTCATGCGCATTTCAATTTCGGTGGTAGTTTTCTTCGCTAGACGTGGTCAGAGAACAACATCTCTGACGCAGTTATCTATGTTTTATGGTTGACGTTAACACCTTTTGACTGTCAATCACAGAACCATTATCGGCCGAGTACATAACTTCCTACATTATCGACCAAAAAATGAAACAAAACGCCGAATTCACAGTCACTTTTGGTATTTGATTATGTTTTTAAACATTGTTGAAAAAACTTGAAATTTCTTCATCAATAATGGGTGAAAATTCACAGAGCCGTTTCGAAAAATCATTAGGTCTATTGACGACCAAGTTTGTCAACTTGTTGACAAAATCTACTGGAGGTGTATTAGATTTGAAGCATGTGAGTATACACAATATACCTACAGAACTGTTTATTTATTGATGAATTACATGAATAGGCAGCAGATTTACTAGCCGTTAGACAAAAACGCAGGATATACGACATAACAAACGTACTCGAAGGCATTGGCTTGATTGAAAAGAAAAGCAAAAACAGTATTCAGTGGAAGTAAGTAAAATACAGGTGGTTTCACAATGATGGACATAAATGTGGAATGATTTTTTCCAGGCCTCACACCATCAGTAAGTACACACCCGGTGGTGGTACTGGCGGTGGTAGTTCAAATACACAAGAATGTTCAGCCAAAGTAAATGAACTGAAAGAACAACTGCTCAAATTGACATTGCATGAACAACAATTGGATTTACATAGACAGTGGATTGAGCAAAGTATTCGAAATACATGTGAGGATATAGAAATGCAAAAGTATTTGTATGTTACATCCGACGATTTTTCCACATTCTACAACAATGAAGATACTGTTCTTGTATTAAGTACACCACTCAATAGCAGTAATATCAAGTATCAAGTGAGTTACGGTATTTGATTGTGGTAACCATTTTAGTACAGTCGGACAAATTAATCACTAATAGTTTTTGACTTGTTGCATAAGGCTGACATGCATTAGGAGATAGAAAATAATGAAATAAGTAAAATAACAAAAAATCTGTGTCTGAATATGATTGCCGGGGGTGCTAACAATTGCTAGATGTTACAACAAATAGAAAATGATTCATAAAAGTGGAACTTTATTTATTGCGGGACTGTTTTTTGTTATAAGTATTACATCTTTCCAGTGTTGTTTCCAATCCAAAATAATATTTCCTGACTGCCAAGACTGTAAGGCGCAGTTTTCCTTTTATAGCAGTATTACAACCAACTTTTATTGCCACGATGTTAAATGCACCGTTTTAGAAAATAAAAAAAACTCATTCCCGTCCTGTCCAAAAGAATTTGACCAAACTTAGTTGTCTTAATGAAAACATGTCAGCCTAGAATTCTCCCAAAGAAAAAAATTATGAATGATTTAAAAGTGTTCTTTAATTTGGCAATTACCCATATTTATAAATTTTCTTAGGAAACAGAAAATGTTTATAATCTAAGAGTTAAATCAAGTGGAGCATCCATAATCTCGTATGTATTAAATGAAAATAGCGAAGATGTGATGGACAGATCAAAAAGGAAGCGGCCATTTAGCGATGTAAGTTTTATTTTTTTAGGTTTTTCAGATGTTCACGCTTACATATTCACCATACAAAGTTATACAAAGAAATGTATTTTATTTATAGATAAAATGTGAAAATGAAAATTCTAATCACACCGATGACGAACCCTCCGAGAAGAAACTATTCACCAGTTATGAAGATGACCAAGATTTGGTAACTGCTGGAATTTTATTTAGAAAATCGACAAGAGATAAACGTAAGGAAGAAAGTTTTTACAGCGGTGAAGATTCCAAAGGTAAGAATTGTTATATATAATCATTTTCATTATTTTTAATCGCTGTTATTTTGGAACATCTTTTGATTCAATTTTTTTTCTTCTCTTCAATGTTTCAGATCCATTTTTGAGGATAAGTTCGATATTTTTATGCGACGATTACACTTTTGGACTGTCAGAAAAGGAAGGTGCTCATAATCTATTCGATATCGACGTTGGCAGCGTTTCACCGTCATCCTAATGATTTTATATTGATATGGGGTTTATTTTTTTCAAACAGGTCTCTAGAATATGCTGCAAAATATTTTTTAGGGGATTTTAAAAGAACTTGTCTTACTACAAAGTTGTGTTTTCACTGCATTTATTATTTTGAAATCGTTATTTCGTTATTATTTCTTGCGTGGTTTTTATCTGAAATTTGATCCAAATTAACCAATCTATATACGTGAAACTTTTTAATAATTACTGACAATATTCGACAACTCTAAAATGTACTCAAACAAGTCATAAGTCAAATCAACTTTTTCTATCATTTCTAAAACATACGAACAAAAATTACAATTATTTGAAAAAACCGCAAGACAAAATTATGATAATTATAAAGTGTTATTATGATGTATTCTAAAGAATATCTGGTGGAGTGTTTTACAACTTCAGGACAGTTTAGCATAAAAAACTTTGTACTAACGAGTGAATTTGCTCACGCTATCTTCATCCCAACAATATGTGGTAGCATTGCCTAAATATCTTTTTAAAATTATAGACACCCTGTATATAATTTTTTCATGAATCTATTCTTTTTTTTTGTTTTCTTGCACCTTTTGAAAGCTATATATATTATATAGGTACCATACATATATTTTTCTAATTTTTTGAACATATTTTAAGTCATATATAATATACATCTAATGAAGATGATAAAATGGTATAAATGAGTATTTTTTGTTTTCTAGTATTATTGAGAAAATGTTGATTGAAAAGATAAAGCTATTTGTTACATTTAATGATGTTTTATTTCTTCAAAACAACAGTGCATTCTATTATACAGAACTATAAAAATAGACTGTCCAGAACAAACACCATTGGTATTTTTAGTTTTTTTACAGATGGTACTAACCTTAAACCATTTTAGAATTTTGCTTTACAATGAAAAATCGTGCATAAGTTAGGGCAAAGGAAACCATCAATTATATGAAAATATGGTAAGTAAATTGAGTTGACAAAAACCTAAAATTGCCAGGATTGTAAACTCTGGTCCATGAATGCCAAAAAGTTGACAATGGAAATAATAAAAGTTCTTCAAAAACTTTTATAGGGGTATTTATATGTATAATTTAACTACAAATCCGGTTTCTTCACAGTTTTTTTTACCCAACCCTGTATTATGTATTTCAAAAAGTTTAATCGTTGTATCACTGTTATATATGCGACCGTAAGGATATGGAATATGCTCATACTTTTCTTCCGATAATGGAAGAATTAACATTATCATAGAAAATCATCTGACAGAACGAAAGTTTTCTTGTTTGACACATGTCAAAAAGTCACATTTTGTGAAAACTCATGAAATCTACCCTCTTGCTAAACTTACAGCAGAAGAATATTTATCTGATCTTTTTTCTTTCCTTATTAAGTTCAACAGCAAAGAAACTTTGATTAAATAAAAGCAAATACCTTCTATGAAATAATTATTTGGAATTAAACGTCATTTTATATTTCTCATGCCATCTGTTAGATAGCAGCAGCACAACACCACTCCATGAATAAAAAAAATAATGTCAACTTTGACAGCAATTGTCAGCTGTCAGTAATAATAATTTATAATTCGCCAGCAGATTGCAAATGGCAGCATACAGTTCACAGAAAAGAGTATATGTCATGTTGTTCAGCTATTATTGAAGTGTTATCATTTAATTATTAATTATTCATTGCTGTGAATTGTACCCATACATTGCATATTATATATTCGTCTCGAAAAAAATTGGAATTCCAAGAGAAATTTGTGATTGCTATGAGTAATAAAGAAAAGCTACCAAAACTGGTGGACGTATATCGTCCAACAAATCCCCTTGGTAGGAGGCAATTGCCTCTAGTTGTCGATGAAAATTTAACGGTAAAAAGACATTACTTTTCAAGGGATACAACGCTTTGCTCCATTGAAATATCATCAGAATTAAAAAAATATTCCCATCACAATAAACGCATGACCTACAAAACTGAAATGAAGTATAATTATTTTTTATTTGCAGTTGGTTATGGACGTTAAGAGTTCAGGTATAATATGTGATAATCAAATGTTGCGAGGCAAAGAATTGGAGGAGTTTGCATGTAAATGGAGTGTCTTATCACCAAGTGAACTGCACAATGCCTTGCAAATTACCAAATCGGAATTGATGCATGTTCTTAATCAGAATGTCCCCTGCGTTGGTTGTAGACGAAGGTTTGTGTTTTAATTTAGACAAAAACAAGCAGCTATTTTTACATATTTGACTTTTAACAGCGTGGACAGGTTATATTATCAATTACATAAATTCGGTCATCCAACACTCGATCCTTTGGTTGTTAAAAAAGACGGCACTATATCCATCAATGAGGATAAACAAGCCTATCAGATAGTTGGTTCTATATTTCATGGACATGCGTAAGTACAAAAGGCATTAATGGATATTGATATACTTGGATTTTTATTTGTAATTTTAGTGTGCGTTTGGATAAATTGATTGAAAATCAACCGAAACGAAATAAGAAAAGTGTCAGATGTCTGTTACATTCATTGGATTCGCAACGTAGCCGACCTTTAACGCCCGTCTGGCGTGACGTGTGGGATTGTATGAGACCGGATTGTAAGAAAGATGTTTGCATTATAGAAGCCACAAGTCTACATACCACATTGGAAACGTATTTGAGAAAACATCGTTTTTGTGGTGAATGTCGAACAAAAGTTCTCAAAGGTAAAGATCAAATATTTCATTTGAAACTGTCCTCTCATTATAGAAAATAGCGGGCTAAGATACTGCTCTTGAAGAACACATGAATCTCAGGGATATGTTAAGAAATGTTTTTATTATTTTCTTCTATTGTAACAACAAACATTCTTCACTTCCTACTACCGGGCATTGATACTACTCTTGTAGGACACCTGAACGGCTCAGATAAGTTTAGAAGTGTTTTTATACCTCTCGACAGTAAACAAAACACGTATAAAAATCATGATTTATTTTTTTATTCGAAACTTTTAAGGTCAAAAATTTAGGATTAAGATATGCTCCACAATTGAAACGCAGAGGCCATATAGAAAAATATAAAACATCCAGTCATTATTGGGATCATTCATGCAATTTCTTTTATGAAATTAGAAACGAAAGTAAAATTATTATTTTCTCTGAATTATTCCTCAAAGGTAAAGTTTAAATATTTAATTCAATTGTCTTCTTGTTATACAAAATAGCGGGCTAAGATACTGCTCTTACAGAACACTTGAATGTCGGGGATATGTTAAGGAACGTTTTTATTATTTTCTTCTATTGTAACAACGAACATTTTTCACTTTCTAATACCGGGCATTGATACTGCTCTTGTAGGACACCTGAGTGACTCAGATAAGTTCAGAAGTATTTTAAAATCTATCGACAGTAAAAAAACACGTATAAATTGAGAAACCAAAGCAAAATTATTGTTTTCTATGAATTATTTCTAACGTTTTCTTGCAGCTTACACCCTATTGGTGGAGGAACCGGAACCAACAAAAGAAAAAGGTTACATCGCCTCATTGTATGCTGGTATAAAGCGATGTTTACCAAATAAACATATACATTTACAAGCAAAGACTGATTATATAACGAAATTGATCAGTAGGGCTGAGCCAGAGTTGTTAGGAAGGTAAGTTGATGTCCGTTTTAGAATCCAACACACTCTATACATGTATATAAATAAAAAATATCGTTTGGATATTTGAATAAAAAAAACAATTGCAATTTTCTTCGCATGTTATTATACTTATCATTTACTGATCATCAGACCCATCTATCTAGCTATCTATTTTATTTTTCCGTGTAAATTTGTGTCAGTCGTAGGGAACGTCATGCCAAAACATTGGAAATTGCTCAAGAAGAGGTGCTCACCTGCCTGGGTATATGTATGTACGAGCGTCTGCATCGCATCTATATGCGTATGCGTGAAGAGGAGTGCACCTGTCAAGTGTTTGCCGCTGTGGCGGTGCACACGTTGAGTCGCAGCTTTGAAACGGTCGTCGAAAAGATACGAGGTGTATCACAATTGGAACTGCTGTATGCTGAATTTGCGCGCGAAGAACAGCAAAAACAATTGCGACGTGAACAGAAAAAGATCAAAAGAAAGAGGAAAAAGGGTGAGTGATCTCTCAGTCAAATAAAATTATGTTAGTTATCATTGATTTTTTTCTAACTTGTGTCAAGATTTCTGAAATGATCACTTTCCCCTTCAGGGCTCTGGAATTTGTTTATTTAAAACTCATTGTATAATTTGAGTGTAGCAAAGACATGTACATCATTTTCAATAGCTTACAATAATTTTCTTCTATTGGATCGGTCAATATTTTAAACTTTTATCACACTATATATATTATTATTGTCTTTATGCATGATTTACCTACATATACAGGTGGTAAGTGTGTTGATCAAGAAGGTGGCCTCAACAGTACGGAGACATGCAAGGATTGCCTCTCATCCATGGACGCTGGCGATGACGATGAAGACTGTTCCTGTTCAGCAAATAATGATGAACAACAACACCTACACCCCAACAGCCAACAAAAGTGTGATGAATGCTTTACATGTGAACAACTGCTGCTACCGAAAAAGAATAATAAGCTGCTGCTGCATCGCCACGGCGGTGGTGGAGGAGGGCATCGACAACATGCGGATCAAGATGATGAAGAAGAATACACCAACAAAGCAACAATGTCGAGACGAGGAGGAGGAGGACGAAGAAAGAAACAACAACAACAACATAATATGGATGATGAAGATTATGATGATGATGAAGATAATGATGAAGACGAAGAAGATTACGATGAAGACGATGATGATGATGAAGATGATGATGGGCTTGATGGTGTTGGTGGTGTTTTGGATGAAGATATCATGTGGTTGGATGACTGTAAATGCAACAATAACATTGGCGTCAGTGATAACAGTAACAACAATATGGCAGCGAAAAAAAGAGCAAAGGATAATAGAAAAGCCATTGGTGGTGGGGTAGGGGGCAATAATAAAGGATGTGGTGGTGGTAATAATGATGGAGGATTAGGAAATGCCTCCTGCAAATGTGATACTAGGTAAGTTGTTAAAGAAAACTTCAAGATCCTAAAGGTTTTAACTTTTCAACTAAAGGGTACTTAAAGTATTAAGGATAAAATTTTGGTAAGACCATAGATATTTTTGAGGAACTCCGAACTTTGATATTTGAGTTTGAACATTATTGAGATTCTTCTGTCAAAAAGTATTCCTCCATATTTAATGGATATAATTTTTTAAATTTTGTTTATAAAAAATGCGGTGGTCCAAAGAATTCTCTCTAAGGTATCTATATGGAATGAATCAAGTTTCACATTTTAAAATGCATTTGTAATGTACTGGGTTTGACCCATTAATCAAGAACACCGGCTATATCTCAGGATCCGTTAATCGGACGAGCCGGAAAAAAAATAGTGGTAAATCTGCCAAAAGGAAAATATTTATAAGTTGTTAAGTCTACCGCTAGAGCGCGTAACTCACACCGCGAAAAAACACTGTTTTATTCAAAATTATCCCAAGTTAACCTTTATTGATTTTTTTGTAACCTATTGAAAATAAGACAATTTTTTTGTATTAAAGTTTTTTCCCTATCTTTTCAAATAACGTGTGGGGGGAGGGTAATTCGCGGTGGGTGTTGCGCCCTTTTGTGGTCTACTTAGCAACTTATAAATAATTTTCAGCTTCTTCTTTTGGCCGATTTACCTTCAATTTTTTTTTCTCCGGGTCGTCCGATTAATGGATCCTGTGATATAGCTGGCGTCCTTTATTAATGACCCACCTTGTAAAGAGTGTTTTATAGGGTCACAGCATATAAAAAAAATCTCCTTTCACAGGTCTATGCCAGCAACAACAACACCATATTTTGGTGATTTTACCAATCACCATAATCATAATCACCACAACCACCATCTAAATAATCATCATGGCGGCACTAAAAAAGAAAAAGATGGTGGCGGTAGCAGCAGTACCAGCAGCAGTGCCGGTGAACACGATTGCGGCTACTCGTCTGAAAATAATAATGCTATCGGGGGCGGCGGCATCATCATGGCTGCTGCTGCCGCTGCTACAAATGGAGGCGGTTGCTGTGGTGGAACCAGTTCCACAATATCATCCACCAGCTTATCAACATCGCCCGAAGGTTCCGAGGTGGCGTGTTCCGACACGTCATGCTGCCAACATGATAACGTGAATGATATCGTTGTTGATTACAACAATAGCAGTAGTCAACATCATCATTGTCGATTATCATCGTATGGTGGTAGCAGTAATGGAAATGGACAACAACAGCTCAGCTTGCAAGAGATGCTAGAGGTGAGTGTTATTTTAGTTGTTATGTTTTTAAAGGGGAAAAAGATATTTGAAAAAAAAATACTGTAACGTTTAACCATGTGCTCAACGTTGGGGGGGTAATTCACTCCAAGGTTCGTTCGCACTTTGCTTTCCAAAGTTTATTTTCAATCACCTGTCACCGTCTGTGCCGACTGAACTACTATCCCACTTCTGACACCAATTGTAACGTTTAGCCCTATGCTAAAGTGGGGGAGCTCCCTTGCGTAATTCACTTCAAAGTTCGAACTTTGTTTCCAAACGTTTATTTTCAACACCATCTTACATAGGTAGTAATTTTTGTCACAACTTGTCACTTTGACAACCACCTGTCACCGTATATATCGGCTGAACTACTATCCCACTTCTGACACTAATTGTAACGTTTAACCCTGTGCTAGGCGGTACGGGGAGTTCCCAGGGTAAGTCACACCAAATTTCGAAGTTTGCTTCCAAAAATTTTATTTCCAACACCTTCTACACATGTAGTTCTTTTTGTCACTACTTGTCACTTTGACCATCACTTGTCACTTTGACCATCACCTGTCACCTTCTGTGCCGATTGAACTACTATCCCACTTCTGACACCAATTGCAATTAATTCACATCTATGAATAAAAGAAATGTTTACAGTTGTGAAGTATTTGATATTGTCATTAATGAATTTAACTTAATTTTTGAAATAAATAGCAATCCTTGTACCCCCGGATTTTTTTTAGTAAATTTTCATGTATGGAAAAAGTCCTTGTTCTAATCAGGCTCGAACCCATGACCTCACGGTTGGAAGTCGAGCGTCTTACCAACTAGACTACCAGGGGGGTTGGGCTGACGAATGATAATATACAAATACCAAAATTCATCATAATATAAACTATTTTTCATTTCCTTCTCCTTTCAGTGTCATTGCGAGGACGATGACGATGAATGCTACATCACTGCCGAAGAAGTTAGAGAATTCAAAAGCAACAGCCGACAAGTGCACGAGAAACGTTTAGAGCTGCGCGAAATGTTGCAAAAACGTTTTGCGCAGTTCTGCGTCAACGGCCCCGTCTACACAGTACCCAGGCTTCTACTACAAACCAAATATGCGTCAAATTAGGTAGAAGTTGTAGTATGTAGTAGTGTTTCCTTTTTTTTTGTTATAATATCTTCAATATCTCTTCGCTATATTTATATCTCAAGAGTCTTTCTTACACATCTGTCTGTTCCCCTAAAATGTCGGCTCCGCACTTTCCTTTTTTTTTATATTTGAAATATATCTATGAAAGTATGTTTAGATCATTTTTTTTTCATTCAACAACTAAAGCTCGACTCGTATAATATATTTAGATATACAGTGTGTACAAAAAGTAGAATAACTTGCTGAAGCTTCGATTCCTGAAAAGTTTTACGAAATAAATGCCAGCAGTATCAATAATTGAAAAATATACAGGGTGTGTTATTGTAAAAAAAATAATATCTTCGAGTTATTCTACATTAATGGTCCACCAAGTATATTGTTGAATTTATTTATACTTACCTTCAGTTATTCAATAAACTTGAATCTGTTTTTTGTTCTGATCAGGAATTATAAAGGAATAAATAAGCAATTTACGTTACTTTATGTACACGCTGTATATGAAATGGTTACGACTAACATATATACAGGGTGTCTCTAAAAGGTCTTTACAAAATAAGTTGATCTAAAGCAAATTAACTCTTCTTCACAAAGTTGAGTATTATGGGCGCGAATTTCATGTACCATTAGAAATTAGTACAACAAAAAATATTATTTCAGGATCGTATAGCGTTCATAATACCCAACTTTGTGCTTGATAAATTTGCTCAATTTAAGATTTCAAAAATAATGAGAAAATACATTGTGTGTGAAGACCTTTTTAACTCAGGCAAAAATATCGATTACAAATATTTTAAAAATGATCATAAAAATCAAGAAGAGAAATTGAAATAATACGACATTTTATTATAATTATAAACTTATATCTACATATAAATATATAAACATATTTGTTGCATTCCAATTTTTGGGTTATTTGTTGAAAAGTATATAAAATCATAAAAAAGAAACACAAGAGATATTTTTTTTGTGAATGGGGCATTTTTTTATTTAATTGCTTTGTATTGCAACTTTCAATATAGCCCCCTTTTATGAAAAAAATACATATAAATGTAATTCATATAAATAAAATGATACAATATTGATACTGTGTTATATTTTAATAAACAAATTTTCAAACATAACCAACAATATCAGACAACATTTTAGCAGCTTCGTCCTTTGATTCCCAAAATATTGCACGCAACATGTTGGTAAATTCACCAATATTCTTACGTTTAAAGTGTTTTGCAAGTGTTGTCTTACCATTTGCCCATCTATGCTTAATTTCCAATAAATTGGAATTCAATATTAAATCAGTTTCACACAATTTATGCCAAGATTCCACATACAAATTAATTTCATCTGCTTTAGTGAATAACTTTAAACATCGACTCATAGTCATCTTGGTGATGGTTCTCAAGTTATTCAAATCTTCACCGGTTAATTTATCAGCTTTTATTATCCAATTTATAATGGAAATGCAAAGTGCATCCACCATTTTACCAATACATTGATCGGCTATATTATTCGGTAGTATATTAAAACATGTTGCATGAAGTATTTCGAGTTTTTCAATACACTGTTCTGTCGTCTTTGTACTTCTTTCACATTCACTGAGCATAACATTAATTTGTGTGAGTTCATTCTCAATAAATTCCACAAATACCTTAGATGCATCACGTTTTAATTGGTGGTTCTCTGTTGTGAATTTGCTGCAGCTATGACATCCCGGCAATTTAACACATAACCTAAAATAAACAGTAAACACAATAGATATGCAAACAATTATTAAATTTTGCCTTAATTAATATATATGTTAAGTTTTACTCATAAATAAAGCAGAGGAGAACCAAATTAGTTGCAATTCTAGCATCCAAAAATAAATGACATATTTTTAATATTGATGATTACAAATAAACACAAACTGGCGTATTCATAATCGATACTACCCATCCGGATCGATACTAAAATTGGATTATGAATACGCCTGAAACTTTTTATTGAACAAATTTCAAATCAGCATTTGCAGAGACTCTGTCATACCTATGTCAATGCATAAGACCCACATCTCAAATGACAATTTCGTCAATAATTTTACGACACAGAACTTAAGTTTCTTGGAATTCATCTATGATTTGTGATGTTTCAGACGATCGATGTGTTTCAAACTGCTTTCAAAGGATTAACTAGATATTTTGAAATGCAGGAATTTAAATAATAAACAAATAACTCATGCATACCTTTCATTCCAGTCCGTCAGAATGCTTTCAATGTACAAACAATTGTTATGAAACAACGCTACAAACAATGGATTAGCAGGAAACATCTTCTCATGATATTTGGGTATAAATCTACCATACATTTTAATAATCAATTGAATGGTAGTGAACAACATGCCAGCATTCAATTCCATCGAAGATGTCACAGCCTCTTCCATAATTGATTCGCAAAATTGCATTAAATCCCTCACATTTCTTGATACTGACAAATTCTGACAAACTGCAGCATCCAACTTGTCAAGGAAATTCACTTGGGTATAGCCAAGAAAATCTTTCTTCATTATGTTCAATGCTTGTTCATTATATATGCTACATTTTTCTTTCATGTACAATAAATCGATGTTATTGATGTAATCTTGCAGCAATTGCTTGTTGCTATCAAAAATTTGACAATGCTTCAATATTTCATCTAATTTTGTAATCCTGGCAGTGATTTTGAGTTTATTCAATTCAAAATCTTGTAATGTCTTCAAACCTATCAGCATATTCAAACAGCAGCATTCCAGCAATTTTTTGTCAAGTCGAACTTGAATGTTACGACCAATGTATTGCAGGCACGTAAAATTTTCGCCGAAATCCAAACTCAAATGTGTTTGCAGAAACTTCAGCAGTACTAGCAAATTGTCTATGATAATTTC
Organism: Crioceris asparagi; assembly: GCA_958507055.1. Classification (NCBI taxonomy): domain Eukaryota; kingdom Metazoa; phylum Arthropoda; class Insecta; order Coleoptera; family Chrysomelidae; genus Crioceris; species Crioceris asparagi. The sequence goes on from OY293832.1 coordinate 1,003,655, forward strand.
ATCATTTCCTTGATCTTTGCTAGAACGGGTAACGATACGTAATTCATAATATTTGATATTTTCGTTGGCTTCGAGATTGACGACTTTTCTTTCGAATATTGGAAGAAAAAAGAGCTCCCACAGCAGTTCAATAACATTATCCAAGGAATGTACTTTATCTGGGCTATCAAATACAACAGCATCAAGTATAAGTTTCAAAATATCACAATTCTTGGTCACTATGAATGTACTAGTGCTACTATTTCGATCCACTTGGATATTTAAACAATCATGGAAACTTTTACGTACTTTCATTTCCAGCAATGATTTTCTATCAAAAATATTATTTAATATGCCACAATACAATTGGTTGTATTCATCTTTTGGTAATGTTTGAATGATTTCATCTAATTTGTGAATGATTTTCTTGCATTCTACGAAATCATGTAATTCCAAACGATCATCTTGTTCAATAAACAATACATTTATCTCGGCTAATGCTGAACTGGAGCAAAGTTTCGATTGCATTTCATCCAACAAATATGTTGAATCACTGATGGTTTTCCTTGGTGTTTTGCCCAAGTCCTTACGAGTAGCATATTTCATGGAATTTTTGAGGGATTCCAGCTCTTCGGATATTTGTTGACACGAATCTATTATGTTAGCATTTCTAACAGGTGATTCGAGGTATGATACGTACACATTTTCTGAATAGGATAGAGTCTCATGTAAGAGGGTCCTGATTTCTTCGTTCAGTTTTGGTATTTTACTTTCTATTTCTTCTTCAGATACTTCTTGTATTGAAGTGAGAACTTCTGCCAATATGCTCATTATTGAAAATATTCAACTGTTTTTATTTATTTGAATATGTCGCTCAGGGTATCACGTTTATAGTTCACAAATTAAATCATCTGCATGTCTACATGTTATTCGAATAAAAATTTCAATTTTCAAATGTCAACATCATTAAATGAGCAACGGACATACAGTGTTGCCAAGTACACGAAAAAATGTGCCTTTCAGTATTTTAATTCTAGATTTGTTGATAGTGATAGTTATTCCAAATATTCAAGTTCTGGAGAATATAGGATGAGAATAAATATGTACTAAATTTTCATTTATAGAGAAAATTTTCTGGAATAAACGAAAATAGTATCTAATAAAATCAAATATATATGCCGTTTATGTACTCCTGGCAACAGTGTTCGGAACTGTCACTTTTCAAATTTAACGGCCGTTTTCAAATTTGTCAACAACAAAAATGGGTGTTCAACTACGCTACTGAACATTTCTTATTTCTTTATAGCGCTTCCAATGATAAAGCTCGTACTTTTATAGGTTGGTCAAATGTTAGATATAAAAAAACTGTATAAAGGTAAAGATAAAAAAATTAGAAAGACAACGTGTCGGTACCAAACTAACCAAAAAAACACTTTTATTTCGGGAACGGATGAACCGATTTCGTTGCTATTTTTTTCTGTTTTGTAGGCTATCCATACCGCTCGCTCAAATATAAAACTAAATTTAATCGCACAACGTGTTGACAACTAATTCTCACTGTCACAATGATTAATAATTAATACATAAGATCAGCCAATGCCAGATGAGCGGGAACTGTGACGTCACAGGGCGCTAAAACGCACGTGTTTTGAACCAATTTAGTTTTGAGTGTTTTTGAACTTTGTTTTCCTTTTATGTAATTAAAATTTAGAGAACAAAAAACACGGGTTAATATTTTTAATAAAGTTACAGAAGAATCAATAAAAAAATATTTGCAATGACGGAATTAACAGAGAGAAGTGTTTTTCACTCAAGAAAACGTCTCTCAAAATTTCGATAAAAGCCGTCGAAAAAAATCGTTTAAGCTCTTTAGTACTATCTAAAGGTGCATCTTTGAGAAAAAACAAATAAAAAATTAATTTTTTTTTTAAATATCGTGAGAGAAGAACCGTTTGATTCCGGCTATTTGTTTTGACATTATCGAAAAAAAATTGAATGGTGATCAACGATTTCTATATTTGCTGAAATTTCAAAGCGGTAGGAAAATTGTAACGAGTGAAGAGACAAGATTTTTAATAGAAAAAAACATTCTTATACATTATCATATATCATTTTAATAGAAAATAAAATACCTTGGGACACATAGATACTGGGATACAAAAATCTAATCTAAAAACTCTCAATCACTACCAGCATCACTATCATCACTAGTTGCAGGTGTATCTTCCGCTTCCTCCTCATCATCATCATCTTCATCACCTTCTTTGTAATCACCATCATCTTCACTGTCTTCATCATCATCATCAGCATCTTTTTTCGTCTTCTCATCATCCTTCTTGGTTTTCGGTTTCTTCTTATCCTTTTCATCATCACTTTCCTTCTTCCTTTTAGCACTAGCTCCTTTCTTATCACCACCACCATCACTGTCACTGCTATCGCTGACATACTCCTTGCTTTTGATCTTTTGCGAATCCACTTTGGGACTGGGGGCACGCTTCGACTTGCTGCTACTCGATGATGATGACGACTTCTTAGTACTGCTGACTCCTCCACCACCACCGCTGGCTTTGTACTCGTCCATCTCCTTGGTGTATCTGTCCCTATCCTGCTTGGCTTGATCCTCCCATTTGGATTTATCTTTCAGTTCACGCCACATCTCACCACCCTTTTTGGCGATTTCTGTCACTTTGATGCCCTTATTTTCACTCTTGATCTGTTCTCGGTGCGCATTCAACCACAACATGAAAGCTGTCGCTGCTCGCTTTGGTTTGTTCTCGTCTTTATCCTTTTTCTTTTCGCGTCGCTTTCTTGGCTGCTCTGAAACTGTTTTGGCGGATTTCTTCTCTTTTTTCTTGTGTTTTTTCTCTTTCTTTTCACCATCTTCTCCAGTACCACCACCGCCGCCGCCTTCCTCGTCATCTTCAGAGGAACTGCTATGGGCGCTGTCGAATTCTTCAGCTACATCACTCTCCTCTTGATTAGGATTGAAATCTTCATCGGTACTTTCATCCTCGTCGCTTTGATCATCATCATCACGTTCCTGTGCCTCAGCTTTGACACGCTCCAAGTATGCATCTGGCGCTGCCTCATCGTCAGAATCACCAAAGTCATCCTTGTACGATGCTTTATCCTGCTCAAAAAAACAAACGAACAATAAACCATACAAACCAACAAATCTTACTCTCTATATCCTATCTAAACTTACATTCTTTCCTCTGTTTTTAATGTTCAACTTCTTGGATGTGATGAAATCAAACAGTTTTCCATACTCCTCCTTTTCGATACTGCTGAATATATGTGAAGTACCTGATTTCAATTCAATTTCAAAATCAAAGGACCGTGTGCTGCCACCACCGCGAGCAAAATTTACAGATGCTATTTCCTCGAATCGAATATGAATCGGTGGTTTATGGACATAGATGAAGCCTCTTTCCAATGGATACAACAAACCGGCGGCAGCTTTCAGAGAACAGCTCACCGCTGGCGTTCCTGAATGTCTTTTGAAACAAATTACAAAAGAAAAATGTGAATATTTGTCAAAAAAATGAACAAACTTTTACATACCCTATAAAGCCTCCTGGCCCTGTCAATTTCCTGCCTATTATATGCTTCATAATTGTTCCCATCACTTCATAAGTGGGACCATTCAGCTCCTTTTGTAGCTTACCTTCATATTTTTCCTTCAGCTCCTCTCTGAAGTATCGCAGAATACAAAAAAAAATATTATCTCAAAAAATCACACATTAATCTACTCACTCAGTGAACGGTAGTTCCAGTGATGTTTCATCCTCTTGATTGAACAAAAACACCAAGAAATGGTACCTAGTCTGACCCTGTTTAATGGGTGGATCTAGACTGACTACGAAAAACATTTGACGACTGTCTTTGTGTGGTAAGAGAAACAAACGCAACACCGTAGTCATGGGTATCTTGTAATCGAATGTTTTACCATGCAATTGGAAGAAAGTGTTGAATATTTTGATGTCATATCGACCACTGTAACAGTCAATAAATAAAATTAATCGATGCGGTCGAAGGACCAAAAAATTCAATCGCCAGCAAACAAAAACTACTTACCGTGGTGTCAGACAATGTATCTCCCTAAATATAGCGATAGCATCACCAGAAACATTAATAACGCTAGCTTTGTTCATAACTTGCTTCTGGAATGCATCGACTGGATCAATATCGCCAGCTAATTCATTTGATGGTATAAAGAATCGCATCTCCATCAAACTTACTGGGGCGTCATCATTCTATTGTAATCAAGATAATAGTCAGACAACAAAAAATAGTTGATTCAAGATGATATATACCTGATGGAATTCCATGGTAATTTCATTTTTACCGGCCGTACATTGTGATACATGATTCAGCGGTATCTCAAATGCCGTATTAGTGCCGACATCGAAACTGAGAACGGCACCTTTAAATTCTGCCGTACCCCAATTCCAACCCTTGACGCTCAACTCCTTTTCCAACATGTCTAACTTGTAGGTGTTGCTAAAGAATTTGGCAATCTTTTCTTTATCGGAATCTTTGAAGCCGACATAGCGATGAAGCGTGCCATTTTTTAGAAAGAGTCGAATGCCCCAAGAACCACCAAAGTTTTGAAAATTGACCGCATCAAAATCGGCAGCTGATACCTGTTCAACTTTGCCCGTCTTACTATTCTTGAAGGCAATATTTTGATCGGTCATCTTCAATTTGCCCGCGGTCTATTAGTATCAGTGTGAAGAAAAAAACAAAGTTAAAATTTATGGATATTATGTTAGACAACTAAGAAACACTCACCATGCATCCTTTTATCTCAGCCGATATATCGGGATATTCCAAGAAATCCATGGCAGATACCTTACAAACTAAACAAATACTAAATAACAAGTAACTTTCAATGAAACTTGAGTGTGAGATTCCGATTTGCTTGTTTAATTCACAGACAAACGTTTAATTTCCTTAAAAAAAGGAGATCAATTATAAAAATGAGCGGTTTATTATGGAGAAGAATGACAGATGACATATTTGTCACCTGTCACTATCACAGAAAGATAATTTCCATGAATTCACAGAAACAGATTTAAGAGCAAAAAACTCGTTTGTAATTGACATTTGACATTGAGATTAAGATATTTTGACGTGGAAATTTTTCAACAACAACACTTCAAAACGGTGAAATGAAAATGAATAATATTCAGGTTTTGGGTGATAAAATAAATTAGACGGAAGAAATATTAGAATAGAAAAAACGCCTCGACTATGATGAATGAGCTAGATTTGAAAAATCTACTGGCTACCACAGCTTCAATATGCTCAATTCTTCAATTTTTGACTGGAACGTGAGTTATAAACCATTGTGTAGTAAAAATTTGCTAGCCTATTTTTTTTATTTCAGACTAGTTTGCCAGAAAGTGGTACAAAATAAGAGCACTGGTGATATCTCCGCATTCCCATTTGTTAGTGGCTTTCTTTCCACAAGTCTTTGGTTGAGATATGGTTTTCTTATTCAGGATATATCAATAATTCTAGTCAATACCGTTGGTGCTACATTATTTTTCGCATACGTACTTACATTCTATATTTACAGTATTAAGAAGGTATATTCTTTCCCCTTAAATATGACTCTGTCAAAAAATTAATAATGATAATATTTATATTTCAGACTTCACTTGTGCGCCAGTTATTGTTTTGCCTCTCATTTTTGGCATTTATCCTCTATTACATACATAAAACTGATGATATCGCTCTGACCAAGACTCAATTGGGGCTGGTATGCTGTGGTGTTACGATTCTATTTTTTGCAGCACCACTAGCTTCTTTATTACATGTGATTCGAGTTAGGAGTACGGATAGTTTACCCTATCATTTAATTGTTGCCACGTTCATTGTTTCCCTGCAATGGTTGATCTATGGTATCATATTGCAAGATAAATTTATTCAGGTATTTAGAATAATAATGAGAATATTATGTTTTCTACAAATGCGCAATCGTGTGTTTTTTTTTACAGATACCAAATCTATTGGGCTGTATTCTTTCTGCATTCCAGTTAAGTTTATTCGCAATTTATCCTAGATCTTCCAAAGTGTATACAAATGTTATTTAAAAAAAACAAGGTGTGCTTCAAATATCGAGTATTATAACTATAGTAGCATGCTAGTTATTTTGTAAGTTGGATAAATAAAGAAACATTGATAAGAAAATAAAACTATTTTATTTTTCTTTCCTATAAAGATAATGATAATGGAAATAAAAGTGTTCAATTCAAATTGACACCAGATGGTTAATAATTAATAAAATAGTTCATTTGTAACTTAAACTTGTTATTTTGTTGTTCTGTGTCATAGCACTTGTTTCTGAAAATGAAGCGTTTATCTGTCAATTGTGAATATGTCACTTTTAACTTGACGTTCTGTGCGAGACCTGCAAGATTGGTTTTCGGTTTCCCAATTGAGGGTTAAAATTGCGCCTATAGTTTGTAGGTTTTTTTTAAAATACAGTTTCTTAAATCGACCCTTTAAGCATTAGAAAATAAAGTAAAATAATGGCTCTGAATCCACAATACGAAGCCATAGGTAAAGGTTTTGTACAGCAATACTATGCCTTATTCGATGACCCAACGCAAAGGCCTAATTTGGTTAACATGTACAATGTAAGTTTTCCAGTAAAGTAAAATGTTCCTTTTTCCATACATGTTGTGTATTTTCTAGGTTGAATTATCCTTCATGACATTCGAAGGTGTTCAGTTGCAAGGATCTGTTAAAATTATGGAAAAATTGAATGTAAGTTGAGAGAAAAATATAACATCCTTTTTTGGTTTCTTCATATTATCAAATATGTTTTTTTGCAGGGTTTATCATTTCAAAAAATTAATAGGATTATAACTGCAGTCGATTCACAACCCATGTTTGATGGTGGTGTATTGATAAACGTTTTAGGAAGGTTACAGGTAAGCTCAAGTAGTTCATCTATCTTTTCAGTATTATATTCTACGATTTGTTTTTTCATTTTGCGCTACGAAATAATAAGACCGATGAAGATTTACCACATGCTTATACGCAAATGTTCATCTTGAAACCAATCGAAGGTAGTTTCTTTGTACAACATGATATATTTCGTCTAGTACTTCATGATACAATTTAATAATTCGAGACTCGCACATTGAAAATATGTACGTACGTATTTGGATTTTGCAGAGAGATGTTGCTTTCTAATCGCACAGTTTTTCATAATGTAACAGTTATATTAAGATAACCAGTAATCGTAACATTTTCTTTGTTAACCAAAATAATATTAATAATATTAGGCTGTGACTAATTTCTGTTAATAATACATAATGTAGGTATCTTAGTTTCGTATGGCTTTACAATTAATAAAGTCGAGAAAAAAATAACATATTCGAATTGTGCCATGTAAAATGAGAGCATGTCTTCACTTGAATTATATGAGATTGTCACTGTTTGAAGCAGAGATATTTTATTGATCAAAAATGAAAGATATTCACAAACCTGAGCCAATATAATGATCATACTCTAAATATTTAAGATGTTTATTAGTCCAAGTGAACTTTATTTTGCATACCTTAACAACATTTGGAAATGACTGAAGTAAACTGATAATATCCGGCTATCATTTAATTCTCACTTCTAGAGAAGCTCCTAAAAAGAGATGAATTGCTCTGTATACGAAAGCAAAGCTACTTACCGACTCAAGCAAAAACATGCTCTCATATCTAATAGCCTGCATGGAATTATTATTTTTATTGCGATATTACAATAATTATTATCCAAAACAATTCTCAGTATTAATATATATGTATATTTTACAGGCAGACGAGGACCCACCACATGCCTTCTCTCAAGTTTTTGTCCTCAAACCTCTAGGCGCCTCATTTTTTGTACAACACGACATTTTCCGATTAGGTATCCATGATACAGCTTAAATTTGTTGAAATTGAATTTTTGGATAAGTACTAAAAATAATAATAAAAAACAATTTTTCCTTGTCTAATTTTATAATTATCTTTCATAATATTGTTGATTGAAGTTTTTTTTGATATATGCTTATGTTGAAATTTGCTTGTATACCCACTTTGTAATTACCATCTATTATAAATAAATAATAAAAAACATATTTTCAACATTATTGTCTCTTATTTTAAACATACAACTTGCCTTAATAATATTGAAAAATAATTTCTCCTCATGAAAATAGTAGGTAATTAAATTAATTGATATCTAAAGCGTACAACAGACGAAAATAAGAAAATGATAGTAGATAAAGCGGTCAACTGACGCAGATCTAAAATATTGATAAAAAAATCCCCTCCACAGAAATGTCGGATTTCTTATAGAAATGTACCTATGTGATAGTTGACACTTTTGAATTTCGAAAAAATTTCAAGGGCATTTTGTTATGCCAAATTTCTTAACACGATAGAGGTCGCAGTTTTGGAAGTATCAAGTTCAAATTTGCAACAAAAAAATTAATTATTGGGCATTATCGGGTAAGTAGTTTCAAAATGGCAACCGTTAAAACATTTAAAAAAATTATCAAAAAAAAGGCGTAGTGTAAATATCATCAAAAATAATTTTAAGCTATAGATATAATCAGTACCTACAATTTTTGTTCGAAGCAATTTTTCATAAAATAGACAGGTAAAAAAATAAAAATTAATAAAGAAAAATAACAAATATTGATAAAACATGAACACTCAATATAAATTTGATGTAATTCTACATTTTCTGGAGATCTTAATAAAGACCATGATTAAAAAAATATATAGTATATTTATTGAAAAGAAATAGGCGAAAAAAGAAATTCTGCCTTGAAGTGGTACTCGAACCCTGTCATAGCGCAAGGCTATGACACATACGACAATTTTATGTAATAACATGTATGTATACCAATGAAAAGGTTGTTCAAATTTGACTTCAATGAATTCTGAAAAATTTACCTTTCCGCTGACTACAGGCCGTCGGGATTTTTTATGTAAGAACAGCTCAAAGCTCTCCTCTTTCAAATGAAAAAAAAAATGGAGCATGTTCAAAGTGCGAACAGCGCCTACGAACATGGAAAAAAGCAAACAGTCAAATTGTATAGGTACCACCTTCGTCTGAGAAGTCTGTTAAAAAAAAGAAAGTTACGAAGAACTGATCATGTGTTATAACCTTTTATAATCATAATCAGTACCTAAAGTGGTACACATACGTCAGAAACAATCCCAACAATGTAATGAAACAATTGACAGTCCTGATCGGAATATCAATCAACGAGTACAGAATACATTTCGACAACTAAACAGTCTTTATTCAGAAATAAATAAATAAATTAACAGTGAGCAATTCTTCACAACAGGTACAAATAAATATATAATAAAAAAAAATCCAAAATTCAGCATAGAAACCAAAATAAAAGAGATCATTCATTTCAACGTGAGCTTCAGCCAATTTTCCCAACAAAAAAACTGTTATGACGAGGATCGTTTACATCTTCGAGCATGGTGTCGTTGAGTTTGAGTTTTGGCACCCTCCTGCTCATCCTCGGACTCAATAACATCATTATGATCAGATGATGTTAAAATCCCCAAAAGGACACCAAGTACCTGAAAAATCGACCAAAGTAATAGACAATTAATTTTTGTAGAAAAAAAAAGGAAATTACATACCAAACATCCAATTATAACCAATGTATAAGCATGGACAGCGGTAACGGGTAACATTTTCATGTCATTCAAAGCCGTCTCGGCCAATTCAAAACCAGGATGCAATTGCAGCGTGTGCATCAAATGCACTGCAGCCTCTTGATAATGCCCATATGCTTTGAATATTTCACCTAACGTAAAGTATTGTATCCAGGCGGCTGTTTCATCACCACCATTTGGAGGAATCACTTCCAATGATCGACGTGTCAAGAAGATGGCATCATCCAAATATTGCAAGGAGAACAACATTCGCGCCAAATTCAACAAACCATCCGGATGATGTGGAGACGATGCCAATACTTTACGATAACATTCAATCGCTTTTTTGGCATCACCTTTGATACGCCAAAAATTACCGATCTGGTTGTGGACATGAATGGATCTTGGTTTCTACAAACTCACAAACTGTGAAAGAACGATACCTTACTCAGGAATTTCTATGGTGATCAACTTATAAAGATTTTGAACAAAATTTATCGCAGCATGTACTTTAAGTACAGTACACATATTCAAGGAAAACTCAAAAAACTGTAGAATCATTTGAGCGATAGAATCACTAGGTACCACGCACCTTTGACCTTTGCACGTTAAAGTCAGTAAAGGAATATCAAACGTAATGTAAAACCCATTTTGCGAAAAATATATTTTGTATCGAACTTTGCAGTATGGAAGTTGATTACCCTGTATGTTTTATAAGCATAAATGATGAACTCTACTCACTTCTCGTTTAGATTTTCTTAATCTATTTTCCAAAACATCGACAGTTAGTTCAGCTAGTTCTTTTTTGTCTTTACCGTAACTTTTGGTGAAATACAATAATGCTTGTGATTCTGGTACATTAGGATGGTGATTTCTATTCATTACACCAACCAGATTGTCATAAAAAGTGAAATTGACCGCCTTTCCGCAATCTAATGTCGTCTCGTTTTCAATATTATCAATCGCTTTAAGCATTGATTTAGATCTGGTACTTGTAGCATTCCTAAAAAAATTGAACAATTCCTCAATGCGATATAATCCTATACAAATTGAAAATTCAATCTCACCTCACAATACCACTGTGACAATTCAAACAGATATTGTGGCGACTTTCCTGTTGTCTTACCCAAGAATGTCCAAAACGTTCAGTCGTCGTAATAATTTCAAACAAAGAATCATCGTCGCCACTCTGAAAATTATTTCCACTAAGATGTACATTCGATTGATGTACAATAGGATGTAACGCTGTAGCTTCAATAATCCTTGTTCTATCGGCATTTAAACGCCACAATGTTGATGTCTTTGAATTTATAAGTGTAACTTCGATTATTAAAACGAATAAAAATTTAACTACATTTTCAATGTCACCGCTGGACATTATGATAGTTGTTAATTATGCTATGTAAGACATTTAAAATCAGAAGAACATCAATTGGAGACTTGTTATCAAAATAGATTTGTAACTTTTAAATAGAATTCTTAAGGTTTATTTGGGCTTTTTTGAATCAACTCAAAAAATGACAAGCTACTTCAAGATTCAAGAATATTTTGACAAGTGACAACAAAAAAACATGGCACAAAACACCTACTTGAAGTTGACAGATGTTACAGAAATCGGAGAACTTATTTTTTAAATTTTATTTGATATAATAGAAATAGAATGACAACACAAACAAGAAGAGATCTAACTTTTTACTACGGGCAGATGTATTTTTGTTGCATCCATTCTCTTTACAACAAAAAAAACAATAATATTCATTTCTCTCCCGATTGCATTGCTCCAATCCCAAGCCGCGATTCACCATTTCATCATCAAAACGACATGGACTCTGACCACACTCTCTTTTCACAAAAACACCCCTTCGATCTGTAAATTTGAATAGTTAAGATTTAATATAAATAAAAGACTAGGTGTATTCATAATAAATTATTACAATTTTTAGCAAGAATTGTTACGCAGGTATCTTGACCTGGTAAACAAGGTTGTAAGTCGACTTTGGAACATTCAATGTTAGCATTTCTTTTGCATTGATAACAGCTTAGGTTTGCTGCTACTGCATTAGACGCATCTAAAAATATTTATTATTATTATCATACTTAAAAATCTATTACCACGTAAACATGTTTATGTCTACAAATCAGTATATTTATTCATAAAGTGAGTCGTATAGTCCAATTTACTTACCAGAACAAAAAATTGTCAGTGCTGTTGCCAAATAAATAAGAGGAACTAGCATGTTAATAAATAATTTTATTATTAGATTTTGTTTCTTGTTTGTGGCTTTCTTGGAAATACTCGTAATACCGTTTTCGCGCTCTCAACTTCGATTTCTTCCGCGTCTGCGCATTTTCCATGTCCAGTTCAATGGTCAAGGGGTGTTTTTTTTTTTCAATTTGTATGTCTATTTTTATACCCTTTATATACGATCTGGAACCGAGCTCTTTCAAGCGTTCAAAAAATGGATAAATTGTTTTAAATATGCATAAATGATTCCTTTTATCTCTTGTATCGATAGGTACCTAAATCGTTTGCTAAACTTCGAGTAATAAAAAAGATTCAAAATACTCCACAATGAAGCCGTGAAAGTCTGGAACATCCTCAGTAACTATATGGAAATCACTTTGGTGCAAAAAAATCAAAGGGACAATTTTTTTATAAAATTTATTACCAGTGCAGATTCATTTACAAAGGGATAAAAAAGAATAATTTAATTTATCGCTGATAACTTCAATTCAACAGGAAGAGAATTTGGAAAAACAACCAAATTCGAATAAACTCTTTATAAATGCCGCCCACGCATTTTAAATTTGACGTATTCCGTCATGTCATATCATCAGATCCAGTTCCGGCGTTTCGTAAACAAAAGAAAACCATGTGCTTCCTATTTGACCAATGGCGATCGTTGTTGTTTGTTGATCCGCCTACCAGCTGGCTCGGTAAACTATCTGCGCGTGCTTGCGCTGTGAGTTTGCCATTTTGCTAAATTTATCCATAACCGATGATAACCTCATTTTTTACGTCAGAAGGACAAAAAATGTGCGTAGTATCCAGAGCGGGGCATCGTCACCTCTCCTCACAAATCTAGATTAAAAACAACAACTACAACAAGCTTGTTAGTGAAGGTCATCTGCGTGCTCTATTTGTTTACCAATTGAATTCGGCGGCTATTACTATTACTATTATTGATATAGACTTGGCATAATCGCGAAAAGTTCTAAAGGAAAATCGTGACGCCTTTGGTGACAAAGTGTTAAAAATCCAACAAAATAAAAAGAACAATGGATTTCATCTCGAATAAATTCCGGCATTTCACAAACTATTTCGTCAAAAAAGTGGAAGAAAATAAAGATAAGAAAGGTAGCAAATATGATGTATATTTCGAAGAGATTTACAAGGTTCTAACATGGGAGGATAACAACTATACTTTGATGGTGTTTTTGGTGCTTCATCTCATTTTCTGGTAAGAGAAATATATATATATATATATAGTCTGCTGTTTTTGGGGCCCCCATTGCACCGTCATGCATTTTTTGAATGCGTTTTGTGACTCATTTATTTTCAAATTTAAAATTCCATATCACCAGACAATGATTGACGTTCACATTTGATTATTCAGCATTTTTATGATTAATATTCCACCTTATGATTACGAAATATAGGTACCTATGCCTGCATTAAAGTTTAAAAAATAATCTAAATATATTCAGCGAATATGCCTAGCTTGAAAGATTAAAAAAAAGATTTATTTATCAACTTTGAATTTGTACCTACCTACCAAAACAATCAACAATTATTTTTATGTAATTAACAGCTGGGTAATTATATAATTAGTTTTTTTGTCTTCAATTCCATTATAAATAGATATGTTTTTAACTTTAAGCTCTTTCATGTGACTATCACGTTTAGTTTAGTTCAAATATTCATTTATACGTATAACAAACATATTATTATCTTTGATTTCAGGTTGATAGTACAATGGCAAATACGTTTTCTTGGTATTTTCTTCACTTTTGTACTGCTAATATTTTTATATGACACCTATTTGGAGACAAAAGATATAACTGCCTATTATAGAGGCAAATATTCTGATACATTTGACGAGATCCGATCTTATATGCGTGATATAACGCTAAATTTGAAGGCATTGCGAAAGGAAAGTCCTTCCTCGGTAAGCAAACATAATATTTAGAGAGGTCGAGTAATTCAAAACAAAAACGGTAAAGTTGCAGCAAAATCTGGGATTTTAGATTTAGACGTCTAGTCTGCAGCTTTACCATTTCTGCATTTTCTTTGGTTGGGTTACATTTCATATTTTTTTTTCATGTACTCTGTTTTCTTTCAGTTCTGCATCGGTATGTCTCTGATATTTCTTACAGTTAGTTTTGTGGCTAAAAGTATGTCCGGTTACCTGGTCATCTATTTGACGATGTTGTCGATATTTTTTGTACCGCTGACATTCAAATTTCTGCCGCCAGAATATAGCGAAAGCTTGAAAAATTTATTGAGATCTTTGAGAAATGGAAGAGGTAATTATTGTCGGTAAAAGTCTCGTTTAGCGGTCTTTGTTATGAAAGCCCTTAAAAAATCAAATGTTTGCGAAAATAGGTGTATTTTAGCATAATTTTTAATAAAATTGAGGCAGAAGGCGCTATTTTTAATGATTTGTTAATGAAAAAAGAAAAAAAATGTTGCTCCTAGGACTTACAAGTTTTAGCTGTGATTCTTCACAATTAAGTAGCAAAAATATGCGTGAAAATAGCAAACATGAATTCGCGAGAAAGTGAGGTTAAACGAAGCGATGTTTGACTTATGCAGTGTGTTCGACGTTTAAAAACTGTGAATTCCAATGTTGCCAAAATGGCCAATATAACGTTTGCGATATTGAACATATTCTTAAATATTCGATAACGAAAGCATAAGTCACGTTGTGAAATTTTAAGGTAAAGTTTCCTGTTTAAAATTTACTAATTTTTTTTAATACTTGCTTTAGAGCAAAACAGATTTCTGACAGCGCCATATAGTGCCATTCTCAGATAATGTCATCTCATAGCTTTTGGAATTCACTAAAACACCATGATTATTTAAAAAAATCAATAGTTTCTCTTCATTTTCATTTAAAAGAATAAATTAAAAATATGAGAAGTTGCATCCAGAACAACCAACACTTGCCGTTTTACAATAAAGTAAACTATAAATTCAGTTGTTATTGTCGTTAATTTTTTCTAAAGCAAATATTCTTGGAAATGGAATTCATAAAATAATCTAATGCCGCGAAAGTTATAGGTACTGGCAGCTATGGCAACATTGATTTTAACAGCACTTGAACGTTGAATATACTGCACAAGACAATCATCAGTTCTTTTAACCTTACTTTTTGGCGAATTTTGAAAGATGTTAGCGTTTAATAGGAATGCAAGGATGATTATATACTATTTGGGATTGAAAAGATACCTTCAAATAGAAAATTTACAGCTAAAAGTTGTTATAACAATATTTCTCCCATTTTTAATAATAATTGAGAATAGCGCCTTCCGCCTCAGTTTTATTAAAAGTTACGCTAAAATACACCTATTTTTGAAAACATGATTTTTGAGAAAAGCCGCTAAACTAGACATTTTCATTAATTGATTAATAATTATAAATGTTTTTGAAAAAAATAAATATATATTTTTTTCAGTTGTTTTAGCCGAAGAAGAATTGATACCGTTTATATCGAATGATTATGGCAACAAGGATAACGATTTAGATAGTTTGCTAACTGATAGAACTGCAGGTAAATAAACTTTTGAGTAGAAAATGATCAAGTTTGATTTTTGTTGTTGTCGTTGAAAAAAAAATACCTTCTTGAATTTTTATTTACATTTTAGTACATACATTTATTTATTTTTATTGCAAATAATAGCGATAAAATCCAATCCAATATTTTTCTATATATTATATACCCTTTATTATAAAAAATCTTTCTGATAACAATTGTATTTGTTGACGTTTTTTTTTTTGATTGATACAATGTATATTTACTAATTTAAATGTTATCTGATTCCTGCGTCATTGTGTTTATGTTCAAATCTTATGAAATATATTGTAATAGAAAATATATGCTTTCAAGTTTTTTTTTATATACAGGGTGTGATTTTGTTCTGTAATCGGAAGATTACGGCTTTATGGATAAAGATATCAAAAATATATCTGATTTTCTAAGCTCTATAATCCAAAAATATTTTAAATTGTACCTGGTGCGTCCAAATAGTCGGAATTGCACTCAACTTATTTTTTTCTTATGGAATATGTATATTTTTATTTATTAATAGATTTTGAGATATGTGTTTTTTTTTAATTTTGCCAGAACTAAGGCATAAAAATTAGTATCACAGAACATGGAGAAGAGCAGGGAATGAAATTTTTATCAGTCACACATAATATTGGAGATACGAGGAGTGAGCAAAAAATAGTTTTCTGAAAGATTAGAAAATGGCATTTTTTTAATGGATTGGTATATTTTTTATTGTCTCACTGGAAAGAGGAGAAAATTCTACATGTGATCTACCAAAAATATTTGGACGTTTAATACGAACAATTTTATAATATTTTTTTTTCTATAGAATTTTTCTTATGAAACTGCAAAATATTTTTGGTAGATCACATGTAGAATTGTCTCCTCTTTCCAGAGAGACAATAAAAATATACCAATCCATTTGAAAAAAATGACTTATTGTGACAGAAAATTACATTTTGTTCACGCCTCGTATGATATAACCAATTCATAATAATCTCCAATATTATGTGTGACTCTGATGAAAATTTCATTCTCTGCTCTTCTACATGTTCTGAGATATTATTTTTTTTATAAAGTGCCTTTGTTCTGTCAATTTTTTTTAGAAAAACATTTATGTCTCAAAATCTATTAAAAATAGTCAAAAAATTTAGTTATACAACTGACGTTCAAATTTTATGGAGAACATAATTAATCAATAAAAATATACATGTACCATAAGAAAAAATAAAACTATGTGCAATTCGGACTATTTGTGCGCACCTGGTACAATTGAAAATATTTTTGGAATATAGAGCTTAAAAAATCAGATAAAGTTAGTGAAAACATATTTTTGATATCTTTATGCATCAAACCGTAATCATCCGATTACAGAACAAACTCACACCCTGTATATTCTTCAATCTGTATATTTATGTAATAATTATAAACTAGTGGTCGCCCAGTGGTCGGAATTCGACCGTAATTCATTATTTTCTTAAATTCAAACGTTATTGAGTTGTTTTTCGTCAAGCATATAATAATTGCATATAATTTTTGGGAATTTTGTTCTGTTACGTCAGTTGCAAGTTTGTACAAAAGGACATTAGCGTATGTTGTTAGCCTAATTCCTTACAATACATATGATAATTAAAATTTAATGTTAGTAACAGTTCAAAAAACTGAAAGACAGCTAGCTATTTATTTTATAATACAATGCATTGTGAAGTTTCAACTTAACGCCGTTAATATTACTCAACTTACCCTTATGACAAAATGAAGAGAATACAGCCCTGCGTTGTAAATGCATTTATCCACTAACAAAAGTATTAAAATGTCTTGAAATGACATTAAGCGCGCATTTAAAAAATGTATCCCTCAAAATAATCACATAACTTTGTAGTATACACTCATTCACAATATTTAAATTTGCGTTTGACCAGGGTTGTCATTCACGAATAAAACAATTCGACAGTTCTGACTCGTTGACTTCACATTGCAAATGGTTTCGTTATGCAACACACAATACATTTCTATACCATGTCAACCATATTTTCTTTATTTAATTTGAAATATTAACGCTTAATACATTACAATTTTAACTGGGTGCACTACTTCACCATATAAACTTTCACTATGCCAAATTGACCCATTAAATTTTTCTCACACAAGTTAGTGTAACACCCTATATATTTATATAAATTTCAGATTCACAAACAAACTCTTTGCTAAGTGGTATGAGCACAATGCCCTCGTACATGGATGTGGCCGACATTCAAGATGACATTGCCGAAGAAGATTTAATACCAAATACTAATCATCGTACTGAATCATTTCCGCCTTCCACATCAACAACGTATACAACAGGTGATGGTCTATCACTGAGCGACTCTGACTCTGATCCACGTGACATACACTTTGAGGCTGCGCAATTCAATAGAAAAGGCATCGGCGGCGCAGATTTCGACAACACTTCGTCATCGGAAGACGACGAAGACGAACATAACTTTGGATCTGGTCTGAGGTTTACAGCTGTAGCAACAGTTTCAGATTTTATTGATGGACAAAGAAAAGACCAATTATTTGGTGGTGGTAGTAGTGGGATATTGTCGAATTTTGCAGCCATTGGGACAACTTTGGTAGCTAATGCGCTAAAATCAGCTACAGCTTCAGTAAGCGCAAATCAGCAACAATCGAAAACAACAACAATTGAAAGGAAAAATAGTAATAGCAGTAGTGATAGCGAATTTGAAATTGTCAATACAGACGATGTGAATGAATAATAATAATAATAATTCGTTTTTGTCGTTTATTTTTCGGGTTCCTTACATAGAATAGTTTTTTTTTTTGAAATGGTTCAGCTAGACCAAATGCGGCAATTAATTTGTTGGATTCCTGACATATAGTTCATCTGTCAGTAAATACTAAGTTTTAAGAGCAATTATTTCAGGCTGTTATTTCATTTTGTACAAAAATTGCGGCTTTGGATCAGCTGAACGAATCATAAAATATTTTTTTTCTCGTTTGATTTTTCTTGGATATTGATATTAACTTTTGTGATATATATAATGTTTTTTTCTCATTCTAGAATATAAATATAGGGTATTACTATTAATAATTTATTATTATTTCGTTTCGTATAGAAGGTTAAGTATTTTTTTTCTTGTTTTTGTTTGTTCATTTTGGACTTTTGAGCTAATAATATTAACATAATATTTAGCTGCGCTATGTATTAAATGTTCATTTATTATTAAGTATTTGTATGAATTTGTTTGCAATAGACATCTTTATTCGACAATTATGGTTTTATTTAGTGAAAAAACACAACAAAAACCCATACGCTGCTTAAGATGATAAAAGATTGCACAATTGATTTCTACCCATAATTAGAAATAGATAAATCATTTAGTGGTGTCCCAAAAAGATTTTTCTTTTTTTGCAAAAATATGGACGCCACTGTTTTTATAAATTATTGAGTACCGATAAAACTTCGGGAAGTTGTTATATTAGCTGCATAGAATGTGCTATAATTCTTAAAATCTAAATTTTGCAAACAAAACTTTTGGAAAAATAACTTTCGGCACATTTTTGACCGACGAACCCCCCAACGGATGAGGTATAGTATACAATTCCACTGTCTGCTTTTTTTGTTTTTTTGACACCTTTTTCAAATAAAAAAGCAAACATACAACCGAATTGTATACCTTCTCCTTTTTTTTGAAGCCGCTCAATAAAAGAATCATCAAAATCAGAGTTCGTTCACCATAAGAAATGCGCGAATAAACAATTAATAAAAAGAAATAAAACACCAATTCTTGTAAACAAATAATAAATTTCAGTTTTTATTTAACTGGGAGGGTAAATATTTGCTGTTGAGTCTGTTTCTTTTTTAACAAAATTATCATTATCTCCACCTAATTGATTTTTAGTTGATGATGATTTGCTATCATCACTTTCAGACAATAATAATTGCTTCTCCTCCTCATCTTTCGTTGTCGATATTATTTCTTTTCGTTTCGGCAAAATCATTTCGAATGCATCTTTGAAAGTTTTACCTTCACTCACTTTGAGTAGAATTTCAAATACTAGAACACAAAAATGTCCCCGCCAAAAATGTATCATTTTTTGGTCAAATTTTAAAATTTACCTCTTACCTTGATTTATCGTGAGTACTTTTCTGGACTTCATCCAGAAATATTCTCCTATTGGTAACTGAGCGTGGTCAATACCTTGTTCTATAGCTTTTTTATAACAGATACCCTGAAATAATCTGTTCTGAACTACATAATTATCGAAATTAAATTAAAATTATTGGTACCTTTTGAGAATTGTGATCAACCAATCCACCAATAATGTAGATTTTATCATTATCTAGATGAGTAATAACATTATCACTTTCACTACTCAGATAGACAAGTTTTTCCTTTGGAAACAAATCCATGTAACATTCCTTGTGAAAATTGATATCCCAATTTTCGTAGCCATGGTGACGGGACATTTCTTTTTCACTTCTACCATTAAAATTGGTCAAATGTAGTTGCATTGGTGCTTGAGCTCGTCTATTCAATGAGTAAACTCGCAATATTTGTTTTATAGTTTTTGCCATGTCTTTGTCAATCATGAGCTCATCGAAACCCAAATCAATGCAAACACCAATTTTGCAGGGGCTATTTTTCGTTTTGACTCGTTTCAGTTCCTTTCTGCTAGGACCAAGGTCGATGTTGTTGAGTTTTGCGTGTATTTTTCTCTCTTTCATTTTGAGTTTTTCCTTGGCACGTTTCTCTTTCTTAACTTCTTCCCACTTTAAACATTTCTTGTATTTCTTCATTTGTCTCTTCGTCAACTTGGATATTTCCACACCATTGAAGTATTTGACTGTACCATTTTCTGCAACTTCTTTTTGATCACTGCACTCTTTATTCTCACTATTAAGTCTCTTATGAGTTTCTATAACTGCAGTGTCTTCCAAACTACGTTTTTGCGATTGATTTTCAAGCATACTGCACGCTCATATTTTGAAATATTTGCAGGTTAGGTGTTAGGTCACAACTCACAAAGACATATGTCAATTTAAAATTTAAAGTTACTTTTGAACTATTTAAAATATAGTCGTAAAAAATCATTTATTAGAAAATTTGTAAGCTAAAACTATTACATTTGTCCACATTGTACAATAGTAACTGGTATTTTTGGTTTATTGTTGGGTCCAGTCGGTACATTTTCTATTTTTCTCATTACCAAAAGACCATCAATCACTCTACCGAAAACAACATGTTTACCATCGAGGAAATTACATTTGGCGCATGTTATAAAGAATTGACAACCGTTTGTGTCTTTGCCACTGTTTGCAAGCGACAACAAACCTGGACCGTCGTGTTTAACATTGAAATTTTCATCGGCAAAAGTTCCACCACCATAAATGCTCATTACACCAGTTCCATCACCCTAAAAAACATTCAAATTAAGAATAATACAAACTAAATAACCAATAACACTACAAACATTAACAAAATCTCCCCCTTGTATCATAAAATCTTTAATAACTCGATGAAAACTTGCTCCTTTATACCCGAGTGGTACACCATCTTTTCTGAATTCACCTGTACAAAACTGCCTAAAGTTCTCGCTTGTCTTAGGGACGATATCAGCAAATAATTCAAAAATCATACGTCCAATCTCCTGTGGAAAGCAAAAATTCAATTATTCTTGGAATTAGTGTTTCATTTGAATAAAAAATTACCGTTGTTCCAACAGACACGTCAAAGAAAACTACTGGGTTGGCAGGATGCCGCAATTGTGCCTGAATTTGGTTCCAATTAGGCATCTTTTAATTGATAATACAGAATGTTTACTAATTATCGGCAAATTTCTGTTTATATTTTTAACTTTAACCTATTTCTAGAAAACGTCAAAATTCATGGGATGAGCATGATATAAAAACAAGAAGTGCTGTTCTATGCTATATTGAAGAAGCAACGTTGCTGTTTGGATTCTAAAAATTATAACTAGAGACTAAGGTTTCTAGAACTAAATTTTGACCAGAGACAACGTGTAACCATGAAGAGCTTCATAAATTATTTTGTGATTTTGCGTTACACGATTCGTTCTCATTAGGATACATAAAAAATCATATCCAATAAACTGATATAAATTAAAGTAGTTTGTTTGATGGTTGCAATGCACGTTCTACAAATCTCAAACGATTCTGGCAACGTTGTAGGGAAAATTTGACATATAACATATTCTTGGAGGTATGTTTTCTCTGACATATTCTAACCTAGGACTTTTCACTTTTCAAATTATCTAGTCTAGTATGAAAGAAATCTATTATATATTTATATTTGACATACATTTATTCTATATCGAGTTTGAGTTTCCCTCTAATAATCAATAGCTTAAAAAAAATTGAAACTAGTTCTAGTCTAGTAAACAGAAATAATGCATTATTTACTGTGGAGATGACTGAATGCTATCTCGGAGGAAAGCAAAATATTTGATAAAATTGAAACGGAAAATATCAAGCAAAATTCCAATCACTACAATGACTTCGAATGAGATCTACCATGAGAAACAAGTGCGAGAATTGTGTGCCCTTCATGCACTCAATAATCTTTTTCAGTCGAAAGATGCATTCACAAAATCTGAATTGGACAACATTTGTCATATTCTATCACCGAATAACTGGGTGAATCCACACAGATCAGTCTTGGGGCTAGGTAATTACGATATCAACGTCATTATGCAAGCGTTGCAATCACGTGGCTACGAAGCCATTTGGTTTGATAAAAGAAAGTAATACAAGTTAAAATAATCGTGACGTTTTGGTTTTGAGATGTTTCAATTTTTCAGGGATCCCAGTTGCTTAAATCTGCGAAATATTGCTGGATTCATTTTAAACATACCTAGTGATTATAAGTTGAGTTTTATAACATTACCATTAAATCGAAAGCATTGGTTTACAGTACGGGAACTTGGTGGTATATTTTACAATTTAGATTCAAAATTGGAGACACCAAAAATAATTGGACAGGTATTTTTTATTATTCTATTTCTTGGATATTATGTTGGTGATTTTTTTTTCACATTTTCTTTTTATTGTTAGGATAATGAAGTCTTGGATTACCTAAGGGATGAACTAGATAGCAAAGATAAATTGTTATTTCTTGTTGTAAGCGAGGAAGTGAGTCGAAATCAGAGCTGGTTATTGGATCAGAATAGCTATAAGAATCCTTGTAATAATATCAATAATATTCAAGCTGAAGAGGTTTATATTTTTGATGGTGTTCAAGATCACAATCGGTGAACTACTTTGAAAAAAAAAAGAGAAAAAATATATATTCTGTTAACTATTTTTAAATTTCTATTTTCTGATCTTCAATAAAAAGTTAAGCTATTCCCTTAAAATGGCTTTTAATCAAGATATCTTAACAATAAACTAAATTTCCATATAAATATAAAAAAGAAAATCCAATGGTCAAAAAAAAGTATAGAATTCATAAATAAAAAATGTTAAGTTCTAGTTTTTTAGAAATAACTAAGAGGAATCGTAAAAAAATCGGAAAAATAGGAAAGTCGTGTGAGTGGACATACCAGATTTTTATTTTTACAATCCAAAATAATTTCCTGAAACGCCTTAAATCTGAAAATAACAAATTTATAACTTGGGACGGAAAATATATATAGATTCCAACACCAGTAGTTCAAATGTACCTGATTTTTTTTTTTGTTTCGTCTTTTGCATACTAAACATTTTGATATTTTTTTTAAGATCACCTTTTCCACAAGAACCGCCCCCGAAAATAGGAGACTTTATTATTTGGGACACTTAAGATTCAAAATAATATTAATTCATGTGGTGCTCGTTTAAAGTTGGTGCCAAAAGTATTGTTTTTACCTACACAACTTACAAGCACCAGTGGAGTTAATATTACCAATTTTGAATTTTTCATTGCTCCAACAAATTAAAAGATCATTAACAAAACTTAATATTCAAATACATTTATTTTAATCACTGTGCTATAAATAATCAACAAAGAAAACAAACGAATCGAACTTTGTAAATATTATATGACTAGAAAATATTCAAAAATAAAAAGAAAATGAGGATAAAAAATAATAATCACACGCATTTTATGTTTTAAGTACCTATAAACTTTTTTTTTGTTGACTAGAATAAGGTCATGCAATTTTGTAAAGACGATGGGTAATCGGACGGCTGCCCGGAAGATTGAATCTGCTGTGAAGACTGCACCGCAGCCATTGCCATTGATACTGGGGTACTGGATGGATGATAGGGTACCTGAGGCACAAAAAAAACATAAAACAAATAACTAAATGTCTATACATGAACTTTGCAGCTCATATTTTGAACCAGCGACATCTACAATTACTACTATCCCCTAAAAGAGTCGGACGATGTCAACATTGAATGTACATTTTAATATCACTTGTCTTTCTATTTATGGTGTTTCCTTTAAAAGAGTGTAACTTTTTTAATAAGGGAGATAATAACTTATAATATAATAATAATAATAACAACTATAAAACATCTAAATATTCATAAAACATTCAAATCAATTGAAACACTGGTGTAGGGTGTTGTATATTTCGGTTAAAAACTTTAAAAAGTAATCGAAGTTCATTCTTTTTAGTGACTTTTTGTTTCATATAATTCATGTATGACAATAAATCAGGATGGAGTTATTCCAAATAAATAATAGTAAACATTTATAATGATTACCGTCGAATTGTGATGGAACCTGGGATCGAGCATCATTGCTGCCGCTACGGCAGCAGCTGTTGACGTTGCTGTCGATGCAACTGCATTACCTCGGCTCGCAGCTGCAGCTGCGAGAACGTGATGGTGATGATTCACCACCAGGCTATTGTTGTTGTTGTTGGTATTGTTTTGATGGTGCTGATTGGTCGAGGATCTCTGGGCGGCTGCTCCACTGCTCGACGATGACAACAGCTGATTGTGCAAATTGTGCGCAGCCGCAGCCGCCGCATGGTTATGGTGGTGGAGGTGGTGATGGAAATCGCTTGGATCACCAAAGTGATGTGGTGACGGTGGTATCACTGTCGGTGGATAGTTGGGATTGTTGTTGTTGTTGCTGTTGACTGAGCTCAGATTATTTGTGGCTGTATTTTTTTCTTTCAAAGATTCAAGTTTATAAACATGACCATGTATACAGGGTGTATTTGAAATACTTACGAATATTACAACACACAAGAGATGAGCCAATATACAAAATATGTCGTCAACAACAAAACAAAATACAGAAGAATAAGGTTGCGAGGTATACTAAAAAATCCTGCTTATCAAGAATTTAGATAATTACTTACCATTTAATTTACTACAATGGATGTTTATAATAAAGTACTTACATTATAAATTGTAAACAGATTTCAAATCGGTGATTTAGATAGCTATCTACTGGCCTAAACAGAAATAACACACCGTAATCATTATGAAGTGAATTTGGAAATATGTATTTGTAAAGCTATGCATTCAGCCGTGAATTAATACTAAATCACATACATCATCATTGTCATTGGACAACAACACAAAACAAACACTAAGTATACGCCATAATTGTGTACAAATGTGGCAACTATTTGCCCTTATATAGTGAAATTTACAGGTGTAAATTCCAAGGTTCTGGAATATTTGAGGAAAAATAGTTTTATTTTGATGATTTTTTTCTTTATCTCCTACAATAGAGAATTTTGACTGTTCATCAACAGGATAAAATATTCGCAAGTATTTCAAATATATTATAACAACTGTTGATACTAAATAAAGTTCAATCAAATTGCAAGAGGTTGAAGTTAAAAAGAAAAACTATAATTTATCGACCATATATTTGGTTATAATTGTAAGGGCACTTGTTGAATATAGAATAAAATGTTAAGACTATACTTCTACAAAAAAAAAAACAAACAGAAGAACAAAACTTTTACTGTACCTGCAGACGCTGCCGAATGATTCTGGTGATGATGCATTATCAAATCCTGTATTTCAGAACCCATCGATTGCGAGGCAGGCGTTGAATTGGTGCTGCCATTGTTATTGGTTTGAGTGAAATTCACATTGTTTGTTGAATTGTTCGAAGCAGATGTGGTCGGTGTAGAGGTTTCTTGTGTACCCTTGAGAGGACATGCAAGGCCAGTTACAGAAAACAATTGAAAAAAAAAACACACTTTAAGCGTCTTCTCAAAGATTGGAAACACACTAATACTCGTACCAATAGTCAAGACGACTCAATTTTGACCTTAAGTAAGGCCTTGGCCTAGCAAGTCTTGAGACTTGAGGGTGCCCTCCATATTAATATAATGAAAACTTTAGTATGGTGAAGGAAACCTTTTCGTTATTTATACCGTGTTTTTTTAAGTTATTTATTCCACAATTTTTAGTAAACGTGGTTCAGAAAAAAAACAATTACCCACCTGCGACTTTGGTCTTCCACCACTTCCTCCTGACGAAGTATTTCCATTATTTCCACCAGCTGATCCACTTCCTGCTGCAGCTCCTCCTCCCCCACCACCACCACCACCAGCATTTCTTAAGGGGCGCGCCTTGTATGGCACCTTGGCACTAGCATTTTCACCATGATGGCGAGTAAAGTGCTCCTTCAACTTGTCCCTTCTGGAGCTGGCATAGTCACAGCTCGAGCATTTGAACGGCTTCTCCTCCAAATGGATACGTTCGTGGCGCACCAGGTGGGATTTCTCCATGAAACCGCGACCACAGATGGCGCACGAGTGCGGTCGCACGCCATTGTTGTTGTGACTCTTGGCATGGCTGGACAGTTGGGATTTTTTCGATGTGGAGTACTTGCAATGTGGATACGAGCAACGGTACACATCACCTGATCAGATATGTAACACTTGATTATGTGATCCAACAAAGGTGTGTTACATATATGTTCCAAGAAAGTAATGTGAAATTTGTTGTTCCATGATCCAGCAGTTGTTTTGACTTTTGATTGACGTTTGACATTGTCAATGACACAGTAGTCGCGTATTCAAAG
Organism: Crioceris asparagi; assembly: GCA_958507055.1. Lineage (NCBI taxonomy): Eukaryota > Metazoa > Arthropoda > Insecta > Coleoptera > Chrysomelidae > Crioceris > Crioceris asparagi. The sequence goes on from OY293832.1 coordinate 1,030,097, forward strand.
TTACAGAAGATGTCCAACTAAATTATGAAATTTAATTTCCTTCAACTTACCAGTATGCATTCGCTTGTGGGCGATCATGTGACTCAGGAATTTTGTGTGGAAGCCACACGAGTCACATGACAAGTTTTTCTCAGGAACATGAGAAAGCTGTTGTTGTTGTTGTTGTTGATGATGATGTGTAGCGATGTGAGTGTCCAAGTTCTGCTTGAAACGAAACGCCTTGGAACACTGATCACACTTGAATGGTTTTTCGGGTGTATGCAACTTCATGTGGGCAATGAAATTTTGTTTTAGACGACATTTAAATGAACAAAATGTACACTGATAGATGGACTCGTCCAGATGTTGCGCTCGATGCGAGATTAGTTTGGAGATTTGTTCGGTGTTGAAATTACCTAAGAAAATTACAATAATATAGATTATTTTTTCTAGCATTTGAGAGATAAGAATAACGATTTACTTCCCACCCTAGTGAGGTAAAGGAAATCATAGTTAAAAACTCATTGCGTGTTTGTCTTTTCAAAAAGAACTTACAGTAATCACATTTGAATGGTGGTCCACTGAAGTGTGTCTTCATATGATTTAAATAATCACCATGATATTGACATACAAATGTACATATACCACATTTGTAGGTGACATCTTTGGCATGACTTAGTGCCAAATGTTGTTCCAACAATAGACTGTCATTGATTGTGGTAAAACATATGGGGCACTTGATGCCGACCTTTTCATCAGGATCATCGACTGGAAGAGGTTTTTTTTCTTCGATGAATCAATGAAAAAAAATATAGAAACCACCACACTGACCTTCTGTTTCATTTTCATTGTCCTCGGACAATGATATCCTTTTCTTTTTACATGTGAGCATCTTCAATGCCGCCATTCTCAAACTGGGCTTCAACCCGAACAACATGAGTCGCTTCAAAATCATTTGACGTCTATTTTTCAATTTTGCTCTAACCATTATGGAACTAAAACTGTTCTCACTGGAACTCGACGAGGTGCTACTACTACTACCACTACTACTAGAATTGCTGATACATTTTTCAGTTATTACAATTTTTTCTTGTTTTACATCTAACTCAATTTTATCATTAATAGGAAGCTGAAAAAAAAACAGCAAAATTACGAAAAGAAAAAAAAAACGTTAAAAAACAAAATAAATCTTACTTGTCCATATTTGGCTTGTAAAACATCATATCTGGTTTTGAAATTTGTAAAAGTCCAATTATTTCTTGGTAAATAATCAAGAAACTTGTACAAACACAATTCACTTTTAATATATAACATACATGTTTCAAGATGTTTGAAAACTTCACCAGGTTCTAGATTAGTTGTTGGCAGACATTTGATTAATTTTTCAAAATCTTTTTCACGTTTTTCAATATCCATCAACACCCATTGAGCGATTATGTAAAGAGTTTTGCCAGTGGATAAAATAAAATTCTGAAAAGAAAATATGCTCAAAGAAGAAATTGGAGCAACAATGATTCAAACGAAGTGTATTGAACAGTTTGGGGGCCTAGAATAGAACCCGGAGGGACACCAATTTCACTGTTCATATGACATTCCAGATAATTGAATAATTCTTGCTTACCTTATTCCTTAGAAACTCTACAATTTCCAGCGTACTCAAACCAAGTATCTCATCACCTTTACATATCTCCTCTACATGACTAGCAATCCAATTTTCTACGATATTACCTAAATGTTTGAGCTTGAAGCGTTGCGTTAAGAAATATGTAAACAAACAATTCTCTAAATTCAATTTAGTGCCTAAAAATTCAATACAATACTCAATCACTTTGGTGAGTATAAAATGATCAGCCAATTTCAACAGTTCCTCGACTGTCGAATGGCCAATTGTTATTTCACCGGTATACATGAAATCTAATATAATGCCAAATATTTCACTATCCAGACAGGAAATGTTTAATTGTTCACGTATTATTTTATGATGTTTTAGTATGGAATCAAAGTATGGGGAACTGCTGGCCAAAACATTACGATGTGCTTTGATTATCTTATTGTTAACATATAGGGTGATATCACAAAATCGACTAGTTCGTTTTTGTTCGTACAGCTTTTGAAACATTGTTGTTGATAGCTCATCACACTGGAAAGTCATTGTTGAACGTGTATCTTCCATCATTAACATCTAAAAGAAAAAGCCAATTGCACACAAACAAGAAGTCAATCAAAAATCACTATATTTAAATAAGGTGATGTTATTTATTACCTTGTTGCATCAGCTTGAACAGCTGTCCCTAAATGTATATTTTTTGTTAAATTTATCGATTCATTTTTGCGGTTGAAGTGTAAGAATTGTTTATTTTAAAATGTTTATCATCAATACTTTTCCAATGTCAATCTAAGTGACATTTGACATAATTATGACAGACATAGAACGATTTGAATCATAGAACTCATCCTAAAAAACTGGAGCACAAGAAAGCCCAAAAATTCTAATAAGACAAAAACAGACCGATTGCATTAAGCGAAAATTGTTCTCCGCATGCGCAGCTGAAAGTTTGCAACGGCCACATTCATTTGAAATGTTACTCGTTTTAACAAAATATACCAGAGAACAGAGACATATACTGTTCTCTGAATATACAATGCTTCTGGCCTATCCTGTTGAAATATGACATTTCAACCAATCCAAAATACTGAACTTTGTGCTGCTATGTTTTTTAGACACCCGGTATAAAAATAAAAAAAAACACTTTTTAGAAGGAGCAAACAAAACTTAACTCAACTCTTAAATCCAATTCGGAATAATGCCGATTCGACAAAAAACATGTTTCCAAGGTACTCTAGCTGTTACCCGTCCTAAAAAACAGAGAGGCACCGAAAAATCGTATAACTCAAGAGGTCCCCTCAAATTCTAGTTATCTTATCTTAAATTATGTACATACATATATGCATTCTATCACGTAGATATATAAGAAATACTAAATAGATCGGCTTCGATTATTCTTATATTAATTTTTTTTAAAGAATAACTAGGAGAAGCTCACAATTAATTATGATTATCATTAGTAGTATGTTTGTAACAAGTTTCTTCATTTTAATAATTTCTGGATTATCTATAAACACTACTTTTTCCAACAGAGGAAAGCAGCAGAAATTTCAATCACATATAATAAGTGACAAAGGCACAATTGATGCCAAACATTCCGTCCAAACAAACCAAAATTTAATTGTCGTTGGTGAAAGTAAATGGAGCGTATCCATGGAAATTTACGATTTCCAAAAGCAACAATGGTCCCAAGGGCCAGAATCCTTCAGCAGACCATGGAGAGATGAAATTTATCTATTCAATGCTGGAAAGAAGGTTTACATGGTATGTGACTATTTATTTTGAAAATTAATGTTTTTTTACAAAAAATTAGGATCGACATTATTAATTGGTGCACTGAAGAAAATCAAAATATGCTTAATACTACAAGTTTGATTTTATAAATAAATCAAAAATTTACAGGTTAGTAGCTGGTTTGATGACTTTACCACTGTGGATGTTTTCAAAACGATCACTGGAAAATGGTCTGCACTGGGCAACCTTCACGAGGGCAGATGGTATGCCAGAGCTGCCGTCTTGGATGGGGATATTTACATTTCCGGTGGAGTAGATACGAAGGCAAAAGTTTTGAAATCATGTGAAAAGTTCGATCAAGAAACGAATAGTTGGATAAAAATAGCGGACATGCTGCAGGAAAGATCGATTCATGCTATGTGTGCGATGGATGGGAAAATTTATGCTGTAAGTTATAATTTTGAAAAAAGCTGCAATAGTTATGCCAACTTATATTGTAGTCTAAGAACATAATGAAACAAAAATTAACTTTGCACAGTTGGCAATAAACTAACCTAACAACCTTAAAAAATTCACATTGTTTGCTATATTTTGTGAAGAAATTCAAAATAAATACATAATTTTTGGTATTGAATTTGTATCAAGCCTCTAACGCTGATATATATATATATAATCACAACAGGTTGGAGGCTCGAATATAAAAGGCAACTTGGCAACTGTAGAATGTTATTCTCCAGAAATGGATACTTGGACTCAAATTCCTGCAATGTCCAGCGAAAGACCAAATGCTGGTAAGTTTATATAAAAGGGTAGGACGATACTAAATTCATTAAAGATCTGATTTACAGCATCAACATCAATCAATCAAACAACAGTTTATAACTATAACCTCGAAATATAAAATACAATAAATCTATCAGGTTCTGACTTCTGGTTCTATGTCACTTCCAGATATAAGAGTTCTCAATTTTACTATCATACTAAATTTAGTAACATACTAAATTCTGATAATGTATACCGCTGTTACTATGATTGAGTCTGGTTGAATAAGCAATTGACACCAAAGTAAAAAGAAGTATTAACAAAATACTCTAGACAATTTCATTTAAATCATTAGAGATACCTACCTTTACACGCAATAACCTTGAGCACAGCAAGGTTTTCTCGACTATTGCCTAATTACTAAAGAAAGAAAACAACAACCTTGTTCTATTATCTCCCAGGGTAATCTTGGCACAAAACGACAGACAGACCAATGCTTGAAAATATATTTTATAGACTCAGGACATCTTTTGGAAACCTGCCTCCAAAAATTTTATTTTACACGATTACATTAATACATTCCTTGTGTTATACGAAAGTAAAAACCATTTTACCAAAGGCGAATGATTGTTCTAAAAATCAGAGTAAAAAATCTTGTCTTATCAAAATTCACAGGAGTGGCTGCACTCGATGGGAAATTGTACGTTGTCGGTGGAGGAGATGAAAGGGTTTCGCTAGCACGTGTGGATGTTTTCGATTCAATTAATCAGAAATGGACCAGACTGGCTGATTTAAATGTCGCACGAACAAGTCCAGGTGTAACTGCTGCAAATGGTAAAATTTATGTCGCAGGTGGATTTGTTTATACCAAGTACATTGATTCTGTGGAGGTGAGATTCGCATTGCAACACACGCTTATTCAATCGAATTATTAATTATAAGGCGAGGATGATGTTTCAAATTTGTATTCTAATTTATTTATTGTTTAAAAGATCTACGATCCTCTTGCTGGTAATTGGACAATGCTGCCGAACAATATGTTGGAAGGTAAAAAATGTGCCAGTGCAGCCTTCATCGATTGGCCAGCTTCAAAAGGCAGCTAAAGAAGAAACTAAAGATGCAATCGAGACGATATTTAATCACTTTTTATAAATAAATTGATTCCTAATAAATATTTTGTGCCAAAAGTCTTCTATTGATTACTGTACTATTTGAAAATTACCCAACACCAAATAATAAATAAGTCATTCCTTTTCAAATCAAAGAATTTGTATGCAGGGTTGACAAATCTGTCTATAATGCAAGTGAAATGTAAAGATGACTCATTTTCTCATGTAGACACTATATATGGAAATTACTTTAGCGATATTTCAATCTATAATAATATATGAACACCAATCACTTTTTAAACAAAATGGGATTGAATCAATGTATTTGTAACACGCAATAATATCCCATAACTACCACTAAATTAAACTAAAATAATTAAAACAACAACAAAAAATTAAACAGCTGTGTTTTTCACTATAGGGTACTTTGGACTTGGCACTGTTACAATTATTATTAATATAAAAAGTCCTCTTTCAATAATCCATATAGGTTAAAAGGAACAGTTGACCTCAAAAACAACAACGTAGCGCATTCACATAAATATGGAGTACCTACGTTGCAGCGACTACAATCCAACATTATTTAATTTATGATTATCTACTAACTACTAGCCTAACAGCTGCGTTATCTATGTGTGAAGAAACATTCAAATATCTACATGCATCTAGTTATATGCTAGCTGCATTTATACCTAATGGAATTGTTGACTTAGCAAACACTAACAATAATAATGTGTGTTGTGTGTTATAAGGCGCTATTTTATATCAAATGATTTGAAGCAGAAATATTCGGTATAGTCGTAAAAGTGTGTCAACGAAATAATTAATAAATAGAAGAAAAAAAAGTGCAAAAATGGGAACTGTGAGAACGATTTAAGGTAATATGTAACACAATTTATTCTATTTATGAGTGAGATATACCAAAAATCATTTCTGATTTAATTCTATCCACCTTGTTACTATTTTTATATGTACCTTTAATAGAAATGTCATTCTGGTAAATGAGAGAAATGTTATTATATCCTACCCTACATCTACTTTTTTTTCTCTGAATAGGATGCAAAAGTTCTGACATCCGCTAGTAGATGGCAGCATCTACTCTACCTTTAAATTTACTTTAAAAGTAAGTATAAAAATCAAAGATTATTCTTTGGTATTATAATAAATATACATCAGGTGTTTTTGTTGCAACAAATATCTGTTCAGTCTGCTTCCCATAAAATAAATCATTCGGCTGTAAGTTTTCTCACTAGTTCACTTTTTTCAATCGTTAATCCGCAGTGTAACTGGAATTACAAGAGATTAACTAACCTAAAATGCGTCGAATATTTCCGATCGTACTCTATAAAATGTCAACTGTACTGTATGTAATATCATCAGAGATATCTAATATGCTATTTAACATGTGCTACCATCCATTGGGAGCTCGGATTAATAGAAATAAGAATCATTATATCGGTTTTAAACATGATTAAGATTTGGGTGATTCAAGATAAGGTCTAAAACAGTGATCATAGCTTAACTTTTTAAGTTATTGTACAGGATGTCAGCTTTTTTTGTAGCAGGACTTTCACAAATTGTTGTATAAGTCATTGTTAACAAAATACTTCATACATCAAACGTTTCAGATTTACAAAGTGTTCAAACTTTGAAACTGAAATTAGATTTTTTGCGACTTAAAATCTAGAACCGTCAATCAGAAAACGTCGAAAAGCATCAAAACATTGCCTCAGTCAGAGACCTCAGTATTTTGGCAACTCGAGAAAGGAACAAATAAATGTCAGTAATCGTCGAATTCACAAAAAAGTTGTATTCCTAAATGCATAATCTAGAAAAATTTCAAACTAAGAAAAAAACAGCGGCGTACCATATTTTTTTCTATTTTTATAAAATTGGTTTCGCCACTAGAACGAAAAAAATACTAATTAATAATTAATTATTTTTACAGACAAAACTGCCAAGTCTCAAAGAAATTGAATAAGAACTTCAAATTAAATTTCAACATTCGGTATAAATCCAAAACGCCAAATCTGTGTATGAAGATTTTTGTTGACAATGTCTTCTAATTATTACAATTTTTTAAAGTCCTGCTGCTAAAAACGCGGACACCCTGTGAACGAATTAGGTGAATGTGTCAACTATAAGTGTCAAAATCATTATTAATATATTATTTATTATTTCTAGCTGTTAAAACATAATACGAATAAAAAATAGAATATCATAATATATATTTATATATATATTGAGATGTCCCCATTGCCCCAAAATGTAGAAAATAGAAAAAAGTACGTAGATACCATATGGTGTGTTTATGGAGTTTCGGTATTAGCATCTTGGAATGCAGAATTATGTAAGTTATTTTTGGTTTCTTTTTAATTATTATTCTTAAGTTCCGATAACTGTGGCGCCACGATTTGACAGTGTTTTTTGGTAAAACACCCCAAAATAAGACGAAAATCAAGAATACCAATTTTCTCGTTTTCGTCTCCTTTTGGAGATATTGGTCCCTTTTTGTTCCAAAAAGTCATGTATTCATGTATTTAATATATAAGTGGACATTTATTAATATTTTGTTTCAATTTATCATAGATTTCCATCAAGTACCTATCAGCCAATATAATTTTGATAATAGTATTGTTTTTTTTTCAGTTACATATCCTTTAGATTTAATCAAAACTCGACTTCAAATACAAGGTGAAAGGAGTAAAGGAAGTCAACTTGGTCAGGTGAGATTAATAAAGAGTAGGTAATTTTTTTTTTTGCATTATTAGGCTATGTTCTCTGTATTTATTCCGAATCTGCGATCGTCTGGACGAAATTAAAAGTTTTAGATTGGCCTAACAGACTCTGAGGATTAGTAAAATCCAAGTGATGTCGACCGCTAGTTTTTGCCATTTACCAGAGTTCCGGGTATACCACCCGGCATTTTTTATAAAATGAAAAAGTCCTTATTGCAAGAATTATTTGGAAAATTGCTGAAATTGTTGCGAGAATTATTGCTAGAATTGTTGCGAGAATTATTGCTAGAATTGTTGCGAGAATTATTGCTAGAATTGTTGCGCGAATTATCTCGAGAATTATTACTTTCATATTTTATTTTTAATTATTATAGTTATTGATTTATTTATGTTTATATTTTAATATAGGCTGCCCCTAGGGGTTTTTTGAAAACTGCTTATGGTGTAGCGAGTGAAGAGGGTCCATTAAAATTATGGCAGGGTATGAGGGCTGTACTGTTACGTCACCTAATCTACACTGGCACCAGAATTGTCGTTTACAGGGATATCAGAGAACGGATGCAACGTAACAGTCCTCCTGATACTGTATTCCCGCTATGGAAATCGGCTTTGTGTAAGTATTCTTTTTTTTCTATTCACGACAGAGGGATATTAATTAAGTTTGAGGTGTGTGCATCTGTGAGAATGTCTGTGGCATCGTAGCTCCCAAACGGAGGTAATGACTTTGATATAGTTTTTTTTTCGTTTGAAAGGTTTCTTGATCAAGGGTGTTCTTGGTTAGTTTTTCTTTGATCAAGTTTTACGTAGGTAATTATTGCTAGAATTATTATTGCGCGAATTATTTCAATAATTATAGCTAGAATTATTTCGAGAATTACTCCGATAATTATTGCAATAATTAATTAAAGAAACCTTGCTAGAATGACTTCGAGAATTATTGCTAGAATTATTTCTAGAATTACTGCGAAATTAATTCAAGAACTATTGCTAAAATTACTTCTAAGTATAATTATTGCTAAAATTGTTGATAGAATTAATTCAAGAATTATTGGGAGAATTATTCAGAGAATCAATTCTTTTGAGAATTATAGCGAGAATTATTGCTAGAATTATGGCAAAATTAATTCAATAACTATTGCTACAATTACTTCTAAGTAGAATTATTGCTAAAATTGTTGCTAGAATTAATTTAAGAATTATTGGGAGAATTATTCAGGGAATCAATTGTTTTGAGAATTATAGCGAGAATTATTGCTAGAATTATGGCGAAATTAATTCAATAACTATTGCTAGAATTACTTCTAAGTAGAATTATTGGGAGAATTATTCAGAGAATCAATTCTTTTGAGAATTATAGCGAGAATTATTGCTAGAATTATGGCGAAATTAATTCAATAACTATTGCTAGAATTACTTCTAAGTAGAATTATTGCTAAAATTGTTGCTAGAATTAATTTAAGAATTATTGGGAGAATTATTCAGAGAATCAATTCTTTTGAGAATTATAGCGAGAATTATTGCTAGAATTATGGCGAAATTAATTCAATAACTATTGCTACAATTACTTCTAAGTAGAATTATTGCTAAAATTGTTGCTAGAATTAATTTAAGAATTATTGGGAGAATTATTCAGAGAATCAATTCTTTTAGAATTATAGCGAGAATTATTGCTAGAATTATGGCGAAATTAATTCAATAACTATTGCTAGAATTACTTCTAAGTAGAATATTGCTAAAATTGTTGCTAGAATTAATGCAAGAATTATTCAGAGAATCAATTCTTTTGAGAATTATAGCGAGAATTATTGCTAGAATTAAATCAAGAGTTATTGCGACATTTATTACAAGACTTTTTTTAAAGGTTAATTGATCGAGAGTATTATTTGATTAAGTTTAAAGGGTTCATCTGTCTATCTGTCTGAGGCATCGTAGCTCTCACACAGATATATCGATTTTGATTCAGTTTTTTTGTTTGAAAAGTGCTTGATTATTGTCGGGTTAAAGAGATCTAATAAATAAATTATTTTTAGTTTGACATTTTTCCGTTAAGACTTCTAGCAGGTATCTAACATGTGGCATTCTACATGTTTCATGTTGTTTTTTATTTTAATTACTTGTCAGGTGGCGTTACCGCCGGGGCAGTTGGACAGTATATCGCCAGCCCAGCTGATTTGATAAAAGTACAAATTCAAATGGAAGGGAAACGTAAACTTTTAGGCCTTCCACCACGTGTCAAAGGTATTGGAGATGCATTCAGTCAAATATGGAAGTCTGGTGGTATCAAGGCTCTTTGGAAAGGTACGATATATTTATATATGTACAACAAAATATAATAATAATATATGTAGGTATATTATACAAAAGTGTAAGGTCGTGTCCTCCTAAATGAAATTGAAAAATTTGTTCAAGGTTCCATCCCAAATGTTTGGAGAGCGGCACTAGTCAATTTGGGTGATCTGTCAGCCTATGATCTGTCGAAGCAATTCATTTTGCGACATACATCTCTACCTGATGCCGTTTTGGTGCACATAATGGCCAGCATTTGTGCCGGATTTGCGGCGGCAACCCTTGGCACACCAGCCGATGTTATTAAGACGCGTGTGATGAACCAACCATTAGATGAGAAAGGAAGGTAAAGACAAACAAAAAAAAATCCCGATGGCCTGTAGCCTGCGGAAAGGAAAATTTCTTAAAATTCATTGAATTGAAATTTGAATCATATCATAACCTTGTGGTTAGAGGTTTTTGTTTTGGCTGTTGAATATAAAGCAGACGGGGTTCGCGTTCCACTTCAAGACTGAATTTTTTTTCGCCTGTTTCTTATCAATAAATATGCTATATATTTTTTTAATTAGGGTCTATACTGAGATCTCCAGAAAATGTACAATTACATCAAATTTATATTGAGTGTTCAGATTTTATCAATATTTCTTATTTTTTCTTTATTAATTTTTTTTTTCTACACTTAATCAATTCAAACTATATTAGCAGAGAAGAGAGGCGTGGTATTAGTGTATGTAAAAAGTGTCATGTAGGCTGGCCGCTATACTATAAGCAATACATCAAAAGCAGGTCGAGGTCACCGGTGTCGCGAGCTGGGAAGATTTTACCCATCCGAAAAACGCTAACGTGTTTTTGAGAAGGTAGAAGATTTGTCATAATAATTATTCTAGAAACATCTAGACTATTTATTAGAAATATGTTCACTTCTGGGGACCCAACAGTTTAACAGTAAAATCTGTTTCCTTGATTCTAGAGGAGTCTACTATGCCAATTCCATTGATTGTATCAGGAAGACAGTGTCCGATGAAGGTGTCACTGCCTTATATAAAGGTTTTATACCAAATTGGATACGATTAGGACCATGGGCACTGGTATTTTGGATATCGTACGAGAAGATTATGAATGTTATTGGAGGAGAATGTAATAGCTATCAAATGATGATTAAATTGATTTAATAATTTGTTATTCTTTAACAGCATTCTGAAGTTTGACTGGTTAATTGACTCACACCATACTTGTGAGTGCTACAAATAACAAGAAATGAAGAGAGACTGGCAAAATCGTAGTTGGACTAAAGTTTTTTTGTTGTAGTTGTACATGTTTATTTGTTCTGTTTGTTTTTTCTGTAAATATAATATTTTTTTTATCTGCATTTTTTTTTCGAAGCAACTATTTAGTCTATTTAAACAAGCAAAAGTGATTAAGTCAGCAGCTGGAGATTTTTTTAGTGTTGTTTCTCAGAATAAATTCATTACGCACCTTGGCATATGTGTATAGGTTATGTTTACTATTTAATTTTGACGTGACCAGTCAATACCAAACTGATCACAATATAAGTTGATTTATCTATGTTGAATATTTCGAAAGTTGAATGTGACAAATCATAATCTATTAGACAAGTAATGAGCTAATTGTAATCTGTTCTGATTTTACATTTTGCGATTTGGAAATGTCCGGAATATCAATTCACCTGTGAAAAAAACAATGAAAACTTTTGGTCAAATTTAAGATAACATTTGACTTGTAGCAAATAATAGTGCCATAAGTATAATTTTATTTTTATGCAATGGAGTAATTTTTTATCAACAAATTACAATTATTATTACAATGGTGTACATGTTCCCATCCTTCTGACACTCAAATTTGGATCTAAAATACAGAAAAAAATTATGTGAATTTTATATAATTATTTTTGATACATAAGGTTATTATTGAGTGTTCAAAAAATTTTGTTTTGTGCTTTGGATGATCTCCCGACATTATTTCATTATGTATATCTACTTACAGCCACATCTGACATTACAGCGCAGTATATTCGTATTGGAATAAGTGTTGCCATCCGTACCACATACAGGATTGTATTCCATAGTTGTCGGACAACGTCTCATACAAGCTAAATATGCTGCTGAAGTAGCAGTAGTTGTTGAAAATGATTCCCCATTATTGTTATTAGATGATGGGGTCGGATTGAAATTATTATTATTATTATTGTTGTTGTTGTTATTGAATCCATTTTGAGCTACCGCTGAATTCACACCACAGCAGATGATGATGGATGCTGGAAATAATATTCAGAGCAATGATGTGGAAGAGAATTCAACGTTTGTGGGCTCCTTTAGTATAGGACACTTTTTAATTGTTTGGTATGTGGACACCTTTAGATATTTTTCTTATTATTATTATATTATTATTATATACAGTGATCAACTCTAACTCTTGTGAGATATGAGAAAAGTTTGAAAATGTAAGCTACAACAGACTGAATCAAGTTAAACATTTGATGAACAATTCGTAAAACACAAAAAGGTTTTATGAGGTCATATCATACACTTAGAGGTACAGGGTGTTAATTTAAAAAGTCCAGGGGCAGCGGTTTTAAAAATCTTGGTAATAGTCTAGTTTAGCGGCAAATCAAATGTTTGCAAAAATAGATGTATGTTAGCGTAACTTTTGATAAAATTGACGCGGAAGAAGGACTAACGACTTTTAGGTGGACATTTCGATTTGGAAGTATCTTTCCAATCCCAAATAGTATATCATCATCCTTGCATACTATTGAACACCAACGTCCTTCAAAATTAGGAAAAATATGCGTAAGAAGAGCAACTATAAGTTCGTCAAAAAGTAAGGTTAAACGAATTGATGATTGACTTATGCAGTATGTTTAACGTTTAAAAACTGTCAATTACAATGTTGCCAAAACTACCAAGATAAAATTTGCAATATTGAGCATTTTTTAAATTTCTTTGTTAATTTTTACATTTCGAGAATTACATGTATACATATACACTGTGTCCAATTAAGTCGGACCATATGGAAAACTTTTTTATTATTGGTTTTATGAAAAAAAAAGTTATTCTTGATAAAAAGTTCTGCATAGTCCAGAACTTCAAATGCAATCATCAGGTATCATTTTTTTTCATCCGTATACGAAGTAAGTCGAAAAATATGAATTTTGCTCAAGAGTAAAGTACCTTTATTTTCGAAAATATTGAAAGTTTTATTGAAAAAAGTTGATCATAATTGAAAACTATTGTCAGATATCCAATATTATTCATCCGCCTTGGAAAATCATATTTTATTATTTTCATTAACTTCTGTGTATTAGCATTGATAATTTACGTCTACCGATAAACATTTAATCTAGGATGTACTGACTCCAAACGTCAAATCGCTAGTTTATTATTAACTAACTAACTAACTAACTAACTAATTAACTAGCTTCGAGAAAATTGAACTAGTTTTTATTGTCGGAGATAATTATAAAACTCATAGAGAAGCAGCAGCTATTTTTAACAACAGATATCCGAATAGAAATATTCAGCATTCGACAGTTGCAAAAATTCTAAATAAATTCAAGACGTCTGGAAGTGTTCACAATAATTTTAATAAATATTTCTTTCAATAAAATAGCTGATGTGTAATTTACAAAATCTGCATGTTTATTTTATTTATACCAAAAATATTTTTTTTATAGCCGATGGATAATATTGGATATCTGACAATAGTTTTCAATTATGATCAACTTTTTTCAATAAAAATTTCGATATTTTCAAAAATAGAGGTACTTTATTTACTCTTGAGCAAAATTCATATTTTTCGGCTCACCTCATCTACGGAATAAAAGAATTGATATCTGATGGTTGAATTTCAAGTTTTGGACTATGCAAAACTTTTTATCAAGGTAAAATTTTTTTTCATAAAACCTATAATAAAAAAGTTTTCCATATGGTTCCGACTTAATTGAACACAGTGTATATACCCCCTGATTTGAATTCCAATATGCGATATTTTTTATATACTTATAAACTTACATGTTTACCACCATGTATTTATATAATTATTATGTTCTACATTTCTTTCTTTGAAGTTAAAGTAGTTTGTTACAACAACATTACAATTTACCATCTCAATAGAAAATGATAACAATCCAAGATAAGGTGTAATTGATCACTTTTCCCTACCACTACAAGTTCATTTACCCCCCGTTTTTAAATTAAAAGAAAAATAATTCATAGAAGATTCAAACAAAACAATAATATAATGTGCTGCAAAACTATTAGAGAAATAGCTCATAAACAAAAGTGAATAGATTCCAGTAATAAAGAGGTAGACATTATTTTTGATATTTTATAATAATTGTGCACTAAAGACTGATTTGAATATTGTACCGAAAAACTTACCGAAAATCAATAAAAACACATTAAATTCCATTATGATATATGTTGGATTGCAAAAACAATTTAAGACTAAGATACATTTACATAAATACATTCCACATACTTATATATCTAGATAGCATGTCTTGTTTTTATTATTTTGTAATTATTGTAAGAAATTAATTGAACTTGGTTGATAAGATTTGCCCTTTTTCAATTAGTTCGATGATCTTTAAATACTTTATAAATATAAACTATGACTATAATTTTTCTTTTCTATTTTTCAACAAACGTCACCTTTGCTAAAGCATGAAATATATCAACGATATTAGCTTTTTAATATATTTATTAACTTATTAAAATCGCCAATGTTACAATAATAGGCTGAAAGCGACTTTTTGACCAACGAACCCAAACAGAGTAAGTATACAGTTCGACAATCTGATTTTTTATTCATTTCAAATAGTACACTTGAGAAATGTTCCCATATTCATAAAAATTCCAATAAGGAATCTTCTTCCCTCCAAAAATCGGCCCCGAATGGGTGGAGGGAACAATTTCTTTCGAAAATCTGAGACGGCCAAATTAAAGATAAGACAGTATCCGGAAATCTTAAAATTGAACAAAATCAACAATACAAAATGTTATCATTATATATATTTTGTGATGATATAATTTTTAATCATAAGTAAATTTTAAATTTATTTATAATTTATTCAACTGTTTCTATGCAGCATATTTCAATTAATATTTTTCGAAATTTATCTAGTAATAATAATAATTTTTGTTATTTCATTATCTACATAATCACAGAGTGCTTTAAAATTATATTTAAGCTTTGTTATAGATATCATTATCGTTCAAATTAGGACTTGCCTAATAATGATAATTATATAAAATGCAAAATATAAATGCTACGTTACATGATAAAATTCTTAGTAGATACATTTTTTGAGCACTAATGTGCTGACGGAAACTACACAATAACTGATGACTATTACCAAAGATTTTTGCTACTACTTATCATCTTACTATATAAGTAAGTAAACTAGCCTATTCTTCCCAAGTAACGCACTAGTGAGGAAAGTAAAAGCGTGCTCCAATTTTTAAATAGTTTTTATTACTTTCGGTTCCTGTATCGATGGATATATATATATATATATATATATATATATATATATATATATATATATATATATATAAATAAAAAGATGTTCTTGGGGATGCAGTCATATATTCAATAAAATTCTTTGACTGAAGCCGAGCTTTCTAGAATGTTTATTCTCTTCTTCAGGGCAAAAATCGTGAATTTAGAATAAATTAACCAAAAACAGGAAAGATTTCATATCCATCAATTACAAATGTCATTATTTATATTTTAAAAAACTATTTCTTTGACATGGAACGACACAATGTCGGACAATGGGATCCGTCACTGGAATTACGCACGAGCATGGAGCTTATAATATATACGTCTCTGCTCTGTGGTATACAGATACTCTCTGGCAGATCGTCGTATATATTACTCTATGGTTATGTCGCACTGTTCACTGTCAGCTGTGGCAAATGTCAGACGTCAGACGTTGATAATACTAATTCAAAATTTTATTTTGTATTGTAGTAGACAAAAAGTAATTTGTTATGGAATTGCTGTTGCTGGCAAAGAGATATATACATAAGTATAGTTTAAATCAAGAAAAGGAGAGATAGCAATAGTGCTCATCGGTACGGTTCAAATCTTAAATGCCTAATAAAAACTATAATTTAACCGTTGTTGAAAAAAAATCCCCATCCACTCCCTTTGGAAGAAGTGAAAAATACAAAATAATATTAATTCTATTGGTGCTGTTAATTTTGAAGTTGTGCAGTTGCAGTTAGATTGATACATTTTGGCACCAACTTCGCAAGTACCAGCTCCAATAGAATTAATATTATTTTATATTTTTCAGTGCACCAAGAAATCGATTTTTTTGTAGGAAATATCTATTTCACTATACCAATGAAGGTAGTACCCTATCATCCACGTATATTTTTTGCTTGTACTTGTTATTATGTAGAGATCTCAGAACATCCTCCGTTCGGGGTTCGTGGATCAAAAATATACAAATTAAAAAAAAAATTAGAATATAATACGTATATCTAATCTGGAGATCCGGAATTTTCAAAATTTTGCAATTATTGAAAATTACCATCAATATTATTAAACAAATTTAAATTGATATTAAAATGAAATGAATTGTTTGCTAATCTAATAAGCATTTGACTAATTCAGATAAACAGAGGCATTGTTTATTATAAAATAAATAATAATTAGATTAGATGCATAGGAAAATGCATAAAAACCAAAATGCAGTCACCAAAATTATTTCATATGATCAAGTCATCAGTTTATTTTTTTTTATTTTTTGGTTTAAGGTAAGACTTTATGTAGTTTTCTTCTTCATTTAGAAATTATGAATTATTTTTAAATATAACGCAACACATTTATGTTTGGTTAAGATTTGAAGTCACGGAACTTTTTCATTTTCTAGTCCAATTTGTATATTTTTTTTTAAAAATGGCAGATGAAATAAAGAGGCGGGAATAAAAGGTTGTTATATCACACTTCACACTGTTCTTAAAACTACCTGTGAATTATTTTAATAACCAAATTCGTTCAAAATACCATTTTTTTTAAGAAGTATTCCTTTTCCTATCTTCTCCATTCTCAATTTTTCATATGGCATTCTATACTGAGCTGACACTTTTCTATACTTTTTAAATTGCAACGGAAAGCTGTCCGGTCCATCCAACTGCGGTTTAGATGATTGCAGCGAATTATTTTAAAAATTCTCTATTTTAATTAACTCTTCTCTGATTGTTCGAACCAATATAAGTCTCTGATTTACATAAAAGCACATTTGACTAATTCACAGTGACTTTCTTATCTTATCTTTCCTAGACGTATTTTGTTTTTCGGTTTATGTTTTTATGTGCATTGGTATATTTTTTTGGAGGATAATGAACCTATTATTTCAATTTTAACAAAAATTAGCTTATTGCGTTTTTTTGGATTTCAAGAAGAAACTTAATTTTAATGTTAAAATAAAAACTCTTTCAAAGATTCTAATAATAATAATAATTTTATTCTGGCTAAAATAAAAATTTTGATTTAAAAAAACAAACTTTAAAATTCAATAAAAATAATCACAAACATTTTAATGAAACAAAAACTCAATAAACTTTGTTTGTGGTGTTGAATTTCGAAGTTTGTTTCAAAATGTTACACCTAATTTTTAGTTTGATCAAATTTTTGTGCACATTTAAAGATTAAATATCTGCAGATATATTTTGTTAGTTTCATTAACATATCTTTCTGAAAATAAATTATTTTATATATGTTGAATTTTAAAGTTTGAAAAACAAAATAAACATTTTAATTGGGCGCTACGATCGGTTTCTGTCCGATTGTGCTGGGTAATAGTGGCTACAGTTCCGTAGTTCACCGCACCAAATTAAAACGTTTGTTTCGTTTTTCAGACAAACTTTAAAATTCAATAAAAATAATCAGTAACATTTTAATGAAACAAACTCGATAAATCGACAGAGATTTAATTTAAATTTACAAATGTACAAACAAATATTATTGAAACTTTTTAATAGAAGTAACATTTTGAAACAAACTTCGAAATTCATCAACACAAACAAACTTTGAAATTCATAACTTATATTTTACAATAAACATATTAATAAAACAAACTGAACAAATTCGTAGGAATATAAAGTTCTAACTGTGCACACGAAAATTAAACAAACGAAGAATTCAAATAAACATTTTAAAACAAACTTAGAAATTCAGCCGCAATTTATGTTTGACTTAAAATTTTATCTTCATTCTGCGGTTTGTTAATTTGGATGTTACAAATAAATATTTACATTAAAGAGTAAGAAGGCGTTCCATAATATAACTTCAAATTATTTAAAATACAACTCTTAACATGTCTTCTAGAATAGTTTTTTTTTAGATAATTATCTATAATCTACTGTAGATAAATTTGGATCGATATAAACTAGTTTTTTGGCAAATATTTAATTTAGTTTTACTGCAAGCGATTTCTCTAGAACATAGAGATGCTTCGACAATAGTATACTTCCAAAATAAAATTTTGATTGATATTCAACAATTATTGTTTTTCACAAATTATATTATTTTCAGGTTAAATGATAATGTCGCCTCCATTATCCAACCCAATAAGATCATTCATAGTGCAATTTATGTTCCTTTCAATCTACACATCAAAACTAACTGAAACAACTCGACTACCTAAAAGTTGTCAACCAATCGATTATCATGTTACATTAAATTTTCCTCGAGAAACTCTAATGCAATTGGATAGAAACTTTTTCAACGGAAAAGTCGATATCAACTTTAAAGTGATGGAGGATATTTCAAAAATCCAATTAAACATTGATAGTAAACATTTAAAAATATCATCACTTAGTGTAGATAATTGGAAAAGCAATCATTACTTTTATTCTATCGATAATGAAACAGAGATTCTAACTATATCATCGAACACAGGTAAGATAATGACTTTAAAGTTTTAGGGGAAAGTGGTGCAAAAATTAGACCCAGTCATACTTGTTGTTTATTATTATACCCTGTATTAAACATATGAATGTATAACATTTACATCGCTACATCCTTATGACTAAATAATAGTTTGCCAAACGATAAAATACAATAATATTTTAGTTTTGAAAGCAACAAAAAATCAAACACATCAACTTAGCATCAAATTCGATGGACTTTTAAGTACTGTCGAATTATTGGGTGCCTACAAGAGTACATACGTGGATAGTAGTACCGGTAAAAGACATTACGTCATTGCAACGCAAGCAGCGCCAATAAGTACCCGAATGATGTTTCCATGTTTCGATGAGCCCAGATTCAAAGCTGTTTTCAATATGGATATTTTGGTGCCCAATGGTTTCTCCGCCATATCTAATACATTGCCAGAAAGTGTACAGCAATTTAGGTAAGAAAATACTAATTATTATACTGTACAAACATATGGTATCCCGGAACTAATGAGGATAATATATAAAGTGAGCGGAAATCCTTACTGAGTCGTTCCTAAACTGAACGGATCGAGCATTGAGTCGTGAATGACGGAAGCGAAGGAAGACCACTGCGGCCGGGCTATTGTGGAAAGGGAATGATGGTCTAACCGCAATTTTTTTTTCAGTTCCAGCTCTATACTATACAACTTTCGTCCCACACCATTGATGTCGCCATATTTGGTGGCATTTGTCGTGAGCGAGTTCACTTGTTCACAGCAGCCAAAAATGACTGGAGGAGATGACGTCATTTTTAAAATTTGCAGCAGAAAATCGACAATATCAAAACGACAATGGTCATTGGATGTGGCACCGAAAATTCTCGATAAGCTAAATCAATTCACTGATATTAATTACAGTAATGATTTGACAAGTTTAGGTTTTGCTGGTGTTGGTGATTTTTCATTCGATGCTATGGAAAATTGGGGTTTACCAATATTCAGGTAAGAAAGAAGTTCATGAAGAACACGGTCCATAAAAGAAGAGGGAGAAAAAAAGGCAGTCATAGGCACTGAAGACAGACAGAAATGAAAACTTAAAACTAAGGAATAACTAAATTTATTGATTTTTTAATTTTTTTTTAAATGTAGTTATCAACATTAGTCTGATAATAATTATTTACAGTTTTATATAGTTTATTAAATAACCAACAACAAAATATCAACATTATATTAGTATTTACATAGTTTTTAATGAACTTTATTTTCATTATTATCATCGTAAAGTTCAACAAGACTTAGTCCATTTGTACTTTTAATTATTTCATTTTATTCTAAAAAAATATATAATAGGCTTGTGGGAACTGGAATAGGAAACAAATATGTTAGACTGGAATTTATCTAAGTATTGTGTAAAAACTGCATCGATCGTTGTTTTATATTTTTTAGTACTTAATTTTCGATCATTAGACATAGTCAAACCTAATATTTCAAATTCAATTATCATCTGTAAAGTTGATATTGAAGTCATGACATGATGTCATCGGAATATCGTGAAATTTTTCACCACATCTTTTGTCGAGTATGTCAGAACCTTCTTTCGTATAAATCATCAAATATTCTATATTAAATATCAGTGCCTATATAATATTCATTGCAAGATGTACTGCAGATATCAAATATTAATCATTTTTTACGCAAATATCAATAACAATATTGGAAATATTCGATAATAAATACTTTGTTTTTGTGATTTATTTTGCTACATAAAAATATCAAGTTCTCACTATTTTACTACACAGTAATTCAACAATTAATGAATGAAAAGAGAGACGTGGTGTTAGTGTATATATGTGTATAATACATGTACATTGGCCGCTATACTATGCGCAATACGTCACAAGCATGTAGAGGTCATCGGGTCGCGAGCTGGGAAGATTTTACTTATCAAAAAAATGCCTAACGTGCCTATAGAAATTTTAACTTAAAAAAATACTTTTCTGATTGATGGTTATGACATATTTCTAGTTTGTAGTCAATTTCTTCTTAATTTACAAATTTTGCCCTGACGAAGAAAATAGACATTATCGAAATCTCGGCCCAATCCAAAGAAATTTATTTATTAAATGACTACATCCCCAACAAAAAAACTCTCTTATCAATAAATATTATCGATATGTCGCGCAGCTCAATTTAAATTTGTCGAAATGTGTATTTTACAGCGAAAGCACCCTTCTATGGGACCCAGTACTATCTTCGAACAGCCACAAACAATTTACAACAAGAAAATTGGCACATGATATAAGTCATCAATGGTTTGGCAATTTAGTTACATGCGAATGGTGGTCGTTGACTTATTTAAATGAGGCATTTGCAGCTTATTTTGAATATGAAATCGTTCAGCAGGTAAGTCATAATTTGGTAAATTTGATATTAGCCTTCCTTTTTGTCGATCCGTACCAAAGCATTGTAGAAGCAGATTTAAAAAAAATTGCGCTCAACATAACAATCAAAATGGCGGACAATCAAAGTTATCTATAATTTTTGAATATTCTTTGAGCAATTGAAAAACATTTGACTTGCATTGTTCATAGATTTTCCCGAATTGGGAAATGGAAAGTCAATTCAATGTCGATGTACTGCATGCAGCTTTTCAAAGTGACAGCTCTAGTCAAGTACCAGCACTTGAGTCTTCAGTTGATACAACTAATGATATTTTGCAAAAAATTGGACAATCATTCAGTAAAGGTAGGTGTACACATTTTTGTTGTAAATTGTGGTTTTCCAATAAAATTCAATATTTCTATTATATAACAGGTGGCAGTATATTCCGAATGATACGTCACATACTGGGTGAAAATGAATTCAAAATGGGACTTAGAAATTATCTGAAGCTCTAGTAAGTATCTATAACAATCTAATAATTGGCTTATTTCCAATTGTTTTTTCAATTTCCCAGCCGATACAAGACAGTTGTCACAAAAGACTTATGGAAAGGCCTTAGTACAGCCTTAAATATCACAAATTCCAAATTGCCATCAACCATCGATACAGTGATGACGAATTGGATAGAAAAACCAGGTTTTCCAATTGTCACAGCTACTTTGATTGATTCCGAAGTCAAAGTAACACAGGTAGGATTTGTAGAAATCATTTTGAATTTTTGCAATCCCTGTGTCCAACACACATCTAGCTAAAAAAGCGCTGCAACATTTTTGACAGATTTTGGTAGGAAACGCTTGCGCTTTTTAAGCTGCAGCATCTGAAATACCCCAACAGTTATTTTTAAAAGCTTCTTTATAAACCAGCTTACGAGCGCAAGACGTCTAACAGCAAATCCTGTCAAAAATGTTGCAGCGCTTACTTAGCTAGATGTGTGTTGGACACAGGGAATGAACCGTCAGAACGTAATTTTTATAAATTATGTAGTAAACAAGTTTGCGTTTCATGTCAAGTATTCAAACTTCGCGGGTAAATACTTCAAAATTGTATTACATGTTCCATGCTATCTCATCGTTCTAAGATAAAAAAATAATCATTCCATGATATTTCCATAGGAAAGATATATGCTTAATGGAACAGACAACTCACAATGGTACATACCCATAACATTTACCTTATCAACCGATTTAAATAAATTTGTCAACACTCTACCACAATATTGGCTTATTCCAAATGCAAATCTACAAATTCCATTAACAAAAGACGTCAATTGGATCATACTGAACAATCAGCAAACAGGCAAGTGTAAACTTTAGCTTTTATAAGCGTAGACGTTGCATTATCGTGTGTTCTGTGATTTGTTGAAACGTGGAAGTTCGATTGACGCGTCAGCGATCTGTCAACCAACAAAGTTAGAAGAATCGTGTGTGCAGTTCAGTTATTTAATCCTTCGTTCGTGACAATTTTTTGAAAGGTGGTTGTCCTCTTCAGTTAATCTACTTAATTCATTTAGAACAAAAATGGCAAAATTAACAGCTCTAGTGACATTCTTAGCTGTAATTTCGAGTGCATTATGTTCGAGCTGTTCAAATTTGGAAGTATCAACAAAATCCTTTACAACTGAAGATGCCACAATTGTTTCTAATATCGCATACATTGCCGAATTTACAGTTAAATGTGGTACTGGCAAAGTGGGCAATTTGTATGCCGAATTAAATGGTAATTTGGTACCAGTATCCACTTTGGAATCCAATAAATATCAGGTAAGTAATTCATGATTTCCTGCTCATAGATATGCTTGAATTTCATCCATATGTTTATATTTATTTGTCCAAAGTTGAACGTTGATTTAACATATTTGCGTTATTCATTTTATTCCAGATCAGCTGGACTGAACAACCAAAGAAGGCACCAACTGGTGATGTAGTGATACGTGTATTCGATGACGAGGGTTCAGTTGAATACCGCAAAGCCCTAAGGACAGGTGATGATGTTTCAGCCATATCACCTCTGTTTAATGTGTCCGTGTACCATTACTCAACATATACAGGACCATGGTTCAAATCGGAATTTGTCGCCACAGTTGTGTCACTGACATTGGCTTATGTTGCAGTTATTTCAAGATCGAAAATTGTTGCTTGAGAGATGAGATTTATTCTATAGAATAATTTATATTGATTGAGATATTTTCTTAGGAATTTTTCAATTACATTGTCACTCGTTAACTATTTATATACATTTTTTGTAATAAAAACATTTCAAACTTGAAGGGTGTTTTCACTAAATTTTCCTGGTCTTTTACAAAAAAGATGCATTTAATCTAATGAGTCGATTTTTTTTCTGTTTTTCACAGGATATTTTAGAGTAAATTACAATGAAGTTCTATGGCAAGGTATAGCTTCAGCTTTAACCGCAAACAATTTCAGTGACATCATAGATTCGCAACGGGCTCAAATTGTCGATGATATTTTCAATTTGGCATTAATAAATAAAACAAGCTATCAAAATCTTTACAATGTAATCGACTTTTTGAAACAAGATACCAGCTACCTTGCTTGGGTACCTGCATTTAACGGTTTCCAATTTTTAATCAACCGTATCGCTTTACAGTCCATTTTGGGTAAGGCAATAACTGTAAGTATATATTTATGCTAATAAATATGTAATGAAAACTTGAGAATTAACACTTTTTTATTAAATGTATTATTAGAGTAATATTCTTGGTATGATGGAAAATCTACTAACTTCAGTTCCTTTATCGAAAACTGATGATACCGATATGCTCTATACTATAAAACAAGTTTTATCACAGAAATGGGCCTGTAAATTGGGTCAAAAGGAATGTGTGGAACAGGCAAAATTATACTTTTCATCATATAAATCTGATGGTGTTAGGTGAGACATACGTTTTTTAACTCCATCTATTGATTTCACAAAAAGTAGAGTTGGTAACTTGCTTTTATACGTTGATTCCTGATACTGCAGAAATGTTGAAAGACATATCATCCTTTGGTTATTCTTTGCTTCCGATGAAACTTATTATTCTCACTTATCAGCAATCGAAATAAAAGCAAGTACCGTTACATTTTGTATGTACTTTATACAGGGTGTCCGAGGACTAGTGCTATATAATTTTGAAATAGGCTATTTCAGCAAAAACGAAATTACTACTTTTAAGACTTTTAAATTATACCTGGCAATGTAAAAAACAAGATTATTTTATAATACAATCAAATAATTTATTTGTAAAGTCATAGTTATTGAATTCGTGTTCACTGAATTCGAAAAGCCCGCAAGATCCCTGACGTCACAAGAGAAAATTTTTGCAACACAGCTAGGGTTTGAAGTGTACAAAATAGTTCAAATCAACCAAAAAAACCGAAGAATAAATTGAGGTTATAGTCAATTGTCATTTTATTTTCAAATTATGATTATATTGCTTTTCTAATATTATTTTTATATTCTTTAACAAAAATGAATCCAGGATTTTCTAAGGCTGACAGTGATAATTTGCCATTAGTGGACAGCGAGATAATAAATAATTTTTAAATATGCAGTTTTGCCATTCGCAATATTAAAACTTAAAAAGTATTAGGCATTGTAGTAAATTGTATTTGTTTAATGTAAAATCCAAGTGTATAATACACTTGATTTGTATTAAACAGACATTTAATTTTTATGATGATGATTCTGTAGGTTACGTACAGGTTAGAAGGGTAAATAATATCTAATATCTGCGCAGCCTGTGCTGTGGTCCGTGGAAGAATAACTCCAGAACACAAAATCACCAAAACACCATATAATGTAGAAGTTGTTACTGATAAAACTCCTGGACAACGTAAACTTTTTAAACCATTTTGTAACACAAGAAAACAATGACTTTATTAAAATACAATTTCCAGTAGTAAACAAAGTGATGAGCAAAATTCAAACCTTCAAATGAATTTGATATGGACACTTTTTTGACATTAGAGTAGATCTAAGGAAGGGCTGGTTAGTTCTAATATCTACAACCTGCCTAATCTGAGGTCTACAGAAGTATTGCAATTTATAAGAGTTCCGTAGACTATGACCATATCTGTTTATCATACTTAAATAGAAAAGGATAACAAAGTTTTTTGTTGTGGCGTCATAATGGTTTAATTTAATTTTTAATATATTCATTATTAAGCAAAATTATGCAGTTTTGATAAATGTTAGACTTCAGTTTATAAATATAGAACCAAAAATTACAATTTTTCAAAATTTCTGAAATACCCCATTGTTTTTCGAATGGTCCATTTCATATATGGATAAAATTTGATTGTTATCTACGCTTATATTTCTAGACCCAACAAAAACTTGAATACTATCATATATTGTACTGCACTAGCAAAAAGTTCTGATCGTGCAAACTGGGATTTAGTTTGGAATGAATACCTTAAAAGTGATGATGCATCTGAAAAAATGGATTTGTTGACAGCATTAAGTTGCACCATGGACAAGGATATTTTGAAAGAGTAAGAAAACAACACACACATATAGTCTATTTAAATGTGCAGTGTACCTACGTCATCAGTTGGAGTTGGGACTATTTAATAGTGAATTTGTTTGGAAATTTAACCTTCTTGAATAGAGTAAAATTTTACATTGCCCGCATGTTTCTAGGTTATATTTCGTATTTTATTATTATCAAAACAATCACAATACAAACTCTTTTATTTATGTCAATTATTTTGAATGTTGAATGTGACAGAAGATTACCATAACCTATAAAACAGGCAATCAACTGATTTCAATGTAGATTCTACTACGTTGAAAATTTCCGGCATACCAAACTAATTGTGACGTAATGTAATTGGTTATTTATCGTTGTATCCGAGTTGAGTTATTTATGTATTTTTTTTTGGTGAATATTTTAAAGATTTTTGAATGAAACAATATCCAAGGACAGCGTTATAAGGCCGCAAGATAGGTACAAGGTGTTTTCATCAATTGTGGACGCAAGTCCAGTGGGTTATGAAGTTGCTTTCGATTTTCTTTTGAAAAATTACGATGATATTTCCAATCGGTAAGTATGAAAGTTTTATTTTTCTTCGTAAATTATAATAGTTTGAAAAGAGATGTGAAAATATTTTAGAAAAAAGAAAAGATTTTCCAAATGAAACACCTTGTATATGGTTACTTGTTCTTTTCATCATCTTGACAATTTAAACCGTTTTATTATTGAAGCATTGATTATTAAAATTAACAAATCAAGAGTTCCAAAAAACTGCGCAATACTGTGAAACATAAGAAAAATAAGTCAAAAATCAGGTTATAAAAATGTTTCAAGACGATTTTTTTTCTCTCCAGATATCAGGATATAAATAATCTGCCAGGCTCCATAAATGCCATTGCAAAGAAAATCAATACCGAAGAAGAATTAACCAAGGTATGAGAATTTATTTATTTTTTTCTACATACGTAGATAATGAGAAAATTCTGCCGGAAGTGAATTAAAGAAATAAGTGACACTACCTGTATGTTTTATTATGCTTTAATAAAAAATACATGATAGTGTACGAGGATATCGCCATACGGTATAATATTGTACTCGCCGTACAATACAACAAACTGTTCGTATACGTATCTCGTATATTAAATACTTAGTTCAGCTGAAATTATTATATATATTATATTATATATATTTGCAAATTATTGTCATTTCTAGTTGATTTTCCAAGTTGTAAAATATTATTTTTTAATTTATATCATTCAAAGTTTTTTATCTTCTAGCTAACAGATCTGATAGAAAATAAGATACCAGAAAAACACAAAAACCCATCGATGGCATCCATAGAAGAGGCACAGATGAATATAAAATGGAATAAGGATCACTTGGCCGAATTATTTAATATAAAACAATTAAATATTAATTCAGCTTCAAAGTTATTGGGAAAGATTTCAAATGTATTTAGTTAAATTTTTGTTTTATTGATATGGTTACACAACACAAAAAATGGTTAAAGAATAAAAAAATAATCATTGTACGAAAATGTTTTTTTTGAAGCTACCAAAAAGTACAACAGCTTTTTTTACCCTTTAACTTGATACGTTTGCACTCTATTACTGTTTACAGAACAAATAAAGTGAACCACAGATTTATCAAACACATACATGACTCAAAGAGTTTTACTGACGTTTGACATATTAGTCAAATTGACATAACGAATCAATAGATCCAATCTTTATCGTCTAGGCGTAGAACGGGAGCATAAAACTATATTATTTGGTGTTCCACAAGGATAAATTCTGGGACCAGTTCTTTTTCTCATGCAACTAATTGGCAAACAATAAGTTTTTTACAATGTTATAAAACTTGTATAATGATTTACCGAATTTTCTAATATATATATATATATATATATATATATATATATCAAAACGAGATTCAAAAGTAGTTTAAAAAAAGATTTAATGTAATATAATAATTAACTATTATTTCAGTGCTTATTATATTATTATTTTAAATCATTATTATTATTATTCCAAAAACCACATAGTCGTATCGTATGCATCCAGAGTTTGGGAAGTTGGTCAAAAGAAAAAACACAAATATTTACTTTGATTACATAGACATATATTTTCTCTACAAATTATACGAATAAGCACACTTCCATTTTTGATCAATCTAACATTCCTGAAGACTGGCACAGCCATTTTTTTATCATCATTTGTGTCCATCATGAAGTAAGGGGTATATTTACTTAAAAAAATGTCATGATATGTGTCAAATGCTTAATACAAACTTTATGAATCTATATAGACAAGAATTAGTTTTGAAATTTTTCGAATGCGTTGGAAATTCAACTGCTGGATTATGAAAATTTCGTAATAATCAAAACAAATATAACAAATAGAGTTTAGTTGAGATAGAATGAATATTATTTTACTGTCTAGAGGCTTTTTTGTAAATTCATTGCCTTCAAGATCGCCCGATTTAAACCCAGAGGATTACTGGAAATGCTGAATAAGTCTGTGTACAATTTTTTTTGAAGCTAAAAAAATTGTTCTCATTTTTTTTCATAAATAGTCTGGTCAGAAGTAAACTAATAAATTTTAGTTTTTTTTATGCGAAACAAGTACGTCACTCGTAAAAGAATCAACAGATCAGATTTGCTCCAAAAGGATTGGAGAAATTCAAAAAGAATTTTTACTTCGAGAGAAAAAGCAGTCTCGTATCACTTTTCCCTTTAAAATGGTTTAGTAAAAATTCCGCACGAACACCACTGGCAAGAAAAAAAAATATGTTGTATAGCAGAAAAGTTGAGGCGTTCATTTTTTTCTCAAAATGGATATAACATTATTGCGTTAACGATTGTTAGACTTGTGAAAATTCAATATTTAAGCACAATCTAATTACTTCATATCCTGTTGATAATTAAGAAAAAATAAATACATTCTAAGCAAAACTATATCCCTTACTTTTATGATCTAACTTTTGTATAACAGGTTGTCCCAGATGTACTAGAAGATTCTTGAATGGCAGTTAGTTTGAACAAAAATAAGACTAATATGTTCGTAGGGTCCTATTCCTTTCAGAATTATTCGCGCTTTCAAGTTGTTACGCCCTGAAGAAGGTTTTTCCTTGATATTTCCGAAATAGTGAAATCAAATTTAATGAAACTGGGACACAATATTTTACCCAGCACTTAAGTTCTAATAATATGAAATTATACAATAAGTATTTCAATATTTTTGTCCAAACTACTAACCATTACTCAAATATCTCTCAATACTTTTGGAACACCCTGTATACTATAAAATTGTACATACCATTCCTACAACAGCAGGCAAAGTTAAAAATACATTAATAATGTATAATATAATAAATATATAAAGATGGGTTAAGTAGATTGGCTTCATTCCAATAATTGTACTTAAATCCTGATACGATTTCCAACAGTTTGCAACAAACATCGACCTTCAAGATTATAACGAATGGAATAGAATTTGAATTTAATAAAAATGTAACATCACAAACAGCTGTTTTAATTGAGTTTTTTATACTTTACGTCTCTAGCCTCGTGGTACAATTATTTCATATCGCGATTAAACTATTAGATATTAAATAACATAAAACTATATCAGAATAAAACGTATCAAACTTTTATTGTAAATATAACAGCTTTAATATACTTCTCAAATACCCAAATAGAAACAAATGATACTCAATCATTTCTGTTGGTTTAGATTCAAATAAATTCTTCATTTGTCTATGAAATAAATGTATCAAAAAAACAAAGAAGCTTTTTCTGACCACGTATACGCATTTACTTACAACGAATAGTCAGAAGAGAATCCACAAACTGATCGAATAATTTGTAAACTGTCACAAATCTTAGGTGGAACACAGCAAAACCAATACCAAACGGCCTGTGCCCAAAATCATGATAGTACAAATATTATTATTATACAGGATGGGGCAACAGTACATCAGCAAAGTCCAATTGATCGGGTTCTACGACACGTCGAAGATGATTCAGAAAAAGAAAGGATACAACAGAGTCCATAGCCAGAAATTATTGGCGAATAAGCCCTGTATTTTAAATCATTTTCATCGATTCACCCCGTATATTCATCAATACTGACGCAATATTACCCCACCCTGTATATTTAGTACTCCTATATTGCATAGCGCGCATACAAGCGGAGGAATCACGACGGATTGGCTGTCTCTGTCTCTACCTCTGAATGTTCTGGGCACACGACATGGGCATGGCCTAACGAATGTACCACTGGAGAACTCAACATCGATAAGGACATAGCGATATGTTTGTCGGCACTGCCGCATTTCGACCGTGGCTTAGACCAAACTAACAATATAGAAGTATTAAATATATGGTGTTAGAAACGGTTTCTGAGATATCGGCTGGAACAAAGCCATTTTGTTTTGTTTTTTTCGCCTTTGTTTCTCATTTGCTACATTTCTTCTACTGCTTCCCCCTAGGAAGTATAGTGTAATTAATTGTGACAGATTTTCGGTGTAACGTTTTCAACAGATGTTTACATTTTAGGATGTAGGTATTTGCAAAAATGACCTCGGTAATGGATAGACGTTTTTTTTTTGGTTTGTTGGGTACCGATACCGCTCGCCTGTGACACCGAATCAATTTCTTGGTCACACTAGTTGCTTAGCAATAGCTAAACAAGTAAAAAAAACAGGGAAAAAAATCAAATCCTCTGTAAATTCATTTTCTGAGTAAACAGTTTTTCCGTCCTGAAAAAAAAATCTTAACTTGATCAGGAGATTTTCATATACGATGGAATTTGTTTGGAGAGCGGTAGGAAAGTCGAGTGTGCGTGAAGACTTTATGTTACCTACATGCGACTGCTCGTCTATTACTCTTATATTTTCCAGTAAATGCAAGCATAGTCAAACATAGAATACAGTGACGTTCTGACGTTGTCAGGTCAACATTGGCCTTGCCAATGACGGTAATGCGGACTCTATATTCAACACAGTGTTGCCAATAGTGAAGATTAATTGCGAAGAGATGCTTTATTTTCATTATTTGAGTTTTTAATACGTTTCATTTTAAGTTATAACGTTCATGTTTGTGTTAAAGACAATTTTTCTTTGCTAGTACTGGCAACACTTTTCTATACAGTGTGGAATCGATGGTATAGACCCTGTGATATTTGTTACTGCCAAACTACCAATGAAACATCGTACCTGTTGACCTAATACGCCACTCTAGCCTTCTATCCTTGACCGAGTATTGCATCTTCATCTAGCAGTCCATGTAATAAAAAATAAAGTCTATTGTAGTGGAAATAATACATCAGCATTTTACAAATCATGCGAATACGCACACTCTTCACCATCAAACAAACACCCATTGGGATGATGTCTCAGAAACCAACATGGCTTGCCTTTGTATCGGCGCGTACAATCATCATACTTTAATGGTTCGCGCAAATTGACACAGCCGCTTTGTATTTCAAAAATGTACCGATGATTGCGCAGCAGCGTCTGCAAGCCACCACATTCGCGCTTCAATTGTTTCAAATCTTGTGCGGGCAATTTTCGTGACAGATCCGCCAAGCGCAAACAAGTGCCCAAGTTCCATGAATCACCATTTTTTTTCGGTATAAAGTTTTTGCTGTGCGCCAGTAATTCATTGACGCACGCTTTGACCAGTCGCTCGATTAGGTGCTTTTCCAATTGTGTGCAATTGCGTACTTGCTCCACGTTACTTCTTGGTGTGAAATTGACAGGCATTCGTGACGCAATGTACTTGTCAATCTCATCGATAACCTTGTCACGCTGCTCTTTTCCATCAGTTATGCCAATCAGACAGGTGCGCTTTGTTGACGGTATACGTAATTTATCAATTTGCGTTTTAAAATTACATTTAACACTGATTTCTCGTATATATTTCATATAATCGGAATATTGACTAA
The DNA here is from genome assembly GCA_958507055.1 of Crioceris asparagi. Classification (NCBI taxonomy): domain Eukaryota; kingdom Metazoa; phylum Arthropoda; class Insecta; order Coleoptera; family Chrysomelidae; genus Crioceris; species Crioceris asparagi. The sequence goes on from OY293832.1 coordinate 1,062,095, forward strand.
TTGCAGTATTGGTGCGAATATACTTTCTGCCACTGAAATCGTACGGACAACATGGTAGAACAAAGTAATTGGTGTGCGGTGAACTTTTGAGTGCTATAACAGGTAGCCATGGTGTTAATTCGTCTGAATGGTTGCCCAGCAACCATGTCGAGTCGGGGAATAGGGAAGATGGCGTTACTGTACCAACCTTGAAGCAAAATAAAAAATATGGTCAAGCCTATATACTACGATTACTGAATAGAGTTATAGAAAAGCGTTCAGCCTCTGGTTCATTAATTTATTCTCTGTACTTATAGATGAAAATATAAATTAATTAATTCTAATATCAAATCACTTCGTTGTCTTTTTGGTAATTCTAGTGTTATTATAGAAAGAGACAATTTAGGATCTAGCCGAGTTCTTTTTGAAATGTATTTTATCAAATTTACCTCCAATTTCACTGTTTCAGGATAAATATCCCAAATTGGTCGACGTCTTATATCAATGCCATAACCAGTGAAACCTTCACCATTCAAAAGGTACACCAATAGACCATTACCACAACCACAATCGACAAATTTAATTTTATTCTTCGGATATTCACTCCATAAACATATTAAATAACTGGCAATGGCAATATCTTCGAATACGTACTTTTGAGGATTGGTAGTTGCCTTTTTAGGCCATTCCTAACGTTTGAAAGAAAAAAACAAATGACAAAATACTAGCTAACTGTTCTATTGCATTTTAGTAGCAGGTATTGAGGAAATAGAGTGAGAAGTGGCAATGTCGCATCATACGGTAGATTTCGTAAGTGTCACGAAATCTGAACGAATGAATATAAAAAGACGTTTTCTATCATTCAATTAAATATGAAAATAAGCTTGTCGTTGAAAATTAAGTAAAATAGTTCAAACTTGTTCTGAAACGTATTTCCTCCACTATTTTCTAAGCTCGAAATTTCAAAAGCAACAAATATATTTTCGATATTTGTGTCACTAAAAACAAAACCCTTTCATTTGACACTTCACTTGATAATGCACCAGAAACAGTTTATTCTCCAAAATTACATCGTTATATCTGATGCGACGTTGCCACATCGTCACATTCACCCGACATTTTCCGTATTCCCAAATCAACAACTAAAAAAACTGCTCTCACCTTGATAAGATCATTACCATACTTTTCCTTCAACTCACTATATTTCAAACAGTACTCATCAACTGATATCAATGACAATGACTTCAATGTATCATTGCCAGCACAGTAATTATCTGACCAACTTAATAATTTGGTAAATAACTTTTCCACCAGCCATTCAGCCTGTACTGAATCGGCATCCTCGAAATTTTGTATATTGACACGTAAGTTTGAATTACACGACAATTCCAATTCGTATGCAAATTGTGGGGCAAGGCAAACTTTATTTTTTTCAGCTACAGCTAGAAATATTGCTATGTCCTGGTCTTTATCTAGTACAGCTACTTCCATGCATTTTTCATGGTTATTACTTCTACAAAAAAAATATTTACAATTTCAACTCAAGGGTAACTATCTAGTTCCGCTTACTAGATAATTACCATAAAATGCATTATCAAATACCTCGGCAATAGAACTCTAACTGACAGAAATACTCCTTCATGCTCATCTTGAAATCGTTTTTCATCCAATTTTGTCATCACCAAATTCTTATCGAAACAGTCAATGATATTCCTTACAAATTCATCAGTTATGTATTCTTTCGAAAGCGCCTTCAATTGCCGCATTTCATATAAAATAGCCGGTCTGGTAAAGAGTTCGCTAATATGCTTGATACCTTTACAGCTGAAATAGACGCGATAGAAAAGAATCTGAGATACAGCGACTATTCGACGATTAACCAAGTGTGGTCTACTGTGGTATACATTGACAGCATCCCAAAATGCTAGAGATGACATGCGAGTTGAACTTGTTACTAAAGGTACTTGGAACATCTTTCAAGTTTAATTATTATTGTCCTTAGATAGATACTAAAACAAAACAAAATATCAAACTACAGATCAATATGATTGTGATGTGAGGAGTTTTGTTACCTTCTTTAAGATCCAATCGGCATCCTCGTATGCCCGTTTAATGATTTGTTCTATTCTCAACGTGTCCGTCTCATTAACATGTTGCTTAAAGCTCTATTAAAACAGATATATTTATGTTGATCAACAAATATGCTTATTTTATCCCCTACCTGCTTAATCATAAATTGGTAATGTTTTTTTGGACCCTCCGGTAATTTTTGGCATTGTTTCAATAAATATTTATAAAGTATTCTGGATTTTGTGCCCAATGAAGAAGAATTTGTTGCAAATTTAGCGTTTAAATAAACTAAACTCATAACTTTTTCAACATTTACCTTTTCTCATTCAAAGCCAAAGCAACTTTGACAACTGACAGTCTGACAATGACAATAATGACGGATTATTACGTCAATTCTTTCATTTATGTAATCACAAGACACTCACTGGTCAATTGTCAACAACAGAACAATAAAAGCAAACTGTTCCAGATTTATTGGATTCAATTTGATGATTAGATTAAGTGAAGTTTATGTATTATAAGATCATTGAATCAAAGAAATAGAAGCAGAACAAAATCTATGGAGTATTAAAACATATTTAGCTTTTGTTGTGATTTCTATGACGCAATAATTGTCAACAGAAAGTCGAGATCAACCCATATGTTCGTATGAAGTTAAAAGGTCAAAGTCAAGGGAGTACAATAAGATTTCTAAATTTTATCATGCCCTAGACATTTTTTTCTTATCACGCCAATGAGTCACGTAGAGATGATAGGGCGATTCCATTGACGTTACGTCACTCCAATCTCCACAAATAACAAATTAGTATAAAGGAAATTGAAATGAGTGATGATACAGTCAAGTACAAGGTTTCCAAATTAAAATTGGCAACTTCAACTGATTGGTTTCAGTTGAAAATGATATTACGTTGAAGCAAAATTAACACAATATACACGCCAAGTTTTTTTTTATCCACTAACAATAGAAATTTGAACGAATTGAACAGAACAAAAATCAATCGAGTGTTTGTTCTGCATCGAGTGAAACTTGTAAAAAAATGGTTGCAGTGCTATCAAAATTTGTGGCTTTCACCAATCGCCATCCCGTTATAAGAGGTATGATATCCTACGGGACCATATGGCCAACATCGTGCATCATTCAACAAACAATGGCTGGCAAAAGTTGGGAGAACTACGATTGGATGCATGCCCTAAGGTTCAGTTTGTATGGTGGTCTTTTTACAGCACCAACTTTGTACGCATGGATACGATTATCGTCGATTTTATGGCCCAGTGTTACACTGAGAAGTTCTATCACAAAGGTACAATTATTACACTTTTATTTGCAGATCAATGTTATGTGTAAGTAATATCATTTTTGGTAAATTTCAAAGGCTATTGTAGAGCAATTAACTTATGGACCGGCTGCGTTGGTGTGTTTCTTCTTTGGTATGAGTTTGATGGAAGGAAAAAGCATCCAGCAAGCGAAATTAGAAGTGGAAGAGAAGTTTTTCCCAACGTGGAGAGTAAGTAGTGTTTGTTTGCGCAAAAGAAAAAAATCTTATCTGTCCGCTCACAGGACTCAAAGGAATTCCTTTAATTATAAAAATCGTCCGATCAAGTCGTGCGACAATGGTTTATATTCAATTTCGACTTATGAAGAACCATTTAGTCGGAATATGAATAACAATAAGGATATTTTAGCGGCTTTTGCTATAAAAGGACTGAAAAATCAAATGTTTGCAAAAATAGATACATGTTCATGTTAGCATAACTTTCAATAAAATTGAGGCGAAAGACGCTATTTATTATAATTTTTTAATAAAAAAAGAAAAAGTATCTCTTCAATCCCAAATAGTATATTATCATCCTTGCATTCTACTAAACACTGACATACTTCAAAATTAATAAAAATATGCGTAAAAATAAGTTCACAAAAAATAAGGTTGAACGAATTGATGATTGACTTGTGCAGTGTGTTAGACGTTTAAAAACTGTCAGTTCCAATGTTGCCAAAACTGCCAATATAAAGTTTGCAATATTGATTTTTTTTAAATAATCGATTGTCTAAAGGTATAGTTTCATGTTCAAAATTTTAAAAAAATTTGGTTTTCACAAATACTTGCTTTAGAGCAAAAATACGACATTATGGCAACTTCTGATGACGAAGTTTGTCATCAGGCTTTCAAAAATATGAATTCAGTGACTGCTTTACTGGAAGATATTGTCGTTAATTTTTTCTAAAGCAAATGTTCTTGAATATACTGCACAAGCCAATCATCAATTCGTTTAACCTTTCTTTTTCGCGAACTTATATTTAGTCGTAAGTCCGGAGAACACCATTTTTCCCTTTTTTTTATTAACAAATTATCATAAATAGAGTCTTCCACCTCAATTTTATCAGAAGTTATGCTGACATACATCTATTTTTGCAAATATTTGATTTTTTAGCGCTTTTATAGCAAATGCGCTAATTTAGACTTTTACCAATGTATTGTGAACTGTTTAAAAATTTAAAGATCGAGAACGCTGCGACTTTAGTAATCCATATATTTATTATTATTCTGTTTAGGTTGGAGCCTGTGTCTGGCCCATATTCCAAACCATCAATTTCTGTTATGTACCAGAAAAAAATCGTGTACCAGTGGTCAGTGCTGGTAGTTTGGTATGGTGTTGTTTTTTGGCGTATATGCACCAATTACAAATGAAAAGGAAAGAATTGGAATTGGCAGCCGGTAAACAAATTTTACAAAATTGACGATGATGATGATGTCTATTTCAAATTAGCAAAATGAAATTTATATAGGTAATTTATTTATCAAATAATTCTAGTGAGATTATTATTTTTATTATGCTGTGCTCAATCATTTTATTATTTTTTATGTGATTTTGTGATCTGTGGTAAATATAAAATAGCTCAAATATATTTTTATAGAATTATGTACAAAATGTATTTTGTTGAGAAATAAAAATATTTGTTGTTAAATATTCTGTGCATCTATTAAAAAAATGAGGCCAATTGCGAGTCGAAATTGCAGACGAAAATGATTTTTTTTGTCTTCTTCCTACTAGGGTTTCTGAGTTACATATACGAACGGACGGACGGATTAGTATTTGTTGGTACAGCAAAAATGGTAAATTGTATAATATTCAATCTGATGACCATATTGACTGAACAGATGAGTCAGTCTATTTATATACAAATTTATTTCTGAAAATCGGTCAAAAACAAATTAGAATTTAATATTTATAATTCAATAGAATACCTACATAAAATATATAAAAATAGAATAAATTATATTATGTTATATTATTTGGATTTTTTTTCAGTCTGATTTCCTTGAATATGATTTCCAATCACTTCTCCATTCCCCAATACTTAAACAGAGTGAACTCAAATTCCAACCTGAAAGAAAATTATAAAACAAACACAACTCTGATATTGATCGACTGGACTAATTAGTCCAGTTAATCTAAATCCCCAAAAAAAAAATAATACCATTTATACTCAGCGCTGTATGAAACATGGAATATTCCTGTTTCACAAAGTCTTCCAAATCAACCAAATGATTGTACTGTAAATTTTTCAGAGTATCTGGCCTTTCGTATGACCTCATAAATGTGTACAAACGTGTAATTGGAGTGGGATGTCTTAGCTGCCTTTTCGAATAAATATCCTAGTAGAAAAAAAAAACAGACAAACCATGATGTAAATCACCAAAATGAAGAAAAAAAATATTACTAACCAGTTCAATTCCATTGTAAATACACGTAGCTATAGCAAGACAAGTGGCATTAAAATATGCCGCTATAGTCTGGTCAATTGTGATACCTTTCTCCAAGACAACATAAACGATTCGCTGATTTAGATCGACAAGCAGCAGATATCGTTTCTCATTGTATAATGAGGTAATGTGCTTGAAATCATTCAATTTCCATTTTTTTATAATTTGACTCATTGATTCACCGAGGACAATATTAAAGCCACAAAAATCCTTCATTTTTAGACCACAACCTAATATAACAGCTTCACGTTCATTGACTTTGTATGGATTCAGTACAGTGCCAATGTTGAAATAGGTTTTCAATACAATTGCCAAACGTTGATCGTTGAATGTTTTGAAAATCAATGATTTCACAGCCAAATAATTTGTCCATAAATGTATGACGAAGAGTGTAAATATGAAAGCCCATTCAGATCTGTAATAGTAGGCACACTTATAGTATAGTCAGTCTAGGACAGCTGGCAGCAAACAAATCTGGCCGATCCAGTATAACATGATGGAATACTTAGGTTAGTTTTCATAGTGAGCATTAGGAAAATCATCGATTTTTTTTGTTCAGTTACCATAACAATAAAGTAACAGCCTGAAAATACTCTTGGAACTTAGTATTTGCTCAATAGAAAAGAAATATAGTTGGGTGCACAGAACATACCCTTGCGGAACACCGATTAAGATTAAAAGAGAACATTAAGAGAAAAAATATAAATAAAAAAAATAGCTGCAAAAAGATATGTCGGAAAGTAATTTTATGGCAGCGTTCAATAGAATTCATAAATATACAGGGTGATTCATTAATAATTCAAAATATTTCCGATTAAAATGGATATTATGCAAGCATTGAGAAGCCTTGGTAAAAAAATAACAACTCACATTGTACCATTGAATATTTGAAGCAAATAAATACTCGCAAAACTTGCTACCAAATTAACCAAAGTCTCCTGGCTGCCATCTTTTGCTGATATCTCTGCCATATTGTCTTTGACAGCTTGATGATGGGTTATGGAAGCTCTTGTAGCCCCACCTGCTATGCCTACCTTTGATTAAGTAAATTAATAAGTTTTCAATTCTATCTAAATGATAAATGTGTACAACTTACAATGGATTTCATTGCCGATGTCAGACACAACAAGTGCATTGACACAGCTCTAAGATAAGGTAGAAACAATTCAATGGTCATGGCGGCATCATTTAGTATATCAGCGAATAGTCGCCATTTTTTACAATCTGAATCCAAACCATTCCTGCAAACTCGGCAATTTTTAGATTTTTTTTTCCATTCAGTTAGTTGTGTAGTATAATTTAAGAATTCGAAACACAATGGGAAAGTGTAGTTAAACATTTTACCGCCAACGAAAACATGATATTTTGTATGTTACCAGCAATAAACTGCAAGTCATAAAATAAGGTGTATAGGTGCAAATCTTATATACTGTGTTTGAATGTTTTAGAATGAAAACTGAAAATAAATAAGATACGCCCTATACTTGAAATTTATGTCAAAACTTTCAAACATGTGTCTATTTTGAAATCTGGTTGCGCTTCCTTATTCCATTCTTTCGATTATATAGTCATTAGGAAAGAACAAAATATTCTGGTACTTAAATAGCAATATATAACACAATAGGACATTTACCTAAGCTGAAATATACCTTAATTTATGACAACTTTGTATATACGTAAATAAAAAAAGTCAATATTAACGAGTACCCTTTCCACCATGCAAAAACAATACGTCCCACCATACCGGTGCCATCTTTCAGTATCCACGTAATGGCAGCTGAAAGGGCCGATGCCTCTGAATCACCCACCCCGACACCTTTGAGCACTGCCCGAGTGGTAAAGGCACCAGTTATGGTGCTACAGAAGGCCTGTGCCGTATCCCACACCTGATAGTTGAAATAGTCTTCGCTGACACTATCTGGATAACCGTAGGGTAGTAGTATTTCATGGAAAAAGCTGCGTACGTGTCGTACCGATTTTTCCAATGGATTTGTCGTGGATTTTAGGGCGATTTCACTATTACCTAGGATGATGATAGTTATTAATGTAATAAGTTTTGCCAGTAAATGTAATGATCACATCATATCACACCTTGTTTTGTATATGTTATAATGCTGCCAATGGATCCGCATTGTTCAATTATTAAAATGTCATTATCTTCATTCATCTTTTTTTTGCTTCAAAATATTAAATTCTTGAACATGAATTTATTTTAAAATAGTCTCGGTTCAGGTGCAGTTTGTTGATTGATGAATGATGAACCGACGTGGTAAATGTAAATATTTTTGAATCATTGACAAATGACAATGACAGCTGTAGCAATAACTTGTCAAACATAGAATTCCATAAAACAAGTGGTGTTAGACATAGAACAACACATTTTTCACGATCACAAATGTACATGAGCGTCGGTAATAAAATGGAAAGGCGCTAATTATAAAGAAAATGGCTCTCAAATTCCATAGAATTATAAAAATTAGCTTGATCAGGTGGTTTTACTATAATTTTTTATCACTCTTAAGCCCGCTGCTTGTGTTGGTTTCACACGATGCAGGCCATCATGTATATAAAATAACAGTACAGAGAAATATGACTGTGACAAATGATACAAAATATTGAACATTCTAATCAAGCTCTATTTCTAACCATTGTTACAACAGAGAAAATGTCCCAACAATCAAAAATATAATGTTATCATGTGCAAAATAACTTTTGAGTACCTACGACTCGACAAGTTCCGAGTGCTCCAACAAGGCACGATGCGTGAAAACAGTCACCGAAAATAGCACCGGTTCCATCATCATTGAGTTCTGTAATGAAGAAAAACGAGATATGATAAAACTTTATTACAAGAATGATTGAAACAGTTTGAATACATTGGAAGTGTAAAACGACGACAACCCCACGACCCCACCGAACTTTATTCAACTTATTGGATAGAAATTTAGCTGAGCATGGTTCCTTTAAAAACCCCAGACAAGAATCTGGGGACAGGATGGATGAAGAAACTAAAGACATTATTAATGAGAAATAATAAATCTAAAATTTTTCAAACGAGCCAAACCGATCGCGAATTCTGTCCATTAATTCGGGCAAATTTGGTTTTAACCATCTTCGTATTCCTTATAGTTTCCGCGAAATCCCAAAGGTGAGGAGCGTCGAATTTAAATACAGCCTGTATATGGGTAATAAAGATAAGTACTGTCTTCTTTGGTATTAGTGAACGTGCAATGATTCTCATGACTAATGTTACATTCAAAAGTGTGATATAAATATTTTCTACCGAAAATTGGTTAGTTGGTGCACTGAAAAATACAAAATATATTAATTCTGTCGGTGCTGGTAGGTACTTTTGAAGTTGGTGCCAAAAGTGAAGACTTTAGATAGAAGTATTTAACTACAAAATTGCACTAATAATTAAGCAGCTTCATTCCAAAGAATTTTCCATTTCAACTAAGAAAGTTGGTAACGACTTTTTGACACACCCTGTATCTATAGTAGCTGTAGGGCTTAAAAATATTTTAGACAATATATATATATATTGAATAAACGACTCAAAGTTGGAAAACTTCTCCTACTCTTCGATTTAATACACGGCGGCCAACACATAAATCACCCTGTATAGATATATAGAGATTTGCTTGCCTGCCAAGCGGGCGCGGGAATATCACAGCGAACCACCCAAAGCAGACGAAGGACGACGTCGTGACGCTGTGTAAAGCGTCGGCGCATCATCGCTTCTCTTCGATAGACCGACGCACTGCGTCTTCTTAACAACAACAGCAGTCTCCACTATATATGTCAGTCAGCCGCCTTGTTTGTTATTTCACCCACTATAAGCTCTATATACATATATATATACCTAAATATATATATATATATATATGAGTGTAGAAGTAGTGTTCTGTCCTATATACCAAAGAAACAGCTCCTCCATTCCTATATTCCCCATATACCTACAATACAATGGCGATTTTAATTTTTTTTGTGACCCGCTAATGTAGTTTGTTGAAGAGCGCAGCCTAAAAGTGACTTCTTTGTTGTTAACACCAGAGATACCCGATTCACGTCTAAAGCTAAATGAACGCTTCAAAATAGCGCATTATAAGAACGTGCATACAAAATCAGGTAAGAAGAAAAAACACTATTTACAATAAAAAATATTATCTATATATATATATGTAACAATATCCAAAACCAAAATACATGATGCTGCATTTGTACCTATACTTTCGCATTGATGGTGTGGTTTTGTAAACAAAGAATTGAATTTAGTATAAAATGGAGAGAATCAATATATATATATTGTGTGTGGGTTTTTGGGTCAATGGCAGGATAACAACCACCTTAGGGAAAATAGGGAGAAGAGGATCTAACATATAATATATGTAATAAAACAAAATCGCTTATACCACTTTGAAATACGGTTTGCATAATCATTTAAAGATTTCTTTTTAGATGAATTATATTTATGTAAAATATATTCGAATGATGTTTTTTTTTGTACAGTAGAGAAAATTCAATGTTTTTCAATCAAGTAAACTGTTTTCGGAAGCCTATAGATAACATGGCTTACGATTGGCTAAACCTTGATGATTCTTTTGAAACATTGTACAAACGAATTGTATTTCTTCAAACATATCCAAGAAAAGACCACCATGGTATAAAATCACCTTGAGATAATCCACAATAACCATTTATTATTCCATTCCTTATCATCATCTATAAATTGGAATGTATTTAATCATTTCTGTACCATTGTCTGTTGCGTTGTTTTTCGTCGTCTGTCCGTACCGATACCTCGTTGATCGTTGATAATATGCCAACATTCTTCTTTACGAAGGAGTGTAGGTAACTATCGGATTTTCCGCGATTGAAGTAGCGGGCATAAGCTAGTAGTTTGTAGTAGTATGTAATAAATATTATTATATGGGGGCGTTGCTCAAAACAGCTGGGATGATTGGATATGTGGGGGATGTCAAAAAGAATGGAAGGAACAACATCACGCCGCAATATTATTCGGATTCTGCTCCACAGCATCAGTAATCGCACACACTCAACTCTCTATTTAGTTCGTGTTTAGTGTTTCTTTTTGTTTGTTCCCTCTGCGGTTGTTTTCATCTGTGTTAGTGTAGTTTGTGCTTCTGTTGATTGTTTGATGTTATTGTGCAAAAAAATACTACTACAATTTCGTAGCGTTATTATTAATATTACACCAACAACTCTGATAATCGTATTTGCTGAGAAAAAAAAAACAATGCCTTTCAGACAAAGCAACAGTGGTAACTTTCCCAAGCATGGATACAAAAAATTTCAAGGTACATACAAATATACGTAATATTAGATCTGTGGTAAAAAAAAAATCTAACTGAATTCATTGATTTTAAGATTGAACATTTTTGAGAATCACTATAATTTTAGTTTGTGCGCGCGCTATTTATAGTAAACAGACACAGATTTTTATGATTTTTGATTCATTTGAAAGAAGAGACTTGAGAAATGGTCCCATATTCATAAAAACTCGAATCCCAAATCTCCTACCCTTCAAAAACGCTCCCAAAGTGGGTGGAGTGGTCGATTTTTCTCGAAAATCGAAAATCTGCGTCAGCAGAATTAAAGATAGGCCAATATCCGGAAACTTTTAAAGAAAACATTTTTTCAACAGATTTACGGTTTTCGAGTTACAGCGATGTTAAAATCTCAAATATATGTATTTTCGCTATATGGTGGGGGAAATTTCTTTCGAAAATTGAAAATCTGAGGCAACCAAATTAAAGATCATAATATTTCTGCTAACATTTATATTGAATACTTTTTCCATAGAGTTATGGTTTTCGAGTTACAGCGGTGGCAAAGTCTAAAATATGCGTATTTCCGCGACGATATTCTTAGATTTCTGAATAATAACAAGTACTGTCAAGTACAAGCAAATAATATACATGGGTAATGGTTTAAGTGAACGTTCAACGATTTTCGTGACTAATGTTACACTCAAACGTGTGAAATAAATATTTTTTACAAAAAAATTGGACATACGTTATTGGATGATGCACTGAAAAATTCAAAATATTATTAATTCTATTGGTGCTGGTACTTTGAAACTTTCGTCACCTATGGCAAATTTTTTTGTTTATAATTTTTTATACTGTCAAACTGACATTAAACACATTAAGTTAAGCAAAAATCAGGCATAAGCAGAGATAAATTTTCAATTTAATGAGTACAAAAATGCAAAATTTTTACACTTTTGAGATATCAAAAAAGTCTTAATTAAAAACAAATTATAATATCCCTTTGATACGCCACTGTGTAAATTATTCTGCAACGGTAATCTGATTTAAAAATCAACCTGTGTTGGCTTTCTCAATAAAATAAAAAAATTTCAATAGTTGTTCCAGTTCTTTGGTAAACATAATTTAAAAAGACAAAATCTAAAACTACAAAATGTGACATGTTTTGCCAATTTTATTTGGCAGTGACCGAAGAAAAAGTGCCGGTACTTGCTATGTGGAAAGCTTGGAAAAAAGCCAATTCGTTTGTTGTTGTTGTTTTTTTTTGTTGCTGTCGTTTTTGTTTTTTTCTTATAATATCGATCTCAGTATGTATAACTGTTGTGTCTATAGGTGTATAACATAGGTGAGGTTATTGAGTGGCTGAATGCCAAATATACCATATCTACAGGACAATTCAAATAAACTTTATTAGTTGGTCCACTGAAATATACAAAATAATATTAATTATATTGGTTTAAATAAACCCAAACTAGAATAGTACCTAGATTGAGAAGAAATTTTGTTGCATACTTTTTCCTCAAATAAAGCGTGGGGAAAAGTTTCCCAACTTTTTATGAAGAAATTCCTGCAACTTTGGGAGATTCATCAGAATGTTAAATGGAAACTCGCTATTATTGTAGATTGCTGTAAAAACAGATTAAATTCTACATAAAATGGCAGAAACCGCGTTTCGAGATCGTTTGGTTACTTGGACATAAAGGTAAAAACGCAAAAAACAAAAACAATTACTAATATTTTTCATCCAAAGATGCCCCCTATCTACGAGCATTGGAACTAAATGAAATTGGTCTATATCATATATAATTCGCTGATATAGGTAGGCTCTTCCACAGGAAACAAATTTGGTTGAAGTCCGTAGAACCAAAGTTGTAGGATATTCTTCATAACAGTTTCCCACTCTCCCCCCACCCTTCATTTGAGAAAACTGGAGATTTTTCTTGGTCCTTCTCGTCGTTAAAAAAAGAATGATCAAAATAGGTTAAAGTTTTCAATGCAAAATACGAAATCAAACATAAAAAAGCTTCTATACAATCGATTTTGATATCTGCTCTTCGTTTTTATAAAGTCAGTCGAAAATTTCCACTGAAAAAATCAAAATGCAACCCTTCCAACCAATCAGGTTGTTTGAACAAATCTTCAAACAGCAACGTCGCATTAACGTGTGTAATACTTATACCTAAATAAAATGAAAAAAAAAATCCTCCGGCGACCCCAATTTCAGTGAGACAGCATCTGCAACCCGGTATCGGTAATTCGTTTTTCGTTGATTGAATTTGACGTTGATGGGGTTGGGGTGTGTGTGGGAAATCTGTTTTCGTTTTTGCTCTCCAAGGAGGGGAGAAAATCGTACTTACCACAATCAACGAAATCAGATGAGCATGAATTACCCACCTATATTCGAGGAACCTATAGGATAGGAAAGTTTAAAATGTAATACTCCTTAAATAACTGAGCAAAATATCGAGTCAGATGGGAACTCATCTAAGTACAAAATCGGTCTATAAAAGGGCAAATTTGTCGGGGTAAATTATTCCGTAAGAAATTATAATTATTTAATAATTAGCAGACGTATAAAATTTTCTATATATTTTTCCCCCCGGACTATTTTTATCAGTGGCTTCAATTTGAAAATTATTTCAAACAATCGTCTTCGTCTTTGAAAGTACTAATCTAGTCCTTAAAATAAAATTTCTCATGGTTCACGGTTTTTCATTTTTATAGTTTTTTCCATTACCTTTGGAGAAAAAAAAGTTGTAGGGAAATATCTTCTATAATATAAAAATGAATCGCTGATTTCGGTAATTATTTTTTTGTTGTGTTCATTATTATCAGAAGAAGGTTCTTACGAACGAAAAAATTAAGAAAGTTGAGCGAAACATTAGAAAATTTAAGTATATTTATGAAAACTTAAAGACAATATTAATTTTACATACAGTACATACAGTTGTTTGACAACTGTCAGTTGTTTGAAACAACTGCCAGCAATTGACAGAACGCGCGCTGCAAATATCGTTCAACATAGATGGATCGGTTGATAAATAATAGTTTCATTTCAATTTATTATACAGTGAGTTTTTGAGAAGTGTTTATTCATATGGGTAAGTTAAAATCAATCACACCTAATATTGAAAGAATGAAGCCCCTGGATTGTGTTGCGGGAGCGGTAAAGTCAAATTGACGCCATTGGTACTGCCACCAGAGCCTCTGCATTCATTGGTTTACGGAAATGGGACAGATTCTATACAGTTTTAACTCATATACAGGAATACAATAATTGTTTTCAAATGAAGTCATTTGGCGCAAAAAAAGTTATTCAAGACAATTTTATGCTAACTTTCAAGGTAACTATATTGTAAAACAATAAACCATCACGTGTCTGAATACGTAGGTAATTTTCAATTGAAATCATATATCAATTAAAGTAGCCTACAATAGGTGAATAACCAGTGAATGGCAGTGCTGACAAAGTATCTTGAAAGTCACATGGTGGTACAGTTTTTGCAAATTTATTTCATGGGCGATTCAGCAAAACATGTCGATCAGCGTTATGTACACAATAAATCGGTGAACAGACCAAGTGTGGAGCAACTTCAAATGTTTTTCCATCAGACAACGATTTGGTTGTGTTATTCAAGACTGCATTAAACCGCATGCCATCTGATTACCACAAAATTGTCAGCAAAGCCGATAAGACGCCTGCAGGACAACACACAAGACACTATAGAATACGGCAACAATTGATGAATTTGCTATTGTTGTCATGGGTGAAAATTCAGAAAACCAAGATATTGTTTTTGCTTTTATTAAGACACGTCTGTCGGGTCAGCTAGTTTAATCTAAAAATAATTTTGATGAAATTTAACCAACGATTATTTTTTTCGAATTTTTTGAAAAGTTTGGTCGGCCGCCATTTTGAAACGACTTTTTACTTGATATTTAGAAAAAATGTGACCTCTATCGTATTGTATTTACAAATTTCGTAATATATATAATAAACTTATATCTGAATTATTACAATAATTGTTCTCTAGATCCATTTACCAATGTAACAGGAATTCATGTAATAACTAAAAGTTCTGGTAATAGTCTTCATAAATTTCCCACTATACAAACATACTTATACAACATTATCCCAGGTTTTTTTTTATTTTTAATCAGAGCTAATGAGAATTTTTCTACGCTTATTAAAAACTTTTATACATATAGGAATATATATATATATATATACACAGACGATGGCCACAATGGTTCTAAGCCGGTAAGATAATGAGCTGTTCGTATTTAAAAAAACTTCCATAGAAAAAGGGAAATGAAATGGAAATAACTAAAACATTTAATAGCAAAGGTGTAGAGGAATTTGCTCAAGTAGATGATATCATTTAATAGTGCTCCACAAGGTTTTTAAACAGTACATAATATACAGGGTGAGTTTTTAGTATGTCCACGGTCGATAACTTCGTTATTGCAGAAATAAATATGTTTTTCACAAAAAATGTAGGCACACTCAATTTACATATGTTGAAACTAATTAGAAATGTACTCAGGATGTCCTGCAACATTGTGACAGATCATTCTTATGTTTGTTTTTTTAAATGGAACACCCAATATATTACTTAAATCATAAAATGATCTAAATTTAATTTGTTGCATGTGTCGATTGTTTTTACTTATGTTTTGTTGTAATAATGAATTATTTTTACAGTATTGCGGAAGTTGTGTACGGGGAATGTCAAAACTCAAATAGTTACAATAGTTTCTCAACTTTTTTAAATAAAACACCCTGTACTTTATATCATAAACTAAAAGAACAGCCATTCAGTTCTCATTTTTATTTCATATTCCCTATACCTAAAATGAATAGTTGTATTTTTCTTCCAATTTTAGGCATATACTTTCAAATTGTGTAAATGAAAATAACAGACTATTGAAAAAACTATGAATTATGAATAAAAATTCTATTAGAGGTATTCAATGTCAATTTTCAGTAAAGATCCACGACAATATAATTTCAACTGATACAATGAAATAATTTTAAATTTTGACATTGCTCTTGCAAGATTAAGCAATATCATGCAGGCTGTGAAGAAATGAGACAAAAAATAATCAACTTTTCAGATAACATAATAAATACTAAATCTTTTTCAATTGTATTTTAAAAGTCGTCAACTGTAATTCAGAATAGTTAATTGTATTTTATAAAGGATCACATGTATTTCGGATTAGTCAAATGAAATCCAGAACTATACAGATGAATTTCAGATGGTTCAATTGAAATTCAGAATTCGTCAAATGTATTTCCATATTGGTGAATTGTAATTCAGAACTCGTCAAATTTACTTCAGAACATATCAAATATATAATATAAAACAGAAAGTATCAGATGTATTTCTTATCATTGTAGGTCTGCAAAATCCACAATTGTCTTTGAGGTTCATTTTGGCAAATTTGTAAGTGTATAGCTGCTTTTTACAATCAAAAACAATGCACAAATATGAATGAAAAAAAAAATAATCACCACGGTCACCTGTGATTTGACACATATGTTACCAAATTACCCATCTGATGATTTCTGATTTATATTTGATACTCGTATGTTCTGAAATACATTTGATACGTTCTAATTTACATTTGATAAATTCTGAATTAAATTTGACGAGTTCTGAATTACAATGCACTAATATGAAAAACATTTGACGAATTCTGAATTACAATTGACTAATATGAAATGCATTTGACGCTTTCTAAAATTTAATTGATTATTCTGAATTACATTTGATATCTTCTAAAGTTAAATTGATGCGGATAGATATGATTATAATAATTGTACGAGGTATTCCGAAAATATGATTCTTTATATCACAATCTTCATGACTTGAGCAATGGGTAATTTGAAATAAAAACCCTAATAACATTAATTTCATTTCATTTTATCAACTATTCAGCAAAGTTCCTACTCAAATTACCAAGAAAGGCATGTCTTTGCCGTTTTCGGATTCAATAAAACATAAACTCAGAAAAAATCTGAAAAGGGATAGTCGTGAGAAATCTACACCGGCTTTAGACTTTTCTGTAAACATAAACATGTTGGCACTTTTTTTTTATCAGTCCGTCGATTTTTTTCAGCTCAAGGATTTGTTTTAAAAGGTATACGGGTGATTCAGTTTGATTATTCGCAACCTTGTAATGTTTTTATTTCAACGAAAAAGTGGGCAAGCTATACAGGGTTTCCCAAAAGAACAGGAACGGTCGAATATTTCAGCAACGGCTCGACATTAAAGTTATGAAATTTAGTATACGGGGCGATAATAATTTAGTAATAGTGCCCGATCTAAAAATAATATTTGCAACGTTGCCAGTTTTACAGTTTTTCCTATGGGGCCCACAATTTTAATTTTTTTAATGTAATGCTATATTTATTTTTAGCGCATTCGATTTGTTGTTTTAAAATTACCATGACCGTGTAATATCAATTTCTAATTCCCCTAATTTTATTATGGCGTTAAAAAATATCAAAAAATTTCTATATCTGGAGAAATCGTGGCGATATTACAATGAAAATTAATTTATTGGAAATTTGTTGGCAAGTATGATCTAAAAATACCAATTAAAACGTTGTCAGATTCACGATTTTATGATTATAACAATATTTTATTAAAATTCTGTTATATTGGTCCTATTGAAAGAAAATTCAATATTAGGCATGCCCCTCCCCTCCAAAACTTCCCTCAAAGGGGTTGGTGGGGGCAATTTTTCTAGAAAATTGAAAATCCGTGACGGCAGAATTTAAGAAAATCCCATATCCGGAAATGTTTAGATTGGACATTTTAAGAAATAATCATACGTTTCCGCTTTACAGTCTGAAATATGTTTTCAGCTATGTAAAGGGGGCATTTTATTTTCAAAAAATCAAAAATTTGAGACGTCCAAAATAAAGAAGAGATAATATTCAGCATCATTTGATCTTGACATTTTTCAAAAAAATCATATCGTTCCGAGTTACAGAGGTGGTAAACTCTGAATAAGTAAGAGTAACGCATTATCTTCTTTGGCGAACGTTGCATGATTTTGATGACTAATGATACACTCAAAAAAGTGTGAAATAGATAGTTTTGACAAAAAATTCAACCGACTTTATTAGTTGGTGCACTGAAAAATACAAAATAATATTAATTCTTTTGCTGCTGGTACTTTTGAAGTTGGTGCCGAAATTTTTCAATCTAACTACAACTGCACAACTACAAAAGTACCAGAGAACCAATAGAATCAATATTATTTTGTATTTTTCAGTGCGCCAACTAATAAAGTCGGTTCAATTTTTTGTAAAAAAATATTAATTACATAGCCGCTACCAGGGGTAATACGAGGAGAGTAAAAATCAAATTTAGCTCAACCCTGTCTGCGGTATAATTATTATTTTATCAATCAAAGCTAATTAACGTCATATCAATATGAAAATAACAACAACATCTTACACGAGCGGTAGTTACCAACCTATATATAATTTAAACGAGCGCAGCTACAACAGAAAATTTTCATCCAAATTCAAACGCTGTCAATAGGAAAATTACATGGACGAAGAAAATTATAGGTGCTACATACAACCACCAGATTATTAGGGAGATGAGGAGAGTTCGTAGACAGAGACCTAGGGTGACGTCACAGGCGCCATGTTCTGGCGCCAAGTGAGATCGTCCGTCGCCGTTTGCCGTGTGTCCCAGTTTTCCCTCACAACTCTCCTCCTGATGGAAGCAAAGAAAACGATGAATTTTCCCCATGCTTCTATGCACGTTGCTTTATTTTTTTTTTTTGGTTGAAAGATTGATGGTGTTTGTTTGTACTACGAGAGAGCTGCGGGGGGGGAGGTGGCCGTTTAAAAGGAAGGGAAAGGGTTTTTCTATGAGTCCCAAATTAGTTGATAATAATAATAATAATTATTATTATTATTATTATTTAACACTTGCTAATAATACAGTGAGCATTATTATGTTGCATTACTATAATGAATTATAAACATATCCTCTTGATGAGTATTTGAACTTATTAAAATTATTACAATATTTATTAATATCATCCGGTAGTCCATTGAATAACTGCACTCCTCTATAAAATATAGTCTTATTATATTCACTAGAACTAGCTTTTTCAATGTAAATATCTCGATTTTGTCGTGTTTCGTGGTTATTTCGTTTTTAAATATGCAGGTGCATATTATTCATAATTTTATAATATATAATAAATCGACAAATATTTAATTTATACTTACAAATGTGCAAACCAATATCCTTGAAACGTTTTAATAGAAGTAACATTTTGAAACATAAACGTCAAAATTCATCAATACAAACAAACTTTAAAATTCATAACTTATATTTTATAACAAACATATTAATAAAACAAACTGAACAAATTCGTAAGAATATAAAATTCTAACTGTGCACACAAAAAGTAAACAAACGAAGAATTCAAATAAATATTTTAAAACAAACTTAGAAATTCAGCCGCAGTTTATGTTTGATTTAAAATTTTATCTTCATTATGCAGTTTGTTAATTTGGATGTTACAAATAAATATTTACATTAAAGAGTAAAAAGGCGTTCCATATATATATTTGTGTGATATCATTCTAAACATTTTTTTTGTTTTGTTTCATGAGCAGCAAACTGTCTTCCAATTTTCCTGGCCAACGAGGAGCTGCGGTTCAGGAGAATAAAGTGCAATGCTACAGTTCTATGTTATTGTGCAGACATCAATTCGACAAATCTTCCTGTACTTATGACTACTGTAAGTAACATCTGAGATTGATTAATAATTTTACAATAAAATGCAAACAAGAAGTTTTTATAGTGCTAATAGAAATACAAAGCTTGTTCTGAAAAAATGTCAAATGTCTACACCTATATAGGTAAGATAAAGCACAGTCTGCCGGACGGACGGTAGGATGGAAAGTGGAGTCTGGGTAACAATACGGTCACGCTTTCATCCATTTGATACGAAATCGTAAAAACTAAGATAAATTCTTAATAGAAAAGCGGTAAAAAGATTCCTAGAAGTACCTACATTAACTTTTTTTGTACATATGTATTATATATTTATACAGCAACTAGTTGAGAATAAATGCGATGGAGGACAGTGGACATGTTCGCCACCAAAGGAGTGTTGCAAGCAAGGTTGTTGTTTTCTATTCTCATCTTCCATCTACAAAGGATCATCTTCAACATCATCCCTTCAACCTGGTTCCGTTTTCAATCCACTCTTCCTGGGCCACTGGTAAGATATTATTATTTTTTTAGAAAATACGAAAAAAACTAGGACCTCCTTTATTATAATATTAATTCCAGTGGTGATTTTTTCTACTTTAAACAAGAGTAACTTTGCTATGGTAAATTGTTTAAAAAATATCCCTATAAAAAAGTTTGGGGGTAAAACAAGTAAAACCCCCCTTGAGCGACGCTGCTGTACAAAATATTAAAAATTTGACAGCAGCAACTTCGATGGACCCAATCAAAGGTATTTGTGGTCCAAACTTCATTTAAGTATTCTAAATCTTATAAAAATTTGGGCTCTTTTACAGTTTTCTTTTGGTTTGTGCGCGCGCTTTATATATTATACTTACTCCGATTTTGAAAGAGAGACTTGACAAATTGTCCCGTATTCGTAAAAACTCAAGTCTGAAATCTCCTTCCCTCCAAAAAAACACCGTCGAAGGGACTGGAGGGAGGAGAATTTTTCGAAAATCGAAAATCTGAAACGATAGAATTAAAGATAGGACAATATCCGGCAACGTTTAAATTGAACATTTTTTCAAAAGAGTTACGATTTTCGAGTTATAGCAACGTTAAAATCTGAAATATGTGTATTTTCGCTGTGGAGGGGACAATTTCTTTCAAAAATTGAAAATCAGAGGGATCTACATAAAAGACCAGATTATTTGCAACAACATTTATAATGAAAATTTTTTTGAATTATAGTTTTTGGCACCAACTAAGGACGTCGGTCCAATTTTTCGCTAAAAATATTTATTAACCTTGTGATTTTTTCTTTCAAGGTACTTTTGGTTGGCCGTTACAGCCACAGTGGCGGGCATCTTGTGCGCCTGTTCATTGTGGCGTAAACACAATCAGGGCAGTTTCTGTTGCAAAGATTCCAGCAATGGTCGAGATGAAAGGGCATCGGAACCGGATTCGAATGGTTCCTGCTATGCGCCACCGCAGTACAGCAGATGCAACAGTTTCCATCAAGCGCCGCCCCCTTATTCTGAGGTTAGTTTTAGAAAACTCATATTATAAAGGTCAATTTGAAAGACATTTGAAGATAAAAATCTGGTGTATATCCTCCACTCAGAACCCACGTTCCTGCCGCACTCTAAAATGAATTCCATCAAATATAAAAATCTTGTGATCAAGTCTCGCGACAATGGATATATTCAATTTTAACGTAGGAGGAACCTGGTTTAAACAGAAAATTT
Organism: Crioceris asparagi; assembly: GCA_958507055.1. Taxonomy (NCBI): domain Eukaryota; kingdom Metazoa; phylum Arthropoda; class Insecta; order Coleoptera; family Chrysomelidae; genus Crioceris; species Crioceris asparagi. Next base: position 1,083,667 of record OY293832.1, read on the forward strand.
GACGACCCATTTGATCATTTTCAACAAAACCGTTAGAGCCGTTTTTGCGGCACAGTCTTGAACGATACACGTTCCAGACCAATGGCCGAAAATATGTTTCTGTAGTTGAAAACTGGGTAGCAAAAAGAAAGTAAAAACTGTCAAAATTACAGGAAACATTGCAGGAAATTAAAATCATGTTTCCACCAAAAAGTATTTAAAATCAACAAATCTTTTTCAAATATTTTACAATGACTTTTTTTTAATTCTAATCCATTTTTGTCCCTCACAGGTGACCTCTAAGCCTGATCTCTACCCACTGGTAATAAGTTACAATGCAGAGCCGGTGATAAAAAGTAACAACAGTTCCACTGGATATTTGATGGTTCAGTATTTTAGAAATTTCATTGTACGACCCGTTGGTAAGTTGAATATTAAATAGTGCTTATTAAACTAAAATATGAAATAAGGGCTGACGAAAATCGAAAATTTGAGACGACAAAATTAAAAAAGAGATCATATCCGCCAACGATTAAATTGGACATTTTTCAAAAAAATCATAGGTTTCAGAGTTACAACACTGGAAAGACTGACATCTTTTTCGAAAATGGAAAATATGAGACGGCCAAATTAAAGAAGAGATTATATGTAGCAACATTTAAATTGGACATTTTTTGAAAAAATATACGGTTTCCGAGATACAGCAGTAATAAAGTCTGAAATATTTGGTAGTTTTGGAGTTGGTGCCAGAAAGTGTTCAGTCTAGCTACATATTCAAAATTACCACTACCAATAGAATTAATATTATTTTGTATTTTTCAGTGAGTAAAGTCGGTCCAATTATTTTGTAAAAAATATTTATTTTATTATAATATATATAAATATTTTCACTATTTTTCACGAATTTCAACTTGTAGACTATTATTTCAGTTATACCGGATGATTCATTATGAATCTCCAATCTTCAAACCATAGATTCTAGATCCCAAAATATAATGATTTCGCTCAACAGTCCTTATACAAATATTGCAGATTTCCGAGAACAAGGTGTTTAAAGTTGAAATTCATTTGTTGAATTTTGCAATAATTTTTTGTTTTAATAGTTTCTGCTAGAAAATTGAATATGAAAGAACGTTCAATTCCACTAGAAAAGTCACTCTTGTCTGATTTGTGTAACTCGATCGGTTTTTGAGTTATTTGCTTTTAAAAAGTTCAATACATTTTAATTTCACGATGATTTTTTTTCTAAATGTGTAACAATAACAAATTAGGCCAGAAGACATAAAACTAAAAATTACAAAAAAAACATTATGAAATTCAACAAATAAATCTCAACTTTAAACACCCTGTATCTCGGAAACCTGCAATATTTGTATAAGGACCATTGAACCAAATCTTCATATTTTGGTATCTAGAATCTATGGTTTGGAGATTGGGCATTCTTTGTGAATCACCTTGTATAGATCCTTCTCATAAAGTACTGCAAAGTTTTCTGCACTAAAAACTATTCATTTTTTCAATAGGCCACTCAACGTGAATAACCCTGTATACGGGGTGTCCCATGTTATCGTATAGATGCAATAAATATCTCGCTATTTTGTCAAGATCGTAGTAAAATGAAAAAACGACTTCGGATGGCATCAAAATACCTTCTTAATGAATCATTAAAACAAATTATTACATTTGACGGTCCTGTAGTAGCATTCTATTTTCAAATGGCGCCCCCTATATTTTGTCATTGAAAATTGCATATCGTTCCATTTGGAATACCACGATAGCACATATTTGGTATTTTTTTATCAAATATTACAAAAACATTTTGTAACATTTTTGGGTTCTTTAATTATCCCGCCCATGTCTTTAAAAAACTTCAAACCGATGCTTTTTATGTTAAAGAATTAATGTTTTATACGAAGTTTTTAAAAACATAGGCGGAAGTAATTTTTAATTTTTATAAGAATAATTATATAACATAAGAAAGTCGCAAAAAATGTTATTGTTTTTGTTGTTAAATGTTATAATGTGATATTAGAAATATAATTACACGGAATTTTCAATGACAAAATCCAGGGGCTGCCGTGAGGGGTAAGTAGCTACCACAGGGCTGTCAAATGTAATAATTTTTTTTAATGAATCATTAGGACGGTTTTTGATACCATTCAAAGCAGTTTTTTCGTTTTTTCATTATTATGTCAAATAAGCGAGATATTGCCTGTAAACGATTCCTTGGGACACTCAGTATATATACATGTGTATCTTAGAAAAGTTCACTGCATAGAATATTCATGAGATTTTTAATTGCAACGAGCCAACAAGAGTAACAGAAGCAAAATTAATTTATGCAAAGAAGAAGGAAGGATGATAATTTTATTTTATATTTTTTTTCCAGGATCCTTATCAGCCACAAGTACCATAGACTCCTTGAGTTCGAGCTTTTTATGCAATGCTACTAATGAGGTAAAGTTCTTCAACTTATATACTTATATTATGAAAAAAAATATCCTTTTAACGAGACCTATTTCAACTTGAAAATACTCGAAATGTTGAATGCTTGCTTTTCTAAAAGAAGGGAAGAATGACAAAACGCAATATAAGTCTTTATAAACCTACCTATTCAAGTTGTATTTCTAATTAGAAAATAAAACCGTGTGTGGTGGAGATTTAACTGAATTTATAAATTGAGAAATATATTTATAATAATGCAAAATTAGCCTGGATTTAAAAAAAAACTAGATTTTAATAGAAAAAAGTACGGTCAAATGCGAGTCAGGCTCGCACACGTAGGGTTCCGCACCACCGTTAAAGAACTGCCTACTTGGATCGAGTAAAACAACAATTTAATGTATGGAGCCCCCCCTCTAATTTTTAATTTTATTTTCATTGTTTGTTATTAAGGAAATTATAGATATTACTTTTTGAAAAATTCATGTGTCTATCTATCTAAGATACTACAAAAAACAATCATGTTTTTTGTATAAGCCGCTCTCCTTTAATTGTACAGAACGGAGCAAATTTAGGCATTTTGAATAGTTATTAGTAATAAAATAGCAATTTTGATAACTTTATTTATGTGCAAATAATATTCTAATATAATTCTAAGGTTGGAATAAATAAACAATTATCATAGAACAGAGCTCAAACAAATAAAATTGTTAAAATAATGTTTTCCTTCAAATTAACTTAACTTTGTAGGCGAACTCTATAATACCACCCCCCTATTCGCACATGGCTAGCCTTGAAGATATAACAACATCAACAACAATGGATAATCAATTATTGTTATTGCCTACAACAAATATTAATAATATTAATAATAACTCAACTTCGGCTGCGTCTCAATTCGATCAGAGACGTTGTTTACCAAGATCAGCATCTTCTTACTCCCAAAATATGGAATACCATCAGGTATACTTAATTTTCAATTAATATATTTTTTTTGTAATAAAAAGGAAGATCCAATTTGTGCATTAGGATTTTGAAGTGAAGTATTGGCAACACTGTACCAGAAAAAAAAACCTGACAGTTTTATAGGTTAGGTTATTACAAAACAACATGGAACACTAACACATCACAAAAATGTTGCTAGATAATCCAAGAACAAATCGAGGAAGACAATGTGAGAAATAATGCTGTTGATTTATCCAGCAAGATCTGGTGATTTGGGGCCGTGTGATTTTTTTCCTGTGAGGTGGAGTCGTGACGGTCTGCGGGCTAATATATAATCTAATTGCACTGGAGGATTTGAAAAATCAACATTAGAAATCTTATTCGTGAGATACGCCGAACGAAATGTCTTGAAAATTGGACTACCGATTGAATTTGCTATAGTCAAGATGACTTCTGAGCGATATTATTGTAATTATATGGTTTATTATGGATAAAATGAAAACAAATTGGCCGTGCAGCAACAGCAGCAATTTTTTGTTTGTTTTATTTCATTTTAAAATCCCAAAGCACTAATTGGATCACCCATTATAATATAGAAAATCTTTCTTTTCTTGTCACTCCTCTCCACATTTTCTCCACTTTTCACATCGGACACAACACGACATTTATGATACGCTACCCCCGATTCGACACAATCATTCAACAAATAATAATATAAACATAACTATTCTTCATAAGAAACAATATCTTCACACATGTACACATTTAGATAAACAATCTCCATCAAAATAACCGCTGACCGACTAATTACACATAAAAATATCAGTTTTCATTGATTTAATATTAGGTCTTAGTTGCAATAGTACCGCAAACTCTTTTAGAATCTTATAAAAATAGTAGAGTTCATCTTTATAGGCTTAGTGAAGTATCACTGAACTGACAAGCTGTGATTGCGTCACTTTTTGTTACCTAAAAGTTTGTTAAATGTCATTTTGGCAATTGCTTGACATATCTGATTTCGATGTCATTCTAAAGTTTTGAGGTTGTGTTTTGTTAAGTTTAATCCATAAAACAATGACATAGGAGTTTTGTTATACTTTTACGCTCCACAAAACAACGAATCATTTCAAAAAAAATGACATGGAACGAAATTTTGGGTAACAACAAGATTACTAAACGTCAAAGATACTTCACTAGTCTATAGGAGATTTTTAGTTTTCGTCTTATATAATTTGGTGGGAAAGTTGACAACATAAAAAAGTTCGAAATTAGAGTCACAGGTTATTATTAAGGTAAATTTCATAGAAAATCTCTATCTGAGATATCATATGACAAAATTAATAAATTACTCAGAATATTGACATTTACATTTGGTTTCGCCCCTAATGAGGCTGTCTAATTTCAACTCTAGCAATGCAGACGCCAAAAACTATGAAATGAACCATACTTCAAAAAGAAACATATTTCAAATGTGACGCAATGATTTTCAACCAATCAATAATCTAGAAAATGTCAACTATCCCATTTTATCGATATTTTAAGTCAGTGGATCAAATTAAAATTCCATATTTTTTTTATTATCTACCAGTTTCAACTATATAAATCATTTTTGGAGGTTTTATTGGCTGACTTATTCTTACTCAACAATTTTTAAACAGGACCAGATTTACAAGAGTACACTTAATGTCGTTACAAAAGAAGAACTCGGTTATACTTAAAATGTAATAGTCTAGTTTTAAATAAAAAGTCCAATTCTTACAAAAATAGGTGTATTTTAGCTTTAACTTTTAATAAAATTCAGACAAAAGGCGTTATTTTTAATGATTTGTTAATAAAAAAGCTAAAAATGTTGTTCTTAGGATTTACAATTTTTAATTGGAATTTTTGATTTAGAAGTATCTTTTCAATCCCAAATCGTATATAATTGTCCTTGCATTCTATTAAACGCTAAAAACCTTCAAAATTAGCAAAAATATGTTTGAAAATAGTAAACATAAGTTCGCGAAAAAGTGAGGTTAAACGAATTGATGATTGACTTGTGCAGTATATTCAACATTCAAGTGCTGTTAATATCAATGTTACCAACACTGCCAGTATAACTTTTGCAGCATTAGATTATTTTATGAATTCTAAGAATATTTGCTTTAGAAAAAAAATTACGACGAAAGCTTCTTAAAAGTATTTTTGCTCTGAAGCAAGTACCTATTTGCAAAAAAATATTTTTAGCAAGTTTTATATCTTCAGAAACTTGAAATCTCACCACTTTGTTTATGCTTTCGTTATAGAATATTTAAGAATATGTTCAATATAGCAAATGGTATATTGACAGTTTTGGCAACATTTGAATTGACAGTTTTTGAACGTCGAACACAATGCACAAGTCAATCATCGCTTCGTTTAACCTCACTTTTTCGCGAGCTTATGTTTACTATTTTCACGCATATTTTTCATAAAATTGGAGGATGTTAATGTTTAATAGAATGCCAGGATGATTATATACTATTTGGAATTAAAAAAATACTTCCAAATAGAAGATTCCAACTAAGAGTCCTGAGAAAAACATTTTACCCTTTGTTATTAAAAAATCATAAAAAAATACGAAAATATCAGTAGGTAATTCAAAATTGAGGAATATTAATTTGGTCCACCGTGTAGATAATCATCGTAGGTTATGGAAAATATAGAGAAATAAAACACATTTTATGGTGTATCCGGAAAAAGTAATATAACCTAATTCATTTTCGTTAGATACCTCAAGCAAGTCCTAGCATTCATAGCCGCTTGAGTATAGCCACAACAACTCCCAGTATTGGTGGTGGGGGTGGTGGTACTAGTACTACCCCGACAACTCCACCACAGCCAACACAACAACTTCAGCAACGTAGCAGCAACAGCAGTAGTAGTAGTACGAGTAATTCTTACCAGAACAACCATCAGATTGTATCTATTACGGATAATCCTTGTTTCGATCAAAATGCAACAACATCATCAACAAAAACATCAACCACAACGAATAACATTTTATTATTGGAAGAAGACGAAGAAGAATGCAATAGCAGAGGACAAAGACAAGGTTCCACAACAATACTAGTGCCAAATGAGGTCATTACGCCATTAACGGAGAGGGAGGATACTTCAAAAACGGGCAAGAAATCATTTTATCTACTATTAGATCAGGCGAACCAAAAATTTTCGAATAGTGGGCTAATGGAAATGAGAACATTTGTCTGCATGTTTTTTTTTATATGGATGTTCGCGCCATTTAAATAGTAATAGAGGACTATTGGGGGTTGGTTCCATTGAAAAAAATCGACATATCCCTCCCCTCAAAAACTTTTCCCAAAGGAGGTCGGAGAGGGCAATTATTTAGAAAACCCAAAAATTTGAGACGACAAAATTAAAGAACAGACCATATCCGACAAGATTTAAATTGGATATTTTTCAAAAAAATCCTACGTTTCCGAGTTAAAGCAGTCGTAAAGTCTGAAATATGTGTATTTCCGCAATGTTTTGAAATCTCTGAATAAGTATAAGCAGCGTATTCTCTTCTCTGGTAAACGTTGATTGATTTTGATGACTAATGTTAAAATCAAAAGTATGAAATAAATATTTAAAAAATAAAATTGGACCGACCGTTTAAAACACTGAAAAATACAAAATAATATTATTTGTATTGGTACCAACTAATAAAGTCGGTCCAATTTTTTGTAAAAATCATATGAACACAAGTGATTCTAGCAAAGAGACATGTTCTACGTTTAAATAGCCTACTTCGAATGTTTGCTGTTTTTTTCCGATCGCTCGATAATGTAATATTAATAATATACAAGGTGTTTCATAATATATGCGCAGGACTTGGAGATGTGATAGCTCATCCAAAAACATGAAAAAAAGTTTATATCTAAAATGCACCATTTTCGAGATACTGAAAAAAATATTTTTTTTGTGAATATGTGCGGAACCGTTTATCGTACAGAAAACGTCTTTTGTAAGCATTTTCCACTCATAATAAGCTAAGTTTAGAGCCAAAAAAAAGTTTTTTGTTAAGTCACATAGTTGGTGCAGATTTTGAAGGAGTGTTGGTTGTTTTTGTCCCCAATTTCTACGCCAATGGAAATAGTACGGTTTTGAGGCACCCGTTTGAACCGCCAATGTTTTCTACACAAAAAAGTACAATTGGTCGTAAGCTCTGAAGTCGACCGTTTTCTAGAAAAATCAACTTTTATGTTGAAAAAACACGGCAAATTCTTTGAAATACAATTTTTTAATTACTAATTCAACAAAATTTATGTAAACGTTAGAAGAAGTAGCAAAAGCTAAAATTGACCGTGTTTTTTCAACATAAAAGTTGATTTTTATCGAAAACGGTCGACTTTAGAGCTCACGACCAACAGTACCTTTTTGTGTAGAAAACATTGGCGATTCAAACGGGTGCCTCAAAACCGTACTTTTTCCATTGGCGTAGAAATTAGGCAGAAAAACAACCACTACTCCTTCAAAATCTTCACCAATTATGACTTAACAAAAATTGTTTTCTAACTCAAAACTTAGCTTATTATGAGTGGAAAATGCTTACAAAAGAAGTTTTCTGTACGATAAATGGTTCTGAAGACATTCACAAAAAACGAATATTTTTTTCCAATTTCAACACCCTGTATCTCGAAAATGGTGCATTTTAGAGGGCAAGTTAATATAAACTTTTCTTCATATTTTTGGACGAGCTATCACATTCTCATGTCGCGCATCCTCTTGCGCATATATTATGAAACACCCTCTATTGTTCATACAATGTTATTTGCAACTTTTATTGTATAAATCTGAAACTAAATTGCAACTTGTTTTTCTCTGTTGTTTCTTGCAGGTAGAGTAGAATCAAAATGCCAAATAATGAACTGTGATGCTTCAGCGGCCGTATCTTCTAAGATAAATAATATTAATAATAATAATAATAGTAGTAATAGCAAAAGAATAGTAACAATGCAACGGCACAAATTGTCCAAAGATGATTCCGAAAGTCAAGATGACGATCACAACTTTTCAGATTTGTTAAATCTGTCTGTCTGTGTGCCCAGCAATGTGGTGCATCATCTCGAAAACAATCCCATTCAATCTAGTCCCCATCTGCAGGTAAGATGCTTGTATTATTTTTTTTATTTTATAACAGCGAGGTAGGATAAATAGGGAAAGCGTGGACTCTACTACAACTTCGGGACAAAAAAAGATTATCAAGTAAATCGGCTAAATGAAATTCAGCTATACTATTTTCAAGTTTCTAAAATGGCCGCTAGGTGGCATAATTAAAATTCTCATCAACATATTGTTTTAATACTGGAAATGGAAAAATAATGAAATTCTGCGTAATTTTAGTTTATAAACTTTTTCCGTATTTTTGATTATAAGGTTGGGAGAGCTGAATGAACAGTACTTTCTTAAACCGCTCTAATCGTCTGAAAAATAATTCGATGCTTATTTAAAAAATTGGTAAAAGCATTTACCTATAACTTCCCTCGACAAACCACCCCGCTTCGAGAATGTATCTTTATCGACCTGAATAACTTACATCTTTACTCTTTACTCCTACTCCTCTATCTTCTAAGCCACTGGCAAAATTTGCTTTTTTTTTGGTTAAATTCAGCGTATACAAGAATTAGCGTAACTTGGTTATATTTTCAGGGAAAAAAGTTTTAAGTAAAAGTTTTATGAAACAATTCAACTTCAATCAGTCCAGAATATACCGGGCGCAGCGTTGATGCAGAATAATTCAAAGATATATATATATATATACACACATATATTTTTTTTTCTAATAGTACACCCTGTATATTTTTTCACTCTCTTGTACTCAATTAAATTATAAATATAACTTGTTAACTTTCTCAGTTCAAAAGCTACGGTCGGTTAAATGTAAAATTGAATAATATTTAATATACGCAACAAAAATTAGGTTCATTTTCTTTCATTAGTTATTTTAAAATGTAATGAGTAAAAATTGGAATGTCTATTAAGAGATTATTATTATAATGTTTTTCGGAGAGAAGTGACACAAAATCAGAGTGGTGGCCAGCAAGATGTCCCGATCTATCACCATTAGATTATTTTCTATATAGGGATTATAAAACTTTATAATATAATTTATAAAATACAGCGCTATGAGATTTTTGAGAGATATACAGCTTATTTATTGATTGAGCTAAAGGGCGTGAAATTTAAAAATATTCAATATCATGCTTTAATTTCTATCCCAAAAAGAATTGTTTCCGCGCATGGTGGGGGCCTATCAAATTCTAACAAAATATCAAAAGCAGCCTCAATGAACTGAAGAAAAAATATTTTTTAATTTAGTTTTTAGCGGAAATGGTACGTCTTACAAAAGTAAGCTTGTAAACCAAATTTGCTCCAAAATAAAAAAGGATTTAAGAAATTATTTTTATTTTATTTTATTTTTCCTTCAAAATTATTCATTACAAACCCCGTACGGACGTCACTGGTAAAAATGAAAAAATCTTTTACGTCAAAAATATTCCTCAAAATTGCACGAAAATATTGTTTTTTTTCTTTAAAATTGAAGAGGTTTAGAACATATGTTGACATAAAATTTTCTTCTTAAAATCAGCCAAGGATTCACACCCTTAAGTATCGGCATTCAATCAATATTTCAAATTCAATAGAGTACATACGAAAAAAAATATACAGGTTGCACTGATCACAAAAACCATGAATTGAAATATAAATAACTTATATTGATTTTTGTACACTCTAAAATACTTTTCTTTTGTTGTTTGCAAACAAAATTAATCACCAATTTTTTTTTATGTTTCGTTAAAAACAAAGGAACTGCAATACAGTGTCACCAACAGCATTGGCTCAGACATAAGCAGTTTGGCAAATCTGGGCTCACCAGACTCCCCACCCCGAGCCACAAGTCCCACATTGGAGATGAAAGAGCTGTTGGATAAGATACAACAGCTGCCACAACAGAAAAGTCCAATTCCCTTGCAGTTACAAAATGCTGTCGTCGATCAACAGAATCATCAAAAATACAGCAGTGGCAGCAGCAACAACAGAAATTACTTTCACAAAGTTCGAGCGAAGACCCTGTACATGCCTCTATGCGATGAGAATGCCACAGCAGCAGATGGCTGTTCGGCAGCGAAGATGAGAAATATACCAAATGGTAAATATTAAATGTACCTTGTTATTCTTTAGCGTATTTCATTACTAAAAGTTTATATAAATATAGGTCCGCAATGTAAGAGATTTTTGGAGATTTGTCTTGCAATTTTTTGCCCCCATTCATTCCCCATCGAGTCTTTTGCGATGCGCCGCTGGTAAATTCTAGAATTCTAAATTCTGTCAACTGTAAGCATTTTCAAAGAAGGGTAACGACACTACCCGATACACCAATGAAGCATTTTTTGATTCTCCGGCATATCGATAACTATAAACGGCTGGTTGACTTTTATTTACTTTCTTTAATTTAATGTACTTGTTTAACATAGATTAATTTTAGCCTTTTCTACATATAAACTTTAATTATACCCAATAAAATATTCGCCCCTGAACGCAAAGAGTTGAAAAGTATTCTAAGAACGCATTAACATATAGATTTGGTCAGGGAACGTCAATATAGTTAATTTAATTAAAAATATCGACTTCCGGAACTTGACCTTTAATTATTGTTAATACTTTTCATAAAATGTTGGAAAATAAGGCAAAATTTAGCGAAAAGGGAATGATTATTTAAAAAAAAACTAAAATAAATAGATGAAAAATATTTATTTAACAAGAAACATAAAATTAATAGTGTCAATTTTTATTTATTTTATTTATTTGTTTATTCTTCGACATCAACTTTAATTCGAAATTGTTTAGTACAAAATTAAAAAGAAACAAATCATCAACTGTTCATGTCTATATAGATATTATGATATATATAATAAATTAAAACTGAAAAAATATGCTAAATAATAAAATTATAAACCCTTTTCCACACCACCCTTGAGGTCGAGTAACATAGGCGTGTGTTTTTTAAAAAATTTGGTATCCCTTTGTATATTATATATAATAATAAAGACCTATACCACGATGCAATGAGCAAAAAATAGACATAAAAGATCTAATTAATCAAATCTTAATATTATAGAATATAGTTTTTATTATAATTTTATGATATACTGGTTAAATAAATAAATAAAATCGGAGAAATAATGATTCATAACGATCAAATTTGATCAATTTAATCGTAAATAAGTACTTTCAATACGTCCTGTAAAAAAATAATCAAGTAATTAAGTGAAAGTGAATGAATACATTATTGGATGCTGCAAGAGATACCTATATGATTAATTATTGTTTTAAATTAATATATATATATATATATATATATATATATATATATATATATATATATATATATATATATATATATATATATATATATATATGTAAATATTAAAAATATAAAAATCACCCTCAAAAATCTATGAAAACTACCAAACATGCAAAACTTTATTAAACATAACCTCAAACTTAATTTACTACCTGAAAGAGAGAAAGGCCTGATTTTCAATAAAATTTCTCAAAAACAAAACAAATATGCTCTAACCCTCGTTTAGTTAATGGAAACTTTTCCATAACATGATCCAAGTCCTACAAGAAATGACAATGATGATGGGTATTGCTGATGATCAATGAAAAACTTACAAAATTTTGCAACATTTATATAAATGAAATCACTAATAAAAAAGTATCTCAGGTACTTACCTTTTAAGCTGTAGCGTTTTCTTTGCTACTAGTTTATTTACTTTTAAAAACACTCACTAAATCAAGTCACTTCACAATCACACACTTATGTACGTACGTAAAATTTCGCAAAAATCTGTCAAAAAAATAGAAAATAGCGTGGCTGCACGTTCCCAAATAATCATGTCCCTAACTTGAAGAACTTACACAACAAACTAGTCTTACCTTTCGTAGCTTGAAGGGAAGGAGTATCTATAGAAAGTCACGAAGCCCTCTGATAAGTTCTTGAAGATGCAAACCTGAAAAGAAGAACCTGTGGGAGGAGGTCAAAATGATGCGGTCGCGAGTAAAGTTCCCTATCAGTCCCTAACTCAAAAGCCCTAGAACGACTTACAAACTAACCCTACCTATTTGGTTGAATCTTCTAGCTGCTTGAAGTATGTGAGTTTCTATAGAACTCATGATGAGCTGAAATAAAAATAATGGAAAAAAATAACCTTCACTTGTGGATATCCATAAAAGTGTAGCTTATTTTTTTAAAGAAAAAGAGAAAAATTGAACTGGAAAAATCTATGGGAACAAAACTGGCACAGCCACGAGAAAACTTGATAAATCCCAAACTAAAAAAGACCCCTACCTTAAATTCTAATCTTACCTTGGGGGGCAATTGTGCTCGCTGTTTAACTGAAACAATTGATTCAGAAGATTAATTATCAAGTTTGAGTAAAAACTAAAAAAACTGTTAATTCAATTTGTGCAATTCTAGGTAAATAGAAGACTTTTGACACCAATTTCAAAAATACCAGCACCAGTAGAATTATTTCTATTTGTGAATAAAAAAAGGGAAACATGGTGTTCTTAGGACTTATGATTTTTAGCTGGAATTTTCGATTTGGAGTATATTTTCAATCCTAAATAGTATATAGTATCATCCTTGCATTCTATTAAACACTAACATCTTTCAGAATTAGCAAAAGTTTGCGTAAAAATAGTAAATATAAGTTCGCGAAAAAGTAAGGTTAAACGAATTGATGATGATGACTTGTGCAATATATTGAACATCCAAGTGATGTTAATATCAATGTTGCCAACGCTGCCAGTATATCTTTCGCATCATTAGATTATATTATGAATTTCATTTCCGAGAATCTTTGCTTTAGAAAAAAATAACGAGAATATCTTCTAGTAGAGCAATCACTCAACTCATATTCTCGAAAGCCTGAAGACAAAGTTCGTCACCTTCGTCATGAAAAGTTGCCATATCTTATTTTGGCTCTAAAGCAAATCTTTGTAAAAAATATTTTTCTTTGTAAATTTTAAACATGAAACTGTACCTTTAGACACTTAAAGTTTATGCTTTCGTTATTGAGTATTTGAAATTTTTTTTCAATATCGCAAACCTTGTATCGGCAATCTTGGCAACATTGGTATTGACAGTTTTTAAACGTCAAGTCCAATTTGTTTAACCCTACTTTTTCGCGAACGTATATTTACTATCTTTACCGACTATTTTTTGCTAATTTTGAAGGATGTTAGTGTTCAATAGAATGCAAGGATGCTTATATACTATTTGGGATTGAAAAGATACGTCTAAATCGAAAATTCCAGCTGAAAGTCGTAAGTCCTTAAAACAACATTTTTCCCATTTTTTATTAAGAAATCATTAAAAATAGTGGCTTCCGCCTCAATTTTATTAAAAGTTATACTGAAATACATCTATTTTTGCAAACATTTCATTTTTTAGAACTAGACTATTACCATATTTTTTGCATTTTGTTAGATTAGATATGAAAAAAAATCACAGCAGGTACCTGTATAGGATTTCCGTAACCTAGTAACCTGACGCGGTTTTGTTTACTTATATAACAACACTGTTCTGAATAAATTTTAAATGCCGCGTTTTTCATAAATAAAATCAAACCCCTATTTACAGATCATTATAAAGAACACCCTGTATCAACCCTATCGAAATGCATTTTATGATAAACAGATCAGCAAATACCCTTTACTTATTTAAAAAAAATACATATGAAAAAAACTAAAATATCTATCAACGATATTTATTGGTTATCTAATTTAAAAAATGATGTATGTATAGGAGGACTTTTATTAGCATGGACATTCTTTTGAAAAACATGATAAAAAAATAAAAAAGTTAAAATATATTCAGATTAATGTTTTATCTAAACTTAAACCAATTACCTAAACGAAAACTTATTCAATTAAAATATGATTGAAATTCGATTCGAATATTAAAAAAAATGAGAATCATTTCGTTGATCCACGATAAAATACTGAGGAAAATGCAGGAGAGAAATAAATGACTGGCTGTACTTACATTTCGATTGCCCTTATTGAAGCACGATTGCTCTATCCTGCCATCCAATGGGCAACGAATCCAGATAAGGAACACACTATACTTAATATAACACTACGGACCCGTCAACTCCCGAAATTATGAGGATCTGGAATGAAAGCGTCCAGCATCGTCCTACCGTTTCGACGTCCGATAGCTAACTGAAAAAGAAAAGAAATACCTTTGTTCAAAAATATATGTCGAAGCAATCACAACATCCGTCTTAGGTTTTTGCATACCAGATGTTGAAAATTCCTCAAATTATCAAGCAGCCGTAGAGAAATATTTGTTTCTTCAAAAAAAAACAAGGTTGTTTCGATTTTAGACCTATTATACAGGGGAATGAAATTAAGTCAAAAGTTTATCGTTGACAATAGTTTTCAATTTAGATAGTATAGTTGCCTATTGATTTTATTAAATTAAAAATTGATGATTTCAATCCCGATAAATATTCTTGAAAATCAAAGAAAAATGTTTTTTTTTGTTTCAGTATTTAGCCGAAGTTGGTTATCCAGATCGGCACCATGTACACCGAGCTCAAACTTTGTACCAAATTTCACCATCCTAAACATGAATCACCACCATCAAATGAAAGGCAGCAACAGTAAAAACAAAATTAAAATCTCCGATGGCAGTCCATTGCTCAAAGAACATGCTGAAGAATCCGAAGATGAACATCATAATAAAGATTGAAGAACACATTTTTATATGACTCAATTGATTGTATTACCTACTTACTTGTTGATTAGTTTTCTGTTTTAGTTTGCGCTTATGTGTGCCCTGATAAAGAAGAGACACTGTGATATATTTTACTATAGTGAAGATTCAGTAGTTTGTTTTCAACGGTAAGTTATACCTAGACCTTCATCATTTTTAAGAGACGCTAAAAATAAAACTTATACCGCTGGGTATTCCACTATTTAAATAGGCTCACAAACTTCTACGCTTTTGAGCAGACTTAATTTTTGGTAAAACTCTATAAGCTAAAGCTTTTTTCCAGTCTTAAATCACAGCCTCCTATCCAACAGTTTTTGCAGATAATGATGAAGATCTATATTTCATTCGAAATACATTGCTTAAAGTGTACCTATCTGACGCATAAACAGTGTACTTTTCTATTTATCACACTCAGGGTACTATTTATATTAAATTATATAACTACAAATTCAAAATTTACTTACAGAATGATTTCGCCATAATGAAATTTTAGATTAGGGATTTATACAAGCCACAAATTAAACGTTAAATGTACCGACGGATAATCCGCACAACTAATTAGATTTTTAAATTAAATACGAAGTAACGCTATCAAATACATCTAAATCATATACTGATAAACTACTAGATGCCGGTTTTAAAATTTGAATGTGGTAATTATGTCAATTGTCATAAGTGACATAGAAGGCTTGTTCAAACGAACAAGTGAGCAGCGTTCAGTACGTGAAAGAAGCACTTGAAAGTATATTTTGTTGTTCCATATTGGCATTGTAGAGAGATTTTTATAAGCAAAGTTAAAATATCGGTTAATTAGGAGTAAAGAATAATTATTGATAAGAATGGAAATTGTAGTGGAGTTGTAGAATAGTTTGTAAGCGCTGACAAGTACTTCTTTCTCTACGCTAAGTTTTTTGAAAGTTCCTGTTGAGGATGGGTATTATTGTCTTGCTTCGTGCAAAATAGGATGTTTTCTCAGAAAAAAAGATGCTAAAAGAATGTTATTACCTTATATTCAAAATACGATTATACGTAGCAAAAACTATGTGTTTTTATTTGATGAATTTGTTATTTTTATTCTAGCAGGGCATCAAACTTGTTTGAGGAGATATACCTACATATTAAAAAAAAACGAACACACTCACACAGATAAACTTAGATAGGTTTATTACTGACAATAACAAAAAAACGAATTAGTTCCGAATGCAAAAAATGTGTTAGCTATACTTGTGCAAGTTTTAATGTAGATTTATTTATTTTATGTTTAGTTTGAATTTCGAATATGCGTTGTAATTCTAAAACTGTTCCATATCCTTCTGTTAAAAGGAGGAAGAATAAATTATTCTAAAATATGTCTTATATATTTATTGTTGATTATACTTGCTACTGGTCATAACATTGGCAATGGCCTATAATATGTATAAATTTTTAATATTAAATAGTTCATTCTTTTAAATGAATCTCGGTCATTAGATTTGTTTGTCGATAAAAGATCTCTCAGTCTTGATTGAAAATATTTTAAATGAAACGAAGAAAATGACTATTTTTATAATGAAAAAATAAATTTTGTGTGTTTTAGCGCCTCTCATTTTGTTTATCTTATACATATAACTATGAAGTGATTTTAGTTTTTGACTAGTATAAAAAATAAATTGTTGTAAATGTTAGTGGTACTTATTTTGTGGAAAGTGTACGAGTGAATGATTCCTTGATTTTCTCATCATATACAGGGTGCATTTGAAATACTTGTGAATATTATATTAAATTGATGGTCTTCATACTTCCCGAATAAATATCTGTCAAAATTCATAGAACATCAAGTGGTGATCAATTATCCAAATCCTTGATTATGAATCACAGTAAGCAGGATTCAAAGTATTTCAACTTAACACTGTATATTAGAAGATTTCAATGATAACGGCGTTAAATTAAATGGTATTTTGGAGTTTGTTACGTAATGTCATTCACTATTCCATATATTCCTGATACGTAGAAATGCTCATGTAGATATTTTTTTTTAGTATTACCTGATCTATTTCGATTTTATGAAATATATATTTTTTTTGGAAGCCTGTAAATAAAACAAGCTGCACAATTAATGCAAAGTAAATCAAAATAAAGCAACTGTAACCTTTTTCCACTACTAAATCAAGAAAAAATATTTTAGTAATTATGCTTATCAGTTAAAATGTTCGAAGAAAAAATGGTTTTGAATATTTATTATTATTAGTATTTTTTGTATTCATCTGTATCTGTTATTACATGATATAAATAATGAATAAAAATGAAATATAACTGATTTTTCTCCCTCCTCCTATTTAACAGAAATTAATAAAAAGTTCGTTTCAACTGTAAATACAGAAATGATTTCCAACTGTTTTTCAAAGCACCCTCAAGGCGCATGTCAGAACATTAGATTCTGTCCGCATTATTCAAAACTTAAGATAAGCAAAACCATAAGTAATAAAAGTAATACAAAACAAACATAATTAAATTTATTCACAATTTGTTACAAATAACTATTAAATATATAATATATTTTTATTTTCAATTGTTACAATTTACAAAGACAAAAACATTTTGATTTTTTTTCTCTTTCAACAAATACAATAATAAAATTATAATTAAAAAACTTTACACAATTCTTAAAAAGTTTATATTATCTTATTACAAAAAAATGTTCCTTTTAATTCAATTTTGATATTTTTATTCACTAGAAACACATTCAATAAAAATAGCATTCTTTGCAATAAATAAAAATAATAATATTATACAACAAAATATATTTTTAATTTTTAAGCATTATCCTAAATAGCAAAGCGTCTTGATATTTGGCGCTCTTACATTTTCAATTCTATTCAAAAACACACTTAAATCCAGCAATATTGCATAACTGGTTGAGTAGTTTTTTTATAAAAAAATAACAAAAAACAAAATTCTGCCCCCCAATTTTCTATCTATCCATAATTTTCCGAAATTCATTAGGAAGTATCGGTCGAAAAATTAATATAAAATTAGAATAAAAGTATTCCTCGCGTTCACTAACACTCAAACTGTCAAAATTAGCAGTTAATTATTATTTTTGTATTAAATTAACCATCTAAACACATACATATCACGCACAATGAGAATAAATAAAATATTTATATATATTTATATATATATATATTAAAATAAAAATAATATTTTGAGTCTTGTGTTAAAGGCAGTAAAACCTAGCTAAATAACCTAGGAATTAAATACAAATGAAAGAAAAAAAAATAGTTTCGATTTTTTTATATTTTATTACAGCGCCTCGTCTCCACTGTGATAACCATTTCGGTTCAACGGTTGTCTTTCGGGTGATGGAGAAGGCCTGTTTCGCTTGAAAAAGCCACACTGAAAAAAGAAAAACATGTTTGGATTTTGTTGTTAATTTTTCCTTTGACTTTTATAATCATAGAGCCGAGAGAAAATATTCTATCATAGAGCAAGCGTTTTGTACATAAAACAATAAATTTCGTGCATAGATTAAACACTTCTATGACATAGAGCATAGAGTAACAGATAATGACAATGACTAAAATCTTCAAGCTATCTGCTGGGAGAAATTGTCCCTTTACTACCCCATTACAGATTTCAGAATAGTGTTCTCCTCGTTCTCTGTTTCTGATAATTCCAATAATTCTTATTTATTGATTTTGCACATACCTTACTAAGCAGCCATATCAGAAGTAACAACATAACAATACCAGCTACCGCCGAAACAACATAAATCCATAGTGGTGCTACTTCGGGCACGAGTTCGGCCTCTTTGGCCGGTATATCGGTGAATATTTCATGTTTTCTTAATACCTGTTCAGATACATCCCCGATGTAGGGTAATTTACTGATCTTGCCAATCATCATTGAGGACACTTTGATGGCCTGATCTGAAGTCAACTGGATGAATAGGAAAAAATCATTTAGTTAGCAATTGAGGAAGTTGATGATATTTCAAGAGTTTAGAATTATATTTTGTACAAGTATTGTCTACACAATCTAAAACCGTGCGGAAGAGTGATAAACAGTTTGACTTGGTTTTGACCTTAAAACATTTCCAAAATTATCGAAGTCATTGACTTTGTAACATCCTTCCATGCTTCAGATCGTAGAATGTAGACCAAATCCGACATAAATGAATTGTTTACAACAACAAAAGTATGTTTTTCTAAAGCTATTCTTACACCTTGTGTCTATTTAAAATAATACTTACATCTTTCACGGCTCTAACATTCAATCTCGACCTTAATGCTACTGCAACTTCACGCTCCTTCTCCAGCACACCCACAACACATCTAATATAGATGCAATTGGTCGAATTGCACTTGATCAATGCCTGCATCTCTGCATATGGATCACGACGAGGCACTTCTCGCTTCCCTCTGGCCCTATATCTGGTGGAGGCTGGTTCATTTGTGGCAGCAGGGACATTATCAGCACCACCTCCAACATCGACTCGATTGTGCACGATGACGGGGGGTAATCGTCCACCTCCACTGAAGCTGCCTTCCGTCTTCCACTCACGTCTGTAGCTACCTTCACCACCACCACTCTGGCCACTAGACGATTGGGCTGCATTGATGGAACCAGCTGAGGCAGCAGAGCCTTGGCCTAAATCAAAGGTGTGCACGCTGAAACCACCGTCACCACCAGAGGCTGCAGCTTCTCCAAGGTTGTTAGTGTTGTGAATACCCTGCGATGCAGCTACAGCTCCTAGATCGATTGGTATGGTGGTGCTACTTTCCAACGTGTAGGTCTTGTTGTATATCATAGTGCTGCCACTTCCTACTTGACCACCGACACGTGGTGGCAGGTCATGGTAGATGCCGCGATCATCAAAGTAGCCTGTCTGGACACGTCCACGGCTATCGTAACGCACTCCTGATGTTGCTGCTGCTGATGATGATGATGACGAAGAACCACTTTGTCGCTGAGCTTCAGCTGCTGCAGCAGCTTGTGCCCTGGCTCGCACTTCCAGCTCGTAACGTCGTCTCTGCTCTTCGTAGTAGCGATGCTGCCTTTCCTCCTCTGCAATTCTGGATGCATCTTGTCTACTGCTTTGTTGTCGATTTCCATAGCTGCTGCCTGTTGCATAATGTTGTCCAGATGTACTTGATGCTGCTGCTTGTTGTTGTCTTCGTTTCTCTTCCGCTATTCGCATTTCTTTTAGGCGTTGCAAGCGCAGCTCTTCTGCCCGAATGCGTTCCTCTTCCTGTCGTCTTACCTCTGCTTCATATTGTTGTCGTTGTTTTGCTGCTGCTTCTAGCTCTTGACGTCTTCGTTCCTGTTCCAATCTAGCACGTTCCAGTTTGTCTCTACGTTCTTCCTCTTGTCGTCTCACATCTAGCTGTTGCCGTCTCTTATCTTCCTCCATCCGTCTTTCTTCATCCAATCGCCTCCTTTCCGCATCCTGGCGAGCTCTTATCTCTTCTTGTCGCTTTCGCTCTGCCAGCTGCCATCGTTTCTCTTCTTCCTGTCTCTTTAATTCCTCCTGTCTCTTCAAATCCTCCTGCCTTTTCAACTCCTCCTGTCTTCTTAACTCTTCCTGTCTTCTCAACTCTTCCTGCTTTTTGAACGCTTCTTGCCTCCTCCACAATTCTTCCTGTGACACACTTCCAGACGTACTAAATCCCGATCTACTGCCACTAAACTCACTTCTTTCACCAGATGAAGAACTAAACTCCGATCCAGCTGCACCACTTCCAGTTCCACCAGTCTGATGGATGTTTACACCTTGCTGATTCTGCCGATCATTTGTATGGAATGTTCTGAGAATCTTGCCAGTGGAATCACGCACCGTCGTTACATTATCCCATTTGACTATGCGTTCTCCATTTGCGTTATAAGTTGTCGTTGATTTAGCTTCGGTATAAACATACTCTCCATTAGCATTGATATCACCATAGTTTAGGCCACCATCTGCCCTTCCACTATGGCTAAAACTTTGACCAGCAGCACTACCATCTGTATTATCATTGGAATAAAAAGTCCTCAATATCTTTCCATTGGCATCTTTGACTGTTGTAACATTCTCCCATCTTGTGATAGGTACACCATTCTGCCAAGTTGTGGTGTATCTTGCTTCAGTGTACTCGTATTCACCGTTAGCATTGATCTTGCCAAAGGTATTGACAGAGCTGGCACTGCTAGCATTGTGTCTTGCTTCGAAAACTTGCGACGAATCACCAGTTTGTACAGATACATTTTTATTGATGTTGACAACACCGACACCACTTGAAATTCCACGACCTATCTCAGTGGTCTTGCCACCACCTGATGCTAGACGCTCAGCATTTGCTGATGTCTCCACCAGACTGGTATCAATTTTGAGTCGGTCCCAAATGGTTGCAAGATGGTAGTCCAACTGTAACAAAAGATACAATGATAAATGCAACAAAGGGTATTAAGCTTATTATATAGGCCTACATTGTAGTGTTTGTAGTTTGCTTGTGGAACAAAGTCGCACTTGAGATTGCCTTGGGTGTGAGGCTGCTCAAGTAGATAGAGCAAATCTTCACCACCGAGCGTTGTCATTGGCCATAGAAGGAAAATTTCAGCTTCTTGTACTGTTGCAGGACCACGATTTGTGAGATAGTAGACATGGGTGACCTGTGGTCCAATTTCACCTTCTCTGGTAATATTTGTGGCAGTATAGAGCGACTCGTTGTAGTGAATTGTTGATGGATAAGATTCACTGCAAGAAATAATTCTATGAAGAGGATTCACAGCAACAGAAATAGAACTATTACCCTCTAAGTTCCAAGGAAGCATCTATCCAAATTCCAATGGATATATGCTTATGATTGTCACGTCGAGTCTCTTCTGGTTCGGGATTGGTACTGTTCACGAAGACATCAAATTCATAGCTGGGTGCCATACCTTCAGCTTTATGTGGCTGGAAGAGCATCTTAAAAGCAGCCTGGATGGAATACATAAATTAATTCATATGCATTTCTAGTTTACAATTCAATAGAGGAGAGGCACTTACTATTTTTCCACTTGGTAATGGATTACCGATGTCACAAATCACTGTTCGATTCTCTGATGGACTGCAGAGTATCACAGGCATGTTGGGTTTACTTTCGGTTTTCTTGTAGAAGATTCGTTCGGGATATTTGATTTCGAATGTGGTTTCAAAAGCATCCTCACCCATATTGGAGACAATTACATCGAATTCCAAATCTTTGTCGGATCCGAGTAGGTATTTTTCCACACTCCTAGGTAAGCAATCAACATTTAAATTTGTTCAGGTAACCAAATTTATGTCATATACTCACGAAGTGACATCAACCAGAAGATTTGGGATGCAAACATTGTCAGGTCCACAGTTCTTTTGGATGCTGATCGAATCCTTTTTCGATGGAGGATTATTCAAGTCCAGAACAGGCTTTAGCTGTGACTTGGGGTCGCGCAGCTGGCCGAAACTGTCTTGCTCATACTCCATCATAAAGTATTGCACTTCAGCCTCCAGTGGTGTCAGTTTATCGCGAATATCGTTCTAAACCGAAGAAGCAACATCATTGTTTATGGGCAAACTTTTTGCTATCAGTAAATATAACTTACCTTAACGTAGACTTGTTGGGTTTTGCAAAAGTCTCGGTTATCCTTTTTGAGCCATAATGTTTCGTTGAAGGTACTACTGCCTCTTTCCAGGAAGCCCATTCTGGGTGTGTTCGGTTTCTTCGAATCCAATATGTATTGCACCAACAAATCTAAATGAAAAATTCCAATCTCAAACCTAAATCACAGTAGTTACATCTCCCACACTAAACTTACTCAACTGATCTGGAATGCCCTTGCCACTGTATCGAATACAAAAATCAATAGCTGTACAAGTACCCTCCTGACCGTTAGGTAGTTTGCAATTCTTCTCTTTGATGTCGATTTGTTTTTTTGCCGTTTGGAATCGCACAAAACCATCCACTCGAACAACTGGACGTGATCGAAAGAAAAATGCTGAATCGGAAAGATAAGATCCCACTGCCATATCGGGGTATTCGTTGCCATCCAAATCCATGCCACCAGTTACTGAGAAACCAAATGTCAACGGGCGTAAGCCACGCTTCGATCGAATATCTCTGGCATATATTACTTGACCGTACTTTTTGTGCACGCCTTCAGCTGAACCGTAGTAAATGTATACAGCTCCACGACCGTCGGCGCCATCGTATGGTGCTCCCACTGCAAAATCTGAAACAGTTTAAGCTTCGATTAAGGAAACCTGCAATTAAGCCAGTTTATTTTACCATCATATCCGTCTTGATTGATATCGCCCAGTGAAGAGACTGAATGCCCAAAGCGACCCTTGGAACTGAATCCATCAATATGATGGGAGACATTGTAGCTTTCCAACTGCAAGATAAACAATCATAAGAATCTTTAAACGAGATCCTGCAAGGCAAACGTCACTCACAAAGTTGCTGCTCTGATAGAGGACATAAACGCGACCGACATCGTACTTGTCTTCGGTATTGGGTTCAGTATGCATTGGAGCACCGACAATCAGGTCCAGTTTCTTGTCACCATTCACATCGGCAGCTGTTATGGAATAGCCAAAGTACGAACCAATTTGGTTGCTGACTGTGATGTTTTTGTAGTTTTTCAAATCCCACGTAAACAACAACACCTTGCCTTTGAGTTTATTTCCACGCGGCATACCAACAGCGATACCCTCAAACTCTTCCAACTCCTTGAAATGGCCCACAACTGATGAGTAGCCAATGTAGGAGTCATCATCTTTCTGTTCACCTTCTCTGGTTGAAAAGACAGCCGGACGTGTTTCTAGGCTTTGTTGGTGGACGGAACCTGTAAGTTTGTCTTGGTTAAATTGACGCTATTGTATGTTAGTTTACCAGACACTCCATCTACAATGGTTGATGATGAATGATGTGTCATATTGGTATAGGAGTGATGAATAGCGATCGTTGATAGAAGCAATATGACATGAAACTCAAGTTTAAATGATGATTTCGCTATTGCTAAGGGTGATTCATTATGAGGTTTTTTTTTTCAACAAATTTCATGATCCGTGAAACAGAACAACGTCGCGTAATTTTGCGAAGCAAAAAAGAATCAGCTTCCTTCGATGCAAGTTCACATCTGGCTGTAATCAAATCGGCCGTGATAATAATGGAAATTTGCTATCAATGAAATTCAAGGCGGCAATTTTGGAGATATCTGGTTGTAACAGACCGTGCTATTTGCTAGCTTGTAGTTGATCTCTTGTAATGGATCAGTGAATTTGTGGCCTTGAGACTTTTTTTATAGGCTAAGAGTAGTTCAAGTTGATTGAAGTATTCAAACATCAGTCACGTTATTATTTTTCTTTGATTTATGTCAGTATGTTGGAACAAATTATTGGTTTGAGTCTGAGATGCTACCTTAGCCCAAAGTTGTAGGAAATTATTTGAACAAAAATTAAATGATAACGATTTTTTCTGTATAATACATAATTTCTTGAACCTCAAAATGAATCGCCCTATATAAAGTAAAAGCAGACTATACGAAATTAAAAGGTATAAGCGGAACAAGCTGAAAATAAAATATTAAAAATGTGAAATATTTTTCTTCTGATGATTGAATTTTTTTTGTAGGTCATTTTTCCCACGAAACATTTTTATAAAATGATGATTTTTAAATTCAAATTGGAAAAAACTTTGATATATTTTGGATAAGGAAAATAAACAGTTGGTTTGTTTTTTGGAGATTAAAAACAAACTTTAACAGAAAAATTCAAAATTTGATATTGAAATTTTATGGAATTCATACTGAAAAAATATGAGGTCATTATAAAGTAGGGGTATAATTTAAATTCTTATATAATTGAAAAAAAAATAAAGTAAATTTAATTTGATTTAAATTTTATTAACATGAATCTAAAGTCTAAGTCTAATGTAATAAGATTAAATTTATAGATCCCTCACTTTCTAAATAACCTTTTACTAAAAATTTGATCTATAATAAACAAACACCGTTCAGCGCCTTTTTCCCAATAAATTATAGGACTCTACTGAATAAGCTATTATTTTGTTAATTCCCAAATGGTTGGAACTCGGGATATTCCTGTCCTTCCCTGACAATGAAGCAACTGGATTAAAAAAACAATTTAGTAGATTATTATTATTAGCTGTATTAAAAAAATAAGTGTAAATAAATTAGTGACACTTTTAAACTCTCTGGAAAAACGCCACATTTAGTTAGATGAGGGGAAACTATGGTAGAAAAAAATTAATGTCCTGAACCTAAATAAATAATAATGGTAAATAATGAGCGTAAAAATAATTGTAAATAAATAATTATTATTTCTGCCAATGGTTTTAGTCGTGTAAGGTTTGGTTTAGCATTTTTATAGAGTTGTAGTACAATGTATCCAAAACTGTTTGTTTTTTTTTTGTTTGTTTTTTGGATTTTGATTCGGTACCTTTGGCTCCATAACCTTGGCTACCAAAATAACCAGGTGTATAGTTGAAATGGGCGTTAGCATCAACAGAGTACATCTGGCCTGTAACATATTGAATAAAAAAGAATATTTCTGCAAAAATATATGTTTATTTATTTTTTTCGGGAAGATTTGTAAGGGTTATGGTAATACAGGTTTTTTTTTGACAGCACAATACCTAAACTAGTTCATTTCCCTGTACATTTCTTTTTTCATTTATAAGCCTGTAAGAGATATTTATATATTTTTTTTTTAACTAAGATTAGAAGGAATATTTTGGAATTGTTTGATGTATTTCTTACCTTGCCAGTAGTAACTGCCTGGGGCTCCTACGTACAGCCTGTCTCCAACCTGGGAAATGAGAAAAAGATTTTAGAATGTAAGTGAATTTTAATTTCATGGCCAGTTTTCCAAAAGAAAGAGGTTTTCAATGAGAATTCACTTCTTTTTTTGACCGACGAACCAAACATAGGAGTAGAGTAGAGAGTAGAAGTATATACAATTCGACTGTTTGAAGGCGTTACTAATCGACTTCCCAAACGGAGGAGGTATACAATTCGACTGTATATCTGCATTTTTTTTATGGATGTTCGCGCCTTAAAAATATTAAACGTGCTCCGATTTTCATGTTTTTTTTTTATTTGATAGAAGAATATTGCATTGGTCCTATTGAAAAAAAATCGACATTTATTATGTCCTCCCCCTCAAAGGGGGTGGGGGGACATTTTTTTCAAAAATCGAAAGCAACTTAAGACGACAAAACTAAAGAAGAGATAATATTCGGCAACGTATAAATTGGAGATTTTTTAAAAAAATCTACGGTTTCTGAGCTATAGCAGTGGTAAAGTCTGAAATAAATTAAATTTAAATTTAAATTAAATTAAAAAAACGTTTATATGTAACAGCATTAAAATTGGACGGTTTCCGAGTTACAGCAGTGGTAAAGTTTGGAAAATGTGAATTTTGGCGAAGTTTTAATTTTTTTTGTGTATAAGCAACGTATAGATTTTTAGAAAGGTTGCATCTGGGGACATACGGTAAAAAAGGCAATGCAAATTTCGATAAAGAAACTGTACTCCTCAATATTATTTTTTCCGTATTTCTGAAATCGTCTGACTTGGATAAATCTAAGGTGGAATGTTTTTAAATGAACACCCTGTATAGTTATTATGGGCTTAAATATGACATTCATATAAAAAAATATTTTTTACAAAAATTGGACCGACTTTATTAGTTGTTGCACTGAAAAATACAAAATAATATCAATTCTATTGGTGCTGGTTCTTTTAGAGTTGGTGCCTACAACAACAAACTACAATGGTACAACTTCAAAATTACCAGCACCTATATAATTAATATTATTTTGTATTTTTCAGTGCAACAACTAATAAAGTCGGTCCAATTTTTTTTTTTAATATCTACATCATATTTTTGAGTGTAACATTAAGGCCGAAACCCATTTGACGTTCGCAGTCCCAGCGCAGCGCGATCCAAGCCCCTTTATTGGTAGAACATGTCCACAACATGGCCATTCCTTCTCATCTCTTCAACAATTTCCAGAAAGAAAAAAAAATTTTTCTTTCTCATTTTCGGAAGCGTATAACTTTTCAGGGATATGACTGAAGAAGAGTTTTCGTTTACATGAAATACCCCCTTTAATTTTCGACCAAAATTCACCCCCTAAAAACGTTCAAACTTATTTGGAAACACCCCGTATATAACACATTCTGCTTGCATCCTCTTCTTTAACTTGTCGTGCTACTATAAAGTCAAGAAAGAGTTGACTTTTCACTTTGTTTTTCAGTCGTGAGGGGCGCAGACATAAAATGTAAACTGAAAAGGGAGCACGTACGTATCAGAATCAACGGGTTGGTAGTATAGAGCAGAGAGAACATATTTATTGTATGTTCTCTCTGGTATAGAATAGTGGTATAACTGATGCTGCAAGAAGATATTGTTATTTGGTATCGTATCGCGCGATTTTAAAGTACGTACATAAATATTATGATGTGATTGTTGTACACTTTATACAGGGTCGATGGAAATAAAGATGGAACAAAGATAAAAATGTGGCCAAAGGTTCTTCTTATATCGAGCGATCAAAAACAAAAAGAACCCATTCAAAATGTGCCTTGGAACATGAAAATAGTTTATTAACAATAAATCAGGAACTATCTCTCAAATAGATTTCAATGTATTGTCATTAATGGTGTTAGAAGTTCTTACAGTTAAGTCACACTTGTGGAGTCCCTCAAGGTTCAATTTTTGGTCCATTATTATCTAAGGCGTATATTAATGGATTATTACAACTTAATATACCGCGTGTTATTGTATCATTTGGGGATGATACAATTATTATGTGTAGTGGTGACAATTGGGATGAAGTTACAGCCAATGCTAAACATTCTTTAAAAATTATAAGAAAATGGTTTAATTATCACAGAATCGCTTTGAATAGACCAAAATTGAGTGTTTTAAATGTGTCTTTATACGTAGGTAAGCTCCCTATTACAGACGGACTGAGAATACATAAAGATGGTTGTTATAATAATTTAAATTCTATGAAAAATATTTTTGTTATTGTTAAAAAAGTAAGATAGGTTCCTTCTTTTCGTTTTCTATAAAATGAGATTTATTCTTGACGAAAATAATTTAATCAAATTATATCATGCTTTGTTTTGTAGCGTACCTACTATTTTATTGGATTATTTGTTGGGGTTCAACTTATTCAAATGCATTAGTGCCAGAATTCAAAAGCCTACTATCGAAATTTAAATGTTTGATCAGCAAAAAAGCAATATTTTTAGTGACAAACGATTGTTGAAAATAGTAGGAGTACGTTTACTATATAAAACGCGCGAACAAACAAATAAAAAAAGCAGACAGTTGAATTGTATACCTTCTCCGTTTGAGGTTCGTCGGTCAAAAAATCATCAAAATCGGTGGCCGTATACCTACTATGCAAAATGTGTACTATTATCACTACCAAATATATTGAACGTATTTTTTGACCGACTTCAAAAAAGGATCAAAAAAACTTTTGGCACCAACTTCAAAAGTACCAGAAGAAGAAGTCGGTACAATTTTTTGTAAAAAATATTCATTTCGCACTTTTGAGTGTAAATTTAGTCATCAAGATCATTCAACGTTCTCATAAGAAGATAATACGTTACGTATTCAAATCATCGCGGAAATACACATATTTCAGACTTTCCCACTGCTATAATTCAGGAACCGTAATTTTTTTGGCAAAATCTCCAATTTAAATATTGCTACATATAATGTCTTCTTTAATTTTGCCGTCTTATATTTTCAATTTTCTAATTTTCATATAGCGGACACATATATTTCATACCTTAACACTGCTGTAACTCGGAAACCTATAATTTTTTTGAGAGATGTCCAATTTAAACGTTGCCGGATATGGTCTCTTCTTCAATTTTGTCGTCTCAGATTTTCGATTTTCGAGAAAAATTCCCCTTCTCCACACTCTTTGGTTGAAATTTTAGAGGGGAAGGACATGTTGAATGTCGATTTTTTTTAATGGGAGCAATTCTCAATGGTCGATAAAAAAAGAATCACGAAAATTGGAGCACGCTTACAATTTCTATAACGCGTGAACATCCATAAAAAAACGCACAGACCAACAATCGAATTGTATACCTCCTTCGTTTGGTTCGTCGGTCAAAATGGCGCCATACAGCATACGCCCTCACTATAGCATTTGTCCATCCTGTACAAAAAGCTGTCTCTTCCAACAGTGATATTTTTTTTATTCGTCTCAATACCTTTCAACAGAACACATATTAGCATAGCGCTAAATTTGTACGTACATGAGCCACCAACCATTGTTTCTTTGACAATACGCTAAATAGATGACTACTGCCCGTTCACGATCCCATACCACAAGCCGCGCATAGGTTGGTAGATACCTACTATACCTACCTTCCGATCACATGCCGAGTTGCCCTTTTTTGGCTTCAAAGAAGAAGCTGCTGAGGATAATATTTATAAATATGTAGGTACTTTTTTTGTTGTGGTTGTTGGTGCTTTCTTTCAGTTGCCTCCTGATCGTCGAATTGGCGATATCATTTATTATTATGCTACTGTGTTCCGAGGAGGATATGATGTCAGCAGGGCATTCATGGGACCGATAAGGAATGATGATAAACTGTTATAGCTTTTTTCAGGTACCTATCGCATCATTTTTGACTGACTTCTCAATAACGGAAGAGGAATACAATTCGAATGTCTGCTTTTTATTATGTATTCTGTTTTTGATAATTTTTCTTTGATTTGAGAGAGGAGAGTTGAGAAATGGTCCCATATTTACAAAAACTCAAAATCCAAATCTCGTTTCTCTCCAAAACCGCCCCCAAATGGGGTTGAGGGTACAATTTTTCTCGAAAATCGAAAATCTAAGACGCAGAATTAAAGATGAGACCTTATCCGGAAACGTTTAAATTAAACTTTTTTCCAAAAGAATTACAGTTTCCGAGTTACAGCAATGGTGAAGTCTGAAATATGTGATATGTGTATTTTCGTTATGTGGAAGAGGATTTTTTTTGAGAAGTGGTCCTATATTGATCAAATTAAAAATCCAGCATTTTCTCCCCGCAACAAGATTTAACACCAGTGGGGGTGACAGGGGCATTTTTTTTCGAAATTCAAGAATTTGAGAAAAAAATTAAAGAATAATATACGGTAAGATATATCTGAATTGAACATTTTTTCAAAGAAAAGTTCTACTATGTTTTGATTTCACTGAATGTAAGTGAAAGTTGAATGATTTTGATGAATGAAGAATACTCTCAAAGATGTGATTTTTTTTTACAAAAAATAGGATCGACTTAATTAGTTGGTGCAATGAAAAATAAAAAATCTATATATTAATATGTGATTGTAGATGATTTTAAAGGCATAAAACGTGCATGTATCTAAGTATTATGCGTTGATATTTTAATTTTAATTAAATAAAAAAATATGGTTCTCGTGGTAGAAGTGTATTGTGTGTTGCATAACATACCCAATTGTAATGTGAAGTCAACGAGTCAGGGTTGTCTGATTGTTTTATTCGTGAATGACAACCGTGGTCAAACGCAAATTTGAATATGATGAATTGTGACAAAAGTGATGTATTTTTTTTCGAGGGATACATTTAAATGCGCACTTGATGTCATTTTAAGAAAGTTTAATACTTTTGATTAAGGATTAATGCATTTAAAAACGCAGGTTTTCAATGCAAAATATTTCGAATCTGAAGTAACTTTTATGAAATGACTGCATTCTCTTCATTTTGTCATAAGGGTAAAGTTATATTACCTTCGTTAAAATAGTAAAATAAAATAATTAATAATAAAATAAATAGCTAGCTGTCATTAATTAACATTAAATTTTGAATGTTCTCTATCTCTTTTGGTGTGTTTGATAAACCATGTGCCAAAACATGAACAGATAAAATGATGGTTTCATTTATCGCCGCTTATTGAGAAAAACCGTAGTGATTGTTTAACAATCAAAACTCAAAATTTATTGACATCATCATAATACTTAAGGTTCTTTAGCACTCAATAAAATCTTCTTACACAACAATCAATATTCCATTGTAATTTGATCTATAGGAATATGATTGAGACGTTATTATCATAAGGCTGATCTATTACAAAAATCAAGGTCAAGTTTACACCTAACGTGTTATTTTTCTTAGGTGCAATCCAAACTAACGGCTTTTCATCGAACCCTGTCATATATAAAATGATAACATTCTTTTACATAGGCTGTATTATTAGTATCTATTTGTTAATGTTTAATTTCATGCTTCCTTTTTGGTCATCTTATATTATATTGTTATGGCTTAATGTACTTGTCAGCTTTGGTATTAATTAGATCTCCTTTTATTGGTTTAGTACTGACAGATATGACTTGAAAGACTAAAGTATAATATAACTAGTATCGAAATTATACAATGGGGTATTTCAGTAATTTAGAAAAAATGTATTTTTTGGTTCTATATTTATAAATTGAAATCTAACATCTATCAAAAATGCATAATTTTGCTTAATAATGAATATATTAAGAATAAAAAATTAAATTAAACCATTATGACGTCACAACAGAAAACATTGTTATCGTTTTCTATTCAAATATGAAAAACAGAGATGGCCATAGTCTACCGAACTCTTATAAATTAAAACACTGCTGTAGACCTCAGATTAGGCAGATTATAGATAGCAGAACTAACCAGCCCTTCCTTAGATCTACTCTAATGCCAAAAAAGTGTCCATGTCAAATTTATTTGAAGGTTTGAATTTTGCTCATCACTTTGTTTACTACTGGAAATTGTATTTTATTTAAGTCATTGTTTTCTTATGTTACAAAATGGTTTATAAAGTTTACTTTGTCTAGGAATTTTATCAGTAACAACTTTTACATTATATGGTGTTTTGGTGATTTTGTGTTCTGGCGTTATTCTTCCACGGGCCATGGACTGCCCTGATATTATTTACCCTTCTGAACTGTACGTAACCTACAGAATCAAGTGTATTATACTCTTGGATTTCACATTAAACAAATACAATTTACTACAATGCCTCTAATACTTACTTTTTTAGTTTTAATATTGTGAATTGCAAAGCTGCATATTCACTTCATAAAATTATTTATTATCTCGCTGTCCACTAATGGCAAATTATCACTGTCAGCCTTAGAGATTCCTGGATTCATTTTTTTTAAATAATATAAGAATAATATTAGAAAAGCAATATAATCATAATCTGAAAATAAAATGACAATTGACTATAACCTCAATTTATTCTTCGTTTTCTTTGGTTGATTTGAACTATTTTGTACACTTCAAACTCTAGCTGCGTTGCAAAAATTTTCTGTTGTGACGTCAGAGATCTCGCGGGTTTTTTGAATTTAATGAACACAAATTCAATAATTGTGACTTTACAACTAAATTATTTGATTGTTTTATAAAAATAATCTTGTTTTTTACATTGCCAGGTATAATGTAAAAGTCTTAAAAGTAATAATTTCTGCTGAAATAGCCTATTGTCGTTAGATAGAAGACTTTTGACACCAACTAATAAAGTTGGTCAATTTTGAGTGTAAAGGCGAGTTTATACTCAAATTATGGAAGAATAAGAACTAGAGATGAACAATTTTCATCTTTATCTCTTCTTTTATTTTATTTTGTTTGGAAACTGATAATGCTCATGACCAAACACCAGACAGCAGTTAAATTGCGCACAATACAAAAGTATGAGCTTACCTTGTACTCAAGAGATCTCAAAACATCGCGGCGCAGATATACATATTTCAGACTTAACTGATGTAATTCGAAAACCGTAACTCTTTGGAAAAAATGTTCAATTTAAATGTTGCTACATATAATCTCTTATTCAAATTGGCAGTCTCATATTTTCAATTTTCGAGAAAAAAATCCCCTTCCACATAACGAAAATACACATATCATATATTTCAGACTTCACCATTGCTGTATCTCGGAAACTGTAATTCTTTTGGAAAAAAGTTTAATTTAAACGTTTCCGGATAAGGTCTCATCTTTAATTCTGCCGTCTCAGATTTTCGATTTTCGAGAAAAATTGTACCCACAACCCCATTCGGGGGCGGTTTTGGAGGGAAACGAGATTTGAATTTTGAGTTTTTGTAAATATGGGACCATTTGTCAACTCTCCTCTTTCAAATGAAAGAAAAATCGTCTAAATTCTCCTTTTTTGAAGATCATTTCCAGCAACATTTAGGTAACTGCACAATTTCTAAATTATCAGCACCAACAGAATTAATATTAGGGATATTTTGTATTTTCCAGTGCTGCAAGTAATAAAGTCGTTTCTATTTCTTCTAAAAAATATTTATCTCAATTCAATACGAAATGAATGAAATCTAACCAATACAATGACCACTCAAAACCTGTTGAAAATACCGGACAAATTATCATCGAGTGAATTAAAGACGAAATTCTTTTTTTTTTAATCTTCACAGCTGATAAGCTATCTTCTAGCGATATAATTAATCTCAACTTTACACTTCCTTATATAGCACATGTAAGCATTAAAGACTTATACCTACGTTACGTATAATCTATATACAGTGCGAATCAGTCAAATGGCATAAAGTCATTATTTCATTTCAGTTTAGTTCACTTCACAGTGGAAACGTAAGGCAAAAGCATTTCAGTGTTGTTTTTGGACTCAACAAGATGGACTTGATGTTTCAAAATTGGTGATAGGGGCGGCGAGGATCGATAGAATGGCCAGCATAATCACCTGATCTTACGCTACTAGATTTCTTATGTGAAGTAGAAGCCTCTTTTACTGAAGAACGTTAACGTTTTTGTAAATAATCAAGAATCAAAACCATTTTTGACTTATTCAGTTTTGCATTTGTTATACCAAATTCCGTCACTAAAATGATTCATTTTTTCTATGGGTGATTTTCGCGATAAATTTCAAATTAAACAAGTGATGTAGATATCAGAAGCACCTACCTACAGAGATACAAGTGTTTCGTTGTCATTTCTTGTCCTAAAATCGAAAATTCTCAGGAATTTCTAATAAACATGCACTAACTGAAATATTGAATCTATTCCATTTGAATGTTCCACACTGTATTTGTATTTTCATCATCATATATATGGACCAGATATACATATATATATATATATATATATATATATATGGGTTTTTAATAAATATAATTAATATCGTAGTAGTAACATTTCCACTACGTTCCGATGAGATGAAAGCCAATCTCCGCCTTCCAATTATCACCTGCGTCGTCGTGGTTTTGCCTCTTTTCGGCGCAGAATAAAACTGATTTAGAGATAACCATCGATTATCGAGCTTTTAGTGTCTTAATGGATATCTGCTTTCGGTTTAATAGGTATACGTACATGAGGTTGAGAAGGCAAGTATTATATATATATTATGTACTATCCGTAACAACCGTAGGTATATAACACATTATTATTATTTATTGTAGTTTTAACTTCCCAGAGGAAGTGAATGCTCAGCTTTTGCATACCACCACGTTTCAAAGTCACCAGAATCCGAATTCAACGTTTTTTATCGAGATGTCTTTTTGATCTCTATTAGCTCGCGAACAAATGACGATATCAATATGGGGGTGGGCTCATTCGATGCGTAATTAAGTATTTAAGAAGTGAAAAAGTTTCCAGCCCAGTCACGTTAGCTGATTTTTTACAGCAGTTCCATAACTAAGAAAATTCCGACAGCCTATGGCTAGCGGAAAGCTACGTACATATCCTTACCCATAACTTTGCAAGTGTGCGATAGCCTAATTGATAGAGGAACGTACTCAACGTACTGTAAGGCAAGCGTTGTAGTGTAGAGACGGGTTCAAATCCGCGTAGGTAGCAGGTTATTTTTCTCGCTTTTTACAGATCAGTATAATATTTCTATATAAAATTTTGGAAATCAAGATTTATAATAACAACTGAAAAAATTCGTATTGAGTTTTTATGTTCGTCCGAATATTTCCAAAGCGGGTTCTTTTACAAGGATTTTGAATGCAACTTCTTAGAAATCCTGATGAGTTTAAAAATTGTTGACTAATTTTAGGTAGTAGTCATGAAGTCCTCCAAAAAATGAGCGTTGTGATTAAAAAGTGCGAAACTTAAATTTGACCCTTCGTGTAGATATTATATCTTCAGTTAAGAACAGCCTTACGTTCCAAATACTAAAAGTTTACCGACTTTTGGTACCAAGTTCAACAATTGGTGTTAGACTAGTTTAGCGGCATTTGCTGTAAAAGCCCTAAAAAATCAAATGTTTGTAAAAATAGATGTATGTTAGCATAAGTTTCAATAAAATTGAGGCAGAAGAAGCGATTTTTAATGATTTTTTTTAATAAAAATGGGACTTTTAACTGCAATTTTCGATTTGGAAGTATCCTTTGAATCTCAAATAGTATATAATCATCCTTGCATTTTATTAAACACAAACATCCTTCAAATTTATTAAAAATATGCGTAAAAATAGTAAATTATTGGACGATTTAAATTTATTTCAATGCCTTATGACAATTTTATGACACGATGAGAATTTGACAACTTTAACGCCAAAGACAATTAAAAAATCAAATTCGATGAAGTAAATTAAATTATCTAATCAAAATTTTCATTAGGTAGGTAAATAAGTCAAATATAATATCTGCAATATCTAATTTATCTGTTATTGAAGAAAAATGGAGATCGACAACTGCGTTTACTATGCAGGCATACTGGCGTTCTTGTTTCTGTTATTCTATGTTTATAGAAATTTTTGAGAACGTTGTCCCAAAACTCAATATGTACATCTATATTACAAGATACCTTCAACTGGATGGCTATAACAATGAAATGAGAAGGTTCAAATTTGTTAGTGACAAGCCATTGGAATTGGAATTTTGTGTGAGTGAATAAATGTCATTTTGTTGTTATATTATATTGATTTATTGACGTTAAAATAAAAATAAATAATAAATACGTGTCCAGTGTAGTCCGTATTCTTCTAGAAGTATTTCTTCTCAATGTGCTCTTATCCATATGAAATATTTTGCATAAAGTCACTCTCGTAAAACCGTTACATTATTATTTACAAAAAAAAAATAGGACCGAATTTAATGATATCGACTACCTAGTGATTGAAATTCGTCTGTAATTTATCACTTCTCCTTCCCCATGATATATACTAACAATGCTAAATCACATCTTCGTCTGTGACCGCAATACGTGGTTACGTGGTCCATAATATGGTCTTCAAGTAACAAATTATAAATGGCAACTTTGAAGTTGTAATATAATAAATAAACAGAAGGCTTTTGGCACCAATATCAAAAGCACCAGCACCATAAGAATTGATTTATGTTTTGATTTAAAAAAAACCCGATGGCCTGTATTCAGCGGAAAGGTAAATTTTTCAAAATTCATTGAATTGAAATTTGAACAACCTTTTCATTGGTATACCTACATGCTATTACATAAAATTGTCGTATGTGTCATAGCCTTGCGGTTAGAGGTTTATGTTTTGGCTGTTGAATATAAAGCAGACAGGGTTCGAGTTCCACTTCAAGGCAGAATTTTTTTTTTCGTCTATTTCTTTTCAATAAATATACTATATATTTTTTAATCAGGGTCTATATTAAGATCTCCAGAAAATGTACAATTACATCAAATTTATAGTGAGTGTTCATGTTTTATCAATATTTGTTATTTTTCTTTATTAATTTTTATTTTTTTATCTGTGTATTTTATGAAAAATTGCTTTGAACAAAAGTTGTAGGTACTGATTATATCTATAACCTAAAATTATTTTTGATGATCTTTACACTACGGCTCTTTTTTGATAATTTTTTTAAATGTTTGAACGGTCGCCATTTTGAAACTACTTACCCGATATTGCCCAATAACGAACTCGGCCGAGATATTCAAGAGATTGATTTTAGTAGCAAATTTGAACTTGATACCTTCAAAACTACGACCTCTATCATGTTAACAAATTTCGTAATATCCCATATATATATATATATATATATATATATATATATATATATATATATATATATATACATATATATATATATATATATATATATATATATATATATATATATATATATATATATATATATATATATATATATATATATAAACTTTTGAACCAAATGTTTTTTTGGACTAACTTATAGACATATAACAACATGCTGTTGAAATTTTTTCGAAATTCAAAAGTGTGAACGATCGCAATAGGTACATTTCTATATGAAATTTACCGAAAAATATCATTTTCCACAACAGCTTACACTTTTTTCTACTATGCTAGATCAATGTGTAAGAACTTAGGTACCTTCTTCGATGATTCCAAAACTATAGATATAGTTCAACAAACCCACATCACATTGAACATGTTCTATATCTATTATGCTCTCTACCTTTCCCATATGTCTAAGTCAAATTCATAAATTATTCACATATACCTTATAACTCGTAGATGTGATTTTTTTCCAACTAGTTCTCTCTCTTCTGAAACTTGATCATCATTCATTTACTGGAATGCATGCTATATATATATATTACAAGAGCATAATATCAGAAATGCAATACATAATATCATATACCTTCTACCGCATTCGTGTACTTCTTACAATTCAAAGCATTTCTGCAAACATGCTTTCACATATTTATTTTGTTCCATGCCATCCTTCCCCGTTCCATTTTGTATCTAGTATTAAATAAAAGAAGAACCCCGCGTCGTCTTCATTGGAGCATAAATGTTAGGTACTACTTACATGATTCTAAATCGTTCTAATTGCCAGTTTATACTAAAAAAATATTTATCTTGCTAAAGCAAATCATACGCTCTGCAATTTGTTGTACGATAAGTTTTATGCATGCATTTTACTATTGTATATTTATTAGCTTAAGAGCATGCTTCATACATAGGTGTCCTTATATATTAAGCCACTTTCACACTATGAAATTTGTTGCAAGATAAGTTTCACGTAAATAGTCTCAAGATATACAATCCTAAATAGTGAACCATCCGGAAAATGTTAAGTTTATTCTGTTTCGACAATATAAATTCACCTTGAAAAGCCTTTTATTTATGTTTTACTTGATTTATCGCATGATTAAGTCGAAGCTCAAAAAAATAGCCTACTCAGTTATATTATGAAAAATCTTCATATCTTAAGCTTTTCTCACATGCACAATAGAGTTTGTTCATTTGATACTTTGCATGTATTATTTCTGCCTGTGAGGATATGTCGGTCAACATTGTTGTACATTGGGTATTAATTAGTTAGATCGTGTGAGCTGGCCTTAATCAGCTGCACCAATAAAATTGGAAAGGTATCATGTAGGCAATAATGTGATATTTCAACATTTACATATTATATTATAATACGCGTACAAATAAACTGGTGGAAAACGAAAGGTATTTCCACATCAGCGACATCAACTCTCCTATAGTGTAGTAAATTCAAAATCATTAACATTCCGAAGCTGCGGAGAATCTTTAAATACCTTCATTCAACAACAAATTGGAACTGTATCAAGGAAGTAACGATCAGACTTTCTTCTATATATGTATTTTACTTATACCAGGTGATTCATTTTGATATCTGCACCTTGTATTTTTTTAAGTGAAAACTTCTACAGGCACTTTAGGCGTTTTTCGAAGGGGCAAAATCTTCCTAGCTCGCGACACCGGTGACCTCGACATGCTTGTGATGTACTCCGCCTAGTATAGCGGCCAGAGTACAAGTATTATACACATATATACACTAATACCACGAGTCTGTTCTCTACTAATCTGCGATTTGAATTGATTAATTGTAGAATTACTGTGCAGTACAATCGTGAGAACTTGATATATTTATGTAGAAAAATAAATGACAAAAACAAAGTATTTATTGTCGAATATTTCCAACATTGTTATTGATATTTACGTAAAAAATTGTGATGTTATCTATTTTTCTAATATTTGATATCTGCAATATATCTTGCTATGAATATTATATAGTGCACTAATGGAAGGATTTGCTAGTATTTAATAAGATTTTCTCATATTTAATATCGAAAGTTTTATGATTTATACGAAAGAAGGTTTTGACATAATCGAAAAAAAAATTGGTGAAAATTTGACGATATTCCGATGATATTATGTGGGAGCTACAATATCAACTTTGCAGATGATAAAAACCTACCACTAATTGAATTTCTTAATGAAGCATTAGGTTTGACCATGTCTAATGATCGACAATTAAGTACTAAAAAATATAAAACAACGATCGATGCAGTTTTTACACAATACTTAGATAAATTCCAGTCTAACATATATGCTTCTTATTCCAGTTACCATAAGCCTATTATATATTTTTTAGAAATAATTAAAAGTATAAATGGACTAAGTATTGTTGAACTTAACGATGATAATAGAGCTAATAATGAAAATAAAGTTCATTAGAAACTTTGTAAATACTAATACAATATTGATATTTTGTATTGAGCTTGTGCAATCCATCTTATATTTCAGTAATTAATAAACTGTATAAAAATGTAAATAATTATTGCTCGGAGTGCCAATACATGTGAAACCCAGACTAATGTTAATAATTTAAAAAAATTAAAAAAAGCATTTTGTCTTTTGAGTTACCCTCGTATGATGTAATAAATGAACATCTGGGACAATCAAATCAACTTGTTAAAGTCAAACTCACCTTATTGATGGCTGCACTGAATCCAGCTTGACATGAACCTTGTCGATGGTAGCCCCAGTTCACTGAAAATAAAAGATATAATAAATGTTGGTCATTATAATTAATAATTTATATAGATATGTAATGACAAAATGGAAAAAGTCTAAAGAGAGAGAAAAAAAAAACAACTCATAAACAACAATCTAAATATATAAAAACAAATCAACTAGTGTTTCAAATAACCCTCTTTTTCAGTTAATTATATAACTCGACAATAATTAACAAAACTGTCATTCTCAATAATATAAATCAGTGCTGGCAACTTTCAAACTACAATATATCTCAACAAGAAGTTCGGGGGAATCTATTTTCAGTACTACACTTTTATTTATAATACATATATTATAGCTAACGTCTGTAAAATATCCTTCAGTCAATGTAATAATATACCTATATAGGTATAGGCGGTGTGTAGGGGAGGCGAAATGCAGTTTAGAAACTAAACTGGGGAAATATGGTAGGGGGAACGTTGTTATTTAGACTACACACTATACACTACAGAGATTTGTGTAAACATTATCCGAAAGGATGTTGTTAAAGAGAGTAGTTAGTGGCAGCATAAGGTGTGATTTAAATACACCTTCACAGGGCTATATAGGGAAAAGAGTGTATAAAAAGGGTCTCTGACATTAAAATAAATAGTTGATAATTAACTGAGTCTCATTTACGTTAGGGATGTGTATATATTACAACATTTGGAATCAATCCATAAGGCAGCCAAAGTATATCGAGATGTCTCAAAAACATTCGGCATTCGAAGTAAGCTGTTGAAAATGAGAAACATATCTTTTTGACCGACGAACCCCGAACGGAGGAGGTATACAACAATTCGATTGTGTGTTGTAACTACTTACAGGTTAACACCCCCCCCCCCGAAGATGCCAACCTTGTTGGCGAAACAATTGTCGGGTTTGACAATATAAAGTGTTGGTGTTTAAAGTGGTAATTCTGTGTTTATTATTTTTGATTAAGGATTCAAGGTTCGAATCCACGTTGAGGATCCAACTTTTTTTTCATCGAAATCTTTTTTTTATGTTCTAAAGTAGGTATCTAATAACAAAATAATTTATATAGTTTTTAATTCAAATAATAGAATTAAAAATCCCGATGGCCTGTAGTCAGCGGAAAGGTAAATTTTTCAAAATTCATTGAACTGAAATTTGAACAACCTTTTCATTGGTATACCTACATGTTATTATATAAAATTGTCATAGCCTTGCGGTTAGAGGTTTTTGTTTTGGCTGTTGAATATAAACCAGACAGGGTTCGAGTCCACTTCAAGGCAGATTTTTTTTTCGTCTATTTCTTTTCAGTAAATATACAATATATTTTTTTTTAATCAGGGTCTATATTAAGATCTCCAGAAAATGTACAATTACATCAAATTTATATTGAGTGTTCATGTTTTATCAATATTTGTTATTTTTCTTTATTAATTTTTATTTTTTTACCTGTGTATTTTATGAAAAATTGCTTTGAACAAAAGTTGTAGGTACTGATTATATCTATAACCTTAAATTATTTTTAATAATATTTACACTACTGCTCTTTTTTGATATTTTTTTTAAATGTTTGAATGGTCGCCATTTTGAAACTACTTACCCGATATTGCCCAATAACGAACTCGACCGAGATATTTGAGAGATTGATTTTTGTAGCAAATTTGAACTTGATACCTTCAAAACTGCGACCTCTATCGTGTTAACAAATTTCGTAATATCCCATATATATATATATATATATATATATATATATATATATATATATATATATATATATATATATATATACATCTCGGTATCATTCTGGCGTCCTTTCAAAAAACAGTAATGAAGCGTCCTTGCCGTATATATTTCACTTCGCCATCAATGTGAGCTCCGTTCATTCTATAGCCATTTGGGCGTCCAATGTATATAATAATTTCAATCTTACAAACAATAGAGCGTCCATACGGTGTATATTTATTTCATTTACCGTAAATACAGCGTCCGGCGCTATTGCCAAATGTGCAGTGGAATGGGATGATGAAATGTGATTTTAAATATATTTCTCGTATTTTGAAACTACCAGCGACTGCCTAGCATTGGTTGTTTCTCCGAATAGTATTTCATCTGACTTTTTGTTCCTTAAACTTTATTATAATTACTCAATTGTCATATATTCTATAATTCAATTTATACAAAATGGAATTGTAGATGCTAATGATTTTAAAATGTAAACTCATTTTCAATTTTGTCATTATTTCTGTCTCCAACATCAAATAGAAATAGAAATATTTATTTCATGTACACAATTAGGCATGTATACTTTTGTCCTGGATAGTGATATAGATCACACCAAATAAAATAAATTAAAATACGCTTCAGATGAAGACATAATAAATATACAAGTGACAAAGTACATATAACTTAATTCAAGACAAGGATTATGAACATGTTAAAAAAAGAAAATAATAGTAATAACAATCTAGAAAAAAGGGTAAAAAAGGATTACCTACATAAATGTACTTACAACATGTTCCGGATAATCATTTAAGAAGTTAAAACGGTGTTGTGTTAAATATTTACGGATCTTAATTTTGAGTGATGCACAAGACATCTTTGAATTGTTTGGCAAAGCATTATTCAATTTTATGCCCAGAAATTTATAGGAATTATGGGTCTATGTCTGAATAATGGAGGACAGATATAGTTTTTTTTTCTCTTGTATTATAGGAGTAAACATAATTGTGCTGGATTCTTTGGCATATTTTTTATATGAAGCAGGCACTGCAAAATGCAGCAACATGGTAATTGCAGGATGTTCAATTTTTTTAACAATGGCTTACAGTATTCGAATGACTTTTTTTGTGCAATGCATATTTTGGGGCTGTGACATGTGTTTCTCCAGATTATCAAGGCATACGGTCACTATTATGCTATGAAACAACAAAATATGCCATTCTTAGATAATCTTTATCTACATTCAGCTTCAGTTACCTGAGAGTATTTCCCTTTTTATAGATAGGTGTAACTTTGGAAACCTTGAGAATATCTGGAAAAATACATGTACTCATACGAAGATTAAATAGATTCGGTAAAGAAATCGCTACATTTTTATTTATCTGCGGCTCTAGAATTTTTCAGTTTATGAACAATGTTCAATATTTCTGATTAACTTGTTGGATGTAGGTAAGAAGTCAAATGGTTTATTGCTATTTTTTGCATGCAAGAATCGAAGGGATTTGCAATATAGTTCGCAGAATTTTGCATTAAATTGTTTATGCAATGTTCAAAAGAGTTGGCAAAGTCCTCAGCGGATAAATTGCTCTCATTCCTTAGGTTATTAGTTTTAACTAAATTTGTATTTAATATTCCCCAGACTGACTTTTGCTTATTTTTGATTCAGATATTATCTTATTAATCAACTCCACTTTTTCGATTTGTTAATGTTAAGTAATTCGAAGCTATCGAGCGTCCTGGTCACTTCGGCAATAGTATGAACCTGGGTTAGTTGCGACTTCAGTTTTTTAATATCAGGAGAATTGTCTCGTCCTTGAAGCTAGCAGAGCAAAGTGAGCAGAATCAAAATTACAAATTTGGTGCTTGCAGAGCTAATTAATTGCTAATTAACTGCTATATACCGAAATGAATTGCTCTTATAGTTTTTTTTAATGGCTGCTTTGCTAGCTGTAAATCTAAAGCTTACAGAGCAACATTTAAAAATATTTTTTGAGTACTTATTTTTTTGTGTTTATAGGGGTAATTAAGTTCTAATTAAGTGCTTTATTCAGAAATTAATTACTCATATGGTTTTTGGAAAATGGCTGCTTTGCTTTAAAAAATCAACTTTTCCGAGAAAATTTTATTTGGTGATTGTAGACCGAATAAAGTGCTAATTAATTGCTGTATTCCGAAATTAATTGGTCTTACATTTTTTTAATGGCTGCTTTGCTAGCCTTAGATCTACAGCTAGCTGAGCAACCTTTAAAAATATTCATTGAGAACTTCATTTTTAGTGCTTAAGGTCTAATTAAGTGCTGTTTTCCGACATTAATTGCTGTTATGGTTCTTAGGAAAATGTATGCTTTGTTTTTAAAAATTATTTTTTTCTAGAAAATCGTAGTTGATGCTTGTAGAGCTAATCAAGTGCTAATTATTTGCTTTATTCCGAAATTAATTGCTCTTATAGTTTTTTCTAAATAGCTGCTTTGCCAGCTTTAGATCTAAGTCTAACAGAGCAGCCTTTAAAAATCAACTTTTCGAGAACTTCTTTTAGTGTTTGTAGGGCTAATTAAGTGCTGTATTCCAAACTCAATTGTTCGGAAAATGACTGCTTTGCTTCAAGAAACACTTTTTCGAGAAATACTTTTTTCGTGCTTGTAGAGCTAATTAATTGCTAATTAAATGCTGAATTCCGAAATTATCGGCTTTTATAGTTTTTAGAAAATGGCAGAGATTGTCGCTATCAGAGCAAAAACATATAATCTATACACCCGATATATAAACTATATCGGTAACCATTATTTGAGGTATTTTTTATAAAAAATCAATAAAATTTACATATTTCCTATGTTATTTAATCAAGTGCTGTATCCCGAAATTAATTTCTTTAATTTCTATAATAACGGCCAATACAATTATATCCGTAAGAAAAGTACTTACCGACGTGGTTAGTAATGAACTTATCCACCGGTAAACCTATCTTACAGTCATAGGAACATATACGGTTAGCAATCGAAAACCGTCCGGTCCTAGAAAAATTAAGTTTTATCCTTCAGCTTTTTAGTATCAGAATTGTACATTTCTTCATTGGGAGAGATAATAAATTCAAAACCATTAAAATCTCAATTTTAAAGTGGAATTAAAAATGGATTACATAAAATTAAGTACTTTCAAGTTGCCC
This sequence comes from Crioceris asparagi, assembly GCA_958507055.1. Taxonomy (NCBI): domain Eukaryota; kingdom Metazoa; phylum Arthropoda; class Insecta; order Coleoptera; family Chrysomelidae; genus Crioceris; species Crioceris asparagi. Next base: position 1,128,471 of record OY293832.1, read on the forward strand.
GGTGTACCTTTAAAGCTATATATATCCCCACAATAGATAAATTGACATTTTTATTTGTCTTAAAAGAACGTTCTCTCTCAAAAAATTATTAGAGCAATTAATTTCGGAGTACCGCACTTAATAAGCCCTACAATCGCTAAAACAAAAGTTCTGAAAAATTATGATTTCCAAAGGTTGCTCTGCTAGCTTTAGATCTAAAGTTAGCAAAGCAGCAATTTTTTTAATATCAGAGCAATTAATTTCGGAATACAGCATTTAATTAGCACTTAATTAGCTCTACAAGGACCAAATAAGATTATCCCAAAATAATAGATTTTTAAAAGCATCCATTTTCCGAAAAACTATAAATAAGAATAAATAATTTCGGAATACAGCACTTAATTAACAATTAATTAACCCTAAAGGCACTATAAAAGAAGTTCTAAAAAAATAAGTTTTCAAAGGTTGCTGTGCTAGCTTTAGTCTAAAGCTAGCAAAGCAGCCATTTTCCAAAAAAAACTATAAGAGCAATTAATTTCGGAGCAGCATTTAATTAGCTCTACAACAAATTCGTATTTTTGATTCTACTCACTTTGCTCTGCCAGCTTTAGGGATGTAGAAATCTCAACATTTTGAAGTTATTTTCAGGAATACATAACTTTTTTAATGGAAAACGAGATGTTTAAAGATCTGACAGAGTAAACTAAATGAGCAGCTTTTGTTTCTGGATCTAAATGGCATATTTTTCAGATCATTTCATCTAATGCAGCTGTGAAACCTGAGATAGATTTTTTTGACATTGGTCGACACATGATAAAATTCCTTTATGGCCGGACAAGTGCGGCTCTATGACTTCAAGAATGAAAATGTTATCATCTAAATTTGTGAACAGATTATCGACTCTAGTTTCTCTAGATTTAGTTATCCGCTGGTGTCAACAAAAACTTTTTCTAGCATATCATGTGATAAAAAATATGTTTGCATTCAGTTAATTTATTGTCACTGGTTTTAAGTCTTAAAGCTATAATTGAAAGTCACCGACAGCCTGTACCTTATTATTGGAGTTTTTTCTGATAATATTCTGTGCAGATAATATTAAAAAAATTACTATCACCATCCGGTGATCTGTAGGCACAACAAAAACTAATTTTCATATTTTTAAGCTGTGTTAATTCTGCATCTATCTTCGCGCAAATATCTTTTACACAAATGTTATGGAAATCTAAATTGGTCTTAGTATAAATGCCACCATGAATACAAATCTGTCGAATATGACTTATTAGTCTATATCCTCGCGGAATACGATACAATAGAGTTTATGTCCTCCATTTTAAATGAATCGTCTGTCAGTAGTAGTACGTCAATATTGTTCGTATTGTTACTTCACTTTGTTCCCAATACATTTAATAATGATTTAAAAAAAATAAATTCAAATATATAGTATAAATAAAAAATTCAAAGAATGGTTTTTATCTAGAGCGATTTTTTCTTCTATAGATTCGAATGGCACCAGGTTTATCCACATGATCACAAACGAATAATTTATAAGTGCTTCGAATATATATCCGAAGACCCTATATGAGTGTAAAAGTCGTTGAAATGAAATTCATGTGTTTCGTTGTTGCCAGATTGCCGGACGCCCAATACGCGATGGAATGAAAGTTAACGTATTCAAAATGAATATTTTAGCGCCGCGCTGCGCCAGATATATCGAACTAATTATATTCGAATATCAATCAAAAATCTCTTGGGACGTGCATGGAGCGTCCTTCCAATTTTTGTTCCATCGGTTAAGATGATCATCTTGACCAGAATTACACTGATGTGTAATAGAGCGTCCGTATACGGACGCTCAATTACCACGGACGCTCTATTAAATGCAATTCGTCAATGTACGGACGCTCTATTGATAGGAAGATATATATATATATATATATATATATATATATATATATATATATATATATATATATATATATATATATATATATATAAACTTTTGAACCAAATGTTTTTTGGACTAACTTATAGACATATAACAACATGCCGTTGAAATTTTTTCGAAATTCAAAAGTGTGAACGATCGCAATAGGTATATTTCTATAAGAAATTTACCTAATATTAAAGTAATAAGTTTTTTAATGTTAAAACTATTTTCAAAAAAAAAATGTGTTTATTGATAAATCACTATAAATTGTGAAACAAATAAATAACACAGATACCTATATACCTAAAGTAATTAATAACAAAATTTCATTAAGAAATTTTAAAATTCAAATACGCTCCATTGAACACAGGTATAGTTTCCGCAATTAAATTTATCTTGCAGCAAATAGCAATAAATGCTACGAGGGAAACATGCCAATACATACATATTATATATAGTAAGGGAGGTGGACGCATGTTTAATGCCCCTATAGAGTTTTGCATTCAAAATTTTATATAATTTATTGCATTAATATATATCCAAACATAAAATACCAAATCTGCGTGAGCAAATCCTGCCCGAGGTGTATTTGATAAACATAACAAATTTAAAAATCTGGTGTGTCCACTCACACGACTTACCTACCGCTCGCAGATAAATTCCAGTGAATGAAAAATTTTACACTATTACAATACTCTCCTTACATAGCGACAATAAAAACGGTAGTAAAGTAAAAATCCCCTGGTCAAATCGTGCTACCACTCATTTTTTTCAGCATGTCAAGACAAAAAACAATGGTCATGTAACATTTTTTCGCAAGATGAGACGTTTAGCCAGAATCTAAAGAAACATGTGGAAAATATGAAATTTTATTCAAGCATAACTTTTTTGTGCTTTTTCTCAGAGATGGCGCTGTGTGTGGGTGGTTAAGTGCTCTCAGAAGAATACTTTAGACAAGCTTAATCAAAATCCTTAGAGCCGTTTTCGCGCTACAGTCTTGAGCAAATCACGTTTTTTACTATAGCTCAACACGGGCGAGTGATATTATGGTATTGATGGTACCAAACAAAACAAAAAAGAAAGCAACAAAATACACCGATCCGTTCCCAAGATAATTCTGTCACAACAGACAGACAGACAGACCAATGGCTGAAAATATTAATTAGACTTAGAAAACTCTGAAGCGTCAACATTTGTAGAAATCTCGATACCGAAAATTTCACACGATTACAATACTTATACAGCTATTATAGTAGCGTAAGAAAGTAAGAAAATGATTCAATAATGACAATTTTATTTGAGAATTTAAAAATTCAAATGGTACGTCACTGAAAGACAAGCGTACCTATGTAATAGGTAAGTATAGTTCGTTTCACGAATCATGGCTATTGCCTGTAATCATTTACGAACTAAGTACATCACGCTATACTTCTCATCGCATCTCAACTATCATGAAATTTTCTACTACGTTTGTCGATCTAAGCTACGACATCAGTATTTCAAGCTTTGTATACCATGATAGTGCGCTGCTCGTATGTTTGAAGGCAACACAATCCTTATTTCATAGGCGTCACAAATTCAAAGTAACATTTCTGAGAATTCAGTGTCTTTAATGAGTTTATATTTTTTTAAATGTACTTTCGGTATTAGTATTTCAGGCAGGATATATCGATTCCAATGTTGGATAATATATTATTATTGCTATGAATATTAAGAACAGTCTCCGCGAATAATTCGATGGGGTTACTGAGCACGCCCTCGTCTCCTGGACTAATACACCGACCTGTTGTAATAGGACGACTAATTGGAAAACAAAATCCATAACATCCATTTTATGATATCGAAATGGCATTATCGGATATCGGTATAGGTTATATTATATAAGTTTAATAAACTCTCTATTGGACTGGACATGCTTATGGATATTATCGAATTATTGTAGTGATACGTGCAAAATTTTAATTGATTAATTAAAATCTGAGGCCGCACACGATGGCCAGAGATTTTTTATTTGAGAAAATAAAGGTTCTGGTACAGGAATATTTTATCGAGTGTTGTGATATATTTTGCAGTTACTTTAAATATGATAACAGTTCTGGACATTATAAAAGCCTCACAATGAACTGAATAAACAATAAATTACCCAAGAAAAAAAAGTTTCTAACAGCGTATAACGCAATATAAAAAAAATCTAAACAAGACTATAAAGTTCAATTCTGTTGAAAGAGTAATTTTTGACCGACGAATCCCGAAAGGAGGAGGTATTGTCTGCTTTTTTTTGGTTTGTTCGCGCTTTGTATATAGTAAAAGTACTCCGATTTTGATGATTTTTGATTCATTTGAAAGAGGATGCTTGGGAAATGGTCCTATATTCATAAAAACGTAAGTCCGAAATCTCTTTCTCTTCCAAAACCGCCCCCGAAGGGAGTGAATGAGGGCAAATGTTCTCGAAAATCGAAAATCTGAGCTGGTACAATTAAAGATAGTACAAAATTCAGAAACGTTAAAATTGAACATTTTTTCAAAAGAGTTACGGTTTTCGAGTTAGAGACATGTTAAATTCTCAAATATGTGTAATTTTGCTATGTGGAGAGGGCGATTCCTTTCGAAAAAGACCTAATTATTTGTAGCAACATTTATAATGAACATTTTGTCCTTAGAGTTACGGTTTTCGAGTTAAGAGGTGATAAAATGGTTAGATCTAAAATACTAATGCATATTTCCGCAGCGATATTCTGAGATCTCTAAATAATAACAAGTACAAGCAAAGAATATACGTGGGTAATAGGTCAAGTACTATCTTCTTTAGTATTAGTGAACGTTCAACGATTTTCTTGACTAATAATACATTCAAAAGTGTGAAATAAATATTTTTCACAAAAAATTGGACCGACGTTATTAGTTGGGGCACTGAAAAATACGAAATAATATTAATTCTATTGGTGCTGGTACTTGTGAAGTTGGTGCTTAAAGTTATCAATCTAACTACAATTGCACAACTTCAAAATTATCAACACCATTACAATTAACATTATTTTGTATTTTTCATTGCACCAAATAATAAAGTCGGTGCAATTTTTTGGAAAAAACATTTATGTAATCAATTTTCCGACGAGCTAGACACTTTAAACTTTAAATATAACAATAATAAAAATGATAAGTTTATATATTTTGATAAAAAAGTATGAAAATAATAATAAACCATAAGTTGGAAGAGTTTGTTATATATCGCAGTTATGTGATATCAAAAATGACATGTGACAGCAACGAGTGCACAAGTCTCGGCAGTCAAGTCGAAAAAAAAAACATTATTCTTGGTCTAACAACCATTAACACTAACACTAATAACATGCCAGAAATATATATACATACAAAATTTCCTTTAAAATGACTCGGATGTCCGCTCGGTTTATTTATTATATTATAATATAGCAGAACAGCAGCGGTTCGGGACCTATACAAAAGGCGGCATTGTCAAAAAAACTTTTAGGGCCTTTTCCACAGCGCTTAATTCCGCTTTGTGCCGCATTCGATGGCTTTAAAATATATTTTTATTTCTATATATAAAGTGCACAGTGTATACAGGGTGTCCCAATATTGCTGGGACACAGAGCTACCACGTATTCTAGAGGTCAAAATAAGTCGATTGAGCCTAATTTACCTATATACCAAAATGTACCGTTTGTCCGTGAGAAGAGTTCAAAGTTTACTAAAAAAAATACATTTTTGTATGTTGTTCCGAAGTGCTTTATACAAATTTAATGAAATTTGGTAAATGTGTATTCTAGATGATTAGCTTACTTTTAGTAATCAAAAAAACCCAAAGAAAATTGTAGAGGGGTTGGAACCACCCTCACCCCTTGGCATTTTTTCCCCCATTTTTGTAGGGGTGGGAATACGGTTTTAAGACTTTTTTATCTGGAAGGCCTACTCATTATCTTCATTTTCTTACTCTTGTAAAAACTCCGTATTTTGCGTAGTTTTCAAGAAAAAAAATGTTTTAGCAAACACTGATAACCGATTTTCGGGTATAGGTTTAATAAAATTGTAATACAAAATTTAGTTGGCCGCGGACACAAAGACAAAACCAAATGTTATGATTTTGACAGGAAACATAGTTTATTGTTAACAGTAAATGTGTCAGTTATTTGTTCTCTTTTGCTTGTTTTTTTATTATTTCTTATTGTCATCACTGTTTTTGTTTAATTGTTATTGCTGTTGTTGCTGTTCCTTTGACGTCCCACAATTATGAATTTTCCTTTTAATGAACAGACCGACATGTTATTAGTTCTTGGATATTGTCAAGGTAACTGCCGCGAAAGTGTTCGCGTGTATCAAGAGAGGTATCCAAACCGGAGAATTCCAAACCATAAAACTTTTGCCCGAATCGAAAGACGTCTTCGAGAAACGGGGAGGTTGACCCCAGTAAGAGTTAACGCTGGAAGACCTCGACAAGCTCGAACACCTATTGCGGAAGAAGCTGTTCTTCAAATGATTGATAACAATCCTAATACCAGTACTAGAAGATTGCAACGAGAAGCTGGAATTCCAAAAAGCACTGTAAGTCGAATCATTAGAGATCAATTAATTCGGCCATTTCACATCCAGCCAGTGCAAGAATTGTTGCCACCTGACTACGAATTACGTTTAAGTTTTTCACAAACTATTCGGGAGCGCAGAGTAGTCGACAACGGATTCCATACTAAGATCTTGTTTACTGATGAGTCTTGTTTTACACGTCGCGGTATGACAAACCTACACAACGATCATGTTTATGCAGATGAAAATCCACATGCCATTAAAAGTAGACATTATCAACGTGAATTTAAAATTAATGTCTGGGTCGGAATTATTGGCGAATTTATAGTCGGACCGTTACGATTACCTGATCGTCTGAATGGCGATAGTTACCTCCGTTTCCTTCAACAAAATTTGCCAGAATTATTAGAAGACTTGCCTCTTAACTTGCGTAGAAATACGTTCTTCATGCATGATGGTGCACCACCTCATTTTGCACGTGCAGTAAGAGAATATCTTGGTGAACAATTTGGTGGCAGGTGGATAGGTAGGGGACAAGAAGCACCCATTCAATGGCCTCCGCGGTCTCCAGATTTAAACCCTTGTGACTTCTTCATCTGGGGAGAATTAAAAAGACAAGTGTACGAGGTTCAAATAAATAACATCGAACAACTGTGGAATAGAATTCAAAATGCTGTAAATGCGCTACGAGAAAATGACGATGTTTTAAGAAGAGTGCATTTCAATTTTTTACGTCGAATTGACCTCTGTATTAATGAAGGTGGAGGTCACATTGAACACTTGTTATAAAAATTATTGTTTGTCTTGTGTAAATGTATTGTGTAATTTGTGTCTAATAATTTTATTAAACCTATACCCGAAAATCGGTTATCAGTGTTTGCTAAAACATTTTTTTTCTTGAAAACTACGCAAAATACGGAGTTTTTACAAGAGTAAGAAAATGAAGATAATGAGTAGGCCTTCCAGATAAAAAAGTCTTAAAACCGTATTCCCACCCCTACAAAAATGGGGGAAAAAATGCCAAGGGGTGAGGGTGGTTCCAACCCCTCTACAATTTTCTTTGGGTTTTTTTGATTACTAAAAGTAAGCTAATCATCTAGAATACACATTTACCAAATTTCATTAAATTTGTATAAAGCACTTCGGAACAACATACAAAAATGTATTTTTTTTAGTAAACTTTGAACTCTTCTCACGGACAAACGGTACATTTTGGTATATAGGTAAATTAGGCTCAATCGACTTATTTTGACCTCTAGAATACGTGGTAGCTCTGTGTCCCAGCAATATTGGGACACCCTGTATTATAGTGTCTTTCAAGATATATCGAAATAGCTTATTGCCTGAAATAGCATAATATATTAATATATTATTGCTAGCTAATGCTTTGTAAGCAAATGCGATCAGTTATTCAACACAGCCGATCGCACATATTAGCATGTAAAACTGTCAATTTTCAGTTTTGTCTCAATGTGCGGCAAAATTTACCTGATGACTGGTCGAGCTGGCAACGATGGGCTAAATAAAACGCGCCACTACTCAGTTTTGAGACGCACTATAAGTAAAGCATACTACAAACAAATAGTTTCTATGACGCACAATTATCGCGCCACTGTAAAATGTCATTATTTTGGACAATTGCTTGACAGCCAATGTTATTGCTCGGTTTCATTTACTCCTTCTCAATCACCTTTTCGAATTTGAATTCTAGTTATTTCCATCTATCTTGAATGATACTATATACATCTCGAGATGCATAACGACTGCATTCGACATTCGACTAGGAAACACATCAAAACTTATTTACCACCGCCTCGGCCTCAACATATGCGCCGCACATTTTTAATGATACCCAACAAAGCAGCTGAGCACGTGTCACTAAAGCTCATTTCCACGTTATAATAATGAATAACAACAGAGTTACACATTGTCCTGTAACAAACACATGCGCCCGCTGTTAATTCTGTTAATAATAATTTTAAAAGTGAAACATGTTGATTTAGTTTTGATTTTCGAGCTACGTTTGAGTACAGGAAATAATAATATTATTTGTTTTTTTTTTGGTTATTCATTTTCAATCTCACAGGTAAAGTATTGTAACGTGGACAGTTTATCATGTACTTACCGTTATTATTTTGTTAGTATGTATTTGTTCTAATTCCTTATTTGCTATAGTTGTTTCATGAATAGTTCATTAATCAGTTCTAGAATTATTAGTAAATTTATTCCAGAACCTTCCAGAAAGTATATGTGAGGTGCACTTTGTCACAATATTGCCAGTTAGACAAGCTTCTAGAACATTATTACAATAAGCGTCTAGATAACATTCTCGATGAATGTCATGTCAAAATTCAGATATATAAAGCCTTGTCGATTACGGGTCACAGTCAGTTTAGTGTATTAGTCAATTGAAGACATAGATAGTAGTTAAAACGCGATACACAAAGTGACAAGTTGTGACAAGTGTACTATTACAAAAGTTCGTGTATAAGGTGTTGAAAATAAACATTTTGGAAGCATTCTGCGAATTTTGGAGTATTACACAAGTGAACTCATCCCACAACGTTTAGCAGAGGGTTAAACGTTACAATTGGTGTCAGAAGTGGGATCTTCGCATTTTGCTGAAAATATATCGAAAGATTACCACGAAATGGAAAATTTTGCAGATGTATGAAACCTATTGAAAGCAATCTACGAATTTCGGAGTATTACACAAGTAAACTCATCCCAAGACAAGGTTAACCGTTACAGTATGTTGGATAAAAGGTATCAAAAATGTGGAAAAAATACTTATTCCTCCAAAATAAAGTACGCCGAACGTTCAGAACTGCACTACCTTGAACGTTCAATTTAAGATTACTGAGGGTTGTGACAAAAGTGAATTTGACATATACCTAGATTGCATTATCACAATTGTCAGATATTCAGCCCTTTTCACACACTTATAATGGCTTGCCTGTTCCGAAATACAAACCATCAGCCTGGCCAGGGTTAAAATGACGGTCGACAGATGGACAGATATATATGGACTCAATATACAAATATGACATTGACTGATGACATAATTTAGACGTGGCCAGGCTAATGGTTTGTATTTAGAAATAGGCTGTGTATTAGCAACATTATGTTCCAACAAAAAAATATTCAATTAATTTTTCAGTCTCAATTTTTAACCTACAACAACTATCTCCCATACGAGTTGATGATGAAATAATGGCCCTTCATTTTTGGGTAACTTTCGCTTAATTTTACCTGTCACCTAAATATTTTTGCCAATCTCAGACTCCTCTTTACAGAGCTAAAGGTATGCCTCAGGGGACTGTTTTGTGCCCAATATGTCCTGCCAGTGCCGACTATTAGCCAAATTTATAGATATCAAACAAGACAATGCTCATTAATTTTTATTTTAACTGCAGCAAAAGCTCATTAAGTGTGACAATTAAGTGTTCCACCTTGAGTTATTGAAGTAAACAATCTAAATTAGACGGTTTTCTCAAAATGATAACAAATATTTCGACATATTTTCTTTATTGAAGTGAAAATATATAAAAAAAATCGAACTTATTGTATAGTATGATATTATAACTTCAGTATTACAGTCATCAAGTAGAAAACTGTGCTGTGTTTTCGTGAATTGCAAGTGATTATTAATTAATATATAAAATCTATTAAGAAAAATTTTACTTACTTGTCCTGCACGGTGAATACTCTTCGAAATTATCGAATTGTCCATTCGAGACGAAGCAAGTACCAACTGGATCACGTCGATTTAGATCTTTGGTGAACCATATGTATCTCGGAGCGCAAGCCTGTAAAGTAGAACGATTCCATGAATTTTAATAAAAAGAAGCTGACAAGTTCGCAAAGATCAGGCAGGTTCCGTACTTAGAATTTTGATAAAAGAGTAGGTATTTTTACTGCGACGCAAACAGAGTGGGGTTAAATGTTGTTTTTGTATCTGTCTGTCGTATTGTAGCTCCCAAACGGATGAACCAATTTCGATTTAGTTTCTGTTGTTTGAAAAGTAACGTAATAGGGTTTTCTTTTATCAAGTTTAACTTGTGCACCTGTCTGTCTGTCTGAGGCAGCGTAAATCTCCAACGAATAAACTGATTTTGATTCATTTATTATTTTTTGAAAGATGATTTGATTGATAAAGTGATTTTCACCGGGATTTTTGTAATATGTGTGAATAAAAAGTGCCTATTCTAAAAATACGAAATTCCATTAGTAATTGAAATGTTTTCGTTTCCTTTAATAAAAATCCAGTGAACCATGATCATGTTATAGTTTCTTTCATCACTTTCAATAAAAAAGGACCGCAGCAGCTGTCGTCAGTCGACTGCTGCTTCATCGACCTTGTAAACCCTTAAAGGAAATTTAAAAGTACGTGCAACATAAAAAAAGAATGTAATCTTTGTTGCATTTAATTATGTTTATTTTTGTTACAAGCCATTCATGAGCAGATAAGAAGTGCTGGTTGAAAAGAAACACTTGTTGAGATATGATAAAAAAGAAAGTAAGAGATTTTTGGGAACTCATTAACAAAGAACACACTTCAAATTTTTTTATGGCTGTAATGTTCTTTAAGTTCGTGGGAAGTTTCAGTCATCGTAAAATGTTTTTTTTTTGTTGGAGGGTTATGGTAGCATACGATTGAAAAAAACTTATTCGAAGTGTGCCCTTTTATGTCTTTGTTTGATTCATCTGCAATTGCATCAAAGTATCACTGGTAGTAGACTCTATAACATCTTCACATCAAACCAAATTAGAGTATATGAATATAGAGCAAATAGGTTAAGTTAGGTTAGGTGAGGTTAGGTTAGATTAGGTTAGGTTAGGTTAGGTTAGGTGAGGTTAGGTTAGGTGAGGTTAGGTTAGGTAAGCATTTATAAGTCATTCTTTATGGCAAATTCGTTAGAAATTATAAATCTTTCAATAAAAAAGTGGCATATCAGAATCTGTATTCTGCGATTTGTAGTGCTACTGATTATCCGAACACACCCAATGTTTTTGACTTGACAACAAATTACCATCTGACACAAGCAAAGACATGCCCTCATTTACAATAGTCTGCATATTTTGCAATCAGTTAACATAACCCAATTGTGATTCATTTTATTGTTGTTAACATATTTACATATCTAGTTTTATCTTATCATTTTGATAAGAAAATTAACAAAGATAATAAAAAAATGAATAAATACCTGAATTATAGAGTGATGATTAATAGAGAGACTGGATGCTGGTATACAGATCTCATTTAATATAATTCATGGATTTTAATCCATTAGAAGTGGCCAAAAATGGTTGTTTTTCACTATTAAATATTGTGCTGGATAATTTACACATTTACAATTTTAATGTGGATACTCAAGATGTCGAAGGAAACAGTATATTACACTACACTGCCCAATCAGGTAAAATAATAAACATTATACCTATTCAAGATGTCTTGTAAACGTTTCTTCAAGGCCATCAAGAAATCATCGAAAAACTCCTACATTTGAACGCCAACATCAACATTCTCAACAAAAAAGGTTCAACCCCGCTACATTTAGCCTGCTATCATGGCCACATTGAAATTATCAAACTACTTCTTGAAAACGGTGCAAAAGTAAATGCAGCCGACTTTGCTGGCGAAACACCCATCTTTAAGTCACTTAAAGGTCGTCAAAAGAAGGTGACAAAGTTTCTGATTGTCAATCATGCCGCTGTAAATATTACCAACAAAGTGAATGAACGTCTACTCCATCTGGCGGTCAAGTTTGATGACTATGAGCTGGCCAAAGTGTTGCTCAATGTCGACGATGTGAATGTTATGTCCTATGAAGGTAAGGAGTTTTTTGCTTAAATTTGCTATGGTTACAATACATGACCAGTCCGTCCCTGTATTCATAGCGATACTAGATCTGTTTATAATTATAAAGTAAAGGTACCCATATTTAAGTTCTACGAATCCTTAAAATGTAATCCAGATCAAATTAAAAACAAAGACGATTCTGTACAACAAAAATTTGTAATGAAGGGCTAATATTATTATGTTCTTTTTAGGCTATACTCCCGTCCAGATGGTAGTAAAATTATCCAACAAACAGTTACTCAGTCTCCTCGTTACACACAAAGCTGATCTAAACATTCGAGATTCGCACGGCAACTCCCTGCTCCATCTAGCGGTAACAAGTGGTGATTCATGGATATGTGAATATCTCATCGCCAAAGGTATCGATGTCAACTGCATCAACAACTGTGACGGTTCAACTGCCTTGCATTTTGCAGTCGAACAAAATAAAATTGACATTGTAAAGTTACTTGTCGACAATGGAGCTGATGTGAATCAGGGTGACTTGGAGGATTACACACCCTTACATTTAGCTGCAAGCTCAAGTATTAATCTGGACATTTTGAAGTTTCTTATTGAAAGAAAAGCCGATCTTGATCTGCGTACTGAACATGGTGATCTTGCGATACATGTAGCAGCAAGTTGGTGTAATATTGAAGCATTTCGTTTGTTATTCAGTGAGAAGTATGAGTCGGTGGTGAATAATTGTGGACTAACACCATTTAAAATGGCGGAAATTAGAGGTTATGAAGAGATTTTAGGTGTAAATAAAAGGAGAGGAAAAGACGTTGTTATTTCGAAAGTGTTGGTGAATGTTAATAATACTCATAATAGATATAGAAAAGAAGTAACTTTCAAATAGGATTCAATGTGATGAAAAGGCTGTTAATCGCTGTGGACATATTTCAGTTGGTAAATCTTGAGATCAGAATATTAAGATTCAAATCACTCAAAATTCATAATAAAATGACATTGTCCCAGAGGCGTAGATTTTAGGAAGGGTCAGCTATATCTGTACTTATATAAAATAAAGTACGTAAAGAACATATAAAGGTATTGTGTATTTTCTTTCCTTTTATATAAAATAATTCATGGTATACTACACTTATACTTCCTGCCAAGTAAGAAAGGGATACGACAAATATTTTAAAAACTATATTCACTGTACCATTAACAGAAAGAATTGAACTACTTTTCTACAAACATCCTGTACAAACTGCTGGATACTTGCCATTGTACATCCCCTGTAGGTATATCGTATGAATTGTGTTTTATTTTCTCGTTTCTTTTTATTTTACTTTGTGTGTGGATTAAACGAATTCAAGACAATAATGCAGACTCTATATAGTCTGTGGGAATGTGTTGAGGCCGATTGTTTCGATAATTGTTGTTGGTGAAATTTGTCAATGTGATTGTTTTTTTTTGACCAACTTCCAAAAAAGGAGGAGGTTTACAATTCGATTGTATGTTTGCTTTTTTGATGTATGGCTGTTCGCGCGTTTTGCATAGCAAACCTGCTCCGATTTTGATTCATTTGAAAGATGTATGAGAGTATGAGAAATATTTATTCATTCAATTTATTCGATAAATTACGAATTCACTGTACAGAATGCAATAATAACCTACTATTCTACTCTTTCGCATGAATTATCTTTATACACTAATTTCGTTTTCATCTATAACAAATATAATTTTCAAATATGGTTAAATGTATAACTATTATAATCATCGAGAAGAGAAAAGAATGAAATAATAGACCGTAGTGGTATTATCAAATGGCCATAATAACTGTGCTAAACCGGTTTGTTTACATTTCCTAAATGGCTATACACTTACTGGAAATTGCTATAATAATACGGCATTAGAGTTTAAAGTTAAAGCCAAGTTAACACCATAGATTGATACTGTCAATATCTACATATGAGCCAAATTAACGTTTTGCACTCTGTAATCTTCAACTTCCTAGTATGGAGTTATTATCTTAAGTCCAATTTTCCTAAATTGATATTTTTGACAAATCTCCAAGTTTTCAGGTAAACAAATTCATTTAAGGAAAAATAAAGTTTAGGATGACAATTTAAAATCTAGCTACGCCACTGGATTCTATTCTAAAAATTGTCTGAAGAACGTTGAAATAAATTTTACAAACGAATAAGATATAATATATCATCAATAATAGGATATTGTTGGCCATCTAATATTGATGGAAAATGTATTCATAGAAAATTTCACCAAAATATACCGAGCTAGTCAGAAAGTATTAGGGCAGTACTTGAAAGATGAAAACACCTTTCTCTCATCCTTGTAAAAAAATTCCTAAGTGATTTTTTAGGTGGACAGAAAACTTTCCTTAGGTTGGAAAAATTAAAAGTAGTAATAAACTCTGACGTTTTCAAAATATAGTGGCAATACATATTTTCTGCTGTATTTCGCAGACATCACTTGATTGTTTGGAATACAAACAAAAACATTCCACATTCAATTACACATATCCACAATCCGCAACGTGTGACACCGGCTTAACATCTCCTAGGACAATAATTGTGTAATGAAACTTTTTTGTCTTTACCATTGACTAGTTTAATCGCAAATAGCCATTTATATATATATATATATAACAAGATACATGAAGAATAAACAACAAAGTGTACGCGTTTAAATAAGGACTTAACAACATTTCAACAGCAAAGGATAGTTTGACCTTGAATTAGTCCTCTTTTAATCTAGGTTAAGTTAACTATGGAACGTTACGGTATCAATTATTGAGCAGTTTGCAGTTAGTTGGTGGAATAGAGGACATTAAGAAGTAATTGATAATAAAAGAAATAGAAGCGACTTTATTAGTTGGTGCACTGAAATATTTAGAATAATTTTAATTCTATTAGTGCTGGTAATTTTTAACTTGTGTAATGTTGGTTAGATAGAAGACATTTGACGATAACTTCAAAAAAATCAGCTCCAGTAAACTATTATTTCGGAAAACCAAAAAAAAAACAGTCGAATTTTCCACAAAATGTCAACTCTCTTAGGGGTCATTCTCAACAGATATGGACAAGGATAGATGGCAAGTAGTAGAAGAATTATTGTCATCCATATATAAACCCTGATAGACCGACCTATGAAGCATGTGATTCAATGTTGCAATAAAAATTTGAGATGACACAGCACAGAAAAGTACAGACAAATGGACAGACCACTGTTATAGGTCGATGGGAAAAGTCACAAGAAGATTGTGTCGGTGAATGGCAAATGGGATTCGATTCTATACAGACTACCTGTTTGTAGAAATACATTGTAATAAGTAATAAGTCTTTCTTGTTGACTAGCAGATATTCCGATCATTTTTCTGTATTTTTATTAGGCTGAAAAGAACAATGAGTTTGTTCGAAAGACCAGCGAGTTCATTTGTGATAACGATGTCTTTAAATAGTGAAATTTTGACCGACTTTATTAGTTTGTGAACTGAAAAGTACAAAATAATATTAATTCTATTGGTGCTGGTACTTTTGAAGTTGTGCAATTTCAGCTAGAAAGACTTTTGGCACCAATATTAAAAGTAATGGCACCAATAGAATTAATATTATTTTGTATTTTCCAGTACACCAATTAACAAAGTCGACAGAATTTTTGGTAATAAAATATTTATTTCACATTTTTGAGTGTAACACGAGTCATGAAAATCGTTGATAACGATCACTAATACCAAAGAGGATATAGGC
Source organism: Crioceris asparagi (assembly GCA_958507055.1). Lineage (NCBI taxonomy): Eukaryota > Metazoa > Arthropoda > Insecta > Coleoptera > Chrysomelidae > Crioceris > Crioceris asparagi. Next base: position 1,144,477 of record OY293832.1, read on the forward strand.
AGTACTTGATATGATTCAGAGATGTAGAAACATCGCGGCGGAAATATACACATTTAAGACTTTACCACTGCTGTAACACAAAAATCGAAACTTTGCTTGAAAAATGTCCAATTTAAATGTTGCTACATAATAAAATCTCTTCTTTAATTTGGCCGTCTCATTTTTTCAATTTTCGAATAAAATTGTCCCCTCCACATGGCGGAAATACGCATATTTCTGTATTTACCATTGCTGTAAATGGAAAAATGTAACTCTTTTGAAAAAAAGTTCAATTTAAACGTTTCCGGATATGGTCTCATATTTCATTCTGCCGTCTGAGATTTTCGAGAAAAATTGCCTTCTCCACCCACACTGACGTGCAATTTTTGGAGGGAAGAAGATTTCGGAATTGAGATTTCTCAACTCTCCTATTTCAAATGAGTCAAAAATCATCAAAAAAAGTATTTTATTTGTTAGTATTTGTTAATAATTATGCCTTTCATATAGTATCCACAGATTTTCAATTTTCGACAGAAATCGCCCTCTCCACATAGCAAAAATACATATATTTGAGAATTCAACATGCCTCTATCTCGAAAACCGTTACTCTTTTGAAAAAATGTTCAATTTAAATGTTTCCGGATATTGTCCTATCTTTAATTATACCATCTCATATTTTCAATTTTCGAGAAAATTCGCCCCTTCCACCCCCTTCGGGGACGTTTTTCGGAGGAAAGGAGATGTCGGATTCCCGTTTTTATGAATATGGAACCATTTCTCAAGCCTCCTCTTTCAAATGAATCACAAATCATCAAAATCGGAGTAAGATTACTATATAAAAAGCGCATACAAACCAAAAAAAAGCACACAGTCGAATTGTATGACTCCTCCGTTCGGGGTTCATCGATCAAAAATATTAGAACACTGAACATGAAACAGAAAATCCAGAAAACCGGTTGTCTTGTGATGTCGACGGTGATTTCGAATAAGCGAATGACGTTCGTTTCCAAAAGCGAAGGTGTAATTTGTTTATAGTACATATACAGTAATCTAGTAAAATAAATGTTTTGCGTATCTCCTGTATATTATCTACAAATCGTGCAAATTGTTGTGCTCTCTTAAGATATCTACCAGAATAGAAATTTGTATATATAACATATCCGTTTCCCATGTGAAATTTAACCTTTACAATAATATTATGTAGGTACCTACTACGAATAGGTAGGTTATTTTGGGAACAGTGAACGTGAAGGTACAAAAATAGCTTTTCCTTCTATTAATCCACGTCCAAGTTTGTCTAAAGTCTAAATGGAGATCACATACGTCTACCTACATTCCACAAAATTTGAAAAACGTTGCGATTCCATTAAACTCATTAAAAATACGAATATACCTTTTTATTATTGATACATTTCTCCTATTTGGAGATTAAGAAACATGAATAATTTACTGGAAATTGAAAGGTATCTCCCAAAAACCGCCTGCTATGATCGGGTAAATTGTCCCCCATTGTTCCTACATGACAGCAGGTGGCTGATTGAGATAGGTAAATTGACTCCCGTACTAATTTACTATAGGTACTTATGTTTTTGAATGTGACAAATACTCTTCCATTTTTAAAAAGGCAATAAAAATAGCTTCTATATTTTATTCAAAACTTTAGATGTTGTTGATGAATGGCTTAGAGCTGTTGACGATAATAGTTCCACTCTAATGGTTTTGCTGGTTTCAAAAGCATTTGACACCCTATAGATCACGATCTTTTATGCGAAAGATTAACTTACTACGGTTTTGATTATGACTCTCGATATTTCGTTCACAATCATTTAACCTGTCGAAGACAATATGTAGCACTTAATAATAGTCATTCCGAGTTTGGTTATATTACATCGGGTGTTCTACAAGGATCAATTCTAGGACCTCTCTTGTTTCATATTTATACAGCTGATTTATTCAAATCAACAAAATTTGTGGAGAAACGGGGTTTTTCCGATGACACTCAATTGTATTATCATTTCTATTTATCTGATGTTAATGTAGCCTGCCATGATATTAATTCTGTACTTGCATCTATCTCTGATTATATTCAAAAGCATAACTTAAAGTTAAATAACGATAAATGTACTTCTATTTGCTTCGCAGGCAAGAATTCACTTAAAAACAGCATTGTAATGAATATTTTTTATAAAAAAATTGGTCCGACGTTATTAGTTGGTGCACTAAAAAGTACAAAATAATATTAACTCTTTTGGTGCTGGTACTTTTGAAGTTGTGCAGTTGCAGGTGGATTGATAACTTTAGGCACCAACTTCACAAGTACCTGCACCAATAGAATTAATGTTATTTTGTATTTTTCAGTGCCCCAACTAATAACGTCGGTTCAATTTTTTGTAAAAAATATTTATTTCACACTTTTGAGTGTAACATTAGTCCCGAAAATCGTTGAACGTTCACTATACCATATCAATGAAGATAGTACTTATCCTATTACCCACGTATATTCCTTGCTTGAAGTTGTTATTATTGAGATCTCAGAATATCGCTGCGGAAATATGCTTGAATATTTAAGTTGTTGACATTTTAACACCGACTTTACTCGAAAACCCTAACCCTAAGGGGAAAATGTTCATTATAAATGTTGCTACAAATAATTATGTCCATGTACTGCCCACAGATTTTCAATTTTCAACAGAAATCGCACTCTCCACATTGCACATTTGAGAATTTAACATGCGTCTATATCGAAAACCGTTACTCTTTTGAAAAAATGTTCAATTTAAACGTTTCCGGATATTGTCTATCTTTAATTATACCACCTCAGATTTTCGTTTTTCCAGAAAATTTGCCCCTTCCACCCCCTTCGGGGGCGTTTTTCGGAGAGAAGGAGATGTCGGATTCCCGTTTTTATGAATATGGGACCATTTCTCAAGCCTCTTCTTTCAAATAAATCAAAAATCATCAAAATCGGAGTACGATTACTATATAAAATGCGCGCTCAAACCAAAAAAAAAGCACACAGTCGAATTGTATACCTCCTCCGTTCGGGGTTCGTCGGTCAATTAAAATTGAAGATAATATTATTCCAGTGTGCAGTACTGTAAAAAACCTTGGTTTGATAATAGATGATGATCTACAGTTGTTTAAGTCTCATAGTAACATAATTGTGAAAAGATGCTTTTGTGCTTATTATATTCGAACAACCACTTGTTGAATTATAAACTGAGAAAAAACTTTGTGACTCCCTAGTTCTGTCTCATTATTGCTCACTTATTTATTAACCGTACTTGAACCAAGTCAATAAATACCGACTCCAAAAGATCCAGAATAGCTGTTGTAGATTTATTTATAAGTTAAGAAAATATGATCATATGTCAGAAAAAATAAACGAACTACAATGGTTTAACTATTGATAGGCTCCTCCAGTATCATCTTTCCCTGTTTGCTTTCAAGATCTTCCATACATCGCAACCAACATATCATAGGCGAAAGTTTATTATTATTATATGTCTGAATATTAAATTATAACCTTATTCTTAACTAATATAAATACATATTCATTTTATATCATTTATCATGTTTAATCTAGAAGCCGCCATCAATACAATAAACGTGAAGATTATTTTCAATCACAATCACAAAAGTATTATCAACCTGTCCACATATGGCAACAACAACTACTCTTGTTTTCTTGGAATTATCTGTAAACAGAAAGGGGTGTGCATATAATTTCCAAGAATTCCGCCAAGTCGCAGGTGTTCGGCGGAGATGGAGCGACAACGCGCCGCGTCAGCCAATCAGAGGGTAGCATCTTGAAACAAAATGCATTCAAGCGTAACAGATAGCGCATTCCAAATGTACAAATTTTCGTTTTTAATTTTTAATAATTATTAGTTTACCAAAAGAATTGGTACGGGTCAGTTGAATGTTTCGCTAGGTGTTAAAATTCGTAGCTTACATTTTCGATTCCAAATGTAGGTTCAAATTTGAGTCTAATTTTTAATAAGTATTAGTTTACCAAAAGAATTGGTACGGGTCGGATAAATGTTTCGCTGGGTGATAAAATTCGTATAGAAAAGTGGTTTTTAATGAAAAATTACTATAAAGACTGTCGGGTGATGAAGTATTTGGGATTAATGGAAGATAATTTGGATAATTCGAAAAAGTAAGTCTTAATTTATTATCAAGTTTTTAGAATATGTTATTTTACATCAATTTTTGCATCATTATATTTCATAAACTCCATTGTCGGTCTTGTTAATAAATACTACTTCAATATGTTCGTATTAAAGACATAAATGCATGTTTTATAAATGGTAAAAATATATTTTCAAAGCTAAAATTATTGTGATTCCTTTTTCAAAACTAGATGTACCTAATTTCTTTTGAAAACATGGTTTTGGTAAAGTAGGTCAATCATTTTATTGTCTCAAGCTTCAATTTGTCGAATTATCATTGGCGCTTTGTTATTTTATTAGATGGTTTTCCCAGTCATTAAAATTATTGGTGTCTTCGACGCAACTGACCAAATATAATCGGAAAACAACATTCCAAACAAAATAGAATTAAGAACTTTTGCATATTTCTACTTTTAAAGTCACCAGAATTAAAATTCAACGTTTTTATCGAGATATCTATGTGTGTATGGTGTATGTACGATCGGATTTTTTCGTCTCCATTATCTCGCGAAGCAATGACGATATCAATATGGGGGTGGGCTCAGTCGACGCGTACTAATTAAGTTTTTAAGAACTAAAAAAGTCTGTCTTTCTAACAAACCGCATAATGAAGATAAAATTTTAAATCAAACATAAACTGCGGCTGAATTTCTAAGTTTGTCTTAAAATATTAATTTGAATTCTGCGTTTGTTTAGGTAATTTTGGTGTGCTCAGTTAGAGCTTTATATTCCTACGAATTTGTTCAGTTTGTTTTATTAATACCTATGTTTATTGTAAAATATAAGTTATGAATTTCAAAGTTTGTTTTAAATGTGTCAATTCGTCGTTTGTTTAATTTGCATTTGCAAATTTAGAAGTTGAAATCTCTACGGATTTATTCAGTTCATTTTGTTAATATGATTCTTATAAAATATAAGTTATGAATTTCAAAGTTTGTTTGTGGTGTTGAATTTCGAAGTTTGTTTCAAAATGTTTCTCCGAATTTTTAGTTAGTGCACATTTAGTAAGTTTAAATGTCTGCAGATATATTTTGTTAGTTTCATTAACATATCTTTCTGGAAATAGATTATTTTATTTTTGTTGAATTTGAATGTTTGTTTGAAAAACGAAACAAACATTTTAATTGGGCGCTGCGATCGGTTTCTGTCCGATTGTGCTGTGTAATAGTGGCTAGTTCCGTAGTTCTCCACGAAAAATTAAAATGTTTGTTTCGTTTTCAGACAAACTTTAAAATTCAATAAAAATAATCAAAAACATTTTAATGAAACAGACTCAATAAATCGACAGTGATTTAATTTCAAGTGACAAATACTGTGCAAACCAATATTATTGAAACTTGGAATAGTGTCATCCTTCGAGTGACAGCAAAACATCCGGCAACGTTGACGTGATATTTTGAATTTAGCGCGTGCGCAATATGAGCTCCGAATTATGGGCAGGCAGACCAAACTGCAATAGGTTATTATGTATCGTCACAAGTTATTTTGTGGTTCTAGTGATGGTACGGGTCATTTGGGTCAGTTTTATTTCTACCTACTGCATGTTACGATATTCATGGTCAACCCCCCTGTAATATTTTGAAATACTTATCTCTTACAACAAATCAAACCTAATAAATTACATATTATATCTCATGTGTGTGTTGTATACAATGATAATGTGACAAATAAGGCACCAAATCCATCCACGATCGATTACCTTATACGTATAATAGTACCTAGTAGTGGTACCTATGAAGCACACCCATATAGAGGTACCGAGTGTATTTTGTATAATAGTAATACATCCTCTATTATGTTTTGTGATATCATAACATCTGTATCTCTTATACAATACGCATTCCACTCGCCATCGCATAGCATTTTTTCTTTCTATTAAATTCTTCAACAACTAAGAAGTACCTAAGTACCTACGTATTGTGCAGACACCATATACCAATATGAACCCAATAGCATCATAGGGAAAAATAGTCCTATGGTTAAGCTTCCGGGTATAAATCTAGAGATCGTCGGTTCGATTCTGTTCACATTTGAGTTTTTTTTAACAAAATCCATTTTTTTTTAAATAAAAGATGTTAATATGTGTTCCTAATAATTTAATCGGAAATGTTCAATGAAAATTTGTACATATCTAATATATTGCGACCCTTGAGGTACACATTAGCTATTTCAAGGAAGGGTTAGCAGATTTTGGTAAAAAATAGCAAAAAAGGGTTTTCGGCGTCGAGAAATCGATTGACGATACTTTCATATTTAATCGGTGTGACCCTCGAGGTCCACACTAGCTATTTCAAGAATGGGTCCGCAGATCAATGTTCCATTATGTATAGTATTTGGGGGTTGAAAAGTCGATTGGTGATACAGCTGAGTTTTGGTATATTTATCATTCATATTACACATTCATATTTATTTTGAAATCTATAACTTACGAATAAGTGAACAATAAAAGCAGTATTTACCGATCGCAATACATTTTAACCAGAAATATAAAAATTTTTTAATAAGTTTATATATCCTTAGTAACTCTTATAGACCCATCTTAAATCCTGTTTTACCCGAGCGAAGCTCGGTCTCCCAGATATTATCAATATACACAAAGACAATAAAGATAATAATAATGATTACAACAAGGTCTGTTTCTCTAATCGTGTATATTTAATATATTAGGTCTGATCATGACATTCTATGCTTTTCTGATCGGCGCCGTGCGAAAAAAAATTCTACCTTTATTGTTCAAATGATATCCAATAAAAATTGGACAAATGCGAGTTGAACTCGCGTACGTACGGAACCCTTAAAACAGCAAGCATTATTATAGGTGTTATTATTTATTGTAAATTATTGAAATATTTAATTTTTTTAAATGAAATTATTAACATTAGTCTGGGTTTCACATCTACGGGCACTTCGAGCAATAATTATTTACATTTTTATACAGTTTATTAATTAATCAAACATATGATGGACTGCACATGCTCAGTGCAAAATATCAATATTGTATTAGTATTTACATGGTTTTTAATGAACTTTATTTTCATTATTAGCTCTATTATCATCGTTAAATTCAACAACAACAAGTCCATTTGTACTTTTAAATATTACATTTTATTCTAAAAAAGATATAATAGGCTTATGGTAACTGAAATTAGAAACAAATATGTCAGACTGGAATTTATCTAAGTATTGTGTAAAAACTGCATCGATCGTGGCTTTATATTTTTTTGTACTTAATTTTCGATCATTAGACATAGTCAAACTTAATGTTTCATTAAGAAATTCAATTAGTGGTAGGTTTTTATCATCTGCAAAGTATGATATTAAAGTCCCCACATAATATCATCGGAATATCGTCAAATTTTCACCAAATCTTTTTTCGAGTAAGTATGTCAGAACCTTCTTTCGTATAAATCATCAAATTTTCGATATTAAATATGAAAAAATCTTATTAAATACTAACAAATCCTTCTATCTGTGCACTATATAATATTCATTGCACGATGTATTGCAGATATCAAATATTAGAAAAATAAATAATTTCAAATTTTTGGCGCAAATATCAATAACAATGTTGTAAATATTCGACAATAAATACTTTTATGTTTGTCATTTATTTTTTTACATTAATATATCAAGTTCTAACTATTGTACTGCACAGGAATTCAACAATGAATCAATTCAAATCGTATTAGCAGAGAAGAGACACGTGGTATTAGTGTATATATGTGTATAATACATGTACACTGGCCGCTTCACTATGCGCAATACGTCACAAGCATGTCGAGGTCATCGGTGTCGCGAGCTGGGAAGATTTTACCCATCCGAAAAACGCCTAACGTGCCTATAGAAGTTTTCACTTCAAAAACACACGGCTAAATTTTAAATGAATGCAGACATTACTTTTGGGACACACTGTATATTATTATACCTATTCATATAGCCATATCCCTGCAATATTGTCCTTATCTGATATAGATGATTAAGAAAGGATGCACGGCTGTGTTACTTATAAGATAAGTGATGTGAGGTGATCAGTTCTGGGCATCTATTGTCTTCTTCCCCCCCCATAGAAGATACAATAATAACAATAATTGATGATGATTATTTGATGATATGAATTATTAAGCTAGACTCACACGACCCGGGCATTTCTGTGAAATTTGATCTGCCTATGTCGTCGTGTCAATCATTTTCCCTCTAATTTTCAGCATTTTATTTTGTAACGACAGTTTTTACGTCTCTCTGATCGATACCAAACTGTGATGAGATCTCCTGAACCAGAACCAGAAATAAATCGTTCCATCTGAGATGTTGTCCCTTATTCCATCCATTTTATCCGGAAGGGATTTTCTGTTCAATGCGCAAAGCCATTTGGGTCACTGTTTTCTTTTGCTACCGTCGTAATTTTTGAGGACGAAACAAAGAGAAGATAAATAAGAATTTTCTCAATATGTTTAAAAAGAAATATCTTCATTTACCCGAGTGAAACTCGGTGTTGCAGTATTACCAATATAATTTGGAAATTCAGTAACAAGAGGAAAATAATGTAGTTCATTGACCGACTTCAAGAAAGGAGGAGGTATACCGGTTGTATGTTTGCTATTCGCGCGTTTTGCATAGTAAATGTGCTCCGATTTTGATATTTTTTATTCATTTTAAAATTTGAGAAATGGTTCTATATTAAAAACCTAAATCCGAAACCTGCTTCCCTTCAAACACCGCCCCCAAAAGAAGTGAAGGAGGCAATTTTTCTCGAAAATCGAAAATCTGAGACAACAGATGAGATAATATCCGAAAACGTTGGAATTAATTTTTTCAACAGTTACGGGTTTTGAGTTACTGTAATGGTAAAGACTGAAATATGTGTACTTCCGCTATGTGGAGGGGGCATTATTTTTTCGAAAATTGAAAAAATAAGACGGCCAAATTAAAGAAGAGATTATATGTAGCAACATATAAATTGGACATTTTTCAAACAAAGTTGAAATATTTGCACATATTTTCGCCGCGATAGTATCTGAATAATAACAAGTACAAGCACAGAATATAGATGGGTAATAGGACAAGTAGGTACTATCTTCTCTGGTATTAGTGAACGTTCAACGTCAAAAGTGGGAAATAAACATGTTTTACCAGAAATTTAACCGACTTTGTGCACTGAAAAATACATAATAATATCAATTCTATTGGTCCTGCTACTTTTGAAGTTGTGCTGTTGCAGTTAGATTGATAACTTTTGGCACCTACTTCAAAAGTACCAGAACTAATAGAATTAATATTATTTTGTATTTTTCATTGCAACCAACTTATAAAGTCGGTCCACTTTTTCTTAAAAAATATTTATAATACATAAAGTCAAATAAGTAAAATCGTAAAATTGTTTTACAGAAAATGTTTTTTTAAGTTTATATGTTATTTTATTTCCACATTGTATAATAACCATAACAGCTTGAAGTTCCTACAAAAAAATATTTTAAAATCATGTTTAATGGATATTCAACTGTATTTTGCGCAGCTCTTTGAAATCTGCAGTGAGAACTTTTTAGTGTGGAGGTCTGGAGGGTCGCACCCTGTATTTTTATTCGCACATTCACGTCGTACTTGTACATGGAATCGTAGAGATAATCTTAGCGCAAGAACAAATCCAACAGAAACATTTCACAACATCTCTTCTGGATTAATTTCCCTTCAAACGATCAGATAGAACACCGGAATGAATGCCGACGTCGAGAAGCGACGAAAGGTGTTAGGCGTGGATTGCATCGATGGTTCAGTCAACAAGACACAGTGTTATGTACAGTGTACAAGAGATTAAAGTTAATGGTGCCAGAGGTCGCAATCTCACCTACCTCAACTGACTGTAGTAGATACCCTAGGAAAAATGAGACTGGCTATTTTATTCAGCGATCCCAAAAAAAATCAAACTCATTCGAAGTTGAAGTTGATTGATAATTTTTCAGGCAGTTTATCAATTCCCAGTTTGAATCATCTGTAGGTTGTTGTTCTAAAATCCCCTCAATATTACTGGAAAAAACTTTATTCCTATGAATACCTATAAACTCTGAACTCCCGTTTTCATCTATTCACTCAATATTGAAATATTTGGGTCAGATTTAAAAAAAAAACATGAACGTACGGTACCCTGTGCACGCGAGTTCAACTCGCAGTTGTCCAGTTTGTAATTGTTTCTATTATGCTAGTTGGATTCATAATCCACATCAAAATAGGTTGCTGTTCTGCAGTGAATAATTGTAAGAATAGAACCGAAAATGACGTAGCCTGCAGATACTATGATCATCGATTCCAGCTTGTTGTCTGTCATTTTTGAGAGCCAAATTGGTACCAGTCTCTCCGGTTTTAGGACCTCTATTACTTAGCAAAAGTGCGCGTGCTTTATGAAATTCGAGGACACACGGTTACTAAGAGAAAATAAAAATAAATGATAAGAGCTGCCGCTGATACAAACCGCCTTGTACCATCTTCTTGGCAAATTTTTAATGTTATCATTTTTATTTATTTTTTTGGTTTGTTTCACAAGGCGAGAATATTTTCTATACGTACTCTTTTTGATGTGATTTATAAATTCGGGCATGGATGCAATATTCCTATCTCAAATAGGTAGGTACAGTATCATGTGATATTTCATTCGGAGTTTCTTACATTTAGTGGTATAAATTATGTAATTTATAAAGACCCTCCCCCCACATGCTTTTAGATGAAAAAGTTATTGCCAAACTCGGTGCTAAAGGACTTTAGCCTACCCATAATTGCCCAAGTTAAGAAATTATCACTTAAAATCTCCCTAGAGATTTAAAATTTTTTCGAGGTGCAATTTTCTTAAAAAAATCGCAAATGAGAAAAAATTACTGAGAATAATTCAAGCTCGCGAAAATTTTATACAAAAAATATTTTTAAAAGTAAATACAATTTTGGACAGTTTATAATTAAATACTTATTTGTCAGAAATAATCTACGCGTGTTATTGAGGCATCTGCACGTGACAGCTGTCAAACCTGGGAAATTATGACTTGTTAATTTAGTGGCCGAAAAAACTTCCGGGAAATTCAGGAGTCGTCATAGCAACCTGTCAAAATCAAAGCATCTGATTGATTGGCTTAAAACAACATAAAACATAAAATTTTCAGTAATAAAATAATCTAATGAACTCGGTCTTTATTTTTGTTGTTAGAACAAAATTAATAGCATATTGGCTAGTTATATTATATAAAAATATTTTTGACAAAAAAATGGACCGACGTTATTAGTTGGTGCATTGAAAAATCCAAAATAATATTAATTCGTTAATAGATAAATTCCAGTGTAACATATTTGTTTCTTATTCCAGTTACCATAAGCCAATTATATATTTTTTAAAATAAAATGAAATAATTAAAAGTACAAATGGACTAAACATTGTTGAATTTAACGATGATAATAGAGCTAATAATGAAAATAAAGATGATTAAATACTATGTAAATTCTAATACTATATTGATATTTTATATTGAGCTTATGCAGTCCATCATATATTTGATTAATTAATAAACTGTATAAAAATGTTAATATTTATTGCTCACAGTACCAATAGATATGAAAACCAGACTAGTGTTAATAATTTCATTTAAAAAAATAAAAAATTCAATAGTTTAGTTATTCCTTTGTTTTAAGTTTTCACTTCTGTCGAGAGTCTTTATAACTATCTCTGTTTTTTTTATGAGAATGCCCCTGACTTCGTCCTCAACGTTAAGTTAATATTTCAGTCGCATTGTTATTCGTTCTTCCTGCTTCATTAAAATTCTTTACAAATACCTCTATATACACTTATATATACATATTCCAAAATATACGAAGGAGGAAGATATGCATAGGGTACCTATCTGATGTTCCGTGGACGAAGTAGCGGGCAAAAGCTAGTTCAAAGAAAATCCAAATGTTTCTCAAAAATCTATTAGTATCTCCTTAGAATCTTGAACAACATCACGACCAACCCCTGTATATTTCTATAATATTTAATCTTAACTCTACTCTTATCTCCAAAAACAAACGAAAAAAAATGTTGATAAGTACCACAATATATATCAATCACAGTCTAGTGACATTTTACAGTGTAGCTGTTTTTTTATCTCTAATAATTTTAACTGCTGCAATAATTGATAATAAGTTTTATAATAGATCAGAAGCTGGCCACAAAAAAAAACCTGCTGGCCCGATCCTGTAACAAGATGAAATGTTTTCGAAAATGTTTGTTTTCACAGCTGAATTTGTACAGATTTTATTTATGACTTTTCTACGGATCATTTTTAATGTTTACTAACACCATACTAATAAACTAACAACCTGGAAGTACTCTTCAAACTGAAAAGAAATATAGGTATCTACATATTGGATGTCCCGTTAAAACCTGTCCCAATATGGTGTTCCTCAAGGGTATATTTGTGACCTCCTATTAAGCTAGTTTGTGAAATAGAATATTATATGTCATACCAGCGATACGTCGCATCCATGTTTTTTAAACGGTTTTAGTTAGCTTGCCTTGCTTTTCATTTTTATTTATTTGCGTCAAATCTATTAATTGATATTTGACCCCCCTTCCTGTTGACAGATTGATCTGAAATTTTGTATACACCTTTAGTTCTGATGACAATACAATTTAATAAAAATAAAATTGTTGGGCGCCTGAAATTTCTATCAATTTTGTATTCTCAGGTTACGCTACTACATAAGCCCAACAATTTTATTTTTTTGTCTGACCAATGCCCTTGATTGAAGAGGAGAGTAGTGTGATGACTGGTACCTAAGACCTACCAAATGATTTTTTAACTTTTAGTGCAATAACTGCATCATTACTAGCATTATTTTTTCTAATAAAACCGTTGAACAAAAAAAAATTTCCCAACTTTATTTCTAAGGCACTTTATGATTTTTACACAGCAGTGGAATCTCACATTTCCATAGCATTTTCAACCCAGCTATTACTCGATCGGACAGTTCTTTTATTGACAGCTAGCTCTTAGCCTATATATATACAACAAACGACAAAATTAAGTTTAAATTCTTTTTTTATATCTCATACTCAAAGCGGCCATTAATCGCCTATGCTTGAAACAACAACACAACGAATGCGATAAATTAGATAATTGTGCGCGCATAGCATTCGATTAATTGGTTAAATACTATCCCATATTATAGTATAGATCGTTTAAAATATTTTTTACAAAAAATTGGACCGACTTTATTAGTTGGTGCACTGAAAAGTATAAAATAATATTAATTCTATTGGTGCTGTTACTTTTGAAGTTGTGCAGTTGCAGATAGATTGGTAACTTTTGGCACCAACTTCACAAGTACCAGCCCCAATAGAATTAATATTATTTTATACTTTTCAGTGCACCAACTAATAAAGTCGGTCCAATTTTTTGTAAAAAATATTTATTTCACACTTTTGAGTGTAACAGTAGTCACCAAAATCGTTGAACGTTCACTAATACCAATGAAGATAGTACTTATTCTATTACCCACGTATATTCCTTGCTTGTAGTTGTTATTATGGAGATCTCAGAACATCGCTGCGGAAATACGCTTGAATATTTTAGTTGTTACCATTTTAACACCGATTTTACTCGAAAACCGTAACTCTAAGGGAAAAATGTTCAATATAAATGTTGCTACAAATAATTATGTCTTTCATGTACTGCAAACAGATTTTCAATTTTCGACAGAAATCGCCCTCTCCACATAGCGAAAATAGGTATATTTGAGAATTTAAAATGTCTCTATGTCGAAAACCGTTACTCTTTTGAAAAAATGTTCCATTTAAACGTTTCCGGATATTGTCCTATCTGTAATTATATCAACGCAGATTTTCAATTTTCGACAAAATTTGCCCCCTCCACCCCCTTCGGGGGCGGTTTTCGGAGGGAACGCGATGTCGGATTCCCGTTTTTATGAATATGGGACCATTTCTCAATCCTCCTCTTTCAAATGAATCAAAAAACATCAAAATCGGAGTACGTTTACTATATGAAAGGCGCGCACAAACCAAAAAAAAAAAAAAAAAAAAAAAAAAAAAAAAAAAAAAAAAAAAAAAAGCACACAATCGAATTGTATACCTCCTCCTTTTGGGAAGTCGGTCAAAAATGGTCATTATTTAAAAATAGATCCTGATACACAATATAGAATGTCGAAAAAGCGGTTTTATAATAGTTCAAAGTATTGTAAGTGGCTGACTGTAATAATAATGTCTGGTATAATCTTGAAAAATCAAGCTCTAGTTTGTCTATCCCAAACGGAACACCAGAAAGAACCGGACGAAAAAAAAAACTAGTTTATATATCGAGGGAAATATAGAGTGTGTTGTCAGGTTATTTTCTTTTTTTGAAAAAAATGAATATGTTAATGTGCATCATTACTTACCACAACTGGGCCGTCTTTACGTCCAGACGTGCTCAATGTAGCTCCAAACCATCTGCCGCTTTTCTGGTCCAACATACTGTTGCCCATGAAAACGTTATCTGGAAGAAAATAAGAAAAATCATTTCATGTTATCATACTATAAAGATTATGTAATAAATTTACGTTTGTGGGCTCCTTTAGCTTAGCAACTTTTATTTCGGTATATAGGCGCCTCTAGATATTTTTGAAATGCAAAATTTCAATAGGCACGTAAAAAAGCGTTTTTCGGATGGGTAAAATCTTCCCAGCTCGCGACACCGATGACCTCGACATGCTTGTGACGTATTGCGCATAGTATAGCGGCCAGTGTACATGTATTATACACATATATGCACTAATACAACGCCTCGCTCTTATCTGGTAATGCAATTTGAATTGATTAACTATAGAATTACTGTACAGTACAAGGGAACCCAATCAACGCGAGAGCGACACGCACTTGATCATTTTTGGGGTCTCTTTCGAAATAGCATTTCAACCAATCGAATACACTAGGTAATTGTTCATTAACCATCGTGTGTGGGAAGCTTTATTACCTTCTTCCAACCTTAAGAAAAAGAATGCGAAATGCGACCAGCAGTCTCAACCACATATCATAATCATTAGCGGCG
The DNA here is from genome assembly GCA_958507055.1 of Crioceris asparagi. Classification (NCBI taxonomy): domain Eukaryota; kingdom Metazoa; phylum Arthropoda; class Insecta; order Coleoptera; family Chrysomelidae; genus Crioceris; species Crioceris asparagi. The sequence goes on from OY293832.1 coordinate 1,159,691, forward strand.
CAACACAGAACCAATAATTTCTTTCAATGTTCAAGTTTTTTTTTTGGTTTTTGTTTCGTTTAATCTAAATGCCAACTTTTATTGGTGTACCTACGCCAGTTAGTTACTACTTATGTACGTCGTTCGCTTACAACAATATCTCATACATATATCTATCCTTCTTACTGTGTAATTGCATCAACAAGATCAATAGCAATAAAAAAAACAATAACAAACAAATAACTTGCGCAGTACGGCCCCTATATAGGTACGCCTAGAGTATTTCTGCCACTATACTATCCTGCTTGGTAGATATTTTGTAAGTAATGTCTTTCGGGTTCTCGTCGGATTGACAGAATTGCTGTTGTATTATTCAAAAAAGCCAACAGCAGCTTGTTGCTTCTTGGTTTCGTCACCAACTTATGTTTGAATAAGCGGTGGTTTCGTTGAATAGCCATATTGGGCTACGATCGCCGATCGCGACTATGATATCGGCACTAGTGCCAGATCTACCACATTTGTGCCAGAAGTAGTTATTATGTTTTCTCAAATAGAATACCCAAATTATTTTTATTGCATTGAATTGGGCGTATCAAATTTAGTATGATCCCAGATTTTCAAATTTTTATCTCTACTAGTTGCTGAAATTCAACGCAATAAAAATAAATGGGGTATTCTATTTAAAAAAAAAACCACAATAACTACTTCTTGCACAAAAGTGGTAGATCTGGCACCAGTGCTGATATCATAGTTCAATTCTGCATACTCAAAAACGTCCGAATGCTAAATTTTGTGATTGCAACTGAAGCGGTTGTGAAGATATTCAAACGTTCCGGTACTTTTCCACTAACCCTGTATAATATGCAGCAATTGATCTCTTTTAAAGAGCTTTTAGAACAAAAATTATCAAATGATTCAATCGAACTGAATCTGAAAATATTTCGGAAATTATCAATTTACTTAAAGTTTGTAAAGTAAAGTTTGGAAATATCTCGATGGAAATACATCGCTGATATAAATCTACTTATAGCAGTTTTTAGCTATATAAATACATCTGAACATCTTAGAATTAGGAGGCACTCCACCTGCTTTCTTATCCGTGGCGAATTTCTTCCTTCTTTGCCATTTCTGACTACCACTAGGCCACGATACCGTTCTTGAAGTACACCCGATTTAGCGACATACATGTATGTACATTGTAATGACAATTTCAGTATAGGTGAAAATCTCCAGGGTTGCCAAAATATTCTGCCACAATGATCTCTTGTTTCAAATATTTTTTGTTCTATTTTATTATATAAGATTTGATCAAACAGAATATAGTGGCGCAACTCATGGCCTATAACGATGTTATATGTATGTAATTTGAAATATCGCTCAGCGCAAAAATGACAGATGATAAATTTTTGCGGTATTATATATATATATATAGTAGTTGCATTTTACCAAGCACCCATATATGCCCCATGCAGTTCTAGTCCACATTAATCATGTCTAAGAGATGATATATTTATAACAGCAGAGCTCACAACCAGAAGTCACTTGTCTTTGGCCATAATGACAATGGTGGAATGGGTAGCTACCAGATGCGGGAAGCGATATCCGACATTTTTGTGTTCTTTTCAAATATATGACAAAGCGTACTGGTTAAAAAAGCTAGTGAAGAAACTTTGAGAATTCGTTTTATTCATACTTTAAAATTAACTATAATATAAGTCGATATCAAATTAAGAATGCAATTTACTAACCTCATTTTCATTCAAACGTAAATTAAAACTTTTTGATGTGTTTTTCGATGCCAATAATTTGTTGTTCGATTCGTAAAATTCCCATTCCCATTGTATGCTGATGTGACTGACAAACAAGACGATAAAATAAAGAGAATAAATAGTTTTGTGCTGAAAATCCCACATACATACAAATAAAATTTCAAATATTTTTGAGCGTAAGTAAGGAATGACGCGGACGCCGTTTTGGTCGCGGTACCTATTTTGGACAACAATGATCTCACCATTGCAGTGAGTGTTTGTGTATGTTTTTTTACAATGGTTTTGCATCTTGTGAGTGTAAAATGTAAAAAGAAAATAATCATACACAAACAACATGGATTGATAATGCCTGTTGCAAATCTTTTAGCAAGAATTTAAACAGGTGTGTATTTGACACGGGCGATTTATTGCCAGCATTTTGCACCAAACAGTTATCCCCTACATGGTTATTACTGGAATATGGACGGGGTACAAATTTGGGGTACACGTGCACAGAATATGTGGCTGGCATTTTGGGTCAGTGCTACAAATCGAGTGCTAAGAACACTATAATATCATTTCACTCCAGTTACACGTAGGCTCTGATTAATCTTAAAGTATGCACAATATGGCAGCAATGACAAGGGACATGACAGAACATCAATTGAGACGATGTCTACAACAAGATATGGAACACAAAGTTTATATGGCATTTCTAGACCTCGAAGAAGCTTTCGATTCGGTACAAATATGGAGAATTTCGAAGGCCCGAGGAGTAAGCGGAAACATTATAAGATTAAAGCAAAAATATAGGAAGGCAACTTAATCTCAGTAATTAGAAACAATATAGCAACAGAAACATTTACAACCAGTACACAAAACTGAGACAGGGAGGAAGCCTCAATCCGCTTTTATCATATTCATGGATGATATTATTAAAAGATGCAAGCCCAGAACCAAGAAATTAGAAATAGGACATACTTGGCTGGAAAGAATATCATTAAGGGAAGGAGCATTTGTAGATGACGTGGTAGTATTGTCTGAAAGGGAGAAAGACCTACAAACCAATTTAGCGTAATTCCAGTGGCGGATCCCATGGTCCGACATTGTCGTTCCATGTTGAAGAAATAGTTTGAGCTTGCTTGAATGAGATAATGTAATTAATCAATATTGGATCACACTTGGAGCTTAACAGGCGGTGAGATGTCGGCGATCTAAGTACGAATTCGAAATTTCAAGTCTCTAGACCGTAAGGGGCCTGAGAAATCGCTGCCGAGTCCATCGATACAAGATCTTTTGGATCTGTTCAAGCATCAAATATACCTACACCATTTTGAAGTTCTTAATATATTGACCTGATTGTGCGCATCTCAATCTTTTTGAACAAAAATCTGCCAAGTATTACACAGAAAAACTTTTGTGCAATTTAGAAGAAAATTCAGGATTGTTTTCAAACTACGGAAAAACGAAGCATTTCAAAACACGACCAAGCGCGAATCTGACCCGCACACAAAGGGCTCCGTACCATCGTATGAAAACTATCCATCACCTGTACGGTTCAAAAGATACAATCATTATTAAGATCGAGGAAAAGTTTGTTGTACGGAGAGACCCCTAAATTTTTAACCCTATTTTTTTTTTCATTATGTCCATCTATTACGATGCTAGGGATAGTGTCGAGCAAAAAACACAGGTCTTAATATTATAGTCGTATATAGACGTATACTCTAGTAAAAAAACACATTCGGCTCAATTGAATATACAAAATTATTCAGACAACGAATGCGGCTTGGAATGTAACGACATGAATTTTTTTTTCGTGTCGGCCGATATATAATCGTTGGAAATTTGTCAAAGTTTTTTTTTCTTTTTTGTGCTCTTCTCTTTATTGTATAATTCGTAAATTGGTCCCTGATGAATTGTGATCAGATGGAGGTAGAAGAGATCAAAATGGCATACCAAGCGATAACGCAGAGCGAGTTTTTGTCAGGTGTTTTGTGTTTTTCAGAATGTCCATTTGAGATATATATATATATATATATATATATATATATATATATATATATATATATATATATATATATATATATATACAGTGCGTTCATAAAGTATGGAAACGCTTCAATAACTACTAAAATATTATCATATAGAGAAAAAGCTTTGACAGGTCGATTTTTGATTTTGATTTTCTTATTTTATATGCAAACAGCATCATTTTATCCCCTCCACTTTCCAAGTTATGACGTCATCGTATTTTTTTTTAATAGGAATGCCATAATTTTATAATATAAACGGAAAACTGACAATTTTCTGTGTTCAAAAATACCAAATACATGGGTATTAACACAAAAAAATATTAAATACAGGGTGCTAAAAATTAATATATTTTTAATTTTTATTTGCTGGTTTCAATTTTATACAAATTATGCATAAAAACAAGTATACGTTTGAATCGGAGTCCTTAGCAACAATTAATAAGTTCTTAGTTACCACTGCATATTAATATTATTGTTATTATTGAAAATTTAAAGCATCAAATGAAAATGTATTAATTTTTAGCACCCTGTATTTCATATATTTTTATAATAATACCCAACTATCTGGTATTTTTGAGCTCAGAAAATTGCCAGTTTGCCGTTTATAATATAAAATTATGGCCTTCCCATTTAAAAAAATTAATGATGACGTCATAATTTGGAAGGTGGAGGAAATAAAATGATGCTGTTTGCATAGAAAAGTTGAAAATCAAAATCAAAAATCGACCCGTCAGAGCTTTTTCTCTATATATTAATATTTTATAAGTTATTGAAGCGTTTCCATACTTTATGAACGCACTGTATATGTGCTTCGAATCAGTTAAAATGGTCGTGGAACTGCCTTAAACAGAATGAAATGCAATTCAAGGATAGCGTGTGAAAGTTGAGCAAAAATGTTTGGACTATTACTTTTCTAGAATGTTGCTGTTCCCGTGTTCCATTCCATTCAAAGTTCAAAAAATAAAAATAAAAAAAGGCAAGAAGTCGGTCAAAAATACGGATCGTACAAATATTTCGGTGGATTTCGTCAATAGTCATGATCGGACTAGTAGTTTCAAAATGGCGGTCGAACAAGCTTATAAAACATTCTTAGAAAGTAGCCTTTTGTTGGAAGCGTTTTTTTCCCTAAAGATTAAAAACTGTGAAATTTACTTCTCCGCTGGCCATTGGATTTTTTTTGTTAAATAAAATTGAATAATTATATCTAACAATTATACAGGAATAATTTTTGGCAGTCGAAAATATTGTTCAAACTCAAATTTAATGTATTACGGTCGAATTTCGACCAATAAAGCAATCTCGCTAACATTATTTTGTATTTTTCACTGCACCAATCAACCAAGTATTTTTTATAAAAAATATTATTGCCATAAAATCGATAAAAATACCATTTAGTTAGTTGATTTCATCATTTCATATAACATTTCCCTACTATAAATACTATTGTAACGGACATATAAAAACGACAGGGAATGATTTTTTTTTAAATGATGATTTATTTCTACATTAAATATCTCATCATTTATATAACTTACACTACACTGTTGACTACTATGTACAATTTATATTTACAATTTACAACCGTGCGATATTTATTTATGGCCCCCTGGACTGACTGACTCGCAGCTCGCAGCAAATCCTCTCCAATATAAAGGCAAACACCTCCTTCTCGAATCTTCAACAGAAATCTTTCAACGCTAGCGCGAACTCACACGATAATTCGGGATATCATCTTGACACGGCAGCATGCATCGCTGACCAATAGCAGCATGCCTCACACTCACACCACCCGAAGCTCATCAACGTCCGCACCCACCAAGACGCCCCGCCCTCCGTAGAATCGCACACGACCACCTCCACTCCGAACGGCGTCGACACCACATCCCAAGTTCGTTACAGTATATACAGATGGTAGATTAATTTATTGATTTATTTGTCTAAAATCAATTTAAAATAGGACCACATCTTTGTATTCTTTTATCGGATTATGTCAAAGTTTGATATAAAACTGCATTTTTGACCGACGACCCAACCGTAGGAGGTATACAATTCGACTGTTTGTATGTTTTTTTTTATGAATGTACGCGCCTTTTGCATAGTAAAAGTGCTCTGATTTTGATGATTATTTTTTATTTGAAAGAGGAATATTGAAAATTGCTCCCATTAAAAAAATCAATATTAGACATGCCTTTTCCTCAAAAACTTCCCCCAAAGAGGATGGTGGGGGCATTTTTTGTATGTTTCAGCTATAAAATAATATATTAGTTGATACTCTGAAAAATACAATATTTTTTTGTAAAAAATACTTATTTAAAAAATATATTTCCGCAAAATCATGAGAAAAAATATATTTCACATACCAGTTTCCGAATTCAATACATTAATTAGAAATATACACAATTAATTGATTAGCTATTCCAATAATAAACATCGTAGGCGTTATTTCATTAATTATTATTCCAGAAAGATTTCAACAACTTTCATTCAACAATAATTTTATTTTCATTGATAAACAATTCTTTTTCACAAGAAGGTGGGCAACACATATATACGTAGGTAGCATTTGTAGATATTTTTTTTCCACCTACGTGATAGGCTGTCAAATGCTGCCAGGTGCCGACTAATATATATGTATATAATAATAAAATAACTATACAGGGTGTGACAGAATTATGCAGAAAATTTGCACAGTTTTTATTTATTTTATTATATTATTAAATTGTGTTTAAATATAATAATATCTGGGATAAACAGTTTGTTTTCTTCAAATATTTTTCTCAGTCTTATATTGAAAAAAATAAAATTGGAGACAGATACATTTACAATTGTTACAAGCTTTTATTTAATTTATAATGTTGGTTTGTTTCGGCAAAATCTTTCAATTGAATTCTAGAACAGTTATTCCCAAGCAATAGGGAACTTGACTATATATTTTTTTTCATTAATATGTTTGTTTATGTATAAAAACACCCTATACCAAATATAAGCCCTTGAATCGCAGTACTCATTTTACAAAAAATTATTAAAGTTGAAATCCTCGCTAAGCTAATTCAAACTAGGCCAAACGAGCGGGATCTGCTGTGACGTCACTCCTTGCTTAAAGACGAGTCGAGTCGCCGCAGCCATGCTATTTGCCATTGTCGTGTCGAGTTCAAAATAACAACATTTTAAACCCTTATATTTCATTTAAAGATTTTTTTTCGACTTTCTTTCTTGACTTTGGCGTTTTTGATGATAATAACTTACGATTTTGACTATTTTTACTAACTTTTAATTTTTTGGCAAGCGCAGAAATTTTACATACGTGTCAAGTTGGGATGATGCCATAATGCATGGATGGTGACTTGACGTCATTCTAAATCCAATATGTCCGACTCCCAGGTATGAGAGCGCGAGTACATTTCGTTATCAAATTAAAACTTTTTAATGATTCCCCCTGTAGGAATATATGTATAATAATATCGATGCAAACAAATAGATGTAAAATAATATCAACATGATCTGCTGGATAGCTTGATTTTATCTGTGGGTTGATTACCAAGATAGCAATAGTTAGAAAGTTGAAAAAGTTGAGAATATCTTGTTATATATAATATATGCCATGCCTAAGTTAACCACAAGGTTACAAAATAAGGTCTTAGCTGATAGTCTAGGAGATAAGAGTGTAAAATTGTATCGAACCATTGTACTCAGGCTGATTTTTGACCGACAAACCCCGAACGGAGGAGGTATTCAATTCGACTGTCTGCTTTTTTTTGTTTGTTCGCGCGTTTTATATAGTAAACCGACTCCGATTTGGATGATTTTTATTCATTTGAAAGAAGATGCTTTTGAAATGGTGCCATATTCATAAAAAGCAAATCCGAAATCTCCTTCCCTCCGAAAACTGCCCTCGACGGGGATAGAGGGGGAAAATTTTCTCAAAAATCAAAAATCTGAGGTGGTATAATTAAAGATAGGATAATATCCGGAAACGTTTAGATTGAACATTTTTTCAAAAGAGTTACATTTTTCGAGTAAGAGGCATGTTAAATTCTCAAATATGTGTATGTGGAGAGGGCGATTTCTTTTGAAAATTGAAAATCTGTGGATACTACATGAAAGACCTAATTATTTGTAGCAACATTTATAATGAACATTTTTTCCTTAGAGTTACGGTTTTCGAGTTACAGCGGTGGTAAAATGGTAACATCTAAAATACTTATGCGTATTTCCGCTGCGATGTTTTGAGATCTCAATAACAACACCTACAAGCAAAGAATATACGAGGATAATAGGATAAGTATTTTCTATCTTCATTGGTGAACGTTCAACGGTTTTTGTAACTCGAGTTACACTCAAAAGTGTGAAATAAATATAAAAAAAAATGGACCGACGTTATTGGTTGGTGCACTGAAAAGTATAAAATAATATTAATTCTATTGGTGCTGGTACTTGTGAAGTTGCTGCCAAAAGTTATCAATCTAACTGCAACTGTTAATATACTAAACCAGTCACAATACAAGTTTCGTTTAGTTATGTCAGATATTTCGAAAGTTGAATGTGACACAGAAGATTATTACCTCATAACCTATTAAACAGGTAATCAGCTGATGAGTTTTGATTTTTATGATTTGACAGCGTTGAAAATTTCCGGCATACGAACTCACATTTATTCACAATTATAGAAAAATGAGACATAGAAAAAATCTCTCCATCTCCCGGACTATAAAAGATCGTGGTGTAAACGGCGTAGGTCGGAGCTTGTAAAGCACACAGATTTCATTTTATTGTTTGTGGTACAGCACCAGCAAAGATTGGTGTATTTCATCTTTGGCACCAGTCTGGAGACAATGACATTCACTCAGAAACCTATTTAGCAGAATTATTTATAATGCTATACGAGTATATTTGAACCACTCCGACCTACGCCATGTGCACGGTCTTTCTTATATAAACAACCCACTGAATCAGATGACACTAATAATAATTTATTATACATACTCCTACATAAAACGCCAAAAATTCAGTTCCTCGTATTTTATTTGATTTTTATTATTCATTTATTTGCATTTCTTGGAAATTCGGATGAGGTAAATGGGAGTCATTATAATTATTTTAGGCTTTATTTGGATTGCTTTATGTACGACTCGTATACAATCATTGAATGAGTCAGAAGAAATTACAAAGACAACTTGTAGTAATATATAAATGAAGTAAGCATCCATAATACATAGTTGTTGTCACGTTCTTAATCATTGTTTATACAGGGTGGGGATATTAAATGAAACAATCACATTAACAATAATATTATTACTGGAATGTCATCTTTTTAGCGTAACAGTTTTTGGAAAGGTTGTTGGTGCAGACCCAACCGATGGTAGAACTCTCCCCAAAACTTCTGGCGTCATTAATAGTATCTCTGCCCGAATCCATGCTTTTAAGACTTCCAGTTTTCTAGACAATTTAAATGGAGACCTCTAACAATTTTAGTACCATAACTCCAAGGAATATTCCCTAATGATGGAAATCTAGGCCAAAGGATATTTTCAGCAGGATGGAGCTCCTCCCCATTTTGCAAGTGAATTTAAGGGAATTCTTAAATGCTCCATTTCCAAATAGGTGGATAGGACGGCAAGGATTTGTAGAGTGGCCTCCCAGATCTCCGGATATTACACCCTTAGATTTTTATTTACGGGCCGATTTAAAAACTAAGGTCTATGTCAAAAGACCTAGAAATCTGGAAGACTTGAATGCAAAGATTTGGGCTGAGATACGTTTAATCATGCCAGAAGTTTTGGGAAGAGTGAGGGAAGAGTTCTACCATCGGTTGGGTCTGTGCCAACAGGTTATTGCGGCACATTTTCAGCAACGGTTACGCTAAAAAGGTGACATTCCAGTATTGTTATTATTAATGTAATTGTGCATTAAAGAGGTGCCACAAGTGGTGTCTTATAATTTGAAAAAATAAAGTTGTTTAGGGTTGCCCCCTTTTTGGGGCCCCACATTTTTTTACATGACGAGAGCGAACTCCATAAAAAATTGATTCCTAATATGGATAAAAAATATACAAAGGAAGTGTTTTTTTCTCAAAATTAAATTAAAAAAGTGTGACATAAATTATATTATTACAACTATTATGAAGGTGCCGTCCATCTAAACTCAACCAATCTGTCAGGCACTCGAGTATGTCAAGACAGCAATTTCCAATCTGACTGAAGAAAAGTCATGCTATGTCATCTTAAACAGACTTTTATGGTTGATGTTTTTTATTACGGTACTATTGATATAAGAGACATTATACATATGTAGATAAATTATATGAAGATGTCTTACTTTGATCATCGAAAGGTATCTCCTGACAGCTGTCATCGTCTGAGGAGGAGCACTTGTAGACAGCTCCACCGTTTAGCACCATTCCTGGATCCTGGTAGGCGGATTGGGCTTCTGGAGCTCCCACAAGCACCCTGAAATTAAAAAAACATGTTTTCAGAGAGTGTAAAATTTCCAATCTATGAGAAGTAGTTAATATTCATTCGAATAGATATTATGGATAGTACTAGCTGTTGCCCGCGACTTCGTTCGCGTCAAATTTAGTTTCATCTTAAGGGAGCTCGCTACCTAGTGATATTGTAATTCCATTATTTCTCCTCAACTGATTATACTATCTGGGTAAAATTTTGTATGCTTACTGAGAAGAGTATAGAGTATGGAAAAAAAAGACTCAATTATTCACTTGAGACGACAACTGGCTGCTGACATTAATTGACATGACAGGTGACAGGCAAGAATGCTGGACTCAAGATGGCGGGTAATAATCTAACCTATCATTAAAGTGCGTGCACAAACGTTCTTAGAAACCTTGAAATTTGTTCTCAGAACCCAATGGACCGTTAGAAAATTAAAATCAAAAAAGCTATAACTCTAATATGAGACGTTATATACCAGAAATTTATATGAAGCAATTATTTAGCTCACTCTATAGGCTCCTGTCTTTTTTTTCCTAAAGTTCGGGGACAACCTGTATATAACAAGTGTACCTAGTGTGTAGGCGTACCTTTAGCGTTGCAAACGTTTAATAATGATAATAATAATATTAATGTGGGTGTCGAATTTCACAGTGACAAATTTGGCAATATCAACATTCATGTCGAACGCTGACGACATACGACATATAATAATAATATCCATCTAACGAACGACCAACCCAGATCTACCAGTAACTTAAATAATATTGCTTGGATCGTTAACAACGCGTGCACGAGGCTTTCGGCCCTGACTCAGGCACTGGGACAGCATCACTTTTTGTGTGTGTTTCCCATTAAAGATTTTATGATCTTCAATATTGGCTCATTTCAAATTAGGCAGCTTCATTTCGTGAGAGGTAGATTCAAATCGTTTATTTATATACTAGGTGTCATTGAAAATGTAACAACACATTTATAGTAAAACATACTAGACAGGAACCTTAACGAAATGATGGTAAATATTGTATTCTATGCTGGAACTAAATACTGATAAAAAAAGATTACTTTCATTCGGTTCAGGAAATGCCGACTTGAGGTAACGTCGTACAGTTTATTTCAAGATCAGGTCTATTGGCTTTTGGCAGTCTTATAGACCTTGTCAAATACATAGAGGGGGAGGCTGACATTGTAGTGATGGTGGCAAAAACTTGTCCATTGGAACAACACTAATGGAAATTGATTGTGTTGTGTTGGACATGAGGAGAAGATTGGGGGAGGGGAGTTCATCTTTTTGGCTTAGTAATTCGATTGCATTTTCAGTGTCTCGCAGTATATATATATATATATATATATATATATATATATATATATATATATATATATATATATATATATATATATATATATATATATATATTTACAAAGCAATATAACGTTTCGTTGGGAAATTGATGCAGGAAATTGCGAACACTGAAAATAAATGGAGCAACAATATAAATACGTTATATTGTAAAGCAGGTTAAATGTTTCTTTCGATATAGAGCGAATAACGAATTAATTTATAGAATAATGAAAATCTATCATAAATCAATCGTTTGATTTACAATAAGAAATGTAAATATTTAATTCTTACCAAATCATTTTAAGCAAAACTCGTGCATATTTCCACTATAAATTTAGAAAAGTTTTGATTGTTTTAAAAACAGATAAAACAAATACCTATTACTCAAATTAAAAATAACATTCAGATATCTTTAGAAACAATATTGAATCGAATTTTAGTTCAATCAATAGTTTCTTTATTGAATCTCTTCTAAACAAAATATACAAAAAGTAATTAGGTTCTTAAGTAGCCCCTAGTAAGGAAATGATTGTTTCAGAGTTTCAGAGTCCAAAAAAAACATATTTTCAACCATTTGTCCGACTGTCTGTACCAAGATTATATCAGGAACGGATGAACGGATTTTGTTGCTTTCTTTTTGTTTTGTAGAGTATCGATTAGGCTCTCCGGCAACTCAAATAGGAATCCTGCTCGTTGGGGTTGCTGGTCGTGTTCCATTCAAGACTGTAGCGCGAAAACAGCTCTAACTCGGAAACCTATGATTTTTTTTGAAAAATGACCAATTTAAAAGTTGCCCCTCCTCCTCCTTTAGAAGAAGTTTTTGAGGAAAGGACATGTTGAATGTCGATTTTTTTTTCAATGGGACCAATGAGTTTGTTATTTTGAGCAACTTATACGCATCAATGCAGATATTTATAAAACCAAACTAGCTCTATTTATCCATATTCCATTATAATCTCAATAAAATCGATTCGATGTTGATTTGTTTACGTTTATTATTATTATTATTATGATGCACTATGCCAATTTCCGTTCGATAATTCTAATTTCCTTCGACTTTGTAGGAGATTATATATATAAATAGCTTCTCCACCCGCAAAACATCGATTGACCTTTCAAACTATGTGGTATTTTATACCTCTACAGAGCTGACAACTCTGCGCCCCATATACTACCAACCATGATGGTGAATTGCATTTTGTTATTATTGTACTGAGGCCCAAAAACAAAAATAGAACACGTCGTATAGTTAGTGACCTACTAAAGCTGAAGGAAAGACGACCGGGCCCACCGCAATAATAATATCATCATCATTAAATTGGTAGAATCGTGAACAATATAGTGAGGTGAGGTGTATTATAATAAAGCTGGATGAAGACGGCGCTGGTCGCAGTAGATAAACCACACCCACACAGAGTTTATTTGATGGTTTGTGGTACGGTAGCAATGTGTGGAAATAATGAAATTTCACCAGAGATTATAATCATTACAATAGATGGCCTCTGGCTGAATCTCATTATTTCCATCCACACTGCTGCTGTACCACAAACCATAAAATAAACTCTGTGTGCTTTACCGCTATCACGTTCCCATTTCTTTCAAGAAGTTGCCGAACTGAGTTTGGAAAGATGCCAGTCACCATTCAATCTCTCGATCTTTTATTGTTTTTATAAAAAATTTATAGCTATTTTTTTTATTTTAAGGAAAACTTTTGATTTTTATTTTTAGCACAAGAACTAGGAAAAAACGGAAATTTACAACTTCTCTAGGTCTACTAAATGGCGTTTGGTTTCGTAGAACCAACTCTGTTTTTTGACCGACGAACCCCGAACGGAGGAGGTATACAATTCGACTGTCTGCTTTATTTTTTTTTTTTTTTTTTTTTGGTTCGTGCGCGCCTTTTATATAGTAGACGATCTCCGATTTTGATGATTTTGGATTCATTTGAAAGAAGGGGATTGAGAAATGGTCCCATATTCATAAAAACGCAAATCCGAAATCTCCTTCCCTCCGAAAACCGCCCCCGAAGGGGTGGTGGGGGCGAATTTTCTCGAAAATCGAAAATCTGAGTTGGTATAATTAAAGATAGGACAATATCCGGAAACGTTTAAATTGAACATTTTTTCAAAAGTGTTACGGTTTTCGAGATAGACGCATGTTAAATATGTATTTTTGCTATGTGGAGAGGACAATTTCTTTCGAAAATTGAAAATTTTTCGATACTACATGAAAGATATAATTATTTGTAGCAACATTTATAATGAACATTTTTTCCTTAGAATTACGGTTTTCGAGTTAAATCGGTGTTAAATGGTAACAACTAAAATATTCAAGCGTATTTCCGCCGCGATGTTCTGAGATCTCAATAATAACCACTACAAGCAAGGAATATACGTGGGTAATAGGATAAGTATTATCTTTATTGATATGGTATAGTGAACGTTCAACGATTTTCGGGACTAATGTTACACTCAAAAGTGTGAAATAAATATTTTTTACAAAAAATTGGACCGACGTTATAGTTGATGCACTGAAAAGTATAAAATAATATTACTTCTATTGGTGATGGTACTTGTGAAGTTGGTGCCAAAAGCTATCAATCTAACTGCAACTGCACAACTTCAAAAGTACCATCACCAATAGAAGTAATATTATTTTATACTTTTCAGTGCATCAACTATAACGTCGGTCCAATTTTTTGTAAAAAATATTTATTTAATATACTAGACGATACCCGTCACTTCGCTCACGCATATATTTTATAGCGCTTGTCCCATGCGAATTATGAATTTAGTTTATAAATAATCTAAATTTATACTAAAATAAATTTAGCCTATACCTCCGAGCCTCAGCGATACGCGGCTCGGTCTGCTATAAAAATAAATAAATTGTAGTATAAATGAAACGTTTGTACTTTTAACATAGCGCCATCTATTGCATACTTACTCGATACAGCCTATGAATTCCTCCGCAATCTATTAGAATCTTATGGAATTCACAGATAGTTATAATTCTTTGACAGATACTAAAAAAATAATTTGTAATTACAAAATATTGAGACTATAAATTGAGATATAAGCTATCGTATCTCACAAGTTGGATCAAACTGCACACTGTGTACAAAATTTGATTAAAATCAGTTGCGAATTTTAGGAGTTCATCGCGGACAAACAACGTGTCACGAAATTTTTTTATAATATGAAGATATGGAGCAAATCTTTTGTATACGCTTTTGATTTTACGGTAAATGATCTTTTAAATATTGTGTTATAGTTTTAAGTTGCGAGCTTTTGAGTATTGTTCAATATTTGTCTGATGGCCTTCCGGATCGCCAGATCTGACATCTCGTGACTTTTTTACCTTTAACTCTCAAACGGAAGAACGATAATGACAACTAGTTGTTTTGAAGCAGAATATTTTTGACTGACGAACCAAACGGAGGAGCTATACAGTTCGACTATTTGTCAGCATGTTTTTTTTGTATAAATAGTAAACGTGCTCCGATTTTCGTAATTTTTTTTTCATTTTATAGAGGACTACTGAGAATAGGTCCCATTGAAAAACAATTCAACATTCAACGTGTGCGTCCCCTCAAAAACCTCTCCCAAAGAGGTTGAAGGCAGCTTTTTTTTGAAAATATAAAATTTGAGGCGGCATAATTAAAGAAGAGACCGTATCCGACAACGTTTAGATTGGACATTTTTCAAAAAAAATTACATTTTCCGAGTTACAGCAGTGTGAAAGTATGTAATATGTGTATTTCCGCTAGGTTTTGAAATCTCTGTTGAACATTGGATGATTTTTATGACTACGTAATGTTACATTCAAAAGAGTGAAATAATACTAATACTAATACTTTCCATATTGTTCAGTTTTAGTTTGTTGGAATCATTTTTGCTAAAAGCTCCTGACTCCACAATTGTTTTAATGAAAAGTTCATAGCAATCTATAATTACATATTTGGTTTTTCAGCGGAAATGATAGCGAAGATTTATATATGCATATGTATTTTCAATGAATGGAAAATCTTGTTAAATAAATCTGATGTCATACCAACGTTAACATCCATCTTTTGTCATCAGTTCTTTAAATACATATTTCCATCGCATCATATTATCACAAAGGACTTAAAGCAATATAGTAATTATTATATATAGGGACTGCCACGCCTCTTCCTCTTCCTATAATATTAACAGATAAATTAACCTTCCGTACGAAGTATGTATTGTTCCACCATTTGATTATATATGTACCTATATATATATATTTTAATTAACCTATAGTATCCCTACCTACCTTTATTCAAGGCCAACACTTACTTCCACTTGAACAATTTGTCATATTTTATGACCCGTTTTTTTGTTGTTGTTTTTTTAACATATACAAAAATGTCTTTTCATAATAATATATAGAGATTTGCCCGTTTAATATAATTAATAATGATTTAGATATCTGGGAGTGGAATAATACGAAGTGAATTAATCACTGTTTTTATATAATTGCTCATCAAATCAAATCCTCATCAAAATTTGCAAACATATGCGCTAAAATAGTAAACATAAATTCCCAAGAAAGTGAGGTTAAACGAAGCGAAGGTTACCTTGTGCAGTGTAACTGACGTTTAAAAACTGTCAATTCCAATGTCAAAACTGCCAGTATAACGTTTGCGATATTGAACCTATTCTTAAATATTCTATAAGAAAAGCATAAACCAAGTGTTAAGATTTTAAGTGTCTAAAGGTATATTTTCATATTTAAAATTTACAAAGAAAATATTTTTACAAATATTTGATTTAGAGATTTAGCGATTAACAGATTTCTGACAGCTCCATATATTACCGTTCTCAGATAATGTCATGTTATTACCACAATTCTCACAATTTTTGGAATTTACTAAAACACAATGATTATTAAAAAAAATCCGTAGTTTATCTTTATTTTCACTTGAAAGAGTAAATTTAATTCATCAATAGTTGCATCCAAAACACCCAACACTTCATTTTTCCCTTTTTTGACCGACGAACCCAAACTCCAACCAAAATATCGTTTCAACACATTCCACGAGAAATTATTCCAAATAAAAGATAAAAAATGATATAACCCACTATTCGGAATGCAGTTAACTAATAGGTGTATTTCAGATTTTAAATAATTATTAGTATCAATAGGAAGATCGTAGGTTTGATTTTCCATGTTAAGTATCTTGAAGAATTTATGGAAATAGATTGATATTAACATAGTCAATGTGTCATTTTAGAGGTGTTACGATGAACTGAAATTCAATCTTTCGAATGAATAATTAATTGCTGCTGAATAATTAAATTCTGAAGGTATGTCATTTCCGAATGTTTTTTTTATAGAATAATAACCATTATCAATTATATTATTTCATTGCATATCGTGAATGAATTCACTCTAAAAATGGTAGAAAATTTATGTCACGTTTTCTCATCTAGATTTGTGTGTAATACGTCCTCACTTCATTACCATATTTTCCACATATTATTCCATTATACTGTCGTCGTCTTTCGTCTTATTATGGCACCTTCAGCCCATATTTATTTTTTAAGCATGTTGGTCAAGGTCACACGTTCGATTGATGATGATGTGTCTTGGTTGATTTCTTTAAAAATGTTCCCATAAAATAACTATTGTCAGTTATGAAGAAATAACAGAGAAATTGTTATTATTTAATAATAATAATAATATTTATTTACCATCAAATTTCACATGTTTCGTCAATATTTATTTATTTATTTAATAAACTTGAGCGCTAAACCAGCTTCAATGTGTCTATGGTTCCAAATTGAGTGCACCATCTAATAAAGTACGTCCAAGCTTTTGTATATGAAATATTTTTTGTATTTGGTCAATCAATCAACAGAATAATGATAGTACAATATCTGGAAACTTTTAAATTGAACATTTTTTAAAAAGAGTTACGGTTTTCGAGTTACAGCGTTGTTAAAATATCAAATATATGTGTATTTTCACTATGTGGAGGGGGAATTTCTTTCGAAGATTGAAAATTTGAGGCAACCAAATTAAAGAGAAGATTATTTTTAGCAATATTCATAGTGAACATTTTTTTCATAGAGTTATGGTTTTCGAGTTACAGCGGTGGTAACGTCTAAGATATTCGTATTTCCGCGACGATGTTTTTAGATTTCTGAATAATAACAATTACAAGCAAATAATATATAATATATAATAAATAGTATTAGCGAAGGTTTCGTGAGTAATGTTACACTCAAAAGTGTAAAAGAAATATATTTCTCGAAAAATTGGACCGACGTTATCAGTTGGTGCTCGGAAAAATACAAAATAATATTAATTCTGTTGGTGCTAGTACTTGTGGTGCCAAATCTTTTAATCTAACTGCAACAGCACAACTTCAAAAATACCAGCATCAATAGAATTAATATTATTTTTTATTTTTCAGTGCACCAACTGATAACGTCGGTCCAATTTTGTTTTAATATTTCAACAATTGAATCCCACGAGCTTTTGATATCGACTTGCCAATTCGATGGTCTGCTTTTTTATGATTCTTACTTATATGTTGTTATTTTTTACTTTTAAGAGAAACATCTTACAAAGTCGGTCTTAGTTTTTCTTTTTTTATCAAGGTTATTCATTGTAAAAAAATATTTTATCTCACAAAGAATTGCAAACAAAAAGAAACCAAACCGAAAAAAAACATCATTCACTATCTATCATCGTCTATCTATAAAACAGCTTTGAAACGGGTCTATGGAAGATCAAGTTTTTTTTTTTTCTTAGTCGTCTTCTGCTGATTCTTGTTTGTTCGGTATCTTCAAGTTCTTCTTCTACTTTAACGCAACATGGTCACATAATATCATCATATTATGGTCTTTACCGGTTGTGTTTTACCTTTACCGATGATCCATGGACGGATGATACGACGACCAGTTAGTTCTTGGTAGATTCATACTCTCGCATATATACAGGGTGTCCTCGAAGTAATGGCAAAAAAGTCGGGAGCTTATAGATTGAGTGTAAAAAATAATATATAAATTCAATATAAATTATAAATTCATATATTTCTTGACCGACAAACCCCGAACATAGGAGGACAATTCGACTGTCTGCTTTTTTTTTGGTTTGTGCGCGCCTTTTATATAGTAAGCGAGCTCCGATTTTGATGATTTTTGATTCATTTGAAAGAAGAGACTTGAGAATTGGTCCCATATTCATAAAAACGCATATCCGAAATATCCTTCCTGCCCAAAACCGCCGTCGAAGGGGTTGAAGGGGGCAAATTTTCTCGAAAATCGAAAATCTGAGGTGGTGTAATTAAAGATAGGACAATATCCGGGAACGTTTAACATGAACATTTTTTTAAAAGAGTTACGGTTTCCCAGATAGAGGCATGTTAATTTCTCAAATATGTGTATTTTAGCTATGTGGAGAGGGCGATTTCTTTAGAAAATTTAAAATCTATGGGTACTACATGAAAGACATAATTATTTGTAGCAATATTTATAATGAACCTTTTGTCCTTAGTTTTAAGGTTTTCGAATTAAATCGGTGTTGAAATGGTAACATCTAAAATACTTAAGCATATTTCCGCAGCTATGTTTGGAAGATCTCAGTAATAACAACTACAGGCAAAGAATATACGTGGGTAATAAGAAAAGTATTATCTTCATTGGTGTTAGTTAACATTCAACGATTTTCGTGAGTAATGTTACACTCAAAAGTGTGAAATAAATATTTTATAGAAAAAAATTGACCGACGTTATTAGTTGGTGCACTGAAAAATATAAAATAATATTAATTCTATTGGTGCTGGTACTTGTGAAGTTGTGCAGTTGCAGGTAGATTGGTAACTTTTGGCACCAACTTCACAAGTACCAATAGAATTAATATTATTTTATACTTTTCAGTGCACCAACTAATAAAGTCGGTCCAATTTTTTGTAAAAAATATTTATTTCACACTTTTGAGTGTAACATTAGTCACGAAAATCGTTGAACGTTTACTAATACCAATGAAGATAGTACTTATCCTATTACCCACGTATATTCCTTGCTTGTAGTTGTTATTATTGAGATCTCAGAACATCGCTGCGGAAATACGCTTGAATATTTTAGTTGTTACCATTTTAACACCGATTTTACTCGAAAACCGTAACTCTAAGGGAAAAATGTTCAGTATAAATGTTGCTACAAATAATTATGTCTTTCATGTACTGCAAACAGATTTTCAATTTTCGACAGAAATCGCCCTCTCCACATAGCGAAAATAGGTATATTTGAGAATTTAAAATGTCTCTATGTCGAAAACCGTTACTCTTTTGAAAAAATGTTCCATTTAAACGTTTCCGGATATTGTTCTATATGTAATTATATCAACACAGATTTTCAATTTTCGACAAAATTTGCCCCCTCCACCCCCTACGGGGGCGGTTTTCGGAGGGAACGAGATGTCGGATTCCCGTTTTTATGGATATGGGACCATTTCTCAAGCCTCCTCTTTCAAATGAATCAAAAATCATCAAAATCGGAGTACGTTTACTATATGAAAGGCGCGCACAAACCAAAAAAAAAAAAAAAGCACTCAGTCGAATTGTATACCTCCTGGGAAGTCGGTCAAAAATGGATCATTTACATTTGACTAAAGCAACTCAACGAAAAAAACAAATAAAAGCGGGAGGAATGATTTATTCAATTGTTCTTTATTAAAATGGCGTCTTCAATGCCAATTAAGACACAAGATGTAAATAAATCCTTCATCTGAAATGTCAGAGTAACAAAATTGATTAAACTTGATCAATCAAGTCATTAATTTTTATCGAAAATGCTTTCAAGATAACCGATAATTAACAGAAAGGAAGTAATAAATTATAAACTGTAAAATATAACTATGCAAGATATTTATAAACAAATAATTAAACAATAGAATGATTGTAGCTAAGATCCAGTATAAATTGAAAGTGATTTTTTTTATACTACAAATAGGACCGACTTTATTACTTGGTTCGTGCAGTGAAAAATACAAAATAATATTTTACTTTTGAAGTAGTGTGCAATTGTAGTTAGGTAGAACTTCTTGTACCAACTTCGAAAGTACCAGCACCAATAGAATTTTTTGTATTTTTCAGTGTAGCAACTGATAACGTCGGTCCAATTTTTTGTAAAAAATATTTATTTCAAACTTTTGATTGTAACATGAGTCATGAAAATCGTTGAATAAAGACCAAAGAAGATAAGTACGTATTTATCCATGTATCTATACAGGCTGTTTCAAATTCAACTCTCACCATTGGGATCTCGGAAACTATAGAGAATACGAAGATGGTTAAATTGGGGCAAAGTTGCGCATTTATGTGCTCAACAATAAGGAGTTTAGAAAGTTTAGAAAATTTCCAGTAGTTCCGGAGATATCCGGAAAAAGCCGAATTTTCGGGAATTCATTTTATTTTTTCCTGGCTTTATTTCTTAATGATTTTTTAAATAAATAACACATTTACATTGCCACTTTTCTTTTCAATGGTGTTAATAGTTTTGTAACCTGACGTTTCGTCTATGTGTAACTATCATGAACTTTTTTTTCTTAAAGGAGCCATATTGGCATTCCACAAATTTGAATATTCCTTTGTATTACCATTTTGATAATGTATCATAAGTTGGCCTTGTTGTCCTAACAATCCGAGAAATTAAATAAATTACTTTTGTAAAGTAGTTGGCTTTGATTTGTCCAATCGGTGACACGTAAATGACATTCTGTATTATTGTCAATTGCTGAGTCGTTGAAAACGGAGTTCTCCAATGAAGAAAAACGAGATATGATAAAACTTTATTCCAATAATGATAAAAACAGTGTGAATAAATACATTGAAAGTGTATCTTAAGATGTATCCCGAGAGACCACAACCACAACCAAAAATCCAAATTAATCGACAGAATTCGCAATGGGTTTTGCTCATTTGAAAAATTCAAGATTAATTATACCTCATTAATAATGATCTCTTTAGTTTCTTCATCAATCCTTTCTCCAGATTTTGTTCTAGGTTTTTTAAAGGAACCATGCACAGCTAAATTTGTATCCAATAAGTTGAGTAAAGATCGGTGAGGTTGTCGTCTCTCGGGATACCCTCATGTTGAAATGATACACTTCCAATGTAGTCATACCATTCTTGAAATAAAGTTTTATTATATCTCGTTTTTGTTCATTGAAGAACTCCATTTTCAACGACTCAGCAAATGGCAATAATACAGAATGTCATTTACGTGTCACCGATTAGAAAAATCAAAGCCAACTACTTTAAAAAAGTAATTTATTTAATTTCTCGGATTTTTAAGACAACAAGTCCAACTTATGATATATTATCAAAAAGGTAATATTCAAATTTGTGGAATGCCAATATGGCTCTCATAAGAAAAAAAAGCTCATGATAGTTACACATAGACGAAACGTCAAGTTACAAAACTATTGACACCATTGGAAAGAGTGAAAAAAGTGGCAATGTAAATGTGCTGTTTATTTAGAAATTCATTAAGAAATAAAGGCATAAAAAAATAATATGATTTTCCGAAAATTCGTTACTACTCGAAATTCAAAAACTTTCTAGATGGCGTATTGCTGAGCACATAAATGCGCAACTTTCCCCCAATTCAACCCTATATTCCCTATAGTTTCTGAGATCCCAATGGTGAGAGTCGAATTTTGAGCAACCTGTATACTTTGCTTGACCTTGTTACCCAAAGATCTAATTATATTTCACACTGTTGAGTGTTACATTAGTCACGAAAATCGTTGTACGTTCACATATACCATTACCCACGTACACTTGTATTTTTATTATTAAGAAATCTAAAAACATCGTTGCGGAACTACGTATATTTTAGACTTTACCACTGCTGTAACTCGAGAACCGTAGCTCTTATGGAAAAATGTTCAATTTGAACGTTTCCGGATGTTTTTTTATATTTAATTCTGCCGTCTCAGATTTTCGATTTTCGAGAAAATTCGCCCCCTCCACCCCCATCAGGGGCGGTTTTCTGAGGGAAGGAGATTTTGGATTTGAGTTATTATGAATATGGGACCATTTCTCAATCCTCCGCTTTCAAATGAATTAAAAATCATCAAAATCGGTGTTCGTTTACTATAAAAAACGCGCGGTCAAACAAAAAAAAGCAGACAGTCGAATTGTATACCTCCTCCGTTTGGATTCGTCCGTCAAAAAAATACAAACAGTCGAAGTGTATACCTCCTCCGGTTGGGTCGTCGCTAAAAACTACGAATACCGCTCGTATATGAACAGATTTTTGTATCGTCCCTCGTATAATACTAATACATGGATAAAATGTAGACCAATCTAATTAGATTTATAATTGACTAATGAGGAATGTATTTAATAAAATTGAATCAATTTATTATTAATAATTCTGCAAACTCGTGTAAGTCATAACATGTATATTATTTCCTATTGATTTCAATGGATTCATTCAGAAAGTGCCTCGTCGTTTATTTGATAAAAGAGCACAAAAAAGAACAACGAATACATCTATATAGCTAAAGGCCATTTAGACATGTTAATGAGTAGTGCCTTTAATGGTTTAGAATGTTACATATTACATAACATATATGCCAACAAGTATAAAATAGATATTATAGGTAATATAACAACTATAGATATGTACAAGGCTGAATATTAATTTGGTGAATTTATATACATATACCTCTGTATTTTTATTGAAGCAAATCTTGAAAACAAGAATAGCAGCTTGTGTTTCAGACGGGAACAGTAGTATTATTGCTATTTTTGTTGTTGTTGTTTTATGACGACTGGTTTGGAATTAAAATAGAATTGAGTTAGGTGCAGAATATCATGTGGGTTTGACATGTTTGAACCAAGAAGACTGCTGGAAACTGCCGTTTTTTCTCTACGTAGACAAATAATGAGGTCATAGAAGTTGCAAGGCGTTTTCAGCTATTATCCAGATGTATAAGTTATTTCTTTATTAGTTGTTGTAGATTTAAGGGATTTCCATTGCACTGCGACCTTGAGGTCTATTGTACCACCCATCACAGCAGTTCTCGCCATTACGTAGTGGTCTACAGCTCGCCCTCCAGTTCCAGAGTTCTAATGAAATCCAGAATCTGTGATGGCTTCAATAAGGAGGTTACTTCCTCATTTCTGCATGTTTGTTGCCCAAAGCATTTTTTGCATAGGCTAGCAATGGCGCGAGGCATTCCATATCACCAGGTGTTTCCTCCTCTTTCCCACAGAATCTGCACTCGTCGTCCTCTGCTAGACCCATTCTCGTTAGGTGCTTCCTGAGGCGACAATGCCCAGTAAGGAATCCAGTGAGGAGCTGTAACGTATATTCTTCCTAAGATAATTCTTAGAGCTTGCAGTATTTAAGCTTCCAAGAAACTTTTTGGAATGAGCCAACTCAGGGAGCTTCCGCCAGAGTGTTTCTCTTTCGGTTTTTTCCTTCACCTGAAACTATTTCCTGTAGTTACAATTACCTGTACTACATAAAGGTTCTGGGCTAGTAAAAAGTGTTCGTGCTCCTTCTCTGGAAAGTGTGTTAGCCTCTTCATTCCCTTTGATTCCCGAGTGGCCGGGAATCCATACTAAACAGACCTTGTTTTCTTGCCTATATCGTTTTCTTCGGCACTCTCCTGAATTTATTAGATAGAAGACTTTTGGTACCACCACCAAAAACTAATAGTCTGTCCAATTTTTTGTAAATAATTATTTATTATACAAGGTAATAAGGTATTAGATTTCAGGACGAGGTTTTATGTACAAAAAACCGTAGAACACACTTTTTTCCCGTAGTAAAATAGTAATTTTATAAAAAGTGATACTCTGTCAACTGTCAACAGAGATAAAATGTCAAACCTTTTCCCCGTCACAGTCAAAAAAGATTTTTTAAATCAGCTCAGATTGTTTTTTTAACCAATTAAGTAAAGCACCTTTACTAGTAGTATACTCTCTATTTACTAAGCTAATGTGACACTCAATAAATGATCAAAGCATTATTCATTTTTATATTTATTTACATAACCATACTACATAATAAATAGATATGTACATAAACATAGATGAATTCTAAAAACTGGTTATGACACTGTGGATAAAATTAGGATATTACAAAAGTTTAAAAATAAACGCCCACGACTATTGCTTCATTCTCGTCAAGTATTGCTGATGTAGCAGTTCCTGGAAAAATTTAATGCATATTTTTTTATTTAAAATAACAAAAAGTACGACCAACTTCATAGATGATGCACTCGAATAGTGTAAAATGACAAAACATAGGTAATTATAGGGATTTTGAAGTTAGTGCCAAGTGAAGAGAAGAAGAGAAGGCTCTAAAAGCATTTTTTAAGAAGGGATAATCTTGATAAAACCCTCAAAAGGCTAATCAAAATCGTTGCATGTTTAGTATGAGGTCACAATGCTTTCCCTGTTTTACAAAGTCGATAAAAATAAATACATAAATAAAAAAAAAGTCATAAGATGAATTGCAGGATTTTGACACTTCATTAGGTAGCATTATTGACCAGTCCATTCATGCTGTCACATGCCATTATTCACACCTTCTACACACCCTTGATGTAAATTATCATCATTAGTTCAGGTAAATACGGGGGTTATTCAATATGTAATGAGGCGAATGACGACTCTAGCTGAGATGTGGTTTACTGGAATTTGGGCGATTCTCTCTCATCTTCGTATCATTTTACCCTCGAATGGATGAACCTTGAATAGTTTACGAATGGGAATGGAACAGCTGTTATTACGAGTGATACTACATGAAAAATCACAAGACTTTTATATATATAAAGTTTTTCTCGATCAGTCGTAATAAGAATTAGAATAATTATTGTAGTGAGGGCTTGTATTAACATTCTAGAAAGAATTTCACTTGGTTTCCACCTACTACGAGACTAGAAATTCAATGATGCCATCTTTGAATGGGCTCGCCATAATGATCTGAAGACTTTTTGAGGTTATGCGACAAAAACAAATCCAACAGCTGATCAGATGTGTCTCCCCAAGGTTTCTAGCTGATTTTCCCGATAATATATAGTACAGACGTATTGAATAGTTTCAAAATGAGACCATTTTGTCTCTCTACTTATTGAATGACCCTCGTATGCTAGATCAAAAAAAAAAAAAAACGGCGCCCACTAATGAACAACAGATATCTTCATATACAGCCTTAACCTCTAAAATAGAATAATAGGGGTTGTTAGTGTGAAGAAAACTCTATCAATAAACGTCAATTCTATTGTGTATTTTTTTTCCTTCTTTCGTATTTTTCAAAGGATCACCATGATGTTGTTAGTTTGTCTCGTTTGCAGTTAATAAATGGGTTTGTATAATGTTGTCGTCTGTTTCCTGTGATAAAATGTCGTTAACAGACTTTGGCTTTGTACACTCTCCTCCTACAACAACTAAGGGTTGTTGAAAGATACGAAACGCCGTTAAATTACACATTAGCTATTTTATTGAAAAAAATATTTATTAAAATTATTGTGAACACTTCCAGACGTCTTGAATTTAATTGGAATGTTCGCAACTGTCGAATGTTGAATATTTCTATTGTCTGTTGTTACAAATAGCAAATAGCTGCTGCTTCTCTATGAATTTTATAATTTTCTCCGACAATAAAAACTAGTTCAATTTTCTCTTTACTAGTTAATAGAGCCGCCATTTCTTGTATTTTATAAAACGAACTAGCGATTTGACGTTTGGAATCAGTGTATCCTAGATTAAATGTTTATCGATAGATAGTAAATTATCAATGCTAATACACAGAATTAAATAAAAATAATACAATATGTTTTTTCAAGGCGGATGAATAATATTGGATATCTGACAATAGTTTTCAATTATGATCAACTTTTTTCAATAAGATAAAATAAAAAAATATAATAAAATAATAAAAAAGTTTTCCATATGGTTCCGAATTAATTGGACACAGTGTATAATAAATTTGTATTCATCATATTTACATTATTTTTTTCCCGCATATGTAACGAAATTATTGTAATCGTGTAAAATGTTATTTTTTCCTGTTTTCAACATATTTACACTCGTCCATCGTAATTTGCAGAAATTTACAGGGTGTCCTATTTGAAAGTTGAGGGTTTTTCCGCTCAAGTACCTTAATATTACAATAAACTACAGTTTCACACATATCGTCCTTTGCTTTTTGAAGCTATTTACTTTATTCCCAACCTTGTATATTGTAACGAGACGGGGATACAGAGTCGCGGCCATCGCGCGGAGGCGTTTGCGTCAGCGAGGGCGGAGCATGTTGACGAGCGCAGACGTTATTGGTCTTCGAGACACGCCAAAGCCATATATATATCGAGAAGATGGAAAGGGGACTTGCCTATTCAGAGTTCTGTCCGCTGAGTCAGGAGAAATGCTTTATTGTCAAAAAAATATAAATTTTGTAGACAGGTGTAGTTTTGTCTCAAGTATGGGGCTAGCAATAATAACGCTTTCTTTAAATATAGACATTTGTAAATACTAAATATGAATATATAGTCGGTGATGAATTTCGTGATAAATATACAAATTAAACAGCAAGTAAGTAACCCAGTAATTTTGTTATATATACAATATGAATCACTTTCGTTTTTGAATTAATTATAACATAGTAATTTATTATTATAACCATAAAAGTACATAAATCAGTATATAATATAATTCATTGAACATCTGCTACTTCAAACCAATGTCTGGGTGTTTTGTTCACTTTTTTTTAAACTTTTTTTTTCATAATTAAATCACACTAATAACAAATAACTCAACTCATCATCATGATCATCAAGAAGTGTACAAACATTCTTCGATGGCAATTAAATTGGACTTGATTTAATTGAAAGGGAACAGCAGTTTTTGCCATCGTCTCGAGTGGAATTCAGGTCATGTAATAATAATAAAAGTATGTATGTATTATAAAACGCCTTCTTATTCCATTCCATCTATATATGTATAATGAAAGAGGACAGACAAAACCCACATGGTATATATATATATATATATATATATATATATATATATATATATATATATATATATATGTGTGTGTGTATATGTATATTGCTTACGTCACAAATGTGATCGCCTTATTTGGTGTTCTGAGGCGTTTATAAAAGTGTAAGAATAATAATAATATCCAAGGCACTTGACACTGCGTATGTATATTGTATTTTCAATTTCACTTTTTAACAATGCAAAATCACACACACGTTTATTTATTCGACAGCAAAAGTACTTGACGCTCAATTATTATTAATTACTGTTTCGAGCAATCCAAAAATAACTCATTAGAACACGTAAATATGGGAACAAGTTTTGAATCGTCTGGAATTCATCATTACTTTCACTTTCAGTTCCTTTGAATCATTATTAGGTAGGTATTTATTATTATTCTAAAAGCTCATAAAGAAGAGATAAATTCTACTTCACCTCTTCTCCAATAATTTTATCCAACTAGGAGATTAAATAAGAAGGGGGCTAAGATTGCATCCCTGTCTAATTCCTTCAGCGTGGTAGGCTGCCCTGTTTTAATTCGCGTTGAGTTGGCCATATTTAATTTTCTTGCTATGTTTGCCTTGGTTTGTTATTCGAAAACTATTCGGAATACTCCTGTGTTTTATACTCAAGTGCTTTTTCCTTGATCTGTTTCGTAATAGATATGGCGTCCGTTGTCAATCTACTTTTTTATCTTTTCTGAGCACTTGCTCTTCCCTGTTAATTAGATCCTTCTGTAGCTTCGCCTTCAGTAATCCTGTAAATAGCTTCATAGATGTTTCTTTGTAGTTTTCGGGGGATATGTTCTGTCCCATTCTCAGAGAAGAAAAAACAATGAACGAGTAAGTTTGTTACAACTTTCAAAGCCCAAACATTTCTCACAAACATCTTGACACGATATTCCAAGACATTAGACATAATAATGGATTGTATAATTCCTTCATTGATGCGCGCGCATTTTCTATACACTACATTATCTCGAATTGAATCAAAAACACGTCGACTGGATTCTGAAAAGTTTTAACTTTCAGCATACATGATCTGTGTCTCTAATGAAATGAAAGACTACAATATACTCTTACATAGCTATACAGTGTGTCTATGATAAGCATAAGAGTTAAAAAAAAGGAAAAGATTTAAGCAATTTAATGGTTTCGGAAAATTTTTTTTATGTTTCCATTAACAAATTTTTTTAAGTAATCATTTTTGATTAGTAGGCAGTGCTTAATAAAAAAATTAAGATTTGATGTCAAAAATTAATGTTGAGTATTTATTTATCGCTTGGAGTTGGATTTTTTCTGAATTGTTGAATTATTGCTGGCCTCCCCGATCACCCGATCTGGCACCCCCAGACTTTTATCTAAAATTATGTGCACCTACCTTCAAATCGAGGAAGATAATGTTTTAGAAGCATTTCATGTGATTACAGTACTTTCTGGAATCCATCAAGTACTTAAGCTTGGAGAATAATGGTCATTTCATTGATGATCTCGTATATCTGATTCAGGGTGTCATTTTATTTCAGCCCAATTCTATAAAAAAGTTGATGGACAGAAAAAGCTATACTAAAAATTGCCAAGAAACTCTTTTTCTGAAATTTTCAGAACCACCACATCTTGGACACACTGTATAACATCCTTATCGATAGTTGGGGATCAATTGTTGTTGTTTTTTTTTGTTTCTCTCTATTATAAAGACACCGAAGAAGCATTCTTCGTCGGTTTTTTTTCTCATCTGCACCGATGCCATAACTACAACAACAAAAAACTAACTGTAAACTTTGGGCGCGGAAAATAACAGATATCAATCTATCATAATGTACCTGCCTTCTTCTCTACACCTTTTGCGACCAAAAGAGATACCTACCTACTATAACAGTTGATTTGTGAAGTTTGTGAATGAAGAGGTTGTTGTTATATTCCTATTTATTAAGAAAAACTCATTCGAATTGTACCATGTACTTGTCATTTTTACATGCCGAAATATTTTATGCAGCAACATTTGAAAGAAATATGTACACAAACCTAAACGAATGTAATGATCATAGAAAATATGTAAAAAATCTTTCGTATCCATCCAAATATTTTTGATCGACCAACCCCGAACGGAAGAGGTATGCGATTTGATTGTCTGATTTTTTTTTTTGGGTTTGTTTTCCCGTTGTATATAGTAAACGTGCTCCGATTTTGATAATTTTAAATTCATTTGAAAGAAGAGACTTGAGAAATGGTCCCATTTTCATAAGAATGCAAATCCGAAATGTCCATTTCTCCTAAAACCGCCCCGGAAGGGGGTGGAGGTGACAAATATTCTCCCAAATCGACAATATCCGGAATTATATTGAAGGTTTTTTCGAAAGAGTTACGGTTTTTGAGATAGAGGCATGTTAAATTCTCAAATATGTGTATTTTTGTATGTGGAGAGGGTGATTTCTTTCGAAAATTGAAAATCTGTGGGTACTATATGAAAGACCTAGTTATTTGTAGCAACATTTTTTTTAAACATTTTTTTCTTAGAGTTACGGTTTTCGAGATAAATCGGTGTTAAAATGGTAACAACTAAAATACTTGAGCGTATTTCCGCAGCGATGTTTTGAGATCTCAATAATAACAACTACAAGCAAAAAGTATACGTGGACAATAGGATAAGTATTATCTTCATTGGTATTAGTGAACGTTCAACGATTTTCGTGACGAATGTTACACTCAAAAGAGTGAAATAGATTTTTGACAAAAAATTGGACCGACGTTATTAGTTTATGCACTGAAAAATATAAAATAATATTAATTCTACTGGTGCTGGTACTTGTGAAGTTGGTGCCAAAAGTTATCAATCTAACTGTAACCTTGGACGTAAGTGAAATGGGGATCATTTGTGTCATAAAACAATCACCCAATGATGATACCAGCAGTTAAATTTCGCTTTTGTCTAATCTCGCATTACGTCACCGCCTGAATAAGCTTCTCGATACCGGATAATAAATAGTAATAAATATTTTTTACAAAAAATTGGACCGACGTTATAGTTGATGCACTGAAAAGTATAAAATAATATTACTTCTATTGGTGATGGTACTTTTGAAGTTGTGCAGTTGCAGTTAGATTGATAGCTTTTGGCACCAGCTTCACAAGTACCATCACCAATAGAAGTAATATTATTTTATACTTTTCAGTGCATCAACTATAACGTCGGTCCAATTTTTTGTAAAAAATATTTATTTCACACTTTTGAGTGTAACATTAGTCCCGAAAATCGTTGGACGTTCACTATACCATATCAATGAAGATAATACTTATCCTATTACCCACGTATATTCCTTGCTTGTAGTGGTTATTATTGAGATCTCAGAACATCGCGGCGGAAATACGCTTGAATATTTTAGTTGTTACCATTTAACACCGATTTAACTCGAAAACCGTAATTCTAAGGAAAAAATGTTCATTATAAATGTTGCTACAAATAATTATATCTTTCATGTAGTATCGAAAAAATTTCAATTTTCGAAAGAAATTGTCCTCTCCACATAGCAAAAATACATATTTAACATGCGTCTATCTCGAAAACCGTAACACTTTTGAAAAAATGTTCAATTTAAACGTTTCCGGATATTGTCCTATCTTTAATTATACCAACTCAGATTTTCGATTTTCGAGAAAATTCGCCCCCACCACCCCTTCGGGGGCGGTTTTCGGAGGGAAGGAGATTTCGGATTTGCGTTTTTATGAATATGGGACCATTTCTCAATCCCCTTCTTTCAAATGAATCCAAAATCATCAAAATCGGAGATCGCCTACTATATAAAAGGCGCGCACGAACCAAAAAAAAAAAAAATAAAGCAGACAGTCGAATTGTATACCTCCTCCGTTCGGGGTTCGTCGGTCAAAAAAAGAGATAGAGATATATTTATATATATACGACTACCGAGAAGAAAATCATCACATGGGCATCGAGCCAAGACGTTTATAGCAGCAACGATATGAACGTGAACTGAAAACAGTTCATTTAGGCACACCCCAAAACAAATGACTAACTAACTATTATTATATAGTCTAAAGCTGAGTGCAAAAAACCTGACCGATCGAATAACAAGAGGAAAAATGCTGTGGAAATGTTACGTTTTCACAATTTCAATAAGGGAATAAATATTTTTCGCCAAAAATTGATCCGACTTTATTACTAGAGGTTGGGCGACCGTAATCCATTATATTTTAAATTCAAACTTTATTGAGTTTTTTTTTTGTTAAAGATATAAAAATTGCATATAATTTTTGGGAATTTTGTTCTATTACGTCAGTTGCAAGCTTGTACAAAACGGCATTAGCGTGTGTTGTTTGCCTAATTCCTTACAATACATAAGAAATTTAAAATTTAATGTTTGTATCAGTTCAAAAAACACAATGACAACTAGCTACATATTTATTTTATAATACAATGAATGCATTATAATGTTTTGACTTAACGCCGGTAATATTACTTTACCCTAAAGACAAAATGAAGAGAATGCACTCCTTTCACAAAAGTGACTTCAGATTCGAAATGTTTTCCATTGCAAAACCAGCGTTGTAAATGCATCGATCCACAATCAAAAATATTAAAATTTCTTGAAATGACATTAAGTGCGCATTTAAATGTATCGCTCAAAATAATTACATCACTTTGTAGACATTATTCACAATATTTAAATTTGTTGTGTTTGACCAGGGTTATCATTCACTAATAAAACAATTTTGACAGCCCTGACTCGTTGACTTCACATTGCAATTGGATTCGTTATGCAGCACACAATACACTTCTACCACGAAAACCATATTTTATTTATTGAATGTAATTTAAAATATATATCAAAATTTTAACCGTGTGCACTACTTTAA
The DNA here is from genome assembly GCA_958507055.1 of Crioceris asparagi. Lineage (NCBI taxonomy): Eukaryota > Metazoa > Arthropoda > Insecta > Coleoptera > Chrysomelidae > Crioceris > Crioceris asparagi. Next base: position 1,192,149 of record OY293832.1, read on the forward strand.
CATATAAACTTTCACTTTGACAAATATCATACTTTTCGGTGCACGCGTTTTATGCTTTAAAAATAGCACGTATTAATATATAGATTGGTGCTGTTACTTTTGAAGTTTGTGCCAAAAGTCTTCTATCTAACTACAATTTGCACAACTTTAAAAGTACCAGCACCAATAGAATTAATTTTTTTTTCAGTGCACCAACTTATAATAACATTTTTTTTAAAGTATTTATTTCACACTTTTGAGTGTAACATTACTCATGAAAATCGTTGAACATTCACAACACCAAAGAATATAGTACTTATCCTATTACCCATGTATATTCTTTGCTTATACTTGTTATTATTCAGAGATCTAAAAACATCGTGGTGAAAATACACATATTTCAGATTTAACCACTGCTGTAACTCGAAAATCGTAATTGTTTTTGAAAAATGTCCATTTCAAATGTTGCTACATATAATCTATTCGTTGATTTGGCTTTCTCATATTTTCAATTTTCGAAAAAAATTACCTCCTTCACATAGTGGAAATGTTTCGGTCTTTATCATTGCTGTAACTCGAAAACCGCAACTCTTTTGAGAAAATATTCAAGTTAAACGTTTCCCGATATGGTCTCATCTATAATTCTGCCATCTCGAATTTTCAATTTTTGAGAAAAACTACCCCCTCCATCCCATTGGGGGGCGATTTTCAGCGGGAAGGAGAGTTCGGATTTGAATTTTTCTAGATTTGAGACCATTTCGCAACTTTCTTCTTTCAAATGAATCATCAAAACATCATGAAAACATAGAACCGAATTGTATACCTCCTCCACTTTTGAAGTCGGTCAAAAAATGCTGCTTTGAAAATTTTTATTACTAAAGCTAGTTAAAAGAAGAGTTAATTGAACCGAAGCGTATGGTGTGTTTATTGCAATAAGTTCAAAGCGCAAATTCTCGCGGAAGAACTAAAGATTTGTTTGTTTTTGTTGTTGTATTACAACGATATACAGGGTGGCCAAATAGTGCGCGACAAAGTTGAATAACTTCTCTATTTTCAATTATTTTAAAATTATATAAATATAAAAGTTGTAAGGGAACACAAGCACCACATTTTAAAATTAGTTGGTACTATACAGGATGTCCCAAAAAACCAGAAGAACAGAAAGATGCTTTTTTTTTCAAATGACTTACCCTATATATTTTTACATTTTTGAATTCCTCGTAGAATAACAAGTGCAATCACTGGTCAACTTTCAATTGTTGTTTGTTTAGGAGCTATAAGCAATCAGAAATCGACAGTTTAGCCTCTTCGACAGCTATTTGTGCCAAAACGGTAAAAGATAGACAAAAATAAATTTCACGTTCCTCTTTTAGTTTTTTAAGAGACCTATCTGACACTGGTTTCGTAAATGGTACCATGTTTGGTGGTACCACCTCCGGTACCATTTTTAAGAACGCTATTCAATAGGTCCTAAAAAACTAAGATAGGAATGTGAAACCTATTTTTCTCTATCTTTTACTAAAATGTCTATTTTTGATTGTTTATAGCTCCTAAACAAACAATTGAAAGATGACAAGTAATACACCATTGAACTTGTTATATTATATGGAACTCAAAAATGAAAAAATATACAGGGTGATTCACTTGAAAAAACGCAACTTTGTGCTGTTCTGTTTTTTTGGGACACCCTGTATAGTCACAACTAATTCTAAAATTTGGGTCCAGTGTATTTAAACTATTTTGAAATAATTGAGTATAGAGAAGTTCTTCTACTTTGTCGCACTAATTGACCATCCTGTATATATGTACATAATATATATTACAGTTTCGATGAAAATGTTCGTTCCCATAGTCCTGAAGAAGAGGATGGAACAAGATCAAATTGATAAAATGTCGTGTGGTGTGAAAGGTCGTGTTGTGTGTTTGTTCATTTTGCTTTTCTTGCGTCTGTAAGAGCGAAGGAATGGTCTATATATAATAATATATAGGATATAAATATATATGTATAAGTATCTATGTTCAATAATAATATTTATAATTTATTCAGGCTCAACACTCAAATCTTAAATAGTATGCTAATAGATTTTCTGACATATTATGAGCCCTACAAACCCCTACCGAGATGCAAATAGCATCTGTGTGTAGACCTGAACTCAATAATGAATTGATATCTGCAAACTTAACACCGTCTAAATCTACAATACAAATAAACAAATAATAAAATGAAAAAAATATCAGACCATATCTCAAAACCCTTTTTTCCAATGAAACCAAAAATCATTTTGATCTTCTTTATTGACATAATATTATAACAACACCATACCGTTGAAATGTTTTCGAAACTCAAATCATGCAAACGATTGCGGTACAACAAACACAATTTGTTAAATATTTATTCAAAGATTGCAAACTTTGCATACTAGAAAAAAAAAGATTCATTATTAATATAACATTATTTTTTTTGTAGAAACATCCTCCTTTATTACCTAACAAACATGACTAACAGATTGACTTATCTACAAAAACATTTGAATAATATATCATATAATATACCACCATCTACTTATGACAGCTTTATTTTTAAATTTGTTATATAGACGTAACCTTTTTTTATATTATGTGTGTCTATATATATTTATAAGTATCCGACATTTATATGAAGGATGCGAATGTCGTTAAAGTTAATTTTACAAATTTACAGGTGCTTGTTTTTTCGGTCACAGATGGGGGAAAGTGGAGCACAAAATAAATTGTATTTTAATACAAGATTTACACTATTTTGTTTTTTTTCTGGGATAATCACAAATTCAGTTTACTGTTTATCTTTTTAACCAAATTTGCGTTTATCTCGTTAATTTATTTCAAAACATAATTTGCTAAACTTTTACTTATTACCTAGTACCTCCTAATTTTCAGCTCAAAGTGAGTTTTTTGAAAGCATATATAGGCAAACACCTGCTTTATTTCCATTAACAGAGGGTCCAATGTAGTTTTATAGAAGACATAGACAAGGCATCAAATATTGCCCCACTCCCCCGTAAATATGTTGAGGTTCGATCATAATATACCTAATCTATTTTCATTGACCTAATTTAATGTTTCACGTCAATATATATATATATTTATGATGTTGAATTTTCTTTTACTAAAATATCGACATGTCGTTATAAAATAATTTGTACATTAAAATCTTGAAACAAATCCAAAGAAGCTCTCAGAAAGTAAACTACATCGTTCAAGATTGAAATAGCACACATATATAATTATAATAAAAACCGTCTCTCTTGTCAGATTAATGTTCAAATACATATATACGTAAATATACTGTTAAATCCTGGCGTTAAATACGTGGACAAATCCTCTTCTGTTTTCAGAGATTATAAGAACACCGTAATAATAATACCGGCTTCGTATTTCAAAACTAGAAGTAGGTGTGTTTAGAGAAATCACATTTTGTCTTTCTGTCAATCTCTATAAGTAGATGATAATATGTTGCTAATGCTGGTTTATGGAGGTGATTAAAACGAAGTAATGTAAATAAGATATATTTGAGGACATTCAAGAGATACCTACTATGAAATTTGGAACTAAAACTAGATATAGAAAATGTATAAACAATAATATGGTGTATAGTTTGTTTCACGAATGATGGTTATTGCCTGAAATTATTCACGAAATACGCACATCACGCTATACTTCTCATCGCATCTCATTATCATGAAATTTTCTACTACGTTTCTCGATCTAAGCTACGACATCAGTATTTCAAGCTTTATACCATAATATAAGGCGCTGCTCGTATGTCCGAAGGCAACGCAATCTTTATGTCATAGGCGTCACAAAATCACAGTGACATTTCAGAGATTTCAGATGCATAAATTTATATTTTATAACTCAAGCAACAGATTTGTATTTTATGTTTCTGCATTATTGTTTATAATAAATCTTTCTCATATAATTTCTTATTTAATAATTCGATGCTTTCTCTTCTCTCTTATCGTATGAAAAATGGAAATACCAGATCTTATCTCAAAATTGCCATGCCACTGATTTACTCCTTCGCTTGAATTGATCCGTTACCCGACGTTTTCTTATCTACTCTTATCTAGAAAATGAAGCAATTAACTTTGGGAAAAAACTATAAAAACAAGCCCCACTACGATATGAGTTTTAAATAATCTTTCACTAGATAATTATAAAAAAAAATTCTGTATAGGCTTAAAAAACAATAAAGTCATAAAGGAAAAGTTATTATAAAAAAAGAAACGAAAGAGCATCCCACATTTTTTTTTACTTTCCTACGCTACTATATATAGTAGCTGTATAAGGAAAGTATTGTAATCGTGTGAAATTTCCGGTATCGAGATTTTTACAAATGTTTCAGAGTTTTCTAAGTCCAATAAACATATTTTCAGCCATTGGTCTGTCTGTCTGTCCATCTGTCTGTCTGTCTGTGACAGCATTATCTCGGGAACGGATCGGTGTATTTTGTTGCTTTCTTTTTTATTGTGTTTGGTACCAATATCACTCGCCGGTGGCGCTGAATGAGAATCCTGTATACACTGGGTGTTGAGCTATAGCCAAAAAACGCGATTTGCTCAAGACTATAGCGCGAAAACGGCTCTAAGGATTTTGATTAAACTTGCCAAAATTATTCTTCTGAGAGCCCTTTACCACCCACATATAGCGCCATCTCTGAGAAAAAGCTAAAAAAAAGTATAAGAATAAAATTCCGTATTTTCCACATGTTTTTTCAGATTCTGGCTAAACGTTTCATCTTGCGAAAAATTGTTACATGACCATTGTTGTTTGTCTTGACATGCTGAAAAAAAATGAGTGGTAGCACGATTTGACCACAGGATTTTTACTTTACTGCCGCTATTATCGTCGCTATGTAAGGAGAGTATTGTAATAGTGTAAAATTTTTCATTCACTGGAATTTGCCTGCGAGCGGTAGGAAAGTCGTGTGAGTGGACATACCAGATTTTTTTATTTTCCTACAGCTACCAAAACAAGAAGTTATTCAAAGGTATCCGGTTTTCAACAGATTTAACATTTTAGGGTACTAGAGTGAAAAAAACATATTTTTTCAGATATTGGTTAGCCAGCCTATCTATATATAATCTGTGGAAGTGTTTTTTGTTAATTAACAAATTGAATTTTAAACATTTTTATTTTTTACCATCAAATATAACCAAACTTGGTTATTCATGTAGAAATTAAGATAAAATGCGATAGTCACCATGATTGACCTAATATGTATTTAAAATAAATATTTTTTGTAAAAAATTGAACCGACGTTATTAGTTAGTGCGTTGAAAAATACGAAATAATATTAATTCTACTGGTGCTGTTTCTTTTGAAGTTTTGCAGTTGGATTGATAACTTTTGGCACCAACTTCACAAGTACCAGCACCAATAGAATTAATATTATTTCGTATTTATCAGTGCACCGCACTAATAACGTCGGTCCAATTTTTTGTAAAAAAATATTCATAATACGGATTTCACGGGTACATAAAGCTTGGCTTGAAGTATTATATAGGTTATATTTAATTTAAATCGGATGTCAGGAAGCCCAGTAGCTGTCTCCAGGTGAGGAAAAAAAAACAAAAAAAAAATTAATCCCATATTTATTTCACCATCAAAAGACACTTTAATCCCCCCTATATATATCTACTTTTAATTTTCTCATACAACTTCTTCCTTCATTTTTTTTTTCATGGTAGCTTGGACATGTCAATTAATATCAAATATGAGAACCAGATACCAACAAAAAGAAAACAAACAAATGACACTTCCACACATGGTCTTATATATAACCATATTATTTACTAATATGTAATATGATACAGGTAGATATATATATATATATATATATTATACCTACTTATATAACAGAAATGTAAACATACTTACCATATGCTGGTCATTTTAATCCGGATAGGTATATATGTAAATATATGGGTAAGAGAATTATAATGTAATTAAAAATTTTGACAATCTATATTTATTCAAGTTCTTATTAAATTTAATAAGATTGGCACAATACTACATGAACTTCTGTTGATTATATTGCGTGATTTTGCGTGTATTGTCATTAATGGTGTTGAAATTTCTCACAGTTTTGTCACTTGTGGAGTCCGTCAAGGTTCAATTTTGGGTCCATTATTATCTAATGCCAATATTAATGGATTATTGCAACTTAAAATACCCGGTGTTATTGTATCATTTGCGGATGACACAGTCATTATGTGTAGTGGTGACAGTTTGGATGAATGTTACAGCCACTGCTAAACATTCCTTGAAAATTAGTTTTTTAAATGTGTCTCTATACGCGGATAAGCTCCCTATTACAGACAGACTGACATTACATAAACGTGGTTTAATAATTTAAATCGTAAATGTGATAAAATAAAAAGAATCAAAGAAATTAAATACCTTGGTGTTAGACTGGATCAAAATTGGAATTGGAAGAAAAATATTTTTAGTGTTGTTAAAAAAGTAAGATAGGTCCTTTTTGTTTTCTATAAAATGAGATATACTCTTGACAAAAATGATTTATTAAAATCATATCATGCTTTGTTCTGTAGCGTCCTATTTTATGGAATTATTTGTTGGGGTTCAGCTTATTCAAATGCATTAGGACCGGTAGCCAGAATTCAAAAGCGTGCTATCAAAATTTTAACATTTAATAAGCAAAACAACGTTTTTAGTGAGAAGTGATTGTTGAATATCAATCAAAAATATAATTTGGAAGCACTAGTATATAATTATTATTATCATTTTTTGATATCTGCCTTCATACCTTTTATAGGCTTCAAATTATCTCCAATGAAAAATGACGTTATTCTGATTATTTCAACAATTTTATTCTTATTGCTTATGCCCTATTAAAGCGTGCAAAGAACTCTTTGTGGATCATAAAATCGAGAGCTATGTATGATGTACATTCACATAAAGTCTTTAACCTATTTTATTGACGACAAAAGTAATTAACACTCAACTGGCTGCTACTTCGGCAATGATCGAAGGACCAATATATTTAAATATTATGTATGTTTGTATATAATGGGTGATTCAATTAGGGCTTTAGGATTTTAAAATTGAATGAAATCAAAAAGCATCGCTGCATGCGGCCAAACTGTGTCTGTTTTATTCGCGAAAGACCGTCATATACATTAAAATTATGTTTAAATTTGAGAATCAATTCGTGCAACGTTGTTGTGTTATTAAATATGTTCCCGATTTTGTCTATATTTCTTCTTAAAATTCTAAAGCACTAAATGGATCACCCATATTAAAGCGCCTTGATGAGAATAACACATGTTCTCTGAAACTAATACAATTTTGAAACTTAAACTTAGTGCGCATTGAGTACGAGTAGAGTTTGTTTCACCAATGGGTTTAATTCGGTATGTTCGACTGTCAAAGTCTCTTTTCTTACAGTCTGTTGAATATTTTTTTTCCAAATTTAGTATGTATATTTAATGCAGTATTTCTTATACTTTTCAGTCGATTCTAAGTAAATCTTCAGAATATAGGTACTCAATTTTTGTTTACTCTTTCAGTCAACAAGAGTCAACGTCTTTAATTATACAGGGTGTTTCATAATATATGCGCAGGACTTGAGGATGTGATAGTTCGTACAAAAATATGAAAAAAAGTTTCAATTAACTTATCCTCTAAAATGCACCATTTTCGAGATACAGGGTGTTGAAATTGAAAAAAAATATTCGTTTTTTGTGAATATCTCCAGAACCGTTTATCATTTATAAAACTGCTTTTGTAAGCATTTTCCACTCATAATAAGCCAAGTTTCGAGTCAGAAAAAAATTTTTGTTAAGTCATAATTGGTGAAAATTTTGAAGGAGTAGTGGTTGTTTTTCTCCCCAATTTCTACGCCAATGGAAACAGTATGGTTTTGAGGCGCCCATTTGAATCGCCAATGTTTTCCACACAAAAAAGGTACTGATGGTCGTGAGCTCTAAAGTCGACCGTTTTCGAGAAAAATCAACTTTTATGTTGAAAAAACACGGTAAATTTTATGAAATACAATTTTTTAATTACTAATTCAACAAAATTTATGTAAACGTAGAAGAAGTAACAAAAGCTAAAATTGACCGTGTTTTTTCAACATAAAAGTTGATTTTTCCCGATAACGGTCGACTTTAGAGCTCACGATCACCTTTTTGTGTAGAAAACATTGGCGATTCAAATGGGTGCCTCAAAACCATACTTTTTCCATTGGCGTAGAAATTGGGGAGATAAACAACCACTACTCCTTCAAAATCTTCACCAATTATGACTTAACAAACATTTTTTTCTGACTCAAAACTTAGCTTATTATAGTGGAAAATGCTTACAAAAGCCGTTTTCTGTACGATAAACGGTTCCGGAGATATTCACAAAAACGAATATTTTTTTCCAATTTCAACACCTTGTATCTCGAAAATGGTGCATTTTAGAGGGTAACTTAATATAAACTTTTTCTCATATTTTTGGATGAGCTATCATATCCTCATATGTCCTGCGCATATATTATGAAACACCCTGTACAATAGAATTAAAGGGTCAAGGTTTTCCCGCAACCCTTTCTCACTCAATGTTTGTCAACAAAGGATTCCAAATCTTTTTTTAATCCTTCACAAGTCACAATAGTTTCAATATTCAGATAAAGTATCATTGGGATAAAATAAACATTACGAATAATTAACTTAAATTAGATTTCTGCACGGAAATGTTTTTAATTTTGTTTACTTACCAAATAATAAAACTAATTTCGATAAATATCAATATAAAATGATTTGATCTCAAATTTGAGAACCGTATAATCCCTTAACTTCTACATAAGTACCACAATAGAATAAAGCTAAGGGAAGGTTTTCCCTTTGCAATTATTATCTTTAGTGTTTATCAACAAAGGGTTGAAAATCCTTTATAATCCTAAATATTTGATTGTTATATTATCAGATTTTATGCAAAATTTTAACTGTTCTCTTAAATTCTGGTGATTAGGTTTAGGTAGGTACTGGATGATTGTATTCGATTTATTTTATTATACAAAAATACTGAGTTGAGTACATGTTTATTTTGTGGTAAATTTAAAATTAAATGGAAGAAGAAGGCTTTTTAAGTTAGAGATGGACCGCCTCTAGTTTCCAAGATGAAATTGAAATGTTACTATAATTTCATATTATCTGTACTTATGTACTTATGATACATTTTCCAAGTTTCATTAAAATTTGTTCCGCGGTTTCGGAACTATCAAGGAAAAACCTTCTTCAGGGCGTAACAATTTGAAAAGAAATCGATCGATTGTGGACAAAGTATTACTACAAACAATCTGAAAATATGGTGACATAATAATGTTACTGGGGGACGTACCTAGGTCTAAAATATTTTCATGTTTGTCGCATTTCCGGTTATACCGGAACTAGATGACAACTTTGCTATGTTTAATGGAATACCCTTTATATTAACACATTTTTAGATTTCTTGTACATTTTTTTATATATAATGCCCTATACCTAAGTTTAACCGTTTTTGACATATTTCAAATCTTATGTCAGAAATTAAGTTTGCAGTCCAAAACATGATGATCAATCTTTCCTATGAGGAAGCCTTTAATATTTAATTTTGGTTGATTTTCTTGTAGAAGAATTTCTACTTTATCAATATTCTTATGATAGTTTGTTAATAATTTACACAGTGATCAAAAAAGAAGCTTGAAAACTAGATCCAAAAACGTCGAAAGTCAATTTTTCCAAATTCCAAATTTGCAAATGAAATGTATTTTATTTACTTTTTTGACGCACGTTTGAATTTTATTGACATTTGTTATTATTTTCCAATACAATCATGGCCCACTTCTAACACAACTTTAAAGATGTGTAGCATTTTTACATAGGAAACTGGAAAATTGCCAATTATTTTAAAAACAACTAATTTTTGGTATAGACAACCTTATACAAAGTTCGCCTTATTTTTGCTGCTTAATACATTAAAATAATAAAAAATGGGGGTTTCCATTTTAAAAAAAATGACTTTTGACGTTTTTAGCTTCTTTTTTCGATCACTGTGTATAAATTATTATCAAAATATCATAGGAATACAGATAAAGTGGATCTTCTTCTACAAGAAAATCAACCAAAATTAAATATTAAAAGCTTCCTCATAGGAAAGATTGATAATTATGTTTTGGTCTGCAAACTTGATTTTTGACATAAAATTTGAAATATGTCAAAAACGTTTAGACTTGGGTATAGGGAATTATTCATAAATGTTTTCAAAATTCTACCAGAAATCCAAAAATGTGGTGATATACGGGGTATTATATTGAAAATAACAAAGTTGGTATCTACTTCCGGTATAACCGGAAATGTACGTATGTCCCCAGTTCCCCAGTGACTTTAGCATATCACCAAATTTTCAGACTGTTTGCAGCTCGGTTTGCAGTTATCGTTTGCTTACAATCGATCGATGTTTTTCCCGGAGAACCTATCTGTGTATATAACTTCTATTCAAAAATTTCTTCCGTCTATCACTCAAGACAACAGCCATATTATATATTATATCAAACTCCAATCACCGTGTTGTATTATTTGTAGAATGGCTGAACGTTCATATATAAAATGTCTCTAATTCTATTCAGGTCGCATCTATATCTATATCTATTTTTTTTTCTTTTTCAATAAGTCGTTGCGATGCGCTGTCGAAGCATTAATAATTCAAACATAATATAACGGCGCTTATCTTATTACGAAATCGCATAACAATACCATACCATACAACACACAAACTCTGTGAATAAAATGTAAAACGTTTGCATATAATCAATCGATGTTTCTTTTTTTCTCTTGTTAAGCGGCGCCGTGTTTTGTTCTATTATATTTTGAAACGTTGTAAAGATAAAATCCCATCCCAATAGTTTCATGTTTCCTGGTATTCTTTCATTCATGATATCTAATATCTGAATAGAAATGAATGTACTACCACCATACGACGACTTCGATTAGTTTCTGCTAATCTACATGCAGTTGGTGATTTTTAGGTAAATTTCTTATAGACATGTAGAACCAGAAATCTATAAAGGTCGTAAATCCATATTAGCCGACGATCATCATGATTACCTAGTGTATGTCCCTTGAAATATTCCCAGGTCCGGATTAAGATATCTCATGAAATAGTTTTGCATTTGCATTATCGTGATGTTTATAAATGTTTTTGTGTTATATATATCATAGTATACCCGCTGAAACGAAAATATGTGCGATCAACCTGGGGGACAATTTACCTCCGGGTACGTTTGTCCGTCCGCCTGTAATTACCAAACCAAAAATGTTGAAAAAATACATATCGCTATTAAAATACTTATTAGATATAAGTACAGTTTAGAATTATTTGAAAAAAAACCATCTCTATAGGGTCTCTTAGAAATAGTTCTAGACTGACGATAATTTATTCCGCAAGAATGCGCCTCAAAATTTCGAGAAACAAGACATAATTTTTTAACGTTTTATATACGGAATAGACCCAAAGGGAAAATAAAAATAATAAAAAGGGTGATGATAATTTTCATTCTAACACATTTGACCACAACTTTACGATAAGATCAACTTCAAAAAGATAGGAATCATCATCATCATCCATCCTGTGATGGTCACCTTAAACTACTTCTTATTCTTGCCTGCCAGGATTTCGGAATACAGTGACGTATTTCAAAGAGATTTAAAGAGGGAAATAATGTCACCGGTTAAATATAATTTTAAACGGAGACAAAAATAATTTTAGGATGGTTTAATTTGAGAGAGACTGTTTGTTTTTCTATCCAAAAGAAGACAATTTTTGGGCCAAATTTCGTTTAGCTAAAATGAGCTATATAGCAGAAACACACAGATTTTCCAACGAAAATGCATCATTTCCGTTTTCTGGACTCTAGAATACCTGAAATCGGTTATACTAAAAATGTGTTTTTCCTTGCATTTTTAAACTTTTTTTTCAACATGTTCCTTTAATAAAGGAAGATTTTGTATTTCCACAAGTTTTTTGTGTGGTTATGTTTAGAAAAATTACTAGAATGTAAAAACACACAATGTAACTGTTTTCAGCTATTCTAAAGTATTCAATATTATATCAAAAAATCTAAATGCCAAATTTGCGCAGAAAGTTTTTTTTATTTAGAAAAATATAAAGCAGAAACATGTATATATATATATATATATATATAGATATATATATATATATATATATATATATATGTAACTGATTTCAGTTATTGTAAAGTTGGAAAAATTGAAATGATGTATTTCCGTAGATATTTTGTGTTTTGGAGAGGCTGCCATTTTTTTTATGTAAGTGATTTCAGCTAAACGAAATTTTATACCATTTTTTTAATGCATTTGTATGAACTTATTTGATTTTTATATTCTTTTCAGATTCTTTCTAGATGTCTACCATAAAACAATGTAAGTACTTTTTAGAATCTTTATGGCAAACTCCTTCATTATCAACATATATTTTTTTAATTTATCTTTGGAATCTGTGAAATTCAAAATAGCTGCCACAAAATTGTCTGAATAATAAATACTCTTAAATGGTATATATACTCAATGGTCCACACTTTTTAGAAATTGACAATTCTGAGGTAATTTGTAAAATTTAAAGCATATTTATGGCTGATATTTTTTCGATATTATTTATCCAAACAAACCATGTAAAATTAATAAAAGCGTGTTAAAAAAACTCATAACCCTATTGAAAAAAAAACGAACGCCAATGGCATCTTCCAGTATAGTAGATGATGTTAAAATTCGAGACACGTGCGCCACATAAGGTAAATATTTTTTGCCGATGATGATAATAATAAAAATATAACTTTTCTCTGTCTCTCTCTTTTTTTTTGTTTCCTCAACTTGAGAGAGAAAATCATACAGAGAAACAACAACATTCACAACGAACGGTGCGACCGTCCGTAGTCCGTCGTCTTTTCGTAGTGGCGGTAGAAGCAGCACAAGCGGCACTACTATCCAAAAAGGAAACAATATGTTATCTCTCTTGCCAGAAGGTCGGGGCTGCCTTTGGTAATAATAATTCATCCTGAAAGACACAAGACAATCTCTTTCTGTGTGTGTGGAAAAAGTACATTCGAAATTTGTCAGAGTAAACTGAGGACGACGAGGTTTTTCGTCGGATGTCTGGGTGTACGATTTCGACAAATATGGCGGTACAGTTACCCCCCCTTTAGAATTTAGTTAATACTCACATGTTTTATACACAATATATTAGTGAAAATTTATCAAGTGTTTTAATGTTAATTTACAAGCAATGTCCATGAAATAATAGTTATAAGTATCTACTTGGATTTTTGTATCAAATGAAATTTGGAAATGAAGAAAATGTGTAAGGAAATCGTTCCTGACAAGGGTACACCGACTATTATTAGAAAAATTCAAAAAACTATAGCCAACAATTCGAAAGGAATATTTTTTGACAGAAGAACCTCAATATAATAGTGTTCATATTCAAATTTAATGGATAACAGTCAAATTTCGACCAATGGGAAGGAAAATCTCGTAAAAATTAAAACTACTAATAAAATCGATCGTGATTCGATCCTCAAATATTTGTGTAATCAAGACAAAAAAGCTACAAATTATGCACCAGACGCGACATTTGTCCGATGATTGGAAGAACGTTTTTTAAGCGTTAGTAGTGCTAACTTCATATCAAGTTAGCACTACCACTGATTTAAAAAAAAAACCCGATGGCCTGTAGTCAGCGGAAAGGTAAATTTTTCAAAATTCATTGAATTGAAATTTGAGCAAACATTTCTTTGGTATATGTTATTACATAAAACTGTCGTATGTGTCATAGCCTTGCGGTTAGTGGTTTTTGACCGACGAACCCCGAACGGAGGAGATATACAATTCGACTGTCTGCTTTATTATTTTTTTTTTTTTTTGGTTCGTGCGCGCCTTTTATATAGTAGACGATCTCCGATTTTGATGATTTTGGATTCATTTGAAAGAAGGGGATTGAGAAATGGTCCCATATTCATAAAAACGCAAATCCGAAATCTCCTTCCCTCCGAAAACCGCCCCCGAAGGGGTGGTGGGGGCGAATTTTCTCGAAAATCGAAAATCTGAGTTGGTATAATTAAAGATAGGACAATCTCCGGAAACGTTTAAATTGAACATTTTTTCCTTAGAATTACGGTTTTCGAGTTAAATCGGTGTTAAATGGTAACAACTAAAATATTCAAGCGTATTTCCGCCGCGATGTTCTGAGATCTCAATAATAACCACTACAAGCAAGGAATATACGTGGGTAATAGGATAAGTATTATCTTCATTGATATGGTATAGTGAACGTTCAACGATTTTCGGGACTAATGTTACACTCAAAAGTGTGAAATAAATATTTTTTACAAAAAATTGGACCGACGTTATAGTTGATGAACTGAAAAGTATAAAATAATATTACTTCTATTGGTGATGGTACTTGTGAAGTTGGTGCCAAAAGCTATCAATCTAACTGCAACTGCACAACTTCAAAAGTACCATCACCAATAGAAGTAATATTATTTTATACTTTTCAGTGCATCAACTATAACGTCGGTCCAATTTTTTGTAAAAAATATTTATTGTTTTGGCTGTTGAATGTAAAGCAGACAGGGTTCGAGTTCCACTTCAAGGCAGAATTTTTTTTTCGCCTGTTTCTTTTCAATAAATATACTATATATTTTTTTTAATCAGGGTCTATATTAAGATCTCCAGAGAATGTACAATTATATCAAATTTATATTGAGTGTTCATGTTTTATCAATATTTGTTATTTATTTTATTAATTTTTATTTTTTTACCTGTGTATTTTATGAAGTATTGCTTTGGACAAAAGTTGTAGGTACTGATTATATCTATAACCGAAAATTATTTTTGATGATATTTACACTACGGCTCTTTTTTCATAATTTTTTTAAATGTTTGAATGGTCACCATTTTGAAACTACTTTCCCGATATTGCCCAATAACGAACTCGACCGAGATATTTGAGAGATTGATTTTTGTAGCAAATTTGAACTTGATACCTTCAAAACTGCGACCTCTATCGTGTTAACAAATTTCGTAATATCCCATATATATATATATATATATATATATATATATATATATATATATATATATATATATATATATATATATATATTTTGAACCAAATGTTTTTTGGACTAACTTATAGACATATAATAATATTTTTTCGAAATTCAAAAGTGTGAACGATGGCAATAGGTAAATTTCTAGAAATTTACCTAAAAAACGAGACAAATTAATCACATTATGCCATGTTTCGTCTTGCATGTGGTAGTGCTAACTTTATAGAGGTGTCGTATAACTAGTATAATGACGATGAACAACTAAAACTTCTTCTATTCATTAGAAATTCACAGATGGTCTGGATGGATTCTGGATGGCGGCAAGTATCTAATAATAATAATAATAATAATAATATGGCCAATATCTTTCACGGCTGCCAATAATGTTAACTATTATAACAGAGAGTGTAGACAAAATGTGTTATAAAACAGACCTACTAAGAAGTATGTTTGCCATATGCCAAACAGCGTAGAAAGAATAATAAGAATATTAATAATAATAATATGGCTTTATACAACACTACCACGTTGGAAAAGCAGGAAGTTCAATATTTTTGACGTCATAAAAATAAACGAAAATCGAAGAGAGAAGAAGAATCATCGACCGAGGGCGGCCCCACGTCCATATTCCCAGATAGCAGACATAATAATATGACACAGCCAACTCATCTTATCCTGTGATGTTGCCGTATCGAATTTACACATAAACTGAAAGTCCATCAGATGTGCCATCTGTTTTAGATAAGACATTTCAAGGAAATACATATATATATATATATTTACGGTTCCTTTCATTCCTTCTGTTTTTGAGTGATTCTTGTGATTGCCAATGTTGCCTACTTTTTGACCAACGAACCCAAAGGGAATAGGTATTCGACTAGTCAGCTTTTTTTGGTTTTTTCGCGCGCTCTATGTAGTAAACAATCTCCCATTTTGATGATTTTTGATTCATTTGACAACTTCTTTCGAAAATTGAAAATCTGAGATGACCAAATTAAAGACCAGATTATTTGTAGGTAGCAACATTTAAATAGAGAATTTTCTTCCATAGAGTTACAGTCGAGGTTACAGTTTTCGAATTAGAGCAAAGGTAAAATCTGAAAAATGCGTTCTTCCGTCGCGATGTTTTGAGATCTCTGAATAATAACCAGGACAAGCATAGAATATACATGTGTAATAGGATAATTACTATCTTCTTTGGTATTAGTGATCGTTCAACGATTTTCATGACCAATTTTACACTCAAAAGTGTGAAAGAAATTTTTTTTACGAAAAATTGGACAGACTTTATTTGTTGGTGCACTGAAAAATACCAAATAATATTAATTCTATTGGTGCTGGTAATTTTGAAGTTGTGCAATAATTGTAGTTAGGTAGAAGACTCGTTGAACGTTCACTAATACCAATGAATATAGTACTTATCCTATTACCCACGTATATTCTTTGCTTGTACTGGTTATTATTTAGAGATCTCAAAACATCGCGGCGGAAATACGCATAAGTATTTTAGATTTTACCATTTTTCCACAGCTGTAACTCGAAAAATGTATCTTTTTGAAAAAAATTTCAATCAAAACGTTTCCGGATATTGTCCTATCTTTAATTCTGACTCCTCAGATTTTTGATTTTCGAGAAAAATTAGCCCCTTGACCCCCTTCGGAATTTTTTTTAGAAGGGAAGGAGACGTCGGATTTGAGTTTTCACGAATATGGGACCATTTCCCAAGTCTCCTTTTTCAAATGAATCAAAAATCACCAAAATCGTACCTACGTTTACTATATAAAACGCGCGCACGAACCAAAAAAGAGACAGTCGAATTGTATACATTCTCCGTTTGGGTTCATCGTTCAAAAAATAAAACCTAGTTGGTGCACTGAAATTCTATAATTCTTGGTCTTTTCTTTTTTTTGTAAAAAAATATTATTTATGTTTCCAAAAAGTGATTATTTCCACTCCTGTTTTCTGATATGTATATAAAAAAAACTAGCCATACACACAAAAAAACATGTTTCTCTAATTTGTCAATGTAACTATGTAAACGAAGAAAAAACCTTTTAGAAAAAAAAATACTTATCCCAATCACACCCTCTTGAAACAGAAATTTCAATCTAATTAAAACGTCTGTGGGTCTTTCGAGTGACTAAATGATACCATATGGCCCTTGAATTATAGAGAAAAGGAACATTAAAAGGGACGGCAGCGACATGATTAAACGTTCTGTAAAATCTTCAAGCTCCCCAGACTTCTAGATAGATTTCTTATTCCGAGTAGAAAAATAGTCAATACATAAATACTTTTAAACTTGTAAGAGTATTCTCTAACCGTTGCCCGTATTCTCTGTATCAATGGCATAAGTAAGATTTTTCCTTTCCTGAACTTGCAAAAATATCACTTATTGTCACTTTGCTCATTTAATTTGGCCATCCGAATACAACCAAATTTTTTTTCATGAGACATATGAATCCTAGCATCAGACATAATTATTTTCTCATTATCAAAATAAAATTATACTTTGAAAGATTTTGTTGTTGGGATCAGATCACTCAATCCTCAATCGATGCTCATCAACACATTACACCATCATATACCGAACCTATATTTTCTGTTTAGCATCTCAGAACAAAAAATGTTACATAACTCCGTAATAAGGCAGCGTCGTCAAAAGAATTTGCATATTATTTATGATTAAAATGACCTACACAATATATATATTTAACAATCAATTAAGTCTCAAATATGCGTTGCGTTTGAGATAGTGCTTATCTCAAAAACATATTTTTTGTTATTTTTATTTCAAACAGTACAAAACAAGACTCAGTTGATTATTTATACTATAATAATAAAGCGTGAATGCTCTTATCCATTAAAATTGACATTTTAATATTCATTTCCATTCCTTGAAAGTGCAAACTTTAAATTATTTTGCTGCAAAAATATCTAATTGCATCCAAAATAAAAATAACTTTTGAAAATCTCACCTTGAGCAATATTACAAATGAATATGTTTTTATTTATTAGTTGATGCCCTGAAAATATCAAAATAGTGTTAAGCGAATTGTCTTCTTTTGAAAAGTCGGTAAGAAATCGAAGGAATTCACATATCGGAAAACAATTTAAATATTATACGAGTTACCTACGTGATTGAAAAAACAAGAAACGCCTGAAATAATATTCAAGGTCATTTAGCATATGTTACGTTCAAAACCATCAATCATCACACTATAATGAAGAGATATTCTTAAAATGTACAAGGTGTTCTTTGACTTAAGGAAAGCTCCTAAAACCGTCATAAAATGATAGTTTTGAAGTCGTAACAATTACAACTTGTACAAGATGTATAATTAAAAAACAAATAGCTGACAGATGAATACAAACATAATGAAACTTTTTTACAAAAACTAAGACCGAATTTATTGAGTACCGGCACCAATAAACTTGGTATTTTCGTTGACGTTCACTTATTTTGGTGATGTTAAAACAATGGTAGTAACAATATTGTACTTTTCTAGTTCAGTAAATCGAAAATATGAGATTCAAAAAAATCTCTTAGAAATGCTTCTAAAAATAATGCTATCAGATAGAATTTTAAATTTCAAAAAAATGGTATCCTCTACCATTTAGCGGGCATTTTTGGGTAGAAAATCTAAAACTGTATACCAAACTGCTCCGTTTTTCGAAATCGGTCAAAAAGATCAATATTCTATCACAACTCAGTAGTTCCTCCGATGAATGAGATCATCCTTTTGAGTAATATTATTTTGGCAACGAATGCTGAAAACAACACTTTCTCATCAGTTTACCTATACCGATCCAGTCCAAAATTAGCAACTAACAACACTTTTTGGCTGACCCGCGCGGCTTCATCATTTCATTATTTGCAAACATTTAAAATAGAAATACGAAAACACTGAATAAATCCATATTATGAGATTCAAAATACTCACCATCCTCTATTTAATCTATCCTTATGTACAGCCACGGTAAATCCAAACATAGATCTGTCTTGTTTTTCATAAACAGCATAGTTCACTTGATCGACATTGAAACACGTGACACTTGCAATTATTAATATCACATAACACACAGAAAATAATACACTAGTGGTTAAAATCCCGTTGCACTTACACATTTTGGTAAACCTATGTTTATGTGGTAAAACTTTATATTTCAGCAATAGTAGTATAAAGCAGGCGAAAAAAAAAATGAATCAAATGTCAAGTCTGCGAGATTCTTGTATATCTTCTTCTATCGAAACAAAAGGGGATCGTGCTGTTGCATAATTGCAGATTTTTGATTTTGTCGATTCGGTTAAAACTATTTTATTTCTGTTGGTTTTCTTTTTCGGGATATACACACGAATGATTAGTTATTAATCATTTTTTTTTCGAAATTGTGCTCGAGCGGATTATATGTGGTAAAAGCGGTCTGACGCCGACTGCGATCTTCGAAGTTTAAAATAAACGGGCTGAGCGCCAATAAAGTGACGCGCCAAACCAAAAACAACTATTCCTGTGCGTTGTGACAAGTTGGTGGTAACGCCATCACGAAGCGAGTAGATGAACTAAACGTCAATTTCATAGGGATCTAGTAGAATTCTGATTGTCGGATTGTAGGAGATCAATGATCAATTCAAATTACATAATAACAAAGAACACAACTT
Organism: Crioceris asparagi; assembly: GCA_958507055.1. Taxonomy (NCBI): domain Eukaryota; kingdom Metazoa; phylum Arthropoda; class Insecta; order Coleoptera; family Chrysomelidae; genus Crioceris; species Crioceris asparagi. Next base: position 1,211,942 of record OY293832.1, read on the forward strand.
TGAATAGTGCAAATTGAAAATAGTGTTCTCTGATTCTGCACTTATTCTTTCTGACTCTGACACTGACATACATCTGCTAAACAGCTAATCTGCTCCATTTTTGTTCAATCAGATTGCAAAGCAAGAGTTTATTATAGTTTATTGTGATGTTTTGTACGCTCGAATAATTATTATAGAATAGAGAACTTATGAAATGCGCCAGAACTTGGCAAATTCCTCTAAACTAGTATTCCAGTAAGTATGCAAACTAAAAATAAATCTTATAATATTCCGCATTTACTACTCTCGATCTCGATACATTTTACCTAACTCAATTTATTCAACACCTCACACCTCATATGGTTTTCAAAAAAAAAATGATTTTTAAGGTTCACAACTAATACCTTTTGTTGGCAATATGGAGAAGAAAACAGTTGTTGTAATAAAAACTGAAAACTCGTTCGACATAACCGAACATGCATACTCTATTCCAAAATTTGAATTCGATAGTGATATAAAAAGTTTACAAATGCAAGAAGAAATGGCTAACTTGGCTGCTTCAACAATTACAAATACTACTGACATTAAAATTGAGCCTATAGAAGACGAAATAGAAGAAGACCAACCTGAATTGATACAGCTAGCCGATGTTGTGAAAGAAGAGAGCTACCTAATTGATGAAGAGGTCTCGATTAAGGATGAATCCGACAAGTAAGTACACTTCTAACTGTTACTACTAGCGTACGACATGTTCATTGTTCTGAGCGGTTTTAATTAATTTCTTGATCGGGTAAATAATTCCCAAATCGTTTTTCTAGAAACGATAAAAAACGTCCAATGGTCCAATCTACTAAGGTCGATGAAACTAGTCCAATATCATCTGTGAGTGGTGGAAATTATAGTAATAATAATAATAATAATAATAATAATAATTTAAATGAACGTTTATTCAAATGTGACAAGTGCGAGTTTGTTACAAAATACAAATATAGCCTCGATACACACGAAATGCTTCACAAGGACATAAGCGAATTGAAAATGTACTTTTGTGATCAATGCGACTTCAAAACGAAATGGAAACGCAACCTGAAAGGTCACAAACAAGGACACATCGAAAGCAACGATATGAAATGTCTCCTCTGCAATTTTCAAGCACGCAACATGAACAGCTATCGACGCCATCAGATGGTCCACAAGGAATTTTTCAAATGTGATGAGTGTGGCTTCGCAACACAATACAAAAACTCATTTGCCATGCACAAGTCCAAGCATGTCATAGTGCCGGAATCTCAAATGTTCAAGTGTGACGAATGTGAATTCCAAACGAAACATTTGGCACATTTAAGACGTCATCTAACCATACATTTCAAAGATGTCGTCAAAAAGTTGTACCAGTGTACATTGTGTCCGTATCAGGCGCCGAAAATTGACTCGTTGAAAAAACACGAACTCAAACACAAAGATAAGTCAGAAGTGGAGATGTTCCACTGTGATGTTTGTGGCTACGAATCGAAATGGCAGAGCAGCTACAAACGCCATATGAATAATCATGTGGATGTTTGTTTGTTCAAATGTGATTTGTGTTCTTATGAGACTCGTCATAAGTATGCCCTTACCAGACATACTCTTATACATAAAGATACTAGTGAAGTGAAAATGTTTACATGTAATGAGTGTGTCTTTCAAACGAAACGTAAGGCAACATTAATTAGCCACTTGGAGACGCATTCTGAGGCGTATTTGCAATGTTCGTTTTGTCCGTACAGGAGTAGAACAAAGTTTACAATGAGAAAACATTTGCAGACGCACGAATAGAAAAATAAATGTCAATTTAGACAGGGAGGTTTTTTTTTTTGGTTGTGTAGATGATTATTATTTTTTGTATTTAGTTGAGTGTTTGATGAAATGTTTGTTTATTAGATTGATGATAATGTATATGTATATACTTATAAGTTTTGAAATAAATTGCATCTTATTATATATATTAAACGAACAGTTCTATATCATTTTATGCGTATATATCTAAAGAGAGTGCCACGTGGCACACCCTATTTGTTCCATTGAAAGGTGTGTGGCACATAGTTGTGCCACACCATAATTGACATTGAACCGTGTGGCACATATGTTATGCCACACTTCATTTAACCAAAAAAACTTATATAGTCCAGTGAAACCATTAGTAGCGATGGTAGATTTTTGTGTGTTGTGCCGCACCATCGGTGACCTTGAAGCGTATGGCACATATGTTATGCAACACTCTGATATATGAACTGTGTGGCACATATGTTGTGCCACACTTTATTTGACCAGAAAAAACTTATATAGCTCACTGAAACCATTACTAGTGATGATCCATTAGATTCTTATGATATTTTTAAATATTTTCCGATGTACGATCCAAAGTATTTTTTCACGTATCAGATAGAAATAATTCGAAATTTAATAGCTATCAAACTGTTAATTATTTATAGTGATTATTGCTTACAATTGTTATTCATATTTATGAAGTGACTTAAAAAATGTAAGTATACGAGTATTGAATCTATATATAAAGGTTTTCTCAATTTATTTTTAAACTGTTGTCGTTGTTTACCGATTTAAACTCGGTGCCCCAGATATTGAAGCCAACCCAAAAATCAATTTTGATCTTAAGATTTGATGTGTTTTTAATCAAGGCCACAGTAAGTAAGCAAATAGGTAAGTATTTATTATCCATAATTGTATAATACCATAAATATTATACAAGAAAAGTCATTAAAGTTGCCAGTGCTTTCTACGAGATGGCTACAGATATAATGCTTGGCAGTCCCATGTGATTGTTCAACGATTTTGTTGAAATACACACTCAAAACTGTGAAATAAATAAATATATATATATATATATATATATATATATATATATATATATAATTTATAAAAAATATGACCGACATTATTATTAGTTGTATTATTGGTATCGTATTTTACACTGTACATACTAATGAAATCGGTCCTAGTGTAAAAAAATGTTATTCCATAAAAAAATAATAATGTAATGATGAAAAATATAAATAAAACAGGTTCCTGAGGTTGACTTGTGTGTTTATAAATATGTATTATTATCTGTTCCTGAAATGCAACATTGTGCTAGAAATTTTAAATTATTATGAAATAATTGTTACATTTAGTTAATTTGGTTGTGCGTTGAATAGTGTTATTATTTTTAAGAAAAGTTCTCTGAAAATTATTACGGTTTTATAAATGCTTTGTTAATATTTACGTATGTAATTTAAATAGTTTTCGGCAAATCTACATATTGTCAACTTTAATTTGGTGTATTGGTTTTCTTATGATAACGGGTCTAAAATAGTGAGCACAGTTTAAGGCTTAGCGTAAAATAATAAATAGCTGAAGATTATTTGTATTTTTATTACATAGTGACTATTGAAAAAGTGTTTACATTGCCACAGATCGTGACGCTCGGGTATATAAATCAGTCTAACAAACTAATGAAACTATACAATACTTGAATAAATAATAAAAAAATTCCCCCTAAAAAAATCTGATGAAAATATGTCTTAATAAAAGATGAATGTATCTAGGTAAAGTAGTACAAATTTACTTATATAGTCCTTATTATACATTTTCTAGCAAAAACCATCGACACAAAACGGAAGCAAAAAGAGAACCATACCAAAGCTCCTTATGTGACTTTCAAGCATTTTGTCAGCTCGAAATGCAGCAACACAAAAAGGAAGCTCATTCAATCGAAGATTTTAACTGTAAGAAATGCTTGTATAAAACTGAGAATCATAATATGAGCTATGAAAAGAATAAGGGGGAAGAAAAAACCTACCGATGTGACGAATGCGAGTTCAGAACAGCAATGGATACCTTGCTTGATCAGAATTTATGGAAACAACCTGAGGTACCAAAAATTTGTCGGCCTGTAAATCAAATAGTCCTCCAGCCACAGGAAAATCCCAGTGTGTTGTTTGTGTTTGAATGTAATAAATGCAAATTCAAAACTAATGGAAAATGGTTGTTCTTGCAACATTTAAAAAGTCAACATCAACCGAAATATTATGCGTGTGATTTATGTAATTATGAAACGACTGAATTGAAACTATTGCAAAATCACATTAAAGAAAAACATAACATTCAATTGCAGCAGCAGCATCAGCAACGTTCGATGATACCATCAACTGAAACAACAACAAAAAATAATTTTAACGATAAACAAACAAAGCAACAACAACAAAAACTAACGGCAGCCAAATGTGAATTTTGTGATTTTTATACAACATTTTATCCAAAAGTTTTGAACCAACACAGGATGCGACACGTACTACCAAATGGCATGTTTAAATGTCATTTATGCCATCAAGTTGTCAAATCTGTAAAGACATTACTGTCACATGTATCACGGTATCATAAAGTAAAATATCCAGTTATTCAAAGAGGAAAAAAAGGCACGCTTTATCATGAAAACATTAGCAGCATAAAAATTCCCTCATATAATTGTCGATACTTCTGTCATCTATGCCCTTTTAATTCAGAATTAACATCCGTTCTCACGAGACACATGTCAAAACATATTATGCAAAAAAATGAGACTACTGCAACATCAACAACTGTTGCTGCTGGTAAATCATTATTAAAAACATTACACAATTGTCACATTTGTGATAGATCATTCTATAATAGAAGAGTATTTTTGGATCATGTGAAAACACATTGGAATCGAAATTATAAATGTCATTTTTGTCCGTATCTGTGTGAATATCAGCTTGATATATGTATGCATGTTCAATTAAATCATCAAAGTGATTATACTCACGAGGAAGACAATGGCATTAAAAAGAACGCAACATGAAATGGAATAGCTTATAATTTTATTGTTGGAAGAAATCAGAAGTGGGACACATTTTTTTTCTTACATTTGACATTGTAATTATATATAATATGTAAATAAATCAGTCATCTATTTGATTGTCATGATTTTTCTGAAATATTCCTTCTTAAAGATAAGAAAAAAAATCTAATTGAAATATTCAATCGGTAATTAAAACAGGAAAAGAAAATACCACCACCATGCGCCTATTTTTTGTCCATATCGTATGACTATAAGCTTGACAAATCATCAAAGTGATGATACTCACCAGGAAGACAATGTCATTAAAAAGAATGTAACTTGAAATAGAATAGCGTATAATTTTATTGTTGACAGAAATCAGAAGTGGGACAGAATTTTTTATTACATTTTACATTTTAGTTATATATAATATGTAAATAAATCAAAATCAAATCATATGTTTGTTATGACTTTTTGTGAAATATTCCTTCTAAAGATAAAACAATAAAATTCAATAAAAGATAGATTACTTTCAATTCTTCCACAAAGACCTGATAAAAATGTTTGGAAGATAATTGATGTGTAAATAGACCAATTAGGATAAACAAATACTTATTCATTGTTTGTTATACTTTTTCTAGAAAAAACGTCGAAGATTTGGAAACTTTGGCTCCATTATATCATCAAAGAAGACAAAAACAAAAATGAAAAACATGTAGAAGAAATTGAAAATAAAATATTTCAATGTGAAAGGTGCAAATTCAAAACAAAAACACAAATCTTTCTCAATAGACATTTAAGGAATCGACATGCACCAAACAATTGCAGACAAATAGATAAATTCGAATGTAGCCAATGTCCGTATAAAACTGGATCGCCAGAACGATCGAAACTACATATGTGGCAGAAACACAGAATCGGACAGCTCAAATGTAAAAGTGTTACATGTGTGGAAAAGCATTTATCTATAAAATGAATTTAATGGTATATGTGAAAACACTCGACCTCTGTAGAAAATGTCTAAGTGAATCATTGTAGTAATGTAAAACAGGAGAATGTCATAATCATAGACTACCTGAGCCAGAATAACCAACGCGACCCTTGACATGATTCATTATAATATATGATAGCGTTTATTGTTGCGGAAAATCAGAAGTGGGATTATTGTTAAGTTGCATTTTTGTTCCATTTTGTTAGCTTATGAAAATTATTTTATTGTTATTTATAATTTTGATGCAAATGAAATAAAATCTAAGTTATTTTTAATGATTTTAATGAATCATTTTTGCAAATTACAAAAAAATCATTTCAAGGATATTGCCGTGCGTTTTGAGATAGAGAAGATGTTTGTTGTATTTCCTTTTTGTTTTTGTTTATCTTTGAAGGTAGATCAGTAAAACGCCAATACTTATTTTGTGCAATTCGTCTTGCGTGTCTTATACGCATATTAAATGACGATTGTTTTATCTTGCGAACCACATCCAACTGCAACTAATATGCTTGTTTCCAATAAAGGACAAATTGTTTTCGTGTTAATTCTTCTACAAAATCTGATAAATATGCTCAAAGATGTATGTATATATATTATATATTAAGAAACGTTAAATTTACAAATACTTGTACATATTATATGTTTTCTAGACAAAACCCCGAAGATTCGGAAACATTGACTGCAGTATCCAAAAACAGTGAAACAAGAAAGCAATCGACTGAAATGAACAAACGAAAAAATAAAAAACATTCAAGCAAATATTTAAGATGTAACAAATGCTCGTACAAAACATTCAAGCGTGAACTGTACGAGAACCACATGAACTATGAAAGAAAAAAGAAAGATGAAATATTTCAATGTGACGAATGCGAGTTCAAAACAACCATGGGCACCTTGCTTGATGAAAATTTATGGAAACAACATGGTATAGCAAAAGTTTCAGAGCCATTGAAATCGATAGAAATATTCGAATGTAACATTTGCCCATACAAAACTGTATCGTCTGGAAAATTGCACCTACATTTGTGGCAAACTCACAACACGATACAAATATTCAAATGTACCATATGCTCATGTGAAACATCATATTTCACAATATTTCAGCAGCCATAAGAAAAAATATGTCACCACGTTCTGTTGCTATTGTGTGTGATATGTGCGATTCCTTCACAACATTCTATCATGGTGTTTTGGTCCAGCATAAAAAACTACACACGTTGTCAAATGGCAAATTGCAGTGTCACTTGTGCCGACAAGTTGTGTCAAATAAAATTGCCTTACGTCAACATATATCCTATCATAAAAGTGAACGTCGTCATGTCAAACAGATAGATGTACAGAAGAATGACATTGAAGAGATCACATATGATATTCATGGCAATGAAATTATGACGGAACATGTCGAAGGCGACAGCTATTTAGCTGATGGTCAACGAGTGGCAAATGATGATCAATTTTCAGTTCAAGCATCATCTTCATCATTAGAATTATACAAGTGTTGTACATGTGATAAAGTATTTAAGGAGAGAAAATATATAATGTTACATTTGAAAACACACAATTAAAGTATATTAGAAATAATGTAATTTGTGCCAGCATCAGTATAAGTTTAAACATGTCCGAGATAATCACAATGATAATCGAGACAAGGATATGATAATCCAAGTCAGAATAACCAATACGATTTGAAATTAATTGTCTAAATTCATGCGATTGCGTTAATAGTCAAGGAAAATCAGAAGTGGGATTATTCTTAAGTTTCATTTGATTTGTTCCTATTTGTGAGTTTATTTGAATAAAAATTAAAGTATTTTTGATGATGTTGATGAATCTCTTGCGGTTTTAGCTGGAGGTCAAGTTTTCGATATATTTCATTCTAAAGTGGTTATTTTTTTTTCGGCATTTTTCGCTCCACCTTAACAAATGCTGTATCTCTTGAAATGTATGGTAGACATGAAATTTTCAAAATGTAAATGGCTGACAGAATAATGAAAATAATATAAAGTTAAAAATTAAAAGGGGGTCCCCTCACAGTAAACATTTATTTTTGATAAATTTTAATAATGACTGTATCTTTTGAACCGAAATTGGACCTTTACACCTAGACGATTTTTTTACTTTCAGACAAATTTGTATCGCCTTCTTAGCATAGGAGTCCAAATAATTCTCTCAACATATTAATATATAGATTTTCAATAGTTGTCAAGTAATTTTATAAAAAGTTATACTTTGTCACCGGTCAACAGAGATAAACTGTCAAACTTTTTCTTGTCACAGAAAGAATTATATATTTATACATTACATATTATAATTTTTCTAGACAAAACCCCGAAGATCTGGAAACATTGGCTGCTGCAGTATCCAACAGCAGTGAAGCAAAAAACCAATCTACTCAAAAACATCCAATTGATCAAACGATACAACTACCCTACAAATATATAATCAATCAGAACTTACAAGAAAATCATTCAACCCGATACTTTGAATGCAAGAAATGCTCCTACAAGACTGAGAGGCGTAATCTGTTTGCGTTACATATGACTCTTGAGAAGAAAAAGGAAGAACAAACATTCCATTGTGACAAGTGTCAATTTGAAACAACAAGGCGCAGCTTGCTCGTCGAGCATTTAAGGCACCAACATGATGTATCAACGAAAATTAGTCAGCCGACAGATGTATTTGAATGTGACTTTTGTCCATATACAACTACATCGTCAAAATCACTGGAGCTACATTTGTTGCAACTACACAATAACTCGAAACAACAAATATTCAAATGTACAGTTTGTCCATTTGTGACATCAAAAGCCAACGATTATGATTCACATAAAAAAATGTCGCACACTTCGGCTGCTGTGTGTGATCTTTGTGACTCGTTCACAACATTCTACCCAGGTATTTTGTCACAGCACAAAAATCGACACATATTATCAAATGGCATGTTGAAATGTCACTTGTGCAGACAAGTTACGTCTACAATATTTGCCCTACGTCACCATGTATCCTTCTATCATACAAACCAACATACATTCAGACAGATCGAAGAAAATAAGGATGTAAATAGGCTCGACTTCGAATGCGCTTTGTGCAGTTTTAGATCAAGTTATCAAGTGATATTCGGCAGACACATGCAGAAACATATTGAAGACAATTATTCTGTTGATGGTGAAGAAGAAATTGCATCATCACCAGCAAATGATGATCATTTGTCAATACCAGCATCATCAACTTCATCATTAAAACTGTACAAATGTTATACGTGTGATAAAGTATTTAGAGAGAAAAAATTATTGATGTTGCATGTGAAAAAACACTGGAAAGTACATTTCAAATGTAATTTATGCTCGTATCAGAGTAATATGGAACATGAGATGTCTAAGCATGTCCAAGCGAAGCATAATGATACTCAAAAGGAGGATGTCATTGTCATAGACGAATGATTCAGAATAACCAACAGGACATTAAATTAATTGCCTATATATTTATGATAGCGTTTATTGTTAAGGAAAATCAGAAGTGGGATTATTCATAAGTTTCATTTGATTTTTCCCCATTTGTAAATTTATGAAATAAAGTATTCTGTTGTGTTTAACTCGGATGCAAATAAATGAAAATTCAAAAGTAGTTATGATGATTTTAATGAATCTCTTTTCGAAAATTAAAAAAAAACGAGCTTGTGGATATTAACTTGCAGATGCAGGTTATGTTTTATTGTTTAGTTTTTTTTTTAACGAGAGTTTGTGCATCAATCAACTTCGATTCGATATCTATCATTCAAAAGTGATAGGTATACGTTTTTAAGAGCTCCATTCTGAAGGTCATTCGTCAATACCGGCATCAATTTTATCATTAAAACTGTAGAAATCTGATACATGAACCATAATGATAATCAAAAGGAGGATGTCATCATCACAGACGAATGTCAGAATAACCAACAAGACATTAAATGAATTGCCTATATTTATGATAGCGTTTATAGTTAAGGAAAATCAGAAGTGGGATTATTTATATGTTTCATTTGATTTTTTCCTATTTGTAAATTTATGAAAATAAGTATTTAACTCGGATTCAAATAAATGAAAATTCAAAAGTATTTATGATTTCAAAGAATCAGTTTTCCTCACAGAAATGTTGGTAATCTAGTATGTGGATGTTTGTGTGGTAATCGTAGGCAGTGACTGGACGCTAATTTATAATTGAAAAACTATTACATATATGTATCTGAAAACAATGTTGATTGAAGAGCATAAATTGATATTCTGAAGATTTGTCTACGTTTTTTATCGTCTAGATATTTGATAGCTTTTAATATGCTTTTTTCGTATGAAAGATAAATTCTTTGCACATCAGTTGTTCCAAAAAGACCTGGTAATCGTGCTCGAAGATAAATATATATATATACATAAAGGTTAATTCGAACAAACAAATACTTATACATTGTATATTATACTTTTTCTAGACAAAACTCCGAAGCTTTGGAAACATTGGCTCAAGTATCCAACAACACTACTGCAACAAAGAATCATTCGATTAAAAAGATGTCAAAGGCTATAACGATACAATTACCCCACAAATGCACAATTTGTCATTTTCAAGCATTGTGTGAGGCCGACATGATCAAACACAAAAATGAATATCATGGAATTAAAGATGAAGAAAAAACATTATTCCATTGTGACAAATGCGAATTCAAAACGACAACACAATCCGTGCTCAGTGAACATTTAATGAATCAACATGCACCGAAAAGTTGTAAATCAATGAAACTAATTAAGAAATTTGAATGTACCACATGTCCGTATAAAAGTGTATCGGCAGAACAATTGAAATTCCATTTGAATCAAGTACACAAAATCAATTTGCTCAAATGTACATTTTGCACATTTTCTACCAAAAATTCCACCGAATATGCCAAACATGTACAGTCAGTTCACAAAGTAACAGCATCTGTATGTGATCTTTGTGACTTTTTCACCACATTCTACCAAAATTCATTGGCCCGCCACAAAACACGACACATTCTACCAAATGGCCAGTACAGATGTACTTTGTGTCGGAATATTTTGCAAACCAAGTTTGAATTACGTCAACATGTCTTACTCTACCACAAGAAAAGATCTGATCAGTTAGTGGGTAATTACACACCAAATGATTTACAAAGTTATGTAAAGAAAAGGACCAAAGGAGAATCCAAACAGGAAGTTAATAAAACTAAAATCCTGTACAAGTGTGCCTTGTGCAGTTTTAGGACAAAATATAAATTCATTCTCACCAGACACATGCTTAAACATGTCGAAGACAATAACAGTTTACCTGAAGCACCTGCAACTGTTAATGATCCATTGTCAAGTCCTCCAGCATCAACTTCGTCAACAAAATTATTATACAAGTGTTACACTTGTCATAGATCATTTAGCCACAAAAAGAATTTAATGTTACACGTGAAAACACATTGGAAAATACATTTCAAATGTAATTTGTGTCCGTATCAAAGTCTGTCTGAACATGAGATGTCCACACATGTCCAAGTGAATCATGATAATAATATAAAAGAAGAAGTGACATAAGCGTAAACTAATAAGATTGAATAAACAATATGATGTAATTTGTGATTTCGGAAAATCAGAAGTGGGATTATTGTTAAATTTCATTTGATTTGTTCATATTTGCGAATTTATGAGAATCAATCTGTTATTATGTATAATTTTGATCCTTATGTAAATAAAAAATAAAGTGTTGATTTTAATGTATCACTTTTATCAAATAAAAAAATACGAATTTCGGGCATATTATCGTGTATTTTAAGATAGAGATTATAGTGTATGTTTAGTTATTTGATGTCAAAATATTTTGAAGCGCTGTTATTTCATTTGTGCGATTTTTTTTCGAAGACTTGTTGACAAAAGAAGATCCAGCAATAGGACAAGAAATAAATTGTATTCAAGTCCACCGATTGTTGTGCGTAGAATAGTCGAACCGAGACATGCTACAATAAAAACAGAATTCAAACTCAAAAATATGTTGAATCGACAGTAATATCAGTTGTTTAAAGAGAAATTCACGTTTCACAGTCATGAATCTTATATAAAACGCATATCAGGCCATTGGTCTGTCTATCTGTACCACGATTTTGTTTCTAAGGATGTTTATAAAACATGTTTTTAAAGTATTATCCTAATAAAGAGGTTCACCAATCTCTCAAAGAATAAATAACATTGTGGAATTGAATCGGCTTGAAACTTGGTACCGTCTGGTGTGCCGCAGGGATCTCATTTAGGACCCCTGCTGTTTGTTTCCTATTCCTAAAAGATATTGGTAAGTGAAGTTGTATTTTCTCATTGAAACTATTGATGAAAATTATAGCGATAAGAAATTTATAAAAAAATATATATTTTTTTCATTTATGTATGATACATGTTGCCAACTGAAGATCTGCTGGCATTTGAAAACATTATAGAAGAACACAATATTAACATTTCAACAGACGAAAAACAAGAACAAGATTTTGCCCATCCTGAAATGCAGTATTTGTTCATTTAGAACAATGACCAAGTCAATGCAATGAATACATTCTCATAGTTCTCTGATTAACTTTAATTTTTATTTTATTTATTTATTCAATTGGTTATTTTGCCGTCTTTGCATTTTTTGTATATGTGTTTATAAATAAAACATAAAAATTAGTTATCCAACAATTTTAATAAAAATTCAACCTTACAAACATAATGCGATTTGCTTACAGATGATCATTGTCCCAAGCAAGTATCTTGTTCATATTTGCGATGTTTCTTGTACTCCATGGTTCTAATGGATCAGGTGATTCAGACCGTTCGGAATCGCCGAGTTGATCGTTTGCCGATTTGCACGGTCGTTGATCTATTGTTGGAGCAACTCTGAATGAAAAAATCAAAATCAAAAAATATCTATTTATACTATATATAAATATACAACTGATGGTTTGAGATGTTGAAATTGAATGCAGTTTTTTGACTGAAATACAAAATACGGAATGTCGACAGTTTGACAAAAAAAAAGATGAATATAGTGTTTCAAAAATAAGAGAAAATTGTTCTGATTATTAGATAAACCAAAGAAATGAGGAAATAAAAATTATTCCTAAAATTATTACATATTTTATACTTTCGCAAATAAATAATATGAAACAGTTGCTAACCTATTGAACTTGGCTGTCCTTGAACGTCTCTTCTTCTTCATTTTGACATTCGCTGATTGTAAATCAACGCCATGGCCTTCGCCCTGTATTGTCAGAACCTCTAACGATGTCGATGTGGCTCTATAGCAAAAACGTTAGTTTAATTTGATATTACCTAGAAATCATAAAGGTGAAATTATTTGAGAAATGCACGACTTCCCTTGGTGTCCCCCAGGGATCTGTCTTGGGACCCTTACTCTTTATTTTTGTCGAAAATGATATTCTCAGTTATATATCCATGGTATAAGATAAGGTAAAGAATTATTATAAAATTATATGAGCTTTTTGAACTTTGCGAACTTTCTACAAAAAAAACTCACTGTTGTTCTGGCTCATCTAACTCAACCAATCTATCTTCTTCAAGTTTATTCCTTCTGCTGTCATTATCACTATCCATTACTCGGTTATTTTCTGTTGCAGTGGAACTAGAATCAGATTCTTGAGTTACTAGTCCTCGTTTTTCGCTCGATATGACTCTCACTCTATTGGCTGATGAAGCGGAATTTCTCAAGTGTGCTGACTTGGCTCTACGTATTCGAGAAATCTTTCCCAATAGTGGCACTTCTGAAATTATAAATATTGGCAAGAATTTTTTTGAAGAAAAAAACCATTCTGAGAAAAAAATGCAACCAACTTTTGCTGACAAAAGTATAATTTTTGGACATTTTATAATCAGAGGAAGACACGGTGTTGCTGCAATTCGACGGTAAACTTTTTGTTTGTTCGCGCGTTTTGTATGGTTATCGAGCACCGATTTTGGTGATTCTTTTCTATTTTGAAAGAGGAGAGTTTGGAAATGGTTCCGTATTTTTTTAAATCCTATACCGCTTTTCTCCCCAAAAATACTACTAAATACTCCAGGGATTCAAACGCGCGCCCGTACCAGATGTCACTCATCCAAACCTTTGGCCACGGACTGCGGTGCTTAACTTCGATGATAGGAATCGATCATTTCTGCAACTATGCGTTCAGTTAAGTAAAGAAACCTTCAATTTTAAAAAAAGCCTTTTAAATTAAGGAGCGTTTTTTACGAAAAAGGACGTTTTTTGTTCAATTAATTAAGAGCCCGTCTCCAAAATAAAAATCATACTGTAAAAATTCTACGATACTTGTTCCTCCCTTACCTCCTAAGCCGTCACTATCACTGGGCTCTAGAGCTGCATATTTCTTCTTCAAATTCTCCTCGACCTTCTTGACAAACGTCTCAGTACCAGCAAATATGCCAGCCAAAGTCTTCATATTGTTATTTTTCATCGTTGATGTTGCATTGTTTGCTGTCATTGTTGCAGCTGTACAGATGCTAGCAACAGAAGCCTCAAGTTCCTCCTTGGCCAAATTCGCAGCAGACAGTGCCAGAAATTTAAGCTTCTCCGGATCCACATCCTTTTCATTTGAACATAGAACCAATTCCCTTAGTGGATCCACAACTTTGATTACATCATCCGTGTTGGACGTTGGATTTTTTATTGTTGAAAGTACAACAGGTTCTAATGTTGGTGGGGGTATCCCATCATTGAAACCTTTAGACTCTGTTAAGAGTGTCAGAGCACCAATCATGGCTGAATCTGTGAGGGAAAAATTTTGTGAGATTAAAATGCAATTCTTATCTTCAAGCAGAAGATTTTAGATAATTTACTTTAAATGACTTTGTTGGCCTTTCTTTTTTCTTAAGCTATCACTACAACTTTTGAAAACAATTTATCGCAATCGGTTAATTAACTCATGAATTCACGGGTTTCACCATATACGATAATATGACATAGATGTGCCTTTATTGCTGAAGGCACAAAATATTTCTGACCGTACCCTATAAAATGTCAAGTGTATGCAATGTACTATCAATCTAACGTGTGCTGCTATCTATTGGGAGCTAGGACTAATAGAAATAAAAATCTTTTTTGATTTAGTTTATTATATGTGTGGGTTGTCTTATGATAAATTGTCTAAACTAGTGACCACAGTTAAGTTTATGTCTTAGCGTTTTAATAATATAGTAGATTACCTGAAATATTCACTGCTGGTTTAACCACATCGTGATGATTATCCATAGTTGCAACACTGTTTTGCATATTCTATGAAAAAAATCAGAAATTAAAATAGAGAAGCTCGAAAAGTTCCAATAAGTAGTGTCTCACTTTTTGGTTGTTGGTCTGTTGTACAGCATCAACAGATTTACAGCTGATATTGTTGGCCAAATTTAAGCCTTGAGCAGCCCCATTTATATCCAACTCATGTGTAAATGCCATCACATCAAGGGCGACAGTTAGGGCATCACCAAAGCCACCAGTCAAATCGGGACCTTGAGGATTTAGCAGAGGGTCCTTTTTCGGCCTAGGTACCAAAAACCATTCATTATTAAGAAAAAAAACTACAGATGTATACATCTTTGATAACGTAATAATTTATCCTAT
The DNA here is from genome assembly GCA_958507055.1 of Crioceris asparagi. NCBI lineage: Eukaryota > Metazoa > Arthropoda > Insecta > Coleoptera > Chrysomelidae > Crioceris > Crioceris asparagi. The sequence continues at coordinate 1,227,370 of OY293832.1, forward strand.
GTAACACTGTCCGTTTAGACATCTATTGTATATTATATGTTATCTTAAAACATACCCTTTTAGTTTGATTGGTGTATTTATAGACTCTCTGCCCCACATAAGGCATCGCATTTCTTCACCAGTCATTCCTTTCTTTTTGAGAGCATTTATCGTCACTTTTCCAACTCTCTAAAATTGAAAAATTAATAAAGAAACACACCTGTAATAAACTCAACTTGGTGAACTTGTGGCGGTTGTTTTTTTGTTTTCTTCAACTAACCTTCCAGTTGGCGACTGCACCTTTTCGTTGCTTCGCACGTGTCTTACTCTTCGATTTAATCACCATAACACCTCGCTGTTCTGTACTAGGATCCTCACTAGCTCCCAGTGAAATACTGTACTCTTGCAGATAGTGATGAGCGTCAGATTGTGGGATGGCACGTTCCAGAGTTATTACAATTTTGGCCCACTAAAAAAAAACAATCCCAAAATTAAACAAAATCATTGATTTCCTTATCAAAAGTAAAACGACTTCTCTATTTGATTAAAAGAAAACAGTGTTTATTGATATTAGAATAATTTTCGGAATAACTACCGAGTGCTTATGAGACTCAACAGAACGATAGCTGAAATTTTTGGGTTCTATTTGTAAATGTTACAAATTTTTATCAAAAGTCGATCTCCTAAAGATTTTACTATCAGTAAAATTCCTATATTTATATAAATTACGATATAAACCTGTTTCATCCATTCCTTCTCGCTTTGTTCAATGACATGCGCATAAGTGTTACCCATCATGGCTATCAACATGTTCAATAGTAGAATTGGCACGAATACCATAAAGATGGCGAATACTGTTTTCGCTACACCTGGATAAGTGGTCGATCCCAACTCCTGATACTATTTTTTTACCAGATATAAAACAAAATATGTATCAATGTAGAACGTTTAAATAATTTATCCAAAAAACAAACTTACATCATAATTACCCAGAGTAATTTGAAATAAGGCCATCCACGTGGAAGCATAACTGTGATACAAAGTATTATTTACACCTGGAAAGCCTTTGTAGAGGAAGAAAAACGATTGTGAAAATCCAAATAAGACTATTGAATAAATTATGCCAAATGTTAACATGTCACCAGTTATCATACTGTAGATCATTGTGACGAATGGACCTGTTAATCGAACAGCTCTGAAAAAAACAACATTTCCATTCAAAAGATAAATATTTATTCAAACATTAAGTATGATCTCTTTCAAGGACAAATCGTTCCTTATATGTAAGACTGCAACTGAACTGAATTACGAGTTAACTTCGTTTGGACAAGAGTGAACGGTGATGAACCGGAAGCGCGGTTAGACGCCGTAGCGCTTTACATATAACAGGTAACTGGCTATGTCATGTTATGGTTGGTAATCTATTGGAATATCCAGGAATTGTTCAGTTGCAGTCATAATTTACCGGAACCATCTATACTACATCTTACCCGGCAAAAAACATCAATAAAAACCATGATCCTGGAACAGCGAATAGCAGAATAGCTTCTTCCGTATTTCGATCTTCAATAAGTCGACATGGTATACAAGCCAGAATCAGCAGATTTGATATCAGAAAGATTGTCTTTGGTGGTGAATTTGACTGAGAAATAATTGAAAAACAAATCAACCATGTTTTGTCGTTCTTTTTTTTTCTTCAAAAATATTTCAACAATATACCTGTTGCTTCAAGAAGGTCCACAGGCCTTGATTGCGTATCTCATCACCTTGTTGAAAGATGACATAGCTTAAGACACCCAAAATGGTGCCAACTTCACAGCAATACCTTAACAAGAATAAAAATGTTATGCCATATAATATTAACGAATAATAAAAAAAGTTTTCCATATGGTGTCGATTTAATGGGACACACCGTATATTATATTGCTTAAATTTATAAATTGTCTTACCTTGCAATAACTGTGGCATCATCAGACCACATTAGAAGCGGTTCATCTGGATCATCAGGTCTCAGATATACTGCCAGTGACATAAATATGAGATGGACGACCAAAATGAGTAAACGTTTTAAAAACTGATTCTGGAAATAAAAACAAAATTTTTGTTCGACATTCACCGTAATGAAAATATATAGGGTGTCTTTAAATATAGTCTTTACAAAATGCTATTACATATTCTTGATATCAAAATCAAAATCAGTAGGTAACTTCTGTACGGAACATTGGAGAGAGAAAATGGAGAAATAGCCAACCGCACGCCAATGTTATTGATAGTTTGTTAAATTGTATTCCATTCACCAATTGTTTGCTTCCCAAGTGGCAAACCGAGTCACGCTACAATACCATAACATATAGCCTGAAATAACTCTTTAAACTTTCTATTGACTGAGAAGGAGATTAATATATTTGGGTGCCGTATCGATAATCAATGCTCTTGAAGATCTCACCGGAAGTATTGAAAAGGCGATAGAGTGGAAAGAAATAGCACTATGTGCATTTCTGGATATTCAAGAAACCTTCGACAATACATCATTTAAGGCCGTTGAAAACGCCGCCACCAAAAAGTAAATAAATCCAGTTACTGTCAGATGAATAAGATTACTGCAAAAATGGGAGAAGAAACCAAAACGATAAGAACTACCAGAGGATGCCCTCAAGGATGCGTCCTATCTCCTTTGCTATGGTTCATCGTAGTGGATGGACTTCTTTGTTAACTAACTGAGATGGTAGGGGAAAACTTGGGGATTCAGTCCTAATATGACCTACTCTGGTCTTATGTCACAATAGTCCGACCGGCTATAACATATGCAGCTTCAGTCTGGTGCCTGAAAACAGAACAGACTTCAATTCAAGATAAAATCAAAACAATTCAAAGACTAGCTTGCATAGATATCTCAGGGACAGTGCGTACAACTCCAACTGCAGCAATGGACTTGAACTTGACTCCACTTAATTTGCATATTCAGAGGTGTGCATTAGACGAAGCACTAAGAATTGATAGAACAAGCAAAACAAGATATGCGAGAGTGACTAGACACTGGAGTATTCCAAGCAAAATCCCATATCTCAAAGACATTCCAGTCGATGTTATGGGAACACAACTCTGTTTTTACAGAAACTATGAATTAAAAATACCAAAAGTGGACGAATGGATGGATACTCATCTACCTGTGGAAAAAGAAAGGGGTATCTTAACCAGAAGCGGGTCATATAGTATTCTATTAATCGACAAAATTCCATTAACATCACCATTGAATCTTGTCGATTGATAGAATACCATATGACACAGAGTCCCGCTTCTGGAATCACGGATGGTTCACTGAGGGATGGCAAATCCGGTCAGGGGGACTTCCACAGAAATACACATATCTCTGGGCGAGAGTTACACGATTTTTCAGGCAGTGGCAACTGTTGAAATAAAATTAAAGGAATGCTATGAAGGTCTTGTGCATCTGGCAAGAGGCAACAACGTTTGCCCCATATAGATATGAGGCCACAAGAACATTTATGGCAACGAAAAAGCTGATTGTTTGGCTAGAAAAGGCTCAGAAAGATTTCCAATAAGTCCCGAACCATTCTATGGACATGCAAAACAACATATCAAAACAGAGACAAAACAAATGGGAATCTAGGCTGAAAACCAAATACTTGCACCAACTAGAGTAAGCCAGTCTGGCCAAACGCCGGCTAGACTGGCAATACCTTTTCTCCTAAAAAGAAATGATCTGGGAAAGTTGTTTGGAACCACCACAGGTCATTATTCCATCAAAAACCACGATGATTCCTGCAAATTTTGCACAGAAACAGTAGAATCTGTAAATCAAAGACTAAAAGTCCTAGGAAGGGCGTTTCCCACCTATAAGGACCTAATGTGGTGCATGAGAGCACTAATTAATTATTTCAAGGAGCTGGATTTAAACCCAGAACTAAATTTAGTACAACATCATGGGATGGTATAAAAGACCTTAAGGCCAAGATGTCCCACAAAGGGAAATGCCACTGGCATCCATCGTTTTCATAATAATAAATAATATTTGGGTACCAAAAAACTTTTTATATCTTGAACTATCTTGATCGATATTCCTCAAGGATATGTTTGGGAACACCAATATATTTTTCGTTCTACTTTTTAATCAGTAAATGCTTCTTAGAGAGCATTTCATCATGTCAACACTTGCTCTATAAGAAAGATAGGTGTATAATGCTCACTCTTGCAAAAGTTTTCCATTTCTCTTCCAACAGCCGCTGAATTATACCACCATCCAACATGTCCAAATGGGCTTCTTTGGTGCCATTTAAAATGATAAACAATGCTGAATTCCAATCTGTAAATCACAATTTGTGTTTGTTTTTTTTTCAAATGCCTCAAATAACAAAGAAAAAAAGGTTTTACTTGTTCGTCCATCTGGTAGTAAAGTATCCAGAGCATTTAGAGTATATGCTGAACAAGTAATGTTGCTGTATCTCCAAAATTCCTTTGCAGACAATTCCAACATCTCTCGAAATACCTCAGCTCTACCTAAACAATGAAATATTCACATAACAAATATATTATAAAAATATATTTAGATTAAAATCCGATATGTTTGAACTCTCTTACTAGACTAGTATCTCCTAAGTTTACCAATCTATTACTCCCTTTTCTATCCCTTTAGTGATGTACTTTTAATCAAAAATATATGGGAGTAGTTAAAATTGTTTTTAAATTGCCCGCTTGAATTCTAAAAACGGCTGCAACGTCACAATCTCCCTTAGTTAGTGTCCCACGGTATTAAAGCAAGGAGGAATAGAGCAGCAGAGAACACTATCTGACCAGAGAGAAGATACAATATTGTATGTTCTCTCTGAGGAGGATTTGTTCATTGACTTGATTACTACGTCACTATCTTGGTCGATTTTGATAGGGGGGGGATAGCAGTCATGTGATAATGGGTTTGAAATTACAACTATTTAAATAGATTATATTTTAAATTTATCCTGCATAATGTGATTTTTGATATGTTAGGACTACCTAATATCGTCTGAACATCACTTTATATTGAATTTCCATTAATGTCAAATACCCAATTACAACAGGAAGAAGTTTTTAGATGATTAAAAAGTATGAATCCAATTTGGATCAAACATACCTAGCTTGCAGGCCAATGTTAAAGGTGTCAGGCCAGATATATTAACTATTCCATTACTGGCTGGTAATTTTGGGTGTCTTAACGCATAACCAAACATATCCTAAAATTCTAAGTTATTATTAAATAATATTTCCCAAAAAAATAAAAGTTCAGTCTCATTCATCCATACCAACTTGTCACATACAACCACCATATGCAATATCATATTGCCGAAATTATCCTGATAATCTGGATGTGCTCCATTGTCGAGAAGCAAATTGTATACACTTTCATTGGCACAACATGCTGCCCATGCTAATGGGTATTCACCCAGATAGGCTAGGCCCTCGTAGTCGGTGTGTTTGGCCGGTTTCGGACGTTGTTGATCACGTGGCAGGAAAAAACTGCCGATGGCTCTTTGATTGACATTGGCGCCAGCTTCGACGAGATCTTGCACCAATTCATTATTGTTGTAAGCAATGGCTAAATGCAAGGCACTTGCTCCTATACAGAAGAAAGAATAAGCATATTATTGTAACGAGCATATAGAAAACCGGCCAAATGCACAATCTTACAAGAACTGGCTACTTACTACGGTTCAGAAGCAGAAGATTTTTAAAATCGACCAAAAACTAAAAAAAAACTAAGACCAGCTCAGATGATGCACTAAAATAATGATGCATAGTGAAAATGTATATGGTGAAGTAGTGCACATAGTTAAAATGGTTTGATGTATTGTGTATTGCATAACGAACCCAACTGCAATGTAAAGTCAACGAGTCAGGGCTGGTCAAACGCAAATTTAAATAATTGTGAATAGTGTACACAAAGTGATGTAATTATTTTGAGGGAGACATTCAAATGCGCACTTAATGTCATTTAATAATCGTGATAAAAGTTCTTACATCTTAGTCACTTGTGGAGTCCCTCAAGGTTCAATTTTGGGTCCATTATTATTCAATGCATATAATAATGGGTTATTGAAACTTAATATACCGGGTGTTATTGTATCATTTGCGGATGACACAATCATTATGTGTAGTGGTGACAGTTGGGATTACAGCCAATACTTAACATTCGTTAAAATTATAAGAAAATGGCTTAATTATTACTAAGTGACTTTAAATATGTCAAAATCGAGTGTTTTAAATGTATCTCTATACGCTGATAAGCTTCCTGTTACAGACGAACTGACAATACATGATGATGTTTGTTATATTAATTTAAATTGTAAATGCGATAAAATAAAAAGAGTAAATGAAGTTAAATACCTTGGTGATGTACTGGATGAAAATTGGAATTGGAAGAAAAATATTTTTAGTATTGTTGAAAAACTAAGATACCTACGTGCGGAGATATGTGGCGCCTAGTGACTCTATCGTTCAAAACCTAAACCGATGGGGAATGAGTCTAGTCAACTCAGTGTAAAACCATAGACCTCATATAAGTATTATATGTATTCCTGGTTGAAAAACAATACCCACTTATACATAAAAGACTGTATAGAGTAACGTATCAGGTCAATGCCTTTAATATAAGGTCTATGTGTAGAACCAATTTTAATTCCAAATCCGTATTATAACATATATACCTACCTAAATACTCTTCTCCTTCCACCACATCCAATGCCAACATGGGAAAGCATTTAATCAATGTCCTCGCCAATCGAGTGTGTATCTTCGTGTCACAAATAATCAACACATGCAACAGCGTCTCACCCAATGAACCACGGTACTGCATCTGCCAGCAGGCTTCATGGTCCTGCCATTTACCCAATGGATCATAACGACTGAGTGAAGCCTCAATGGGTAAGGTGACTTGTTCGTGATCACGAAACTTCCAACGCAGATACTCGGATCTGTTGATGGTTTGACCTTTACCGTCTTGATACATTAGCTGGCCGAATTGTTCGCGAATTAGTTTCTCCACTTCTGCTTGACCACCCTGATTGTAGGCGTCAATTAGTTCGCCACCTATGAATTTTTTCACAAGGGGTTTTATACAAACAAAAGGTAAACTTTTACAAAGTAGTTATGAAGTGTTGGTTATCAAGTTTGAGGTCTGTATCTTTGATGATGTATGTTCTGATGTATGACATCAAAGTTTGTATACCTACACCAAGACTTTTAATAAAAATACTATTCTCTGACAAACATGCTTCTAGTTTGGAGTATTTTGAAGGTGGGATTTATAGAAATAACTATTAGTGTACACTGCATTAGGAGTAGAAAAACTATCTCTCTTACCTTTCTTGTAATTCGCCAAACGATACAGCAGACACTGATCCTGATTAGAAGCTTGACTGATAACTCTGTCCAATACAGAACCACCGGGAACACTTTTTTTCTTCTTGCGGCATGGTTTGCAACTGTTTGCGCCCATCTCGGACAGTTATTATTGTTTTGATGTTAATGTTGTTTTTGGCTTTGTATATGATCATATTAAGCTGCTGGGTAGGTGGTGGTTATATTGTGTAGGAAAGTGAAGGAAAATCAATATATTATTCGCCACTAGAATAGAAGCGGGGTCACGGTAAATGGTTATATTGTGTCAAGGTTTTTCTGTGTATTTGAGAGGAGGGTATATATAAGGGGGATGGTACGCGATGGTACAGGTAATAAGTATACGTGGGATGTGAATGATGTTGTCTTTGTTATGAACAGCAGAATGAGTGTGTCCGTCGAGGTACACACTATGAACTTTCTAGTATGTTGATAAGAGTGCAATTTCTGCCCATAAAAGTTACCAGTACTACAATAGTTTGTGGTACAAACATAATCTAATGGTCAGCAGAAAGTTGTATGGTATTTATTTAATATATTGTATTTATGAATTTTATTTTCATAAAAATTCCTACACAAAAAATGTAGCCTGAAATTTTTATGAATAAATCAAAGATATTTTCAATTGCATTTTAAGCTTGGACATTTTTTTGTATTTTTTTTACTATCTAGTCAAGCATTATAATTTTCCAAATTTTTCTTAGTCAGTACCTATCTATGAAAAATCGTACTTAGGTACAGATATTTTTCTAAAAACCAGTCAAAATTGCAATTTCGGAAAATCAGAGCAGTTACAATAATTTCTTACTGGGAAAGTTAATAAAGGTCTACTAAATAAGCTGATTGGAAAAAAGAAAAGAATCACTATTGGATATTTTAACTTCTCAACAGAAGGCTATTCGCTAAACTATGATAATGAGTATTTTTTTCCAAAATTCCCAATTTAACATACCAACAATGAACATTACAAATCTCATGTAATAAAGATTGAAATAAACCCCCTTGTTTTGTCAAACAATATCCAAATAATAAGTGACTCAACAATATTCTCTTATCTTTTTAGTACTTTTGGTGGAATTTTAGCACAAACAACATGCATTATAATTATTTTTTGATTTATTTTGCTCTCATGTTAAAGAACTCCATTGTAGAATAGACCACAAACGTATTAAAAAATCAAAGTGCAATAACATATTTAAGAAATGCGGTTTTAAAAACGAACCTACATTTCCGATGACGTCACTCATGTCTGTCATTCATATCTCCTCCTTATGACAACAACAATGATTATACCTATTTGTGAGATGGTAAACATAATTTTGTTACAAAATAAATTGTATTTATTTTATATAATTGTAATAATGGTACAAAACATGAATCAACATGGCTTTATATAAGAACATTAGTAGCATTATTATGACTATACTTGATGTGGGTGGATGAATGTAAAATGGATTCATTTTGAATACTTTACAGTTTCTTCATGTACTGGAATAAATATTTACTGTACGCCTCTGAAACGAGCCGTCAAAAATTATTTATTACTCTCTATCATTTTCATATAGACTATAATTGAACAACAACGATCTTCATCTAATAAAATTAAAAGATGATAAATAAAAAACGTTTATTATAGAATTTACTGACTTTATTTCTTTTTTTTATATAAAATCACAAAAGTCAACATATAACTCTAACAATTCACACAATAATATTTAATAATAAAAATAATTATTATTCAACATATTTGAAAAGTGTAACTGACATTATTTTTAATATAAATATCTACCATTTTGTTAAATCATCTTTAAAACTTGAACAACAAGTAGTTTCTACTTTCATTGCATTTTTTATTGTTTTTCTTTAGTAACTTATTCTAAACTACCAAGATGCTTTCGAAGAAAAGAAAGAAGAGGATTTTTCTCTTTATAAACAATTCATTCCAATCATTATATGTTAATATAAATATATGTAAAATAAATAGTTAAATATTTAATATAAATATAATAATAAATAAATAAACAAGTGAGTAAAAATTTTCAAAAGAAAAGAATTTAGTGTGGTGTACAAGATATGAAAAAAGTTTTTATTTTAGCAATAGAATGAAGACTTAAAAAAGAACGAAAATAACTAAATCTATTTAATAACTAATATTATTTATTTAATAATATATAATTGACTATCAAAGCTTTGGTACACCCTTTTTGTTAACATTATTATCAAAAAAAAGCAAACAACATTTACAGGAATTAAATTATACAAGTATTCTTTTATATATATTCAGGGTATTTAATGAAAGGAACAGAAATAAATAAAAAAAAACACGACAAAAAATTCACATAATATCAAACAATGTTGTTTCTTCCAAAGAAAATCAAAACATTTTTATTCTATTTATATAAAAAAAGGTTTTCATTACATACCCTGTATATTTTTAAATAATGTATCTACAATAGAAATCGAGTGAAATTATTTAAAAGCTATAATATATCCGTAGGTAAAAAAAAACCTTAACTCAACGCGTCCATTTAGGCAAGAGTTTATGCGATTAGAACAAAAAAAACACGGAAGAACTTTGTTTATAAAAAAAATAACAATGGAAAATATTGTAAAAATAGTATGTATGACGAAAATAAAAGACATGTTTTTCTCCTAAATTGGTTCTGAATTGTTCGGTGTTGATGAGAAACGATCGGCTAAATAATCATTAGAGGGTGAAATTGAAGTTCTATTGTTTCTGGATGGCGTTAGTTGTGTACTGAATCTAAAACAAAGTAGAAAAAAAAACATTTACATTTATATACATCAATCGTACAATTTACAAAAAATTGGACCGACTTTATTTGTTGGTACACTAAAAAAATACAAAATAACGTCAATTCAATTGGTACTGGTAATTTTGAAGTTGTGCTATTGGAGTTAAATAGAAGAATCTTGACACACACAATTTCACAAGTACCAGCACCAACTAATAAAGTCGGTCCAATTTTCGATAACGTTACCATAGAAAATGTAAAACATTACATATATCTAGGACATAAAATCAAACTGGAAAAGGCAAATCAAAATGTGAGAATGAAACTCAGGATCCATTTGAGATGGGCGGCATTCGGAAATCTGAACTATATCTTTAAGGACAACAAGGTACCCATCATGCTAAAGAAAAAGACCTATGACAGCTGCATCCTACCTGTTCTCACTTACGGTTTAGAAACCATGACAATAACTCGAAAAGCAGCAGAGCAACTGAGAGTGGCACAACGATTCATGGAAAGAATAATAATGCTAGGATTCACCTTGAAAGACAAAATAAGAAATAACCAGATAAGAGACACAACCACAGTGATAGAGATGATGTTATGGAGTGGGTGGCAAGCGTGAAGTGAAGTGAAAGCGATACTCTGGAGAACAAGAGCAACAAAGAGAAGTGTGGGTCGACCGAAAAAGAGATGGATCGATGACGTTAGGACAGTGCCACACACTGGATGAGACTGGCAACAGACCGCTTAGCATGGAAAAACCTGGAAGAGGCCTATATTCAATAATAAATGGACACAGGCTGAGAAAGAAGTAGAAGTATTAATATTTTTTTTAATATAAAATATACAAATTAGTACAGAAAAAAAATGTATGAAGCAACGCACTTACTTTCTGGATTTTGCAGTTGACAACAGATCATCCAAAGAATTATTATCCTCATGATCCGAATACAATAATGACGTACTACTACTGCTATTCGGTCGGCCAATTTTCGAGCTGCTGCAGCTACTATTGTACATCTGATAACGATTCGGTACATTGACATAATCATTCATCACAGAAGCACTACGAATATAATGCCTACTAGGATTACCATAACCGTTGTTAGTACCACTACCACCACTTGTTGATTCCGGCAACAACAATGAACTGGCATAGCTGGCCCTTCTAGTTACCGGATTGTTGTTATTATTTCTTTGGTCTGTTCTGCGATCCAATGAACGATGATGATAATCATGCGATGATGATGATGAAGATGGCGATTTATTACTATTATTATTATTATTATTATAGCCGAAATCGAGATCCTTGTATGAGATTGTCGGCCGGCGTGTACGTTTCTTTTCATTGAAGCGTGTATAGAAGCTTTTTCTGCGTATTCTATCGATGACAGATTCGTTTTCATCACCTGAATAGGCAGTTGCAACTAGGTGATGATGGTTACCATGGCCACCACCAGCACCATTATTTGGTGAGAGTAAATCGTTAACATGATGAAAATCCGAACACACCGACCACGAGTCGCAGCAGCTGAGGTAATCGTCGGATGGTGAAAGGATTGTTGAGCAGCTGTCATCTGTCGCAGTTGAGTTACGATTCGATGTTTCACCAGTATTTGTATTCGTAGCACTAGTTGATGGTTTTGTGCTTTTAGTGAGATCCAGTTTCAGGTTTTTTCGCTCAGTTTTTTCCTCTGCATTATTATTGTTTGTTTTATTAACAACTGGGTTCTTGTAGAACTTTGGCGGTTCTGGTAAATTGTCTAAGTTTAAGCTGCGCCTATACGAGTTGAGTGGTAATTTTGATTTATTATTATTATTATTAGCCTTTGACTCTTTAGTATCCACCAGAACGCTGTCACTTTTCGCACCATTATATGTTGGAGTCGATTGGAATTGTCTTACTTTATCAAACAACAATGATCGGGGACGTTCTTTCTTTTCATTTTGCTCGGCATCATCATTGATCACCACATCAGTTTTCGTTGTTTTTGCTTCAACATTCATCACAGATTCATTTTGTTTATCATTATTATCACTTTCTTTTTTGCTACTATTACTACTTTTGGTACCACTTTCCTTTGACTTTGATGGTTTTTTCAATACTTTCTTTTTATCCTGTTCCTCGTACTTTTTAAATAGACCGAGAATTTTCGTTACGGATTTTCTTGAGGCTTGCAATGGTGCAGAACCCGACGACATATCCTCCACTGAGACAGCTCGTTTAATTAAACCTGATTCGGTGCAGTGTTCCAGGTTCCTTGGTAGACTTTGTTCACGTAAACGCTTTATTGCACTCTCTACTGAGGATTTTTTCTCTTGCATTGCTTTTACTTCCTTTGGATCCTTGACCATATTCCCAGTCGATCGGAACTTTTCCAATTTCTTTTCAATCGACTGTAGCAACTTATTCTTCTGACCCTTATCATCTTGATTAATGGTTTTATTCTCGAAATTTTTATCTTCTTTAGATTTTTCACGTCCCTGACGTGAGAAACCTTTTCGTAACTTTGTCAGCTTTGATTCCTTGTCAGGAGAAATCTTCTTGGCAGTTTCTTCTGAGGGATAACTTTTTGGTCTTGCAATTTTTGATACTTTCTCTTTCTTAACAGCAGGAGCCACATCAGCCGCTTTAACATTGACGTAATCGTGTAAAAGTTTGGCACTTTTCTCAGCTGTGTTTGGTGTTGGTGTTGTATCATTTGCTTCGGCTTGCGAAGGACCAGGAACATTGATATAGTCATGCTGCTGTAAAACTTTCATGTTATTCTCAAGCGTTTTGATACTGTTGCAAACATTTGTAAGCAATTTATCAGCTTCTTTGACAATTTCTTCTTTCTTTTTATAAAAATCACGTTCACTTTCATCGGTTTCGAGCTGTTTTTCTCTAGATTGGGATCGTTCTCGACGTAATCTGCTTTTTCTTTTATCACGTATCTCTTTGAGAACCTTTTGCGTCTCCATTTCACGTTCTTTCTTCTCTTTCAAGTAGATGCTTTCTTCTTTTGGGGCATCGAAGAAATCCGGTCTCAAGAATCTCGATACCCTCTTGCCAGTAGTGGTGGGTTTTTTGCTTTCACTAGTTTTTGCATCACTTGCAGCTAAAAGCTGATTGGAATCATATCGACTTGGTGAATAGCGACTAAAGGATGAGGAATCCGAATACTTTGAATATGGTCTGGATGCGGAGGAATCCGAAATGCATTTAGAGCTACTTTCTGATATACTAGAATCAGGACTTTGTAGATCATTCCTCGTTATAGAATAACTTCGCGGTTCACGTACTGACAATGACTTGGTGATCTTTGGTTTGTTGCGATATAAGAATTTTGAATCACCCTTTGGTTCAGCTCCAATACTCGAAGATCGAACATTGAACTCGTACGAAGGTCTTGTTAGGACTTCGTCTCTTTTAACGACAGGAAGAAATGATCTTGGTGTTCGAATATTAGTTTCATTGACACTTTCCAACATATTATCGCCATTGAATCGATTTATTTCACTGGATAGCCTTCTGGGTAGCGTTGAAGATGTGATTCGCTCGGATAGCTGCCGCGTTATCATCTTTTTCGGTTCCTTTTGGTGTTCTTCGGAGGTACGTGAGGACAGTGTGCGTTGCAGCTTGCGTACTTCGGAAGGTGCCAGCTGGGCCAATAATTGCTTCTGGATACGTCTGGATAGACCTGGTGTTAGATACGATAGAGCTAAGGCATCTTCTTCGGATAATTTCAGCTTGTTGAGGTCTAAATCGGCTAAGTTAAGGTTTTCGTTTGACAGATCGTCGTCATCGTCATCTAGAATGAGAACAAAAGAAGACAAGGATAGCTAGTTGAGGAGCTTTGGTGATGTGTGTTTATACGGGGGGCAGTAAGAAAATCGACAAATACATACTTAGATAACTATGATGAAAATTATTATTAATTTTGTTTTTGGAAGCACAAAAAATATGTATGTATCTGTTTATTTTGAAAATTGGGTCTCAGTTGTTGTGATTCTGAGTTTGTTTGATTATTTGTTAATTTAAATCATGCACAAGACTCACAAACTAGCACTTTTAGATTATAAAAAAAGGAGAAAACAAAAAATAATACATATAATCACACCTACCTTCAAAGGTTAATGAATTTTTGGCACAAAACATCTGCGGCTGCATGTAAGAAAAGAGAACAAACAAACAACAAAAATTAGTAATCAAAAAACTAAAAAACCAAAATAAAACACGCACAAATACAATAAATAATTATAATAAAAAAAAGTTTATTAGTGTTTAATAAAAATGGAAAACATAATTTGTTTTCGTTCAAAATTAATTATTTGCAACTCCAAATTTTTAATATTTCTATCAGAAATCAACGATTTTATCCAACAATAAATAGCAACAAGAAAAATTTTAAAAAAACAGTGTTTTATGTTAGAACATATTGTTAAATTATACATATTTATATACTTAAACTTAAAAAATTATATGTATAAGAGTTTGCATAGATGCCAAAAAAGCAATATATTTTTGGGTTACGGATTTGTCTTCAAAAAAAGCAGAGAAACAAAAGCTAAGCTATTATTTTTATTATTATTCAATTGAAAAGATCAAACATCAAGAAGAGGTCGCTTTTGTTTTTCATTTACTTCATTTTTTTTCAATATACTTTGCATCTGTAAAACACTAGTTAATGTCCGTCTATCTGTTTGACTGTAGTGGCGCCTATTATATTGTCTCTGAGAATCAAATGGACGATAAGATTTTAAATTTGATACTTATATACTGTGTTATGTGACAAGGAAATAAACGAACAAATAAAATATTGACGAAAATACATAAAATACTAATCCAATACAGATTAATTAATATTAAATCAGCTGTTCAACTATTATTGAAACATGGAACCATAGAAACTCATATACAACTATGCATGGAACTACAGATGGGCATAGAACAGTTACACCCCTAAGTCCATGCCTACACGGTATTTGTTGATTCGATATTTCAAGTCAGATAACATATCAAATGTCAGTAATATTCTTTGAATATGTCCATGTGCTTATAGTAAGTATAGTTCAAATGAAGTGAAAAAGTTAGCTGAGCTTCTCTTTCGATATGATATTTGGCAATATATATTTAAGAAAACAAAATCCAGCAATCAGCTCTTAAGGGCCCTACACACCTTGCCAACAGTTGTCCAATTCGGTCAAAGTGATTGAAACTAAACAACCTATGTCACATTCTTGAACAAATTGAATAATACGAATGCGAATACGAAGGATCGTTCATAGAACATGCGACAGGTATATTCATCTATCAATAAAAAGGAAACACCTTCTTTCGGCATAAAATAAACATTTATTTATACCCAAATTCTTCTAGATGATGCCATAGATACACTCAACATAAAAGTATATGGAGGATCCAAAGTTCGTTTAGGTAGATACTCAACAGATAGAATTGGATGACCAAATTGATCAGGAAGAAGTGGTGTAGTGCCGGCTTTAAATAATTTGTTGGATTCTGTTTTGTTTTTCATTTTTCTTCAATAAATTTGCCTCTTTGCGCGCACACTTAGGTTAGGATGAAGGAAAAAAACTAAAAATAGACTTAAAAAAAGAAACAACAACGCATGCATCCTACCGGTTGAGCATTCGAGAGAGGGCGTCACTTAAAGAAGAAATCGGCTGGGTGGGGTGAGGGCGTTGGCGTTGGTTTTGATTTGTTGTTGATTTTAGGGGTGCGGGGGAGGGGGGGTATGGGTTGTGTTGGTCAAAAATTGATTGGTAACGAAGAAAGGTGGTTTTTGTTTTGATTGGTGGTGATTTGGTAGTTGTGGATGGAAAAGAGGTTAGGTTAGTGGGCGGCAGGGGTGCTGCCACCGCCGCCCTTATCGCCCCGATCGCCTGGTCCACCACATGGCACATGCACGGTAACACGCACGCGCGCTGCAACCAACCACACACACGCAAATATACAAATAACCCGCCATTTTTTTTTAAACACACATTAATATTAATATCGATCTCATGCTCTTTATTCTAACTACCCAGGCAACGATGACGACGTATACTTTAGAAATGATATACAAGGTGGGTAATCGAAAACGAAACAGAGCCATTTTCAGTATATATGTATTATTTTAGGAAAAAGTAGGTACCCCTCGCTTTTTGATTCAAGGGGGACACTTTTTTTCGGTATTTTTGACTCCTCCACTTCTACCCCATAGAAGTGAGGGTAAGAATCACCCCAAAATCGAATAAACCATGATATTCAATTCTTCAAAAAGAATGTACAATTAGATAAACTAACGATCAATACTTCGAAATACTATATGTATTGTATCCATTCCTGTTTTTTTTCTACAAGTGATAACAAACTGCCACAAAACAATGCAAAGCAAGAACTAAAAATTTACACCAGTGGCGTAGTAACTGAATGTTTGTAGAGAAATTTAAAATTTTTAATGTAATTTTCATCAACGTTTAGGCGGGATTTACAAATGCTACTTCTGTATAGGGAATTACAAGAGCTGTTAAAATACATCTTAGTCGACCCCCAATGCTATTTGAATATTTTGGGGTGAGTCTTACGCTCTCTAGTAAAAAAGTGTCCCCCTTGAATCAGAACCAGACCGGTCCGTGCTTTTTCCTAAAATAATAACAAAATAATAACCCACTTCCTGAAAATTGCTATGATTCATTTTCGATTGGCCACGCTGTATATATAATGCCAGCTGTATTCCTAAAATTCACACCACAGTAGACTTGATCAGTGTTGTGAGTGATTGGTATTCCATTCGAAAATTCTTCCAAGTAATGGATATTATAGCTTATTGTCAAATGCTGACAGCAGTGTTTGTATTTTGTAAATCATTGTATAATAAATACACC
This sequence comes from Crioceris asparagi, assembly GCA_958507055.1. Classification (NCBI taxonomy): domain Eukaryota; kingdom Metazoa; phylum Arthropoda; class Insecta; order Coleoptera; family Chrysomelidae; genus Crioceris; species Crioceris asparagi. The sequence continues at coordinate 1,244,370 of OY293832.1, forward strand.
AACACATAGTAGTGTCTATTGAAGACACGTTACTCTATACTGGTCAGAATGTTGGACGAATTTAGGAACACAGGCATATTATCGTCTTTATTACTAACAAGTGGGATATTTAAATGCTAGAATAACCAACAAAGAAAGATACCTAATTCTTGAGTTTTTTTTTCACAGAACTTGTCGTCTTAATATTTACCGACGAGAATCTCGAATTCGTCATCATTACTACATAGCATATTCTGACGTATTTGTGCATAATGAAATTGCAAATTGTCTTGATATGTTCCTTTTTTAATTCAAATTTAAATAAGATAACTAGCAGGGATTCTTATTCAAAATATTATATAAGTTCCTAGAGATATAACCAATAACCTGCATGGTGACACCTGTCGAATTTATGTGTGACAGTTGACATATATTTTAGCAGGACCTTTTAGAGGATAATTTGGCAATACTGTACATAGTCACCTTGGCCAAATACAATAGACAAATCATTTTAAGTAACAGAATGTGTTTGGCTGCATTCAGTGATGTTTCTGTTGCTAAATCGATTGCCATAACATCCATATTATCGTATATTTATGAATTTGTTTCTTTGTTAAATCTTCTCAGTAAAATGATCTTGAATGAACGATTATTTTGCATAGCAGAAGTTTGTAAGGCCGCCAATTTGAAAATATTATATTCATAAAAGGAATTATTAAGTATTTTTTTTCACAAATATTTTTTGAGATCTGCTTTATTTTTTTCTAGATTAAACATAAAATATAATGAAAGCATGTAGACAATTCATATCAGATTTATATGCTTTCAATAATAAATATAGACAAATACATCAAAATATGCTGAAAATAATAGTTTTCTATCAGAAAATCAGCCACTTTGGCCATGAAATTAAAAAAAAACATTTGCACTGTTCCAATGTTGAATAAGGTATTTGAGGCCAAGTTGACTGTCTCAAAAACCAAAAAAAATGTCAGAAATTAAAAAGTTTGAGAAATTCAGTAAGGAAAAAAAATCGTATGTCGATAGGAACATTAAAAAAAGGGGTTGCACATCTATAGAATCTATAATGTTCTATACTTTCTACAGTACGAGCAAAATTAATTAAAATAAAAATAAAATAAATTGAAAAAAAAAATTGAAAAAAAAATACATTTCAATAATCATCTACGTCATCACTATCACATCAAATAATTATATTTATTATTAAAAATGTACAGACAAACTGATTAATATTGTCTATACTTCTGAGTAATAATTGTAACACAAATCTACCAAAATGACAACAGAAAAAAATTTAAATAAAATAAATTATACAAGGTGTATCTAAAGTCTTAACAAAATGCTATATCTGAAAACAAAATAAGTTGATTCAAGCAAATTCACTTTAAAGTTTTTTTTTTTGTAAAAAAATACTTTTATTAACGGTTCATGGGATTTTGCAGACATTTGCTAAACAAGGTAAGAAACCCATAAAAAAATTATGAAGAATATATCTACCCACAGGCGTAGAATTTTTATTTGTCCATAATTTTTATTCAGTTCCCAATCCCAAATTGATAAAAAAAGAGATTTAAGAGTAATTTCCCTAACTTTGCCGAAGATCATTAAAAAAAATTAACAATAGCTAAATTAATGCAAATCACTTGTCGGTTTATTAGACCATAATTTTTGATTTTTCTTTTATATAGAATTTTGTACGGGGGATCTGGAGTTTTTTTTTCACTTGCGGAGTCTTGGGCTCCCTCCAGATTTTTTTAAAATTTGATGTGGTTTTATTTAACATATTTAAAAATGTCACCGTACCAAATTTCAGAAAAATCCCATTACCCGTTAGAAATTTATGGCAAAAAAAAAGTTTCTTTAAATCAACTTATTTTAATATCTGGAATAACTGGAAAAAATCACTAAAGAGCTTTTAGAGCCACCCTATATATTAATAATCTCTATCTAAAAAGAAAAAAGATGCAATTATTGTTATTATTATTATTATTTACCTCCTAGGGGTCGTTGATTATTTGTTGTTTTATTGAAAGGAGTAGACGATGCGCCTCCATCAATGTCTGATGACAGATCACGGGTGACACTGCGACGCCATGGTACCCCAAAACTGCTACCGGTTGTTGTTTTACTAATGGTGGGCCGGTTCAAAGTTCTGCCCAATGACGAATGCCTAGAAATAAAATAATTAAAAAATGTACTCATTTTTATTAAGAGTAAAGCACACGATATGGTTTTTTTCAATAGTTTAAAGCTTGTACCTGCAACAAAACAGGTTTCACTGTAGCAGTTTGTAGGTAAAAATGTGGCAATTACGAGTAAAACTCATACCACGAGGGTTCCGTACATTTATTAATACATGCATAGTAAATACAATATTTTATAGTATATGTTTATAACAATTATATGTATAGACATGTTTTTATAAAATAGAAATACCATTTTGTTTTCTCATATTATCATTATCAATATTAAAAAAAACATTAAAGATTGAAAAAAAAAGTTCAGCCCTGGCATGGCATTGAACTCGTCCCCTGCGAGTTGAGAGGACTGATTAGTGATGCCTTAACCTTTCTGCTATTTAAGACAAGTTGTATCATTTGGTGTAGAGTTAAATTATAAATGAATAAGCTTTACAATTTGATTGATTCTGTTTTGTTTGTGTTCGTTACAATGACATTATGTTCGTTTTGGCGCCAAGATGAAGGAAAGATGAATTTTCAGGATTTAAATTCTCTTCAACAACGTTTAATAGAGAAATAATTTTATTTTTCTCCAACCAAAACATCAAACTATAGAACAGAGGTTTCACTTTCCTATCTTCGGAGTCTTGGCAAGTGGGGGGAACTGAATCAAAAAATGCGAGAGATATAACAGATATTGAAAAACAAATAACTGGTACTTCATTTCTTTTACAAGTTTACAATTAGTAAGATACCATTATTTCGTATTTTTCACTGCCTGTTCTTTAAAAAGTCGATCATATTTTTTTGTAAAAAGTTATTTATTTATTGTCAAAGAATGCAGTACATCTACTCGAAAAACAGGTGTTTTGTATAGAATATGTGGCTATACTACGCTCTACAAGTGTGCGGTGATTCATACAAAATCTATGTCTATTTCAGAATTTGCTTTACTCGAACGCGTTCAGTTTATTTCGGGAAGTGGATTTGTAAAGACTAAGGACGCGTCAAATTATTATTATAATTATTCAAAATTCGTGTTTCGTTGTATTGTACAATGCGATGTGTTGGTCTTTGCTCTGAAATTGAATATCAATGAAACTGGAAATGGTAAAAATTCCATTTAAAGTAAATACCCCCAGGTACTTCTTTTCATAGATAATTTCTCTTACATTCTCGAATCATACTTCACAAAATCCACTAGGATTAGCCAAACATATAAGAAAAGTTCAAGTCAAATTTATGTTAATATGCAATTATTATGAAATTAAAACAAACCACATTTTCACAAAAGAATTAATTCAGGTATGATTTTTTTTTGTTTCAGATATAGATTTGAAGAAATCATGAAGAAGTTATCAATTGTAAGTAAATAGCATGTTTTTATTATATTGATATCTGAAAGCTGTATTATTTAATTGATATAAATAAATTGTTGGTTACCTAATTTTTGTATGGAATATTATCCGTATTTTTGAAAACAATATTACTGATTTTATCGATTCAAATTTGTCTTAGTGTAACAGATACCACGAAATTGCCTTTAAAAAAATTATATTGTGAGTTTGAAATTTCTTTGTGACAACATTGGATAATTTGTTTATTGTTGACTGTTTCCTGAATTAATTTCTGCATGCTTTTTAAAAAATTGTCAAACTAATTTAGCAACAATTCTAGAATCCTTTGTTGTTTTTTAATCTTTCAGAAATTTCTATTTCCTTTTGTTATAAAAAAACCATTTTAGTATTTTCAGTAACTCACTAAAATGACCTACTATAAGAGGATTTATTGTAGGTCACGTGGATTTTAATCTTTTTGGGTTTTTATTTTATTTTCGAAATACTGTTTAATGAAAATCTACTAAAATTGATTCGTTCATTTCAGTTATTTTTAAGAGTTATTCAGAATTGATCTCATATAATCAGCAATTTTATTTTCTCTGATATATTTCAAATTTAAAACAATATTCTCACATTTTCGCTTTTCTAAGATGCATAGAAGAATATTATTCAGTTGATGTTAAAAACAATATATTTTTTTAAATATTTTCTACAAAACTATTTTTTTAATTATACTTCCATTAAAATATTCCTAAACGGTTCTATATATTAGACATTTTTATATATATTTTATTCAATATTTTTGGCGGGAAATAAGGTAAGTTTACGTATTAAAAAATTAATCTTCTTATATTTTCATGTTTCTCTTGAGATTATTCGATGATATTCAAATTTCAATATTTTGAAACATTTATGAAATTCCTTGGACATTTTTCTCTGAAAGAAATCCAGGCAGGTATTTGAAGAAGAAAAAAATGAGTAAGCCAAACACGGAAATGTTATTAAAATTTTATTTTTATTTTGGTGTTTTCTTTTTCAAACGCTATTTCAAAAAAATTTGATTGAGCAAACAAGTTTTACCTGCAAAATTCATGCCAATTTTACAATAAAGGTGCGGTAAAATTACATCTTACACAAGCGGTGGTAAAATGTTCTGATGCTTATACCAAAAGTGTTTATTTCGCAAATACATATTTGAGAAATCGGGAAATAGGAAGCACATTTTTCTTATTTAAACTTTTTTACGCGTATTGGATAAAGAAAATACAAAAATATCTCTACATAAAACAAATAACATCAAGCGTACACAATCTAAGAAAACTATTCGAGATCTACAGTTTCATAACCTCACTTTTACTACCTATATTAACTAACTACTATTATAGCTAGAACTAGAACATTCCCTTGTACTTTTAAATAGTATGCGATATGAATATGAAACTTACATGAGTTTTTTCACATCCCTTCTATAAGATATTATGCACTGACTGCTTGTAAAAGGGAGAAAAATGCAACAAAACAAAAATATACATGGATACAAAGTGTTCTTAAATATCACATCACTAAGAATACCTCCTACATATAGACGGCGATATAATCGAGGAGTTTTTATTATGAGTAAATAAATCATTTTATTTTCAAAGATACAGGGCGTTAAAGCTTAAAACAATTTTGAAAAGTTAGCTTAAATATGGTATTTTTTTCAGGTTAACTTATCAAAATTTTCTTGTTTTATGTATACAGTATGAACGCTTGGAAAGCTGATATAAAATAGGCCCTGTATATTTAACACAAAAACACTTGGACATATCAATTTTTGTGTAAATTATACAGGGCGAAATTTTATTAGCAGTAACCATTGTAGACGTCCACAATGTATTTTTTTATTTACTCCTCCAAATAGTGACATGATAATATCTAAGAACACCTTATGTATGTATACAGGGTGTTCCTAATACGAATATTTACACATAATTTCAAACAGATCAATGAAAGAGTCATAAAAAATCACTAACAAAAAAAAAACAATCTACCGCAATCACTGTTTACTTCGAAATAAATGCCTAACAAGGAAAAAAATAAAAGTACATTTTATATTAGCTTACCTTGACAAAGGATGTTCCATTCGATTCCAAAAATTGGTGCCATGATCAAAATGGCTCAACAGACGACTGCTGGTGGGGAAACCGGGTCGCATCCCATCATCTACATTTAATCTTTGAGTAAGATCACGCACCTGTAATATTTATAGAAAAATAAAATTTTGTAGCAATTTACATTGACTTGTTTTTTTTTTCATGGCAAATTTGGGATTACCTTGATAAAAAAACATTCACTTACCCTAGATAGAAGTGTTGAAAATAGATTTTCGGCTGTTAAAATCTCAAAACCTTCATCGTCATCTTCTTCACCGGAACTCAATGAATCATTGTGCTCCAAATTGGCCCTAGTTGGTCTGGTACTCCTGTTTGACAAAAACAAAAATAATAATTTAACACAAACATTCAACAAAATGTTATGTAGGTACAGAGATAAACAATAATTTTTTGACCACGAAAAAAGTAGTTTATCCTAAATATAATAAACTTACCTCAAAATATGGAAAGCATCCCTCTTGGGATCCTCCGTATCGCTGTCTCTGCCAATCGAACCGTGACGGTGTAGCGTCGTGGAGAATGGTGATGACTCGTCTTCAGAGTCTCTATCGTTGAATAAAGAACTAGAAGAAAAAAACAGAAATAAAAAAAATATGTTTGTGCTTGATGCTTTTTTCGTATTTTTTTTCTTAATTTTTTTTTTTTCATTTAATAATTTTGTTATTTTTCGCATGTTCGTTTTTTTAAAAAACTCTTTCAAGTTGAGAGATTCTAACAAGTTCTCTGTAAGGTTCTTTCCAATTAGCAACAATTGATTCGAAAAAATTTTATATTAAAAAAAATCTCCACAATCTTATCAAAATGTCTCAAATTAATGTTTTAAGCAATAATGTATTCTATAAAGACACGAAAATTTATTTTCCATTTTTTTAGAACTAAACAAATAGCAATAAAAATTATCGTGTTTTGTGTTTATGTTGCTTTTTTGTAGTTCTACCCATTTTTAAACCTGAAACAAAACCAGTTTTTTAATCTTGGAAACAATATTTTGGAATACATTTGTCATATCTTGGTTTTATTATCATTTTTTTAGTTTTGACCGACGAACCCAAACGGAGGAGATATATGCGCGCGCTATATAAACTAAACGTACTCCGATTCTGATGATTTTTTATTCATTTGAAAAAGGAGACTTGGAGGAGAAATGGTCCTATATGTATAAAAACTCCTATTCCTTCCCAAAAAGATTTCCCTTACAATTTATAAATTTGATTTTTTTTAATATCTCTATATATTCATATTGATGTAGCGCCATCTATGTATTCAATGGTAAATCACGTTTCATGTTTCGTGCTTTACACCTCACTTAATACTTTTTGTAAGTAGGCAACAGATGTTACTGTAATATTAAAGGGCGTATCAATAAAAAAAACATATAAAACGTTTGTGAGAAATAAAATATTGTATTATTTATTTCCACAGGGACCTCAACACATATAAATGTTTGATTTTATTTCAAATTAAAATTTTGTTACTTTACTCGTTTCTTTCAACATTTTTGTCATTACTTTCGAAAGATTAAAGAAAACTAAAATCTGTTCTTAAACCTAACAAATGATCTCTTCTTTCACATTTTTGGCGGGAAACGATAATTAATACCAAGTATTCAAACGTTTATATAAAATTATTTTTTTATCGTTTTGATGTACAGTGTATTCAAATCAAGGTCGAAATAATATCAAAATCTCGATAACGGGAATAATTTTAGAGTCGGTTAAATAAAGAAATAAATAGTTGAGCAATTAGAATAAATATAAGTTAATTTTACTGGTGCTGGTACTTTTGAGCTAATAAAGTTTTGTAAAAAAAACACTCACTTCAATCTTCTGGCTCTACCAAACTTGGTCTTTGTCTTTGCCATACTGCTAGCAGTAGTGGTGGTACCAGAATCACTGGGTTCCAAGCTACCGGCTCTCGGTGTTACATAACCTCCACCTTCGACAGCAATTGGGATAATGTATTCTCTGGCCGATTTCTTAATAGGTTCCCCACTTGAACCTATTGTCTCCGAGTCAGAGTCCTGGGTTGACTGCCTCGAAAGATTGGTCCTGTAGCAGAGGAAAGTGAACAGTTCACACATTGTTTTTGCGACAATTCGTTTTTTTGTTTTCGTCAAAAAATAAAAAGGGCAAATTTCATTACCTCTGAGAACCATTGGAGTTTTGAGTTTGATATTGTTGTCTGGCTAATGGAGGTTTTGGTGGAGCTGATGCACTAGACTGGACAGGAGGATTGTCCAAACTATCCTGTTTTTCAAACGCTATGGGTATAATGCGTTCTCGAGATGCAGCGGTAGCCTTTGGTGCTGTATCGATGGGTGTTGATCTATGTAACAGTTTTTAATTAATTGAAAACTACCTTTACCTTTTTAATAAATATACAAAGTGGGAGGTTAGTGTGTATTTGGACGATTACGGGGTTATTGTAAAGATTACGGGAAAATGTTTATAACTAACCCTATCGTATTTTAAACTTTCTACAACATAAAAATATTTTCAATTATACCGGGTGTTTGTAAATACATAGTTGGAACTGTACACAACTTTGTTTCTTCTTATGGAATGTGTATAATTTTAGTTTATTTTCCAGATCAAAAAGGAAAAATAATGTCGCTTTATTAATATGACTTTATGTCTATAGCTAATATTTTATGAGATATTAATTATTTTCTGAAAATTTTGACAGATTTATAGCATAATTTAAAAATTCATATCTCTGAGACTAATTAAAAAATTAAAAAAAAATAATTTCAGTCACCCGCATTCGAACCTGATTCCCTCGCGTATCATCCTGCTACCCAAGCCGATGCGCCAGCCTGTCATCTCAATATACTCGTTATCAATCGCAGATCTTCAATGTAAATTGAACATACGTGATGTTAAAAACCTATTTGTTAAAAAGAAAGCGATAGTTTACTCCAGACTCCAGACAATCAAACGATACCGAATTTTATTGATGTAGTTTTTTTTTTTGAGAATGTCGAAAACCAACACAAACTCAACTTACCTAACTTGCTTCCCTGCAATTGGTACCACAATTTCCGTACGTTTGTTACTTGGAAACGCTTCCACATTATGTACCACTTCAGTCTTGAATCCAGCAGCTGCTGGTGGTGGTGGTTGCTCTGTTTTCATTGCAGCTGTAGCAGCTGCAGAAATCTTTCTACGTGGCAACGTGGCCGATTTCAATGTTATCTCGGCCGTCGATGTTTTTGTCGTCTCTTCCGGCTGCTGTTCAACAACCGCTGGTGGTGTTGCTGGTGTATGTTGTTCAACTTGTTGTTCTTTTCTATCGAAGCATGGTCGCACAAACGGCTTTGGACCTGATGGTGGTGATGAAATCATTCCAATATTACCCGAAGCTGATCGACCACCAACACCGAACGGTACAGGCGGTTTTCGCACAACGCATGGTCGCGATTTGGATTTTCTTGCTCCCTCTTTGTCTAAGGCACTCGAAATGATGCTGACTGCATTGCGGACACGCTCTTGTCTATCATCGTCAGTCTTTGGTGGTGCTGATGCAGCAGCTTCCTGCTGCTTGGATGCTGGTTGTTGCTGTTGCTGCTGCTCTTCCGCTGCTGCTTCGACTGGCTCCTCTTTCTTACTAGTCTTGATGACGGCTTTCGTTGGGGATGTTGGGGAAGTAATGCTGGCTTTCCGTTCGAATTCCTTTTTGAAACCATCGACGCTTACGCCTGGTATAATGACCTTTTTGGGTTTTTCCAACGAAGCTCCAGGTTTTGTTGTTTCTGTTGTGGGACTCATCATGCTTTGGAATTTTTCGGCAGCTTCGAAAATTCTCGACTTTCGCCTTTCCACAGGTTTGGAAGGACCTTCTGTTACTGCTGCTGCTGGAGCAACTGCTTCTTTTGTAGCATCCTTGCTCTTTTTTGCTTCAACTGCTTCCGAAACGCTGGTCGAAGCAACTTCTTTGGCATTATTATTGTCATTCTTATCACTCAGAACTTTCTTTTTTATCACCTTCTTCTTCACAGGCGTCTTAGCTTCCATTTTCTTCTCCTCCACCTTCTTCTCGGCTTCAACCTTTTCCTTAATATTCTCCTTATCCAAAGTCTCAGTCACATTCTCCTGACTTGGGATCTCATTAATGCCCTCCAACACTTTACTACTTACGCTAGTCGATAGAGTCTTCTTCAATTTCAATGGTTGTTTCTTCTTTTCATCTTTCTCTGCTTCAACTTCAGCACTTACATCACTAACAGCTCCTTGTACTTGTGGAGGAGTTGCTTCTACAGCAGCTTCTTCCATGTCCATATCTTTCGTTATAGTCTGAGTTAAACTCTTGTTGAGCGGCGCAGGTTCAGTCATACTGGCATCTTCCATGAAATCCTCGTGTTCCACAATAGCTCCATGCACTGTAATATCAGCTACTGTATTCTCCTTGATGATCTTATCTTTCCTCTTGTCCAAATTGGCTCTGTCTGTACTAACTGTATTTTCCAATTTCCTTTTCGGTGTTGCTTTATCATCTTTCAACATATCGATGATACTTCTATTTGGATGATGTCCACTCATTTCCATCAAACTTCCAACGGACTGAGATCGGGTCGGTGCAATGGAATCGGATTTGTTTCCATTATCTTCTTCACCAGTTACCATGAGCTTTTCACTTTCAAGCTGTGGTGGTGGAGGTGCTAGCGATAAAAGGACATCAAGACGTACAGGTGTTTGATTGGCCAGTTCTTCGGATATTTCCAAACAGCTGACACTGTAACCTTCATTCACCCACCAATGGTTGCAGATCTTTTCAATGTTGGCGCGATTTTGTGGGTTTACAGTTAACATTTCTCTAATTAAGGGTGATGCAGCTGAAAAAGAATGTATATTTGTAATTACCTAGGTTTGAAATAAATTCAAAACATCACCACTTACGACTTGGTTTAGTTGGTTCAAAATAGTCACCCTGTGATATTTGCTTGACCAGTCTTCGAAAATTGCTTCCGTCAAAAGGCATTGCACCATATACCAAGGTGTAGAGTAAAACACCAAGGGACCAACAGTCGGCTTCAGGGCCATGGTATGGAGTGCCTTTAACTATTTCTGGGGAAGCGTACAAGGGGGAGCCACAGAAGGTGTTTAGTAAACGTTGATCATCGAATACGTTTGACAGACCGAAATCTGCTATCTGGAAAATAAAGTTATTAATGAAATGTTCTCTTTTTTTTCGTTTTAAATGATTATTTATTACTTTTGCATTGTTGTTTTCATCGAGGAGGATATTTTCAAGTTTTAAATCTCGATGACATATTTTATGTTTGTGACAATAGTAACATGCTGTGGCTATTTGTCGAAATATTCTCCGAGCTTCTTCTTCATCTAAAACTTTGCGTTCCGACAGGTAATCGTACAGTTCCCCACCGGCTGCATACTCCATAACTAAGACCATCTTTTCTCTATTTTCAAAAACTGAAATATACAAGGTGTTTGTAAGGCAACAGTATTAACAAAAAGCAAAACAAAACACATTTTACCTTCATAAATGTGAATAATATTGGGATGTTGTACAGACGACATAATTTGTATTTCTCTTCTTATCCTAATTAGATCGGCTTCTGATTCTATTTTGGATTTTTTGATCGTTTTAATTGCTACCTCTTGACCAGTCTCTTTGTTTATGCCTAATTGTACTTTGCCAAATGTGCCTTGTCCTAATTTCTTTATAATATCGAAACTGAAATTGAAAAGCATGAAAATAATATATAAGCTTTCACTTAATATATACTGCATATCACATTTAGAATGCAGTGTAGCCGAGTATAGGCAACGTATTTGAAATAGGAAAATGGCAGAAGGTGTTGCCATTGTCTTTAGATTTACCTGTTTTGTTGTAAATTTTAAAATTGATTGTTTATTATTATTAATTATTAAACATAAAAATGTTGAGGTAAAATTTAAGAGTAAGCGGCGAAATTTGCCCGAAACAGAACCTGATGATTGAGTTCCATAAGATGCCACACTGTATTCTCAATGTGAAACGCACTATAGTAGTTTATGCTAAAAAAATATAATAGATAAAGGGACAAATGTGAAGGCGTTTTAAAAATCGGGTTCTACAGTTTCTATGTAAAATATTTGTTATTAAAATTTCTGTAAGAAATACAACAAATAATTTGATTCGGTTCACTTTTGCAACGCAAAACCAAAATATCAAATAAATTCATCGGCCTTCTATTTAATTCAATCCTAAACATGCATTATTTTGTCTTGACTTTCCTCAACAACAATAGACGTAATAAAATTGTGTATTTATATTTATTCTTCAACAATTTAAAAGATTCTCTTGTGAATGTTTATCTAATCTCGAAATGATAAACATGTAAATAAATAACATTCTTGTTTTTCTTCAAAAATGTTATTTTTGAAACAGTTTGTGAATACATAAGTAAAAAATATTGATTCATTATTTCGTTTATATGAATAACTTTTATCTTTTTTATCACTAGATAGAACAGATAATTCATTGATTCATCTGCAATTTAAAATTTATATATATCATATACAGGGTGGTCCGAATTATAATGGAGAAACTTTAACAGCGTATTCAGCAGATAAAAATAATTAAAAAAGTTCATATGAACTTATCTCTAAAAACGCTTCGTTTTGAGATACGGGGTGTTGAAATATTGCAAAAAAATCGTTTTTTCTTATTTTTAAAGAAACTGTTTTAGATTTTGCTTTTAAACTTAGTAGGTATTATTGCCACTTAAAAACAAATTTATAGCATGATAAACACTTGTTTTTGTTTACCAGTGGCGTTCGTGAGACCATTTTAATTATTTTAAATAATAAAAAAAGTTGTACGCCAATGGTTTATCGCAATTTTGTTAATAAATTTAAATATATTGATCAATACTAAACAAAAATGGTCTCTTTAGTCTTTTCGCTAAAACGAACCGTTCTCGAAAAAAAAAATTGTTTGCATGTGCACCTAATATCTGAGGTTTGCAAATTAAATAAAGATAGTTCGCGCTATTTCAATTCGTTTTTATTTACACATTATTTATCTTTTTCACAATATTTCAACACTCCGTATCTACAAAACGAAGCGTTTTTGAAGATAAGTTTATATGAACTTTCTTAATTATTTTTTTCTGCTGAATACGCTGTTAAAGTTTCTCCATTATAATTCGGACCGCCTGTATATAGATGAGACAATACGTGAAGTTTCAAAAATAAAAATTTAAAGAAAAAAGAAACGGCTTGCGTACATTTATTTACAATGATCATATTTAATCTTCTTAATTGGAACGTGACATTTTGGGCAATGTTGCCAAGATTATCTAATTTTATACAACATGAGCCAAATTTATCGATATTAATTACATAAATATGTAGTATATCAAAATGTTGTCGTTTTAGAACAGATTTGCCTCAACATACGAGTTTAAATAAATGTTGGTAAAACTCTAATTTAGCGACTTTTACTATAAAAGCAAAAAAAATCAAAATATTTGCAAAAATAGATGTATATTAGCATAACTTTTAATAAAATTGAGGCGGGAGACGCTATTTTTAATGTTTTTTTTTTTGATAAAAAAAGGGAAGTGTTCTTAGGACTTAAGACTTTTAACTCGAATTTTCGATTTGGAAATATCTTTTCAATCCCATATAGTATATAATCATTTTTGCATTCTATTAAACACTAACATTAGTAAAAATATGCGTAGAAATAGTAAATATAAGTTCGCGAAAAAGTAAGGTTAATGCAATTGATGATTGACTTCTGCAGTATATTCAATGTTTAAGTGCTGATAATATCAATGTTGCCAACGCTGTCAGTATAACTTTCGCAGCATTAGATTATTTTATGAATTCCATTACCAAGATTATTTGCTTTAGAAAAAATTAACAATATCTCCTAGTAAAGCAATTATTGAATTCATATTTTCGAGAGCCTGAAGACAAAGTTCGTTTCCTCAGTCATTAAAAGTTGCCAAAACATCGTATTTTTGCTCTAAAGCAAGTATTTGTGAAAAATAAGTTCTTATTAAATTTTAAACATGGAACTAAACCTTCAGACATTTAAAATCTCACCACTTGGTTTATGCTTTTGTTATCGAATATTTTAAAAAAATGTTGAAAATCGCAAACGTTTTATTAGTAGTTTTGGCAACATTGGAATTGACAACACACCGCACAAGTCAATCAATCAATCAATTGATTTAACCTTACTTTTTCGTGAACTTATATTTACTACTTTCACGCATATTTTTGCTAATGCTGAAGGATGTTGTGATTGAAAAGATACTTACAAATCACAAATTCCAGCTAAAAGTCGAACGTCATAAGAACAGAATTTTCCTCTTTACTTATTAACTAATCATTAAAAATAGCGTCTTCCGCCTTAATTTTATTAAAAATTAAGCTAAAATACATCTATTTTTGGGAATACTTTAGTTTTTTGGACTTTTATGGCAAAATTCGCTAAACTAGACTATTACCTAAAAGTTTATAAGAGTTAAATTGTGAAAATGTCTTAAGCCTTACCGTTGTCTTAATTTCTTCTTGTGATTATGCTGTTTGACAGTGCCGGTATTTTCAATACCGCCCATAATATTGTTAATTTCCTCGCTGACGCCCATTTTGATCCTGAAAATAAGAGAATAAAAAACATCATTCCGAGAATCTCTTTCAGAATAACCATCTATCAAAAAATGAAAGCTCTTTAACACTTAATTGTATTTATAGCCTATGTTGAAGAAAAAAACATTTGATCAACATCACAAACCCCCCTCAAACTTTGCCAAGTTAACAGCAACAGAAAACTACAGTTACTATAAACTAATCTATAAACATATGAATGTCATGTCTTATGTCATATATAATGTCATTAATCGACGCCATATTGTACTGATGTTTGACCTCAACTTGTCAAATTGTAATTGGCAAATAATTTAATAACACACTGGCAAACGAATTAACTGACTTTTTTGAATTTTTTTTTGTTTTTCATTGAAAAAAAGCAATCTCCCTCCCCCGCACCGAATGGAGAAGACATATTTTTTTCGAAAACTGACAATTTTGTCTGACAAGATTAAAAGAAAAGATCTTTCAAGGCAACATTTAAATGGGACGTTTCTGAAAAAATGTCAAGGATTATTTACTGAATATACTACTCTGACTGTGTGAACGTTTAACCATGAAAGTACTTAAGTATTTAAAAATTTTATATTACAAAAACTGTCAAAAAATATTTACTACAATACGTAATGTAGTAATGACCCCTTTAAATGCTCTTATAAATAGGTGGTAAGGAAACCGTTTGTGTGTATTTAGAAGTTTGCTCTAATTTAGTTGACGTTAGAGTCGTTAGTTGAATAACTTTTAGCAAATGTATTTACGTAGTATTACGTCTTGGAAAAGATAATACGCTGTCTAGTACGAAAACTGGGCCATCAAGTAGGAAATAGTGAGCTCTTGATTTGACTTACCGTAGGATGAGGATGAGTCAATTGAATTTATTTCAAGTATAAGTTGAAAATGAATAAATACACTAAAATTACAAAAAAAAAACTATAAGTACTCCATTTCAAAAAGAGAGAGAGTGTAATTACATAATGTACGATAAAGAAGGGATCTATATTGTATTTTACCGTATAAGCGATACTTATCATGAATCATTAGTCTGCCTCTTTTTGACCGACGAACCAAACAATTATTCGACTGAATGTCTACATGTTTTTTTTATCTTTGTTTGCGACTTTTGCATATTCAACGTGCTTTAATTTTGATGATTTTTTCTTCATTTCCCATTAATAAAAAAATCAATATTAGACATGCCCTTCCCCTCAAAAACACCCCTTAAAAGAGGTGGTGGGGGCAATTTTTCCAGAAAATTGTAAATCTGAGACGACACAATTAAAGGTAATTCCATATCAGGAAACGTTTAAATTGGACATTTCTTAGAAACAGATACGGTTTTCGAGTTACAGCAACGGTAAAGTTTGAAATATGTGATAGGTGTATTTCCGCTATGTTAAAGGGGCAATTTTTGTCAAAAATTGAAAATATGAGACGGCCAAATTAAAGAAGAGATTATATGTAGTGATCAAGATTTCAAATGAACATTTTTCAAAAAGAGTTTAAGAGTTACTACACTCAGAAATCTGCGCCGCGATGTTTTGAGATCCCTGTATCAATAACAAGTAACAAGTAGGCCTTAAGTACTATCTTCTTTGGTATTAGTAAACGTTCAACAATTTTCATGACTAATGTTACACTCAAAATCATGAAATAAATATTTTTTTGCAAAAAATTGGACCGACGTTATTAGTTGGTGCACTGAAAAATACGAAATCATATTAATTCTATTCTATAAAAAGTGTTAAATAACAATTATTGAGACGGCGTTTACCTTAATTAACACCAACTACGTTGCCGAAGATTTTCTACTGCCACAATTAAAATCATGATGTTCCAAGTGTTTTCTGAACTGTTTTAATCTCGTTACTATTCTCAGACATGAGTAACATGGTGATAAAGGCAGTGATTTGTAATTGGATAGGCAGCATTTAAAATGATAGCATCGAAATTCCTTCAACATTGGTTTCTTTTGAATCATCAAAATCGATGGAGGCGTTCGCGGAAATTTTCATAAATCTTATATGTCTACAGATTTTATTATGTAGCTACTGAGAGCTGTTTACTCTCGCGGCTTTGTCCGGGCTACCTGCCATATTCCATCGGAATCGATTTAGAAGGGGATTCGCCGGAACAGACAAAAATTATAAAAAAAATGCTTTTTTGATTAGTGACATACTTCCATATTCAAGTACCTACGAAAAACCTGTTATTTTGAAATTACAAACATACAACTCGATTTTATTTGTTTGTATAGATTTGTTTCTAAAATAAAAACAGCCCGAGTTATTCCTTATAACATTACCCACCTGCCAGAGAAAATCCCGTCCGAATCGGTTCAGCCATTACAGAGATTAGCTGGAAAAAACAGATAGACAAAAATTCTAAAAATGATTGTTTTGTTATTATGTAGTACTATTGCTTGGACTTGGAAACCGTGAAATTTAAATATTGCCCGATATGGTTTTTTCGTCAATTTTTTCGTGTTAAATTTTCGTTCAAATCGCATATTATACCTGTCACAAAAATAATTACAAATAAAAATATAGGTATGTACTTATATATATTCTCAATGACCAGTTCAGTTACTAAGTTAAATTTATTTTTTACCCGGCACTTTCCGGGCAAACACTTTAGTAGATTGTGGTACGAAAGTCATACAAAGCCTTGAGCATGAAACCCTTCTACCTCGGAGTCCTACCCGCACGTAGAACCAGTCCGAACACCAATCCAGATCCATCCACCGAGAGAGAACAGCATGAGAATGTCTCCTACATATATATGTCTTAGGGATTTTCCGGAATGGAACCTTCCACTTTTCAAGTCTCAGTCGCACTGGCAGACTCTCACAAAACAGTCCGCAGTGACATACTATACACATATGTAGCGAAAAATCCACGAAAATTCAGCCATAGAGCTCAGAGATATTTATTTGGGTATTACAGGTATAGAACCCTCCACCTAGGAGGCCCGCCAGTTACACTTACAGCCACTACCAGATCATTCCAAAAAGAAAATTTAACCATAGAATTGAGAAATATACAACTTTAAGGTACGCGGAACCCAAGCCCATAGAGTCCCACGAGCAATAGATAGATAGCCTCTGCTCTTTCCCAATGCCTAGTATATCTCTGCGCCAAATTTCATCAAAATCAGTTCAGTAGGATTTATAATATTAGTTAGGATTATCATATTATGGATATTTAACTAACAAAATATATAAATCCATCAGTCATTATTCAGAACTTTATTACATTTTCCAAGAACGAAACAAATTGCTAAGATTTCCAAAGAACGTGATTAATTTTCGTTTCCTGGAATTTATTCCAATATTCTCGTTCACATTTTAAACCTGATGTTATAAACTTTCTCGCCTTTTTAATGTATTTTTAGAACAAATGTACCAATCAATTCCTCCACAGACTCTTATGGCATAAATGGATTTTTCTTAGTAAGTATTCGACATATTTTGTTGACTTAACTTTTTTGTTTACTGATTTTTGACCAAATCTTACAATTCAGGACTGGTTTTTTTGTTTGTCCGTCCTTTTTAAATAGTAGTGATGATTCTCTTTTCTTTGAAAAGTGCAAAGCTGAGATATGGTCCCTTTTTTTTAACCGACTTCACAAACGGCGGAGGTATACAAATCGATGGTGTGCTTTTTTATGTTCGTTTGCGCGTGCTTCGATTTTGATGAAAAGAGAACGTTCAACGATTTTAATGACTCCAAAATCCAAAAACTAGTAGGTGCACAGAAAAATACAAAATAATATTACTTCAATTGGTGCTGGTACTTGTGAAGTTGTTGCCAAAAATTATCAATCTAACTGGAACTGCACAACTTTAAAATTATCAGCACAATAGAATTAATATTATTTTGTAGTCGATAATATTTTTTTCTTAAAAATATTTACATTTTATTTCTTGAAAACAAGTTCTGGAATTAAGAAAGAAAAAGATTTAAAAATGATATTTTCGGTTAAAAATATTTATATTTTTTTTCATAAAACAAGTTTTGAATTAAAAAAAATGGGATTCAAAAATGGTGAGTTCGTAAAGTGTCTTGTAGATTATTTATTTTAATACTTTTACACACTCCCTAGCAAAGACTGACGATCCAATACTATTTTTAGAATAGAATCGTGATATATATCTACCACCGCCTGTCTATTCTTGGATCATTTCGAAATTAGAACGTTATCCCCTCAATAAATATATTTATATTTAGTGAAGAAAGTATGTTTTCCTTTTTTTTATTTCCGAAGGCCATGACACTTCCCGCTCTGCTCTTGATTATTTCGTTGGTAGACAAACAAACGAAATTAAATAATTATTTTTTTCAAAAAAAAACTGAGTTTAAAAGTTGGGCAAATTAAAAACGCCAAATACTTATTGTTATTTCTATTGGTGTGGGGTAATTTTAAAGTTGTGCAGTTGTAGTAAGATAGAAGACACCAGCACCCATATATTTAATAATATTTGGTACTTTTCAGTGCATCCACTAATAATACGTACCTAGTTCATATTTTTTGTAAAAAAAATTATGGAGAGAACTGATATATAAGGTACTTATACAAAGAGAAGAAACTTCTAGAGGCACGTTAGGCGTTTTTCGGATGGGTAAAATTTTCCCAGCTCGCGACACCGAATGACCTCGACATGCTTGTGACGTATTGCGCATAGTAGGTATAGCGGCCAATGTACATTTATTATACACTAATACCACATCTGTTTTCTCTGCTAATACAATTTGAATTGATTAATTGTAGAATTACTGTGCGGTACAATAGTGAGAACTTGATTTATTTATGTAGAAAAATAAATGATAAAAACAAAATATTTATTTTCGAATATTTCCGACATTGTTATTGATATTTGCGTAAAAAATTGATATTATTAATTTTTCAAATATTTGATATATGCAATACATCTTGCAATGAATATTATATAGTGCACTGATAGAAGGGTTTGTTAGTATTTAATAAGATTTTTTCATATTTCATATCGAAAGTTTTTACACATTACTTAGATAAATTCCATTCTAACATATTTGTTTCTTATTCCAGTTACCATAAGCCTATATTATATCTTTTTTAAAATAAAATGAAATAATTATACAAATAAAAATGGAATATGTACTAATAAGATAATGATATATTGATAATATTATTATATGTTTGATTAATTAATAAATTGTATAAAATTGTAAATAATTATTGCTTGGAATTCCAATAAATGTGAAAACCAGACTAATGGTAATACATAATTCCATTTAAAAAAATAAAACTTTCAATAATTTAGTTATTCCTTTGTTTTAAATGTTCACGTCTGTCGGCAGTACTTATGATTGCCACTTTTTTATGAATGAATTGATCACTAAGAAAAAAACTGTTAGTAAAGAAAAAGGTCATATTTATCCTATAAATTCTTTAAGACTTTTAGATATTTTTGTTTCCTTTCGAGACAACAAAAGAAAAAAAAACTGGACAAATGCGGGTTGAACTCGCTTGCAGAGGGTTCCGTACATTCATGTTTTTTTTAAATGTACAGAATAATAAAAAAAAATTGGACCGACATTATCAGTTGGTGCACTGAAAAGTACAAAATAATATTGTGCTGGTATTTTTTAAGTTTAGCAGTTGCAGTATGATTGATAACTTTTGGCATCAACTTCTACCTTCAAGTACTACCAGCACCAATAAAATTAATATTATTTTGTATTTTTCAGTGCATCAACTGATAACGTCGGTCCAATTTTTTTTTAGGTAAATTTCTTATAGAAATGCACCTATTGCGATCGTTCACACTTTTGAATTTCGAAAAAATTTCAACGGCATGTTGTTGTATGTCTAAGTTAGTCCAAAAAACATTTGGTTCAAAAGTTTATATATATATATATATATATATATATATATATATATATATATATATATATATATATATATATATATATATATATATACACATATATATATGGGATATTACGAAATTTGTTAACACGATAGAGGTCGCAGTTTTGAAGGTATCAAGTTCAAATTTGCTACAAATATCAATCTCCCAAATATCTCGGTCGAGTTCGTTATTGGGCAATATCGGGAAAGTAGTTTCAAAATGGTGACCATTCAAACATTTAAAAAAATTATGAAAAAAGAGCCGTAGTGTAAATATCATCAAAAATAATTTTAGGTTATAGATATAATCAGTACCTACAACTTTTTTTCAAAGTAATTTTTCAAAAAATACACAGGTAAAAAAATAAAAATTAATAAAGAAAAATAACAACAATTGATAAAACATGAACACTCAATATAAATTTGATGTAATTGTACATTTTCTGGAGATCTTGATATAGTACCTGATTAAAAAAATATATAGTATATTTCTTGAAAAGAAATAGGCGAAAAAAAAATTCTGCCTTGAAGTGGACTCGAACCCTGTCTGCTTTATATTCCACAGCCAAAACAAAAACATCTAACCGCAAGGCTATGACACATACGACAATTATCTGTAATAACATGTAGGTATACCAATGAAAAGGTTGTTCAAATTTCAATTCAATAAATTTTGAAAAATTTACCTTTCCGCTGACTACAGGCCATCGGGATTTTTTATTATTCTGTACATTCTACCCTTAGATTTAGTCAATAATAGTAAATACATATATAAATAGCACATATATTTATGGAAGTTTCTTTTTAATATTCTTATTGAGGTCATAGGCCTTGACATCCAGTTAAGTATAAAAATTAATACATAAGTAAGTATATTTATATATAAATACTTTTTACTTTCATTTTCAGCATTGGTTTTGAATGATTCAGATCCAAGACAGCCTTATACATACCTACATAGGTATATTAAGTATATTATATAAGTACATATATGCCGTGGATTCATGTTGCCCTAAATGGTTAACAGATACATACTGTTACGTAGTCAAATGTATGACACAATGAATAAATCTAATTACAGAGTGAGCAGTAGAAAGAATCACATATGTATACCACATACATAAAGGTGTAGGTATACGGATACTTTAAAATACCCACAATGGAATCGAGGAATAACCAACGCATACTCCTACAGGGATGTAGTCAGATAGATTTTTATTTATTATGATGAGCTACAAATTTATCATTTTTTTTATAAATACAAGTAATTTTCAGATTGTTTTGTTTAATGCAAAAAGTTTCAAAGGACGAAATTCAAACGTTTCCAATGTTTGTACACCTAAACCCTAAAACTTTGTTGAGTTTATTCTTGAAGCTTCATATAATGTACCTTGATAATTCCAAAAAAGCTTAAATTGTGCAAACAAAAGACCTACAAATTGCCGAGTCGGACTCACGCACACGAAGGGTTCCCTACTATCGTAGGTACAAGAAATGTCTACATATTACACAGTTCGATAGATTCAGCCATTATTATCAAAATGGAGCAAAAACAAAAGTATGTTGAGTGAGGACCCCCTTTAGTTTTTAACTCTATTTTATTTTCATTATTTGTTATTATAGCAGAGCTTTATTATGACCGCAGAAAATAGATAAAAGTATTATTGTCTGGCATTTTATTTTCTCAAACCTGACCTCCGTGAATGATTTTAATGACACCGGATTAGTAAATATCATGTTCCGAAAATTGAACTAAGATCATTAGACATCACGAGTCTATATTATAATTATTGATTGCTTACTACAGAGAATAGTCTCAGGTATTTAGTGGAATATTTAAGTAAGTTAATTCCCAACGATTAAGGGAATTATTTTGAATCGTATGGATTTGCTGTTTACTGTTACTTCCATTATTTACCTATAGCAAATAAATAAATAGGGTGATGAACAAAATAATCAATCACCGATTTGGTAGCCATCTTTGGAAATGGCGACAATTTTGCTCGTTTAACAAAATCCTATTCGATTTTGACAATAGCTGAATGCCCTTGGTAATAAGAATGTTGAAATCTTTATTAGGAAAAAAAACAATGTAAATATGAACTTATGAAAAGAAATCTAGAAAATAAATAAATCTTAGTAAGTACCCTTGGAAGCAATGATTAATCAGTGTTGCAAAATTAACGACTTCCCAGAAGGTAAAGGTATACATTTCGTTTGTCTGCTGTTTTTAGGTTCAATATCAAATTGGTGATTTTGATTTTTTTCATGAACTTTTACTAAATTGGGTGGAGGGGACATTGTTTTTTTTTCGAAAGTTTGAGATGGTAAAATACCTAGGCAAATATTTAAAATGGACATTTTTCAGAAAATATAACAGTTAGGGTCATTTTCATAATCAACTTAAAGGAGCAACAATAGATTTTTTTAGTTTGTTACTGCCTCCGTTACTGCTATGTTATGACATATCTGGATATAAGTGAACGTTCAACGATTTTAATTACTAATAACACACTCCAAATGGTGAAATATTGTTTTTTTACAAAAACTGGGACCCGAATTTTGATAATATTAATTCTACTAGTACTGGTACTTTTAAAGTGGTATCAAAAGTCTTCTACCTTTAAATGCATTACTTCAAAATTACCAGCACCAATGTACCTATTATTTTTTTCAGTGCGCTAATTAATAAATTAGGTCCAAGTTTAATAGAAAAAAATAAAGTCGGTCATCTATCTAAGGGAATAAATTCATATTTTACGATTACTTTGACAATCTTACGTCACGTTTTTGATTTATTTTTCCTCAGTTTGAAAGGTCACTTGACCATAGTGCTTATTATTATACCCAACTTATTCTGGAGAACCGATCAACTGTTTTTTAGACTAGCTAATTTTATAATCCAGTCTTAAAATTCTCCCAAGTCCAGCCCTGTCTTCACTGTTGTGGGTGTATGATATAGCCAGACATTAATTTATATTTGAAAATTATTGTGTCGATATGGCAAGGATTTGACCTTATAGGAATGCACTCGCATGCAAATTTTGAAGGGAATCAACCTTTAACAATTGAATTGAAGCACGAGTTAAACCCAACCAAAATGTCGTCTTTATAACCTAAATATAACCATCCCATTCATACAAATATAGAAATCTGACATTACGGGGAACCATTGAATTTTTTTTCGATAAGAGATATGAGATAAGATTATAATATTTATTGTAAACATAAACTAGCAATCAGACACAGCAGACTTACAGGTTTTATTAAATCCAAAGGTACAAAAAGAGGTGTTGAGTTACCGAATGCACAGAAAAACTTGAAAAATAAACTATAGAACTGTACAAAACACTAAAAAAAGCGTATTACACTTTTAATAAGTCTTTAATAGCACTTCACATTGTTATTTCAATTACTGTCCGATTCTGTAGCAGAGTTCTGAAGACACCGAAAAATAGAAACGACGTCTATTCGTCGCCATCTTTCTTATGTGGTTTAAAAATAGTACGCGACATTGGAATGTGGAACTTTTTACTTTTTAGCATTTCTCACCAAACTCTTCGTTCAATCATACCTACTGCAAATTATAATTATTTTATAATAACTAAATCAGAATAATAGAATATGTTTTGGAGATTACCGGCAAGTAAACAAACGGATTATCGAAAATGTGTCATATATTTCTAATACTGTGAGAATTTGAATATTTTGCGCTTAAAATACAATTCAGGTATTTTAATAGTCGTTTTGTGGATGCACAAATGCCACGAAACATTATAGAGAAATCAAGAAACAAGTATGCTATGAAAAAAATCTATGGATCAGAGAACGATTTCGATGTAGGACCATAAAACTGACATAGGAAATGTCATACGACACAGTTGACAGTGACATTACTGAAAATGACAACTGACAATCATTAAAAAAAATTCAAAATAAATTGCATTAAGGATTTTTGATATTTAGTTAATTATTATATCGTTTTTTATGAAAAAATCATGGAAGAGATGATTTCTTGAATCCATTCATCTAAATTCATTTATATCAATTCCTACGTATTCCACCTAACTCCGTTTTCTATTTCATCATAATACAAATTTATACCACACATTCTAGATTTCTTGACATTACCAGTTTTTAGCAAATAAAATGAGTAGCAGCATCTAGAATGTCTCTTCAAAGATATTTATTGAACATTGCTTACATTGGCACCCACTTTAGGTACAGAAAAAGATGATTTGCTAAGAAAATTATTCATTGTTGTTTTCTTAACCTCACTTTTTCCAGGGGGGCTCAGCGACAAGTTATAGGAACCTTTCCCAGGGCTGATGATCCGTCGACAATTCAAGGACGTTTAGAAATGGGCCTGAAACATCTGAGGCCAAACAATGATCCTTGCGTAAGCATGTCAAGCCGGTTGTTGATGTAAAAAAACACTTGATTCAGTATAAAATAACAGAATGCTTTTGTAGAACTGATGCCGGGGTACATGCTATAAACTCTGCTTGCCATGTAGATCTTATAAGACAAAACGGTTACCCTTATGACCCAAATATCGTTACTTTTGTCATGAATAAACATTTCAACAGAGACGAAGTCCCAATAAGAGTGTTGAAGACTTATATAGTGCCTGAGACATTTCATTGTAGAGGTAGAGCTTTATATAGAACTTATTTGTACAGGATAATTGTGGCAAAATCAAAAAATATCGATTACCCACTTAGTATGTATTCTCAGTTTATACCAATCGAAGAAATGGACAGAGCTTTATTTTTATGGTAAAAAAAACTGCAAGTTTGAATATTGAACGCAAAAATTTATTGTTTATATTATTTCCAGTACAAATTCTTTTGATTTGGATAAAATGAAGGAGGCTGCAAAGATGCTTGAAGGTTATCATGATTTTAGAACATTTATGGGTATTCATGCGGGTTCTAATGAAAAAATTACTAGAAAAACATTAGATTTTGTTAAAATTGAGACGACAAATCAAGGAGGATTCAGTCCTTTTAGTTGGCCCATTCATGGGGTAGATGAAAATGTCGACTATTTATTTCTCAATGTTTATATTAGATCGCAAGGATTTCTCTATAAACAGGTAAGTAAATAAGAATTCGTTTTGTACCTAATTGTTGTTATCAACTCAATATTTCAATAAAAAGTATAGCGGGTTTAACTATTTTCCATAATTATGTTATACTATTTAATCAATCGCCTATTCTAAAATAGAATTTTAAAACTTATATAATTCTGTGATATATTACGTCATCTGACTGAAAATATTTTTATTACTCTAAAACAAAAATATTCGATTATTGTTAATAATCTAAATAAGGTTAGGTATAAGGTATATATCGAAATTAAAAAACCGCTAAATTGTTATGGCACAGATTTGTTATCAACTATTTATCTAAAATTTCCGGCCGGCCATTTTAATTTAGCGCCAACAACCATCGACCGGCTTCCGGGAAGGAGGCTAGGGTCATTCGGCTTAGTGTAATTACGTTGGCAATGGAAAATCGATAGTGGTTAATGAGTAAAATTATTTGTTGAATTTGAATACCACCCCCGTTAAGGTAAAGCTTGGGTCGTCAAAACATAATTAGTAGCCCAAAATTATTTAAATACGGATATTTGTATTGTAGAAGTTCAGTTCAAGTTTGATATTTGAAAAGATAAGTTATAAAATAGAGGTCGCTGTGATACGACAGTTGGCAACACCATCCTAGTTTTTAGCTAGAAAGTTCTTTCGACTTTGAACTTTATTCGCGTCCGGCAGTGTAAAACTTCGAAGCTTGTAAATTCGGTGTTTACAAATCAAGTTTGGCCGTTGTGCAACGATTCGCAGATCATCAACAAGCAAGTAAATATCCTTGTACTATCAATTATAATGGAATAATGGCATTAAATGGTAACCGAATATGAGATTGAATTCAGTAGAGACACGTTTCTTAACCTAGAAGCGGCCTGTGGACTTGGAGGGAAACATTTGCAAAATGGCTTCCAAGTAAAGCCGTTTGATCGCAAGGTACATAAAAAAGTTATATATATTTTTTTCTCTTCTTTATACAGGTACGAAGAAGCGTCGGTGCGCTGTTGGCAGTAGCACAAGGTAAAGTGAACATTAGAGATATTAAGTTTATGCTGGAAGTGCCATCAAGACATTCCTGGTTACCGCGACTTAGAACTGTATCGGCATTGGGACTCTACTTGTGTGAAGTAGGGTATTCAGAGGAAGATCGAGCCACATTCCGGACAGAAGCTGAGGAGGATCGCTCTTTTTATTAGTAGAGAGTGTTTATATTTGTCTTTGATTATTTGATATAATTAGAATGGTAGGGTCTAGGGTGTACGTAGGTGGTTTGCCGTACGGGACCACAGAAAGGGACCTGGAGCGCTTCTTCAGAGGTTATGGCCGTATGAGGGACGTTCTCATCAAGAACGGCTACGGGTTTGTTGAGTTTGATGATTATAGAGATGCCGATGATGCTGTGTATGAATTAAATGGTAAAAAACTTTTAGGGGAGCGTGTGACGGTAGAGCGAGCCAGGGGCACCCCCAGAGGCCGTGACCAGTGGTCGTCCAGCCGCAACGACCACCGCTCCCATGAAAGGTATGGCCCTCCCACCCGCACCAACTACCGCCTGATCGTGGAGAACCTCTCTTCCCGTATCAGCTGGCAGGACCTCAAAGATTACATGCGCCAAGCTGGCGAGGTAACATATGCCGACGCCCACAAACAGCATCGTAATGAGGGTGTTGTCGAGTTTGCTTCCTATTCCGATATGAAAAATGCCATCGAGAAGTTGGACGATACCGAATTGAATGGTCGCCGTATTCGTTTGGTGGAGGATAAGAGTACAAAACGCCGTCGTTCGGGCTCCTATAGCAGCCGTAGCAGGTCACGCAGTCGCTCAGCCAGACGTTCTAGGTCGCGTAGTCGTTCCAGGCGTTCGTCGCGCTCAAAGAGCAAATCCAGGTCCAGATCCAGATCGGGCAGTGCAGCCGGTGCCGGCAAGGTCGATCGCAAATCCTCAAAATCTAGGTCCAGGTCCAATTCGCGCACCAAGAAATCCTCGATCGACAGGTCCAGATCCAATTCCAGAAAGAAGTCGGTCGACGAACGGCGTTCTCGTTCTAGGTCACGGTCACGCACTCCAGACGACGACGATCACCATCACGACAAGAGGTCCAAGTCGCGTGAGGCCACATCCAAGGAAAGATCTAGGTCCAGGTCGCCGCGTTCCGCTAGTAAAGGTCGTAGCAAGTCCAGAAGCAGGTCCCATTCAGCCAACTAAGAGAGGCAATTACCTACTTGATTTCATTTCCTTGGAAGAGTGTCCCGCCCTAAGTGGGTACCTCATTAAATCTAGGTGTAACCCCCTCCTCCCCATCATTTTATAGTTATATATTATATATATATTTAGAGAAATACGTAGCTTCAGTTCCAAAAACAACCAAAACTATTTACTGTGTAGTTTTCATTTAATTTAATAATAAATAAACAATTGTGAAGTCACACTCCCTTTCCAAAAAAAAGACATATGAGCAGCAGTAGCAGCTTCCTAACATCCATTCAGCAGAAGAAACGCCATCTCAAACCCACATCAACCATCACCACCCACATTGACGGCCGACAGTTCAAAGAAGTACCTGCAACATCTTCTACTACAAACGGTCCACCACCAGGTCCTCCTGAGTACATTGGTAGCTCTCAGTACGGCTACGTTGTCGATACCAAACCAGACAACGTTCCGGCCAAAATCACCGAGCACATCTACTTGGGTTCGCAGGATTGCTGCTGTGACCTGAACATACTCGAGCAGAACAACATCCATCACGTCCTGAGCATCGGTGTCGAAGCCCCCGTCAAATTTGATTCTGTAACGTATAAATTTGTCGATTTGCTAGATTTACCACATGTGGATTTGTTGACATGTCTTCGAAGGGAGTGTGTACCATTTTTGAGACTTTGCTGTGAGGATCTTGATTGTAATATTTTGGTGCATTGTAATGCAGGTGTAAGTCGTTCATCGGCTATTGTAATTGGTTATTTGATATTAAGTCGAGGTCTAAAATATTCAGAAGCTCTACGTATTGTCAAAAAGGCGAGAAGTTGTGCAAAACCGAATATCGGTTTTGTGAAACAACTTGAAACGCTTTGACTGTGCGTTTTTGCTTGTTTTGTTTTTTTTTCTCTCACTTTCGTTTCATTTTTTTATTGTATAACTTTTGACCTAAATTTATTTCTTTTGGTAGTATTTGTAAAGTAAAAAAGTAGTGTAAAGACAGGTTTTTTAGTTAATCCAAACAATAAAATTAATATCTTTGACGTTATTTCACTCGTTGATTGTAATAATCATTATTGTAACCGAAAGGATTTTTGAGTGAATATATTTTTCTGTATTTCCTTCTAATAAAAAAGTTTTATATTTAAAATTTCTATTAATTTTATTTTAGACAACTATCATTCCTGACGCATTTATACGTGTTTTTTCTTCAAATTTATCTTGAAAACCTTGAACAATTAAACTAGATTTCTATTTATCTTATCATTTCAATGAAGTAGTAATAACTGTTTAAAAAATTTAAGATTTCATAATTACTAAATAAATCTTCAATGCTGTGAAAAGGTTTAAATTATCTATGAATGACAAAAATAAACATTGGGAACATACTTTCAATAACGTGAACAATTATTCAAATAATCATAGGCATATTATATATTTATTTACTCGAGAAATAAATATATAAAATAATAGACTATCGTTAGAAAATCAGAGCAACCGAATATTCATTCATTCATATTTTTTTATTGGAACACCAAAATAATCATTACGTTGTTTGTGGGAATTTATTTTATTAATGATCAAAATGAAAATCAATATCCTGGTAAAAAATAAACGGTTTTTGTTACTACTGAAAACATTTTTTTTCAAATGTACTTTTTCACAAAAAACTGGGCCGGCAATAATGTTGGTCCAATTTTTGTTAAAAAATATTTCACACTGTTGAGAATAAATCGTCAAAATCATTGAACGTTCACCAAAGAAGATAATACTTGTACTTATTCAAAGATTCCAAAATATCGCGGAAATACACATATTTCAAATTTTTAATTTTTTTTCGGAATATGACCATTTTCAATGTTGAAGTCGGTGTATTTGTAAGATTGTTACCCGAATTTTGAAATGACAAATCGCAATACGTAAATAACTGTTATTCTGAAAGATTTAAGGGTCTCATTAAAATAATTACAGTTATTTATATAAAAAGCATTTCTTTCATTTTATTAACAATTCACATAAAATATATAATATATATCTTCTTTTTCTTCGAGTGTAAAAGCTGGAATGTTTCGTATATAAAAATAATATCGGTAAACAAATACGAGATAAAAAATAAACAAACACATACACTTAGCTTTTGCCTCATATATAGACATTCAAAATTTTTTTTACAAAATAAAAAATAATATTACTTGCTAAAAAATCAAATGTGATTTAAGTTTTAATATATATATGTATAAGTAAAATATATTTAAGTACATTTACAACATGGGCATTTATTTCCGTAATAAAAATTCTATAAAAATAGCTTGCGGCAAAAATTATATTTTTTATACATTTGAATGGATTTTTTATTTCTTTTTTGGTCCCGAAAATAAATAAACTAACTAATCTAAAATAGAAATATCGTTAATATGCCAAAAATAAGTTTTTCAACTTAATTTAGAAGAAATTGAGATTCTCTATTATATTAAATTTGCTTCAAATTATCTATCAAGCAAATTATTTATTCTTTGCATTTCATTTTTTTTCGAGATCAACGAATCAATTAGTATAAGAACCAAATCGATTTTTATTCTCATATAGCTCTAAATGTAACAATTCTAAATAAATCTTTCCAGACAAAAAAATTAAGTACACAAATATTTTTTTCTACTAATATTAAAAATTTTAAGCCGAAACGGACAAATCATAATTCGAAATATTTATTTTATCAAATGAATTTAAACTTTTTAACTACCTAAAATAATGTACACAGTGTTTCGGGGAGCTTTTAGACTGACATGTTTTTAATAAGAGTACCTAAGTTGGGAATTTTTTTTAGATATGACTGGATTTACATTTTTTTCTTTTAAAAGGTGCAAAGCAATGATAATAAAATAGAAAATATTCTATTTAGTATTTAAAAAACCACAAGTCGCACACTTATTAAATCTTAAATTGTTGTGAAAGTGTATATATGAAAATAAAAAAATATATAGGGTGATGACGTCATATGTCGAAAACTAGCGTAGCTTTAGACAGTCAATAATGTTCTACAAACAATGTTTGGATATTTTATTTAATATAATGTATATTTCGAAAGAAAAAAAACTTTAAATACGGTCATGTCAAAAAAATACCAAACTCAGATATATCTTTGTGAGATCATGTCAAATATCCTATAAAGTAATTAAAAAGTATTAGTACTTCATATAGGTAGATTTTGCAATACGGGATTACGGGCATCCAGAGATATTGGTCCGACTTTATTTGTTGGACACTGAAAAATACCAAATAATATTAATTCTGTTGGTGCTGGTACTTTTGAAGTACGGTGCCCAAAGTCTTCTAACTACAATTGTTGCACAACTTTGAAAGTACCAGCACCGATAGAATTAATATTATTTTGTATTTTTCAGTGCACCAATAGATGTCCGTTGAATTTTTGATGAAAAATATTTATTTTACACGTTCGAGTGTAACATTAGTCATGAAAATCGTTGAATGTTCACTAATAACAAAGAAGATAGTATGTAATTATTCCTATCTCAAAACATCGTGGCGGAAATACATACAGGGTGTTTCCAAATAAGTGCGAATGGTTTTAGGGGATGAATCCTTGTCGAAAATTAAAGGGGGTCTTTCATGTAAAGAAAAGCTCTTAGACTTTTCCTTGGAAATATATAAATTGTATTTTTTCAAAAAATTCTGATAAAAAATAGGGGGTAGCATTTTTCACCCCTTCAAAAGATCACACCAAAATTGAAAAAATATTTACAGTTAACCTTTTTATTAGTAGAACTTGCCCACAAAATGCTTTTGTTTACATGAAAGGTCCCCTTTAATTTTCGACAAGGATTCACCCCCCCTAAAAACTTTCGCACTCAATTGGAAATAACCTGTATATTTCAAATATTACCACTGCTGTAACTCAGAAACCTTAACTCAATTTGAAAAATGTCCAATTTAAATGTGGCTAGAAATAATCTCTTCTTTAATTTGGCCGTATCATATTTTCAATTTTTACGAATATTGGACCATTTCTCAATTCTCCTCTTTCAAATAAATAAAAAATCATCAAAATGGGAAATCGGTCAAAAAATGGCTAACCTAGACCACCTTTACAAACATAGTTCACTTATTGAATTCGATAAAATGAGCCGTTTGAGAGATATTTGTCATTTTATTAGGACAGGACGATTTTTCGCATGAACCGTTATTATTATGTGAGGCATTTTGAGGAGAGAATAAATATTAGTACCTACTTGGCGCATTGCAATCTTAAATTACATCTTGTCTCCTCGAAACTATATGAAGTGCTAATGCTATTTTCGCATACTCTATATTATACGCTCTCGACTGTTTTCCCCATTAGTTGTGGATAGAAAATACTAATTAATTTTATACAGTTTATGAGACTACTAAGCAGGCACCACCCACATGGAAACTGTTCTGTGTGATTTTTTGTCACCTTTTCACACACAAAACAATCAAATAGCTGTCCGACTAGAACTTATCATCCCTCTGGCTGGCAGTGAATTACTTTTAATGCCTGCTGCACTTCCGATGCCTCCCGTTGTCGTCGTCGGTATTACCACTTCTTTGGCATGTGAGTGAGCCACCACGATGCTGAGGCATTGCACCCATTCCTCGGCATTTTTACCATCTTTCGGTTTCAGTATCAATGTTTGGTTTTCGGTGAATATCTCAAATGCTTTCGGTATGTTTCGGGCACCCCTTGAAACTTTTACCGATCGTATTTGATTGACGTCTATGGATTCGCCGCCACTCTAAAAGAATATTGAAAAAAAAAATAGTCCGGGAGAAAAGATAATGTCGTGTGGTTAATATCCCCCACCTATATAGAGTTATGGTGTTGAGACTGTTGTTTTTAATATATATTTATATGTCTAAATATCCAATTAGAAAAAACACATAAATCGATAGCTGTGCCAAAACAAAAAACTTACAGATCCTCGACAGGAAAGGTGAGCACCGGACAGTGTGAAATATCGTGTCCTCCATCGTCTAAATAGTCTCCATCGGCCCTTTTTCTCCTTCAGTTGACCCTCAATTACTGGCTGAGTGTCTCCTATAATAAAAAATTACATTTTTTTTATAAATTTCGTTCTCAATATTATAGGAGATAATGGCCAATTTTCTTATATTTTTCTTGATATTTTCTAGACCGGTTATTTTATAAAGTTTAATATATATATATATATATATATATATATATATATATATATATATATATATATATATATATATATATATATATATATATATATATATAAGTAACGCTCGGAATCGGAATTTCGTTTATTCAATGCAATATTTCCAAAGTATTTTGCATATTCATTATGTTAACAACAAAAATAACAACGCTAAAATGTCTACTCTACCTCTCAAAAATCCAACTGCCCTTTCAGGGTGTGCACACAAAAAGCAACCCCACTTGACGGCTCCAGCTGCCGAGTCCAATGTGTCCACTGAACCGCCCACATTTGGTGGACATATTTGGAAAACATCAAAATAACCGGAATGTCGCAATTCATTCACCAAAGAGTCCTGATCCTTGGCACACGGAAATGCACTAGTCACAACAGTTAGGAATGTTTTGTTTTCACATTTTAATATGTCCCAACAATGTTTGAGACTGGCGACTTGAGCATCGCGTGAGCTAAGTGCATGCGAATGTCGAGCCTGAAAAACAAACAAACAAAAAAAAAATGCAAAATTTATAAGACCCCATCAGAACACTTATTATTATTGTCTATAATTGGGACCGAATCCATATAACTGTTCCTTTCATAAATGTATATGTGTCTCTATGGTTCCATGCTTAAAAAAATATTTCTTATAGTAAAGAAATCAAGTAGGTACAATTTTAGATGAGTACTTTACAATTTAATGCGCTGTTGCCACATCTCATACCTTTACAGACTATCTGCTTTTTTTTACATACACACTTACCTGTAACGATATAAACATCAAATGTATCCAAATCCTCGGATTCCTGGTACGCATCGTAAAATACGTCTTGGAATACAAACAATGTTGGCCGCGTGCTTGACATGCAAAATGCAACTTGGCCGATTTTTTTTGTCGCTTCTCCTCAATGGTACACTTGGCCGGCGATGGTATTCGCAACGATACCTTTTCCATGTAGATTTTGATTTTGTCTAAATGCTTTTCGCAAAAATGTTGAATGGTGTCACGCATCGGGTACGGTTCGAAGACGCTCATTCGTTGATTTGATGTGTTGATGGAGTTGGATGGATTGATGAGGGTGACACTGGTGTTGTTGTTGTTATTGTTGTTGGCTCGTCTTGAGATGACAGCTGTTGTTGGGCCGCTAATGTTAACGTTACCTAAAAGAAAATATGCTAATATTCATACATTGCAAATTCAGGCGTGTGTTTTTTTGTAATAACGCTTGGGCCCGATGTTTTAGCATAAGTTTTTTATAAACTTGAGGCGGAAGGCGCGATTTTTAATGATTTGTTAATAAAAAAAAAAATGGAAAAATGTTGTTCTTAAAATATGTATACATTATTTTACCATAAAAATGTGTATGTATTATTATTTGCATAGTACATTTGAACTACTATTTTTAATGCGATTTTCTCATTGAAAATGAAATTTTTGGGCAACCTTGTATATATTATTTTACCATAGAAAACGCATTATAACATAAGACCCGTCGAGCCTGCCTGTTTTTCCAAAAAAATAAACTACGGAATATTATTGTATTATAATATGTATTTTGCATAGTACGTTTGAACTACTATTTAAATGCAGTTTTCTTATTGAAAAATGAAATTTTTGGAAGTAACTTATTTTTGGGAAACCTTGTATATATTATTTTACCATAGAAAACGCATTATAACATCCCGTCGAGTCTGACTGTTCTAAAAAAACAAACCACGGAATAGTATTGCATTATATTATGTATTTTGCATAGTACATTTGAACTACTATTTTAATGCAGTTTTCTTATTGAAAAATGAAATTTTTGGTAGTAACTTATTTTTGGGCAACCTTGTATATATTATTTTACCATAGAAAACGCATTATAACATAAGACCCGTCGAGCCTGACTGTTTTTCCAAAAAAATAAACTACGGAATATTATTGTATTATAGTATGTATTATTAGTTGCATAGTACATTTGAACTACTATTTTAAAAGCAGTTTTCTCATTGAAAGATGAAATTTTTGGTCGTAACTTATTTTTGGGCAACCCTGTATACATTATTTTACTATATAAAGAACCATATAACATAAGACCCGTCGAGTCTGACTGTTCCAAAAAAACAAATCACGAACTATTATTGTATTATAATATGTATTTTGCATAGTACATTTGAACTACTATTTTAATGCATTTTTCTCATTGAAAATTAAATTTTTGGTCGTAACTTATTTTTGGGCAACCCTGTATACATTATTTTACCAAAACGCATTATAATGTACGACCCGTCGAGTCTGGCTGTTTTAAAAAAAACTACGGAATATTATTGTATTGTTATTTTCATATGACATTTGAACTACTGCTATATATACTTACTATTATTGTTATTATTGTTGCCTATGACACTTTCAAGCAATGGAGGTGGAGTATGTACAATACTATTCCCAATCGGTATGGTTTGAGTGATTGAACTACCGATGCCACTATTCAAAATGGAAACTTGCCCACTGGCAATGGGGCCCGTATAACCGGAACTAACTGTCA
This sequence comes from Crioceris asparagi, assembly GCA_958507055.1. NCBI lineage: Eukaryota > Metazoa > Arthropoda > Insecta > Coleoptera > Chrysomelidae > Crioceris > Crioceris asparagi. Next base: position 1,279,553 of record OY293832.1, read on the forward strand.
CCGGGTTGTTGTTGTTGTTGCTAGTTGTGTTGCTGCAGCTGTTGCTTTGTAAAGGTGTATTAAGTATTATTGGACTTCCGGATGATAACTATAGAAAATTTTTTTTAAAAAAAGATGAGTTTGGATGACCAGCAAGGCACTTAAGAATGTTGTCAATTTACCTGATTTGATGTAGGATGATTGGCAATTAAAGCAGTCAGCGGTCCATGACTCATCGGTCGTATTCGTGGAGGTGAGATGGTTGTCACTGTGACACCTCCACTGGATACGCGGACATTGTTACTGTTGTTATTATTATTCAAGTTGTTGTTGGTATTGTTGTTGGCATTCCATTTTGTCGGTGCTGCCGCACTTACGAGTACATTATTGTTTGACAAAGGTGACGTTGGAATTATGGCATTTATCTGTTGGGAAGAGCTCAATCTATGGAAAGACGAAAAAAAAGGATTTTGTTGTAAAACAAAATAAAAAATGTTAATATTTCAAAATGCAAACGGAAAGCAATAATGTAGTACAGCAATTTACGAAAATAAGAACATTGGAAAATACAAAAAAGTATGATTTTTTCGGAACAAGACTTTACAATCCTGTCTGACCAAATAAAGTCGCTGAAATGCATTAAAAAGGTAATTATTACCATATTAAAACACAATAGTGACAGTTGAAAAATCTAAGCGTACGCCCCTGAACGGGAAGCATAACTAATAGGTGAGTTTGTGATACACGACATACGTATTAAACAATTTATAATATAGGCGTGTGAAAGAAAATAAAAATCCGTTGAGTGCTTTTTAATAACAAACGCTTTCTTTGACACGCTGACATGCGCATTACATAACTGTATACCGGGGAAGGGCTACTGGGTTGTCTAAGTTAGTAAGTTCATGCTGGGGACGTGTCATTGTCAACTAACAACGGCGGGCAAGTAGCGCGTAATGTATAGACGGCTTAAGCTTTAAGACGTATGACAATGATAATTGACAAGAGACGGACTGGATATGTTGGAAACTGCATTATCGCCTCATTTTCGACTCTCAACAGGGCCAAAAATCGGGTTTTCTAATAGTGAAGTATAAAAAATATTTATTATTAAGTAACCAGTGGAGTACGGATATGGTAGGTACGTACGTCTTAAACTTAAATAGTGATAACGATTACACATTTCTAGTTGTGAGTTGCAATAATGATGTCTAGCTTAATCAAATTTGAAGTGACAGTAAGACCACAGGATCTTTTGGTGAATAAATTACCTAAACATATAAAAATAGAGAAATACCATCAAACTACGGTACTGGGATTCTTCCAAAACACTTGAACAACAATAGGGTTTCGAATACTCACTTACACTTGCTTTTAAAACCTAGCCTTATTGCCGGATTTATCAGTTTCTCACCATTGGCCACACTCTATTTTAGCTGACGAATGATAAAATGTTATAATTTTCGAGCAGGAGTGATAGTCATATTTTTTCCAAAAGCATTCCCGGCATTATTTGCACAGGCAGGATTGCTGATTTTCATGATTCATGAAAACTAAAAACGTCTTCTTATACAATCTATCCATCTATACTAACCTTGTCATACTCTTGTGCAAACCACCCACTGAACCACCAGCAATGTTCAGTCTGGTCATGCTGCGATGGTTATTCGTACTGGGCCCGCCAGTATGAAGGCGGCCAGTACTTCGGGAATCACCCAATTTAGCTCGTCGGGTGTAGCCCACACTTGCCGTAGCAGGTGTTGAAGATGCTACTGACGACGACTGTGACGTCGATGTCGCTACTGATTGATGCTGCAGTTGTTGTTGCTGTGGTGATATGATGGAAGCAGAAGTACCAACTAGAGATGAGATTTGTTGAGATGCTGGTGGAACGAGTATTCCACCGCAGCCTACTTTGACAATGGTCACGCCACCGGATGTGACTTGGTTTTGATGCTGATGATGGGGATGGTGGTGTTGGTGGTAGTTTGTTGCTAGCTGTGAAGATATTGTTGAGGTGTTTGTTGTTGATGGTGTGATTTGGTTTGAGCTACAAATGGATTTGTTGAATTAAAACATACTGACCTTCAAAGAATTACATTTTTATTTATTTTTCGTATCATTAAGTTATGAAAAATATTAAAAATAAATAATTTGGCCGTGAAGCCAAGGAAGGTTTCTTGTTATTTGACCCTCAGGCGGATCTTGGTTATGATTTTGATTTTTCATTTGATTATCTTCATTGACTAGGACATCTAAAAGATTGTCAGGTTGCTCCGTAAGAGCTAGTTCATTTAGTTCACGACAGGGTGCACTGTATACTCACCTAGTGTGATGTCTTTGTCGAACACCTGCTAATACTTTATCTGTAAATAGTACGGGATATGAGCTGCAAAGTAAAGTTGCCTCTCGAAGTAGGGCACTTTGAGAGCCACGATCGGCTTTCGGTAAGTATTCGAGGACAAAATTTAGAGCATCTTGGGCTCTATCCTGAAAATTGTAAATAAAATGATATTTTTTTTTGTCTTAAAACATATTTATAGGAAATTAAGAGATAATCCTGGTGATATTTTTAATGATAAAAAGTTCAAGGTCAATCAGTAGCATAGACAAATACATTTTTGGGGGATCAAAATAAAACATTTTTTCAAATTGATATATAGCAATAATAAAAAATTCAATAAAAATATGTTGTTGGGGATGCAGTCATATAATGAATCAAATTCTTAGAATTAAGCCGAGCTTTCGAGAATGTTCATGCTCATCTTCAGTGCAAAAGTCATGAATTTAGAATAAATTAACTAAAAACATCTGTAATTGATGGGTAACTATGAAGTCTTTCCTGTTTTAAGTTAATTATTCTAAATGCACGACTTTTGCTCTGAAGAAGAGAAGAAACATTTTCGAAAGCTCGGCTTGATTCAAAGAATTTTATTCATCAAATGACTGCACCCCCAAGAACATCTTTTTATTGAATTATAAAACCAGTCAAGATAACAAAATCAAAATAATAAAAAAATATAGAATTATTTTCGTCTCTTACCTTGCTAAGCTTTCCCACAGCACTTACAATCTGTGCACTGACACACACTGTCTGTGGATACCTTTGGGCTGCCTGTTTGACAGCACTGACATGATCTGCCAGCAGAACTGGCATTTTTTGTGCCATATACAGAAACACCTGTAGCGTTGGAGCTGCAGTCACCGAACTACACAGATATTCGCACAGCTGCGGCACACTGGCTTCCAAAAGCTTATAAGATGATCAAAATTATAATTTGATAAAAAATCGAAAAAAGCATTATCTAAGGATACAAAATAAAGTAATTTCGAAGTAGCCTTCTGTGAATGTGAAACATGTGTCTTTGCTAGCTCTGTTTAGGAGCTTATGGATATGATAATAAAATATTTCGACTCCAAAAAGTCACAAGTGACGTTTCAACATTATGCAATTTCAAATGATTCAAGTATAAAGACATGCGAAAACATATTTGCATGGCACACTTTGAATTAGTTTTTTTTTCTCTGGTATTGTTCGACATAAAATTGTGTATTACCGAAGGGTTGTCCTTGGCCATGAGGGTGAAAAGATGGAGCAGTGCTAACTTCTCCTGGTTATCACAGTGTGGTAGGAGGGAGACTAGGGCCATGGCGTGACCTTGAAATGGCTCCCTGGATACCTCGTAAATATTCGGGAGCACCCTGCATAGCGGGTAATTACCTGGAACAACAAAAATAAATTAAGAAAAACAATGCAGATATATTACAGGTCAGGGGGTATTGGATAGACAGGGGCGTTGAAATTGAAAAAAAAATTATATAACATTAAGTAAGTACCTGAAATAATTGAATCCATGATGGGCTGAACATGTGGTGTCAGCAAGGAAGCATGCTCCATGGCAGCCAAAGAAAGATACGACGCCATGTTTCGAGACAATTCCCGATTACCTTTGTGCAGGAATTTCACAGCTACTGGTAGTGCTCGTTGCATTACCGATTTCTTACTATAATTCTATAGAGAAACAAAACAAAAACACATCAATAAATTTGACAAATCACTTCAAAAACATCCAGCAATCACAACAACAAAAAACATTCGAAGTGTGCCTTGTGTAAATGTGGGAACATGTCAATCCATCAAGAGGCCTATGGATTCAATGATTATTATAGCTGACGTTGACATTTCGCTTATTCAACTGATCGTCTGAACACACCTATTGATTTTGACAACTAATTCCCATTTCTGACATTGCAATAGCCTGATACTTTTCGAATGATTTTTATTTTGAATCGCTCTATACTATATTCACTATTATTTTTATTAATTACCAAAAATATACAAGATATAACATCACTTGAGATCTTTGCATGTGGTGGATCTTCATCGCGTGATGATATTTGAAGATTATGATGCAGACATGATTCCAATAGTGTGACCAATGCTTCACAATGTTGTTCGACACTGCCAGTTTCTCTGATACAAGATGTGACTCTTGTTACACATATTTCAACAACACTTTGATCATTATCATTATTTACATAATCCGGTAGAGATGCAATGCATGTTATCTCTTTTAGCTGCAATAGAAAAATAATTTTGATGTAGTTTATTTTTAATCCTAGGTATGTGCAAATATCAATATTTAGGTAGGTAATTAATTACCGAGAATTTATCAAAACCGGAAACAAATTTATTAATAAGTGATAATTTTGAAGTAGGTATCAGAAATTTCTGTAATGCAGCCTCATAGGGAAGTTAGTCAGCACTTTATCATAAATTATTTATTAGTTTTTATCTTTCCAGTTTCAATCTAAAGATTGCAAAGTGTATATTATACATCTATACGTTTCTTTAATAGACTGTCATTGTTACATTTGAAAACAGATTAGGTAAAATGATTAAAATAAATCAGTCATGACAATAAAATTTGAAATGATTGTCATATGTTTTTTTTCTTATTTCAAATGACATTTAATACATCGTTATTTTGATTTAACATTTTTGACAGATGAAAACTTGAGTCAAAACAAATAATTTCGCATCTATTAAATTATATAATTTATTCAAAAGAAGAAATTTTTCTTATTCAATACAACTACAAGAAAAAAATGAGGAAGTTGAGCCGGTTTCACCATAATAGAATTCGAAGACCACCTGTTGATGGTAACGTAACAAAGAATATTATTAGAAAAGGAAGCTCTTGCAGGTAGTGTTATGAAATAGATATAGAGTTTCTGGTTGAATTAATTTTTCTAACAAGCATAAACAGTATAAGTAGATTTATATTTGTTAAACGAATCGAATACAACTACAAGAACAGATGTTTAGGAATATTCTGCATTTCTGTGAGACTTCACTTCTTACCACGTTAGTTAGATCATTGACAATAACGGTGTCTGGTACAGAAAAAAGGTCGCCGGCCCTGGAAAGATCTCTGTTCTTCAACACTTGCATAAACAGTTCGTGCATTTTTCTTTTGGTTTTCTCTTCAAGTTCACTCATTATCTTTGAAAAAAATTATATATATAAATCAACTCGCGAACATTAATATTTCACACCGCGTAACAGTCACTAAACTTTTTAGAAGATTTTGCCGCTATCGTATTTCTGCTGAAGAAGAAACAAATGAATAGCATATTTTTGACATTTCTGAACATTATATATATGTGGTCACTCTTCTTTCATCAACCCCTGTTGTTGCAACCAGCAAACAAACGGTCGTCCATCGGTGTTGTTTGGCACAAAACTGTAAATACGCTACATATTTTCAAAGTGAAAAGAAGAAGTATGTGGTCAATGACTTCTGCTGGCTACTGGCTAAGGAGGCGATGTTGCTCCCTCTTCTCAGTCGTCGGGCTTTTCTTTCAGATCTTCCACCACTTCCTTTTGTTGTTGATTATTTTGTCGGAGGAATCGCGTTCCGAGTTTACAGGTGGTTCACGACACCTGAGCATGCGCCGCCTGTGCACAAATTACCTAATAACCATAGGCGTAGATTCCATCGTATGGTGCAGATATTTTTTCCTTGCCTTAGTCCCGCCCATTTGACAATTTAGTGTATTATTTTGTTCCACAAAGCAGTTCTAATTCACAAAAGTTAACTCAGAAATCAGAGAGATTATATGTGCAGGGTGTAAGAATAAGCTTTATCTTCCCTACATATGGCGAAATTTTCCCAGTATGATTTACCTATGTGTTATAACTTATAACAATACTTCAAAGAGACAAAATGCATGAATATTTTTCAGGTATCAATAATATCTCTGGTGTTTTTAGTATAAAAAATCATGAACAACTCTAATAATTTAAAATTTAATTTCAGGACCGTTACCTGTCTACTAGTGGGCATCAACCATTAGGAAGAAAAATTGTAAGAGGATTGTGCGATCAAGAATTATAAGGAAAATATGTTTACCATTAGACCTAAATCTGTACAGTTGGCTGTATATAGTCTCTTTCTACCATATAAGGAGCGAGTTTATCTAGTATTATCTTTATCTAGCCTCGATGGGTTTGATATTAATTTATCAACATGAGGCGATTTATAAGTGTAGTACCTCCTTAAGACCAAGCTAACCGTTGACATTGACATATAAACTGTCATTAGATATTTGACTTTGACAGCTTTGACATTGTAATTTTGTAACTGTCTTGATTAGAGAAAAAATAGAACGCTTTCATTAATTTAATAATAATCATACAATATTATTATCTAAATAAGAAAGATATTAGAGAGAAAATGGCAGCGGTGCAAGATCCCTTGCCGGCTAGGCCAAATATACGGATTGAAATCAAAAATAATTTAACTGAACCTGAGGCAATGGACGTCGAAGAGGGTATTGCAAATGAAAATGAAGATGGTGAAATTTTAGATGACGATGATGATGATGAAATACAAGAAGACTACAGAGAAGTACAACATCAACAATCATTACAGGATGAGGTACGATAAAAATTTTTATTCACTATCATATTTATAGGTTACCTATTTTTTCCTTGCAGACTCATCTACGTACCAAGGGAATTTTTACTACTGGCATCAATATTTTCGATAAACAAACACAAGAAAAGCTAGAAGAACGTGCCAAACGTTTCGCCCTTAAACCTGAAGAGATCCACAGCTTCACAGATGCTGATCTGGAAGAGTTGTACGAAAGTTTGGGCATTACAAACGATGTAGAGCGCATTACAAGGTTCGATACTGTACATATGTACGGTATTAATGGTTTAACAACAGAAGATATACTTGAATACTTTGCCAAATACGCACCGACACATATCGAATGGATAGATGCTGATAGTTGTAATGTGAGATGGTTTGAAAATATTACAGCTGCCAGGGCAATGTTTTATACTTCAAAAGGTGTGAATGGTATGCCTGCACGTAAACCAGTCAATACGTTCGCTAAAGATTTCCTAGATGATGTTGAAGATGACGAAAATAACACAGAATCACAGACGGGGGAAAGTATTCTTCTAAAAAATCGAGACGTAGAATTGAGAATTGAGGATATTCTGCCATCTAAAGTAAATTTAAAAAATGCTGTCGATATATCAGAGATTACTATACGTATTCCACCTGGGTATTGGAGATTGGGTGAAAAACACGCAAAAGTGAAGTGTATACTGTTGAGATATGCTTTCAGAACTGATAAGAAATCAGTTGAAGTGATTGACCTGGCGAGGTATTATAAAAAGTTGGGCAATTTACGTTTGGGTAATAACAGTGAAAATGGTAGTGATCGCGGTTTGTTTGAACGTAACAGAGATTTAAAACAACAAGCTAAGAATCCTTGGGGTTCTTTAGCTAAAGATTGGAACAAAGATCGTCGATTTTGCGAACCTGATCCGAACAATGCTCAAACAAATGAAATTGAGATTAAGAACCCACGGTTTTTGCTCAGACTGGGTAAGAAAAAATCGCTGCCGACAGTTCGTAGTAACGATGACGACCACGACCACCACCAAAGTGAACCTGATGCAGATGGAGATGAAGAACCAAGACAATCTAATGCCACAACTAAACCAATGCCCCGGATGCGAATGTATGCAGACGAGGAGGAAGAACGTCAACGAAGACGGCGTGCCTTGCAAAAGCTCAAACGCACCGAGGAAATGAGCACCAAAGAAAACCACCACCACAAAGATTTGCGCAATGTATTGCGTCACTATCCTACAACGGTTGATGATGATAGAGGGCATCATCGAGGCCAGGAAGAGGAGGAAGACAATCATGATGAGGCGGCAGCGCCGGATCTGGGTGCTCGTTTGAAGAATCGAACGCAGCGCATGGTGTTTACATTGCATCATCGGGAACAGGAAGTGGAAGATGATGGAATAGATCGTCGTGATGCAAGGCGGGTGTTGCAGGCTAGGCGAAGACATCAGCAGCATCAAACAAGTGCGAGTGGAGGCAGCAGTCGAGAACCGCCCCCAGTAGCAGGAAGGCGACGTGAGCGGTCACCGTACCATAGAAGTAGAAGGGAGCCTTCGTTAGAAAGGTAAGCAATTCGTTGTGAAGAGGTTCAGCTAATTCAACGCATCTATTTTTGCTCCATTACGTCCCATCTTGATACCGGGGCGCTGTAAAAAAATGTAATAAAGCTTGAATTTTTTTTTCTGTTCGTCAAACTCGATTATTTTTTTTTATTAATATACTTGGTTCTAATGATTTCTTTCTTCTTTGTATAGCCCTTTAACCTTGTAACTCGTTTCGCAGGTACACTGTATCTAGTCACCAGAGATCACCGCTGCTGCATCGCAAAAGGTCTCACCAGAGCTCTACCTCAACTGCCCCGCTACTACCTCGTCACCGTAGAGGCCATATGCGTTCCGATTACATGGATGACTCCACCAACCACAAACCAATGAGCAAAGTGGCAGTGGTTATCAAGAAAGCCAAAAAACCAGTAGTAGCGTCCACCATATGGTCCAAAGTGAAAAAATCCCAATCTGACGAGGAAGACAGCTCAAGTGATGAAGACAGTGAAGATGATGATGAGGATTCTTCGGCATCTGGAGATTCATCTGGCAGTTCATCCAGTCAGGCGGAGGAGGATGATAGCGAATCCAACAATTCAGGATCAGAATCGTCTGATCATTCGGATGATGATCGTCGTCGAAGGAAGCGGCATTTGCAAGTTGGTGGCTTGAGAAGTCAAGACAAGTTGAATGGCAGATTGAGGATTACTATGAGAAATAATCATTATGATAGAAAATAGAGTTCTTTTTTCTTTGTTTTTTTTGTGTTAGATTTGTAACTTTGAGAGTTATTTTCCTCGATGATGTAAATACCTTATATAGATATGTAAGTTGTTGATGATATTTTTGAACGATTCTTATTATCCAATAAATAATATTTTGACATGACAAGTACAAAATTGTGGTAACTTCTTCTTTTCTGTATATGTCAGGATTTATATTTTTGACATACTGTTATATTTTTCTCTAATTCTCATTCTCTTATTAAATAAAAAGTATTTTTGTCGTATTACTGAATGGTGCCCTAATTTGTATAATTAGCATAGAATTCACTTTTGGGTTTAAAATGTTTACTCATAAAAGTCAAGGAACTCAGCAATTTTTTTAATTAATTTTGTAATTAAAATATTGTGAATATTGAAGAGAAATCAATATGATATACCTTCAATAAATAAAATTCACTGTTCAGTAATCACGTCTTTTATTTCTCCCCTTCAAAGCATAAGTGCTGTCATCTACGAGAATCTTCTAGGAGTAAATATTATTAAAGAAGATTTCTGTATAAGAATAGTTGGATACATTCAACTGCTGCCATCTATGAAATCTTCATTGAACTAATAAAAGAGTAGCTACCGATAAAGCAGATTTCTGTAAAATTGTGATTCCTGCTGCCATCTATAAAAATTATTTAGAACTTGAGCATTATGACTTTTACCAGAGAAGATTTCTGTGAAAAATAACAAAAATTGTATTACTAGTTCTTCTATTCAGATAGAGATGGCGGTTCAAATGGAAATATTACAGACGAAAGAATACCCTGCTAGTGTTATACGACAAGCGTTCGAAAAGTTCTCCTGGTATCTATCAAACGTATCTCTTATTTTTCAAACTTCAATTTTATGGGGGGGATAATTTTGAAGTTATACGAGGGGTGTTCGAGAAATTCTCAATTATTTATCTGACAAACTTTCTAGGAAATTGAAGTTTTCCAGATATACGAGGGGCGTTCGAAAAATTCAAAATTATTTATCAGACACCCCTGGTATAAAATTGAAGTTTTTGAGATATACGAGGGGCGTTCGAGAAATTCCCAATTATTTTTCTGACAAACTTTTTAGGAAATTGAAGTTTTCCAGATATACGAGGGGTGTTCGAAAAATTCAAAACTATTTATCGGACGCCCCCGGTATAAAATTGAAGTTTTTGAGATGTACGAGGGGTGTTCGAAAATTTCTTGAATATTTTTTGGTTGCCCCTTGTACCCAATTGATGTTTTTTGGAGTATTTGTTGTCTTTTTGATGGATAATCTTGAACTTTTCTGATGCCGAAGGTATAAAACTATAATTTCGATATATTTGAGGGGTTTTGGATTGATATTCGAGAACTTTTTGAACACCCCCCGTATAGAATTGAAGTTTCTGACCTGTACGAGGGGCGAAGCAAAAATAGTCGAAAACTTTTCAATCACCCCTTGTATCGAGCCGAAATATCTCATTTTTCGACTGTCGATATCGATCTGATACGCCATCTCTGTTTGAATAGTCGAACTAGCAACACAAATATGCTTACTTTACAGATACCTCCAATAAATGCTTTTTCCGTACAAGAAATAAATTGCAGTTTTATACCAGGGGCATTCGAAAAGTTCTTGACTTTAATAGAGATGGAATTAAGACGAAAAAAAGGAAAACATTCTTTTATACACTTTATTACACGTATTGGTATAGTATACACAATCATGATTAAATTTTAATTTGGCAAGAAACAGTAGTTACTGAACCATCTATTAATTAAATATTAACCTGTCTATTTTATTTTTATTTCTATCATAACAGATAGGTTAACAGTTTTTAGTTTTTGATATTTTCTAATATGACAATTTGAGATATCCAATCATTATTTCTAAATATATATATATATATATATATATATATATATATATATATATATATATATATATATATATATATATATATATATACTGTTTTTTTCTTAAGGGATAAACTGGGGCATATGGGGAGACATTTACATTAAATAATGTATATCTAAATATTTTCTATTTACACATATATACTAAATATTGATATCACAGTTCAAACATAACGTAAAATTATGTACAACTTAATATATTAAATCGTATTCGTTTCATGTTTTTATATATATTATAAAGCAAAGGATTATTTCAAACATTTGATATGTGTTTATTGAAATGAATTATTAAATTAAAAGTGATTTAATTGTTTCTTTGGTTGTTGTGTGTTTTTTTTATTTCGAAATAATCCTCAGTTTATAAATGTAAAATAAAGAAATGCAAAATACTGTTATAAGATTTCATGGGCTCAGAAGTATAAAATCTTACGACAACCGAAAACTGGTGGGTACAAAGTCAAAGGAAATAAAATCTATTTATAAAAAATACAATCACTAGTCATAAATATTATTTAAGTATTTTATAATTTTAAATTACCCTGATGAAATCATCTTTATACTATCTTAATAATTTATATAATATTATTTATCATTTTGATAATAATACACATTTATTGTTCTAAAAAAATATTGTACATTATATATAGAAAAAAATTCGTACTTTCATCAAAAAAGATCCTATCACTAATAATAATTAATGAATAAACTAGATATTTATTTGTTCATTCAAGCTTATTTTTCAATGTAAAAAACGAAGTTGCTTTTCGATTTATGGCTTATTCGTGACCGCAAATTCCTATAGATGACATCACTCGGAGCTGTCAGTTTCATCACATGGAGAGGTGAAAGTTACTGAAAGTGTTCAAAAGCTGCTACAAAAATGGATCGTACAACTTCTCAAAACGTTGTCATTGACCAAATGTTATTGAAAATATTTTTTATAACACAATTTTGCTTGAGATATTTTTCCCTGAAAGTGATAGAAAAAATAATAAAAATTATCGTAAACCTTCACCGCTCCCTCCGGAAGAAGGGTTTTTTAGTCAGGGGGCTACTGATTTGTTTGCGGTCGCGAATAAAAACATATATTTTGCATCAGACATATCGTTCGACAAATTACATCAATATAAAACGTATACCACACATTGAAAAAGTAATATTTAAAACGACGACAATATACATTTTACAATTTCAAAAAATATGCGCTCACTTTCATCGACGAAACCTTCAAATACTACATTTTCCAAATAACCAACATTATAATCGAAATGACAATATAATCCCAAAAAAAAAAAACTTTTCCAAAAATAGCAATCTAAAGATTTATCACCTGCAATTTTTTGTTTACAAAATTCTCACAATCACAACATGAGTCGTATTATGTGCCAAATTACAAACTAGTGGGCTGTGAAGCAGTGCTACTTACCAAACCACTACCACCCCCACCGTTACGTGTCAGGAGATTGTTTTTCGATGAGATATTGTCTCTGCTATCGCAAAGTGACACTGTATTCGTACGACTTGTCATTGTCATCGAGCCATCACCTTTGCTGACAACCAATGGTCCTGCATCGTGATCATCTTCGTTGTTTACGCACAGAGATGTTCCTCTGGTCCTGTTGGGCCTCATCCTACAAGAAAAAATGAAGAAAAACTTTATATATTTTAAAGTATGATAAGACAGTAAAAATGGCAACGTTGCATTTCTTGGATCAACACCATGAACCATGGCATCGTAGTTTGGACTGCTAGTCGAGAAGTCGAGCTCGAGAGTGAATACTCGGTCAAACATAGAAGAAGGCTGGAGTGACATCAGGTACGATGTCGAGCTCCATTCAGTAGAGCATTGTTGCCAGTGTAACAAAGCCAAAACAAAAATCGTTACAATCAGGCACGAAAAAGCACTAATTTGTCGCTACTTTCATACATGAACGCAATAACTTGGTAATGAAATGGGAGTATATCAATAAATAATGAAAATAAAGCATTTCTAGACAATTACATAAAATATCGTTCCTTTTGTATCGTTACCAATGGCAAAACTGTGTAAATTCCTCAATACCGTCCTTCATACGCCTGAGACGTCACTCTAACCAACTATATTTGACTGATAGGCATTTGCTGGTAAGTATAAAAGGACTAGCAGAGTCCATAAAAGGTATAAAGCACGTGGGTCAGCGGAAAGAAGGGGGAAAGAGATTTTACAGTTGTTTCAGTTAAAAATCTTTTATTTTGAAAATTTGATTCTAATCTGTAGTGCAATATCTGATAACAAAAAACCTGACAGATTGAAATCCTTTAGAAATGTTGGTTTTCATAGCGACTATAAGCAAAAGAGCATGAGATGTCTGGGCAGAATTTGTCCGCATACCAGTATCAAACTATGACTAAATTAATGTTTAAATATTTTTATATTGAAATAAGCATGGGTGCCTCGTAGCTGCCTGGTACAAAACTTCTAATTTATCAAACTATCTCAATTAGTGTTCTACAAAATGTATGGTTGGGAACATCGATTAAGATAGTTTGTGAAATGAAATATTTGTTATACTTTACTGTTAAGAAAACCTGACTTTGAACCTTGTTTAGAAGACCGAAGTTGAATCTTTTCTTTACTGTTGAAGAGCAGTGACCGCTTTGTCCTTCTCGATGACACCCTTCAATTATTAATAATAGAGTTTTTACTTACACAATCTATTATTTATACAAAACCGAATCATTTTTTGCGCTTTCAATTTACCACTTAACACCACAAACCAAAAGCAAAAAAAATAACAAATGAAAAGTGTCTAATATTCTCAGAAGATTCTTCTGTTTTCTTGACATTGACTTATTGACAATAACCCATAAACAAACAACACCCGTAGAACAAGAATAAAAACATTTGTGTGCCATGGTGCCTGTGCTTAAAGTGTTTTATGGTTTATTGGTCATTTCGCAATTTCCAAATTCTATACTAGCTGAAGATTGGAGATGGTGCTCTCTGACATATGGGCTCCTTGCCAGTATTTGTGTTTATTATTTTTTTCATAGATTAGTACATATGAAGAGGAAGCGTTCTCTGATATGGAGGTAGTTTTCTTTGGTACCTATTCTGTGGTTGTCAGTTTTCAGAAATAGTTTGTGTATGGTTTGTGGAAATAATAATAATTTATCTGGGAGAAAAACCACTTTCGCATTTAGGGTAAAAAATACTATTGTGCCAGGCATACACTTGGCACTCACGTTTTTTTCTAATATAAAAATATTTAAGCTTTAATTCAGTCAGTCACATTTTGACCTGGGTTGCTCGTTTAGTTATAGTAGTGATAGTAGTGGATAAAAAAAGTACTGTATAATCAATATTTATGTACTTACTTGGCTGAACTGGGCTTGTTTTTCTTGGGAAACACACTGTTTTCAAGGTGTAGAGTAGCATTGACATCTTGATTTGCTGCACAGGAGCAAGCTTTGAGAAAACTCTTCTTGAAGTTGTCACTGAGGAAAGCATACAGAATGGGGTTGACTGCAGAATTGGAATAGCTCATACATGATGCTAGCAAATGTAAGGTGATGGAGAAGCTGAAATTTGAAGAAGAACAAATGTACAATTATCTACCAATCTACTAAAAAAAGGCACATACATATCGAAAAACTACTACTACTAGCTTTTGCCCGCTGAAAACTAGATGAATATTCTTTATAATCTCCCTCCCTTGGTAAAACAAAAATACTAAGTTTTGATAATATGAATGTGACTAAATCTTTTCGGAGAATTCCTATTTATAAACTAGTCAATACTTTGCGCGATACGTTTCATTTATTTTTCCGTGGAAATATATTCGAAAATAAATTGAACTCGCTGGTAGTAACACGGTGTCATTGACAGGTGTTGGAATAATCATAGACACCCCTACAAAGGTTGGGGGGGTGATCCGGGTGATACGTAGTACATTTCCATTTACGTGGAATTGAACAGAAAAAAAAGTATCGACGGAAATTCATGGTGTGGGGTAAGGAAATGTGACGAAAAGTCTTTTTCTGCACGTGACACAAGTCGTCCTCAATGATGAGCGGATTGAGTTTCTCGTTTTTTTCTTTTCGTTCTTATTTCGCTCAATCAGTTTGATATGGTGGGGGGGTGGGGGTTTGTCGCAGGTATTTTTTTTCTCTTCCGTGGAGAAACATGCCAACAAAGTCGATGCCTATTCGCCTTTGAAATATGGAGACGAATACAATTAAATATAAGATGTGGAATATAACAACTTACATTTGTTATTTTTTTGAATGAGGAAGCTGTCGAGATATCAATAACTACTGGAATTTTCAAGGAAGTATCAAACGATTCAACAAAAAAAAAGGCAACCAGCATCCAGAACACCCAACACTTACCATAGAAAAAGTTAATTGTCGTTATTTTTTTTTCTAAAGCAAATATTCTTGAAAATGGAATTCATAAAATAATCTAATGCTTCGAAAGATATATTGGCAGCGTTGGCAATATCGATATTAACATCACTTGAACGTCACAAGTCAATCATCAAATTCGTTCAACCTCACTTTTTCACGAAATTATATTTACTATTTGCACGCATATTTTTGCTAATTGTGAAGGATATTATCGTTTTAAATACAATAAAAGGATGATTATATTATATTTGGGATTGAAAAGATACTTCCAAATCGATGGAAAGTCCTATGAACCATTTTTTCCCCTTTTTTATTAACAAATCATTAAAAATATCGCCACTCAATGACAAGCGTAAATAAGTATGGGCAACAATTTATAGTATTGAAAAAAATATCACTTACGTATCATTACTCCCATTCAGAGCCAGCTGCGTTATCCAATATGGCAGCCAACAGATGACGTACACCGTCACAACTGTCAACACCAAATTTGTCACCTTCCTGTGTGATCGTTTCTTCTCTTTGGACTTGTTTTTCGGTCCGACTGTCTTCAATTTCATCAGCACCAACCAATAAAAGACCAAAATCAATGCCAACGGTATGGCAAAACTGAAGAAAAATGCATACATGGTGAAAATTCTAGCTGGCGCCGTATCAGCATCGTCTGTGGAATTTTCCGATACATTAAAGTTGCCCCATTCAATGACGCATGATTTTTTCCCATCAAAATCCACCTCACGAGCATGCTGGATGATTGGGATGATCAGGATGATGCTGAAGGTCCATGCCAGCAGGGATACGAGCTTCGAAATGAATGGCGTACGCCATGTTGGTGATGATATCGGATGACAAACTGCTATATAACGATCAGCACTCATGATACACAGCAAAATTGAGCTGGTAAACTGGTTGATACTTGTGGAAATCATGTACGCCTTACATGCAAAATAACCAAAGATCCAATGCCTGTTCAAGATGGTGGCTATTAAAAATGGAATGCCAATCAGAAAACATTCATCTGCAATGGCTAAATTGACAATGTACATATTTGTGACTGTCTGCATTTTTGAGAAACGTATCACCACATAAATGACCAAAGTGTTGCCCACAAGACCCAATAGGCATACAACTGTGAATAGAATCGTCTGGATGATTTGTACGACTACGGGGAAGATTTTTTCGTTTTCATGGAATGGGTTTGTCATGGTTGTGGTGGAGTAGTTGGCCGTGACATTCATCGTAGGTGTTTTTTTTTGATGTTTTTGATGAGGAAGAAATTGAATGATGGAGGCTATATATGGGGGGGTGATACTGGAGGTGGTGTTTTTTTGGTTCCCGTTAACGGTTACATCAATATGGAGTTGTAGTTGATTAGTACATCTGTAAAAGAAAGAAAGTATATAAGGTTCAGAATACATTTAATTATTTTAGGTTCTCCATAAGGAGGAATAAATGAATTATTTTTAGGTTATGGTCTGTACGACATTATCTAGACACATGAGTTTTAAATTTCAGACAAATTCCACGAGCTTCTAGAGATTCATAGCAAAAACAAGCGTTTGCTTGGGGCATAAACACAACCGAGGGGGGGTACACATAGTATTTGATCTAGATATATTCTTAAACCAAGCAGTAACGCTGAAATACTTTTTAAATAAGTACTGCGCACTACATTTTAAGGCAGATGTTGATCCTGCCTAGACTATACGCTGCTGGCGCAGCTGTCATTTTGGATGAATTTTCAATCCCCCTAAACGTTCTCCACAAATAGCCTACCAATTCTGCGTTCATTGTTTTAAGAAATATTTATAGTTAAATATTAGGCTACAAAATATGAATTATGTTGTTTTTTTATTCTTCGTTGAAGTAGTTGTTTTTTTTAGGAACACTTGGATTACGCAGACTACACTTCCTGCCAAATATGACAGGGGAAAAAATGTTTCAAACCACTGGAGACAATCATTCAACTGTACTAAAATAAGTTTGTTTGAATCAACAATATTTTGCAAAGACCGTTCAGAGAATCAATAAAAGTACAAATATTAACGCTCCATCACAATTTATTAATAACTTAATCAAAACAAAACAGAATCATTTCTTCTTTACATAACGCCATTGGTTAAGCCTTCTTCTTCATCATCATCATCGTTATCATATAATGTTTCTGTCGATTCAATTTTATGAAAATCACTTCTGTAGTTTTCAATTGACAACTTTGTCAGAATATTTTGTATTCGCATCTGTGCGAGCATACTTCGCTCGAATGATAATCCGCGCAATTGCATTGCCACACTTTTGCCAAAAACATCAAATTGGTCATCCTTTTCTGCTGTTGCAAGCAACAGGTCATCTTTGTTATCGATTTCATTTTGTTGTGAAAAATCTGTTCTTGACTTTTTTTTGGTCATTTTGTTATTGTCGAGAGATATTTCTTTGCGTTTTCTTTCATCACTTCTTATTGGTGGTGACCCTGGTGGACTTTCCGTTTTAATTTCTTCTATAACGAATGACATTTCATCGTGGGTAAGAAGGGAATCTTCTTCGTCTTCTTCATAGTCATCGAAATGATAATCTTGATCTTGAAAATTTGAATCCTCTGGTTTAGATATCTAAAAATCAAATCTAAGATTTGTTGGAAAAAAATATTATTGCTATAATAAACCCTTTTTATGAAAAGTTACCATCAAACAATGATTGATCAATTTTTACCTAATACCGTTGCATTTTTTGAAATAAAATTTAATATATGTAGAGCATTTTTGTTAAACAAACTGGGGGGAAATGAAAAACAAAACACAACGAAATTTTGCTGGAATTGTCTCCTTGGAAGTGTGTTTTCCAGCTCAAATAGTTTGGAACCGTTCTCGTATTTCTTATTAAACGCTAAGATTGGCGAAGTTTATTGCTGAAATATGCGTTAGGATATAAAAACCTAGTGTACGAAAGAGTGTGGTTTAAACAAGCTGATATTTGACTTATTCGTAGGATTTAACATGCACCAATACAGCCAACTTCTGTGAAATATTTTATTTTCATGAATTTAAAACGAACTTTTTTAGATTCTAGATGACTAAGTAGTGATTTTTTGTTCTAAACGTTGGCAGTAGTAGCAGCATTGACAGATTACCACACAAGTCAACCAACATACTACTAGTTTAACCTCACTTCTCACGAGCTTAGTTTTTCCATTTTCATGCATATTTCACCAAAAATTTCGAGGATCTTAACTACGAGCATGACTCCGTATTATCAGGAGTAGAAAACACATTTCCAAAACGACAGTCCAGCTAAAAGTCGCAGCATTTTCCGCCTCATTTTTAATAAAAATGTAATGCTTCTGCGTAGTCGTATCGGGCACGTTCCCCTACTTTAGGTTGAGTTCTATAGTTCCAAATAATACTACTTACACTAATCATATGTAATCTTTTTTCCTTTCCTATATCATTCAACAATTCATCCATTTCATTGTACCATGGTATATTTGGTGTGTAAAGAATGCCAAGTTTCCTGGCATTTTCAATTTTCCTCTTCTCCTGATAGTATGTCGAACGTAGCGTGCGCATTTTCTTTTTCGCCTCCACCACCCCAAAACCTTCCAAGCCCATTTCATCGACCAATTTTTGATAGGCTTCATGTCGATGTTTTACATATCTTTGCTTCCATAAATACTCGTACGATCTAAATACTTGGATGAATATTAATGTTGTTTGTGAATTCCAACGTTTGCCCGCCATTATTTACACAAGGAAATATAAATATTATTCACGTAATATCACTAAAGCTGAGCGGACGACGACGTCTACTCACTTGCCACTACGATTTGCCACTAAACCTAAACACTTGACGAAGCTGTACAAGCTGTACTCGCCACTGCTCGCTGCTAGCCTTAGCAGAGATACGCGCGCGGTAAACACATTTAGAACTTTGTTGATTGTCGTATCGTCATCGTCGACGTATAGGCAGTGTTGCCGTTGCTTCCCCATGTCTGTTCACTTTTGCAATGTAGGGGAGATGGGGGCAAATTATAGACCATCAAATAAAGCAATTTGTTGAGAAAAGTTAGAATATTGTTGTGACGAAGTGTTCACGAAGGAATAATATATAGAGATGCAGCTCAAAGTTATCCCTTCGAGTTTTATACGCCTAGTATACAGCAGCATATGAACATTTTCAAACAAAAATAATAGATATAATTACGCCATTGCATGTTTGTTCATGGTAAATAGATTTCGCTACCCGTATAAACTGTAATTACAAAACATGAGAGACTTTATTAATTTGTAGGTATATATGGGAACGGAGAACCAAATTTGATTTAACATTTCTAATTTACAAAATGTCTCCCAAAAGAGTTTGTCTAACTAAATTGAAAACCACAGTTCAGCAGTACATAATTTGAATCGTCGAGGGATTTTGAAAGGCTTATATGGTTTTCACGGAGATAAATTTGATCGCAGGGAAAATTAAAATTTGGGATATAGGTCATGTCTGATGTAACAAATATTTTTTTAGGAGAAATAGACTAGTATATTATCACATTAAAAATGGAGAAGGCATGTTAATCGGTAGATATGTTTGTTTTTTTTTGTATATGTACGCGCGTTTTTAATAATAAATGGTTTTCTTCAGAAGTAGGCAATAAATAGACAAAAAAACGACAATCGCTGATAGTAGAAAATTTTCTCTCTTCTATATATTGTTGTTCTATTTTTTTTCTAATATAAAATACAAAAGAGTTGAAGACCTGAACTTTACAAATGATTGAACTTGCATAAAAATCGGAAAAGAAAACTCGCTGGATGTGTTCTCCTTTAGTAGCAAAACATAAAACAGGCTGAATGTTGTGCGGCAGATAAAGTGAACGTGGAATAAAAAGATATGCATGCAGGTCGTTGCCCGATCAAAGAATTGGTTATAACATAAACGAGGCCGACTATATCATGTAATAGTGACATTTGATATCTTATATTAATGAAGAGTGTCCGTACAAGAGATGATAACATTTCTAAATAAATCAGAAAATGGTTTTCGTAAGTGCAAAATAAAGAACTCTTATGAAATTAGATATACACGTTAACCTGCAGTTCCCTTCGTCGGTGGAATGGAAACTCTTTCGAGGCAGAAACGTCGAACGTCGCCCAATCTTAGCCATATAACTGCAGTGGATTAACTATTCAGCAATAGATGTCGCAACTGATGCTATTCTTTCAATTTAATTCAGACAGTTGATTTTTGAGTGTCTTAATGTAGAAACAATGCTATTGGCCAGAACAAATCTTATCCTAAACCATCACTTCGAACAAAATAAGAAATACTTTGGCCAGTATTTCATGCTATTTGCTCCATCGCTTCATAGATAGGGGTGCGTTATTCTACGATCGGGACACGACACATGCATGCATTTAGGGATTACGTGTGTGTGTGGTTGTGTGAAGGGAAGGATTTCAAACGCGAAATACGGTTGCAGCATTCCTTTTCTACATTCCCTGGATTTACATATATATCCTAGTCTAGAAGGATTATTATAGCCTGGTGAAATTGCCACCTATAAAGTAGTTTATGCCTTTGCTATGATGGTGGAAAAACTTTTTCCATTTTATTTCATAAGCACAAACGGTGTCTGGAAAAATAAGCGTTTTATTGATTTTATTGTACTTTTCTGAAGAGTCTAACTAGGATTGAGATAAATATTAGTTCCAAAATATATTATTAGTTAGTGCACTGACAAAAAAAAGTATTGAGACAGTACCCCATCAAAAAAAATTTAAATCCAATATTTACTTCCAACGAAAACTGACAAAAATAGAAAATTTGAGACAATAAAATAGGAGATATTAAAAAAAAATATGGTTTACAGCAATATGTGTTTTGAAATTTCTGAATATAAGTGAATGTGCAATGATTTTGATGAATAATGATACACTCAATATTGTGAATGGAGTTGATGGCAAAAGTTTTCCATTTTACTTACAACTTAAAACTTACCAGTTCCCACAGAATTAATATTATTTTGTGTTTTTCAGTGCATCAACTGATAACGTCGGTCCAATTTTTCGTAAAAAATATTTATTTCACATTTTTGAGTGTAACATTAGCTAGTCCCGAAAATCGTCGAACGTTCACTAATACCAATGAAGAGAGTACTTATCCTATTACCTACGTATATTTTTTAGCTTGTAGTGGTTATTATTGAGATCTCAAAACATCGCTGCGGAAATACGCTCAAGTATTTTAGATGTTACCATTTTAACACCGATTTAACTCGAAAACCGTAAGTCTAAGGAAAGAATGCTCATTATAAATGTTGCTACAAATAATTATGTCTTTCATGTAGAACCTACAGATTTTTAATTTTTGAAAGAATTCAACATGCATCTCGTAAAGTGTAACTCTATTCAATTTAAACGTTTCCAGATATTGTCCTATCTTTAATTCTATCACCTCAGATTTTCGATTTTCGAGAAAATTTACCCCCTCCACCCCTTCGAGGGCGGTTTTCGGAAGGAAGGAGACTTCGGATTTGCGTTTTTATGAATATGGGACCATTTCTCAAGCCTCCTCTTTCAAATTAATCATCAAAATCAGAGTACGTTTACTATATGAAACGCGCGCACAAACCAAAAAAATAAAGCAGACACTCCAATTGTATACCTCCTACGTTCGGGGTTGGTCGGTCAAAAAGCCATTCACCAAAATGTTAAGCAGATTCTCTCAGACATCATATGCCACCTATTCTGCCATTAATTAATTATGTACCTCACAAAATGTAAGCAGAAGATCTTCCGCGTGGTTCGAGACATAACAATACAAACTCAAACTTCTCAGCAGTTACCGATAGTAGTTGCTTATTTTCGATTCAGTATTCATTACTCTATGCTCTACTTGCTATAAGATGAATGATCATCTATTTAACACGTCTATGCAATTAGAAGCTTTTGTTCATGTAGATAAATTGACTCTGGAAGCTCTTGTTGAAATATTCCTTCATAGACTTTTTAGCATACCTACCTATTATTTGTAAGAAAATCCAGAATATTCAGTTCCTGATGTGCAAAAGATGTCTGGAAAGTCATGTAGCAAAATTCAGCGAACGCTAACACGTCGTCATAAACATCACCCCCATAGATTTCATCCTGTGCAAAATTTAAACCACAAACATAGAAGACAGAGGCTTGCATATTGTGTTGAAATGTTTAGGCGTCTTTCGCAACAGCGGCGGTATTTAATCGGAAAATAAACTTTTTTGGGGAACGGAAAATCCACACCAAATGCAGACTGTTGAAAAACAAGGACGAAAATGGCATGAATGGTGTGGTAAGTTAAATAATATGGCAACAGGACCAATTATATGTTAACGATCCCTCACT
This sequence comes from Crioceris asparagi, assembly GCA_958507055.1. NCBI lineage: Eukaryota > Metazoa > Arthropoda > Insecta > Coleoptera > Chrysomelidae > Crioceris > Crioceris asparagi. The sequence continues at coordinate 1,302,420 of OY293832.1, forward strand.
GGTGAATGATATATAATTTTTTTGGGACGGAAATAGATCAATTATTAGAAAATACCCCAGTTCAACAGTATATTATATATTTAAATATATAAATAATAAATACCGGCTCTAAATGCAGAGACACGGAACCGTCCGATGGCCAGCGAATAGCACGGATCTAAGCCCGTGTGATAGATTCTTATAGGGACAAACCTGACAAACAAAGTTTATTAAAATAATATCCGAAAGTTTTGAAGTAATAAGACTAAAAGTCAATAACGCAGTATTAGAATTGAACCCAGAAAATCCAAATTTTATTACCTTTTGCAAAAATAATAATTACGTACTTAATATTTGGAATAGCTTAGAAAACAAAGAGGACTATGTAGAAAACAATTAGCTTTGTATTTAGTGTTGTTTTGTTATTGTTTTTCTTATAAATTGTAATACTTTGAAGATCTATATTATGAAGTTAATACTGTTAATATTTGTTATAGTTTAGAAAAAAAATAATTAATTTCAAACTAGAATATTTCAAAAGTGACTGAACCAAAAGCGAACAAATTAGATATATTTGAAATCAGATCAAAGGAGACTTTCATTCATGACTCAATTAATTTTTTCAATGTTGTAAGGTGTAGTATATTCGACATTTTGAGATAAACAACTTTAAAAAATCGACACGGCCGATGGGTGTTGGGCGTGAAAACGTCAACGATCTGTGGGCACTGAACATGCAAAGTATTTTCTTCTAAAACAATCAATTTATTCCTAAATATATTCTTATATCAAACAAAATAACGTTGAAGTTGATTACAAATAAGTTGTGATTTATTTGAAATTTAAAATGGCGTACTTTTCTAAAAAAAAATCATAACTAAAATATAAATTATTGCATTCCCGAAAACTTCCAACAAGCCACTTGGTATATGAGTAAAACAAATAATAACATAGTACATTAATTAAGTTGCGAGTTGGAAACTGGAAAATTAATTAGGTAAAGGTTTATCTAATGAGTCTAGTATGCCCAGCAAAATTCCACAAACAGTTGAAGTCTGTTGCACTTAGTACTCGACTTGATATTATATTGGTACGAGTTCCATACATTGCATATCATATACGGGGTGTCCCAAGTTAATTGTATACAGGCAATATCTCGCCTATTTGACAGGATAATAAAACAAATAAAAACGGCTTCGAATGGCATCAAAATACATTCCTAATGATTCATTAAAAATTACTATACTTGACATCCCTGTAAAGTTTTAGTTTTATTTAGATTTTTAATGAAATAATACAAAAAACTATTTGCGATATTAGATTAAATTCCTGGATAGATATCCTGATCATTCAATTTCCGATAGTAGCGCCTGTCTTAATATGGAAATTTTCAACAAAGGAAGACTTCCTAGCGTTAGAACACCGGCGACTGAGAAGTTTGTTCTACAAGAGATCGAAAATGATCTCTGATGTTGTATCCTTACCATTTTACTATATTCAAAAACTTCAGGCACTCCTACCACGAGATTTTCCACCCCGCATGGAATTTTCACGATGGTATCTTCAATTTGAAAGACAAGTTTCATTACTGATGAAGCGAGTTTTTCCAGAGAAGAAATAAGAAATTTCCATAATAATTATAAGTGGGCCGAAGAAAACCCACACGCTATAAGGGAATCGAATTTTCAGGAACAATTTTCACTTAACGTGTGGGTCGGTATCGTTGGTGATTATTTAAAAGGGCTTTTTTTCTACCAGGACGATTTGACGGAAATTCTTAGCTCGATTTTTTTTAAATCATTTACTGGTGTTACTTCAAATGTTTCAGCATTTTAGTTTCTCAATTCTCAATAGATGAGGCTTGTAAAAATCTCTGGATAAGTCGTGGAGAACCTCAGTTACTACGGCCACCTAAATCACCAGATTTGAATAGTTTAGACTTTTATTTATGGGGTCATTTAAAAATATTAGTGTATTCTACTCCAGCTCAGACTTAAGAAGAACTTAGAAAATAAAATAATTGTAATAACATACGGAACACACCAGGAAGTTTTGAAAGAGTTCGTAGATCGATGAGAAGAAGAGCAGAAGCCTGCATACAAGCTGAAGGGGGACATTTTCAACATTTTTCTTAAGTAAATTTCACATAACCATGTAAGAACTACAATTTTTAATTATTTTCTTTAAAATGATGGGTTCTAAATGGATTTAATAATGAATATGAAGCGTGTATCTAATACTGAGAAAGGTTTCTATTCTATGTGTTACAGGGTTACAGGGTGGTTCTCCGGGAAAGAAATCGTTCGATTGTGGGCCAACGATAAGTACTATAAACAATCTGAGAATTTGGTGACATATTGTTGCGTATGCGGGTTCTCAAAGAGTGAGACTAATTAACAAAATAAACTTTATTTATACTCGAAAATATAATAATAAAAGTTACAACTTCACTTTACTATTGGATTTTCTTACTAGCTTACTCTGACTCTTCTATTAAACTGTCTATTTGCACACTTTCTTTTACAACTGCCCCACATGCCGACAATTTTCCCAAATATATATCCGAAAAAGACTGTCCAAATCTTTTCATCCGCCACTGGTCCTTGATCATTCCAGCCACTGGACTTTTCTCGAAATCCTCGCTAGGATGCCGACATGCGTCGCACTCTTTGTCAGCGGCCGCTCTCGAGATTCCCATCACTCGCGCATCAACATCAAAGGGACGCCGCCACGGGCCCAGTGCCGGCAGCTAGACCCCTTGCACGTTACAATATGTACTCAAGTCACTGGGGGGGGGGGGAAACGTCTAAAAAATGTTCATGTTAGTCGTATTTCCAGTTATACCGGAAGTAGATTCCAACTTAGTTATTTTTAATAGAATTCCCTGTATATTGTACAAAGTTTCGTAGTTTTGGGCGGTATACGAGAAAAGTCACATATTTAAATTATATAGAGCGAATAACTCAATATCAAATGATGATAAAAAATATTTTTATTCATAGACGTTGAACATTTGTTTGTTTATAATTGCAAGATTTCTTAATTCTACGCTACTTGATGGAAAGGGAGTATCGTTTCAATTATGAATCATACAACGTGCTACCAAAACGGTAAAGATGATATAGAACTCGATAACTCCAAAAATGCGTCTCTGCGCAGCTCGACGTGCGCAGCAAGCCCCATTCTTGCCCTAACATTAGACAGTTTATTATTGACAGCATGGAACGAACGCCTCTGATATGTAACTTCTATGCTCTCAATAAACCACGTCTCCTGTCTTATACGACTATACGAAAAGTCTTGTGGGAAAGTCACACCTCGACCTTGTTGCCAAGTCTATTTTAAATTATAATAGTGGGGTGCATGTTGAAGATTAAATAACCATTTACTGCATAAATTACACAAAGCATATTACGTATATATAACTGACATTCTGAATAAGAATAATTAATACCTAAGTACTAGGCAATATTAATGGCAGAGTATTTTGAATAGCAGCTCTTTGTCGAGATACTTTGCCTTTCGAGATTCTTGCATGCAATAAAAAAAGTCAATTAAAACCAACAATCACGATTAAAGTGAGAAATGCTGAATGATATTCAAGTTCTTAACCTACTTGTTTGTGTTACGGCTTTATTGAATACTAACTATACTTGTTCTGTGGACTTGATGGAAATACCTCAGCAACATAGAATTAGTACTCTAATTCTATGCTCAGCAATAAGTTGGGTTGGGGGCTACATACACCGAACTACCACCCCCTTCCACTTGCCACACTTACTTATTTATATTAGCCCTTGTTGTGGATCTGATTTGTTTGAACTGAGATGGATTAGCATTTAATTGAAATTGTAATATTATATTGGACAGAGAATTTGATCCTGATGGATTATGGGTAGATATTAGGTATTGGTTAATCTTACAACACAATATCAAAGAGGAATATGGAGTAGATTTCCTTGTAATGTGGAATTAGATCCTGGAATATTGGTCAATAGAACAATATTCACTGAAACGGTCAGCAAGTGCTGAGAGTGAAAACGTCAAGGGTTTACTTGTTGGTATAGTTTTACATTTTTTCGTACTTCTATAGTTTGTTTAACGAATGTTGGTGTCTACCCTGAAAACACGTGAAATGGATCAATTCCAAAAAAGGCCCCAGATTGGGGGCGGATGGGACAATTTTACTCTAAAATCGAAAATCTGAGACGGCAGAATTAAAATAGGAAAATATCGGGAACCATTTAAATTGAACATTTTTTCAAAAGAGTTACGGTTTTCGAGTCACAGCTATGTTAAAATCTCAAATATGTGAATTTTCGCTATATGGAGGGGGCAATTTTATTCGAAAATTGAAAATCTGAGGGAACCAAATCGAAGGCCAGATTATTTGTAACAAAACTTATAGAGTCGAAGCTTTCGTAAAGTCATCTACTTTCCACACTAGTGTGGTAAAGTAACTCATGATATGGGAAAAAATAGTTACGTCTTTAACTTGCAAAATATTTAATGTTTGTAATGAATTGTATCGATTAATTTATAAAATAGTATGATCCAGAAATTTTTTCTAGTTTTATTTGAATAATTTTAGCGAAAAAAAAAACAGAAAGATTATATAGTTAATATAGCGCGTTATTGAGAACTGAGAAAAACGCGCTTGGGGAGTGGAGAAAAAATAGAGTGGTTTATTATCCATCCAACTTTGGCCTTGTGGAGATCAACTGGAAAATGAAATTGATATTTATTACACTTTTCCACTAATAAAGTCGAGCACTATTTCATCTACACCATGTCAGGAGGGAAAAATAATACCCACGGCACCCATTTCCCAAATGTCCCTAAAATATACTCGTACCATATAGGGGTAGGTAAAATATATGTAATATAAACTGTTGGAAATGACGACTTGTGTATGACGTCTCTACGTCCGCCCGGAAGCATACCACAGTTGCAATGAAATCTCGCTACAGAAAATTATTTAACTTTACCTACTCCAACAAAAAAATATTGACCCACCATTTTTCAACAATAAAATAGTTTTTCACAACTCATTGACTTTATAGACGAATCATATTTGTTTTCTTCCCAAGGTTATTCTATAGGAAATTATGAACGAAGTCAAAATCGGTTTATATAATATTCTCTGATTTGAGCCGAGCTTTCGAGATAGTTTTTTCTCTTCTTCAGGGCCAAAGTCGTGAATCTATATCTAGACTAATAAATTAAATCGAAGAGTCTGTTTGTTATATCAAAATAACAGGTTTTAACTATTTGCATATGGAAGTATAGGTATCAAAACAATATTTTTTATAATTCTGTACGTCTGTCTGTTATAAGAAATAAATAAATTATGAGCTATGTGAACGATAAAGGCGATATTGTAACGTGAATAGTTGTATCATGTATATGTCATTGATTAGTTGTAGAGTTGGTAGATTTATTCTAGAACCTTACAGAAATTATATGTGAGGTACACTTTGTCACAGTATTGTCAGTTTGACAAGCCTCTAGAACATTATTATGTGCGTGTATATAATAATGGAACCTTCTCGATGAATGTCATGTCATGATTCAAATATATAAAGCCGTGTCGATCACGGGTCACAGTGAGTGGATAACGGTCAATGTTCATTGAGTCAGTCTGTGGAATCTGATGTTAATATGAGTTCAGTACGTAAAGACAGTGACAGTTTAGATTGTCAAGGTGACAAGTGGTGACAGTTGTGCTATAACAGAAGGTCGTGTACCAGGTGTTCAAAATAAACGTTTTTGGAAGCAATCTGCAAACTTTCGAGTATTAAGCAACGTTTAGCACAGGGTTAAACGTTACAATATTTAATTCTTTTACACCCACCCTAAATCCTGCGTTATTGTGCTCGGTCGTCCAGATATTTAAGTAGGTATTGTTTCTACTCAAAAATCGATCGATGGGGTACCAAAATACGCGTCCGTCTCCTCTAAATTCACCACTGCTCAAAGTACCACATATACAGGGTGGTCCGAATTATAATGGAGAAACAAACAGCTTATTTTGCAGATAGAAATAATAAAAAAAGTTCATATAAACTTATCTCCAAAAACGCTTCATTTTGGAGATACGGGGTGTTGAAATATTGCAAAGAAAATAGTTTTTTCTTATTTTTAAAGAAACTCTTCTAGATTTTGCTTTCAAACTTAGTAGGTATTATTGCCACTTAAAAATAAATTTATATCATGATAAAGACTTGTTTTTGTTTTACCAGTGGCGTTCGTGAGACCGTTTTAATTATTTTAACTAATAAAAAAGTTATACGCCAATGGTTGATCGCAATTTTGTTAATAAATTTAGATATTTTGATCAATTCTAAACAAAAATGGTCTCTCTAGTCTTTCCGCTAAAACGAACCGTTTTCGAGAAAAAAATAATTTTTGTTTGCATGTGCATTGTTTAGAATTGATCAATATATCTATTTTTTCAACAACATTGCGACAAACCATTGGCGTACCATTTTTTCATTATTTAAAATAATTAAAACGGTCTCACGAACGCCACTGGTAAAACAAAAACAAGTGTTTATCATGCTATAAATTTGTTTTCAAGTGGCAATAATACCTACTAAGTTTGAAAGCAAAATCTAGAAGAATTTCTTTAAAAATAGGAAAACTCGATTTTTTGCGCAATATTCCAACACCCCGTATCTCCAAAACGAAGCGTTTTTGGAGATAAGTTTATATGAACTTTTTTCATTATTTTTACCTGCTGCATACGCTATTAAAGTTTCTCCATGATAATTCGGACCACCACGTATACCTTGTGGTAAGAAGTAACTGGAGATGTCTGAATAATTTTGTGAAACTTTGAAAATTATTGATGTGGCTGTCTGTCTAGCTACTATCTCTATGGATGTCGGGGTATGGAACTCTCACGACCACCAAACAACTACCTACTTACTCTCTCTCTCTCTCTCTATCTGCCATTATTACAGAACTTTGGAAATTAGTTTAGGCATTAGTCACGTAATTAAGTCAATCGGGTCTCTTCAACTTTGGTTGGTGTGTTGGTGAAGAGAACTTTGAGGTTATAAATGGAAAATTTAAATCGATTTCGGCTGGTGGTTGGTGGAACGAATAACTTTTAGAAAGCTAGAGAGATCTCTAGACGCATTAGAGTGTGCAGAATAATAATTATTATTATATTAAGTTCTGAAGGAAAATTTTCAGTTAGTTTTCATGGATAGTTAGCATTTAGTTTTTGACGGAAATCAACTCGAGCAACTTTACTTTCTAGATTAAATCAAATTGATACTTTATTAATGGTAATTCGAAAACACTGTTTCAATACTATCTATGAAGAAAAGCGTTTGTGTTATCAAGAATTCGCCTTATAGGTTTATAAATCTGGTTACTTATACAGTGCGTTCATAAAGTATGGAAACGCTTCAATAACTTCCAGAATATTGACATAAAGAGACAAAGCTCTGACAGGTCGATTTTTGATTTTGATTTCCAACTTTTCTATGCCAACAGCATCATTTTATCCCCTCCACCTTCCAAATTATGACGTCATTAATTTTTAGGTAAATTTCTTATAGAAATATACCTATTGCGATCGTTCACAGTTTTGAATTTCGAAAAAATTTCAACGGCATGTTGTTATATGTCTATAAGTTAGTCCAAAAAAACATTTGGTTCAAAAGTTTATATATATATATATATATATATATATATATAAGAATATGAATAATAGTTTCATGCCTAGCTGGTAAATTGAACCTACATTTCGTAGGGTGCCGCAATAAGAACGAGGTTTGTCGTCTACATATTGCGTTTGTGTGCATTTTTTCCACTATACTGCTCAATCAGATTGATTACCAAACATAGCATCAGTCTCCCAGATATATATCATGATTTCGAGGTTGTCGCCTCTCATCAGTATATCGTAGGGTGAAGAGCCATATTTGATAATCAATCCTTATTTAGAACTCATACTTGTATCAATCTTCGGTATAGAACTGTCGGTGGAGACAAGTATGAGCGATATATTAAGCATGTATAATGGTGGATAATAACAATCGGCAAAGGTGAATAATTAATTAATTAAATGAGGAGCTATCCGTACCAGATGACCATATTAGAATATGAATAATAGTTTCATGCCTAGCTGGTAAATTGAACCTACATTTCGTAGGGTGCCGCAATAAGAACGAGGTTTGTCGTCTACATATTGCGTTTGTGGGTGAGAGGCAACAACCTCGAAATCATGATATATATCTGGGAGACTGATGCTATGTTTGGTAATCAATCTGATTGAGCAGTATAGTGGAAAAAATGCACACAAACGCAATATGTAGACGACAAACCTCGTTCTTATTGCGGCACCCTACGAAATGTAGGTTCAATTTACCAGCTAGGCATGAAACTATTATTCATATTCTAATATGGTCATCTGGTACGGATAGCTCCTCATTTAATTAATTATATATATATATATATATATATATATATATATATATATATATATATATATGGGATATTACGAAATTTGTTAACACGATAGAGGTCGCAGTTTTGAAGGTATCAAGTTCAAATTTGCGACAAATATCAATCTCCCAAATATCTCGGTCGAGTTCGTTATTGGGCAATATCGGGTAAGTAGTTTCAAAATGGCGACCTTTCAAACATTTAAAAAAAATTATCAAAAAAGAGCCGTAGTGTAAATATTATTAAAAATAATTTTAGGTTATAGATATAATCAGTACCTACAACTTTTGTTCAGAGAAATTTTTCATAAAATACACAGAAAAAAAAATGAATAAAGAAAAATAACAAATATTGATAAAACATGAACACTCGATATAAATTTGATGTAATTTTCTGGAGATCTTAATATAGACCCTGATTAACAAAATATATAGCATATTTATTGAAAAGAAATAGGCGAAAAAAAAATCTGCCTTGAAGTGGACTCGAACTCTGTCTGCTTTATATTCAACAGCCAAAACACTTTTAACCGCAAGGCTATGACACATACGACAATATTTTGTAATAACATGTAGGTATACCAATGAAAAGGTTGTTAAAATTTCAATTCAATGAATTTTGAAAAATTTACCTTTTCGCTGACTACAGGCCATCGGGATTTTATTTTAAATGGGAAGGCCATAATTTTATATTATAAACAGTAAACTGTCAATTTTCTGAACTCAAAAATACCAAATACATGGGTATTATCATAAAAATATATGAAATACAGGCTGCTCAAAAATTAATATATTTTCATTTGGTGCTTTCAATTTTCAATTATAACAATAATATTAATATTCAGTGGTAGCTAAGAACTTATTAACTGTTGCTAAGGACTCCGATTCAAACGCAAACTTGTTTTTATGCATAATTTGTATAAAAAAAGCAGCAAATAAACATATATTAATTTTTAGCACCCTGTATTTTTTTTTTTTTATGTTAATACCCATGTATTTGGTATTTTTGAACACAGATAATTACCAGTTTTCCGTTTATAATATAAAATTATGGTATTCCCATTTAAAAAAAATAACGATGACGTCATAACTTCGAAAGTGGAGGGGATAAAATATGCTGTTTGCATATAAAATAAGAAAATCAAAATCAAAAATCGACTTGTCAAAAATTTTTCTCGATAATGTTTTAGTAGTTATTAAATCGTTTCCATACTTTATGAACGCACTGTATATTAATTTACCCATGTCCTTTTTGTACACTGTAACGTGAAAACTCACCCGAACAATAAAATTCACCCACACACCCAGACACGAACTCCAGAATATAAGGAAGAACACCCTAGAACTCCAGAACATCGAAAATATGCGGACCTGGATTATTCTCGAAAGAATAACTAACATACAGCAGTAGGAGACGGATAACAACTCGAAGCATCGAGACTAGGAGGTTAGGTAGTATAAATACCCGCGTCAGTCACATAAGTGTTAGTCAGCTGAGCGTGAATCTACACTAGTGCAGAGAACAGTGACTATAAATAGAGCGCTAAGCGCTAAGTAATGCTGTGAACATAAATGTGTATATAGTTGCCTAATTGTTAGTGTGAATAAATAAGTGAAAATAAATCGAACCCAGTTTAATTATAATTCCCGTTACAATGCCAAGTAACAGGCGGATTTTGGAAGACAACTTACTTTATCCGTTTTCAAACAAAATGCTTGGCCATTACTTTAAAATTATATATATTTTTTTTTTTATTCAAGCACCGACGAAAGTGGGAGATGTGCATATTAAAAAAAAAGAAAGGAATTTAATATGAAGAAGCTAAGTCGTCTTTTTTCCTGGTAGACAGGAATTACGAATGAGATAAAGAACAAGACAAGTCATTGCTACAACGAATATTTCGCTCCATTCATTCCATACCTACCATAATATATACAGTGGGGTCCATTGGTATGGAATAAATTCATTTTTAGCGTTATTATGTATTTGTTTGAAAAACTTGAAACAGGTCGATTTCTATTCGCAATTTGACGAGTGAATGTATGAAAATATTATCCCCTTCTGGAATCCCATCTGAATTATGAGCACCCCTCAAAAATTTTAAAGTTTAGGAACTATTTTTCAATTTATTTTACAGTTAAATTAAATGTTCACAGTAACTACCATTCACTTCTTGATAATAAGCAAGGCGATTTTGGAATTATCGTACAACATCCAGTCGGATACAGTTATTTTGATATTTGTAAGTCGCTGACAGACGTTGGAGTATTGAAAAATATTTGTGTATATATTTGATTTAACTATGGTCATTTATCCGGAACTCAAGGAAAATTCATTTTAATTACGATTGGATGCGACAATAAAACAAGAACTCAAAAGGAAGTTTTTGAAATATTCCATAGCAAATTCCCTGGTCAACACGTCTCTCAATTTAGTCAGTAAAATAATTGAAAATATTTTTGGATTATAGAGCTTAAAAAATGAGATATAGTTAGTGAAAACATATTTTTGATATCTCCATCCATAAAGCAGTATTCTTCCGATTACAGAACAAAATCACACCCTGTATAGGCAAGCCACCTTCATCTAGAATTTTCAACCGACATCTTCCAGCGCCACGAATATTCCACCACCAGCGTGAGCTCACTAGATGCTTAGGGATATAATCTTAACCTTGGCCATGTATCGGTGACCAATACTGTAGTATACCTTACAACTCATACCACCAGGGCCCCACCTACGCCTGTCCTCGTCAAGATGCTCCGCCCTCTGACGAATTGCACACGCCTCCATTCCGGGTGGCGTCGACAGTGCCTCCCCCATGATTATTTATTTCAACAAAAAAAAGCATACAATCACATAATATGTCTGTCAAAGCTGCGTTCAAATTCAAATATGTATAGCGTTCCAGACATCTATGAAATTCAGACCTATGAAATGGACGAGGAGAACAAAAAAGATCCGCACAGTGAACTACAACCTCCAAATATAAATAATTGGAACAATTTGAATGCTGCTACAAAAACATCGTTCAACTGGAACAGGTCTAATTATTTCACTTGCCGTCTTTAAGAGTTGGCTTGTTTCTTTTTTTTTTAATTTTATTGTCAAAAAAATCTTCAACAATAATAAATAATAATAATAATAAAGTTCTATAAAGTTCAGTTGGTTCAAGAGTTAAATAGGATGATGCCGATAAAAGGCAACAATTCTGTGAACTGATGATGGACAGAATGGAAGCAATTTCGCAGTTCATAAACAAAATTGTTTTTTCTGTTAAAGCTACTTTTCATTTAAATGGAACGGTTAATAGACAAAACTGTTGATACTGGAGCTGAGAAAATCCTCATTGGATATTATGTGAGGCCCACACACAATATCCCAAAAAATGAACGTTTTGGCTGGTATCATTAACAACAAAATTATTAGTTTTTATCAATAGGAGGATTGGACCGATTGAATGGCCGTCTAGATCTCCTTTGACTCCTCTCGATTTCTTCTAATGGGATTATTTAAAATCATAAGTACATTTTAATAGACCCGACAATAATATTACAGATTTAAAAGTTAGGTCTTACAAAATGTTGTACGAAAATTCCAAGATTGCCTTGCATTGTCAAGAAGTAAATTTTGAACATTTAATTTAACTGCGAAGTAAATTGAAAATACTTCCTAAACATTATATAAAATTATTTCCTTCATTCTACTTAAACTATCAACGTTTTCCATTTTCAAAATAAATGTTCTCAATTATGATTGCAGCAAATTTTGAAAACTTAGTATTGCTGAATAGAGAACGAAAATTCCTTTCAAACAAGGTGTCCCTTCTCATTTAAATTTTTTAAGAGGGTGCTCATAATTCATACGTTCAATTGTCAAATTGAGAATAGAAATCGACGTGTTTCAGGTTTTTTCAAACAAATTCATAATAAAATTAAAAATTAATTTGGACCACACAGTATAAGAATATCGTGGATTAGAGAGTGCAATAGAACGAAAAATCTGAAAGGAAGCGGGAAAAAAGCAAACATGACTAACTGAAATGTCTCGGGCATTTGTCTGGAAGTCTGGAATAGAGAAGGAGAGAGAGAGAGAGAGAGACGTAGAGATGACATGACAAGAATTTTGTAATTATAAATGAGATTTTGGCGGGAATATAGGTACACGAGTTTATATTATAAATTGTTGAAGATTTTTTTGACAACAAGATTAACAAAAAAAGAAACAAGCCAACTCTTAGAAGAGATGGCAAGTGAAATAATTACAGACCTGTTCCAGTTGATGTCTCGTAGTCGTTATCTTTTTACAAACGATGCTTTTGTAGCAGCATCCAAATTATTCCAATTATTTATATTTGGAGATTGTACTTCATTGTGTGGAACTTTTTTGTTCTCCTCGTCCATTTCATAGGTCTGAATTTCATAGATGTCTGAAACGCTATATATATTTGAATTTGAACGCAGCTTTGACAGACATATTATGTCATTGTATGCTTTTTTTTTGTTGAAATAAATAATCATTGGGGGATACAGTGTCGACGCCACCTGGAATGGAGGCGTGTGCGATTCGTCAGAGGGCGGAGCATCTGGACGAGTATAGGCGTAGCTGGGGCCCTGGTGGTATGAGTTGTAAGGTATACTGCTATTGGTCACCGATACATGGCCAAGGTCAAGATTATATCCCGAAGCATCTAGTGAGCTCGCGCTGGTGGTGGAATGTTCGTGGCGCTGGAAGATGTCGGTTGAAAATTCTTGATGGATGGAGGGGGGTTGCCTATACAGGCTGTGATTTTGTTCTGTAATTGGAAGATTACGGCTTTATGGATGGAGATATCAAAAATATGTTTTCACTAACTATATCTGATTTCTAAGCCGTAGAATCCAAAAATATTTGTACCAGGGGCGTCAAAATAGTCGGAATTTCACTCAACTTCATTTTTTCTTATGGAACATGTAGGTATATTTTTATTTATTAATTAAATTCTTCATAAAATTTTAATGCCAGTTGTATGACAAAACTTTATGATTAATGTTAATAGATTTCGAGATATAAATGTTTTATTTTTATTTTGACAGAACAAAGGTACTTTATAAAAATTAATAATTCAAAACATGTAGAAATGTAGATGTAGTGTAAATAATGAATATCTATATATATATTGTACATAGTAGTCAGTAGTGTAGGATAATATATATAAATAGTGTATATAAATAATCTGATATATTTTAGTGCAAATAAAAGGGATTAGAACAAATACAAACTAAAACGAATAATAATTAAATAAATATAGACATTTTATCACATGGCACATCATTTCGAATGAGTTTGTTTGTTATTTTTGCATCTCACGACACTATTTCACAAACGAAAAATACTCTTATTGTGAAATTCTTCTCGCAGTTCCATCCATCTTGTACCGGCGTATCAATTTAATGTTCCATACGACACCTACCTATTATAATATGTATATCGAATCCCTTATCCATGCACATATTGTGTGTGTTGTTCTGAACCCTTATCTAAAAATATGCTCGCGTCCTGCGTAACAATCACCTCTTTCTGCTGAATAAGTAAAAAATATTCCTACCACAAGAAAAATAATAATGTGATCTGCTGGTTACTTTCCTATATCATGGAAGCCTATTGAGATAATTAATCGGTGACCTTTTTTTGGCAAAATGAAAGATAATGTTGATAAAGGAGGAGATGAATGAGATGTTCTTGAGCTTTATTTTCGATCAAAGGATGTTTTTGACCGACGAACCCCAAACGGAGGAGGTATACAATTCGAATGTGTGCTTTTTTTTTTCTTGGTTTGTGCGCATCTTTCATATACTAATCGTAGTCCGATTTTGATAATTTTTGATTCATTTGAAAGAGGAGCCTTGAGAAATGGTCCCATATTCATAAAAACGGAAATCCGACATCTCCTTCCCTCCGAAAACCGCTCCCGAAGGGGGTGGAGGGGTCAAATTTTCTCGAAAATTGAAAATCTGAGGTGGTATAATTATAGATAGGACAATATCCGGAAATGTTTAAATTGAACATTTTTTCAAAAGAGTTACGGTTTTCGAGATAGAAGCATGTATAATTCTCAAATGTGCAATGTGGAGAGGGCGATTTCTGTCGAAATTTGAAAATCTTTGGGCAGTACACGAAGGACATAATTATTTGTAGCAACATTTATAATGAACATTTTTCCCTTAGAGTTACTGTTTTCGATTAAAATCGATGTTAAAAAGGTAACAACTAAAATATTCAAGCGTATTTCCGCAGCGATGTTCTGAGATCTCAATAATAACAACTACAAGCAAGGAATATACGTGGGTAATAGGATAAGTACTATCTTCATTGGTATTAGTGAACGTTCAACGATTTTCGTGACTAATGTTACACTCAAAAGTGTGAAATAAATATTTTTTACAAAAAATTGGACCGACGTTATTAGTTGGTGCACTGAAAAGTATAAAATAATATTAATTCTATTGGTGGTGGTACTTGTGAAGTTGGTGCCAAAAGTTATCAATCTACCTACAACTGCACAACTTCAAAAGTAACGGCACCAATAGAATTAATATTATTTTATACTTTTCAGTGCACCAACTAATAACGTCGGTCCAATTTTTTGTAAAAAATATTTTGGAAATAAGAATTATCTTTTCAGTTGTCTGTGCAGTGATCATTGATCAAAATTTATCGAAAACTAGAGGACTTTGAAGCCATTGTTTTTGAACAGACCTACCAGATTTAATGTTAGTGAAATTCTTTTCAACTGGAGGTTTGAAAAAAATAAGTAAATTGAATTCAGATCAACACTAATCAACAGCTGCATATAATTAATCATTATGAATATGACAGCTACTAGGTGGTCGCTCTTATCGTTCCTTAATAAGACACTTGTGGCTATAAACAAACATTATTTTTTTTCTTGATTTACATTTTAATTTTATGATTATCTTATTAGAACAGCCTTTAAATGTTGCCAACATTTGTTGAACTTAGAAATAGTTATAATGATTCATCATGAAGATAGGAACTTGAAAAAACATTATTATTATTAAAACAATTAAGAGCAAAATAGTACGTGTATTTAATTAAAATAGAAAGTCTGGCAATGTTGCATCAGTCCATATCTTGAGTACAGATAGTTGATACTTCGTAAGCATTATTTGTTTTCCAAAATTGATAAGGTATTCTAATTTCACGGAAAAGCTACTGCAGTAATAGCATTTCAGACGAACATGAACAAATATGTACAATCTCATCGAGAAAAAGTTCGTCAACTAAATATCCCTGCCTATGGTATTAATCCACGGAGTTTCATTATCAGGAAAGAAAAGCTTTTCAGCTCTTGAAGTTGTATTCTCTTCCATTCGAACATAATTTAAGAGAGTAAATGTTTCAAAAAAGTCTGTTGTACCGTATATAATAATCCTCCGATCAAGAAATACGGATATATATATTTATTGCATTATCAGGGATTCGTTTTGAGCAAGAAGTGACGGGCTTTAAGAAGAATGTTCAATCAAAATTATTAGAGCCGTTTTCGCAACACAGTCTTGAGAAAACAAAACAAAAAAAGAAAACGAAAAATCGGTAGATCCGTTCTCAAGATAACCTTGGCACAAAATTACATTCAAAGAAACAGAATACAGAGTACAATGAATATGTTTGATTTAATTCACTATTAGAAAACTCGATTTTGGACCCAGTCTACAGGGTCGAAAATAAGTATTTTCTTACCTAGGGCTGAAAATCAGTTTTCGTTTTGTCCTACTAGATGACACTCTTCAATTAATAATAAAATTTATACTTATACAATCTATTATTTATTAAAATCCTAGAAATATTTGTATTTATTCATTTGTTTATTTCGACATTAGTTTACTAATATTTTTTACACAAATAATCGTATTATACTTACTCCGTTTAAAAAGTCGAACGAAAAGTTCCACGCCTCTGGATAGATATTTCGTTTCATATCCAAACTCATTAGTTTGTTTGTCATATTAGACTATATATATATATATATATATATATATATATATATATATATATATATATATATATATATATATATATATATATATATATATATATCTATCATCCTATGAAATTTGAGCAAAATTGACAAGTTTTCTGTATATTCAGCCTTATATCAGAACTCGCGCTTCGGTTTTGAGTCGTAAATTATTGCAGCTGATATTGTTAAGATATCTTCATCGATTCCCAAAACCTTATCTTATGCGAAGCTATTTTCTAAGAATATTTTCATAAGTTTGTTCAGTAACATAATATTTGAATATTTTTCCAGATAAAATATTTTATTTATTTATTTGTCGGCGATGTACCAAGCTGGCAAGGATTCTCAAAGAAAATAGATAAAAGAGCGAAGATATCTGTTCTACAAATCACAATAATTACATCATTAGATACTTATGAACTAAACAAGTGAAAAAATATTAAAATAATAACAATAACAAAAGTGTACCTTATCTTTATTTTGATTCTTGTAAAATGGAAAATTCTGTACACAAAATATTGTTCTGAGAATTGTTTTTGTTACAACATTTACGAATGAAAGAAATATCTAATCTTGACAGTGTTTGTCAGTTTGTTTGAAAATTTCTGGCGGCGTACATATCCTTAAAATAATCATTGAACTGGTTTAGACGCATTTTGTCATGAAGGAAGTTTTATGTCGATATCACAACTTTATCCATAGAGGGAATATATAACCATAAAGCAAACAAAAAAGTTACCCTGAGACATGTTACTCACTTTATAAAACAATCATGTCTGTAATTCAATGAAATTTTGCAAGACTTGACAACACTGTCCAAACCAAACCAGCGAGAGTATATTTCCCTAGTACAGCTCTCCAGAAGAGTGTGCCTTGAGATATATCTTGAGACATATTGGTGGTTCGGAAACCACGTTAAATTGTAGATCCCCTTGTATGTGATAAGACTTCCAAGGCACAGAAGCCGCCTACGCTCGAATACGAGTTCAGTACTCCCAGAAGAAGCCCTTCTACAACGTTTTTCTACTAATATCTGTAAAAAATGGTCAAAAATCGAAAATGATCAGAACTAGATAATTACCAAAACTAGTAGGATTGTACTAATAGATTTGATCCAAGTGAAACTTCTTAAACATGTCTATAAATAAAATATTATCTTGAGCAGTTATCAAGAAACAAGGTTGGCTATGTCAACAAAATGGTCGGAAGGTGTTAGGCGGGACAACGTCCTTCCACGATTTTCTTTGAAAGGAATAAAAATAAATTTGAGTTTGAATTTGAATAAATTTCTTCAAATACATACAAAAAAATATATAAATAATAATAAAATAAATATAAAAGATTATTTATATACACTATTTATATCTCTTACATGACACTGTCGACCACTATGTACAATTTATATTCATTATTTACACTATTTACAACCGTATTTGGACCGAGCGTTATTTATTTATGTTCTTGGTGGCCCCCTACAAGGGTATCAGTGACCAATAGCAGTATGCCTTACAATCCTCTTACCACCCGGACCCTCACCAACACCTGTCCTCGTCAAGATGCTCCGCCCTCTTATGAATCACGAATCGCACATGCTTCCACACGATGGCGTCGACACTATATCGTAAACTCGTTACAATACCTTTTAGCCAAGGTATCATTCTATGTAACAATTTAAAAATGCATGCATTTGTCACATATACTTTCCAAGAAAAAGACAAGACACAATTTTTTTAAATCTCACTCAAACTCTTCGAATACCCCGTATTTTTATCATGTCTTATACATGTAATGACCCTTGGTAAACATACAGTGAATTGTAGATAACGAACACTGAAGATTTATAATATGAAGCAATCTATATATGTATATGTATATGCTTTGAGATGTTAGGGATCAGTTCATTCAAAATTAACGTAGTGACAACATATATAATAATCACACTGCTCTTAAAATTGCTGTAATTCTATTTATTACATGGACAACACTAGTGACAGTGACTATATCTCTTGATTTTTCATTTGTGAACAGATATATTATAAATACATAGTAGTTTCCTATAAAGTTTTCAACCGGATATTATCAACAACATAATTTACAAGTTCTTGTTGTTGTTAGCTCTACTGTCTCTTCGTTAAGTGGTATTTAATTAAACAGGTGAGTTTTTGAATTCATTTCCAGATACATAGTTGCTATCCGGGTCTGAATGTTCTTATTTCTGTTTCTATTTCGCAAATCATCAAATGACCTGGTAGAAAAAAGTTCAATGGATTCAAATCCGTTATCCTGAGTGGCCATTCAATATGACCCGTTCCTCAAACGGGTTAAAAGAAATGAAGTTGTGTTGCATCTGGTTGGATATCCCTTAAATTTTCAGTTAAAATTTTCATTGATAACGCAATGACATCCGAGTTAATGACAGGTGCAATAGAGAATCCACCTCGAAGATATTTTGCCACCCAAATCACCTGATCTGAATCCCCAGGACATTTTTTTTCACTGGGATCATCTGAAATCACAAATTTATGCTACTCAGCCCAAATCACTGGATGATTTGCGAAATCGCAGCTATAATTATTAATGAACGCCCTTAAGTAACTTGCGAAAAAGTTGCATAATGTCCGGGAATGTTACGAACAAAACGTATTAAAAGTAAATATAATTTTTAGTAGTTATTAGGAAGATTTTTTTTCTATATTCCAAACTAGGGGGTTGCTTACAGATCCAAGCGTTTTCCCAAATTTCTATTTTAAAGTCTAAAAATTCTTGGTCCAAGCATAGGGTATTCCTGTGAATTTCTGAGGACGAAGTTGCGGGTAAAAGCTAGTATTTTTTTTATGACACCATGTTCGTTTTTATCAAAATTATTTACAAAAACGTCAAATAAGTATAATTTTTGTTATCAGCTAACCAAATTTTGAAACCTCACAAAAAAATCCAACACTTAATTTCACCAAAAATTGTTTTGGACAGAAAAAAATGTCAATACTTATATTACAAATGATATCAATTGAATATCAAAAATGCAACAAGTACGCATTTACAGCTTTGTTTATTCAAAAATCCAAAACTATCATATATTTGTTTGATATAATATGTATCTCTAAAGTCTTATCATACTGTATTCAACTTTTGACATTGCCAACTTTGACCTCAATTCAATTTAGTCTGGGAGAAAAATATTATTTTCATCATGTCTGGCTCCATGCAATGTGAAGCATATAAACAAATGCGAAAGTTAACTTGATTTTTTGACCGATGAACCCAAACTGAGAAGGTATACAATTCGACTGTGTGCGATTTTTTTTTGGTTTGTGTGCGCGCTGAATATAGTAAACGTATTCCGATTTTGAAGAGGAGACTTGAGAAATGCTCCCATATTTATAAAAACTCAGACAATTTCAATCAAACTGCACCTACCAACGATGGTAAAATACAATGCGGGTTGGAGTATTTGCTCGTCGAGATAATTACCGATTTATTTAATGTTGATCAAAGTCATTTATATTTGAACATACTAAAAACAAACAAAAAACATTCACATAAACTCACTAATAATTTATTCTTCCACAGATCAAATCCTAACCCAAAAAAGCTGTAATAAAATGGACGACGATTATGGCTTGGACCTGAATGACAGCTCCCTTGACAGCGACCCACTAGCCGAACTCGATGCCGAACTGTACGAAGAATTCCGACGCTACGAAATACTATGGAAAATCCAACTAGTCATCAATATATTCAAAATTATCTTTTGTCTTGTCGTAGCGGCATCATCAATATTTCTAACAGTCACCATATTAAGATTTAAACGTCTACAAACACGTCTGAACATGTACATACTAAACATGTCAATATTGACGATATTTTTCTATTTTTTGGTACCAATAACGGCCATTATATTCGAATTAATACTGAGAGGACATGTTTTTGTATTTGTCATGTTGGCTCAGAATGTCCTGTTAATTTTATATTTGATATTTAGCGTTGGTTTAGCCATTGATTGGATGATATCAGGATCTACAACGTTGCTGATACAAAAGTATCAGAAATGCTACAAACGTGTTTTTGCTATACTGTATGCTGTTTTGATATTTATCGGTGTTGTGTTCATGTTGACAATTCAACATGGTAGATATTTTCATGTCTTTTACATCTTTCCAATCTTTTATATTATAGCATTCGTTACAATGATTGTACTCAATGTACTGAAACGTAACATGTCCAATAATTCCAATCGTAATCATAAAACAGCTTATGCAATGACAGTGGCTAACATTGCAATCTTTTCATTCATACCGATATTTACGTTTTATTTTGTTATATTTCTAGTGATTTCACCGAGTCATAATTTTACATTAGATATGATTATGTCATTGTTAGAGCCTGTATTTGTTTTTGCTACCGTTGGACATCCCATCGGTATTGTTTATTATTTGGGCAGATCGAACAAGTACTTTAAAATGGCGTATAACAAATCATTTCGAAGACGTTCCGTCAGAGATTATGACGATGATAATTTGGATGATGTATCCGAGGAAGATGGAAATAATTATGTAGATAAAGTTAATAACAGTCGAGTTAACTATACGAATGAGAATGGTTTAGATGAAAATAAGCAAGTTTTGATTGTTTAGGTGATTTTTGTTTCTATGTATGTACCTATATTAATTTAAAATTATACTTTAAGCTAGTCATGTAAGTAAGCTGATGTACTTCAAAACTATATTTTTAATTGTTATGTTATTATGTATTTAAATAATTTCTCGCATAATATGTAACTAGATTAGGATTGTGTATTTTTTATCAATACAGTGTGTTTTTTTAGTAAGCAAATGTATTAATTATTGAAACATTAGTCCATTTTTGATCAAAAACATACATATTTCAAGTGAGGTTTTGTAACTGATGTTTCAAGTAAAGTCATGAAGATTTTCTATAAAAGACATTTCATTATAATATATATGTATTCTCATATATTACGAATATTTCGGTTCTGAATATCGTTTCAAATCAATTTCAATGTTTTGTACTTGTACTTTTTTCGTATTGCGTATATTTAGGATCAGATTACCGGTGATTTTTTTTTTGTCCCGATAAAACTTTCAGACTGGCGTCAGAAAAAGTAGTTAATGTAAGTATTGATTTACATAAAAAAAATTGATGCAGTACAAATTTATATTTGATGGAAAAATAATCGCATCCCGATAGAAAATTTTGAAGGTAAGTTATTTATTTATTTTTATATTCTAATAAATTTCCCAGCTAACATCTTAAACGTTTTATATCACATTACAATCTCCTCTATTGCTTATATTCTTTGATTTACCTTATTTTTTTAGGGTATTATTTAATTTTTGAATAGACAAATGTTTCTATCAAAATATTAAAAGCAATCCTGTTGAATATGTAGTATTCTCATTCTCTTTTCTTTATATAGAGACGATCTATCATGAATTATTTAATATAATGTTAATAAATTTCCTTCTTCTCCAAGAAATTGTAGGAAGTACATCGAAGAATGTTAATGATTAATTTTGAATATAAGACAACGTTCAACAATTTTTGGAAACTAACGAAATACTCATAAATGTGAAATATATACCTACATATATTTTTTTAAATATAATATGATCGATACATTAGTTGCGGTATTGAAAAATATAAAATAATGTTAAATCTTCCTAATAATGGTGTTGGTACTTTTGAAGTTGGTACCAAAAGTCTTCTATAAATTTCAAAATTATCAGTATCATTAGAATTAATATTATTTCGTATTTTTCAGTGCAACAAATAATAAAGTGGCTCCTATTTTTTTGTCACTTTTTTCTTGTCCATAAACTTCTGAAGCTCTTCGAAGATATTTTCTTCCTTCTGTTGTATTCTTCTCCTATTTCCTTATACAGTGTGATCAATTAAATCGGCGACACCTTATCGAAGACCTTTTCATTATATGTTTTATGAAAAAAAGTTATTCTTGATCAAAATATTTTCCACCTTTAAACACAAAATTAAATAATCAGATATCAATTGCCTGCATCCGTAGGTATACGTGGTTTGCCAAAAAATATAAATTTAAAATAGTATATCATTATTAATTAGTATACAGAGTGTTTCATAATATATGCGCATGACTTGAGGATGTGATAGCTCGTCCGAAAAGATGCTAAAAATTCTTATTAACTTACCCTCTAAAATGCACCATTTTCGAGATATAGGGTGTTGAAAAAAAAGTTTTTTGTGAATAGTGGTTATTTTTCTCCCAAATTTCTACGCCATTGGAAAAAGAACGGTTTTGAGATGCCTCTTTGGACCGCCAATGTTTTCTACACAATAACGTACAATTGGTCGTGAGCTCTACATTCGACCGTTTTCGAGAAAAATCAACTTTTATGTTGAAAAAACACGGCAAATTTTTTGAAATACAATTTTTGTATTTATTAATCAAACAAAATTTATGTAAACGTTAGAACATGTAAGAAAAGCTTAAATTGACCGTGTTTTTTCAACATAAAAGTTGATTTTTCTCGAAAACGGTCGACTTTAGAGCTCACGACCAACTGTACCTTTTTATGTAGAAAACATTGGCGGTTCAAAGGGGCGCCTCAAAACCGTACTTTTTCCATTGGTGTAGCAATTGGGGCAAAAAACAACCACTACTACTTCAAAATTTTCACCAATTATAACTTAACAAACATTTTTTTCTGACTCAAAACTTAGCTTATTATGAGTGGAAAATGCTTACAAAAATAGTTTTCTGTACTATAAACGATTCCGGAGATATTCAGAAAAAACGATTTTTTTTTTCAATTTCAACACCTGTATCTCGAAAATAGTGCATTTTAGAGGGTAAGTTGATATAAACTTTTTTTCATATTAAGATAATAAAATATCACTTTTCTTTTTCAAATAATTTGTATACAATTGGACTTGTCTTTAAGGTATATCTCTTTTCAAAATGGGCTACGTAGAATTCGAAAACTTGACCGAAATGACTGAAGACGCCTTCGGATCACCAATAGAAGAAGCCGGACCACCTGCATCTGATAGCAGCGGTGGTGACATTTTCGATAATTATGCCAAATTTCATTACATAATCACCATATTAACGAGATTTGTATGTGAACCGATTGTTTTTGCAATGGAAATATTTCTAATTTATCTTTTGTTGCGATGTAAAAAATTAAGAATCAGACGTAATTTGTACATATTAAATTGCTTTTGTATGTTAATGTTGGTGAAGGTTTTACACCTTATTAATTTTATTTTGAACGAATATGATGATTTTGATTTTGGAAATATATCAACACTTTGTCTATCGATTGAATTTAATAATATTATTTATCCATGTTATTTTGTTTTTATAGTTTTGTTAGGATTTGATTCTATATTGGATCGATATTTTTCCGAAAAGCTTAGAAAACTGGAAAAATATTGGATATATTTCAATATTGTTGTGTATGCAATTTTTATTTTTATTTTCATTCTTAGATGTATTAAATGTTTTGATGACAATCATATTTGGTTTGAGAATCAAATTTATTTGTTTAGATTTATAACTTTTCCCATCACAGTTGTTCTGTTGATAATTTGTAATATATATCATAAACTATTCATTAAAGAATCACTTATCGGTTTAAATATAGCCAACATTATGCTTTTTCTATATATTCCGATTTATATTTATCATGTAGCCATTCTTTTTACAAGAATTCATATAATTTTAAGATATATTTTGTATTATACCGAATTTTTACCGGAATATTTTTCCTTATTTCAACCTTTTGTTGTTATATGGTATTTAAAGAAGAATGATCAATGTTTTCGAGCAGCTTGTTACAAATATTTTGTAAAATGTGGTTTTAATAGACGCGAAGTAGTTGATGATTTAAATGTTGAAGTTGTTATGGAAGAAGAAATTTAGAGTGACATTTTTGTATTGGTATTATTTTTGAATTGTGATTATAATTATATTTTATTGTAAATAAATAAGTAGTTGATCAATGTTTACTAACAATATAATCTAAGGAAGCATTTGAAATATTTTATTTCAATTCAGCTTTTAAGAGCTTAGGGAGTAAATTTTAAAACTTTAATTCCACCATGCGTATCTTATAGCATATCTTTAACCTAAATGTTTCAGCGAAACTTACCAAAGAAAATGTTCCTATATAGTACGGTAGCTGAACCTAAATTTTCGATCCACCAGTAAAAGAATTTAAATACTATATCACGTAATTTAAAAAGCTAATTCGAAGTACGCCATGTAATATGGAAATACCTCTTTATTGGAATTATTAGAAATTGAAATATCACTTGTCATTTATTATAGGTGAAATATTTTTTTTAACATATATTGAAAGAGTTGCACAAGCCTGAACTAATGTAATTTTCATAAGAAATATTCAAAAGGTCTTTCCAAATATGTTTGATATTAATCCGAGATTAGATGTTAAAAGTTTGCGCTGGCTCTTGGACTGTATAAAAGTATGGCCTTATTAGTTATGATAATAAAAACTAAAGTGGTCCCTCGTGTACTCGGGTACCCGTCGACACTTTGTGGGCGTCCACAAAGAACTTATTAAATAGTTAGAAGAGCGACTTTTGACAATTTATACGACGTACAAATTACATAAAGCCTTAAACTTTATTGCGAAATGAAAAAAAAAGTGCGCAATACATTCTACTGAATGAAAGTGAAATTGATTTTTCCGCATCTTCAAAAACTAGACGACATCATTATTTGGTCGATACTATAAAAAAAGGTAGGTATGTTTCAATTTTTTTGATGATGAAGTTATAATTTTATTTGTATTGAAAAAGTTTTCCTTGCGTTCAAATAAAGGACATAATTTTTGGTGATAAATTTTCAGCTCCCCTTTATGCAAAATTATTGATATAAATTTAAATATAATAAATAATAACAAATAGAAAATGCTCAAACACTGTTCAACATTCATTAAGTTTGATTTTAGAATTGTATGTTATTATTTTTAACATAATATAGGCTGTAATTTGCGAGAAAAAATACATTTCGATTTGGGAAACTTTGTTGTTTGAACGATTTCTCTTTATTGATAATAATAATATTATCTCTTTTTTTTGTGTTTAATATTCCCGAGTGCCTGAAACCAAAAGTGTGAAATATTAACAAAATAAATAATTTTTTTTACTGTGGAAAAAGGGTAATATTTTATCGACTCAAAAATGAATGCAATGAAAAATGAAAAATTATAGTAATTTTATTGATACTGGTAATTTTGAAGTTGTGCAATTGTAGTTAAATAGAAAACTCTTGGCACCAACACAAGTACTAGCACCAATAGAATTAATATTATTTTGTATTTTTCAGATAGTACTTATCCTATTACCCACATATATTCTTTACTTGAACTTGTTATTATTTACAGCTGCGGAAATAGGCGAAAACCGTAACCCTATGGAAAAATGTTCAATATATATGTTGCTACAAATAATCTGGTCCTTAATTTGGCCGTCTCAGATTTTCAATTTTCGAAAGAAATTGCCCCTTCCACATAGCATAAATACACATATTTCAGATCTTAGCATCGCTATAACTTGAAAACCGTAACTCTTTTGAAAAAATGATCATTTAGAACTTTTCATGATATTGTCTCATCTTTAATTCTGCCGTCTCAAATTTTTGATTTTCGAGAGAAATTGCCCCCTTCACCCCCCATCGGGAGCGGTTTTGGGAGGTAAGGAGTTTTTGGATTTGAGTTTCTATGAATATGGCATCAATTTTTCCGAGTTTCCCCTTTCAAATGAATCAAAATTTATCAAAATCGGAGTACGTTTACTTTATACAGCTCGCGCACAAACCAAAAAAAGCAGACAGTTGAATTGTATACCTCCTTTTTTTTGGTTCGTCGGTCAAAAATTAAGGTACGTGATTAAGTTGATTATCTTGTTAAAATACCGTTTAAATGTCGTCAGCAATTTGCTGAACCTAGAAATAAGTTTTTTGTGGATGATCTCAACAAAATTAGATGTTTTATTATGTTTTTCTTAATTCCAGTAGTTCAATTGAGTTGGAACAACAAACTTTGCCAAAGCCACTGCGAGAAGAATATGGAATGTAAGTTAATTTTACATTCAAATTACACAAGTTTTGAACAATTTGACAAATTGTTTTCGGAAATTTTGTTAAATTTTTAAAAATATCTTTTCCCATCTTATTGTATGTTTCTCATTTTGATCGATTTCGCAAAAAAATGTATTCATGTTTTATACAATGTTTCTGACTGAATTTATTTCATACAGTCATCCGATTGCTGTGATTCATTATTTGTGTAGCGTAAATTATGCATTTTATTCGTGTATGTTGAAGATTGTAAAATGTCATAAAAATACTGTTGAATGTGAAAGTGAACAAATATTGTAGATGTGTTTTGTTTAAATAAATAACTGTAGTTGTTATGATGAGTTTTCTTTTGCATTTTAAGGTAGTTTTCTTCTAAATTCACAATGCTCCCACTTCTGATTCAATATCCAAAGGTAATATATTAGATCAAGAAAGATCCCGACAAAAAAAAACTAGCTTTCTAGTCACATTTGGAACAATACATACGTGTTATATTTGGTTAAAAAATAAGAATACTCTCGAATATGTCACCTGTCAAACATAGAATTTGAGAATTATAGAATTATATTTAGAGATATCGAGTTTTCAGATTTATTATGTAATTTTTTTGAAGACATTACTTGGAAATTATTTAGGTTATTGAAAAAAATACTTACCATAACAAGAGCTATTTGTGATTATTTGAAGTATCTGAAAATAATAAACAAAAAAGAAATTAGTAGATAAATTCAGAATAAAGTGTGGAGTAAATAAAAATAAAAATACAAAAAGTAGTACCGACTTATTTGGTACCCTGAAAAATACAAAATAATATTAAATTCTACTGGTGCTGGTAATTTTGAAGCTGTGCACTTCCGGGTAAATATAAATCTTTTAGCACCAACTTCAAAAGTACCAGGAGCAGCAGCAGAACATGCATCACTCCTTTGTAACTAATCATCACTGATTATCACTGACTGAAATAGATTTTTCTTTCCTTTCCAGGATGAATTACATCATCCCCAATGACACCGTCGTGCCTGATTACCATCATATCTTTGGTTCGGAAAACCCAAGAAAAATTCCATTCTTCGATAGTTTATGCACATTTCTTTTCTTATTCACCGACCTGGCACTAATACTCATCATACATACAATTCGAAAATGCAACAATCAACATAATAATAATAATAAAACATGGCAATACAAAATCATTCACAACTGGGCATCGTGTTATTTAGTCTATGCTATTTTTATGAATGTCATATTTGTACTGTCGGAATACTATAAAATACGAATCTATTGCTTTCGACAAGAATTAATATTTGTAATGATTTACATCACTATACTGCTAGGTTGCCTTTTGCTGTTAACATACGTCTTGAAATATCATTATGGTTCTCAAAATGTTGAAAGAAACACCTTCTTGTTCATCATCTATGGCTTCGGAGTTTTGCTGTATATGTCACTACTTTTAGGTTGTTTTTATCATATCACATTCCCAAGACAAGAAGACGTTCTGTTAAACAGCCTTTTTCTTTTCGCTTTTATACTCAATATTTTGAAATGTACCAAACCCTCAAATGTTAGTACCAATGGTACAATACTTGTTGCCAATATTATCATATTCTCTTGGTTGCCAGTACTCCTACATGATTATTTCTATGAACTATTTGTCGATAAAGAGCACTGGTACTTGTATTGGTACACTTATATGGTACCTCATCTATTTGCTAACTATTACCCCATTTACATTCTGTATTACTTGTGTAGAACTGATCAGGTTTTTCATGGTACTTTAGTTGGAATTATTGGAGGTCATAAAGTATCTGAAAGCAACCAGAATACTCCAGTACTTGTTGATGAATCTATAGCTTAATCAATTGTCTATTTTCTTCATCTTCATCAATGTTACTTTAATACTGATTCTGGAAATAAATTTCGGTAAAATGAGTTTAAAAGTGAGCTGAAAACAGAGGCCAGGCCAGGCTAGTCGACCAGAACAGTGCAGTAAACCGATTCCCGAATAAAATTCAACTGAAACAACTATGGAAACATTTTATTTCCTTTTGGCTCGTGCAACAGATTTATTTAACAAATGTCAGTTCGATACTGGCTTAGATTGTTTGTTAGTTTATATACTGGTCGAACTCTTAACTCTTCCTAACTGAATGTAGCGAAACCCATTTACGAATTTTCCATAGAAACATCTATTCCATAGAAAAGTTTTCCAAATTTTTCAATCTTTCCAGAATGCATCGTCTATCACAACTGAAATATTACATAAACTTAATGTTTGTCTAGAGCAACTAAAGACATAAATCTTTTTAAAACTGTTTAAATACTGGCATACTTGAAGCTTCTTGGAACAAATATATGAATCACGTACAAAACTAATCTTACACTACGTGATGACTATTTCTTGTTTCATTTTCAGCTACTAATGAAACACTTGAAATCTTTATCTACAATCACCCATTTGGTCATGATTTACCCAGTCAGTTTAATATGGTCAGCAATCTAATGCAGTTCATCAACTACTTCAGCTGTGCCATTCTTTTGTTTACTGCCTACATCTTCATCAAGTATAAAGAGCTAAAAACACCACCTGAAAATCATCTGATGCATTGTTGGTCTCTTCTGCTTGGCATTCATTATACCATCAGCATATCACCCATGGAGTACCTGATGTGGACATTGCTGTACATTCCTTTACAAAGATCGTGCCTGGTGACGCGATTGGTAGAGTCAATCAGATATATGGGATGTGCTTTTGCCATTGGTATCCACTGGAATTGGGTGTTGATGAAGTATCAGCTGGATCTGTCAAGGTCGAAATTGTTGATGTACATCCTCTACGGTCTTGGTGTAGCCTTGTATGGTCTAGCGTTGGTATTGTGCTACCATCAAGTTCCGTATAGCTTTATTATCAATATGGAGATAATTGTAGCTTTTCTAGTTGTAGCGAATATGTTTAGATTCAGTAGTTTCGGTTCGTTTATTACAAATCAAATGCAAGAAACTAAGCATACATTGATTGTATCGAATATTATGGGTTTTTCACATTTTCCTATTGTTATTTGTTGGTATATCTTTCCCATGATTGAAGATGAACCATACTATGATTATGCAGCAAATGCTTTGATTTATTTATTGATGTCTGTTCTGGATATAGCTCCAATTATGGCTTTTTATTATTTAAATAAAAAAGATATTCATTTTCATAACTGTGTGATGGATTTTTTTAAGGGTTTGAAAATAACTGGCCCCTCTAGTGACTGCAATACCATAATCTGAGTTACATATTTTTCTTATATTTGTTTTGTTTTATTTACATTACATGTAAAGATATGTTTTTATAAAAAGGAATTAATTAATAAATCAGTTGAATATTATGCGTTTTATTGAAAATTACGAGAGCATTTTTCTCAAAGTTATTTATTTTACAATTTTTAGTGATAGTGGTTAATAATTATTGCTCAAAAAGAAGTGATTTTCAAGGCTTTTATCACTAAACTCTCTACTCAAATACAAAATTATTATTTTCTTAATAATTCTCTCAACTGCAAAAATATTTATCAAGCATTCCATTTTCGAATGAAAAAACAAACAAGTGAAATGTTTGAAAAAAAATTAAAAATAGTTTTTATTGGGCATTTAAGATTTAAACCGTACCGATGAGTACCTACTATTGCTATCCTTTTCTCGATTTGAACTATACTTATGGTATATCTGTTTGCTAGCAACAGCAATTCCATAACAAATTACTCTTTGTCTACCACAACACAAAATTAAACTTTAAATTAACAATAACGTCTGACGTCTGACAATTGCGACATAACCATAGACGATCTTCCAGAAAGTACCTATATACCAGAGAACGAGACGTATATATACGCTCCATGCTCGTGCGTAATTCCAGTGACGGATCCCATTGTCGTTCCATGTCGACAAAATAATGATCTTGGTTGAATGAGATTGAATGAGATAATTATAATTACCAATATTGGATCACACTTGGAGCTTAACAGGCGGCGAGATGTCTGCGATCTAAGTACGAATTCGAAATTTCAAGTCTCTAGACCGTATGGGGCCTGAGAAATCGCTGCGGAGTCCATTGATACCAAGAACCGAAAGTAATAAAAACTATTTAAAAATCTGTCGAATTGAATACTTTTTTCTTTAGGGAAGTCGGTCAAAATTATGGTCTAAGATAGTTGGATGATGAAATAATAAATATTAATGTTGGCTCAAGACTTTATTCACCCAAGCTTCCCTACTAAATAAACATCAAATTAGCGTTGAAGATTTGCAAATGCCCCTTCCAATCGTACGGGAGCTTATCCTTATAATTTATATGATCAGTGAACAAGAGATAATTATTATAATATCTAGATTATTGTAGATGTATGGAGCATATAAACATATATGTGAAATTTTTCTAATAGTACGCCAATTTTTGGGTAAATGGGATTATGGAAAATAGTGTTGTGAACTGGTGAAATATCTATCAGGAATGTTAGCGTCAAGAAAGTACATAATATAGAATTATTTACTTTTAATCTCTAAAATCAGAAGTGGGATGACTCCTAGTACATTCATCCTTATCTTGACATTAGCTACCGATATGAAAATAAATTTATTATTTTAATGGTAAACATTAAAAAAATATATTAGTGCAAAAAGTTTTGATGGTGGGTACAGCTGTTTTATTAAATTGATTCTAACTGCACTGTTCAATTCTGATGACATTACCATGTTCATATATAAAGTCAAAGAAAAAAACAAAGCTTTACGCGTTCTTCTATTCACATAAGAAAATAATGTATATTTTACGAGAATACATTTCGATAAGAAAGACGATTAAACCACAAACTCATAATAAACATGTGCGATGTAAATAATGTTAATTCTGATTACTGCTGATGTTCACTTGAATATTATTGAAGACGCACCTTATGGAATTGATTCATTCGGGTAATTGCTGCCAAGAAAATATATAGAAGAAGACTTTTATTGATAAGGCAAGATCAAGCAGGGACGTAGATGATACAATTGTCTGATTTATTTATTTCTGAATTCTCAGTACAACTTCACATTGTACAAAATAATTCTTCTCATATAGAATAAACTTTATAAACATTGTGATGCTCCTGCATGTCAAAAAAGTGTTTTTTATTAACAAATTCAATTGGTTGGTTCGTTGAGTAGATAAAGTACATTTCGACAAAATAATATTGACTTTATTTTTGAATGTTTGATAACCAAATATACTTTTGAAGATCTCTTTTTATTGGTTTACGATAAATTATCAGTTTCTGCTCCAAAAAGTGACAAGTGATGTTTCAGTTTTATACAATTTCATATTGAAGACAGGTTCGGATAGTATTTGCTTGACAGACTTTGAATGCGTTTTTGTTTTTCATGGATTACTCGATACAAGCTCATGTTTGGATAGTGATTGTTTAAGTTATATAAAAATAATTGGAAATTCGATCCGAAAATGTTGGATGCTGTCGTGTATTGAAATTTTGCGCCAGCCCTTGGGCTATATACAAACAAGGCCCTACAATAACATAATAGATTAGTAAAGTGATTCGTGTACTGGGTACCCGATGATACATTATTTTGTAGGCGGTTTTGTGAAGAACTATTTATGTAGTTAACGAGACATCTTTAGATAACTTGTATTGTCTCTGCGCACATAATATAGCCTTAGTTTATTGCGAAATAAAATTTAGAAAAAAGTGCGCATCAACTTAAAACTTTGCAAGTGAAATCTCGATTTGTTGCATTTTCAAAAGAGGATACCTACATTCAAGCATTTGGGATAATAGAACAAAGGTAGGTTTAACAATTTTATTGAATTTGTTATATATTTTGGTTTGAATTGGGGAGCAAACTTTTTTGTTCAAGATATGCTTTTAGAGATCTTTTACTTTTGAATCTTATTTCCTCTGAAATCTTTTTAACAATAGATATTTTTTACAAAAAACTGTACCCATTTTATTAGTTGGTGAAATGAAAAATATAAAATAAATTGAATTCTATTGTTGCTGGTAGTTTTGAAGTTGTGCAATTGTAGTTAGATAGAAGACTTTAGGTACCATCTTCAAAAGTACCAGCACCAATAGAATTAATATTATCTTTTTTTTTTCAACTAATGAAGTCGGTCGATTTTCTGTAAAAAAATATTTATTTCACATTTTTGAGTGTAACATTAGTCATGAAAATCGTTGACCGTTCACTAGTACCAAAAACATCTCGGCGGAAATACTCATATTTCAGACTTTACCACTGCTGTAATATTCGAAAATAATAATTTTTTTGAAAAATGTCCAAATCAAATGTTGATCCACATAATTCATTTTCAATTTTCGAAAAAAAAACCTCCACCACATAGCGCAAAGATCCATATTTCAGACTTTAACACTGCTGTAATTCAGAAACCTATGATATTTTGAGAAACTTCCATGTTAAACATTGCCAGATATGGTCTCTTCTTTAATTTTGTCGTCTCAAATTTTCGATTTTCGAAGAAAATTGCCCTTTTGCCTTTCCTAGAAGGTTTTGGGGAGAAGTACTTGTCGATTGTCATTTTTTTTTAAATGGGTCCAATTCTCAATAGACCTCTTTCAAATGAAAAGAAAAAAATCATGAAAATCGGAGCACTTTTACTATTTTTTTTAAAATAGTATGCAGATAAACAGTCGGATTTGAATACCTCCTCCGGTTGGGTCGTCGGTCAAAGATCGTAGAGTTTTGTATTGAAAGAAATTAATGCAATTTGAAATGGGAATATTCGAAACGACCTTTTGATTCTATTATTATATTCGTTTGTGAGGAAAATGAAAAACAATTTTTTTTCCAAGACAGTTGTTATCATTGAAGTTCCAAAAATTCATAATGAGTAAGTTAATGATATATTTTTTAAAAACCTTATAAATAACAATACCACACACAACACTTCTACTAAATAAAATAACAAGCTGCCTTTACAGGTGCGGCAGCAAGATGGCCAATTCGACAACAACCAATCTAACCTCAAACTCTACTACCGCCATCTTTCTGAGCGAGGATGATTTCATGGAAGACCCAAATGAAACCGCACATCAGGAACACATATCCACCTATCTGATCTACCGTCTAACATTGCACTGCATCAGTCTGGTGGCCGATGCGGTCATCATTTATGCCATATACAGATTCAAGGCATTGAGAACATACGAGAACAACTTCATCTTGCACCGATCCATTTTCAATGTCGTCCATATTGTATTTACTGCGTTTATCCATTTGGTTTGGTTGCAAATTATCGAAGCACCATTTTTGCCATGTTATCTATCAGTTACATCATCAACTCTGTTGTTGATGACCCTGCTATTGCCGTATGGAATGTTTTTCAGTTGGATAGTACATAATTTTAAGTATAAATTGTTTGAATCATACGAAATGACATGTAGAAGGTATTTGATTTACCTGGTATACCTTATGGGTGTTATTGAGTATATATTGGAGTATCTATCGTGTCATTTTGAGCTGTTTCATATGTTAGCTTCAACTTTTGAGATTATCATACTATGTACAATTACAATGAATATTGTTAAGCATAAGTTTTGTCTGTTTCATGATAAAGCTGTCAGTACTTTATACACCATTCATGTGGCGAATGTTGTGATTTTTTCATTTCTTCCAATGTTGATTTATCATCATTTTATTAATTATTTACAAGTTATTGAGTATGTTTATTTTTTCATCGTTACCAGATTTATACCAGATTTTGTAGCATTGACCAATTCAGTTTGGGTGTTGTTGGTATTGTATAGATTTAATAAGGATTTTGAAAATGCTTTTGTCATTATATGGAGAACATTGTTGAGAAAGGAACATGGTGATATTAGGTGGATTAATATTAATAATGAAGAACATTGAAAGCTAGTTTGTTGTATTTATGATGTTGATATGAATTTTGTTTAATAAATATTTGATTTAAAATGAAACTGGATATTACTATTATTATAAAAATATGCATATATAAGACACAAGAGACCTTGATAAATCCGATAAGTATAATAAATTAGTAAACTTATTCAGTAATATATAGGGTGAATTTAATTCATCTTAACACAAATAACACAGCCCTGAACACAGGGTTTCAGAAGTGGGAGCGGAAATTATTATATCATACATTTGAGACGACCTAATTAAAGTGAACATTTCAGGAAACAATATAATTGAACATTTTTCAAAAACTTGAATGATCTCAAAGTTAGAGTCTATGGTAGGGGGAGTTTTCCAAAAATCTATAAATCATTAGTCTATGTAAACCTGTTGATACTCAAAAAAGGGCTTTTACTTTATATTTTGCATACAAAATTACAAAATTATCAGTACAAATAGAATATTATTTTATATTTTCTACGGTATCATCTATCGGTACCTACTATGTAGTTATTTTTTAAAAACTTGGTGTTATAAACTAAACCAAATTTTTTTGCCTCTGTCAATTATTCAATTAAACATTGCCAACAATTGTTGAGCCTCCAAATAATTCTAATGATACATTCTGCCAATGATGTCATCACTTTTTTATCCTTTAATTTGTTTTTTTATGTTGTTTCAGATTAAAAGTGTAATTGTGTGAGAACACTAAAACAACTTTTCCCAAAGCCAGCGTGAGCAGAGCATGGAATGTAAGTTGGATTTTTATTTATTTCTTTATTAAAAAAAATAATTTCAAATGTATCAAGTCTAGAGCATTTCAAATTCAAATTACAATGAATGGAATTAACATGCGATACTGGCGGTCGTTTCAGGAACTATCAAAAAAAAAGAAGCCCCAACCTCAAAATAGCGTCAACACTAATTGACGTATTACAAAATTGAGTGAGAATAACATTGTTTTGATAAATAATGTAAACTTGGATAATGACTATCTTCGATATCGGAAGTCAAGATAGACGTCTGAAATAATTGTGATTCGTGGAGAAAATAAGTGATAGTATTTAGTTTAGTTTTCAAATTGTGCAAGCTCCAGTATCAGGTTTCTTACGTAATCTATATATTTTTATGTGAAAAAACATACTTTGGACCCATTTTTAAGCATATTGCGTTCACGAACAAATATGCGATTAGGCATAGCTAACGTTTAGGTAAATGAGGGAGTGAAGGAAGCTAATATTAATAAATTAAATAATAATTTAAAAACAATTGGGACGCCTTTATTTGTTGGTGCCCTGAACAATACAAAATAATATAAATTCCATTGGTACTGGTAGAAGACTCTTCCATCTTCACAAGTACCAGCACCAATAGAATTAGTATTATTTTGTATTTTCAGTGCAGCATATAAAACAAATTCGGTCCAATTTAATTATTTCACACTTTTGAGTGTAACATTAGACATGAAAATCGTTAAGCATTCACTAACACCAAAGAAGAGTGTACTTATCCTATTAACCACGTATATTCGTTCTTCGAACTTGTTATTATTCAAAGATCGCGGCGAAAATACGCATATTTCAGACTTTAGCACTGCTGTAACGGCGGTTTTTGGAGGGATAAGATTTTGGATTTGAGTTTTTACAAAAATGGGACCATTTCTCAAGTCGACTCTTTCAAATGAATCAAAAATAACCAAAATTGGAGTATTTTTACTATAGAAAACGCGCGCATGAAGAAACAAAGCAGACAATCGAATTGGGTTCGTCGGTCAAAAAGTTATCAATATATGGGTTCGATTCAAGGCTATGACATTTTTTTCATAAACTATTTTTTCTAATTCTTGTCTGACTTCGGATGTTACAAGTTAAAAGAAAAAAAAACGTTTTTTGAATATAAGAGAACCGTTTACGATTTTGAAAACTAATGAACACTAAAAAATGCGAAAAATTGTTTTTATAAAAAAGGAATTAGTGCACTAAAAAACAAAATAAGGTTCTGTTGGTGAATCGTCATGTGATTCGGGCTGCTGTATAAACCTTCGCATTTGGTATGATCCCAGAGAAAATGTCCAGTGGATTCAGGTCAGGTAATCTGAGTGGAATATAATCCTCGTGGTGAATTCCATCAAGCCCCATTCACTGATTATTTTGTTATCGTTTATTCCCTGTCATATCGGTACTGTAAAAGCTGATGCCAAAAAAAAGTCTTACTGTCTTCTTCTTTTCTTTGCAGGATGTTCAATACGACCAAACACAACATCACATTCATTGAACTCAACCCTTTTGGTCAAGCAAATCCAAACTATAAATACTTCATACCTTTGATCGATACAGTTTGGTTTAGTTTATTGTGCCTAGTGCAGCTGTCACTTTGGCTAATCATCTATCTAATTTCCAAATATGAACAACTTAAAACATGGGAGAATAAAATGATTTTAAATTGGGCCATATGTCTGTTCGCTTATGTTTTTTATGTTATGCCAATATTTCGTAAAATAGTGCGGAATTCTCTGAGTTTTATCATTAGATTCGAATGCTTTCGAGATGAATTTGGATTTGTTTTACTATTGCAAGCTTTATTTTTTGCTTTTGCACTTTATTTAAATTGGATATTAAAATGCTTTAGATATAGGAATTTGGAAAGGAACTTGAACTTGTATATTATTTACTTGTTTGGAATAGGTATTTATCTATGTTTTGTAATTTGTTGTTATTATGAAATTTATAAATATTTTAGTTACTCGGTAAATGTAATGGAATTTCTTATGCTTGGCACAGCTATTTTGAATATTTTCAAATATAAAATGACAGTTTCGGAGGATACACTTTGTGTCAATACAAAATTCACAACAACTGTTTCCAATATTATGATCTTTGGTTGGTTACCAATCATTGTTTATAATTATTATTATTTTTTTTTCTATACTGGTACAGGTTCTTTGGATAAAATTATCTTCTATTCAATGTTTATGGTGGAATTTCTTTCATATAGTCATCCGATTGCTGTGATTTATTATTTGTGTAGCGTAAATGATGCATTCAATTCGTGTATGTTGATGATTGTAAAAGGTCACAAGAATATTGTAGAACGTGAAAGTGAACAAATATTGTAGAGGTGTTTCTGTTTAAATAAATTGATTGTGATTGTTGTGATGAGTTTGCTTTTGTAAGTTTTGGTATATTCCACCAAAAAACTGAGAGATAAAAAAAAATATTTTTTGTAACGATTTTAGTTTGCCCTGAAGAAGGGAATAAACAATCTCGAAACTTCGGCTTAACTTATAGAATTTTATTTATCAAATGACTGCATCCCCGGGAATATCTTTTTATTGAATATAAAATCAGTTAAGAATACAAAGCGGTCCATATGTATGAAATAAATTCATTTTTAGCCTTATTATGTCATTGTTCGAAAGAACCTAAGACACGTCAATTTCTATTCTCATTTTGACTATTGAATGTATGAAAATATTACCGCCTTCATGCACCCCTTCTGAATTATTAGCACCCCCTTAAAATATTTTAAATATAAAGGGGGTCGTTTTAGCAATACTAGCTTTTCAAATTTGGTGCAAACATAAGAACATTTAGAAAATGTTTTGAAGTATTCTTCAATTTATTCTACAATTATCAATGTAGTAAGCTACTGTTATTTTGATATTTGTAAGTTGCTCAAAGACGTCGGTGTATTGAAAAATATATTTGTTTATGTATTTGATTCAACTATCGCTCATTTAACTGAAACTCAAAGAATAGACATTTTAACTACGATTGGTTGCGGCAATAAAACAAAAAATTGAAGGAAAAGTTTGTGAAATATTCAATAATAAATACTCTAAATAATAAATAATCTTGAGTCAGCAAAATAGAAACAAAATTTGGTGAAACTGAATATGTAGAAACTATTAAGAAACCCAGGTGGAAATTTTAAATTGGACGAGGAAAAAGATAGATAAACTATTAGCGATTGAGGAAAATCCGCATATGACAAGAAGACAACTTGCGCCGACAGTGATAAGTAAGTAAATGAGAGCTTTGCATAATGAAAAAAACCATCCTCATAAAGTTCAGTTGGTTCAGGAGTTAATTGAGGATGATCTTGATAGAAGGCAACAATTCTGTAAACTGATGGATAGAATGGAAGCAGATTTGCAGTTCATAAACGAAATTGTGTTTTCTGATGAAGTTACTTTTCATTTAAATGGAACGGTTAATAGACAAAACTGTAGATATTGGAGCAGAGAAAATTCTCATTCGATATGTGAGGTTCATACACAAATGTTGTACGAGAATTTCAAGATAGCCTTGCTTATTGTCAAGAAGTGAATGGTGGTCATTTTGAACATTTTATTTAATTGAAAAATACTGATTATTATTTCCTTCATAAAAATTTAAAGTATCAAAATATTAAATTGTTAAAAAGTATCAAAAATAAATGTGCTATAAAAATCAGTCGTGTAAATATCTTGGTCAAGTTCGTTAATGGACATGATCGGACTAGTGGTTTCAAAATGGCGGCCGACCAAATTTTAAAAACAAATCTCAAAAAGTGGCCATTAACTAAATTTCATCAAAAATATTTTTGACCGGTACGAGGTATACAACTCAGTTGTATGTTTGGTTTTTCTTTTTTTTATGGCTATTCGCGCGTTTTGCATATTACATGTACTTCGGTTTAGACGATTTTTGTTTCATTTGAAAGAGCAGAGTTGAGATATGGTCCCATATTTAGAAAAACTCAAATCCAAAAACTCATTCCCTCCAAAAACTGCCACCAAAGGGGAGGGTGGAGGGTGCAATTTTTCTGGAAAATCGAGAATCTAGGAACGAATACTTAAAGATGGGACCATATCCGGAAACGTTTAAATTGATCATTTTTTCAAAAGAGTTACGGTTTCCGAGTTTCGCAATGGTAAAGTCTGAAATATGTGATATGCGTAATTCCATTAAGTGGAAAAGCAATTTTTTCGGAAATTGAAAATCTGAGATGGACAAATTAAAGAAAAGATTATATGAAGCGACATTTAAATTGTGTTAGGGTTTTCGAGTTACAGCAGTAAAGTCTGAAATATGTATATTTGCGCCGCGATGTTTTGAGATCTCTGAATAATAAATGACAAGTACAAGCTAAGCCTATCTTTTCCAGTGTATTAATGAACGTTCAACGATTTTCGTGACTAATGTTGCACTTCGATTGTGAAATAAATATTTCTTACAAAAAATTGGACCGACTATATAAGTTGTTGTACTGAAAAAGACAAAATAATATTAATTCTATTGGTGCTGGTGGGTTGTGCCGTTGTAGTTTATTTTTGTTGTAGGCACCAAATTCAAAAGTACCAGCACCAATAGAATTAATATAATTTTGTCTTTTTCAGTGCAACAACTAATAAAGTCGGTCCAATTTTTTGTAAAAAAATATTTATTTTGTTTTAGAATGATCTGTTCCTATAAATTTTGTTTGAAACGTTTTCCACTAAAAGAAAAAAAATAATAAAAATTAAAAACCATGAAATATAACTTTCCTTTGGCTACAAGCCTTCGTTTTTTTTTTGTTAGGATCTCAATTTCAAATCCTAAAAAAATATTTCGACTGATTCAAAATTTAGATTGATTTCTTTGGGGGACTATAATTGAAAATGTGTCTAAAATTGAAAATAAAAATATGCCAACTTACCATAACAAGCTCTGACTGTTGTTATCCGATGTATCTGAAAAGAAATATCACAATAAGAT
Organism: Crioceris asparagi; assembly: GCA_958507055.1. Classification (NCBI taxonomy): domain Eukaryota; kingdom Metazoa; phylum Arthropoda; class Insecta; order Coleoptera; family Chrysomelidae; genus Crioceris; species Crioceris asparagi. Next base: position 1,342,642 of record OY293832.1, read on the forward strand.
TAATTTTATCAATCTAATTATTTAAGATATATAATTGATTCTGAACTCCATCAGCTTAGAAATACACTTATTGTGGCCCGTCTATAGGAGAGTTTGGAAAAGGTCTCATAAAATCTTCTATTAGAAAATTTTTAATTAACTCGCTTTTTCTATAACATTTCACCATATTGTTCAAATGATAAATGCTGAAGGAAATATATTGCTTTCTAGATCATTTATACTAAAGAGATTTTATAAACTAGCTAAAAATTAAGTTTCCCTTCTTCTTTTTTCCAGGATGAATTACTATTACAACATACCCAATACCACGCTGATTGACTACAACCTGTTTGGATCACTAAAACCCCAAAAAATCCCATTCTATGACAGTCTATCATCTTTAATTTTCCTCTATACTGATGTGGCCCTAATACTCATCATTCATACAATTCGAAAATGCAAAAATCAACAACTTAATAATAAAAATACATGGCATCAGAAAATCATCCTCAACTGGGCATCGTGTTATTTAGTATATGTTATTTTCGCAACTCCATTAACCAGTACCATTCTATTTCTGCCAGATTACTATGAAATACGAGTCTTTTGTATACGGAAAAATGGAATCTTTATTTTAATTTACACATCAATGCTTATAGCTTGCTTAATGCTACTAACATGGATATTAAAATATCATTATGGTTACCAGAATGTTGAAAGAAATATATTCATCTATATTATCTATAGTTTTGTTGTTTTCATCTATTTTGCACTAGCTGTAGGTTGTTTCTATCGTCCAAGATTACCACCAAGACCGGAGGATATCCTTTTGTATATACTTTTTCTGTTTGCAATTATACTCAATATAATAAAATACAAGAAGAAACCAACATTAATTGACAGCACCACTAAAGAAAGTACTATAGTTGTTATTGTTAATATCATCATATTTTCCTGGTTGCCAGTACTTTTACATGGAGAATTCTTTGATCTATTTGTCGATCAAGATTACATGTACTGGTATTCTTACACTTATATTCTACCTCATTTATTTGCTTACCATTATCCCATTTACATTTTGTATTACTTGTGTCGAACTGATCAGGTTTTTTGTGGTACTTTACTTGGAATTTTCGGAGGTTATAAAGTTTCTGAAAGCAATCAGAGTACACCTCAAGTATGTGTTGATGAAACTATTGCTTAAATCAATTCAGTTTTTTTCTGGAACATCATCAATGATTCAAAAACAAAAACTCGTTTGAATCACAACCTTGAGTGTAGAAGTATTTCAAAGTACTCGGTATCAAGTTTATTTATATCAACTTTTTCTGCTATGTCGTATTATCATCTTGACTTTCCCAAAATCAAATGATGTTCTTAATACAGATCTTTCAGAAATCCTTGATTTAATGGAGTATTTAAAGTTATTTTGGAACCTCTGCAAATCTTGATTCAAGAAAGTTTCCCATTGAAAAAAAATTAGAAAATGCTTCTTTTATTTTTACAGGATGGAGTACGACATTGCAAACTACACAATTATAGACTACAACTTGTTTGGACCACAAAATACCAATCAACTTCCATTCTATTACAACTTAAACTCATTGATGTTTCTCTTCACTAATCTTGCACTAGTAATCATTATATATACTATACGCACCACATCTGAATCACCATCACTAAAAATATGGCAATATCGAATAATACTACATTGGGCTATCATCTATTTGGTCTACACCATCACCATGATACCATATAGTATTGTCCATATTCAATGTTTGTTCAATGAGTTTATGTTCATTCTGGTATATACCACAATGTTACTGGCATTCTTATTATATTCCACATGGATCATAGAAAGTTATTATGGATGTCAAAATATCCATAAAACGTATTACATCTATGTGATATACATTTTAGCTGTAATGATTTACATTGTGATATGCACATGTTGCTTCAATGACTTAGAAACACTTGGATTTAAATACTTTCTCCTCAATATGATATTTCTGTTTACTATTGTATTGAATATCATAAAATGTACAAGAAATATGAATACAAATATCATTCCTGTCATTTCTAATATCATAATATTTTCTTGGCTGCCAGTAATTTTACATGAATACTTTGTAAAGGATCTTTACAAGTATACGTTTATATTAACCATACCATTTTTAATTTCTCATCACTATCCCATGTTGATTTTATTTTATTTGTCCAAATATGATGAAACTTTCCAAAATAGTTTAATAAACACTTTCAAAGGCCACAAAATATCTCACTCAAATCCTGTATAAGTAAATTATTGTTGATATATATCCAAAAACTAAAACTGTCATCCCAGCAACAACTAACCGACTCTTTATTTCTGGCTTTTCCTTTGCAGCAACTAATGAAACTCTAATCTTTATCTACGATCATCCATTTGGTGATGATCTGCCCAGTAAGCTTCTCATCGTCGGCAACATTCTGCATTTCATCAATTTCTTCACCAGTGCTGTCCTCTTCCTGACTGCCTATATCTTCTTCAAGTACCCAGAGCTCAATACACCAGAAAATCATTTGATGCGTTGCTGGTCTGTTCTACTTGGCATTCATTACACAACTACGTTTCCACCTATGAAGAAACTGATAACAACAGTGCTGTACTATCCACTTCAAAAGTCTTGCATAGTAACGCGACTGGTAGAGTCTATGAGATATCTGGGATGTGCATCTGCCATTGGGATACACTGGAACTGGGTGCTGATGAGGTATCAGCTGGATCTATCAAGGAGCAGATGTTTAATATACATTCTATGTAGCCTTAGTTTAGCCTTGTACATCTTAGCTTTGGTTTTGTGCTATCATGATGTTAGATATAGTACCATTATTAATATCCAGATATTAGCTGCTTTTCTAGTTGTTGCAAATATATCCAGATACAGTTTCAGTTCAATTACAAATTATATGCAAGAAACCAAACATACTTTGATTGTATCAAATATTTTGGGTTTTGCACACTGTTCATATGTTATTTATTGGTATATATTTTGTATGATTAGAGGTACCGAGTACTATGACTACGTGTCAAAACCTTTGATATGTTTAGCAGCCTCCATTGGACATATGGCTCCAATGTGGGTTTTTTATTATTTAAATAGAAATGATGTTTATTTCCATAATGGTTTGATGCATCTGTTGGGAGGAGTTAAGACAGATGGTAGCACTAGTGATTGTAATGCTATTATTTGAGTGTTTCTGGTTTCTATAGATAGATTATGAGGTGATTGGATGAATCTAAAAGATTGCCTAATAAGAATAATTATTCATATCAAGACATTTGTTTGTGAATGTTAGGAGACGATTGAAACGATTTGATTAAAGAAAAAAAAAACCCTCTTTACTGTATTGAATCCTGGCTTGAAAAATTTAAGCAATCTGTCATTTTTTACCGTCAGCAGATTTGTGAATAATATTTATTCAATTTTATTGCTGCTATTTTCATCATTACTGTTAAAAATTAGTTTTAGTCTGTAATTGTGGTTATTGAGCTTCTAATTTGTTTGTTCCTTTTCGAATAAAAAAGATATTGTTTCAGCTTTATTTCTTATTTCTCTATGTTATTTTATTGTAAAAGTTCAATGAAATAAGTATTAATAAAAATGTTTTACACTGCAAGTTGTTTTATTTGTCAATACAAGGTGGGAGATTAGTGCGTATTTGGATGATTACGGGGTTATTATAAAGATTAGGAGAAAATGTTTTGTAAATAACCCCATGTTATTTTAAACATTCTACAATATAAAAATATTTTCAATTATACCGGGTGTTTCTAAATAGTTGGAACTGTACAAAACTTTGTTTTTTCTTATGGAAAGTGTATAATTTTAATTTATTTTTCGTATTAAAATGCAAAAATAATGTCAGTTGATCAATATGACTTTATGTTTATAGCTAATATTTAATGAGATTTTTAATTATTTTCTGCAAATTTTGACAGATAAATAGCCTAATTTAAAAATCCATATCTTTGGCACCAATTTAGCTTAAGAGCTGAAATGTTTATGGACAATACTCAGTATCGAGTCATATGTTACGGTTAATTTATATGTCCTTGATATTATACCAGGTGTGCTCAAAACTTATTTGTATTAAGTTTTGATAAAATCAACTATAACTATTTTTTTTAATAGGACGGTATAATTTTGACACTGCCGATGGAAAGACCGGATAATTTTACATGGGAATAACTGAACATTTACCTAGGCCTCATTATGATTTTTTATAAATATTTATTATTTTGTAATTATGCAATAGAATTTTATAAATCACATATGTCTTGGAATGAATGAAAATAGAAATTAAGTTGTCAGTTTGTCAACAACAATTTTTACATTTCTTATCGGCAAATACTACAACAGCATAAAAAAAATTAAAACATGAATTTTACTCAAGATGAATTAAAAAAATATGATTTATGTTTTGGGCGAGACTATTCAGAACGCTCTTCTACCGACAAGAGTCTACAGGGCACGGTGTATTGGTTTAGGAGGACCAGTTCCATTTCCTCCTAGATCACCTGATTTTACACCTTGTGATTTTTTCTTGTGGGGCTATGTCAAAGCTATAATACTGATACAATATGAAAATTCCTATTACCAATGCATTCAGGTCAATTACACCTGAGATGCTACAAAATACGAAAACTTCATTTATTAGACGTGTCGACTTATGTATAAATGTAAATGGTAAACAGTTTGAACATTTATAAGGCTAAATTAAGATTGTTAAATTTATCCAATTATTTACTGTTTTAATTTCATTAATTTGCCATTGCTTGAGTTCAGTCGTTTAATTTATTAAATGATTCTATGTATACGATTGATTTTTTAATTATCAAACTTAATTTTAGTCATAAGTGAGTCCAAGGACTATCTGATTAATTTATGAAATTTTATTAAATAATTACGAAATCGTAAATATTTCTGAAAAAACCATTTTGAGGTCTAGTTAAATATTCAGTTATTCCCATGTAAAATTATGCGATCTTTCCATCGGCAGTGTCAAAATTATACTGTCCTATTTGAAAAAAAAATCAGGTTATAGCTGATTTTATCAAAACTTTATACTTGTATGTTTTGAGCACACCTGGTATAATATCAAGGACATATAAATTAACCGTAACATATTACTCGATAGTGAGTAATGTCCATAAAAATTTTATTTCTTAATTTTAATTAGTTTCAGAGATGAATTTTTGAAATAATGCTATTTATCTGTCAAAATTTTCAGAAAACAACGAATATCTCATAAAATATTAGCTATAAACATAAAGTCATTAATAAACTGCCATTAGTTTTCCATTTTGATCTGAAAAATAAGCTAAAATTATACACATTCCATAAGAAAAAATAAAGTTGTGTACAGTTCCATTCTATTTAGAAACACCCGGTATAAATGAAAATATTTTAATATCGTAGAATGTTTATAATAAGATGGGGTTAGTTATAAACATTTTCTCCTGATTTTTACATTAACCTTGTAATCGTCCGAATACGTACTAACCTCCCACCTTGAATATTACATCTATCTGATACACCTTTAAGCTGTCATATACTCAACTTTCTATGTCTTGTTTTCTTTTTTGCAGCAGCAGCAGCTGCAAACGAAACTCTAACAATTATCTACGATCACCCATTTGGTGATGATCTACCCAGTAGGCTTGTAATGGTCGGCACTCTTCTTCATTTCATCGATTTCTTCACATGTGCTGTCCTCTTCCTGATTGCCTACATCTTCTTCAATTATTACCCAGAAGTGATGACACCATCTGAAAACCAGCTGATGCGATGTTGGTCTGTTCTATTTGCCATTCATTACACCACCATGTTTCCTCCGATATCAAAGCTGATTTCCATAATGGTGTACTATCCACTTCAAAAGTCCTGCATAGTGACGCGATTGGTAGAGTCAATGAGATATCTGGGTTGTGTCTTTGCCATTGGTATCCACTGGAACTGGGTGCTGATGAAGTATCAGCTGGATCTATCAAGGACCAGATGTCTGTTGTATATTCTATGTAGCCTTAGCTTAGCCTTGTATATCTTAGCTTTGGTTTTGTGCTATTACGACGGTAGATATAGTAACGTTATCAATATCCAAATACTAGCAGCTCTTCTATTTGTAGCAAATATATTTAGATACAGTTTTAGTTCGATTACAGATCAAATGCAAGAAACAAAGCATACTTTGGTTGTATCAAATATTCTGGGTTTTGCTCACTGTTCATACGTAATTTATTGGTATATGTTTTGTATGTTTAGAAATACTGAATATTATAACTACGTGTCTGAATTTTTGATTTGTTTAGCAACTTTCATTGGACATACCGCACCAATGTGGGCTTTTTATTTTTTAAATAAGGATGATGTTCATTTTCATAGTAGTTTGATGCATTTATTAGGTGGTGTCAAGTCAGATGGTAGCAGTACTAGTGACTGTAATGCTATTATTTGATTTAAGAAGCCTCCAGTTTCCATGAATAGATTAAGGATGTAATGGTAATAGTCTGAAAGACTCAAGAACAAATAATATTGTTTTGTTTTGCTCTTAAACTGTTTCATTAAAGAAAAAATAGATCAGCCCTTGTTGTACATAGAATAAAATAGAAATTTCTGAATAATATCCATTTAATTATTCTTTTGAAAATAAATATGCTTCACATTGCATTATGTTTTATTGAAAATGGCGGGAAAACTTTCGAGTAAATAAGATCTAGCTGAAAACTGAAACGATTGGTCTGTGAAATGTCACATTTCAGCAAATATAAAAGAGATTTCGAATTATTACTTCCAAGTTATTCTTTGGTGTAGAAACATACCTGGATATTTAGCGTTTAGTTTTGTAGAAAAAGAAAAAATAATTACAAGCAATTGCTGACTAATTAGTATGTCTTCAATCAACCTGAAAATTGAATACAAAAAGACAAAATATATATAATATGTATACCAATAACATCTTTTAGATGACTTTACTACGAGATGTTTTCTCCATTACAACAATTCTTATTAATAATAACTAATGAATAGTGCAAAACTGTACATATTATGGTTATAATATATTCGTGATTCGTGATAAAACAGAAACCAAACACAATAAACATTTATGTAATTGTATATGGTAGGAGGAATGAAACAGGATTCATAATAATATTATATTGTATAATAGTTATATCAAATCGTTATTTTTTTATCAAGTTAGAAGCGAACCGCATCCGTTAATATAGCGAAACATTTCTATTCAGGCGTCTCATGGCCAACTAAAGTAATAGATTAATATTATTATTTTTTAAGTAATGACGTTGTGACCAAACCTATTATTTGTGTTTGTGTGAGATTAACCCATGTTCCTAGGTCTACGTTGTTTTTATATTTTGAAAATATATCATCGAAATCATCCAACAAACAATGGTAAGTATTTTCTGAAAATATAGTAACCCAATATTTAAATTTGCTTAAATTAGAAGCAGGTACTTTTGTAATTTTATTTTAATGTCAGCAGCAAGTGCCGGTTGATTTCAAAAAGCTTTATGGTTCCGCATTCTATTATTTATATGGTTCTGTAAAAACTTTTAGACTACTGGATTTGTAGAGAGTCATTTGAAATTATGGGATAGTTTTTTCGGGTTCAGTACACTCGATGAAAAAATAACCCTTATAAATCATTCCAGTGTATATTTTTCTATCTGTCGCTCTGTTCGTCTGTGAGAATCTATTTCTCAGAATTTAATGAACACTATGAAAATTTTTATTATAAATATATTTTCAAAATTTGAGAGTTAATGATTTAGAAGATTGAACTTAAAAAAAATAATACAGAATATAGGGCTTCAGCAAAAGTTTATATTATAAGAAAATACTTAGTCTGGAACTTCATTTAAGAAAGACTGACTGACCGTTTTTTAAGATCTGACATTTCTAAAAGTTAAAAATGTTTTTTAGAGAAGAAAAAAATGCACTAGCTTGTAATAAAAATAGATTAGACCCAAGTGATTCACAAATAAATATTTTTTAAAAATAATTGGACCGATATTATTAATTGGTGCACTGAAAATTACAAAATAATATTAATTCTATTGGTGCTGTTACTTTTAAAATTGTGCAGTTAGATTGATAACTTTTGGCAGCAACTTCACAAGTACCAGCACCAAAAGAATTAATATTATTTGTAATTTTCATTGCATCAACTAATAACATCGCTCCAATTTTTTGTAAAAAATATTTATTTCACATTTTTTAGTGTAACATTAGTCACGAAAATCGTTGAACGTTCACTAATATCAAAGAAAATAGTACTTATCCTATTACCCACGTATATTCTTTGCTTGTAATTGTTATTATTTAGAGAATTGCGGAAAAAATATGCATAAATATTTTAGAGTTTACCATTTTACCACCGTTGTAAATTGAAAACCGTAACTCTAAGAAAAAAATGTTCATTATAAATGTCGCTACAAATAATCTCGTTTTTCATTTAGTTTCGTAAGATTTTTAATTTGCGAATGATATTACCCCCTCCACATAGCGAAAATACACATATTTGAGGTTTTAACATCACTGTAACTCGAAAACCTTAATTTTTTCAAACTGTTCAATTCAAACGTTTCCGGATATTGTCTTATCTTAATTCAGCCACCTCAGATTTTCGATTTTCTAGAAAAATTGCTTTGAGTTTTTACAATTATGGGACCACTTCTGAAGACTTTTCCTTCAAATAAATCAAAAATCATCCAAATCGGAGTACATTTACTATATACAATGCGAGCACGAACCAAAAAAAGCAGACAGTCGAATTGTATACCTCATTAGTTTGGGTTCGCTGGTCAATAAATAATGTACATAACCCTCTCCACGAGAGCCTGGTTCCTCTTAGGTTTCCGTACATCTAATGAAAAAGAAACCTTTATCAGATCATGCTATACACAAAATACATATTCTAGAAATTATTGGAAAAAAATTATGACAGAATCACTATAAAAAAACTCATGTCATTCTTTTTTCTAATATAATTTGTTTTCATTACTTTCCAGGAGCCACCACTTTCAGCCACCAACCTAAGCGTATGGAAGGATGAGGAACAGACCATCGAAGAATTCAACCCGGAATTTGAAAGCTATCTCGCCAACTATCACACCGTCTTTCTTGTCGTCTTCATCACCAGCATCATTAAATTCATCATCAGTCTATTTGTAATAGCTGCCGATATCTTTTTAATTGTTGTTATTTATAAAACGCCAAAACTGAAAACAAAAACCAACTCGTACTTGATACACTTTGCCATATGTAATATGTTGGCTATCCTTGCCGCCCCAATTTTCTATCTGCTATCAGAGCTGGTACTTCTTCCATTTTCAGTTTCATATTTCATATATTTCTGTTTGGATTTACAAGTTGAAACAGCCGCATTGGGAATTAGTTTTCTTTTGGGTATCGGTTTATGTTTTGATTGGCTAGTTAATGTGTACAACCCCGATTGGGAACGTAGATATGGCAACGTGTACAAATACTCAATTTTAATTTGTTATGTAATCGGTGGCATCAAGTTTTTCATCACTATCGGTTTCTGTTTCTACAGTTACGGTTCCAGGTTCTTTTTCACATTCTTTTTTGTTACAATTTTGAGTTTTAACATTTTCGTCAACGTGCTAAATTATCGATCAAAACCTACAACACATAACAAAAAAGCTTACGCTCTATCGGCAGCCAATGTTATAATCCTTTCATGGCTTCCGATGTTTATTTATGAAATGTTATGGATAATGCTGTCAGATGCTGTAATTCTTTCACAGCTACTGATAATGATTGGTTTTATACCTGAATGGATAGGAAATGGTAGTTCAATTGTGTTGCTCTACGTACTGGGTAAGGAGAATAAGAGTTTCAAGAAGGCATTCGATAGGGCGTTCAATAGATCCTTGAAGAATTACACGGATGAAGAAGATTTAGATGATTCAGATAATGATGAGATAAGAACGACAACAGAAGATAGATTTACTGAACCACCAGATGTACAAGTTATTTGAGTTGTGTTTTGTAAATGAATAATTATAAATTTCTATTACATGTAGATTTTTTATTATTTCATCGTAGTTTAAGAGCAGAAAATCTATTTCTTAGAAACCTTGTTAATAATATGGAATGTTTATTAAAGTTAAAATACTCATTTTAGATGAATATCTTGTAAAATAAAGTCCCGAATGTACAATATAATTTTTAAATGGCAACTTTCAATGACAGAGTAGTTAAGTGGGTTATTTTAGTTCTTTGAGACAACCATTTAAGAATTTTCTCAAAGGAAATGGAACAATTATTTATCTAGTCTAGTAATAATATTTCGCTCCAGCGTTTTTAGCGATTACCTTCTATGCAGTTTTATTTCTCGGAGCCCTATTATGGCACTATCTCAAGAAGGCATATATATATATTTATACAGGGTGTTCCAGAACTAATAGGAAAATTAAAGTTGGACGCGTACAGAGTGAGCGAAAATAATTTTACCACTAGAGGCATATGGATTTTTGTTATACTGTTATACAAGGCAAAGTTTTCGAATTTATAGGCCTCCAAAGAATTTTATAATCGTTTTTTGTTTTTGGAACGAAGTAGCAGAAATCGTCACACGTTGCGTCCCCACTCTTTCTCTTTGTATATAATATATTGTTTAAACATGATTTTTTTTTCGGTACACAGTGCTTTTCTCCCATATGAGTATTAATTCGAAGAAGATAAGTGCCTAGTTAAATAATAAGGATGGTTAATATAAATCTTAATGACTAATATTATAAACAAATTAGGTATCAAACCATCGATCTGGTTATTGAGGAGATTACTCGAATGTTTAAATTTTCAAGATTCAAGTATTCAATTTTAATCCTTTCCATAGTTTGAATTATTTTTTAGGTATATGAATGAAATCTTGTGTTTATAGACAGAAATTTGAAAATTTCTGACATGCGTGAGAAATATTTCCGGTTATACCGGAAGTAGATGCCAACTTGGTTTTAACAAATAACCTGTACCTATATTACCACATTTTTAGATTTCTTCTAGAATTTCGAAAACATTCGAATAGTGTCCTATCCTATCCTGTCGTTTTTGACATATTTCAAAAATTAAGTTTGCAGTCCAAAACATAAATTATCAGTCTTTCCTACCACAAAGTCTTTATTATTTAATTTGGGTTGATTTTCTTGTAGAAGATCTACTTTATTAGTATCTTAATGATATTTTGATAATAATTTACACAGAGTTATCCAAAAAGAAGCTTAAAAAATGGATTCAAAAACGTCGAAAGTATTTTTTCCAAATAGAAACCCGCGTTTTTTATTATTGTATTGTGTTAAGCAGCAAAAATAAGGGGAACTTTGTATAAGGTTGTCTATACCAAATATTAGTAGTTTGTAAAATAATTGGAAATTTTCCATTTTTCAATGTAAAAATGCTACACATCTTCAAAGTCGTGTTAGAAGTGGGCCATGATTGCATTAGAAAATAATAACAAATGTCAATAAAAGTCAAACAAACGTGAAAAAAATCAATATAATACTTTTTATTTGCAAATTTTGAGTAATTATCATGCCAAATATTTCTATGTACTTTAGCCTTTATAGTTCCAAAGTTCTTGAGGTTTTCTATTATTTCCATAACAGATTTTAGTTTTGGTTTCTGTGGATATCGCACAGCGATTGTATTACATGTTCTTGAAATAACTTTATCGCATTCTCCACAATATAAATAAATTTAGATAATCTTCATTTGTATAATTTAGTTTTTTCTGCATAATAATTATTCAAAATTTTCAAATGAAAATTTTTACGCTTTTATTGGCATTTGTTATTATTTTCTAATGTAATCTTGGCCCACTTCTGACACAACTTTAAAGGTGTGTAGCATTTTTACATAGAAAAACGAAAAATTGACAATTATTTAAAAAGCTACTTATTTTAATAGATAAAATAATAAAAACGGGGGTTTTCATTAAAAAAAAGACTTTTGACGGATTTTTTGATCTAGATTTCTTTTTTGATCACTCTGTACAAATTTTCATCAAAATATCATATATATACTTATGTATGTCTTCTTCTACAAGAAAGTCAACCCAAATTAAATGTTGAAGTCTTCCTCATAGGAAAGATTGATAATTATGTTTTGGACTGCAAACTTAATTTTTGACATAAACTTTGAAAAATGTCAAAAACGGTTAGACTTAGGTATAGGACATTATACATAAAATGTTATCAAAATTGCACAAGAAATCTAAAAATGTGACAATATACCAGGTTATTCCATTAAAAATAACAAAATCGGCATCTACTTCTTCCGGTATAACCAGAAATGCAACTAACATGAAGATATTTCAGACGTATGTCCCCCCCGTGGACTTTATAGTGTGTCACCAGATATTTTCAAATTGTTTGAAGCTATCGTTTTGCTGACAATCGAACGATGTCTTACCCAGAGAATCACCCTGTATATATCGGTTGTTATTATTATAAACATATATATCGTGAATGCACCCGAGATTCATAGTTTTAATAAAAGCTGATGTTTGCTGTAAAATAATATTCCTCGTTCTGAGATCGTTTCTGTTGCATTATTAAACATCGTAATCGTTGTCAGCGACTGCGACGAGGTTTTGATGCGATGAGAATTTCTCTGGATATTGGATGATGGAATTAAAGATGAGAGCCAATATACCGACAGAGAAAGAGAGAGAAGCTTATTATTATAGTGAGAGGCACTTTATTTTTATTGGCACTTGAAAGTTGAATGATCCAGAATTATATGAGATAAGGGTATTTTGAATCATTTAATTACCTATTGTCTGATTTATAGATAGATGAATGATTGTTTTCTAGTTTTTTCTTTGAATACTAGTTCTCTATATCAAATGAAAAGGTGTAAGAAACTTCGTTCGAGAAAAGCACGGTCCAACAAAGATGAAATAAACCATATATACTGGATGTGTTGGCACAAAATTTCTAACAAATATATAAGATTTTACATCCAGCTATGAAATTGACAACGTTTATTGGGAATGCAAAAGTGTACCCACCTACCACCATCTATCTCCACAAAACTCAAGCAGAAGCTGCTCGGTGCATACAAAATATTTCGACATGGAAATAAACTTCATTTCCTTCCGTCAACTTGAAAATGACGTACTTATGTGAACGTTTTGACGTGCATTATTATTATTATGAGAAAAGGTCGGGAGCGCTGAGAATGCTACGATCCTAAACTCCAGCAGCAGCCTGTAGCTGTTGTGGTGTATGTAAGTGATGGTAATTCATTCGGGAATCGATTGAATTTCTTGGAAGGGCAGAGAGTTTTCAATAGAAGAAAATTTTAATAGATTTTCACACACACAGACTCTAAATTGAATTTGTTTGAAATGAATGAATGTTGGTAAGCAACTCTACACTTTGTTTTTTTTTGTATGGTGATTTAATGAAAGGCAGCAGGAGGGTTGTGGATTTGATTTGATTATTTTTTTTATTGAAATAGCAACTTTTGTACTTTTGAATTGAATTCGATTTACCAGCAAGGATATTAATGTGTAATGGTTACGATTTCTCAAAATTGTATGTCAAATCGTTCAAGGTACCGAAAATAATGTAAAATGAGAGGGCGTACCAGCAATTTGAAATACATATAATTTTCTTTGGAGTCTGTTTTTGACCGACTTCTAAAAAAGAGGAGGTATACAATTTGGTTGTAGGTTTGCTTTTTTATGTTTACGCGTTTTGGCATAGTAAACGTGATCAAATTTTGAAGATTTTAGATTCTTTCAAAAAAAAAAAATCCGAAATCTTCTTCCCTCCAAAAATTTGGCAATTTTTCTCTAAAATTGAAAATCTGAAACGGCAAAATTAAAGAGACCATATCCAAAAACGTTTAAATTGAACATTTTCCTTCAAAAGAGTTACGCTTTTCGAATTGCAGCAGTGTATTTCCGCTAAGCGGAGGGAACATTTTTTTTTTGAAAAATTAAAAATATGAGACGGCCAGATTAAAAGAGGCATTATATTAAGCAACATTTAAATTGAAAATTTCTGAAAAAAATTACAATTTTCGAGTTAAAGCAGTGGTAAAGTCTGAAATATGTGTATATCCGCCGCGATGTTTTGAGATCTCTAAATAATAAGTACAAGCAAAGAATATAAATGGGTAATAAGTGCTTTGTTGAGCGTTCAACGATTTTCGTGAATAATATTACACCAAAAATTATAAAATAAATATATTTTACCAAAAATTTTATCGACTCTACTAGATGGTGAACCGAAAAATACAAAAATAATATTAATCCTATTGGTACTTTTGAAGTTGGTGCCAAAACGCTTCTATTTAACTACAATTGCATAACTTCAAAAGTACCAGCACCAATACCAGTCGGTCTATTTTTTGGGGATTCAAGTGATATATTTTTCCACCGACTATTGAGAAAAAGGAAAAACAAACAAAATTGCGCAAATCATAGTTTCAATTGCTCTCCCATCCACCGCATTATCCAGATCTAGCCTCCAGTGACTTTTACCTATTTCCAAACTTGAATAGTGTTGTCAAGGAGTCTCTAGCCTATTTTGAGGATAGGGACGTATTATTCAAAAGGGATCGCAATATCCAAAAATCGTTGGATGGAGTATATGGAACTATGTTGAATAATAAATTATAATTTTGACAAAAAACCGTGTGTTTTCTATTTAATCCTACGGAGTTATTGAACGCCCTAGTACTCGTACTTACCTAGGTATATTAAAGTAATAAGCTGATTTAGTTTTTGGCTAAAATCTTTAAAGCTGATTTTGGGCTGAATTTCAACAATAGGCTATTTCAGCAGAAACGAAATTACTACTCTTAAGACTTTTACATTATACCTGGCAATGTAAAAAACAAGATTATTTTATAAAACAATCAAATAATTTAGTTGTAAAGTCACAGTTATTGAATTCGTGTTTATTGAATTCAAAAAGCCCACGATATCTCTGACGTCACAACAGATAATTTTTGCAACGCAGCCTGTGTTTGAAGTGGACAAAATAGTTCAAATCAACCAAAGAAAACGAAGAATAAATTGAGGTTATAGTCAATTGTCATTTTATTTTCAGATTATGATTAAATTGCTTTTCTAATATTATTCTTATATTATTTAATAAAACTGAATCCAGGATTTTCTAAGGCTGACATCGATAATTTGCCATTAGTGGACAGCGAGATAATAAATATTTTTTTTTGAAGTGAATAGGCAGTTTTGCATTTCGCAATATTTAAAATAAAAAAGTAAGTATTAGGTATTTTAGTAAATTGTATTTGTTTTATTTGAAATCCAAGTGTATAATACACTTGATTTGTATTGAATAGACTTTAAACCACATTTAGTTTTTATGATGATGATTCTTTAGGTTACGTACAGGTTAGAAAGGGTAAATAATATCTGCGCAGTCTGTGCTGTGATCCGTGGAAAAATAACTCCATAACACAAAATCACCAAAACACCATATAATGTAGAAGTTGTTACTGATAAAACTCATGGACAACGTAAACCTTATAAACCATTTTGTAACGTAAGAAAACAATGACTTTAATAAAATACAATTTCCAGTAGAAAACAAAGTGATGAGCAAAATTCAAACCTTCAAATAAATTTGATATGGACACTTTTTTGACATTAGAGTAGATCAAAGAAACGGCTGGTTAGTTCTACTATCTATAACCTGCCTAATCTGAATCTGTATCATATAGTATTCTATTAATGGACAAAATTCCATTAACATTACCATTGAATCTTGTCGATTAATAGAATACTATATGACACAGAGTCCCGCTTCTGTGGTCTACAGCAGTGTTGCAATTTATAAGAGTTTTGTATGTAGACTCTGTTTGTCATATTTGAACAGAAAAGGATAACAAAGTGTGACGTCATAAAGGCTTAATTCAATTTTTAATTCTTAATATATTCATTATTAAGCAAAATTATGCAGTTTTGATAGATGTTAGACTTCAATTTATAAATAAAGAACCAAATACCCCATTCTATTATGTACTAACGTAACCAAACTTAATACAAGAATCAGTTTTGTTGACTGCTGACTAAGAAAACATTCGATAATCAATATGATTGATTTTGTAGTTTCAAAATGGCAGCTGCTTTTGTTCAGCCTACCGTTAGAATATTTGTAATTTATTCATAGAATTTGTTTATGAGAGAATTTTGGTTTGCTCGATCTTCAAAAAAAACACCTTGTATCAACTGCAATAATGACCAGCCTCTTCTCAATAAGACAACAATGAGATAATTTGAGTAAAGTAGCATTGAATTTGTTGAATAGTGTGTCTGTCATAAAAGAGCTCTTTTAATAACTATATGTGGGACTGTCACGTAGAAGTAGAGCTCTATTAACCTATCAAAAAAATTGAGCAAACACAACAAGTATGTTAGTGATGTTATTTGTAATTTTTGCCACTATTTTGTGAGCTACAAGGAAAAGACACAATAATACTGGTGACTATTTTTGGTGAGTGAAGTTTTGTTATTTGAAAGAAGTTAGTATTGATTTTAAAAATTCGATATATCACTCCCCCCACCCAGAAAATATCCCCAAAGTGGACGAAGGAGAAGAAAACATCATTTCAAGCAACATTTAATACGAGAGTTAAAATTAAGTTAAGTTAAAACTATTTCTATGTAATTGGAAGAATGGTAATGTTAGAACAAGGAAACCGATTAGAAACAACGTTTCACTTTGCAGGAATGTTTGTAATATTTTGAAAGATTTTAAGACTTTTTAACATGAAGATTAGGCGATTTGTTAAACGAAAAGCAATGAAGTCTTTTTAAACGGAATTATAAATTATATAAGTACCGAACTCTAAAAAAATACAATCCATAGCCTTATTCTTACAAGTAATCAAGATACATAACAATATTTTATCAAATAAAGTAAATATCAAGAACATGAACATAGAAAACGCGTCAGAAACTGAATCTTGTTATTGTTTTGAAAAAAAATATATATTTCTTCTCCCAAGTCGCCTTTCAGGTTCATCTAAACCCGTTTCTATTTTTATCCCAAGAGAAGATGAATCATTTAATTATTGAAACTTGTTTATTATCGAAGAGAGAATTGTTCATGGAATTGTTAATTTACATAATTATATTTATGTCAGTAGATTCTTGGATTTTATCTCTTGTTTCTATCGAACAAGAAGGAATCCACGTGTTAATGCATATTTCATATAATAATGGTTCAATATTTCAATCGTTACAAAAATTTGATCAGTATCTATCACTTCCGATGTAATTGACAGAAAATCTTGAGATTAATACGAGGGCAATGATAAAACTAGTAAAGATCAAAAATGAATTTTCTTCTATCTATAAAAATGGATTCAACTAACTCATAAATTATTAATAGTTGTACTGCAATTTAAAATATGCTACAACATATTGCTGTATCCTATTACCAATGTATATTCATTGCTTGTACTTGTTATTATTCATAGATCTCAAAACATCGCGGCAGAAATACACATATTTCAGACTTCACCACTGCTGTAACTGGAAGACCGTAACTTTTTTTGAAAAATGTTCAATTGAAATGATACAACATATAATCTCTTCTTCAATTTGGCCGCTTTAAATTTTCGAAAAAAAAAAATGCCCCCTCCACATTGCGGAAATACATACTACATGTATGTCTTCAATATTGCTGTAACTCGAAAATCGTAACTCTGTTGAAAAAAATTTCCAATTTAAACGTTTCCGGATATGGTTTCATCTCTTAACTCTGCCGTCGCAGATTTTTGATTTTCGAGAAAAATTGCCAGAGGGAAGGAGATTTCGGATTTGAGCTTTTTAAAATATGGAACCATTTCTCAACTCCTTAAATCATTGAAATCGATGCACGTTTACTAAGCAAAACGCGCGAACAACCATACACAAAAAAACAGAGGATTGCCGACAGAAGTGAAAACTTAAAACAAAGGAATAACTAAATTATTGAAATTTTTGTCTGGTTTTTACATTTATTGGCACTCCAAGCAATAATTATTAACATTTTTATACAGTTTATTAGTTAATTAAACATTGATGAACTGCACAAGCTAAATACAAAATATTAATATTGTATTAAGTATTTACATAGTTTTTAATGAACTTTATTTTCATTATAAGCTAGCTCTATTATCATAGTTAAGTTCAACAATACTTAGTCCATTTTTGCTTTTAATTATTTCATTTTATTCTAAAAAAGATATACTAGGCTTATACTAACTGCAATAAGAAACAAATATGGAATTTAAGTAAATATTGTATAAAAACTGCATCGATCATTGTTTTATATTTTTAGTACTTACTTTTCGATCGATATTGAAATCTTCACATAATATCACCGGTATGTCGTCAAATTTTTTACCAAATCTTTTTTCGAGTATGTTAGAACCTTCTTTCGTAAAAATCATGAAATTTTCGATATTGAATATGAAAAAAATATTATCAAATACTAACAAATACTTCTATCGGTGCACTAAATAATATTCATTGCAAGATGTATTGCAAAAAAATAAATAATATCACATTTTTTTACGCAAATATCCATAACAATGTTGGAAATATTCGAAAAACAAAGTATTTATTGTTTTTGTCATTTATTTTTCTACATAAATATATCAAATTCTCAATATTGTACTGCATATTAATTCTACAATTTAACAATTCTAATTGTATTAGCAGAGAAGAGAGACGTGGTATTAGTGTATATATGTGTAAAATACATTTACACTGGCCACTATACTATGCGCAATACGTCACAAGCATTTCGAGGTCATCGGTGTCGCGCGAGCTGGGAAGATTTTACCCATCCGAAAAACGCCTAACGAAGTTTTCACAAAAACACAACCGAATTGTATACATCCTCCTTTTTTAAAATCGGTCAGATATTTATTATTATTATGTATGATTATTATTAATGCTTCCCAAAAGGAGGAGGAGGTATACAATTCGACTGTGTGCTTTTTTTTTTTTTTTTTTGTTATTTGTAGCAACATTTATACTAAACATTTTTCCCTTAGAGTTACGGTTTTCGAGTAAAATCGGTGTTAAAATGGTAACAACTAAAATATTCAAGCGTATTTCCGCAGCGATGTTCTGAGAACTCAATAATAACAACTACAAGCAAGGAATATACGTGGGTAATAGGATAAGTACTATCTTCATTGGTATTAGTGAACGTTCAACGATTTTCGTGACTAATGTTACACTCAAAAGTGTGAAATAAATATTTTTTACAAAAAATTGGACCGACTTTATTAGTTGGTGCACTGAAAAGTATAAAATAATATTAATTCTATTGGGGCTGGTACTTGTGAAGTTGGTGCCAAAAGTTACAAATCTACCTGCAACTGCACAACTTCAAAAGTAACAGCACCAATAGAATTAATATTATTTTATACTTTTCAGTGCACCAACTAATAAAGTCGCTCCAATTTTTTGTAAAAATTATTTTAACTGATCAACTGAACACTCATTCAATCCCCATAATTTTAATTTCTCTCAAACAATACGATTCTTCTTTCCAGAGTTCTACAACAAACACTCATTGAAAAACAATGGACGACAACACCACTATCACCACCAACCATCAAAGCAACCAAACATCCCAAGCATTCTACGGAAACACTACCATGAAAATTTTGGAATACATATCATGGACTGGTGACCTGCTCAACTTGCCACTATGCTTCATTGCTGTCATTGTCAATGTCCTACTTATCATAGTAATATTGAAACATAAACGTTTAAAGCAACGATCCAACTACTATCTGATAAATTTTGCTGTATTCCATTCAATCTACATAATTTGTACACCGACTTTACACATGGTAGTCGATTACCTTTATAATGGACAAATCGACATGAAATGGTACTGGTCTTGGCTGCAATTGGATATTTATTCACAATTTGTTCTTTTAATATTTGCAGCAGCTTACACGTTGGATTCCTTTTTGGAATTTAGAAATGACAGATGGTACAAGTTATATCAGAAACATTTTATCTGTTTATTCATCATCTGTCATATTTTTGGGTTGGTATTTTTAATTGTCGTTGTTACACTATGCTTTTTACAAGATAATGACTCGGTAACGTACTATTTCGTTGATGCCTTTTTCATATTGGTACTACTTCTGTTACTCTATGCCCACTATCATAACAAATCGCATCAAATCTTCAATACCAATACCTACGCCCTCAATGTATCCCTTACGATATTCATTTGTTATCTACCCTTGTTTGTAACTTACAGATTGATAAGCATCATCAAGGATCAGTATGCTTTTTGTTTGATACTTTGGGCTGTAGCATTTGTACCGGAATTTATTGCATACTGTTGTTCAATGATTGTATCATACAAATTGTATCGGTGTGATAAGTACTTTAGAATTGCATTGAGAAAATTGTTTAGACGATATGTGCCAGACGATGAGTATGATGAGTTGAATGCTGTTGAAGATGTTGAAGTTAAATTGTGAGATATAGGGGTTTTTAAAAGCTTATGAACTTTGGTTTTAATTGAATTAAATTCATGCACTATTTAAGCACTGATAGCAAAAAACCTACACAGGATCAGGTACTTGCAGAAGGTATTTTTTTCTAAAAAATGTTTTGAATGTTAATTTCATAGTTTTTTTTTGTGATTTGCTTAAAGCTTTTTGATTAATTATGTCTTTAATTGATGTTAATATCTGTTTCATGAGCAAACAAAATGTACTGAACAGCTTGAAAAAATATTCAAATATAAGACAGAGCTAAACTTTTGTCTATTTTTTTTTGTTGGCGTCAATATTTTTTTGTAATATTGAAAATAAAGAAGTTACGGGAGGCGGGCTTTTGGTTCTCACTGTATATACATTTTGGGATTCAGAAGATACAGCTAAAAGTCGTAAGTTTTAAGAACAACATTTTCTTTTTTTATTGTAACGGGGATTTATATTAAATCTGAGTTAGATTTATTTTCACTTATTTATTTACACCAATAACTACACGACTATATACACATTTATATTCAGACCTATTTCTCGGACTATATATGACTTTCTACTGTCTATGATCTATGACCGATTGTGATCTCTGACTGACTAACTATCCTGTCATTGCCATCAGCATTATATATCTAACCTAAAAAGCTCTAGATGACTCCCGTGTTGGTTTCGTTGTTTCTAGAGGTTATTTCTAAGTATATGGCTTCGAGAATAGACCAGGACTTATTCTCGTTGCCTCTGATGTCTCCCGTGTTTTCTGGAATGTGCATTGTGTGTGTAGTTCATTACTCGGATAAGTCTTCACGTTACATTATAAACAAATCATTAAAAATAGCGCTGTCCGCGCTGTCAATATTATTAAAAGTCATGCTAAAATACATCTATTTTTTTCAAACATTTGATTTTTCAGTGCTTTTATAACAAAATCCGCTAAACTCGTCTATTACCGTTTCTTCTAACATATATATCTTTTTATATATTATTATATTGTTACGGAAGTATTTTAAAATCGCTTCAAGTTGGTGCTAAGTCTTCTATTTTGCTATAAATGCATATCAGCATCAACAGAATTAACATTATTCTGTATTTGTCATACAAATAAAAGTCGGTCCCATTTTATTATTAATTTTTTAACTCGTACCAGTAAAATCTAAATATGTCTATTGAAAAATTTGCATTTAAACGAAGCACTATGGTGGAATTTTGAGTGCAAGGATAATGTAAGAGAGTATTGTTCTCTGTCGACTGGAGGTGCATATAGGTACGAATTTCGAGCTCGGAAATGAATTTCATTTCATTCTCAACATTTGCGAAACGAGCTAGCTTTATTATGAAAATGTCTGACAGCACCTGCTACCTAGTTTATATGATGGTAATTCCTTTGGATTTATTAGATCTTCTTGAAACGAATATCTTTTTTTCTTCACTGTAATATGTTGGTTTTTAATATTACATACGAAATTCCTCAACCAAATAAAGGTATGTTTATTAATATTTCTCTTAAATTGCTTTTTAAATTTAGTAGTTATTATCTTGAAGACTTATAAAAATAACTGTTTCCGTTGTGTTGAAATCCTGAATTGGTATCTAGGGTTTCATCGAGTTTCTCGTCTCGAAGGAAATTTCTCGTATCGTCTCGATTATCGAGACAATAAATTAACAAACAATCGTCTTGATTTATCGAAAATAAAAACTAAATTTTATTAAAAAATATACATGTGTATATAACATACATCTGCACCAAAAGATAGGGTTTTTTTTTCTATTAAAAAAATACATTAAAATACAGAGCTATATGCTATGAACTAAATGCCAAGTATAACAAAAAAAACGCCGAATATTGTCCCGAAAAAAAGAATACTGTTCTAAAAATCTTTATTTTCTTATTTAATCTTTTATCCATGCAAAAATGGTGTCATAAGAATATCCTTGGAAGTAATGTATACTTGAACTAACATCTTTGAAGAATACAATAGGAATAAGGTTAAATTTATGGCAGTTTAGTTTATTAATAATTAGCTTTTAATTAATTGTAATGAAGAATTATATATATATAGCATTGTACGAGACATTAAAATATTGTTCTAATCTAATCTAATAAAAATAGAATTTGTGAACGAGTTAGTACATAAATAATGAAAACTGAAATTTTCTGAAATAAGGACCACCGCACCGAGAACCACCGAGCCTGGGAGTAGCGGGGTGCGATAGGGCAGTTTGTTTTTCTTTGAAATTATGTGACGAACAATTTTTCAAAATCCAAAATGTTCTTCCCCCGAAAAAAAAAACCAAAACAGTTGAAGGAGCCATTTTTTGGAAATTAATTAATAAAATTTAAATTTGGCATTTTTCAAAAATTGAAATGGTTCTTGTGTTGTTGCCAAAAGTCATCTATCCACATATAACTTACACGAATTCGAAATTATCATAATCGAAAGAAATGATATTATTTGGTATTATTTCTCAAACCACCAAATATTAAAGTCGCTCTCACTTTTTGGTGAGAAAATATTTTCTTGACATTAATTCAGATTGTTTAAGACGTAGTTACAGTAAAGAACCATTGAATGATCTTAGAATAAAACAGTTATGACATAATACGAGTAAACTGAGATCTATTACGAGCAATTTGTGTTAAAATATTATGAAAACAACAATAAAAAAACATGTGGGATTACGAAAATGAGACTAATTCAAAATGTAATTCGTTGCAGTTAAATTATTTGGTAACTAGAAAAGTATTTAATTATAATTATGGTAGCTGTCCCGACAGACATTGTCCCGTCCAAATTTCATAAGAACTACTTTGTCAAAGAGCAAACAAAAGTATTTGTACTGTGGGTACCATTCGGTATGCAACCCTAAAAAGAAGAGCCATATATAATTCTGAATGATGATAATTGTGAAATGAGAAATGTTAGAAATTTACTAGTGACGCTTCTCCATTCAAGAATCTTTATACGACTCGTCTATCAACATCAGAAGTTACAAGTTGAAGAAAAAAAAACATGTCTGTATTTGCTGAATGTGAAATCCTTTTCAAAGAGATCGACCCCTATCAAAAGTAAGTTATACCCGACATGTAAACATGGGGACTCCAATTTGTCATCTCGTCCCTGTTTGTTTGTGGTTCAGATTCTCTCTTTTGTAATTAACAACAAAAAAAAATGGCTCTTTCAATTCTCTCTTTGCTTCTCTTTATTGATGAATGTAAATACAATCGTTTTCGTTAAAATGTCTGCAGCGATTAAATATAAGATATTTTTTTTATAGATCATCAAACTACGTTACTGGAGTTCTTCGAAATGTTTTAACAATTAATATCAATAACGTTTCAATGACCCATTTGATTCTCTCGAAACTCCAAACTTGTTGCCGGTGTACCGCAGGGATCCATGTTGGGACCACTGTTGTTACTTATTTTTATAAATGATATGACAAATTATATAAAGCATAAACTCGCGCAGAAACGTTGCTGGTGAAAATTATAGAGAATTACTGGAATTAAGTAAGTGGTGTGAGAGTTTTTAGGTCTTTACTTGGACCAATTTTCAACATGAGATAAACATAAAAAAGAGAATGTAAGTTTATTTGGAAATGATTGGAGTGAATTGATAATTATTTCTTGACTGTTCATCATTTCTCGATTCTAAAAATATGTTCTGTAATAAAGATGAGTTTCAAATGAATGGATATACATATTTAAATCATTTTCAGTTTCAATATTAGAGCAGTAAAACCATTATATGGAGAGTTTTGAATGAGTCTTTCTTGAAATATTCACAAGCAGATTCAGCTTGGTTTTGTATCTTAATAAATTATCTTTAAACATCTTTATTGCAAAGCAATTAGATTGTTTGATATTCAAGAAACAAAATACATTTGAGCACCTTTTTTTTCTACTAGTAGGAAGTAGATTTGTAAGACCTTTTATCCATTTACAGTTTAATTAAATAATGAACAGAAATTATTCAATAATCCTCGTGAATCATATGTATATAAATTATATGATTGAATTAATTTAAGTCTACAGGAATACTAAAATCAAAGCTCATGCATATAATAGATACGGGCATTTCCAAGAAAACAAGTCATAATGATTACCAGGAAATCACGTTGTCATTAATTCAGACAATAATTAAAAATTATTTCAACTGTACCATCAAAATTCGTTCTACGAATATGTGTATTATGATGCGATTTGTGTTGGCTTCATCAATTACGGATATACAAACGAGGACAAAGTGTATATGTGTCTCTATGGTTCCATATACCAATAATGATTCTTATTATTATTAATCCATGGATAATGATATGGATAATAAATATTTTTTTGAAAAAATTGGACCGTCGTTATTAGTTGGTGCACTGAAAAATACAAAATAATACTAATTCTATTGGTGCTGTTACTTTTGAAGTTGTGCAGTTGCAACTTTTGGCACCAACTTCAGCAATAGAATTAATATTATTTTGTATGTTTCAATTCACCAACTTATAATGTCGGTACAAATTTATAATAATAATAAAATATAATAATATTTATTTCACACATTTGAGTGTAACATTAGTCCCGAAAATCGTTGGACTTTCACTAATACCAAAGAAGATAGTACTTATTCTATTACCCAAGTGTATATTCTTTGATTGCACTTGTTATTATTTAGAGATCTCAAAATATCGTGGTGGAAATACGCATAAGTATTTTAGAAACCGTGAATTTTTTGAAAAATGGTTCTATTTCAACGTTTCCAGATATTTAATTCTGCCACCTCAGATTTTCAATTTCCGAGAAAAATTGCCACCTTCACCCTCTACGGGGGTGTTTTTTAAAGGGAATGAGATTTCGGATTTGAGTTCTGACGAATATGGGACCATTTCTCAAGTATCCTCTTTCAAATGAATCAAAAATCATAAAAATGGGAGTACAAAAAAAACATCCTCCGTTTGGGTTCGTCAGTTAAAAAGTGAAATTAAAAAATAGTAATAGTTGAATAAAATCATGTAGCAGAATGGTTCAATGGTTTAAAATTTGCTCCTGCAACATATTTATAAATAATGAAATTACTTAATGACGCTTATTGCGTCTACCGATAGCATCCAACTTTTATGCATGTGTAGAAATACTAGTAAAAAGATTAATCCCATCGTATTTCTATTTGACGACTTTCGTTTTTACCTTGGAGTGTCTAAATTTACATTTTAATATAGTCCATTCATAGATGTACGAAGTAGAACGATAAAATATGCATTTGCTAAGCACGCATTGATATGAACAGACTATATAAAATAATAAAACTCGTTGTGCTTCCAAAATTCGTGACGACTGGTTTTCGTAACACTTTATAACAGTCGTTGTGCCATTTTATTTTTCTCATCTTCGTCTTTAGCAGTACCAAGAACACCAAAAGAGTCACGAGACATCGGTACCAGACTCTAGCTTTAGTACCAAGAAGAAGCAACAAAACACCTTTTTTTTCACTGAATTTGTGTTATCAAATCATTAAACGGGACGCAAGCCAAAAACAACATCATCAACAACAACAACACCAACAACAAGAAGACGTCTTCGGAGAAATTCAAAATAGCCCGGCTGATATTTTCATTTGTTGAAATCCATCCACAGTCACACTTATTACAGGTCACAGAGTTAACAGTCAGTCGATTAGTTTGCGGTGTGATAAAGCGCATCAAGAATTATCTCAAATCAGTCGGTTTTCTGTTTCAAATCACATACGCACAGATTATGTTTTATAATTTGGCAGCCATTGGGCGTCTTCTAGACTTTTAAAGTGTAGTTAGTAGTGTACTTGTTATAATAATTGTGTCTACAGCGTTTGTGTTGATGATAGTTATTGACTGGATGTAAACAAAAAATAAACTTTAAAAAGTTATTTGAAGTTCGAAAAATGGTGAGGATTATATTGACCAAGTGATTTAAACATAGCCGTTTCAATATTCCCATCTCACAGAAGCATAAATATATCATTATAAATTCATATTTAAATTTTGGTTAAATCCTCTTCTTAATTAAAGATCCATATACAAATATATTCAAAGTCAAGGTCTATTTTTTTACAACCTTTTCATTCCGATAATTTCTCAACAATGCCACTTCTCTCGTACTGGATAGCGTTAAATAGTTTATTTCTTCTTTTCTCGTTTGGTCAATTTACAAAGTTATTGATCAAGAACCAAAAAAAATATTAAAAATGAAAAATAAATTGTCACATAACTAATTGATTGGAAAGTATCCAAAAAAAAATATTGGAGTTGTTTAAGAGGTTAACTTATTAATTATTTATAATCAAGGACTGCAATTATGGATTATTTTATTAAACAAATGCCATTGACATTGTTTTCATTCAATAAAATATCTCACTTTATCATGGAAATAAACGTTTAACTCACAATATTGAATCAATATACAGTGCGGTTCATAGGTACAGAATAAATTCATTTTTAGTGTTAATATGTATTTGTTTCAAAAAACCTGAAACAAGTCGATTTCTATTTTCAATTTGACAATTTATAGTATAAAAATATTACCCCCACAAATAAATTAAATAAGAAGGAGGGTTGTGGGGCACCTTGTTCGAAAGGTATATTCATTCTATGTTCAGCAATATTACGTTTTTCAAATTTGGTGCAATCATAACTGAGAAATTGTGTAAAATTTTGACACTTTGAGTAGAATGAAAGAAATAATGTTACATAATATTTAGGAAGTATTTTTCATTTTTTTTTTCAGTTGAATTAAATGTCCAAAACATTCATTACTTGACAATAAGCAAGGTGATCTTGGAATTTTTTTAGGACCTCAGAGGTTATGTTGTTAATTTTCAATATTAACTGGTCTACTAAAATATACATTTGATTTTAAATAACCCCATAAGAAGTAATTGAGCGGAGTCAAATCGGGGGATCTAGACGGCCATTCAATCATTCCACGTCTTCCAATCCACCTATTAGGAAAAACTTCGTTCAAATAATCTCTAACAATACGTGTGTAATGCGGTGGAGCTCCGTCTTGTTGGTTGGTAAAAAGGAATTTATTCCATAGGTACCTATGGAACGCACTATATAATATATATTTTCTAAATAAATTGAAGGTTAAAAATAAACTGCTTATTTTTTAACTTTCTTAAAATTAATATAAAAATCTCACATTTCAAAGAAAGACAGAATTGACATGTTAACAAATTTTATCATAGTGATTCGGAATAAAATTTACACAATAATGGTTTTGCATTGCGTTGGAGTAAAATAAATTCTGTAGAATCTTTTCCCATCATTATCTTCTTTCGAGCGAGATAAACTAACCCAGCGCCACACACTTTTGCGCGTCCAAAGTCCAAACTCAGTATGAAAATATCGACTAGCTTCTCTTTTTCCTAAGTTATCAGTTCAAGAAATGTTGTTTACATTGTTTCATTGCATGAGATTAACCATTTACTGTTATAAATGTAATAAATAATTCAACTCTAGAAAATAAATTCTGTGTTTCTCTTTGCAATAACGGCCTAGAAAATAAAGTAAATTTTACAAAATAGGAAAAAAAAAACAGAAAATCAACTAGATAATTTTAACCCTTAATTCATCGAGATATTTGTAGATTTCTCAAATTCTCTTGTTGAAATCGAATGTTCAACAAAACCGATAACAAATGCACCTAATAATAAAAAAGTCTTCCAATAAATTCAGTTCATAAAATAATTCGTCTCATGAAACGACGTAAACAGAACATCTTTCGTTTGAAAGTTAGAAGTAAATGCAGCCTTTAATATTTTCATATTGAGTTTGGACGTGCGAATGTATGTGGCACCTGGCGACTCAAAAGAAAAGCAAGAGTAACGATTCTACATGATGACATCCTCAAAACGGAACCTGTACTGCTAGACTAGACCAAAAGACTCTCTTTTAAACTCAATATATAATATAAACCTTTTTATCACGAATCTGCCTGGGTACCAGTCCTTGGCAAAGTAACTTGTTCAGATTTATGATTCTCTTGTGTATCCGTTTTCAACATATATAACAACTTTGCCTTCTCTATTCGACAGAACTCATCCGAAGAACAAAGCACCAGCAGCAACTCGACCACATCCTCCACCACAACCACCACCGCCATATATGATCCAGCTGTGGAACATGGAGATGGCATCGGCTATACCTATCGCATCGATATATTCTTCATATTGGGCGTCTCCATTGAAATCTACACTGCCTTGTCCATCATTTGCGCTCTAGTCAACATCACCATTGCAGCATTGGTGTTTAAATATCGAAGGCTGCGCCAAGACAATGCCAACATCATTTTAGCCAACTGGTGTATTGTGAATACATTGTTTATGTTGTCATCACCATTTATAATAAGACTTATATTCCGGTTCACTTCCGGGCCATTGGGTGAAACAACATTTTGTATTGTTGAACAGATCGAGTGTACACTGCTATTTTGTAATATCGTCCAAATGATACTTTTAACGTTCTATTGGTATTATAAGAGCTATGATCAAATCAAGTTTGAAAAGTATATGAGAAGCTTCAAGTTTTTCTTAATAGCAGTTTATGTGTTGAGTTTGTGTTCCATTGGAGTGCACATTGATAGCTGTTACAATCGTCGAGCGTACACGATTTCGGAGATTTTGCTTCTCTTCACGCACGGCTTCTTCTTGGTCTTTATGATTGTGATGAATATTTTGAATTTTATTCGAAGGCGTCGTCAACGAGCTCAAAATGTTAATAACAATAATAACAAACCAAATGTACATCTAATGTTAACTAATACATTTTTCATATCGGTGTTGCCACTTTTGTTTGTTATTTTTATCAGTGTTTTTGCAAGGATGTCAGGCGAGCTTTTAGTCGCTCTAATTTGTCTGTCATTAATGATTGCCATATGTAATCCGATGTATTTCTTTTTCATTTTGTTCAAGTATCATGATGATTTTAATATGTTCTTCAAGCATATATTGACATGTAAATGTAGAAAGTATAGTGATGACAGATTGCTTGAGACACCAGTTGTCTACTGTAATGAGAATGTTGAAGATGAAAATAAATGTTAGAGTAGATTTTTATTGACTTCACCTCCATGTATGAATGTGACGGAATCATTCGATTCAGTTTATTACCTACTTGTCTAAATACATTTAAATTCTTAAAATGTATTGAGTTATAGTTTTTATAAGACATTAAAGTTTTGAAAGAAAAAACTACCACAAACTTAAGCTGTGCTTTTGACAGGACTACGTCCTATCCTAAGGAAAATTCATTTATTGAGTGTGTAACGGAAATTGTGACATCAAAAGAAGGAATGTTTTTTTTGTTATTATGGAGAAACGATGAGCGAAAGAAAAATATATATAAATGAGAGAACTGCTGCCAAAGGAAATGCCATTTTTTACGCAAATATCAATAACAATGTTGGAAATATTCGACAATAAATACTTTGTTTTTATCATTTATTTTTCTTCATAAATATATAAAGTTCTCGCTATTATACTGCACAGTAATTAGACAATTAATCAATTCAAGTTGTATTAGCAGAGAAGAGACACGTGGTGTAAGTGTATATAATACATGTACACTGGCCGCTATACTATGCGCAATACGTCACAAGCATGTCGAGGTCATCGATGTCGCGCGAGCTGGGAAGATTTTACCCATCCGAAAAACACCTAACGGGCCCATAGAAGTTTTCACTTCAAAAACAGATTTTTACTAGTAAATTATTGGATTAAAACAGTAGGTAACAACGTTTTGATTAAGAAGGTATTTTTTGAGTAGCCCCTGTATCACTCTAATCCGTCCTTATATTTTCACAAATTATCGCCCTCATTATGATTTATCAGCGTCTAAAAAAAATAATAGCAGGATCCATGTTAAAATGCCGCAGATTAAATAATAGCATGCAGAAGAATGGTTCAAGGTTTAAAATTTGTTCTTTTCACATATTCAACAATAATAAAAATGGCGCTCATTACACAAACGAATAACGTGATAAAATATATTCAACTTCTATGCCAAGTATCTGCAAAATACTAGTAGCAAATATTAGATAATCCACATTCTTGTAGATAAACAGTTGCTGCATTCAATAAGATGCTATAAAAAGTCCTATTTTTGACCTTCATCAACTTGAAGCGTCTAAATTTACATTTTAATATAGTCCATTCATAGATGTAACAGTACTGTGATTGTGAATTCTATTATACAAGGTGTTTTTGATTATCATGACAATATTTTCAGACATAAGTCTTTGGGTCAATAATTAAAATCTAATTTTAATTATGTTTGTTTCGCTTCATTTGATTCCGAAATCGTATCGGTTGTTTTTTTGCACGGTAAACGTGCTCCGATTTTGATGATTTTTGATTAATTTTTAATAAGAAATTTGAGAAATGGACTCAAATCCAACATCAACTTCTTTATAAAAGCCGCCCCCGAAGGGAATGGAGGATGCAAATTTTCTCTAAAGCCGAAAATCTGAGTATATAAGATATTAAAAAGATAAGACCATATCCGGAAAAATTTTAAAGGCTAAAATATGTGTATTTCCGCTATGTGGAGGGGGCAATTTTTTTGGAAAATATAAAGTGGCCAAATTGAAGAAGAGATTATGTGTAACAGCATTTCAATTGGACATTTTTCAAAAGAAGTTATGGTTTTCGAGTTACAGCAGTGGTAAAGTTTGAGACTTTATTTCCGCTTCGATGTTTTGAGATCTTTGAATAATAACAAGTACAAGTAAAGAGTATACATGGGTAATAGAATAAGTTCTAATTTCTTTGGTGTTAGTGAAAGTGTGATATAAATATTTTCACCACAAATTGGACTGAATTTGTAAGTTGGTACACCGAAAAATACAAATGATGCTGGTACTTTAGTTAGATAGAAGACTTTTGGCACCAAACTCAGGTATTACAACCAGATCATATCAGCTATAATAAGCCTTCAAAAGTGAATTACGTGGTGATTAAAATGTGTGGAACTTTAACTTGATTCACACACTGTACCCAAATTTATTGCTCCACCACTAATCAAGCATATTAATATGAACAGACTATAACACTTGGTGCGTTCGTTTCAAAATTCGTGACCGTTTTTTTCTTGAATGAACACATATAACAAGAAAAAAGATGTAACGTAGCATCAGCAATTTCAATCCTACATCTTCTAGCAGTACCAGGAACTCCAAAAGAACCACGACATAATCAGTAGTAGATATATCAACATCTTTGGTCAAAAACAAAAACAAGCTCCATCCAATCATCAATTTGTGTTATCAAATATGTTTATTATTTCGAAGAACGGGATACACGATGAAGAGAATTGAACTCTGCGTTCGATTGATGTTTTTTTTTTTCATTGGAAACTGATATCGCAGTCATAGTAACAACTAAGATTATTTCTAATCTTTGTCCAAGTGTAAAATCAAATCACTCACTGGCATTGCCTACTGAAATACTAAAGCATTACCTAATATTTATCTAATATCAGCCGCATATTTCTGTTTCTTTTTTTATTTATTGATTAAAATCACCGCAACACAGAGAAAGATGTCTCTTATTATTGACGACTGACCTCCAAACAGCGAAAGTTGTTAGAGAGGTTGTTTTTGTATAATAAAATTTGGCAGCAACTGCGCGTGTCCATTTTTTGGTTTCAGTATAATTTTAAAGTGTACAATAATATACTTGTTATATATAATTATTGTGCCTATATAGAGTCATCGTCGTAGTAGTACCGATAGTGACAGTGTCTGACAGGATATAGTTATAACAGACAAAACGGATGTTGTTGGAAAATTAAATAATGGTGAGGATTTTCAAGTATTGT
This sequence comes from Crioceris asparagi, assembly GCA_958507055.1. NCBI lineage: Eukaryota > Metazoa > Arthropoda > Insecta > Coleoptera > Chrysomelidae > Crioceris > Crioceris asparagi. The sequence goes on from OY293832.1 coordinate 1,375,038, forward strand.
TTTTTTTCTTTCGGTTGAAGCTATTTCACCTCTAATGTTATGAGAATTTATTCTTATAAGAAGTAGCGTAATATTCATCTTTTGATATTATTATATTTTACCAGAATCCACTCCAAGCGTATAGAATTATGAATCTTAATAACAGTTGATTTTTATGACAAACTAGCTTCAGCTCGCTACTTTGGGCGCGTCAAAAACTGCATTCAATTCCATGCAGTAGCTTTCCGTGATCAAACATACAGACAGACGTAGTAAAATGGAACCCTATATATTCTAAGTTAGACCTCTAGCAATACATCGGTGACATTTGCATCCTATTCTATGTAGTAGCCTTTACATGATACGTGCACAAACATACAGAAAGACAGACAGATGCGATAAAATGTAGCCTATATTTTAAGTTTGACCTCTAGTAATACACCGGTGAAAGCTGCATTCAATTCCATGCAGAAGTTTTTGCGTGATGCGCGTTCAAGCAAACATAAAAATAAAAAAAAGCTTTGGCATTAATAAAGACCCCCCATATTATTTTTTCTTGAATATCTTTAATGTACAGACATCGGCCTGTTAAAATTCTATTGTATATGTATAAATAACATTAATAATAATAATTTTAGCATCTGTGTGTAGGCCTGAACTCAATAATGATATCTACAACCTTAACATAATCTAAATAAACATACTAATTACAATACTAATAAATAAATAATAAAAAGAAAATACAAAAGAACTTTAATATCCGCGTATAGACACATTTAAAATACTCGATTTTGACATATTTCAAGTCACTCTGTGATAATCAAACAATTTTCTTGTAATTTTCAAGGACTTTAACTTCATTCCAACTGTCACCTCTACACATAATGACGGTGTCATCCGCAAATGATACAATAACACCCGGTATATTAAGTTGCAATAATCCATTAATATAGGCATTAAATAATAATGGACCCAAAATTGAACCTTGAGGGACTCCACAAGTGACTAAGCTGTAAAAACTGTTAAATCAAATCAACGCAAATTCAATTCAAATAACTATTTTGCTGGTAATATGAGGGGTTTTCATTCAATTGTTGATGCCAATTTTTTAAATACCTTTAATTAAGAACTACAATGTTGGAATAGTTATTTCATCCAATACCACTGAAAATGTTTTTATTCATAAACATGTCTCATTCTATCTTATAATCGTTTAACTCACAATAACTGTTATTTTAATAATTTTTATGATAATAAAAATTGAAATTTAGCCGACACCAGATAACCTTTAAAACATTAAATATGTTATTAAAATAATACTTGATGAATATAAAATATACTAAAATAAAAATAAATAAATAATGGAACCAGTTGCTGGGCTTCCAGTGTCATATTATCACTGGTTAAGAGACAGATTTTTTTCTTTAATTTTTAGTACTAATTTTTCCTCGTTTGATTTAACATCAGTATTTTCATCGATTCAACACCACACAAGTAGCTATTTTCAATAAAACAAATTTTTCTCTTCTCTACTCGGCAGAACAATTCATCCGAAGGACAAATCACCAACTCCTCGTCCATATTTGATCCAGCTGTGGAAAATGAAGACGCCCTCGGCTATGCCTACGATCGCATCGATGAATTCTTCGTATTGGGCATCTGTATCGAAATCTACACCATTTTGGCCATAGTATGTGCTCTAGTCAACATCACCATTGCAGCATTGGTGTTTAAATATCGAAGGCTGCGCCAAGACAATGCCAACATCATTTTAGCCAACTGGTGTATTGTAAATACATTGTTTATGTTATCATCACCGGTGATGATACGACTTATATTTCGATTCAGTTCATTGTCACTAAATGAATTTTCTTTTTGTATTGTCGAACAAACTGAGTACACTTTGCTGTTTTGTAATATCTTGCAAATGATACTTTTAACATTCTACTGGTACTACAAAAGCTTTGATCAAATCAAATTTGAAAAGTTTATGAGAAGTTTCAAGTTTTTTTTGATAGCAGCTTATGTGTTGAGCTTGTGCTGTATTGGAGTGCACGTCGATGCTTGCAGCCGGTATAGGTGGTACACGATTTCGGAGTTTTTGCTCTTCTTCACGCACGCCTTCTTTCTCATCTTTATGATTGTGATGAATATTTTGAGTTTTCTTCGAAGCAGGCGTCATCATGGTCAAAATGATAATAATAAACCGAATGTTTGGTTAATGTTGACAAATACTTTTTTCTTGTCGGTGTTTCCGATTTTATTTGTCACATTTATTAGTTTGTTTGTAAAGATGTCAAGTGTTGTTACAGTCGCTTTAGTTTGTTTTTCATTGATGATTGCCATATGTAATCCGTTGTATTTCTTTTTCATTTTATTCAAGTATCATGATGATTTTAATATGTTTTTCAAGCATATACTGACTTGTCAATGTAGAAAATACAGTGACGATAGAATGTTGGAGACGCCTGTTCTTTATTGTAATGAAAACGTTGAAACTGATAATAAATGTTAAAAGTATGTACTTCAAAAAAAACGCTTCTATTAGCCTTACCTCTACGAGGGTGGTGTGAAAAGTTGGTGACCTCAACATGTATATAAAAAAAATTGACAACAATAGCTAGAACATATGCAATGTCATACTTTCAAGCTAACAACAGTTTAAGAAATAGCAGTTTACTGAAAAGGGCGAATCGGCTTCAAAAGAAAAAAAAGCTGTTGGATGGGAAACCATCTGTGTTTTGACATATTTATGAGTTATCTAAGTACATTGTCTCCAAAAACTATGACAACAATATATAAGGCATCACTTATTGAAAAACTGAAGAGAATAATGCTACATATACAAAAAGAAAATAATTTATTATTATATAAAAATTGTTAAATATTTATTTTTAGTTTTTTTTTACAGAGCAAGTTCAATTTTAACAATTAACCAATTTTTAGATGGATTAGAAAAAGTTAAATTGATTAATATCCCTGTATTGGGTGTTCCTCAAGGGTATGTTTGAAGACTCTGATTAAAATAGATTAAGTAATTAATAGTTTTATGCCAGACGAATATGGGATGCCCATGTTTTTCTAAAATAAATATGTTTAAAGTTTAATTTATAATTTGATACAGAAGTCAACAAAAAATGTTAACAAATTCTACCCAGGCATGATTTTCCGGCGAATCGGTTCCCAAAAAAAAAACAGAAGCTGTTGGTTGGATAATCAATTGTTACTGTGTTTTGACATATTTATGAGTTATCTAAGTCCATTGTGTCCAAAAACTATGACAGCAATATATAAGGCATCACTTATTGAAAAACTGAAGAGAATAATGCTACATATACAAAAAGAAAATAATTTATTAATATATTAAAATCGTTAATCGTTAAATATTTATTTTTAGTTTTTTTTACAGAGCAAGTTCAATTTTACCAATTAACCAATTTTTAGATGGATTAGAAAAAGTTAAATTGATTAATATCCCTGTATTGGGTGTTCCTCAAGGGTATGTTTGAAGACTCCAATTAAGATAGTTTAAGTAATTAATAGGTTTATGCCAGACGAATATGGGACACCTATGTTTTTTGTAAAACAAAAATGTTGAGACTTTGAATTATAGTTTGATAGAGAAGTCAACAAAATAATGTGGACAAATTCAACTTTTCGATAAATAATAACTTTTCAACGTCCCCTCGTATATTAAAAAATTACTTTAACAATTCAATTACGACAATATAATGGCTAATTCAATTCAATTAGAATTTGTCAGTACGTTTGAGGCAACTAAATAATACGTTTGCAAAAGAGATTTCTCACAACTTAGCAACTAAATAGTTTTAAGATATAAATTACTTTTTGTTCGTGTTTAATTTTGATATATTCCAACGCAATATTTGTTTTTGCTGCTATTTAAATAGTCGCCAAATTAGTGCAAATAATAATTATTGTGGGATTTGTTTTTGGTGTTCTGTGTGTTCATTTATGTTTTTGTGGATTTAATATCAGTTTAGAAGCTGTTTACAAATTCTAAATTTAAATAATTATCCATGTTGGGTATTATCGTGTGGGCTGTCGCTTACATTCGATATAGATTGTAGTTCGAAATGTTATCATCATTTATCAAGAGAAATGTTGTTGTTTTTGTTAGACATTTATAATATTATGTTTGGTGTGGAAGTTTTGTGTTCTTTCTTTTGCTGCTAATAAAGAGGACTTTGACAACAAGAATCAAGGTAAATTTTGACAATTTGAATTTGTATCCGAGTAGATATACTTTTTTTGACCGACATCCCAAACAGCGAGCAGGTTTACCGGCTATTTTTATCTTTATTTATGGATGTATGTTTTTTTTAATTTGAAAGGGGAGTAATATGAAATGGTCCTATTTTAAACAAATTTAAAACATTTCTTTCCGCTCATAGAATGCTTCCAAAGGGATGGAGGTGGGCAATTTTTTTGAAAATCTAAAATTTGAGGTAGAAAATTTAAATAAGAAACCAATCAATATCGACTTACAATTCATGTTATTACTAATTTTTAAATTATTAGGTATACAGTGTGTCCAATTAAGTCGAAACCATATGGCAAACTTTTTTATTATAGATTTTATGAAAAAAATTATTCTTGATAAAAAGTTCTGCATAATCCAAAACTTAGAATTCAACCATCAGATATCAATTGTTTTCATCCGTGTACGAGGTTTGTCGAAAAATATGAATTTTGCTGAAGAGTAAATTACCTTTATTTTTGAAAATATTGAAAGTTTTTATTAAAAAAGTTGATCATAATTGAAATCTATTGTCAGATATCCAATATTATTCATCCACCTTAAAAAACATTTTTAATTATTTTATTAACTTCTGTGAATTAGCATTGAAAATTTACGTCTACCAATAAATATTTAATCTAGAATGCACTGACTCCTAACGTCAAATCGCTAGTTCGTTTTAGAAAATACAAGAAATGGAGGCTCTATTAACTAGTAACGAGAAAATTGAACTAGTTTTTATTGTCGGAGATAATTATAAAAATCATAGAGAAGCAGCAGGTATTTTCAACAACAGACATCCGAATAGAAATATTCAGCATTGGACAGTTGCAAAAGTTCTAAATAAATTCAAGACGTCTGGAAGTTAAATAAATATTTTTTTCAATAAAATAGCTGCTGTGTAATTTACAAAATCTGCATGTGTATTTTATTTATACCAAAAATTATTTTTTATAGCTGATGGATATCTAACAATAGTTTTCAAATATGATCAACTTTTTTCAATAAAAACTTTCAATATTTAAAAAAATAAAGGTACTTTACTCTCGAGCAAAATTCATATTTTTCGACTCACCTCGTATACGGATTAAAAGAATTGATATCTGATGGTTGAATTGTAAGTTTCGAACTATGCAGAACTTTTTATCAAGAATAACTTTTTTTCATAAAACCTATAATAAAAAAGTTTTCCACATGGTTCCGACTTAATTGGACACACTGTATACCTAATAATTAAAAAAATTAGTAATAACATGAATTGTAGGTCGATATTGATTCCAAGTTTGACCACTTCCTGAGCATGCGTAAAGTCAGTTACTTTCCGCACTATTGTAATAAATAAAGTAAATTATGGTCACCTCTACTCCCTATTTGAAAAATGAACCTTATCAAAGATGGGTATTGCAAAAAATACAACATGACGTATTTATTATGTAGAATCAAACCACCCTTAACAATTCTCATATCATTAAAGAGCACCCTGTATAGAGCATTCCCTTATAATCAGCATAATGTAAAAAAAAAATCACAAAATACCCTCTCAATACGCTCCTACAATCATGTTATGTATTAATATTTATTGTGAAGCTCCGCCTGTAGTGGGTTTCAATTATTATACTTATATTACAGGGAGAAGCTCCTTATACTTTGACCAAATAATAATAATGCCTTTGATCTCTTGAGTATTAGATGTTCCCGTTCTCCCGACGAAGACCACCTACCTACGTCTCTTTTCCCTTCACCATCTAAGCTTTTGTGTGGAGGATATATCCACGATAAAGCCAAAAGCTCATTTATCTGATCTCTCAATAATATAACAGAGAAATAAGGACCTTTTCAGCATCACTCTGTGTGTTTTTTCAATTTGATGAGATTTCCATTGAATTTATTCAGCTATATATATATATATATATATATATATATAAAATAGATTATTAAGATAACTCCTTTATATTATACTTCTGTGTTTGACCAAGAAAAATAAACGTGGATTGCTTCAAAATGCTTTTTACATAGACATGTCTGTTCTTTCCAGGTATTATTGATGATTGGTTAAGGTTTTACTGGCGAAGAAAAGTAAATAAGAATTTAAATATACATTTAAATCCAACATGGCGTCCATATAAAAATAATAAAATTAATGATAGTTCTAAACAACTGAAACTTTGAAATTAAAAGTAATTTATACAAGAACAAGAGAAATTTTTGAAAAAAAAAAAAAATAGTTTTTATTGGGCATTTAAGATTTAAACCGAACCGATGAGTACCTACTATTGCTATCCTTTTCTCGATTTTAACTATACTTATGTATATGTGTTTGCCAGCAACATCAATTCCATAACAAATGACTGTTTGTCTACCACAACACAAAATTAAACTTTAAATTAACAATAACGTCTGACGTCTGACAATTGCGACATAACCATAGACGATCTTCCAGAAAGTACCTATATACCAGAGAACGAGACGTATATATACGGTCCATGCTCGTGCGTAATTCCAGTGACGGATCCCATTGTCGTTCCATGTCGACAAAATAATGATCTTGGTTGAATGAGATTGAATGAGATAATTATAATTACCAATATTGGATCACACTTGGAGCTTAACAGGCGGCGAGATGTCTGCGATCTAAGTTGGAATTCGAAATCTCAAGTCTCTAGACCGTATGGGGCCTGAGAAATCGCTGCGGAGTCCATTGATACAAGAACCGAAAGTGATTTAAAGTGAAAAATGTCCAATGAACATATACCCGGAACTCTAGCCTAACTCAGCTGGAAGCATTTGAAATTTTAGTTATGTAGCAGTAGGAGACCTCTACTAATTTAAAGAATATATACAAAGAAACCGCTTTATTGAATTATTTACTCAAAATATCCTGAATAAATAGTGTAGCTCTTCTTAGAATTGAAATGGTAGCTCTGCATAAACTAATCTGTTCATTCTTCCCACACAAAACATTCACCGAAAATCTAACTTGAAAATGGGATTACCGTATTTGTTGTGGATTTTCAAGTGCCCAATAACGTGAATTCTCGGTGTTATTGATAACGTTTCGTGTGAATGAGGCTTTATTACTAAGCAATAGTATCCGACAAAACCTTTGATTTCTCAATATCCAGCGACTAAATGCAAGTCTTGAATTGTAGTCGGCAGGTTTTAAAGCTTTTTACATGTAAAATGAGGTACGGGTACAAACCGAAATTGTGGAAAGTTCTCCATACTCTCATCCCGCCTACGTAAACTGTGTTTGCTATTCTTCGGACACTAATAGAAGGTTGAGCATCAATCATGTTAAGTATTGCTTCTTCTTGAGCAAGTTTCTGTTGAACGGGGTGTTCAGAAATCGCTGTAGGAAACATGCCTGTTGCCAAAAACAGTTCTACAAGGCACCCTACGTATGGGAAATCGTAGACGATGTTCATCAACTGCTGCGCGTCCGTTTCCATTTCACAATCCATAAACATAATGAATGTCGGCGTATTCTTCATTCGACAAAGTAAACATACCTTTAAGATTATTTTAATGTAACAAATGAAAATAAACACGCAAAATTATTTTAACTGACGTTTACTGTCACCGTAAATAATAAATGATGATTCCCAGCCACCTGGCTTTTTTAATAATAACAAAATCAACAGCCGAACCTAATACCAGCATTAGTGGACTTATTTAAAATTTCAAATGCTTCTAGCTCAGTTAGGATTGCGTTCCGACACACTGTATATATTACGATAACGCAACATTTCAACCAGGAAGAAGATTATTTAGCTTGCTGACTTTAGAAGAGGCGTTTTTTGATTACGAATATGAACAATTCTACAAACTGAATGAATAAGTGGATGGAGTTGTTAATTATAACATCCTCGCGCTCCTGTTTATTACAAAGAACTTCGTATTTTAACACCATTATGCTTTCTAGAACTGTGTTGAGTAATAAAAATATCATCAACGTAAATAATTAAGTCCCAAAAACAATACAGTTTTTATTGAGTAAGGCGCTGTATGGGGTAAATGTCGATTTTTAGTAGACCTCTCAAACGGAGAGATAGAGAACCATAGTGACTCGTATACGTTTATGCAAAGAACCGTTATGGGTTTGGTCGCTAAATCTTCGCATGGGCATGGAACAGGTAAACCCCTCCTAAGCATCTCTAAGCTCTATATGCACAAGAAATACAGATCTGTTGATTCGTTATGTCAAGTAATACGCCAAACGTCAGTAATATTCTTTGGGTAAGACTTTGGTTGAAATAATTAGCCATAATACGGAACCCTAGTAGAAGAAGTTGATAATGTTTGCCAGAATTCCCACAGCCGTATACTGTCGATGTTATTTGTAAAGTTACTGAAAACTTTTTGACAATCTGATTGACTCTAATTGTATTAACAGTTTTCCAAATCACTTTATTCCAGATATGTATTATTACCGCCTCAGTCATTAGTTTCACTCGTAATCTTTATCCAATCTATGGCCATGTTGCCACATGTTTGGAAAAGTTTTTTAATTGAATCTCTTCCACTTCCGGTATTCTAGTGGTTGATGTATCTATCCCAATCCAATCTATCCTAGTCTGCTTTTAACTTCGATGTAATGGTTGCTGGCGGTAAAGTTTTCAACAAAAAAAATATAAAAATTGAAAGAGGAAACACCAGAAAATCACTCATGACAATTCTGGGATGGGAAAGTAAGAGAAAAGTTAAAATTTTATGGTCGAATTAAACTAGATGTTGAGCTATCCAAAAAATTATTCGAAATAGCTTACTGAAAACGACAAAGTCAGATACGAATTAGTGGTTATGTTATAAAAAATGGGTGTGTTCAGATGAACAGATGAATGAGCAAACGGTAAACGGCAATAAATGAATTTGTAAGCCTCGCATGTTAAAACACTGTTTAATTTCTTATGAATTCAACAAAAGATGATAACTGCAGGACAAGATAATCTTGTCACAATTTGTTCTGTCATTTTTGCAGTGGCAATGTTTTAAATCAATCAAAAAAAATCTGGTTCCTGATATCATGTAAAAGTAACCTCAAAACCAATTTTAAAAATCCATTGAAATTCAACTGAGGCTAAACCGACAATTAGTACCATGTCAGTGGTGTTCCTTCCGTTTCTTGTTTATACACAGGTATTCGATAGACACTTGTTTTTGAATTGTAGCATCAGTACATCATTCTTGTCTAACATTTTGTACTACTTATTTGATTTTGTTGTATTTGCATCAACCTTATAAATCAATAAAAAATCCATCTCACTAATTCCCCTATCTTATTCCAGATCTGAATCAACTCAACCACAACCAACCAACCAAAACAACATGGACCTGGACTTTGAAAACTTGACTGGCAACACCACATTTGATCCAAACACGGAATACTACCTGTCACCGTTCATCTACACGGAAATACCCACACTAATCATCGCCCTACTGGCTACCATCACCAATGCCCTTATAGTCTACATGATTTTCAAATACAAAATTCTGCAAACACGCACCTACAACTACGTGTGCTGCTGGTGTATATGTAACTTTTTCTTCACCCTTTCCATGCCAAACAATTTCAACTCGTTCGGTATTTTAGAAGTTATTTCGGCTGAATTGATGTGTTTGTGGAGTGAGGCCATGTTTGTTTTCATGTTTGGCAATCAGATTTTCGTCGCCATCTTGATTGTCGATTGGTACATTATGACCTTTTCAAGTCAGACGAGTTGTGCACTGAAATGCAGAAAATCACAGATGCTGATCATCGTTATTGTTTGGCTGATACTTCTGGTGGATTTCATAGCAACTGAGACGATATGCTTGATGGACTACAGTTTCCCCTTGGCTGGTATCATTGGATTTTTCAGCTATATCATCATCTTTGTTTTTCTCATCGCCATTTTTATTGCAAGAAGTATCAAATTAAAAACATCACATGTCGTGGTTGAAAAGACGAAATTTGAGCTGATTTTAGTGTTTTCATACTTTTTATGTTGGTTACCGAATATGTTGTGTCTTTTAATGTATATTTTCTTGCGTCGTGATCATATGATGGTTATTCATTTTAGTTATATGTTAGGTTATGGTAATGCTTGTATTATTTTTTTGATTATGTACAAGTATGATGAAAAGTTTAAGGATTGTGTTGGTTTGCTGTTTAAAAATAAGTCAGCTGTTGATAGGAGAACCAATGTGGAAACTGATGAAAACTTTGTTATATTACCTTAGAGTGAGTGAATGATTTTGAATAGGAAAATATGGAACAGCTTGACAAGTCTATTTCTGAATAACTAGAAACGTACACAATGTTTGGGATATGTTCTAAAACTTGTAGAAAACTTGAAGTTTAGCTAAAAAATCAAAAGTTTGCAAAAATAGGTGTATTTTAGCATAAGTTTTTCAAACTGAGGCGTTATTTTTTATGATATTTTAATAAAAAATCTGGTGTGTCCACTCAGACGACTTTCCTACCGCTCGCAGGCAAATTCCAGTAAATGAAAAATGTTACTCTATTACAATACTCTCCTTACATAGCGACGATAATAGCGGTAGTAAAGTAAAAATCCTCTGGTCAAATCGTTCTACCACTCATATTCCTCAGCATGTCAACACGAACAACAATGGTCATGAAACATTTTTTCGCAAGATGAAACGTTTAGCCAGAATCTGAAGAAACATGTGGCAAATACACCCAGTGTTTACAGGATTCTCATTCAGTGCCACCGGAGAGTGGTATTGGTAACAAACAAAATAAAAAAGGAAGCAACAAAATACGCTGATCCGTTCCCGAGATAATGCTCTCATAGGCAGAGAGACAGACAGACGGACGGACAGACCAATGGCTGAAAATATGTTTATTAGAAAACTCTGAAACGTCAACATTTGTAAGAATCTTGGTACCGAAAATTTCACACGATTACAATACCTACTTTCCTTGTACAGCTACTATAGTAGCGTAGGAAAGTAAAAAGGGAAATAAAAAGGTAACATTTTTTTTCCTAGGACTTATGACTTTTAACTGGGATTTTCGATTTGGAAGTATCTTTGGATGATTATATACTATTTGGGATTGAAAAGGTACTTCCAAATCAAAAATTAAAAATATCGTAAATTCTAAGAACAACATTTTTCCCTTTTTTTATTAACAAATCTTTAAAAATAGCGCCTTCCACCTCAATTTTATTAAAATGTATGCTAAAATACACCTATTTTTGCAAACATTTGATTTTATAGGGCTTTTATAACAAAATACTTTCACTGATCATTGTCGTTAAATATACTTGTTGAACGGGTTCTGCTGATTCTTTTTATTAACGTGGCATTTCACTTTCATAGCTAGATTTGTCAAGCTGTAGAAAGAGTAGTTTATTATAGATCGTTTCTAGATAATTCTTTTTTAATATTAAGTATATTAAGAGTCTGTTTGAATAAATGCTATAGTTTTGTTTATACTAATAAAAAAAGGATTGGCACCTTTGCAAGCAACTTTAAAATGGAAAAAAATGGAAAGTGCGAGTTAGCATACTGTTAATTTATGATTCCTATGTGAAAACTTTGCCATGTGACAGTTCTGGTTTCTTTAATTTCTGTAGAATTGTTAATTCCAGTGGTTATTTATATGGAATGCTTTTTTTATCTCTTTTAGATAAAACTAAAACTAACAGCGTTAGGCTACGTTAAATTGCCAAAAGTAATTTATACAAATACTCATTTGAGAGTTCCGTATCTAAAATGTGTAATACATAAAGAAGATGTAGGGACTTGTTTAATATTCTCAAATACAAAATTTATATTTTCTTGATATTCAAGGATAGAGAAAAAACTCAATGCAAACATAAAATACAGTGTGTTCCATTTAAAATAAGTGACATCTTTAAGTTGAATGTGCTGTACTTTATTCATTGTTCTGAAAACATGGCGTTTAATTTTGATGCAAATGCTGGTTATTGTAAACAGAATAAATAATAAATGAATTCCATTATTCTAGAATGAAATACTGTCTTCATATTATTAATGGCTGTTAAAGTAGAAGTCATCACACCCAACACGTCCCGGCCGTGTTAATGTCACAGCAAACCACCTCGTTTTTTTGACCAGCGAACCCAAACAGTGGTGTTATACAATTCAAGTGTTTTTGTTTTTGGTTTGTGCGCGCGCTGTAGATACCTACTACGCGTACTCCGATTTAGATGATTTTTAATTCATTTGAAAGAGGAGACTTGAGCAATGGTCCTATATTCGTAGAAATCTCCTTTCTTTCAAAACCGAAGGAGGTGAAGGGGGCAATTTTTCTCAAAACTTGAAGAGCTGAGGCGGCAGAATAAAAGATAGGGCAATATTTGGAAACGTTTAAATTAAACATTTTTTCAAAAGAGTTACGGTTTTCGAGTACCAGCCGTGTTAAAATCTCAAATATGTGTATTTTCGCTATGTGGAAAAGGCAATTTCTTTCAAAAATCTGAGGCAACCACATGAAAGACCAGATTATTTGTAACAGCATTTATAATGATTTTTTTTTCCTTAGAGTTACAGTTTTCGAGTTAAAGCTGTGTTAAAATGATAAAATCTAAAATACTTATGCGTATTTCCACCGCGATATTTTGATATCTGTAAAAAGTGCAAGCACATTTACATTATTACAAAATAATATTAATTCCATTGGTTCTGGTACTTGTGAAGGTGGTGCCAAAAGTTATCAATCCAACTGCAATTGCGCAACTTCAAAAGTTCACCAATAGATATATTATATCCATTCCAATAGATGAGTTCATAACATCCCAAGAGAGACAGAGAGAAAGATCAAAACATGGGTGAATTTAATTTTAGTATTTCTAGAATTTTCTCTTCTACCGTATACTTATAGGTTGTCAATAAAGTTTATTATCAAGATGGTTTCGACAGAATGGCCACTCAAGTGTCACATTCTCAACTAGCTAGGTAGGTGTATCCATATATATATATATATATATATATATACATACACGTGGGAGTAAAAAATATATACAGGGTAATTCCGAATTCCGCTCACATCAGCCACATGAGAAAATGTTGTATCATAATTCCAAGATCACCTTGCTTATTGTTAAGAAATGAATGGTGGTCACATTTTGATTATTTCATTTAATTGTAAATTGAAAAATAAGTATTTCCTTCATTCTACTTAAAATATCACAATTTTACATTTTGAAAATAAATTCTCTTGGTTATGATAAAATTTTGAATCACGTATTTCTTTTTCTCCCCACACTATGGAATCACCTTGTAGGTATATTGATGTTACTGTTTGTTAGTTTATTTATGTTCGATTTTTTTTTCACCTTGAGATAATTTTTCACTTGGAAAAGCTGTGAAGCCAAATGCGACAGGTGGAAAATGAGAATTATAAGACCGAAAGCAAAAAAAACGATTTCTCACGGAAAAAGCTTTCATCGAAATCGGAATGTGATTTGAAGATGAAATTCTTATTCATTGCTTCTTGTAGAGTCTGGATGATAAAAAAAAAACAACTCTAATATTGCTAAGAATGTAATAGAAATTCTCTGGAGCGTATGATTTGGACTGTTGGATAGAGGGTTCCACTATTCACAAACTACGCTTGAATGAATAGAAGATTTTTTTTGGTAAAGAGTAAATAAGAAGCGATTCAAAAAAAATCACTCGAAGTAGGATATTGAAAATGATAATGAATTTGCTGTAATGTCATAAACAATGGGTGTGTTCAGATCACCAGTTAAACGAGCCTACCATTGATGGGAGCAAATTTAACCACACGTAAGATTTTAAGTGTGCATATATTTACTTCGTCTGATGAAAGATTGGTTAATTTGATATGAGTTCATCATAGAAAAAGAAATGCCATTTCAGGTGATTTAATAAGAGTAAGTTTTTCCTAAATACCCTGTAACAAGATCAACGAATGCATTTTTGTTTGTAAGTTCCAATTAGTTGTTGGAAAAAATATGCACTCAAAATATCAAGCAGATAAAAAGCTTTTAATTCAGTAGAGGAAGGGTTAAGAGTTTTTAATTTTTTACATTTCAATTCGACTAAACTTTGACATGAACATAAAAAGAATGTAATTACGTTAGTTGGGGGATATTTAATTTTGGTTGAAACTCAAAAGGATAAACTAAACTAATTAGATTTTTACATTTCCGTAAAAACATATATTGAGCAATTTGTTTATGGAATGATGTAATTGAATTTTACGTGCTATTCTTTTTTGTGTTCGGTTTCGCTCAAAGAGGATTATTTTTTTTCGCGGATTACGTTTTGCGACGTAGAGATTTTTTTATGAAAAAGATTTCTAAATCAAAGTTATAATATTAAACCCGAAATGTTATATATAAACTTTAGATTGATATAATTTTAATGTACCTACAAGGTATTTTTAAGCAGAATTGAATAATAATAAAAATATTCGAATAAATAGAGTTTTCATTCCTGTTGTTCTTCATTGTAAAATTGACAAATTAGAATCAGCGGATTACCTATTTAAAAGGTTAAGATAATTCATATTCAATGTTCAAAGTATTTGACATAAACAAACGAGCTCGTATTGTGATTGTATTTGTATTGACAAGCAACGACAAAATTAAATACGATACATAACCTACACATGTGTCAAGTGCCATAGACGTCAAAAATGAATGAATTTGACAGCTTTGCAAAACTGTACTATACAAACTAAGGCAGACAGACTGACATGAATGCTGAATGTGAAATTTCTGACATAAAAAACTAAATCTTAATTTCATATCAGAATTCAAAAATGAAACAAAAAGTAACAAAGAGGCGAGTTAATGTCGACTTCCGGTAGAACCGGAAATCCTGTCACAAAGTCAATGTGTAGTTCATAATACAATTATTTATGTTTATAAATATTGAGATACGTGAAAAAAATAAAACATTGTTTTGTTAAGTATTAGGAGAATTTTCCAAAATCAAAAATATTTTTTTTAATGATAAACTCGAAGTAGAAAGAAAACTGACTTACCAAAATGTCTCCATCATGTTGTCATCTTCATTGATGAAATTCTGTAACAAAAAATATTAAAGTTATCAATTTAGGATGTCAAGAATATGCTTAACTTTGTATAGGATAGATGGCGTTTTTTCTCGAAAGAAATTGAATAAATTTTCTACTAGATAATGATTGAAATTGGTAGATGAATCGATTGAATACTTAAGAAGGCTCAAATGAATAAGTAGTTTTAAAATGGCGTAAGTGCCGCTATGTAGAGAGGGCATTTTTTTCGAAAATTGAATATATGAGACGGCCAAATTAAAGAAGAGATTATATGTAGCAACATTTAAATTGGACATTTTACAAAAGAAGTTACGGTTTTCGAGTTACTGCAGTGGTAAAGTCTGAAATGTGTGTATTTCAGCCGCGATATTTTGAATAATAAGTATAAAAAAAGAATTAGGCACGGGTAATAGGATAAGTACTATCTTTTTTGGTATTAGGGAACCTTCAACGATTTTCGTGAATAATGTCAAAATCAAAAGTGTGAAATAATTTAATTTTCATTATTTATTATTTATTATTTGGTCCCAAAAGTCTTCTATCTAACTATAATGGCACAATTTCAAAATTACCAGCACCAATAGAATAAATAGTATTTTGTATTTTTCAGAGTACTCACTAATAAAGTCGGCCCAATTTTTGGTTAAAAATATTTATACCAATCACAGTTCTACTTTAAAATCTTTGCTACCGATTAAAGCAGTTTTCATCTGGAATAGATACAGCTTTCAGAAGATGCACAAAGTCCATACTTTCCATTTAAAATTTTTAGGGGGATTACAGCTGTCACTCAAAGCGGGATCAATTTAGGGAGGAAATTTTGCTGTCGCAGAATTTAATTTTATCATCTAAAATTGACCTGAATTCAATATGAATATTCCACACAGTAGATATACTTGTATTTAGCATTTAATACTTATTGGTATCAGTTACTTATATTAGAAATCGATTTTGGATATTTCATTATAACAAAAATATTATATTACATATAGGATGAGCTTTTTAGTCTGTACACGATCGATAACTTCGTTATATTATAGAGAATATTGTAGACATATACAGGATATTCTCCAAAATGGCAACATCATTATTTTTTTTAATATTATAATATATATAATATGATTTTGTATTCTTGACTAAATAAATAAAATAATAAATAAATAAATTAAATTGATGGCTATGAAATCTTTCCTGTTTATGGTTAATTTATTCTAAATTCACGATTTTTGCCCTGAAGAAGAGAATAAACATTCTCGAAAGCTCGGCTTCAATCAAAGAATTTTATTTAATATATGACTGCATCCCCAAGAACATCTTTATATATATATATACTTTATTATAAATTCAGAGTTTTCACTTGTTTATGATTCCAACAAGTTAAAATTGCACTGGGTTAAAAAGGGGTTTTCAAGAAATATGATCTATTTTATAAAAAAAAATATTAATTATTTCAACTTACAGTATATTAAACTTATTTGTCGATTATATTTATTTATTTAGTGTTCTACCCTTAAACAATTTTTCGATTGCATACTTTTTGTACAAGCAATATTATTACCGCCATGTTTTGAAATTACTGAATATAAATGAAAATTCAACAATGTCCATAAGTAATAACTCAAAGGATGTGAAATAAATATTTCCATAGAAAAAACAATGGACTTTATTAGTTGGAGCTGTCAAAAATACAAAGTAATGTCAATTATTTTTAAGTTGGTGCCAAAAGTTTATCTGCAACAGAATAACTTTAAAATTACTGGAACCTATTTCGTATTTTTCATCGAACTAGCGCATAAAATCCATCCTACTGTATGTAGAGAAACTTAAGTGACATGAAAAACTAATAAAAGATAAATCTTGTCTATATAAATTATAATTTCTAAGAATCGTTTGTTTATCTATCCGTAAACATTCACAGCATTCATTCATCTTGTTTTTTTTTTTCATCTATCCTTTTGATATTGTTTCGTTTAATCTGAAACCGTCTACGCACACGAACGGCGACATATGCTTTCTTCCTTTTTTCAGCTAGGTTCAATGTTCGATATTTCATATCATTTTTGATTTATATATGATATCGAAAAAGCTCGGTCATAAATATTCCAGAAATATATTACGTAAAAACGAAAAGGTGACACATTGTGACATATAGTCTTATAGTCATAATTTACAAAAAAAGCAATATAATAACATGGCTATTACAAGTTTTATTTACTCGTTAATTGCTATAAAACAAGGAATATGATTTTATAAATATCTTTGAAAGTTTTGTCTGCTTGAAATCATCATCAAATTTGTTTTTGCCTGTTTTTCCAGAGACGGAGCAGGCTTACAATTCGGGACACTAATACTGAGACTCCGCTAACCAGTTGTCCGTCCGTCGGTCATTGTAGAGAACTTAAATTTTCAGTATATGTGTATTTCTATTACCGTCATCAAAACAATTAATTTTGATTTTATTTAAACTATGGTGAATGCGCTTCAGCTAGGCATTACAGTTGAAATTTTCAATGCACGAATTTTATATATATAAAAAAAGAGATCCTTTGAAATACAAGGAGATCTAACTTCGTGAGAATAAAATATAAATTATCGTTAAAAAAAGTTTTTCTAAATATGTGACCATTTTTCAACTCCTCTTCTTTCAAATGAATTCAAAATCATCAGAATCGGAACATAAAAATCGAAATACAACACAGAATTGAATACCTCCTCCTTTTTTGACGTCATTCAAAAAAATACTAAAGCTCAAAATGTATAGTTTTTTTTGATTATTAACTGCAACTATGAATATGTATTTAAATCGAGAATACTTAAGTATGTTCATAGAAAATAGTAAAACAGCAAAGCTCACATTATTTACTCGGTATATAGACAATACTTATACCTACCGCCGCTGTATACATTGTGTAGTTTAATTATGTACATAAAATGTCGGGGCACACAATATGTAAACTTACATTTTGTATACATATTAAATGTATCATTAATATTTGAAGTTCGCAGCATAAAACCGGACGATGTGAATTTTATACGGGTTTGTTTTTATTATCGTTGAAACAACATACAAATGTAATTTTTGAAATTGTAGTACTGCACAGAAATGTAGATATAGATAGATAGAGTCGAAATTAGATCAAGTGCTAGTAGGATTCTCACACATAGTGTTCCAGGTCATCGCTTTAAAATTTACCGCCATGATGAAGATCGAACAAAAACAATAATAGTTCATTATATGTGGACCTCTTTTAACTTTTATATTTGTTTTATTTTCATTATTTTCTATTATAGCAGCTAAAGTATTGCTCACTTTTAGAAAATTTGGTAAGATCCAGCTCAGGCTCTAGCAAAAAACGCTGAAAAAATCATGTTTTTTATAGGCCTCCTCCCTACAATCTTTTTATATTTGCACAAATTTTCTTCATTCCTACCTGTCGTATGCCAGTCCAGTTACTTCTTTCCAATTCGTCCCTCTCTTCTCCAGCACTTGTGTGATTATTTTAACGGGAATGTCTATCAAAACTGAGTTCGATTTATTTCTACTTATTTATTTTCACTAATAACTACACGACTATATACACATTTGTATTCACACTTATTTCTCAGACTATGTACTATTCTGCTGTCAATGATCTATGACCGACTATATATTACTAACTGTCTACTTCCGTGGTCCGTGTGTTTATATCCACTTAACCTCCTATCTCGAAGCTTCTCGTCCTTTCTAATATGTGGTTCTGGATGTATTTCCCAATATATTCCTTCGAGAATAGACCAAATCAGTATATTCTGCATGTTTCTGGATTCCCAGAATGTTTGTGATATTTGTGAGTGTGTGTTGTATTCAGGTAAGTTTTCACGTTACATTATTTTAACCCAGGTGCTCCTTGGTTGGCCCCTTCTGTGATTCTTCTGTATTCTAGCTCTCCATACTTTCTAGACTGGTCTGTGTTTTCATCCATCCTCTGCAGGAGTCCCAACCAAGATAGCTGTCTTTATTCAACGAATTCTAGGGTTGGGTTTATTTCTAGATCTTGTCTTTTATCTATATTTTTCAGTCTCTCTCTTTTGGTAACCTAACCTAACTCTTCTTAAGTACCGCATTTTCGGCGCCTGTATCTTACTTTTCTGCGGCTCTGTCAATACCCATGATTCGCAACCAAAAGTAAGTACTTACTAGTTTATATATTGTTTTAAAAACTTAGATTTTTGTATCTCTATTTATCTATTTTTTGTTCAGTGGGAAGCAAAGCTTATTGGCTTTTTGTATTCTGGTGTTGATATCTATTTCTTGATTCCTTTTTTCGTCTAGAGTTACTCCTAGGTATTGGAAATTATATACTTGTTCTATATGGTAGTATGGTATGGTATGGTAAGTATTATAACTTTGGTTTTATTCTTATTTATTCCTAATCCATTTTCTTTCAATGCCGTGTTCCATATGTTTGAATTGGTTTGTAGGTCTTTCTCACGTTCAGACAATATTACCAGCCAATTATGTCCTATTACTAAATTCTTGGTTCTGGACTTACATTTTTTTAATAATATCATCCATAAATATGATAAACAAAAGCAGACTGGACTGATGCTCCCTCCCTGTCTTAGTTCTGTACTGATTGTAAATGTTTCTGAGGCTATATTATTTCTAATGACTGGGTTTAAGTTGCCTTCGTATATTTTTTGCGTCAGACATACTTACTTACTCCTCAGCTCTTTAAAATCTTGCATATTTTATGTCTCTGTACCGAATCGAAAGCTTTTTCTAGGTCTAGAAATGCCATATAAACTTTTGTTCTTTCTTGGTTTGATTTTTCTGTGATTTATTCAATAGTGAAAACATACTTCTGAGTACATCTTCCACTTCTAAACCCGCTCTACGTTTCTTCTAATATAGTTTCGATCTCTGCTCCTATTCTTTTCTCTATTATTTTCTCAAACTTTGGTGCCAAAAATCTTCAATCTAACTAAAATTGCACAACTTCAAAAGTACCAGCACCAATAGAATTAATACTATTTTGTATTTTTCAGTGTACCCTCTAATAAAGCTGGTATTTATTTTATGTATGTTCGCGCATTTTGCATACTAAAAAGGCATCGATTTTGATGATTCTCTCTTGTTGGCAAGTGAAACATTGAGAGATGCTCCAAAATCCCATATACAGGATGTTTCATAATAATTGCGCAGGACTTGCGGATGTGATAGCTCGTCCAAAAAAATAAGAAGAAATTTATAAACTTACCTTCTAAAGTGCACCATTTTCGAGATACAGGGTGTAGAAATTGAAAAATAAATCGTTTTTTTAATATCTCCGGAACCGTTCATAGCACCAAAAACAGCTTTTGTAAGCATTTTTCACTCATAATAGGCTAAGTTTTGAGCCAGAAAAAATGTCTTGTTAAGTTATAATTGGTGAAGATTTTGGAGGAGTAGTGCTTGTTTTTCTCCCCAATTTCTACGCCAATGGAAAAAGTACGGTTTTGAGGCGCCCCTTTGAACCGCCAATGTTTTCCACACAAAAAAGGTACTGATGGTCGTGAGCTCTAAAGTCGACCGTTTTCGAGGAAAATCAACTTTTATGCTGAAAAAACACGGTCTATTTTAGCTTTTCTTCCTTGTTCTAACGTTTAAATAAATTTTGATTAATTAGTAAATAAAATGGTGTATTTAAAAACAATGACCGTGTTTTTTCAACATAAAAGATAATTTTTCACGAGAACGGTCGACTTTAGAGCTCACGACCATCAGTACCTTTTTTGTGTAAAAAGCATTGGCGCTTCAAATGGGCGTCTCCATTTTTCCATTGGCGTAGAAATTGGGGAGAAAAACAAACAATACTCCTTCAAAATATTCACCAATAATGACATGACATGAAAAAAAATTTCTGACTCAAAACTTAGCTTATTATGAGTGGAAAATGCTTACAAAAGCTATTCTCTATACTATAAACGGTTCCGGAGATAATCAGAAAAAACGATTCTTTTCAATTTCAACACCCTGTATCTCAAAAATGGTGCATTTTAGAGGGTAATTTAATAAGAACTTTTTTTGCATATTTTTCCTCAAGTCCTCAAGTCCTGCGCATATATTATGAAACACCCTATATATATATATATAGACATAAAGATATTTCAATATTTTTCAGAGGACGATTTCATCTCTTTTAAGACGGGCTCTTTTTCCACTTATGCTGATACTGAAAAATGCCTTTTCTAGTTCGTGAAAATGGTCAATAAATCAATGTCATTCTCACTCCACGCACGAAAACGTTGCTGGACCATTTTTACAAAATGAAAGCGAAAATACCTACCTACATACTTTTTTTTTCGTTCACATTCGCCTTCACTCTGGTCCCCTCTATATTACATTATATTGATCGATTCAGTCGGCGCAAATTTAGGTACCAGATTTTTCACATTATCATTTGTCGCCTTCTTGTGTATAAAAGACGAATTATATAAAAGTGGAATTGGCTGAACATTTTCCATTCAGACCTTTTTTTTCTCTCGGTCCAGTCAATGTATATAATATATACCTACAGGGTGGTTCGAATTATAATGGAGAAACATTAACAGATTCAACAGATAAAAATAATTAAAAAAGTTCAGATGAACGTATCTCCAAAAACGCTTTGTTTTGGAGATACGGGGTGTTGAAATATTGCGAAAAAAATCGTTTCTTCTTATTTTCATAGCAACTCTTCTAGATTTGTAGATAGATTAGTAGATATTGTTGCCACTTAGAAACATAATTATAGCATGATAAACACTTGTTTTTGTTTTACCAGTGGCGTTCGTGGGACCATTTTAATTATTTTAAATGTTAAAAAATGCGCGCCAATGGTTTATCGCAATTTTGTTCATAAATTTAGATATATTGATCAATTCTAAACAAAAATGATCACTTTAGTCTTTTCGCTTAAACGAACCGTTCACGAGAAAAAAATAGTTTTTCTTTGGATGTGCACCTAATATCTGAGGTTTGCAAATTAAATTAAGATACATAATTCGCGTTATTTCAATTAGTTTTTATTATCACATTTGCGAACCTAAGATATTAGGTGCACATGCAAAGAAAAAAAGACTAAAGAGACCATTTTTGTTTAGAATTGATCAGAATATCTAAACTTGTTTACAAAATTGTGATAAATCATTAGCGTACAACTTTAACTTTTATATAAAATAATTAAAATGGTCTCACGAACGCCACTGGTAAAATAAAAACAAGTGTTTATCATGCTGTGAATTTGTTTTTAAGTGGCAATAATACCTACTACGTTTGAAAGCAAAAATCTAGAAGAGTTTCTTTAAAATTAAGAAAAAGCGGTTTTTTTTATCGCAATATTTCAACACCTCGTATTTACAAAACGAAGCGTATTTGGAGATAAGTTCATATGAAATTTTTTAATTATTTTTATCTGCTGAATATGCTGTTACAGTTTCTTCATTATAATTCGGATCACCCTGTATATGTGGGAATGGAAATTCCTGAGAAGTCCTTTCCCACTTTCTATAATAAATATGTTGCGGTCGGAATCGCGAATACAAGAAATCACGCCTATGGTATGTTAAATATACGTCGAATTTTAAGCACATTGCATGTTAAACAGCATTGGCCGGGTTTTCATGTCAATTAAAAAAAATCTCTAGTACCTAAAATGTTGTTGTCTTATTTACGAAACTAGATAGATAGTTTTTGATATTAATTAAATTTCACATAAACATGTAACAACCACAGTTTTAACGGCAAAAACACAAGATTTTGTTTAAAATTAAATGGTTATCAATAATGTTTTAAGAAATTTGCGAAAGAACATTGGAGTACTAATATTTTGGTAAAAATTATACCACGAGATATCTACGCCACAGGTTGAATATAAAAAAAATATTTTCTGTTAAAAAGTAATTATTTATATAACAATATTTTAACCAGGAATTTAATCTAATAGGTTTCTGAATTATTGCAAAAAGAACCTAATTAAAAATAAATTCTTTACAACCCTGTATATCGGAAACCAAGTTTCCTGGGACATTACCTTATATGAACTCTTCGACTCGAATTAGCCCGAGAATCATTCATTAAAATAAGTACATGACATTGGTTAACACCCTGTATTTATTGCCGAATACTAAAAGCGATGAGATAATCGATTTTGGCTTTTGTTGAATATGGAACGGAAATTCCAGAAATTGAAGCTACCAAACTAAAACTTCAAACTCCTTAATAAAAAAAAACTTAATCTAATTATACATTTGATACGGCAGATTGAAAATAAGATTAATTAAATATGGTAACACGACAATAATAAGAAACAACTATTTGATATTTTAGACTAGACTTGTGATGAAATAGGTCCCGGAGGCCTAGGTACTTGCAAATAGGTCATAGATCATAGTCATAGGAATTTTATTGGTGCTGGTACGTCTGAAAGTGGTGCCAAGAGTCTACTAACTAAAATAACACAACTGCAAAGTTACCAGTACTAATAGAATTAGTAACATTCTGTATTTTTCAGTGCATCAACTAATAAAGTCGCTCCAATTTTTGGTGAGAAATATTTCTAACCTTATTAGATATTGTTATTTTATTTTTTATGATGAATATTAGAGCAATTTGGCAATCTGGAAAAAGGTTGTTGAAAGAAGGAGTTCCCAGAATAAAAATACAATAAGTAGAGGCGAAGAATGCCACGTGGCATAACCGTTATTTAAAATCATCCTTATTTTCTTTCTTTTTTTTATTCCTTTGAACTTTGATCGTGCTCTCTGCTGTCTTCTGTTGTTTCAGTGAAAAGTTTAATTTATCCAGATAATCTAGCCTATGCTGCTGCCACACACTTATGAGACGAGAAAGATGGAGAAAAAACACTAGCTAGATGAGCAACTGCCCCGGAGGAGGACGAGAGAGTCAAGAACTTCTTGAGCTTGAAGTATCGCTTATGTAATATAAAATAAAACGTTGACGTCATGTTGATTGATGGGAAAAGTTTGACAAGATCCTTCTCTGGGTTTAGAGTCTGGACGAGAAAATATAACAAGTAGGCTAGCTACCTACGCATAGCGTTTGTTGATATATACCTACAGGGTGTTTCCAAATAAGTGCGAACGATTTTAGGGGCTGAAAGCCATGAGACGTTTTCCTGAAAAGTTACATGCTTCCAAAAATGAGAAAGAAAAATCTTTTTTTTTTTGAAATTGAAGAGATGTAGGAATGGCAAATTGTGGGCATGTTCTACCGTTCTACCAATAAAAATGATACTTGTGAATATTTTTCACGTTTGTTGAGATCTTTTAAAGGAGTGAAATATGCAACCCCTATTCCATTTTTTATCAGAACTTTTTGAAAAAATTGAATATATCAATTTAAAAATATGTGTTGAAAAGGACAATTTATTGCAAAACTCTTTTGTTGGGTACGTAAAAGCCATCGTTTCTTAATAAAAAATAAACTACAATCTTCTTTAAATAAAATCGAAAAAATCTAGTAGGTGGCTGTCATGTTTTGTTGTTGTTGTATTTCAAAATTAACCCAACAATATGCGATTCCTTCATCTCTTCAGCAATTTCCAGAAGAAAAAAAAGAATATTTTTCTTTCTCATTTTTGGAAGCGTGTAACTTTTCAAGGAAAGCTTTAAGAGCTTTTGTTTACATGAAAAACCCCCCTTTAATTTTCGACAAGGATTCACCTCCTAAAACTTCCTCCCTTATTTGGAAAAACCCTGTATACAGGGTACACAAAAAGTAACTTGTATCAAGTTCGAATCCTGATAGATTTACAAAGAAAAAATTTCAAGTCTTATGGAATAAATCAATTAATATCCGTATGAAAAATTCAAATATATACCGGGTGCTGAAACCGATTACTTAAAATGAAATTTTCCATTTGGATGAAAATGCATAGTTAGCTAAATGAGTAAATGCAATATGGCAGATTGATAAAGATAGTGGGCTAGTTATTGCTTTTATGCATCATTAGTATCAATTAAAAGTCTGTATTGAGAAAAATGCGACAAATAAAATGACATCACACTAATGGCGGATGCGCGAAGATATCTGACCATAGAGAACACCTAGACTAGAAGCATTTCATTCATAACATGTATCCAAAGGCGATCTGTTATTGTTAGATAATTGTTTTGGTATTTTCCATGTGTAAGAGAGAGACAAAATTTTCCTAAAGGAAATTTTGGCAACAGTGTACCTGTGTAGAAGCGTATAAATGCGTAAAACGTAGTAGCAACACTCAAATTATGAATGGAACAACGAACAACAAAATTCCGACTAGCGACGAAAGCTGACGAATTCATACGGACGCCTACATTATATTTTCCTGTGTTGCCGCGCTTAATTCAATCGATCCATATCGACTGATGATCCCCTGAATTCACAAATAAAATATTTTATTTTGTGTTGTAAAATATAAATTTGGTACATAATTTAATCTGCAGGTGTTTCTGAATAATCAGTAATAACTATTTCAATTACGTCAGAATGTCTTTGATTATTACTCTATAAATCAGAAGTGGCCATGAAAAATAAGAAATTTGGCAAATATGTTAACCGTATCAGTCGTACACGAACCATTATGGACCAGAAGAATAATGGTCTTGAGATGTTGGATCGCTCTGAAAGAGGCTATGCGTGGTCTAGGTGTTCAGATGTCTATGTATCTGACAAACTTCTTTTAAGTATAAACAAAGATAATCAAAAATAAATTGATATTAGACAAATTTCGACAAGTAATTCTAACAAAAACTTGTATTTATTTTATATAAATATTTTATACAAAAAAATGGACCCACTTTATTAGTTGTTGCACTGAAAAATATAAAATAATATTATTTATTCTATTGGTACTGGTAATTTTGAAGTTGTAGTTGTAGATCGAAAACATTTGGCATCAACTTCAAAAGTACCGAAACCAATAAAACTAATATTTTTCTGTGCTCCAAGTAACAGAGTCGGTCCAATTTTATGATAAAAATATTTATCGAATCCATTCAACGTTTAGCCAAGAAGATAAAATGTTACTTCAAAGATTTCAAAGCATTGCAGAAATATACATATTCCATTCTTTCCCACTGCTGTAACTTGGAAACCTTGCATATTTTTGAGTAATGTCCAATTTAAATGTTGCTACGTATAATCTCTTTTGAAATTGACCGTCTTATATTTTTAATTTTCTGAAAAAAAGACCCCACAACATAGCGGAAACACACATCTTTCAGACTTTACTAATGCTGTAAGCCTGAAACCTATGAATTTATTGAAAAAAATCCAATTCAAAAGTTGTCGAATCTGGTTCCTCTTCAATTCAGTCGTCTGAAATTTTCGATTTTCAAAAAAAATGCCCCCTCCACGCCCTTTGGCGGAGCTTTTGGAGGGGAAGGTCTTGTTGAATGGGACCAATTCTCAATAGACCCCTATCAGATGAAAAATGAATCATGAAAATTGTAGCAGAGTTACCATTTATAAGGCGCGAACAAACAAACATTCGAAATGTATACCTCCTCCATTTGATTCGTCGGTCAAGCATTTATGCTTTTATTAGATTAGACTAGCTTAGTTTCTTATTTTTAGAGCATTTAAATAAAAGCTTGTTTTTAAAATTATTTTCCTAGATCTAATTTATTTTTACATCTAATTTTGAATCACCCTGTAGGTGCATGCCAATGAGTGTGGTGCCCTTTACATTTTTGTCCTGTACAAAGCATCAGCCAACGTCTATATACACACAAAGCTTTGAATCTGTGTATTTTCCTAAATATAAGTCATTCTCGGTGTTTGGTCGAGTCGTCTATCCACCAGACGGGAAAATTGACGTCGCTTTCGTTGTCGTTCTCCTTTTTTCACTTTCACAAGAAAAACAAAACAAAATGCACGTGGTCCGTCCTTCCAACGTAAGATATATGTAGGCGGCATATTCTTTCATATGTTTGTTGAGTTTTCACTTTTCCTTCCCTTTTTTGTTACGATATCATCAGATTATTTACGCATAATACATAATATCAGGAGAGCGAGCTTTGCTCGGGAAAAACAGGATTTAAGATGGGTCTATAACAGTTATTAAGGATATTTAAACTTATTAAAAAATGTACATATTTCTGGTTAAAATGTATTGCGATCGGTAAACACTGCTTTTATTGTTCACTTATTCGTAAGTTATAGATTTCGAAATAAATATGAATGTGTAATATGAATGATAAATATACCAAAACTCAGCTGTATCACCAATCAACTTCTCGACCCCCATATACTATACATACTGAAACTTTTATCTGCGGAGCCGTTCTTGAAATAGCTAGTGTGGACCCCGTGGGTTACACCAATTAAGTATGAAAGTATCGGCAATCGATTTCTCGACTCCGAAACCCCCTTTTTGCTATTTTTTACCAAAATCAGCTAAACGTTACTTGAAATAGCTAATGTGTACCTTAAGGGTCGCAATATATTAGATATTTACAAATTTTAATTGAAAACTTCCGATTAAATTATTTGAAACTCGTATTAACATCTTTTATTTAAAAAAATAGGCTTTGTTAAAAAAAATCATAGGTGATCAGAATTCGAACCGAGGAACTCTAGATTAATACCCGGAATTTTAACCACAGGACGTTTTTTCCCAATGATGAAGATTGTTTGACATTATTTATTATTTATGAAAAATGTAATAAAGTTATTTTAAGAACATGTCTTACATTCGCTGTGTGATATCCACAGAAACATCAACCCACACCAAAATCCGTTAAGAAAATTATGGAAAACTTCAAGAACTTTGGAACTGAAAAGCCTAAATAAATCACGTAGAAATAAACCAAAATTTGTAAATGGAAATAATGATATTGACTTTTTTGACACTTGTGTGACTTTTATTAACATTAGTTATTATTTTCTAATGCAATCATGGCCCACTCCTAACATAACATTAAAGATGTGTTGCACTTTTACATAGAAAAATGAAAACCAAACATACTTTTGACGTTTTTTAGCATCTAGTTTTCAAGCTTCATTTTTTGATCCCCCTGTATAAATTATTATCAAATATCATAAAGATACTAATAAAGTAGATCTTCTTCTACAAGAAAATCAACCCAAATTAAAAATTCAATACTTTCTTATATGAAAGACTGATTTTATGTTCTGAACTGTAAACTTAATTTTTGACATACAATTTGAAAAATGTCAAAAACTTAAGTATAGGACATTAAACATTTTTTTTTTCAAAATTGTACAACAAATCTAAAAATATGGTAATATACAGGGTATTCCATTAAAAATCACAAAGTTGGCATCTACTTCCGGTATAACCGGAAATGCGACTAACATGAACATATTTTAGGCGTATTATGTCCCCCAGTGACTTTAATTTGTCACAAAATTTTCAGACTGTTTGTAGTTATCGTTTACCCACAATAAACTTATATCTTTTATGGAGAACCACCCTGTAAAGTTTTGCCTGGCATAAGGTCCTAATGTCCCATATAAAAGCGCATGCCAATGTTTTAAAGGAAGTATAATTATGCCTGGTCTGTTGGTCCGTTCCAGTTCTTTAGTTTGAGTTTCAAGATGTTTGTTTGTCGAGTGTTGGTACCTACGTGCCGAAGGAGAGTAAATAACTACAACACATTGTAAAGTGAGTAGGGGTTGTAATTTCGTTCGTCCTTTTATTTGAGCCCTCACTATCAATTAATTATACATGCCAAGTTACTTCAACAACGTGTTCCATCCACTACAACGAGATACTATTGACTTCCGGTCCGGCTAACTTTACACAAGTTCCATCGTTATTAGCAGTAGCGGAAGTAGCTAGTGAAAATTTCCGCTTTGTGTGAGAGCATATATACACATAGAGCAGAGTATAATAGTATGCACAAAGCCAGAGAGGAAATGAATGCGATGATGTAGAAGATGATGTTCCATGATGATGATGATGATGATGATGGTGTGTGTCAAGAGTGTGATGAAAGCTTTAGGTAATTAAGGTTGAAATACACTCACTTGTTATAGTCCAGTGAAATAGCTACAGTATGATTTATTTTACTTATTTAAAGAGGAGGTATACAATTATATTTTTTTTAGGGTTCCGAACGTCCAAACGAACGAACTTGTATGTCACAGTCACAGTTTTTTTTAAATCTACTCAACGAAGAAGGAGCAAATACTGATTTGAGTGACCTTATTACGAACGTAAATAAACCAATTTTGATTCAAAGAGTAAATTTTGTGTATTCCCATTTAACGAAACATTTGTATTGGTGTCTCTTTTCTGAGAGTGGTTAGGTGTTGTCAATATTTTTGTTTTATAGTAAGTCTCACTTTTCTCTTCTCTGCTAATACAATTTGAATTGATTAATTAAAGTATTACTGTTTAGTACAATAGTGAGAACTTGATATTTTTATTTAGAAAAATAAATGACAAAACAAAGTATTTATTGTCGAATATTTACAACATTCTTACAGATATTATTTGCGTTGAAAATTTTGATATTATTTATTTTTCTTCTATCTGCAATACATCTTGCAATGAATATTAAATAGTAGTGTACTGATAGAAGGAGTTTTTAGTATTTAATAAGATTTTTTTTTAAATTTAATATCGAAAATTTGATGATTTATACGAAAGAAGGTTCTGACATACTTGGAAAAAGATTTGGTGGAAAATTTGACGATATTGCGACAATATTATGTGGGTACTTCAATATCAACTTTGCAGATGATAAAAACCTACCACTGATTGAATTTCTTAATGAAGCATTAGGTTTGACTAAGTCTAATGATCGCAAATTAAGTACTAAAAAATATAAAACAATGATCGATGCAGTTTTTACACAATACTTAGATAAAGTCCAGTCTAACATATTTGTTTCTTATTTCATAAGCCTATTATATCTCTTTTATAATAAAATTAAATAATTAAAAGTACAAATGGAATAAGTATTGTTGAACTTAACGATGATAATAGAGAAAACAATGAAAATAAAGTTCATTAGAAACTATGTAAATAGTAGTAGAATATTGATATTTTGCATTGAGCTTGTGCAGTCCATCATATGTTTGATTAATTAATAAACAATATAAAAATTAAATAAGTATTGCTCGGAGTGCAAATAGAAGTGAAAACCAGACTAAAGGTTATAATTTCATTTGAAAAATTGAAAAAATTCAATAATTTAATTATTCCTTTGTTTTAATTTTTCACTTCTATCCTTATTTATATATTTATATATATATTCCTCTGTTTTTTTTTTGATAGCTCACTAGTTGTAAAGCCAACTCTATAATTGGAAATAAGTGTTGAAAAAATATATGGAAATTTAATTCAATAGAGGAACAACTTTACACTGTTTGGTGTTTCATACAACAGAATAAATTCATTTATAAGTGTGTTTTATTAAAGCCGTCCATTTCTGGCACCCTTGAAGATTCAACTTTTGAAAGAGACGATAAAAACGAATATTCTAAATAAAAATGCCGGAGAATCATATTAATTAAAATTTGCTTTTTTGAGAGAAATTCAAGTGGCACGTAACGGGCAGGGATATCAAACGTTGCAAGATGACGCCACCTCACCACCTTTGTGGCCCTTGGTGCTGCCCTCGACGTGCTGACAACAGCACCTTTATCGTTGATTTTCCTTATATAGTAGTCCAGGAGATGAACGTAAAAATCAGTCTGATTCAGTAATAGGATGAGATGCGTTGGAAATGTTGGTTTTTTACATTTTTGACTGACCGGGGGAAGTATACAATTCGTTTATATGTTTGTTTTTAATTTATTTTTTATATAATGCTGTTCGCACATTTTTCGTAATAAATGTGCTCCGATTTTGATTATTTTTGATTCATTTGAAAGAATAAAGTTGAGAAATGGTGTCATAATTGGAAAAACTCAAACCGAAATCTCATTCCCTCTAAAAACCGCCCCCGAAGAGAGTGGAGGGGTAAATTATTTTTAAAAATCGGAAATCTGAGAGAATTAAACATAACAACATATCCGGAAATGTTTGAATTCAACATTTTTTAAAAAGTGTTACGGTTTTAGAGCTACAGCAATGCTATAGAGTGAAATTGACGTTTTGAGATCTCTGAATAATTATGCAATAGTTTTCATATAATGTTATCTAATAGAATAACAAAGCAGAAATGATAATTTGACAAGGCTCGAGACTATAATTATTGACCTATTTTACCAAATACCCGTTTTCAATAGAAATTACATACCTATAATTTTGAAAAAAGGAATCATGATGGTGATGGTCTTAAATACGAAAATACCTCCTGAAGTAGTATTTATTTATAAGACCGACAGTGGAAGTTTTGAAATATAATGATGCACAAATTAATGTAAAATAACATATTACATAAACTTGGTGATAAATTAAGACTTACTTTTTCGAATTATCCAAATTACCTTCCATTAATCCATATACGTTATCACAGTCACAGTCTTTATTGTAATTTTTCATTAAAAAACACTTTCCTATATTAATTTTAACACTTCGCGAAACATTTGACCGACCCGGACCAATTCTTTTTGGTAGGTAAACTAATAATTATTATTAAAAATGTAAATAAAACTTGTACCTACATTTGGAATCGAAAATGTAAGCTACGAATTTTAACACTTAGCGAAACATTTGACCGACCCGTACCAATTCTTTTGGTAAACTAATAATTATTACATTAAAATATTGGATACATTTTGTACGTATGCTTATCTGTTACGCTTGAATGCATTTTGTTTCAAGATGCTACCTTCTGATTGGCTGACGCGGCGCGTTGGCGCTCCATCTCTGCCGAACACCTGCGACTTGGCAGAATTCTTGGAAATTATGTGGATCACTTTCTGTTTACAGATAATTCCAAGAAAACAGAGAAGTAGTTGTTGTGTTGCCATATTTATGTGGACAGGTTAAAAATAAAAAGTACAAGCAAAGAATTATAACAGGATAAGAACTATCTTCTTTTTGATATATTAGTGAACGTTCAACGATTTTCATGACTTAATGTTACATTGAAAAGTGTGAAATAAATATTTTATCACCAAAAATTGGACCGACTTTATTAGTTGGTGTGAAAAGTCTTCTATCTAATTACAATTAAACAACTTGACACCCTACTTTAGTAATGGTTCCACTACTGCATCTATCAAATAACTATTATTAAATTAAAATTTAAACACATTTTTAATAGAAAATACATGGTTGCCTTGTATCTGAAACAAACGAAATACATACCTATTCTATTTCACAAACTCTCTTAATCGGTTTTCCTCAAGGGTATGTTTGTAAAAAATATTTATTTCACACTTTTGTGTGTAACATTAGTCACGAAAATCGTTGAACGTTCACTGATACCAAAGAAGATAGCCCTTTTTCTATTATCCACGTATATTCTTTGCTTGCAGTTGTTATTATTTAGAGATCTCAAAACATCGCGGGGGAAATACGCATAAGTATTCTAGATTTTACCATTTTACTACTGCTGTAACTCGAAAACCGTAATTCGAAGGAATAAATGTTCATTATAAATGTTGCTACAAATAAACTGGTCTTTCATTTAATTCTCTCAAATTTTAAATTTTCGAAAAAAATTGACCCTTCCACATAGCGAAAATACATATATTTGAGATTTTAACAACGCTGTAACTCAAAAACCGTAACTCTTTTGAGAAAATGTTCAATTTAAACGTTTCCAGATATTGTCCTATCTTTAATTCTGCGAGCTCAGATTTTTGATTTTCAAGAAAAATTGTCCCCTTCGGGTGTGTTTTTTGAAGGCAAGGTGATTTCGAATTTGAGTTTTTACGAATGTGAGACCATTTTTCACGTCTCCTCTTTCAAATGAATCAAAAACAGACAGTCGAATTGTATACCTCATCCGTTTGGGTTCGTCGGTTAAAAACTAAAATAGTTTCAAAGCATTTCATCCTGTTCCTCAATCGGCAAGATTTTCAGCAGTCAGCTCCCAGACTATATTGAGAATATCGACACGCATAATTAATTTATTTCGACACTCAACTCCCTCTAGCCCTCCTGATTCCTGATAGCTGCTACCTTCTACAAGATCCAGTTTTTTTTTCGAGTAGATTTTCTTTTAATTAATACGCCTCGCCTCGGATGCCGGAAAGCACATTAAAACACTATATTATACTCGAATATTTCTCTTCTATACTCTTATATTTGAGTCCATTCGAGTAATGATATAATTAAAGGAGCACCCGACCATTATTTTTAATTCCAATTAAGATACGCGAGAGACTCCAGAAAACAATAGGAGGAGGTGGGGGGTGGTGGCGCTCCGGGAAGGGGCTATAAAGGAACAATTAATTTTTTTTCGGATGTCGTGCTTCTTCAAATATCGTGCAATTTTCGCTTTTGTGCCAAATAATTATTGACAATTCGATTTTAAAATAGTATGGGACCTGGAACGGAAAATTATAAGTGATTTGATATTTTTTAGAACGAAGTTCTTTACATCTATATGGGAAAAAAATATTCGACCAATAATTTAGCATGTTGTGTGGTGGATTTAAAAATGAGCTAGAAAGACAGTTATAGTATCGGGAGAGTCGACCAGTACAATATTTGAAATACACCAATCATACATCTCAGCTTGAACAACTACCGTAAAATTCACGTTGTGTTTTTTCCCTTTCAACAATAGCCGGAACTTTCCTTCGCTTCTGGCATACTCGGATTGCTCCGTTCAGTATAGGAATAGCTGAGAAAGGATGTGATCTGATTTAGAGAGGTACCCGACAGTATCTCCGAAGCTATATATCCTACAGCTTAGGGGGGAAAATTTGTGTGAAAAATTCGCATAAGAGAAAGCTCTGGAAATTATTTTGAAGTTTCCTTCTCTACCGCAAGGGGGCGTAATTTACAAAGTAACACAAAAAACTTTTTTTTTTCAAAAAATTGCCCACTAATAGTACCGTACCATTTAAATATTTGTAATTCACAGATCATTTCAGGTAAGTTCGCTTCAATAATTTTAGCCATTAGCCTTTTTAACCATTAGACTCTGTTAGACTAAAAGAATTTTGCAATATAGATTATATTTGTCACATTTTGAAAAAAAAAAATCAAAAAATATTGTCGTTTATATCAGTGAATCACTGTGAATCGTCCCTAATGTACGAAAACTTCATTCAACATTCGTTTTCATTAAAACTGAAATAGTCTTGAAAATATCGCGATAAATCTGTTTACATTATTAACAACAAATATATGGAGGGGCGGTTAGCATAATGGTAGAAGAGTCTAATTTAAGTATTAACTATATAATATTATGCAAAAAATTCAATTCACATAACTATATTACCTATACCTATGTTTTCTATACTTTACTTAGAAAATAGATACTTATTTTGATGCTGCTTTCTCAGACGATTGATCAAAAAATATGGTATCGTAGTTGAAAAATCCGAAGGAAAATATAAAATTGTTCAGATAACGTCATCTAGCGCCCGTTAAAACAGGTGGCATAAAACGAAAATAAAATATAAATTTTATCAAAATCCATAAAGCGGTTCAAAAGTTACAACGACTTTATTGAATTTGGCTTCCCACTCACCCCTACCTGATATTTTACAAGATAAAAGAAAAATTATTGAGGAAATTCAAGTGAAATGTTCTGTGAATTACAAATATTTAAATTTAATGGTACTATTAATCGGCAATTTTTAATGAAAAATGAGCTTTTTGTGTAACGTTGTAAATTACGCCCCTTGCGGTAGAGAAGAAAACTTGAAAATAATTTCTAGCACTTTCTCTCTTTATGCGAATTTGTCTTTCAATTTTTTCTCCCAAAATTGAAGGATATACAAGGTGGGAGATTAGCGCATATTCGGACGTATACGGGGTTATTGTAAAGATATAGTAGAAAATGTTTATAACTAACCCCAGCTTATTTTAAACATTTTCAATATAAAAATATTTTTAATTATACCGGGTGTTTTTAAATAGTTTAAACTGTACACAACTTTATTTTTTCTTATGGAATGTGTATAAGTTTATTTTTCAGATCGAAATGGAAAAATAATGTCAGTTTATTAATATGACTTTATGTTTGTAGCTAATATTTTATGAGATATTAAATATTTTCTGAAAATCTTGACATAAATAGCGTAATTAAAAATTCATATCTCTGAGACCAATTAAGAGTAAGAGTTGAAATTCTTATGGACACTACTCACTATCGAGTAATATGTTACGGTTAATTTATATGTCCTTGATATTATACCGGGTGTGCTCAAAACATATTTGTATAAAGTTTTGTTAAAATTAGCTATAACTAATTTTTTTTCAAATATAAGACGGTATAATTTTGACACTGCTGAGGGAAAGATCGGATAATTTTACATGGGAATAAATCAAAATCATAATGATTTTTCAGAAATATTTACGATTTTGTAATTATTTAATAGAATTTTACGGTATTTGAAAAAAATCAGAATATACATTCTACTTACGAAGTTTCGCTGCTTTAATTCCCTTTAGGTATATTAAATAATGAATTGTGAATAGCTAAATTCTGATTAATGTTTTGAGGGGGACCAGTTACAACAAAAACGTAAACATCTATTTAAATAGCTACTTGAGGTAACGGTAGGAAAATAAAAAAGTTTCAGCATTTGGGTATAATATTTTGTTACACAATAATTCTCCACGCTTTCATTTATCAAGTTTCGCAATTAATTAACCCCGTCTCCAGACTCTAAAGAGAAACAAAAAGACCTTCTTAAATACCATAATAAGCTCTTCTTTTTGCTGTAATCACCTTTCCTTTTTTTTTCGCTCAACACCTTTGATTAAATACCTACTCTTAGCATAAGCATTTAATAAAGCTTCTTTTGAAAAGAACATCTACGAAAAAAAAAACGTTAGCTACGTTAATCTGCATCATTGTCAAAAAGTTTTCAACACAGAACAAAGAAAATGAGAATATACAAGTACAATGATGATATTTTGATGTGTTTATTTGCGATGCAAAGAAGTAAAGTAATTTATATGTGCGGTAATTAAAAGTTTCCCTTCTCATTTTACCTTTGATATTTATTAGTAGATTTGAGTTCAGTCTGTATGTTTGTCTTTCTCTCACATTTCAACGAACACATTTTATCATCCAACAAACTTGCTTTGAGATTGAGAGATAGTGAAGGACAGATAAATGAAGCCTTGCTCAAATATCTCTTCTGGCAGAAGTGTAGTTACCTAGTCGTCGGTAAAGAAGAGTTGAAATTAATTTCTGCAAGCGAAGACAATTTCTATAATCATTCTACACGGTGGATCAAAGTAGATTTCCACTATTTTATTTACTAGTAATAAGGGTATTCGAGCAGCGTTTTAAACCAGTCCCATACCGTCAGACGCCTGCGCACCTCAATTTACGATGAAATCATTTATTCCCAATTACTAGGAAGATTTTCGAGTTTGACGATTTCCCAACTAGTCCGGACTCAGTTTGAGACAGGTGCAGTTGAAGCGTATTCTTCTCCTTAGAGTATTATAGTGTTCTCTGTTGTTGGAGAAATCCTTTTCAGAGAACACTACCACAGTCCTAAACTAAACCCTGGTTTTGTGTTTCTCAGTCTTTCATTGATGTTCTCTCTCTCTTATCATTGGTCATAAAATCAAACCGCACATGCGCATTTTACATGTCTCACAACTTAATTTAAAATACAATAAAATGTGGAGATGACTTGGAGCTCTTTTTCAATTTAGATATCGTTCACCAGTGAGGGATCGTTCATATATAATTAGCTCTATTACCATATTATTTAACATACCATACCACATATTAAGAAATTTTCATCCTTGTATTTTAACAGTCTGCATTTGGTGTGGATTTTCCGTTCCTCAAAAATGTT
The DNA here is from genome assembly GCA_958507055.1 of Crioceris asparagi. NCBI lineage: Eukaryota > Metazoa > Arthropoda > Insecta > Coleoptera > Chrysomelidae > Crioceris > Crioceris asparagi. The sequence continues at coordinate 1,412,169 of OY293832.1, forward strand.
TATTTTCCGTTTAAATACCGCCGCTGTTGTGAAAGACGCCTAAGCATTTCAGCACAATATTATGCAAGCCTCTGTCTTCTATGTTTGTGGTTTAAATTTTGCACAGGATGAAATATATAAGGGTGATATTTATGACGTGTTAGCGTTCGCTGAATTTTGCTTATATGACTTTCCAGACATCTTTTGCACATCATCAACTGAATATTCTGGATTTTCTAAAAAAATAATAGATAGATATTCTAAAAAGTCTACAAAAGAATATTTCCATTACTTTGAAAGTAAAGTAAAATATAAAGGTCTTCATCTCAATTTCTTTCGATTGTCTTCTTCTTTCGTTGAACGTTATTGCGCTCTTGAAAATTGCTAATTACGTTCTTAATAGTATTTATCGACGGGATTCTTCTGCTCCGATATATTTGATGATATTCATATCTAACTCTTGCAATGCTGTTATTTGAAGAAAATAACCATTTGATATATTTTTTAAATAATTTCCCATTTATGCAATACGATTTAATCTTCAAATGACTTTGCTTCGTTGCCATGATTACGATAATTGCAGACATTTTCGAGGCAACTTGATTGTTTTTATAGCACAAATTTTGGAAAAATAGATTTAAATTCAAATAGTTCAAAAGTGACTGAACCAAATGCCAACCAATTTATATATTTGGAATCAGAATAAATAGGACTTTCATTTTAATTAATAATATACAGGGTGCTCTATTTAAAAAATATGACCTGATTATTTTTTTCAATCTTGTAAAGTGAATTTGTTATTTCTGCTATTACCAAAAGATACTACAAAAAAAATCATGAAACTTTTATACCCAAAGTTTTTTTCTGTCTTTCGTAATAAGAACTGTAGGTGGGTGTCAAAATATAATAAATAACACTTTACTTTTTTTGTCAAGTTATATTCTATTGCTCTTTCTTTTTAGAAACAGAAATGTTTTACTCCCATTTGTATTAAAAAAATAAATGTGAATTTGTAAATTCTAATGAATGTTGGAGAACAATTACGAAAAACAGAAAAAAAACCTTGAAACAATAAAGAAAAATGTAAGGAATATCGCAAAAGCCTGGAACTAACGAGAGAAATAGAAGTGTGGAAGAAAAACGCTTAAAAATGTAAAGAATATTTTGAGATACTAAGAACTATTAAAAGCGTATAGATAAAAAATGATATAAGAAAGAATACCGATCATCCAAATCCATAATTAGTCTATCATTTTATTTTATTTACTTATTTTAAATTAGAAAAACGAGCTGGTGAACTCACTAACTAACTGGGTTCAATTTACTTTCACTTATTTATTTATACCAATAACTACACGACTATATACACATTAATATTCACCCTTATTTCTCGGACTATATACGACTTTCTACTGTCTATGATCAATGACCGCCTGACCATCTATCACTAACTAACTGTCTCCGTAGTCTTGTCCATGTCTTTTTATATACACTTAACCTCCTATCTCGAAGCTTCTTGTCCGTTCTAATATATTGTTCTGGATGTATTTCCCAATATATTCCTTCGAGAGTAATCTTCCAGATATTTGTGTGATGTGTGTGTGTCTTTTATTATTTGGGTGAGTTCTCACGTTACAATATCAACTAGTTATAAATAATGACCTAACTAAATAAACAATGTTGATAACTAATTTCCGAGCTAATTTCCAACTAATAAAAAATGCCTTTTATAAAATGAACCAGAATAGATATTATTTCTGATGAACACCCTGTATATTCCAGTCTTTCACAGGCATCTCTTCTTTTTATTTCACCCCTACACGAATTAATTGACAGAAGCAATAAAGTCATGTCCAAAGCAGATGTATTTATTCCTGGAAAGATATTAATTTTTCTGTATCATGCAGCCATTGAGAATTTTAATTGAAAATAAATGAAAAAAATTTCCATAGATTATCACTGAATAACAATAAAAATGGAATTGCAGCTGTTTTGAGATGAAATTAATCGATTTCCAAAAATACAAAGCTGATAAATACTTTATTTGGGATGTAAATATCGGAAATTTTAGTGTGATTCGTATTTTTCGCTCTTCGTTCTGGGTACATTTTAGTGAATTTGAATCAAATAGATGGATGGCATCCAGATTGATATTTCATTCCTTTTCGTGATAAGGAGTCCTACTCACATTTAATGGTAACATTATTTTTGCATTTTGTAAATATATAGTAAATACATCTGACGATATGAAATGGATGATTACCGAAACTATGACCGTTTTCTGAGTCTCCATATAGAGACTGAGTTTTATTTACCTGCAGACGTATTTCACAAATTATCACAAAATCCTATATCCAGTTCGAAATTCCAGAATTTGATGTTGGAAGGAATAGAAAAAATCAACTAAAAAGTCCATAGCCATCTAAATACACTATTCAGACGATATGTGTGAGAAGATAGAAGAAGAATAAGGATAACTTTCTGGCCATACTTTCACATAAATGTTTGCAGTTACGATGTTGCTGATAAATGAAATGTTGCTTGTTTCTTCTTTTTTTGTGTGGGATGAGTGCTTTAAACTTAAAGACAATATTAATTTTACATACAGTTGTTATACAGTGATAATTGTCAGTTGTTTGAAATAACTGTCAGCAACTGACAGAACGCGCGCGACAATTTTATGCTAACTTTCAAGGTAACTATATTGTAAAACAATAAACTTTTACCACCACGTTCCTAAATACGTTGGTAATTTTCAATTGAAATCATTTATCAATTAAAGTAGCGTACAGTAGGTTTGTAGCTAAGTGAATAACCAAAAGCAGCCAGTCAAAAGTTGATGGGGGAAGAATGACAGTGCTGACAAAGTATCTTGAAAGTCACATGGTGGTACAATTTTTGCAAACTTATTTCACGAGCGATTCAGCAAAACAAGTCGATCAGCGTTATGTACACAATAAATCGGTGAACAGACCAAGTGTGGAGCAACTTCAAATGTTTTTCCATCAGACAACGAATTGGTTGTATTAATCAAGACTGCATTAAATCGTATGCCATCTGATTACCACAAAATTGTCAGCAAAGCCGATAAGACGCCTGCAGGACAACACGCAACACGCTATAGAATACGGCAACAATTGAGGAAGTTGCTATTGTTGTCATGGGTGAAAATTTGGAAAACCAAGATATTGTTTTTGTTTTTATTAAAACAGGATAACGTCTGTCGGGTCAGCTAGTTTAGCAATAAAACTGGAATTCAAAATGTAAATAGAACAGAATAAAATATTATATTATCAAAGTACATACAGGTGCATCTAGGCATATAGGTATTCCACATCTCTTAGACAAAAAAATGATTTTAAGAACTTTATATTATTTTTAAAAAAAACAACCTCGATTAAAGAATTATTATTATTATTATTATTATAAAAAAAAATAATTATTATTAAGTATAAGAAATCATAAAACATTTTTGCATTTATCTTTTTCATCAACGTAGGTATATCTACATTCGACTGTTGTCATATTAGCAGCCCTGTATATTATTATACCCAATATGTTCCCATCTATTTCCCAAAGGAATACCTTTACCTCTACTACACTATCCCGTATTCGTTCTCTGTACTTGCAGAATTGATGGCACAGACGATATTATTGACAATGGTATAGTAGTGGCACTAGATGCAGCAGCCGAGATGAGATGGAGCATTGACGAGTCCTAATAAGGCTGTGACATTCGGGGTGTGCGTACATTTGTATGTATATTGGAGGATGGTAAAATGTAATTAGTAAACGGTATCTGGTAATAACTGGATGATAGCTGGAAGTCGAAGGTTGAAATAATGGCGAATTGGTAGGTTAGATAGGATGAGTATAAAGGCTAGTGTAAAGTGGAATCTAGGCCGTGCAGCATTTGCTCCACCCGTTGTAATCCAAAATTCTTCTTTGACATTATTTGCTTGTCATTCGAAATCGATGTCATTTACCTTTTAGTGTCAAGTGCATTTTGTGCAGTGGGCTGCAAGACTAAAGTTGTGAATATTTAAAAGAACCTTTAACTGAACTGTTAAATAAAAGATTATCTGCTTTAATTGAAACTGTTAGATAATCAGCTGAAAATGATTCAAATATAGCAATTCAATTATTGAAATTCACTTAAGTTAAAAAAAAAATATTTAAAAAAACTGTGTTCAAACTAAGTGAAACCAAAAATTGATGATTCAAGAAATCAATTTATTTCAATCACTTGCAACTGCATATTTGGATGGATACACCAATAGAGAAATTTGTTATAATGACTATATTAGTTGAAGTTTTTTTGCATTTGATACAATTTTGTTGAATAAAATATTTCTGCTCCAAAAACTGACAAGTGATGTTTCAATATTTACATGGCACAGTTCAAATGAGTTTTCTCTGGAACGCAGGATACTTCTGTAAATCGAAGCGAACGATAAACCTGTATGCTACAACTTATACATATTTATAGAAATTCCAAAAGCTACACTCTTCTCCATTTCTGTCATTTGTATCGCAAATATGAAGGAATGTAGAATTTTCAAAGTAATCTGATAAATACCGTGACAAAAACGATGTAGCTGTTTATAGTATTAATACAATGTATTCGTAGCTTTCTATATTTGATGGATTTGATGATGGAATTCTGATTCTGATGTAGATATGTTTCAACCAAAAATTGGACTGACTTTATTAGTTGGTGCACTGAATAAACCAAAAAATAATAATAATTCTATTGGTGCTTGTATTTTTGAAGTTATGCAATTGGCACCAACTTCAGAAGTACCAGCAACAATAGATTTAATACTATTTTGTATTTTACAGTACACCAACTAATAAAGTCGGTTGAATTTTCGGTGAAAAATATTTATTTCACACTTTTGAGTGTAACATTAGTCATGTAGGTAAATCGTTGAATGTTTACTAATACAAAGGACATATTACTTATCCTATTCCATATACAGGGTGTTAGGTAAAATGCGGCAAAAAATCAAGGTGTTATCCCCTGGCCTATTCTAAGAATAATGTGTCCTATGATGATTTTTTTAAAATTCCTTTGTTTCGAAGATAAAAGACAAGAAAAATTTGCGACAATAACAACATTTTATTATCAAAAAATACATATAGAGTTGCTCCATCTACAATAAATGTTCGAAACGACTTCCTCCAGCCTGGATACAAGCATTCAATCTCCTCGTCATTGACTTCCGAACTCTTTCAAATACACCAGGGTCATTTCTAATTGAGTTACACCCAGCAAGTATCCGATTTCGTAAATCGTCCAAATTCTCCAATGGAGTAGCGTAAACTAATGACTTCAGATATCCCTATACACGTAATAATCCAAGTGGTTTAAGTCTGGGGATCAAGCAGGCCATGCATGTGGCCCACCTCGACCAATCCAGCGATTTCTGTATGTTGCTGTTAAAAAAATTTGTTCACTTCTATCAAAAATCATCAAAATCGGAGTAGAAGTCTACAGTCGTTTGGGGAGTCGCTCGAGAATTGACAGGTTCAAGCATTTTTACAAGAAATACCCTGCTGAAATTTAAATGAATTTAGGCTATCATTCTCGAACGCCCTGTATGTATGGCCACTAACAAGACCAAGGAGTAATTATCTCCTTGTTCATGTTCCCTCATACAAGCAGCAGCTAATTATGCTGTTAATGAGATGCCTAAGTGGGGGTGGGGTTGGATTCACTTTAGCTTATCAGTTAATATTATATTATAATATGTATACGAATGTCTCCTAAGTATACCACCACCCTTTGTGCTGCACATTGTTAGGAAACCCAAACAGAATTTCCATAATAATAGTCAGATATGTTTACTTTGACAAAAAGGGAAATTGTAATGAGCAATTATAAACACATATTATACGTATATGTATGTATGTATAGAATACTGTCATGGTTTGTTTGAATAATTTGCTTTGGGGCGCATAAGTAGGTATTGCCTATTATATGGGCTACGTTTGTTTGTTTGTTATCTGTTGGATGAGTAACTCACGAAATCTTGATTACATCGAGAAGGATCTATTGTATTTGCATTGAATGGCATAAACAATAATTAGTTAATTCAAAGTTTCATATACATTTATTAGGTAAGTACAATGATGCTGCGCATTCGCCAAAATCAAAAAAAAATCTGGTGTGTCCACTCACACGACTTTCCTACCGCTCGCAGGCAAATTCCAGTGAATAGGCCGAACCAAAACGAACAACAATGGTTATAACGTTTAGCCAGAATCTGAAGAAACATGTGGCAAATACGGAATTTTATTCAAGCATCACTTTTTTGTGCTTTTTCTCAGAGATGGCGCTGTATGTGGGTAGTAAAGGGCTCTCAGAAGAATACTTTAGGCAAGTTTAATCAGAATCCTTAGAACCGTTTTCGCGCTATAGTCTTGAGTTAATCACATTTTTTAGCTATAGCTCAACACCCAGTGTATACAGGATTCTCATTCAGTGCCACCGGCGAGTGATATTGGTACCAAACAAAATAAAAAAGAAAGCAACAAAATACACCGATCCGTTCCCGAGATAATGCTGTCACAGACAGACAGACAGACAGATCACTGGCGGAAAATATGTTTATTAGACTTAGAAAAATCTGAAACGTCAACATTTGCAAAAATCTCGATACCGAAAATTTCACACGATTACAATACTTTCCTTATACAGCTACTATAGCTTTCTACGCTTAGATAAATACAGAAAAGGTAAAAGTCTATTTTAGTGGCTTTTGCTATAAAAGCCCTAAAAACCAATATTTGCAAAAATATATATGTATGTTAACATAACTTTAAATAAAATTGCTATTTTTGATGATTTGTTATAAAAAAGGGAAAAATGGTGTTCTTAGGACTTTTAGCTGGAATTTTCGATTTGGAAGTATCTTTTTAATGCCAAATAGAGTATAATCATTCTTGCATTTTATTAAACATTAACATCCTTCAAAATTAGGAAAAATATGCGTGAAAATAGTAAACATACCTAAGCTCGCGATGATTATATTCAATATTCAAGTTCTGTTAATAATAATGTTGCTAATTCTGCCAGTATAACTTAACCAGCATTAAATTATTATATATTTTCCATTTCCAAGAATATTTGCTATAGAAAAATTTTACGACAATATCTTCGAGTAAAGCCATCAATGAATTCATATTTTTGAAAGCCGAAAGACAAAGTTTTTCGAAATTCAAAAATCACATTTTTATAAAAAAATTACACAAGAATCGTCCGATTGACTCGTGCGACAATTATTTTTTCACAAGACGAACTATTCAGCCAGGATATTCGTGATCAGATATGAGAATTATTTCCAGCATAACAATTTATTCAAGCTTTTTCTTCGAAAATGCACCTTATAGCCGATTATTAAAGTCGTCCATAGGAAAATACCTTGGGAACGTATCATCGTTAGAATCGTTTACGAGCTACATTCTGACCTTTCACTAAATCATGGCTTATTTGACATTCTAATGACATTATCTCAATGTGAAAACCCATAACTTTTTAACCCTTTATCGGCTGTTCTATTTAATACGAGTTATTTGGAGACTATGAAATTTCAGTAGCTATAAATTTGCGTCCAGATAATAATAGTGCGCGCCATATATATTGACCGGAAGAGTCAACTCCGTTAACTTATAGCTATGTAAATAAATGTTGAATTTGTCGTGGCATGAACATTAAAATGATTATGCAGATTCGCCCAAAATGGAGTTAGAGAAAGATAAAAATATATCAAACACTATTATATACTGGTGGAAAGAAATAAAAAAAATACTTTCTTCAAAACAATAAAATTCAAACAATATAACAAATACTCAAAATAAACAAACCCTCTTACGCTAAACAACAGCTTAATATAAATAAACCAAAGCTGAATGAACCAAATACAAACATACTTAACCAAAACAAAGCTAATCTAACATAACCCCAAAAATAACTCAATTAAATCTAACCAAACAAACCTAACCTAACTATGCTCAAAAAGGTTAACCTAACCTAATGCATCCAAAGATAACTCAACCAAATCTAATCAAACAAAACACAACCAAACCTAACCTAATCCAACATAACCCTATTAAAACAAAAATAACTAAACCAAATCTTGCCAAAAAAAAATACACAACCAAACTTAGTCTAACCAATGTTTACCAAACCTAACCTATCCAAATCAAAGTTGAACTAACCAAATACAAACTTGACCAAATCAAAGCTTACTTAACATAAAATAATTAAACTAAAACTAACTAAACCAACTCTTACCATTTAAAACATAACCAGGCCTAACCTCACACAACTAATTCTAATCTAATCAAAGCTAACCTAACTCAACCCAAGTTAACCTCAGCCCGAGATAACTTAACCAATGCTAAACTAACAACTCACCTAACCAATGCTCACTGAAGGCCGGTTTTATAATGAACGGCTGACCGAAAGTTGAAACTCAACCGAGGGTAAACCGAGGCTTTCTGTATTATAAACCTCCAACCGAATGTTAGAATGACATTAACTGACAGTTTTCTCAATCATTTCAACCGTAGATTTGCCTTCAACCAGCGGGCGATCAACCGACAGCTGAAATGTCCATGCCCTTAACCTAAATCAGCTGAAAGAACGTCAACCAAATCTATTCAAACAAAACAGAACCTATCTAACCCAACCAATGCTTACCTACCAAATGCGTACCTAACCCAACCTAACTTAACGCAGCCAAAACTAACTCAGCTAAGTGTAATTAAACAAAACTCAATCAAACCTAACCTAACCAATGCTTACGAAACCAAACCTTACCCAGGCAAAGCTAACCTAACCTAACCCAGCAAAAGCTAATCTAACCAAAAGTAAACCAAACAAAGCTAGCTTATTATTCTATTCGAATGGCAGCTCCAAACTTATCATGCAAACTTCATGTGAACGGCGTTAACTTTCCCATTTCGGTTTGTTCTTTGAGTAATTATTCAAGGGTAGTTCTAAATTGCATACGAATTACAAATATGAAATAAGTACAAACAAAAAAACTTTTCCCACTACGTGGATATATAGCTGTTGAAGTTTCAACCGCTAAGTTGAGGAATGATTGTTAGAAAATCAAATATACTATTAGACGGGAAATTTGAGTACGTACATCCAAGGTGAAACTATGTACATATTTGCTTAAACCATAAATATTGGAATATGAGATTACAGCTGGCCGAACTTCTCTGAAACTTGATGATAATTTATCCAACATACGTACGAAAGCTTTACCAACTTGAATTTAGTATACCTGAGTGCAGTTAAATTCAGTGTTATAAATTACCCGGCTAAATTTAATATACATAAATGTGCATACTGTATGTATTATACAGTGTTAACGAAAAAGTGATGCAATTTTCTAATATATCAGTTCCTGATAGTTTTACATTTTTTTTTCAAATAGAAGTTTTATTAAATAAATCATGAACGAGTAATTAAAAAAAATTATGTATTTTTTTGATTAGTAACATCAATAGTTACGGCTGCTTGAACGTGGAATTTGGAAACATTTAATTTATGCCAAAAACAACCAGTAGGTAGGTTATTTTGTTATTACTGAATGTGATGAGTAGAATTGAAAATACAGTTAAGACGCACAATCGAGTGGCCATCAAGATTTCCCGATTTATAACCATTAGAATATTAAAAAATATATATATGTTTTGTCACATTTGTTATTATAATATTGACTTTTGGTCATAATGTACATAATAATATGAATATGACCTCTATTTGTAGAAATTGAGTCGAGAGTCATTTCTTGTATATCCATACATAAAGGGTGATTCCATAAACTTTTTCAAATGCAACACCCTATACTTTATCGCCTCATTTTATAGCATTTTCTAAGAATTTTTTTTCCATAATTTGTTTCTGGGGTCTACTTGGAGAAATGTCTTAGATTTTTTTCAAATTATGGATATATACCTACTAGATCATCATCTTGTTTCACTCAAGCCTCTATTCATCTAGCTAATGAACTCCGAACTCTACAAAACATCGATTTTTCAATTAAACATCTAGCTTCCCAGATCCTGTTTTTTATAGCATTTTCAGTTGTTAAGCAATTCCTGTAAACCCTTTCCTCCACGTAGCAATCCACAGGACTAAGATCTGGGGATCACACAGGCCAAGGTACAGTACCTCCTGTTGTAGTACTATTCCATGGTTGTGTCTTGTGTTGCAACCAAATGGTATTTTTGTTGTTCCAATCCTTCGTTTCTTCTAACAATATGGGAGAACCAAAAAAAACTTTTTTTAACTATACATCATAATTATTTTTGTTGACCTGTTGTCCTTGAATGTTGCTTATCCTACTGTAGGACACCTTGTACATGAGCAGAAATAATTTAGGAATGTGGCTCATTGTCGGTTCCATGTTATGTATGTACATATATATATGCTATTTTCTCAAAGGGATCAAGTGTGACTTTCACAGAACATTTCAAAGTCAACAAGAAAATCGGATTATGAACTTACATAAACTACATATTATAATATAAACTATGGATACGTGAAAAGTTTGTTTGACTTTCCAAAAAGACAGGTTGAGGTTTATATGAGAGACAAGTTTTAAAGGAACTTTACTATGCTGAACTTCGTAGATAAGGAGACTCTTGTCTAACATACATAATACATATCACAGACAAGGATATTATGGATGTTATCTATAAAAAAGGGAACATCAAATAGAAAATAATATTACATCTGGCTAAAGTGCTTATTCTGGTCGCATACATGTTTTATAATGTACGAACAAGCATATGTGAAATCCGTTCGAAATATATTACATATTGTGTAAATATGACAGAAGTTACACAAAAGTGTGGATTGTAAAGCCTTACACAAACTTTTAATTTATTGTTTTTGATAAATTTACACAGGTACCTACTATAATTAACAGAGAAGGATGGAGAAAGATAAAGAATCAGAAAGAGACAGCTGGCGGCAGAAAGTTGCATGTTGGAGGCGTAACTGTTTTTCCTTACGTGATAATTTCAGCTTGTTTTAAAATCTCAAGTTTTACTCGACGGTATATTCACATCTACTTCGAACACACCCTCTATGCAGAATGATTTTTTTTAACTTGCTCATTAGAAGATTTTCACTTAAAAATCGAGATACAAATTTGAGAATTTGAACCTACCCTAACTTTGTTTTTTCAAATGGAAACCCTTGTTTTCTATTAGATATTTGAATTCCGACATTTAATTTAATATGAAAAGCCCTAGTTGTTATAACTTATCTGTCATAGTTTTTGACGTGGATTTTTGTAACAGACGTTTTGTAATTCAACTTTCAAAATTATTAATTTGACAGCTAGAACATGGAAAATTTAAATAATCTCGAATATCTTTTTTATTATTTGAAAAAAAAACAAAAGAGAGTGTAATGAACATTACCCTAAAATTAAATTTTCTAGCTGATGACGATAGAAAAATAGGTATGTGTTATTAACGAAAGATGAGTTGTTTAACTTTTGTCATTGACGTCTTTAATATTTTTTTTTTGAATGTTAAACAAGACAATTTTGATAATTATGGGCATACTGAAGGAAAATTCCAACTACCGGCTACCGATCAAAAATAAATTTTTGCTTTTCCGGTTTACAATAAGAGAGATATGAATTTTTAAATAGATATCTGTCATTAGAACTTTTTGCAGTAAAATTGATATACGTCAAAAACTATGACAGATAAGTTATAACAACTAGGGCCTTTCATACTTAATTAAATGTGCTGAATTCAAATATCAGGGGTTACCATTTGAAAAAACAAAGTTAGCACAATTTCCGGTGTAACCGAAAGTGCCACCATTTTGTAAATATTTTTACTAAATTGGGTCACGTTCATTAAAGCCAGGTTCATATTTTCAAATTTCTATCGCATTTTTCAATTTTCTAGTTGGCACGTTAAAAAAATCAGCCTGTATATTTAAAAAGGGTGTTGTTGTGGTATAATTTATTTTATCTTGTTGTTGATGTGTTATATAATTTACTAATTTGATTTTAATGAGTGTAGGTGCAGTTTCGCAAAACAACAAAAAGATTCATTCAACACTACTTGGAATTCTGGCACAGGCAGTGGTAAACAATATATACATGTGTGTACGGAAAGTTGGTCTCGCAAATCGTTATTCGCCTTAATAGTGATAATTTGAAAACGATTAATTAAATTTATATATTTTAAACGGTTGCCATGGTATCAACATAATTTGGGCAACCAAACTAACTCATAATACTGTTTGCTTTCGAAAAATTTACGATTTAATTTCCACCTGACCCTTTTCCACGTCCACCTCGTTCCATGGATCTCAATCCACTCGATTTGTTTTCTTTCGGGTCATGTTAAAAGTTCAGTTTATCTCACTTCTGTAATTAACTGAAATGAGTTAATTAAATTGTATCCTTGAAACTATTATAAATGATCAACAAATGTTAAAATGGAGTAAAACTGAAATGATTAATTAACTTGACACATTTGCCCAAATTTTGTTGATACCATGGGAATATTTTTATATATGTTAATTAGTAAACATTATACCCTGTATGATTCAAGGAATTTAATTCATTGACTGTTTTATTATTCTAAAATTTCACGTTATATTCAATATAAGCTTCAAAATCTTCGCTCATCTTGATAGATTTACGACAGAGGTAATCACATGAACAATTTTTCTTAGCCTTTCCCTTTGGGAAACAAGATCCCATACAGACTTTTTCCTACTTCATTCACTAAGGTGAAAAATCGAAGGCAGCCGCCTATAGGTATTCACATTCTCTTATGTTCCATAGTTATTTTCAGCTTCATCCATGAACAAGAAAAAAAATACGACAGAGTGGAAATTAGTCTGCGAAAATGACTTCTGATACTATAGATCAGCAGCAGGCGAAAAAAGGATTTTTTGCACTCTTCATTCTCTTTTATCACGGACGGTTCTTTCACTAATGATGGGAACATTAACTTTTCGTCCGTTTCGAAAGAAAGTAGGTATAGTAGCGCAAAAAAAAGAGTCGCAGCTTCTGATTCTTTTTATTCTGCAGGGTAAATGGACTCAGTAGAGATAGGTAAAGTAATTAGAAGAACAAAATGTTAGTTGCTTTCCGTCGATATTGAAAGATAGAGACGTTTCTTTGAAAGGTGGAAAAAGAATAATTCAAACTGCGCAATGTAATATTCGGGAACATGGCTTTACTTGAATCATTTTTTCTAACATATTAAAAATAGCTAGGTATAATAAAATCACTCTTTAAGAAAGATGTATTGAAGTTGTGCAGTTGCAGTTGATAACTTTTGGCACCAACTTCAGAAGTACCAACACCAATAGAATTAATATTTTTTTTGTATTTTTAATGTACCAACTAATAACGTCGGTTAATTTTTTTATAAAAAATATTTATTTCCCACTTTTGAGTGTAACGTTAGTCACGAAAATCGTTGAACGTTCACCTATACCAAAGAAGACAGTACTTATCCTATTACCCACGAATATTCTTTGATTGTACTTGTTTTTATTTAGAGATCCCAGAACATCGCAGCGGAAATATGCATAAGTATTTTAGATTCTACCATTTTACCACCGCTGTAACTCGAAAACCGTAACTCTAAGGAAAAAATGTTCATTATAAATGTTGCTACAAATAATATGGTCTTTCATGTGGTTGCCTCAGATTTTCAATTTTCGAAAGAAATTGCCCCCTCCACATATTTAACATCGCTGTAACTCGAAAACCGTAACTCTTGTGAAAAAAATGTTCAATTTAAACGTTTCCGGATCTGGTCCTATCTTTAATTTTGCCATTTCCGATTTTGAGAAAAATTGTCCCCTTTTTTCAAAAAAAAGGAGCCAAATCTCCTCTGATTCGAGTTTTACGAATATGGGACCATTTCTCAAGTCTCCTCCTTCAAATGAATCAAAATTGGAGAACGTTTACTATGTCCAACGCACACACGAACCAAAAAAAGCAGACTGTGGATTGTAGGTAATACTTCCTCCGTTTGGATTCGTCGGTCAAAAAAGAGTAGCAGCTACTGCTTCTTTTTATTCCTGCAGGGTTAATTGATTCTTTATGATTGTTATAACCATTAATTAGAAGCTATTTGTTGTCTTTCGTTGATATCGATCGAGAGAAAGGCGTTGAAATAAAATGTATTTGGGGAGGAAAACAAAGATACCTAGGGAATGTTTTTGAACATAAATTGCATAATGGTATTTAGGGGGATAATATAATAGAACAGCTTTTAAGCATTGTAGCTGAGATTTTTGGCTTCTGTTCTATATCCATTGTATTGAAACAGAAACTATAAAATGATTCGCAAAAACACATTTTCATCTTGTGATTTATACAAGAAAATTAGTATCGCTCTAGAAGCAAACGCGGAGATCCAGGTCAACAATATAAGCTTATCGGTAAGAGGAAATATCTGTACTATTGACATCTTAGATATTCTTGTATCAATTATTGGACCAATTTTATTAGTTGGTGTCCTGAAAAATACAATGTCATATTTACATTGGAATTTGTGCAATTGTAGTTAGAAGAGTTTTGGCACCAATATAAAAAGTACCAGAACCAATAGAATTATATTCCACATTTTTGAGTGTTACATTAGTCATGAAAATCGTTGAACGTTCAATCATATGAGATAGTAGTTATCCTATTATTACTCTTTGCTTGTGCTTTATTATTCGGAGATCTCAAAACATCGAGGCGGTAATACACATATTTCAGACTTTACCATTGCTGGAACTGGAAAACTGAAGGATCTTTTGAAAAATGTCCAATTGAAATAATACTACATATAATTTATTTTTTAATTTGGCCGTCTCATATGTTCAATTATCGAAAAAAATGCATCCTTCACATATCGGAAATACACATATTTCACTCTTTTCTATTGCAGTAATTCGGAAGCCGTGACTCTTTTGTAAAAATGTTAATTTCAAACTTTCCCGGATATGGTCTCAAATCGTAAAAATTGAGAGGAAAATAGTGAAAACACCACTTTTCCCATACGCTTTCTTAGTGTGGTGTCAAATATGTCATACACGTCAAGAATCATTATCCAAAGAACATCTAAATTATCTGGATCAATGAGCCTTTTTCCTTTGAAGAGTGTGGCGTTCTGCTACGAGAGGGCAGCACTTCTGGTAGGGACAGGGACAAATATTAAACATACTCTCCATCTAACACTGTAGATTATTTAAAATAATCAAGCGAGTAAAAAATATGGTGTAGGTACCATAAAGCATTATAATAAAAATATTATATTATTACTGAAGTATAAAAAAGGGAACTTTTTTTGTAAGTAATCGTCAATTAAAGTTGATAAATTGATAATTAAAGTTATTACTCTGAAATACGTTTTATTTATTAATTTTTTCTATTGGACTGCACATGGCCAATAACCAACAAAACTATTTATTTCAAATTTCATATATCACTACAATTATTACTGCTACGGCAGCATCGCGCCGGGTACTGCTAGTGATCAATAAAATACAAAGAATGACAGGTAATACGTCAATATTGTGTAATTTTATACGATCCAAGTGAAGATATGCAAATAAATGTTCCCATATTTATATGCCAAACTTTTAATGATTTTTCGACTTGGATCGTTCGACTTGAACGGTCTGACCAATCAATAAGTAGAATAATTTTCTCAGCAACAATTAATCATTTTCGATACTCTCCATCAGACAATAGTAAAACTCATTGCTGTATATTAATTATAAAGCCGTGGTCTGCACCATGTAAACGATAGGTACATGATGCATCCATATATAACGTCAATATATGTATAGATTCCGAAAATTATTAATGAACCTAGTTAGTTAGTTTGGTAACTTTGAACGACCCCCTCCCACATAGCTATAAATATAATGTATGGTCTACACAAATGCACTCACTGGTCATGTGTTGCAAATTAAACACACACGAGTTGTATAAATATTATTATCTGAAGCAGCAACAGTGACCTCTATCAACCTGGCAAACCCAATAACTCATCGGAATTGAATTTGAATGGTGTCATAATTAGGTGTATTCTAGGTGCGCAAATAATAAATTTGGTGCACTGGCGATGTTTCGGAGAGCTGATGAAAAACAATTTTGTGAGCCCTATGTGCCTATTTTTTGTTCACAGAACCTGCCAATGTCAAATTTTCTTGTGATTAACCTGCTGGGAAGCGAATTTCTCCGAAAAGAAGGTCCAAAGTATCATTTGAGAGCTTATTGTGTCAAGAATATTTTGGGAAGAGACTTTTTTAAATTCTGTTTGGGTGTGACACGTAAACATATCTCGCTAGGTTTGCCAGCTTGATATTTTTTTAACAGAATTCCATTTGAATGATATAAAAATTAAGTGCTTTTCAGATGCTATTTAGGTGCGCAAATAATAAATTAGGTACACAAACAATTTTCGGATAATTGATGAAAAACATTGAGTCTGCTAGGTTTTCAAAATCTAGCAGATATGCCTTTTACGATTTTATTTTCTTATATTATGGTGTAAGAATTAAGTGCTTCTGAATTCATTTATAAATCATTTGAAAATAAGGAAAATCACAAGAAAAATACTCAAGTGTCGCCAAATGCGCGTTATGTTCCTGTTTCTTCCTTCAAGAATATGCAGATTGCCCATTATTAGCTTGGAAAAAATACTGCATTCGGGGTGTAAGCCGTGGTCGCGCGTCACTCCGCGGTGCGAATAACTTAAAAAAATGGAGCATAAAATTCCTGCATCATCCTATCTTCGAGCACATAAAAAGCACTTAATTCCTGATCCCTAAGAAAGCATTTTTTCCTACAGGAAATTGTTAATTAACAATACGGGCTGCAGATCGATATCGAGCTGCATTCTGGATTTTGTTTTTTTTTAAATGTGTAAATTTTCGAATCCAAAGTTTATCATGTTGGGACTTTAATAGCACATAAAAAGCACATAATTTCACCATATTTGGTTTCTGCAATTTCGACAATGCGGGATATAGCTCACTTCAGCTCTCGTGACACCTCATCTGAAAAAGCATCGTTCCATGTAGCACAAGAAATAGTTTCAGAATGCTGCGCAGAACTTACAGAAACCGAGATTTTGATGACTAATTTTATCAAGGCTAAGTGGTTAAGTTATTACATTAAAACTAGAAAAACTGTATATTTCCATAGCCATCACTTTCAGACATATCATAATATTTATTCATACTAACAAAGTAATAATCAAAAAAAAAACGATCTATTATAAATCTCGTAATAGAATTCATATTTTTATTGGCAAAGCTTTGTCCAGTTTTTTATATATATTTTCTACGAAGCAGTTAACAAAGCATAAAATTGAAAAAACAACACGCACTTGAGAGTTTGAATTAATTGCTCGAAAAATAATAACATAAACAACAAAAAAAATCTACACAAAACTGAATTTTCTGAGCATCGAAAGACACAGCAGGTACCTAACCCATGACACAATTAATTGCACAATAAAAATAAATGAGCTGTGTTCAATGTGAACAATAATTTTGTCTGATACAGAACAAAATAATAACGTCGAGTATGAATGAATGAATGATTCAACGAATATATACAAGCAATAAGGGACAGATAAGTATAGACATTGATACGAGGGTGATTCTTTTAGTTATGCTCAAAAAATATCTGGTGTGTCCACTCACACGACTTTCCTACCGCTCGCAGGCAAATTCCAGTGAATGAAAAAATTTACACTATCACAATACTCTCCTTACATAGCGACGATAATAGCGGTAGAAAAGTAAAAATCCTCTGGTCAAATCGTGAGTTACCACTCATTTTTTTCAGCATGTCAAGACAAACAACAATGGTTATGTAACATTTTTTCGCAAGATGAAACGTTTAGCTAGAATCTGAAGAAACATGTGGAAAAAACGGAGTTTGATTCAAAGATAACTTGTTTGTGCTTTTTCTCCGAGATGGCGCTCTGTGTGGCTGGTAAAGGGCTCTCAGAAGAATAATTTAGGCAAGTTTAATCAAAATCCTTGGAGCCGTTTTCGCGATACTGTCTTGAGCAAATCATGTTTTTTTGCTATAGCTCAACACCCAGTGTACAGAGGATTCTCATTCAGTGCCACCGGCGAGTGATATTGCTACCAAACAAAATAAAAAAGAAAGCAACAAAATACACCAATCCGTTCCCGAGATAATGCTGCCACAGACAGACAGACGGACAGACAGACCAATGGCTGAAAATATGTTTGTTAGACTTAGAAAGCTCTGAAACGTCAACATTTGTAAAAATTTCGATACCAGAAATTTCACACCATTACAATACTTTCCTTATAAAGCTACTACAGTAGCGTAGGAAAGTAAAAATTGGTCTGTAAAAATTACGTCCCCCACCACATAGCAGAGACACAAATATTTCACTCAGAAACCTTTTTTTTTAAAAAAAGGTTCAATCTAAAAGATATCTTATGTGGTATATTCTTTGTGTCATCTCAAATTTTCGATTTTCAGAAAAAAAATGCTCTCACCACCCCCCTTAGAAGAAGTTTTTGAGGGGAAGGACACGTTGAATGTCGATTTTTTGTTCAATGGGACCAATTCTCAATAGTTCTCTATGAAATGAAACAGGAATCATGAACATCGGAGCACATTTACATTTTTATAAGGCGCAAACATACATAAAAATAACAAACGGTCGAATTGTATACTCTTTCGTTTGGTTCTTCGGTCAATAAAATAAGGTTTAAACTTATGAACTTTTGTTTCTGCTCCATCTTAATAATGGCTTTATCTTTTGAAACGTAACAGGTAGAGATGTATGATGGTACAGAACCCTTCGTGTGTGACTTCAAGTCGTACGATTTTTACTTTCCTACGCTACTGTATAAGCTGTATAAGGAAAGTATTGTAATCGCATGAAATTTTCGGTATCGAGATTTTTACAAATGTTGATGTTTCAGAGTTTTATAAATCTAATAAACATATTTTCAGCCATTGGTCTGTCTGTCTGTCTGTCTATGACAGCATTTTCTCGGGAACGGATCGGTGTATTTTGTTGCTTTCTTTTTTATTTTGTTTGGTACCAATATCACTCGCTGGTGGCACTGAATGAGAATCCTCTGTACACTGGGTGTTGAGCTATAGCCAAAAAACCGCGATTTGCTCAAGACTATAGCGCGAAAGCGGCTCTAAGGATTTTGATTAAACTTGTCTAAAGTATTCTTCTGAGAGCCCTTTACCATTCTTTACACTCATTCTAAAAAGCTTTAAGAACAAACTTCCGAAGTTTAGCTTTGATTGTTGAATTTATTGTTGAGCTATCATACGCTTACATAGTAATGAGCTTCAGATATGTTTTAATAAATTTGGTACTTACCAATCTCCAATCAATCAAGAGTGAAAAACAAACTTTTCTGCACCCACAGCGGAACTGAAAAATATAAAAAAAAACAGAAGATTAGGAAGATCCACATCAAAGTGCCAGCAAGTTATCAAATAAAATGTTTTTCAAACTATTGGCGACATATTTGTGATCAATATGGAAACAAAAGTTGGTGACTTTCGGAAGAAAAGCTATATAACCTGTGGCCAAGAATTTTGATGGAGAAATATTATACCTAATCAATCGAATAGACCTCGTATTTCACATTGCCCAAATTTATCATCCACGCTTTGTTTGGTCCATGGCTACTCTCTTGTCACAGACTTGCTTCATTGAAATTCCAAATGTGTGTCAACAGTATTTCACTCTGAATGCGCGTGAAATTTTTACTTGACATACAGAATAAAAATAAACACAAAACACGAGAAATTTTATATTTATCCAAAAAGGTTTGTTTCGAACAAAATGTACCTAATAATAAATATTTCGTTCGTTTGTGAAAATTTATTGTTGTCTGCGCCTTTCGCATGTTTTGACCGACTTGTGTACAATTCGAATATGTGTTTCTATTTCTCATAGTGTAAACGTGGATTGATTTGTATGATTCATTTTAGCTGAGAGATGGTCCAATATTGAAACTTTTGGAATTTGATCAAGCTTATCCCTTAGAAAACTAGAGAAAATCTCCTTTATATAAAAATACAAAGTAGTAGTTTCTTGATAAATCATAAGATGTCGCAGTAAAAAGAATGAATTAACAGGACACTGTGTAGGAATAATAAGGATTTTGAGAATTCATCATCAATTTCACTATTCAGGATTTTATATTTTCTTGTGGTTTTCTGTCGTTTGCATGTATCTCCTAATGAATTTGGTCATTTTCGCGCTTCTTCCTGATATTTTCTTGTTTTTTTTATGTCGCTTCGCATCTCACTCGCTCACGCTTTTTCTTGGTAGTTTCGTTGAAATTCTCTCGTATTTCGATATTTTCTTACCCTCTTTGTTGTTATTTTTGGTAATTTCGTTGAATTTCTCTCGTATTTTGATATTTTCTTACGCTTTTCTGCCGTTTTCATCTATATGCTAGTGAATTCGTGCATTTTCATTTATGGCGAATGCGCAACATTTTCGGATAAAAACATTTTTTGGTCAATATTCAATAATATTAAAGGACGCCGGCTATATCTCAGGATCCGTTGATCGGAAGAACCGAGATTTTTCTTTGTGGATAAATCAGCCAAAAGAAAAAGCTGGAAAATATTTATAAGTTGCTAAGTCTACCGCTAAAGGGCGTAACTCACACCGCGAATTAAAAAAGCACTGTTTTATTCAAAATTATCCCGACAATATCCAAGGTGGCACTATGGATATTTTGATTAACAAAGTATATACAGGGTGTTTCTTAATAACATGCTTACATTAAGGAGGCTTTTCTTGGGTACATTTTGGATATTTTCTAGAAAATGCTCCTTTGTCTGTTTAATTATTAGCATATTCTCACCACTTACAGATGACTAATTAATAATTAATCTTGAAAGGTGTGTACCTATA
The DNA here is from genome assembly GCA_958507055.1 of Crioceris asparagi. Lineage (NCBI taxonomy): Eukaryota > Metazoa > Arthropoda > Insecta > Coleoptera > Chrysomelidae > Crioceris > Crioceris asparagi. The sequence continues at coordinate 1,433,115 of OY293832.1, forward strand.
TATTAAATTTCCCACCTAATTGTCTTAAATGTTGATCACAGATTAGATGATGCTAGATTTGAACGAAAGAAAGACAAAACAAAAGCTCTGTCTAACAATTCCAAAATACGAATAAATCCATTTTGTAATTGGATCGCAAAAATATTTTCGTTTGTTGTCTCATCTTACCTCATTGTCGAAAAGACATTCGATAAACATGGCGGGCGACAAAACAAGGATAATTTGAGCATGGAAAATGGCAAGCGGAGGCAGGAGGATGAATCCCTATATATAAGACACCTTGGAGTATTTCTAATGAGAATGGCGTTAATTTCATGATGGTGGACTTCAAGAAGAATGTATTGCCTAAAGAGATTCTTCTATATAGTGAGAGCCGTTTTTGTGCTAAAGTCTAAAGTAATTCAACTATTTTCTGGTATGAAAACCAGACAACAACAACTTTCTTAACATTGCTTAAATGTTATTTTATAGAATGTGTATCAAACATCCCCCCAAAATAGTCAAATAATATCTACGCTATCCTAACTAAAATAAATACGTTAACAACACAAGTTGTAGAATAGCACGCGAAAACTAAGGGTGTCTTTAATTATCATTTCCATGCCCTCTAAAATAAATGTACAAATAAACCTTGAACCAGAGAATGAGGGGAAGATATATATATATATTTAGCTATAAAAGCGGCAAACATAACGCGAAAATACTGTTTGATGACTTGACGCCTTCAAGATCCCCGAAAATCTGTTTGCATCGTAAAAAAGATATGTTTAATCCTACAAGATTGTGGCTCTCATCACTTCTTTTTTTCTTTTGATTACCGCATAAGCAATCAACAGGGCCGTAAAAAGTTGTATTACACATCTAGCAAAGGAAAAGTACAAGAACAAACAAGCAAACAAACATATACCCACACTTTTTGTATTCGAAATTAGATTGTTAAGGGAATATGGAAGAATTTAGGGGGTTGAATTTGGTGGGAAAATTTGTTCCATTATTTCCTAAGTTGTAATAAAATATCATTATCAGATTATTTTCACTTTAATAATATTTAGAAATAACAGAGATTAATTGATGATTTTAATAATTTCTGGTGTGTTCATCTATTCTTGTTCTTAAAACGACTAGGAAGAGACCCAAATGGAAACGAAACTTTTCTAACTCATTTGAATTTTAAATGAACTTGATCACTTCATATTATATTTCCATTGAATCACATCTGTTTGTCCAAACGATTCTAGAATCTAATAAAATCTTAATTTATATCCTCAAAGTCATTTATTATATTTATTAAACTTAATTAAAATGGCTCTGATAAGAGGAACAATAACAACTGCCAAAAAAATGGACGCTTCCAAGTTTATTTATTCAAATTTATTATGCTATCCTATTGTATAATGGGCAGACGCGCGGGCAACCAGAGGCACTAATTACGACAAAAAATAATTAATTATCACTAGGAAATTGAGAAAAGTTTTCCTGCCGAAGAAGAAGGCTTCATCATTCAGGATATATATAATTTAAATTTTTGGGATGCTCCAAAGTTGGATGGGGAAATTTCGGGAACTTTGATCTTTAATTTGCCTTTGCCCTTTGATGTTTTGTACTTGTGAAGGTTTTTCTTTTGTTTTTGGTGCATATTTATGAAATTTATGATACGAGAATATATTCTCATTATATAGAATTAAACTGGTGGACAGTTGCTTTACAACATGGAAATTTTGACCCAAATTCAAATCTCGATATTTTTGTAACGGAAAGAGATATCGAGTTGAGGTTATCGGGAGGTTCTCGACCAATTCTTTGAAAATATGTACAATGTTCGACCGGTATATTTTTTCTACTTGTCCACTTATATAGGGTGCGCAAAGGAAGTCATATTTTTATCAAAGTTTGGGACTTTGTCAGATTCTTCATTTTTGATCTTGTAAATTTTTCTAAAAAGTGGCAATGTAAATGTGCTATTTATTTAGAAATTCATTAAGAAATAAAGCCAGGAAAAAAAATAAAATCATTTCCCGAAAATTCGGGAAAAAACTACTCGAAATTTTCAAACTTTCTAAACGGCGTGTTGAGTACATAAATGCGCAACTTTGCCCCAATTTAGACATCTTCGTATTCCCTATAGTTTCCGAGATCCCAATGGTGCGAGTCGAATTTGAAACAGCCTGTAAAGCATACCTATATATTTTAAATTTTATTTAGATATTCAAAAAAAAAACGAAACCTTCTTGTCGCATTAATTGCTCAATTTGGAGCAGCCAAACAATATTTACCGTTAGTTATCGAGATCTTAATACTATCGCATCGCATTTCCAATATCTTTCAACTCAATGTGGAAACATACATATATATATATATATATATATATAGATATAAATAACGAGATTTATGGCTTCTTCCAGTTGCGAAGAATTTTATATACTTCAAGGACAACAACAGTCCTCACCCCGCCCCTGTAGTAGTAGATAACCTAAAGCTAGAAAAAGATGGAGAGAGTATATTTATGATTTATTGAATCGTCGAAAGAAGGAATATTTCTGCGATTACGGTCTCGGAAGTGTGGGTAGATACGGTTATAGAAAAGTATTAAGGTTCGCTTGTTTATTACATGTTGTATTTTTTATATTTCTTTTTGTATTTCCGTCTGCGATTTTTGAAAAGAGTTGAGATGCTTAGAGGTGCACGGATTTTTCTCTTGCTCAAAGAAAAGATTTTCGACGACAATAAGACTTGTATTTTTCTATTTCAATGTGATTCTCACGCATGGCTGAGATTATAGAGGCAATAAAACTCGAAGCTTATCGGAGGATTTTGATGGAAACATCCTGTTGGATAAAGTTGAATGTGTTGTCAAGACGATGACTAAAAACTACGTGATACGAGATTTGAGCTTCAAATAAAAGTGACCTCATAATAATAAAGGGTGATTGAATAGGTTCTGATGGCTTTGTCTTTGAAAATATATAGGTAAGTACTGAATAGAAGATCATTTGATATTTACCAAAACTTGAAGTCTCGAAGAAGCAATTTTTGCCATTCCACCAACCTTCCATAAATTAAATGTGAGGTACACTTTGTCACAGTATTTTCAGCTTGAAAAGCATCTAGAACATTATTACAAGCGTCTAGAAAAATCATAGAACATTCAGATATATATCTAAAGCCGTGTCGATCACGGGTCACAGGCAGTCAGTCAGTTTATAGAAGTAGATGCTAGTCAGCCTATGAAATTAGTTCAGTCAGTACAGACGTTGGTGAAGTCTGTGACAGTTTAGATTGTCAGAATGACAAGTTGTGACAGCTGTGTTGTAAATAAACGTTTTTGAAAGCAAAGTGTGAACTTTGGAATGATTAACGCAAACCACGCGACGTTTAGAACAGGGTTAAGCTTTATATTTGGTATCAGAAGTGGGATCTCTCGCATTATGCTGAGAATATATAGCAGAAGTCATGAAGTTTCTCGAAAAACTGGAAAGAAAGAGACAGCAAGACAAATAAGAATATGCAAGAGAGAGACAACAAGAAAAAGAAGAATGGGCAAGAATTAGATTAGAATGTAAGGAACAACATGCAAGAATTATGCAAGAATACAAAGAAGAACGCACCATAAGTAAACGAGATAAGTAGAACAAATAGAGACTAAACGACTAATAACGGTAAGTACATCATAATTCATCCACGAAACAATAACTTCCTACTTGGGAAATTGAAATTAAAGATCGTAATTTAGGTCACCAGTGGAAAACCGTTATCGTCACTGCTTTGGTGAAAATTTATATATAGGTATATATATTTACATTGCCGGCTGGCGTTTTTCCTGATCCATCAGCGCGACGAAAAACAACTCAATCACTGCCACTGGTTGGCTTCTTCTTCGTCTCCCTTTTATTTATATATATATATATATATATATATATATATATATACGCGCTTTAAAAGCACACAAACCAAAATCGATAAATACAAGAGAGAAAGAAAGAAGAGTCTCTTCTGCTATATACCTTCTACTCCTACACAGTTTCATTCATTAATCTCTGTCATTTTCTCCAATAAAGCCACATCACACGGATAAGCTGAAAGATAGAGAGGAAGAGAGGCTTGCGCCTTCAAAATATGATACCGTCAAATAATCTCTCTAATCCCCCGCCCCCGTCACCCCCAATGGATAAGGGGGAAGGTGGGGCAACAAACATTCAACGTTCGACGACGAAGCTGCTAATGATCTGGTTTGACTGGTGGTTTGGATGAGTAGCTAAAAAAAAAAACAAAAATAGATAATCAAAAGAACTGACTCAAGATTACTAGTATTTTTTTGGAGCCAGGGGAAATTTCGCAACTCTTGTTGGGTCGCGGTGAATTAATTCATTGTTACATTTTTATTTTTAGCCAAGATATCGCCTAAAGGAGCAAAGATTAAATACAATATAAGTCTTATTTGTGTTCTGATGAGAATAAAAAGTGAGTTTTTTTCGAGTTTCCAAGGAAGGTTCCCAAATTATTATACAGCCTTTTAAAAGTTGGCAATGATGGCTGTGACGACGGTGAAAATGTCTGTTAAAATAATCCTCAGCACATCTTACAACATTATTATTGAATCTTATGTAGCATTTTATATTATCGCTAAATTGGTAAAGTCCATTTTAGCACAAAACCCATTTGAAGTAAATAAAGTGTCAAAACATTATTATTAGTTGTCATTATGTTAACCAAAGTAAAAAAGGCTTATTTTATTCGATTTTTTCCATCTATAATATAAAAATGAATCGCTGAATGTGTTGCTAAGCGCAAATCTCGAGAGCAGCTGATATCGCTAATTCCTTTTTTGGTGGTTTCATTATTATCAGAAGAAGGTTCTTACGAACGAAATAATTAATAAAGTTGAGCGGAACATTAGAAAATTTAAGAACATTTATGAAAACTTAAAGACAATATTAATTTTACATACAGTACATACAGTTGTTTGACAACAGTCAGTTGTTTGAAATAACTGTCAGCAATTGACAGAACGCGCACTTCAAATATCGTTTAACATAGATGGATCGGTTGATAAATAATAGTTCCATTTCAATTTATTATACAGTGAGTTTTGGAGAAGTGCTTATTCATCTCGGTAAGTTAAAATCAATCACATCTAATATTGAAAGAATGAAGCCCCTGGATTGTGTTGCGGGAGCGGTAAAGTCAAATTGACGCCATTGGTACTGTCACTAGAGCCTCTGCATTCATTGGTTTACGGAAATGGGACAGATTATATACATTTTTAACTCATATACAGGAATACAATAATTGTTTTTAAATGAAGTCATTTGGCGCAACCAAAGTTATTCAAGACAATTTTATGGTAACTATATTGTAAAACAATAAACTTTTACCACCACGTGCCTGAATACGTTGGTAATTTTCAATTGAAATCATATATCAATTAAAGTAGCGTACAGTAGGTTTGTAGCTAGGTGAATAACCAAAAGCAGCCAGTCAAAAGTTGTTTGGGGAATGGCAGTGCTGACAAAGTATCTTGAAAGTCACATGGTGGTACAAATTTTGCAAATTTATTTCAAGGGCGATTCAGCAAAACAAATCGTCTTATGCACACAATAAATCGGTGATCAGACCAAGGTGTGGAGCAACTTCAAATTTTTTTCCATCAGACAACAAATTGGTTGACAACGTCTGTCGGATCAGCTAGTAGGTAATACAAATTTTATCTCTAAAAATAATCATCACATATGTTATATCAATAGGGTCGCAATAAATTCTTTATTTAATAGGAATAAAATTTAATATGGTTCCCATTTGAAAAAAGACAAGATTATGTTATTGTCAAAAATGACAGGTTTGACAAAAAGAGGTTTTAGATCATATTATCTATGTATATAAAAGAGAAAACCATTCACTCACTGACCGAGAATCATTCCCACGGCCAAACGGCTGGAGCTACGAAGTTGAAATTTTCAGGGAAGCTCCGTTTTGTTTATTTGGGAAGAGTAAGCCTTATCGATGGGACCAAATATAATGTTTGTCTGTCTGTATGTTTGTACACGCATCACGATAAAACTACCACAAGGAATGGAATTGAATGCACTTCTCTATGCACACGAAGTCGCGGGCAAAAGCTACTTTAGAATAAAATTTCCCATAACTTTTGTATGTATTAAACATTTTTTTCTTAAGTTATTATAACCCACCCTGTATATAAGCTAGAAAATCTATATCTTCAAAATATTGGAAATCTTATATTAACAAATTCTGGAAACTCTTCATTTCACATATTTAATATTGTGGAATATAATTATCCCTGCCCAAATTATTTTTTCTGTCAAATTTATAATTATCGTTACATTAGGCCAAGATCTATTATTCTTAATATAATTTGAATTTTTCATAGTCTTGTTTTTTCTAATTCCACACCCAAGCCAGATGTATTTAAGCTTAGTTAAGAATCCCCATAATTATCATTAATCGTTTTATTTAGGAAATTCCGAATACTCTAAAATGAGGGTTTGTTAAAGGGATGGATTATGCTTCAAATTATTTTTTTCTGGATCTATCTATCTATCTAACCGATTATCAAGCGGTAATTTACTATTAAATTGTTCAAAGTCAATTTCAAACAAAATTATTGAATCAAAGCTGACCCGGACGTACGCTCATGAAAATCACATAAGCATACAATTCAGAGATCTCGAGCCACTTGTCCATTCGCGAAAAGTTGTTGAGGTCTTCGTATGTATCTGAGTTTTAAAAAATGTTGGGTGTAGCATCACTTTCTGGTATACTTATACGAGGACAAATTCAGATGTTTATTACAATATTTTATATTTGAAAGGGAACAGAAATGTCATCAATTTTGATTTAACCTGGTGGAACAGTATTGGCTGCAAACGTTCCTTTGGTACAATCAAGTCTTTTGTTTGAATTTCTATTTCTAGACATTCTGACATCATTCCATTTCGGTGGCAGTGTAAATAGGAAGAATTTGAGTTAGCAATGTTCACGAAGATTATTCTTTTAACATTATAAATAATTTTGCCCCCTCGGAGAAAAAAAAGTGTATCGACACCACTGCCATGTAGCCAACACGTGGACCACAAAGTGATCTTATTAGTGCTCCCCCTTTCCGTTTGCTAACCTAACTTTATACGAGTATGTATCCCCAAATATTAGCGTTATCAACATTTGAGGACAAACGTTCCTCAATTATATAATTACATTGCTCATATTATTTACAAAATAAGGGGAAGGAATTTCTGTTGAATATATCCCCAAGTGTAATATGTAAATGCACATTTATATACAGGGTGCTCCTGGGCGACTGATCCACACATAGCCAATTTCGTTTATTCCGGAATAGTGAAAAATTTCGTTTCTCAAAAATCAATACAAGTTTCATTAAATATACAACGGGTTCAAAAAAGTTGTGCGGTCGGGAGACCCCCATCGGGAAAGTTCATTTCGCCTTTTCATCAATTCCGATTGAAAGCCATATTGTTTAAACATGGCGACTGTTACGGTAGACTGTGTCTTTCTCAAATTTGAGTATTAAGAAATATGTTTTACCAAAACTTGAACCGAATTCTATTCGTTCTGGTTCTTTTGAAGTTGGTGCCAAAAGTCTTCTATCTAAAACTACAATCGCACAACTTCACCCGTACCAGCACCAATAGAATTCAATATTTTTTTGTATTTTTCAGTTTACCAACTTATAAATTCAGTCCAATTTTTTGTGAAAAATATTTATTTCACACTTTTGAGTGAAATCATTACAAGATCTTTTTAATTGATGGCTATGAAATCTTTCCAGTTTCTGGCTAATTTATTCTAAATTCACGATTTTTGCCCTGAAGAAGAGAATAAACATTCTCGAAAGCTCGGCTTTAATCAAAAAATTTTATTGAATATATGACTGCATCAACAAGAACATCTTTTTATTTATATATATATATATACTGGTATCTATACAAAAAAAAAATAAGCAAACATACAAGATAATTGTATATCTTCTCTTTTTTGGAAGACATAAACCACCATTGCATAATTTGTTTTTCGAAATTCAAACATGTAAACGACTTGCTTTTCTCCACCACCACCACCTTGTATAGGGCCTATTATTATTAGTCTCCAATGAAAGATTTCCAATTTCTCAGTAATACCAATAGCATACTGAGAAATTGCTGAAAAGATCCTCTGATAATTCGCCCCAACATACCTATTATATCTACCTATAATATACACAGCAAGCAGATTGTGTATATGTACATATATTGTATCCCCAAATTCTATTGACGTCAGTATGTGCTGTTGCCGTAGCACCTTGGTTCGTTTTCAGCCGCCCCCCCTCCCCCAGGGGGTGCTGGTAGCAGTTGGAACATCACCCGACGTTCAATGTTATGGCTACTATTATACTCACATAACCCAAACATACAATCTCTAGCTTTCTCTAATAAAAATATCACTTTCATTAGTTCTCTAATCGCCGTCAGGGGGTGCGCTGCGGTATTGTATTGTTTATATTATATGGGTAGATATTATTATACAGGTCGGAACAGATAAATGGAATAAATTTAATTATGTACCTGTTTCAAGTGTTGTGCATATTTATTATTGTAACGGGCATATAAAAATTATTGGGAATTATTTATTTCTACACTAAAAATATCAGGGTCTATTTATATGGACTATTTACTTATATATCTTACACTATACTATTGACTACTGTGTATAACTTATATTTACTATTTACAATATTTACAACCGTATTTGGAAAGAATTTGGAATGAATTAAGAAAGAATATCAAGCGAAGGAGCATTTGCAGATGACGTGGTAATACTGACTGAAAGTGAGAAAGACCTACAAACCAATTTATATATATGGAACATGACATTGAAAGAAAATGGATTAGTAATAAATAAGAATAAAACCAAAGTCATGATGGTTGGAGAAAATATAGAAAAGCTGAAGATAGTGATAGATGGAGACCATATAGAACAAGTAGATCATTTCCAATACCTAGGAGTAACTTTGGACGAAAAAGAGAAACAAGAAATAGACCTCAACACCAAAATATAGAAGCCAAAAAGCTCTACTTCGCACTGAACAAAAAAAATATAAACAAAAAGGACATAAATAGAGATACAAAACTTAAAGTTTTTAAAACGATACATAGACCAGTACTTATTTTTGGTTGCGAAACATGGGTACTGACAGAGCCGCAGAAAATGCGGTACTTAAGAATAGTTAGAGGGGTCACCAGAAGAGACAGAATCAGAAATACAGATATAAGACAAGAACTAGAAGTAAAGCCAACCATAGAATACGTTGAAGAGAGACGAAAACAGACCAGCGAGTATGGAGAGCTAGAATAAAGAAGAATCGCAAAAGGGGCCGATAAGGAACATCTGAGATAAAATAAACACACAACTTCTGGAGAAGAGAGGGACGAACTGGAAAGAAGCCACTGGACTAGCATACGACAGGAAGGAATGGAGAAAATTTGTGCAGATATAAAAGATTGTAAGCCCTACACCATTATATATGGTAGAAAGGGTATATGGATTATATATATACAACTGTATTTGGACCGAGTGTTATTTATTTATACTATTGGTGCCCTCTATTAGGGACCCAACTACACCGGACTGTGCCGTACTCCCGGTCTCCGCCATACACCGATCTCCACCGTACTGCCGGTCTCCTCTCACCCCCGAACAGCTGTACTCAATCAACAACTGCACCGGACTGACGCACTTTCTGCCTCAAATGCACCGGGCTGACTGTGCCGGACTGACTGCCTCCGCATCAAATACTCTCCAATATATAGACAAGCCCCACCTTCTCTCGAATCTTCAACAGACATCTTCCAATGCCACGCGAACATTCCACCACACCAGCGCGAACTCAATAGATGCTTCGAGATATTATCTTGACCTTGGCATGTATCGGTGACCAATAGCAGCATGCCCCACACACTCACATAACCCATATGTTTCTGTTGACAATAGCAGATAGGTAATAGCGTACTTCTGGATCTAGCAAAGGCTTCTGACACGGTAGTGCATGAACTTCTAATAATTATATTAAGTGGTCTTGGTATAAGAGGGAATGTTAATGATTTGGTGCGGAATTATCTCACAAATAGACCTCAATTTGTTGTTATTAATGGTGTTGAAAGTTCTTACAGCTTAGTTACTTGTGGAGTCCCTCAAAGTTCAATTTTGGGTCCATTATTATTTAATGCTTATATTAATGGATTATTGCATCTTACTATACCGGGTGTTATTGTATCTTTTGCGGATGAAACAGTCATGATATGTAGTGGTGAGAGTTGGGATGAGGTTACAGCCAAATGCTAAACATTCCTCAAAAATTATAAGAAAATTTAACAAAATATTTGCATAAGATTTCCTTAATCAAGATTCGTATGTTAGTTTGAATAAATTATTATTATTATTATTATTACTGTTATAAAACATTGTGGATCTTTAATTTGGTTCACAGTGTATCTAAATGAAACGACCCCCATAACTAAAACACAGAACCATCTTCAGGGATATGTAGGTACATATATTATATACCTAGATAATAACAAACCAGAAACGCACGTGCCTCTAAAACATATTGTAGATATACATTCTAAAACGTACATACAAAGGTGTATCATCCCTTTGTTCGTTGTGTGTTGCTCCATACAACATATTGTTTATTCCTTTTTGGAGCCAGTCCATTCATGCACGTCGCCCAGATAGGTACCTAGGTGATGTTGACATATTAATAAATGTGTGTGCTGGAAATGATTTTGCCCCAATCAAATATATAGGGCGATTTGTTCCAATTTACTCTCAAATACCCGATGGATTTCACCGTTTGGCACAAATACTAATAAGCAAGGCCATCAAAAACAACAAAAACAACAACAACAGAAAAAATGCATCCGCTCCATGGAATTTTAGATCATATTGCGTAATATTCAAGGATCGCTTGACATGTTTGGCAGAAATATTGTATTAAACAGTTTTGGGAAAAATGCAATCGAATTTTTTGACCCACTTTATTAGTTGAGGCATGAAAAGTTCAACTAATGATAAAGTCGTCTATTTTTTTTGGAAAAAAATATTTAGTTCACACTTTTGAGTGTAGCATTAGTCATGAAAATCGTTGAATATTCAGTAATACCAAAAAAATATATTACTCATGAATATTCTCTGCTTGTACTTCTAATTATTCAGAGTTATCACAAAACATCGCGTCGAAAATATACACATATTTTAGACTTTACCACTGCTGTAACTCGAAATCCGTATTTTTTTTTTTGAAGAATTGTCCAATTTAAATGTTGCTACATATAACCTCTGTTTTATTTTGTCGTCTCATATTTTCAAGATTTGAAAAAAATACCCCCACCACATAACGGAGACACACATGTTTCAGACTTTACCACTGCTGTAATTCGGAAACCGTATATTTTTTGGAAAAATGTCCAATGTAAACATTGCTGGATAGGGTTTCTTGTTTAATTTTGTAGTCTCAAATTTTCGATTTTCGTAAAAAATTGCCCTCTCCAGCCTCTTTAGGTGGGGGTTTCTGAGGGGTCGATTTTTTTCAATGGGGCCCATTCACAGTAGTCCCCTATCAAATGACAAAAAGAGAATCATATAGAGGCGCAAACATCCAAACGAAAAATCATACAGACAAACAGTCGAATTGTATACTTCCTTTGGTTGGTTCGTCGGTCGAAAAGTTCGTATTAACATGGGCCGGAAATTCTTCAATCTCATAATACATTTTTATAATCTTTTTTTATATTTTTAGTTGTGAAATATCTGAGATTAAATTTTCATCAGAAAACTTCCGTAACACCATGTTTTTAGATAAACTTTGCTTACATCGACAGCAATTTATCTAGTTTTAGGATCTTTAAGAAGAAATAATTTTTAAATGATACTGTAACGGGCATATTGGAATGACAGAACTATTTATTTTTGAAGTTTATTTATTTATACACTAAAACATCACAGATTATTTATTTACACTATTTATATATCTCACCGAGTATCTTACACTACACCATCGACTACAATGTACAATTTAGATTCATTATTTACAACCGTATTTGTACCGAGCGTTATTTATTTATGCTGTTAGGTGGGTCCCCTACAAGGGACCCACCGAACTGCACCACACTGCTGGTCTCCACAGTATCGCTGGTCTCCAACATTTCGCCAGTCTTCACCGCACTCCGGTCTCCACCGTACTTACTCACTTGAGTGCACAATACTGACTGACTCCACAGCAAATCCTCTTCAATATATATAGGCAATCCCCCTTCATCTCGAAGCTTCCACCGGCATCTTCTAACGCCCCGAACATTTCACCAATTATAGCGCAAACTCTATAAATAATCGGTAACCAATAGCAGTATGCCCCATACACTCATACCACCCGGGCCCCAATAACGTCCGTGCTCGTCAAGATGCTTCACCCTCTGACGAATCGCACGTACTTCCTCGATTCGTCGTAATGGCTTTCACACTATATCGCAAATTTGTTACAATACAAACAAATTTAAACTGAGAATTAACCAACAGTCCGGAAATTATCAATTCACATATCAGACATTTCCAGATGTTACTAAGGTATGCAATGAAAAGTTCTATGGAAATATACACATTCAATTTTTTTGTTATGCTCATGACATAAACTGCATTTCTGTAAATGTTGATGAAAAAAACATATATTACTGCTCCGAAATTTCAAATGATACAAGTAATGACATGTTGCCATATATATATGTATATATATTTTTTTTTGGTTCGCTCAATACTGGATAATATTCTTCGAGATGTTATAGGGTATTCAAAAAGCTAACGTTTTTTATTTATTTTAGAGAGCTCCCATTTCCAAGTACATCAACTAAAACGAAACCACCTTTTACTCAACAACACTACGTGCCAAAATACGTTTTATTTTTCATTCAATTTAGATGTACTTCAAGCAGCATGGAACATGAAATAAAATTTTACAGTATGACCAACCACCATACATAAAGCTGCTTCTGAGGAAAATGCATCCTAAAAGTAAATATTATTATACTTGAACATATATATAGAATTTTCTCGAAAGCTTTCAACAACTACTGTTACTACTACTATACTTCATGAATTATTTAAGAACGAATTCACACAAAAGTATATCGTATGAGTGAGTTGTGAGTAAGTCGAGAGAAAAAAGTACCTATGTGTTGGAATAAAATTGATATAAGTATATATATACCGGGTGTCCCACTAAGGTCAGCCAGGTAGGATAGGTAATAGCAAAAGCGTGAATTTCTAAGATGGCCGCTAGGTGGCGTAATTACCTTAGTGTAAATTAAAATTCAAAACGTATTGTTTTAGTAACGGAAAAGGAAAGTTCATGAAATTCTGGCTAATTTTGGTTTTTATACTACATATGTCCGTATTTTTTATTAGCAGGATGAATTGAATATGGAGTGCCTCTAGGTTGCGTACTGGGCCCTATTTTGTTTCTGCTGTTTATCAACGACATTGCTAGTCGGGACATTAGCGGTGAAATCTGCCTCTTTGCGGAGGATACTAGTTTCACGTGGAACAACCCGGATATTACGACAACACATAGGACTGTATCCAGTGACTTAGTCACGAATAAATCATGGTGCGATTCAAATCTCCTATGCCTCAACGTTTCTAAAACAAAAGTTTTGTCATATAAAAGTACATTGCAATCTTTTGTACTTGATAACACTACTATTGAGGCCGTTGAATTTGTGAAATTCTTGGGGCTTATTGTAGACAACTGTTTAAAATGGGACTTGCACATCGATGCTTTATCAAAAAGGTTAAGTTCTGCCTGCTTTGCGCTGAGGGCAGTTTCCAAGAAGCTCAACGTGTCTACATCTATAACAGTCTATTATGCCATTTTTGAGTCACACCTCCGATACGCCCTTCCTTTCTGGAGTACGTGATGTGCGACTCAATTTGATCGTATTTCTAAACTGCAGAAGAGAGCTGTTCGGTATTCCTTGAGACTTAGCAGTAGGACTCACTGCCAGGATTACTTTAAAAAAATTTTAAATAATAACTCTTCCTTCTCTATTCATATTTGAATCTGTATGCTTAATCAGCAAGCACGTATCTTCTATTCCAGAGTGGCCATCTCACAACTATCCGCTTAGAAATACGGAGCATGATCTTTATCTGCCAACCATACGCTCAGAGTTTTTCAAAAGCTCTATACTGTACAATGCAAAAAATGCACAATCATCTACCATTTAAAATCAACTCCATAAGATCCTTTCCTGAATTTCGCAAGGTTTTGAAATCATACTTACTGGAGAGAGCAAGCGACTTTTTTGTTAAAAATTGTTGATACTTAATATTAAACTTCTTACACCCACTGGATTAGTGAATATTATTTGATGTTTGATATCCTAAGGGTATTTTGTAATGTAAAATCATCTGTCACACGAAATAAAATCTCTTACGGCTCTTCCCAGATTTTGCCAAACTTTAAATTAAATACCTACTAGAAAATGCCTTTTATGCAGTTAACAACTTTTTCCACTAAGACACGTTTCTGCTCAGCTCACGCACTGGTTTATTGTTTGTACATAATTTGTTTTTTTATGATTCAGTTAGTGTTTACCTTATGACTGAATAAACAGCTGTATATTAACTTACCTTCTGACCGAATATCTTTAAATTCTTTTGACATATCCTAGATTGAATGTCGATATGTATTATGGTTTTTTAGGGAATGCAGAACTTTCTATCGAGAATGTAAATATAGGTATATTTTTTTAAGCCAACAATAAACAAGATTTTCTTACGGTGTTCAATTAATTGGACACACTGTATATGTAAGGATTCCATTTAATTTCCTTTTCAAATGGAATTCGATTTGTGTGAAAGGCTTCGCTGAACAGTTTTGAAACGACACACTACTGCTAGCGTAATCATCAAGTTGGGCTATAATATAGCTAGAAAATCATCGTTTTACTTCGGAATTTATAGCATTGTCATTCATATTATATTCTTGCAACGATGATGTCTTTTAGTATGACCAGGAAAACGGTCCGTCGCTATTTGAGCAGGTTTTAGTGCCGTTTTTAAAACACGCCAAACGCTTTGCTTTATTATCGTCCATAATATAGTATTTTCCCGCCAAATGGGATCTTTTATATATTTTTTATACTCTGGATGTGGTTATTCTTTCAGGTTTTAGTCGTTTTAAAACTTGTATAGTAGTATAGAATGATGGATTCCAAAGATGACTCATCAGTTTTTTTAAATATTTCAGTATGAAATAGATCAGTTAATTTAATAAAATAAGAGGAATAATGTTAATTTATTGATTTTCTAATTTGGAGAATGAAATATTCCGGGTGATTCATTAAGAATGTCCAATCTTCAAAACATTGATTCTAGACCCCAAAATATGATAATTTAGCACAATAGTCCCCATACGAATATTGCAGGTTTCCTAGATACAGGGTGTTTATGTTGAAATTTATTTGCTGAACTTTGTATTATTTTTTATGTTTTAATAGTTACTGCTAGAAAATTTTTTGTTTTATATCTTTTGGCATGGTGATTACGAATTTGACTTTCAATTTAGCATTTTTAATACAGGGTGTTAGTTGCACCCTGTTGCTTTAGTAAATCAGAACATTTTTTTTTCTATTTTGAATTATCAGGAAAGCAATCAAAAAAATATAAAAGAACGTTCAATTCCACTCAAAAAGTCACTCTTGTCTGATTTGTGTAATTCGATCGGTTTTTGAGTTATTTACTTTTAAAAAGCTCAATACATTTTAATTTTACCATGAACAAATTTCGCTCAATTAATAACTGTATTCGAAATGAATTATCACTTCTTTTCACAGAGTTTTACAGAGTTGGACAATTTTTTAGATAAATGAAATACACCCAGATGTTCATATTGGGACACTTTTTATTAGTCTTTATAATGAATAAACGTAGGTATAATACCAATCATCTCAAAGAGAAAATGATTTAATACATACACCTCTAGTAAAAATATTCGAAACACGTCCTACGTTTGAGACAGGAAGTGAAATGCATGCGGCACGTTCTCCAAACTGTTACGAGCGCCATCTGGTGAACGAGTGTGGGTGCTTTGTCAGAGTGGGTATTTGTTAGTGGTGGTATGCAAGAATCCTAATACTACTATATATAGGTGGATGCTGGAAAGATTTTATGAATACTTTCCAACCTTTGAAGTCGT
Source organism: Crioceris asparagi (assembly GCA_958507055.1). Lineage (NCBI taxonomy): Eukaryota > Metazoa > Arthropoda > Insecta > Coleoptera > Chrysomelidae > Crioceris > Crioceris asparagi. The sequence goes on from OY293832.1 coordinate 1,449,373, forward strand.
TATAGAAGCTAAATTGTGGCGGCTCGACATAGCTTCACTTTTATTTTTTTTGTTCGTTGGCCCTTTGAAAAATACTTGAATGACAAAAACAGTAACTTGGAAGGGTCGTGTTAGGAAAATGAATGGCATAACTCTAAGCAGTTTGAAATATGAGCAAGGAAGGTAGAGTAAAGCAGAAAATGTTTAGTGGAAAACTATGCAGCACATGGAAGTTTTGGATATTATTGAGTTAATTATAAGAATTATAAAAAGATATATACTAACGAAATGAGTTGGCACTCTAAGTGTTTACAGCTTTCGCAATTGTTTATGTGTGGCTTTGACATTTATTAGCTACTATTTCTAATGCATATGAAAACCATAGTATTCTAAACAAATTCAAGAAATATATGAATAAGTCAAGATGAATATATTCACTGGACGACGTAGAAAGTATGAGATAGTTTTTGCTAAAATATTAATGCATTTCAACGGTTTTCTACAAAAAGGATAACTCTTCAAGTTAAAAGATAAAAGCTTTCTTTGAATCCTGCAAAGATGTCAAATATAAAATACATTAGAGCTTGCAAATGTTAAAAGCAGATTCCACATTCTTGTCGTTTGTGGGTTCCTTTTAAGATATATAAAATTTAAGTTGCGAGACATATTTTTCATACCAAAACAACCAGCAGCAGAATAGATTTAGATCTAATTAGACAGTCATGATTCTTATTTTTTATAAAAATACCTCTCGTACAGCGCTGATAATTTCGCAATATCCACTGAGTTAGGTACAATCGTCTAAAAAATCGCAGAATCCCAGAAATATCATAGACCAGCCTATATTTAATGGTGTTTTCTGATAAAACACCCCAAAATAAGTCGGAGATCCGGAATACCAATTTTCGAGTTTTCGTCTCCTTTTGGAGATATTGGCCCCATTTTGTTTCCAACAAGCTTGCGGGATGTTGGAGCAAAATCACAATTATCACTGTAAACACGTAAATTTTACCTTGCACTCCTTGAATTTTGTCCAGGGTCTAGACGCTATTATTGTCATATGTCATATTATTGTGGAAAGGTGAAAGTGAATGGTATTTACAGTGTAATATCCAAATAAAAATGGCAATTTATAAAGAAAATATTTCGTTGGGACGGTTTCCACAGTGTGATTTCTGGTAAGTACGACATTTTTTTCATACCTCTACATGCGTTTTCCCCACACCCGACACCCCTTTTGCTCCAACATCCCGTAAGCTTGTTGGGACAAAAAAGTGCTAAAAATCTCCAAAAGGAGACGAAAACTCGAAAATTTGTATTTTTCTTGATCATCTTATTTTGGGTTATTTAATCAGATAACACCGTTAAATCTTGGCGCTTCAGTTATTAACGGAAAGTCCCCTACAAAGTAACCTAAAACGTGTACATATATGTGAAAATTTTGGAGAATCATACCCATTTCAATAACTTCTTACTGGAAAGTTAATTAATGAGTAGATGAGAAAGTAAAGCACCTGCACTGTAATTACAAACTGGAATTGATTGAATTCCGTATAATGAATGGCGATTGGTTTGTTATTTGAACAGTTGAATTGTTGATTTAAATGATCAAATCCAAACAAACTCTGTTGTTGATTTTAACTGTAATATATGTGAAAATAAAGAATTCATCCATTCATCTTTGTTGTTGATATTGTGAAATTAGGATCCCATCTAGTAAATGGTGTATGATGAGATCTGAAAAATGTTTATGTGGAAGAAGGATTGTTTTTTTTTAGATTACCAGGTCATCAATATTGTTACCAAACTGGAGAATTATTTTTCTTAGAGAAAAAATAATGATCCAGTGATCTGTCATTTCCTAAATTAAACAAGATTATCAATATTTGTTTCGATCTGAAATAAAAATACACAGTAGAGAACAAAAAGTGTTACACATTTAGTTAAATTCAGGCAACATTTTTACTCTTATCAAGGAAAGTATCGTAAGTAATCGTGTAAATTGTTCGATGTCCTGTTTACAACATTATTTATTTACGTTTCTTAGAGATCCCTGAGTCGATCCATCTGTCTGTTTGTTTGTGCCAAGATTAACTCGGGAATGGTTGAACCGGCTTTTAAAATATTTTTGATTGTTTATTCAAATTTTCAAAAGAAAAATTACAATCAAAATTTATATTCTATAAAGTAAAGGTACAAATTCTATCTCGAAGGCCACCACTGATCCTACTGGTTTCTTCTATATATATTTACTGATTTACGAATAGATATAAGAGAACATTTATAAAATACCAATTCATAAGGCCAATATAACACCTCCTACATCCAAACTTGGACAAGGAGAAAGTGGTTGTAAGATAACTTTTTGATAGAAATAAATCACGATGTATCTCAATACACTTGTGAGGAACTTTCTTTGCAAGTTGTATCGAAAGGGAACCGAATAGGAACTAAAGGAAAAAGAAAGGAGGAAAAGCTCAGTGTGTGTGATAGGATTATGAAAACTTCTTCGTCGAGTGTTCGACATGAAGCTTTACATACAAGCTCACGCTCCCCCACCATACCCCACCGCACTTACCTACCAGCTCTCAATGGCCCCGAAAAACTTCTCTTTCAGCAGCAGTGGCTTAGATAGAAGGAAAGGGGCCGGACAACGAGATCAATGAAGGTTCTCGCCAAGCTGGTAATTATTAAATATTTAAAAGAATTGAACCAACTTTATTAGTTGGTGCGCACACACCCAATACAAAATAATGTTATTTCTAGTGCTGCAGACTTTTGGCACCAATTATTAAAGTCGTTCATATTTTTTATAAAATAAAAAGCTCTTTCACATTTTCCAGTGTTTCGTTAGTGATGACAATCGTAAGAATATTGCACTTTCTACGGTCAAAAAAACTTACATTGGTATTTTGTTGATTTGTTTTAAATATAAAAAAAAACAGAGGCAGTCATAAGTTTGCCGACAGAGGTCAAAACTTAAAACAAAGGAATATCGAAACTATAGATTTTTTTAATTTTTTCACATTTTTTGGCACTCCGAGCAATAATTATTTACATTTTTATATAGTTTATTAATTAATGAAACATATGATGGACTGCACAAGCTCGATATGAGATATCAATATTGTATTAGTATTTACATAGTTTTAAATTAACTTTATTTTCATTATTAGCTCCAATATCATCGTTATGGTCAACAATACTTAGTTCATTTGTACTTATAAATATTACATTTTATTCTAAAAATTATATAATAGGTTTATGGTAACTGTAATAAGAAACAAATATGTGAGACTGGAAAAGTATTGTGTAAAAACTGCATTGGTCGTTGTTGTATATTTTTAGTACTTAATTTTCGATCATTAGACATAGTCAAACCTAATGCTTCATTAAGAAATTCAATTAGTGTAGGTTTTTATCATCTGCAAAGTTGATATTGAATATTGATTCTACAATTAATCAATTCAAATTGTATTAGCCAAAAAGGAGATGTGGTATTCTTGTATATGTTCATAATACATGTACAATGGCCGCTATACTAAGCGCAATACGTCACAAGCATGTCGTGGTGATCGGTGTCGCGAGCTGGGAAGATTTTGCCCATCCGAAAAACGCCCAACGTGCCTATAGAAGTTTCCACTTCAAAAATCGTCTAATCAAGTCTCATGCCCATTTTTTCTGACATATCAGATGTTAGAATCACAATTCTTTGAGTTAGCGATAGGAAAATAAAAAGAAAACTCATATCGCGTCCCCCTTATTAATTGCATAAAGCTATCTACGCCACTGGTTAGACATGGTGGCGTGTTAATATCATTATCAGCGCAAAAAGAAAGAGACGGACAAAGAAACCTTTCAGATCGTAGAAATAAGAAGTCTAATTATTATTATTATTATTGGAAAAGTTGCTTTCTCACTCCAGTGAGTTCGGAAAAATCTTGTTGGGAGAATTTTTCTTCTATCGATGTTTCTCTATATAAAATGCCCGTCTCTTTCCAATCTCTTCCATCGGGTTAATGGGCTTAATTTCACTTTGAAGTTGAATGAAACTGTATTGAAATTTATAAAACGCCTTCGATAAGTTTGAAGTAGGTATCGAATATACCTATATATATATATTTGTATAAAAGGTATTAGAAGATGAAAAGTCTTCGGCTCTTTATATCAATTTTAAAAGGATACTTTGATTGCAGAAAAAAGTCAAGCGATCCATACTTAAGATGAAAGTGAAATGAGCTTTATGGGTGAATTGTTTTTAATTCTCCAAAGAATATTGACAATATAGATCGCGTACCTTCTGCGCTAACCGACTTCAAAAAATTCAAACTAAAACACTACTATAATAAATTTCCACTTATATATTGTTTAGTCATGACAACTGTTTTGGCACACTGTGCTATGGCACGACGTTTTGCCATTTAATAGCAAGGATTACATTTAGTAGAAATAAAAATAAATTATCCATTAAGAAATCAAAAAAGAATTGACTCTTCACATTCTTATGGTGCATTAATATAAAAATATAATAGTTTAAACTAAAAAACACGATGCAATAGTAAACCAAACTAAAAAAAAAACCTCCCAACCCACATACGGTGAGAAAGTTCCAACAAAATTCATCTAGAAATCAAAAACACCCATAGGTATGAAACCCTGCACCAAAGAGTCCCACTCGTACTTACCCACCATCACATATCCGCCCAACATACATCCATCCATAGAGCTCAGAGATATAGGTATGGAACCCCCCCATCAAGTAGTCCCACTCGCACATACACCCCATGAAATTATTGTATTGTCATCGGTACTTTAGAAGTACACAAAGTTTCAAGTCGATCCGATGTTTTTAAGTGGTTGAAAATCGTGTCCAAAGATTCCGTTACATAGGATTGTAAATTAGGATAGGATTATAAATAATGATTTGAATTCTATTTACAGAATTGAATCACTATTGCCTCATATTATAATTTCAAATGAGAGTCTTTATTATACGTTGGTACTTCATTGAGTAAATAATTCTAATTCAGTACATAATATTAATTTCTTAATTTTTCTCCTTAAATTTAAATTTTCTGCATAATTTTTATTCTCTAATTGAAATTATGTACATAATATTAATTCCGAAATTCTAATTTGAATCTATTCATTCTTGAATTAAAATTATGTATATAATATTAATTCCATATTTTTTATTATTTTTATTAACTCGGCAACACTGTGCTTAGACGTCGGTATAATAGATTCCGTCTTAATAATTCATTATTTTTTAATTTCTTTTGAAACAAATATTTTGTGAACGATTAGGAGACTTGTCTTGAAAATAGACCAGATATTGGTTAATAGTCTTTTTCTTTTTGTGAAACACAAATATAGTAATGGATTCGTTTGATACTTCTTGAAGAAAATCAAAATGTATTTCCAAATGCTACGGTTAGGCAATTACCTATATTTACAATGTCACTGTCTGTATTTATTCTTATAAGAATTGATAAACTTGAACATAAAGAAATTAATAAAGCTAAAAACTCGCGGGAATATTCACGAACAACGATAGGTAGGTAAGTTATTCAACCCACAGTTTTGGTTTAAAGTTTTTGATCACGATTATGACGGCATCTGTTAGAAAGTAGTTAACTCAACTATCTGGTACAAATACTCATTCGCAATGTTGCTGTATTTTCATTATGTACATAAGTTTAAATTGTTAATTTTTATTATTTTTGATTTAAAATTATGTACTTAATTTTAATTCAAGAATAAAGAATCGCGATTTATACTTTTTTACGGAATTATAATGTATATATTACTCTAATATAAGAGTAGAAATTTAAGAATGAAGATTATGTAGATAATTCTAATCCAAGACTAAAAATTTGGAAATTAATATTGTAAACACGATTTTAATTCAAAAATATAAATAATATTGTAATAAGTTTAATTTTGTATAAGTCTTTAACATCATATAAATGCAATGAAATGAAACGTAACAGAAAATTTATATAAATATAAATGGTTCAAATGATTATGATTTGAAAATATAACAATAATTTTCTGAATTTGAACTTTATTACCCTGCAGACCAAATCATTTGTTTACAATTATTCCATTGAGGACTTTGAATTATTTAATTGCAATTATGCTTCAATATTATAATTGTCTTATATTTCTATGGTTACGAATTTGTTTAAATACTTTTTTTTGTTTTATGTCATTAAATAGCAAAAGTGCGTGCCATGCCTACTGTGCCCTTCTCAGTATTAACTTAATTAGAAGAAATATATGTGCCTACTTAAATAACAAGGAGGATTAACATAATTCTCAATGACTAATATTATAAAATAATTATATATACAGTAAGGGACTGGAGATACCAAATAACTCATCTAATGTCAATTTTAATCCATTCTTCTGGGTAGGTACGTAAAATTTTGAAATTATCATTAAATGTGTAATTATTATCATTGAAATGTAGCGCATAGTTATGTTTGTTTTTCAAATCGTCTCTGTTACTTATCGACCGTGGACACACTAAAAATTCACCATGTACCTCTCCTATGGATATCATCGCCTGAATCTCACATTCCTATACACATATTCCAAAACAATTCGTGCTTGGACATTGTAAATCATTCTCCTCTCACGGCGGCGGCTGTGACCCTATACTAAAGACCTTTTATAGTGCCGGAGCCAAATTGGCGCTAATTAAATGCCAACAACATGTCGTAATGACTTTATATATGTATATATATATATATATATGTGTGTCTATATTAGTAGAGAGCATCGTCGATATGGTGTTTCATGAGGCGCAAGCGCATACTCTCCTATATATATCTAATAACGACTACAACATATCGCTATAGCGTCGTCCATTGACCCGTTACAAAACGTAGACAATCAATTGGGTATGTAATTAAAAGGTGATGGGGGTGGCTTTGATGATAACAAAATAGCATTTGCTATTTATTATATATATATATATATATCTGTGATTCGGGTGAACGTTCAAATTAGTACAATCATGTCGTATTGTTTGATACAATCTGAAAGTAATAAATTGCTTTTAGAAAAAACGGGACCGACTTTATTGGATGATACACTGAAAAGTGTGAGGCTATGTTTATTAAACAGTAGTAGAAATCAGAGCATAGCTTTCTTGTTTTAAACGTTCTTCATAATTGAGTTAATGATTTTTTTGTACTAAAAAAAATAACCAACATTATTTGAAAAAAACAAAATGTGCCAGTACTTTTGAAGTTGGTGCCAAAAGTCTTCTATTTATTTACTATCCTACAGTAAACTAGCCAATGGTTAAGCTACTGATAACTACGATCAACTAATCTATGCTTAAGCGACGGTTAACTAATTTATAATTAGGCTTCTTTTAACCAACCCATGGTTAACATTTAGCCAACTAAGCGATGGTAAGCCTTCAGTTAACTGACCGAATGTGAAAATACAGTTAATTTCCTTTAACTTCTGACGACTAACCGATGGTTAAAGGTTAACAAGCCGATTCCCAATGTTTGAATTACGGTTATTTGGCCTATGGTTAAACTGAGGCTTACTAATCTTTGTTAATTAACTGCTAGTAATCTATAGTGAATTAAACGATGACCTTGAGTCAACTAACTGATGGTTAACCAACAGATGGTTTAATTACCGTAAACTAACCGATAGTTGATCTTTACTTAACTAACGATAGTGAACCAGTGGCTAACTTTTACTTTACTAAGCTATGGTAATAGAAGCAAAATTATTATTATTTAATTAAAAAGAGTGGAATAGTAAACACAGTGTTGTTATCTAAAGATGGATTAATCGAAATTGGAAAACTCAACTCCCTGTATACGAAATTTTCACAGTATTTTAATTGAACTTTCCTCCGATAAAATGACTGAAATGAAAAGCAGAAGCTATATAATCAACTTTTATATAAAATGGAACTGAAAGAGTTGATTCCAATTCTTTTTCTCATCAAAATATTATCAGCATAATATGAGTGAAACGTATGAGAAAAAAACAGTATAAACATTAAAAAAAACCGGTTGAATTTTTCTCTCGATATGGCACTTTTATCGCATATATATATATATAATATGTATGAATTAAATGTGAAATTTGAAAGCCAATTTTGCTCAAAGCTTTTTTTGATCCCATTATAATTTTATATGAAAAATATCCGCCGGCGGTTTGAGTTTTATTTATCCAAATGACAAAAATAAAATGTTCTCAGTAACCGTCATCAACTTTTGATCAGAGTGCAATTTTAATTGCTCCTACAAAACAAATACAAATAAAAACATTGATCCTTACAGACGTTGATAAAAAAAAAAACGTTTGATATTTGGAGCCATAATGAAGTAAGTTGTATAACCTTTTCAACATTGAACAACAAAACTAATGTAGTGAGCATAACAGTTATTTGAAATGTCAATATATCAATAGAAATATTTTTGAACTTTACTTTGCTTACCTTAATAACATTTCGAAATTACTAAAGTCAACTGATAATTTCCGGATTGTTCTTCAATTCTCTGTTATAGTTCGTCTGAATCATTTCATTTCAAAATTCTTGTGCCAAGCTTCTAAAAAGGAGATAAATTGCTGCGGATATAAGCAAAGGTTATCTAAATATTATAAAGTACCTTACAGGCGAATGGTTTTTGATATATTTACAAAATCATTTGAAAAATAAACAGCTTCTAACATTTATATTGCAGAGCATGTACAATATCATAGAATATTCCTTGACGAAATGGCATGGATACGACAGAACGAATATTGACAAGAATATAAAAAAGAAAAAAATTAAACCATCTTTAAACATAAGAGGCATACAAATTCATCTATCAAGTGTCAGTATTATTGGTGCCATCGACTGTTCGCTCATTTAACTCGTCGTCGGAACACACCCAATGGTGATGATATTATGATAACTGATCTGACTGTAGGAAAATTATGTTTCATTTTCAATAGCCTTATTATTATTATATATATATTATTTAGAAATCTAACCAGTATGTCGATCTGTCGGTCCGTCGATCCACTCACATATGAAATTCTAAATATAAAACTTGGATAAAAGGTAGGTATTTTTTTTATTATGTCATCAAATAAGCGACCTTTATTATATATCAGAGGATTTTATGGGTATATCGTTTAATTTTTGAAGAGTTGGGAGGTTGTTTGTTCCTTTTTTACGAGCTGGATTAGGTTTGAATAGCCAGCGAAAAGTAATCACATGAAAGGTAGTTAGGTATATTCCCGACTGAGTTATATAAAATGTTTTATATTAACCTCAATAGGCTTGAAATAAAATATTGATAAAACGAATATCTCAAGTAATAGTATGAAAATGTTAAAAGAGAAGTATTGTAGACAGATTCAACAGAGTGATATCATTATATTATTATCTAGAATGATACTTAAGCTAAAAGTTATATCCAACTGATAATGCCTAAATAAGGAGTGGAATGAAAAATATTGTTTCAAAAGTATGTATGTTTCTTTGAAATACGTGGAACGATGGAAAATGGATAAGAAAGAAAAAATATAGATCTAAGAAATAACATGCCAAAAGACATGTCAGAAAATAATTTTATGACATGAGTTGACAACACTCAACATATTTCGTATATACAGGGTCGGTCATTAATAATTGGAAATATTTTAATATCTACTACCATTCACATTTGCACGCATGTATGGTTGTCACAGTTGCACAGTTAGTCTTGAAATGTAAGTTTTACAAGCATGTATGCTCGTCAGTTTTGCTCATTCTTCGAAACTGACATGGCAATACTGACATACCGAAACTGATGATCCATACTGACATGTCTCTTCTAAAGTGAATAACTGATTAGCAGGTACGATAGCAAACCTGACGAGCATACAGATGGACGAACATTTTGGCTTGTGTGTTAAAATAACTTTCACAGTTAGTTTTGCACGTCCAATTTGCATGTCACATTTACACGTCATACTTGCACCTCACATTTGCATGTCACATTTGCACGGTGCAGGCATGTCACATTTGCACGATGCATGCATGTCACATTTGCACGTGACATTTGCACGCGTTTATGCATGTCACATTTGCACGCGTGCATGCGTGCCACATTTGTTGTCAGATTTGCGTGTCACATTTGCATGTCATATCTGCACGCTTGTCACATTTGCTTATCACATTTGCACGTCACATTCGCGTGTAACATTTGCATGACATATTTGCACGTCACATTTGCATGTCCCATTTGCGTGTCACATTTGCACGTCACATTTGCACATCACATTTGCACATCGCATTTGCGCGTCACATTTGTACGCGTGCATGCATGTCACATTCGCGGCAGTTAGTCTTCAAACGTACGTTTTACATGCGGCATGCTCGTCAGTTTCCATACTGACATGCCATGCAAAACTGACGAGCATACAAATGGACAAACATTTTAGAGTGTGTGTTCAAATAACTTTCAAAGTAAGTTTCGGAATGTTAGTCTTGCACGCGTGCATGCATGTCATATTGGTCGGTGTGCATGCTCGTGACATTTACATGCGTGCATGCTCAGTAAGTTTTGGCATGTTCGTTTAAGCATATCAGTTAAGGCATGTTAGTTTTAACTCGTCACAATTGCACGCTTGCATGCACGTCTTATTTATCGGTAAGTTTAACATGCGTTCATGGTCCTTAGTTTTGCCTCTAATGTGAATATCTGATTAGCAGGTTTGCGAGTAAAACTGGCGAGCATACAGATGGACGAACATTTTCGCAAGTGGGTTCAAATATCTTTCACAGACAGTTTCAGCATGTTAGTCTTTAAACGTAAGAAGCAAAAATGATCGTCACATTTGCACGTCACATTTGCACATCATATTTGCATGTCACATCTGCACGCAACATTTGCATGTCACATTTGCACGTCACATTTACGTGTCACATTTGCGTGTCCCATTTGCACGTAACATTTGCATGTCAGATTTGCACGCCACATTAGCGTGTCACATTTGCACATCACATTTGCATGTCACATTTGCATGTCACATTTGCGTGTCACACTTGCACATCACATTTGCACATCACATTTGCATGTCACATTTGCACGTAAATTTGCATGTCACATTTGCACGTCACATTTGCACGTCACATTTGCATGTCACATTTGCATGTCACATTTGCACGCGTGCATGCATGTCACATTTGCATATCACATTTGCATGTCACATTTGCACGTAACATTTGCCTGTCATATTTGCATGTCAAATTTGCACGTCACATTTGCATGTCACATTTGCATGCGTGCATGCATGTCACATTTGCCCGTCACGTCTGCATGTTCCATTTCTGAAGTGCATAATTGACTAGCAAGTATGCGTCTAAAAGCGACAAGTATGCACGCGAGCAAAAATGACTAGCATACAAATGGACAAACATTTTAGAGTGTGTGTTCAAATATCTTTCACAGTCAGTTTTGCACATCACATTTGCATGCATGTAACATTTGCAGCAATAGTTTTAAAACGTAAATTTTACATGTGTGCATGCTCGTCTGTTTTTTATTTTTTTCGAAAGTGAAGTTCCAATACTGACATGTCGGAAATGACAATCCATACCACTTCTGAAGTGCATAACTGACCAGCAAGTACGCGTCTAAAAGTGACGAGTATGCACGCGAGCAAAACTGACGAGCTACAAAAGGACAAACATTATAGAGTGTGTGTTCAAATAACTTTCAAAGTAAGTTTCGGAATGTTAGCCTTGCATGCGTGCATGCATGTCATATTGGTCGCTGTGCATGCTCGTGACATTTACATGCACGCTTGTATGGATGATGGATGGATGGACGAACATTTTGGCGTGTGTGTTAAAATAACTTTCACAGTTAGTTTTGGCATATTAGTCATAAAACATAAGAAGCGTGAATGATCGTCAAATTTGCACGCGTGCATTCAATTAACATTTACATTTCACATTTGCTTGTCACATTTGCAACTCACATTTGCATGTCAAATCTTCATTTCACATTTAAGCGTCCCATTTGTACGCGTGCATGCATGTCACATTTGCACGGTGCATGCATGTCACATTTGCACGCGTGTCACATTTGCATGTTAAATCTGCATGTCAAATTTGCGCGTCACATTTGCACGTCATAGTTGCACGAGTGGAAACTTGTCACATTTGCCTCTCACATTTGCGCGTCACATTTGCATGTCACATTTGCATGTCACATTTGCGCGTCACCTTTGCACGTCATCTTTGCACGCGTGCATGCATGTCACATTTGCACGTGTGCGAGCGTGTCATATTAGCATGTCACATTTGCGCGTCACATTTGCATGTCACATATGCGCGTTACATTTGCAAGTCACATTTGCACGTGTGCATGCGTGTCACATTTGCACGTCATAGTTGCACGAGTGGAAGCTTGTCACATTTGCCTGTCACATTTGAGCGTCACATTTGCGCGTCACATTTGCATGTCACATTTGCACGCGTGCAATCTTGTCACATTTGCATGTCACATTTGCGCGTCACATTTGCACGCGTGCATGCATGTCACATTTGCACACGTGCATGCATGTTACATTTGCACGTGTGCATGCGTGTCACATTTACATGTTACATTTGCGCGTCACATTTGCATGTCACATTTTCGCGTCACATTTGCATGTCATATTTGCGCGTCACATTTTTCGAAACTGACCGGCCAATACTGACATGCCGAAACTAACGATCCATAGTGACATGCCTCTTATAAAGTGAATATTTGATTAGCAGGTACGCGAGCAAAACTGACGAGCATACAAATGGACAAACATTTTAGAGTGTGTGTTCAAATAACTTTCAAAGCAAGTTTCGGCATGTTAGTTTTGAACTCGTGCATGCACGTCATATTGGTCCGTGTGCATGCTCGTCACATTTACATGCACGCTTGTATGGATGATGGATGGACGGACGAACATTTTGGCGTGTGTGTTAAAATAACATTCACAGTAAGTTTTGGCATATTAGTCATAAAACATAAGAAGTGTGAATGATCATCAAATTTGCACGCGTGCATGCAATTAACATTTGCATTTCACATTTGCACATCACATTTGCACGCGTGCAAGCTTGTGACATTTGCCTGTCACATTTGCATGTCACATTTGCGCGTCACATTTGCATGTCACATTTGCGCGTCACATTTGCGAGTCACATTAGCATGTCACATTTGCGCGTCACATTTGCATGACACATTTGCGCGTCACATTTGCACGCTTGCATGCATGCCACATTTGCACGCGTGCATGCATGTCACATTTGCACGCGTGCAAGCTTTTCACATTTGTATGTCACATTTGCACGTCACATTTGCATGTCCCATTTGCGCGTCACATTTGCATGTCACATTTGCGCGTTACATTTGCACGTCACATTTGCACGCGTGCATTCACGTCACATTTTCACGCATGCATGCGTGTCACATTTGCTTGTCACATTTGCACTTCACATTTGCATGTCCCATTTGCGCGTCACATTTGCACGCGTGCATGCACGTCACATTTACACGCGTGCATACGTGTCACATTTGCTTGTCACATTTGCGCGTCACATTTGCATGTCACATTTGCGCGTCACATTTGCGCGTCACATTTGCATGTCACATTTGCACGTCACATTTGCATGTCACATTTGCACGTCACATTTGCGCGTCACATTTGCATGTCACATTTGCGCGTCACATTTGCATGTCACATTTGCACGTCACATTTGCACGCGTGCATGCATGTCACATTTTCAAGTCACATTTGCAGCAGTTAGACTTCAAACGTTTCGACACTGACGGGCCAATACTGACATGCCGAAATGACGATCCATACTATCATGTCTCTTCTAAAGTGAATAACTGATTAACAAGTACGCGAGCATACAAATGGAAAGTCAGTTTCGGCTTGTTAGTCTTCAAACGTAAGAAGCGTGAATGATCGTCACATTTGCATGTCAAATCTGCACGTCACATTTGCACTTCATATTTGCGCGTCATAATTGCAGCAGTAAATCTTAAAATGTAAATTTTACAAGTGTGCATGCTCATCTGTTTTGTACATTTTTGGAAATTGACATGTCAATACTGACATGCCACTTCTAAAGTGAATAACTGATTAACAGGTACGCGAGCAAAACTGGCGTGCCTACAAATGGACGAACATTTTCGCCTGTGGGTTCAAATATCTTTGACAGTCAATTTCGGCATATTAGTCTTTAAACGTTTGAAGCGTGTATGATCGTCAAATTTGCACGTCATATTTGCGCGTCACAGTTGCACTTCATATTTGCGCGTCATATACATCTTAAAATGTAAGTTTTACAAGCGCGCATGCTCGTCAGTTCTGTAAATTGTTGGACACTGACATGTCAATACTGACATACCGAAACTGACGTTCCATACTGACATGCCACTTCTGAAGTACATAACTGACTGGCAGGTATGCGTGTCAAAGTGACGAGTATGCACGAGAGCAAAACTGATCGGCATACAAATTGAAGAACAATCACGCGTGTGTGTCCAAATAACATTCCTACCGCTTACCGAAATTACTAATAAAGAAATAAAGAATTAGAAAGTTCCTTTGAAAGGGCTTTGAGAAGAATATGTTACAGGAGATCCATAAAAATAGTGCTTCAGCTATTGCATAACAATTAGTGCAACTAGTTGAACGGAACAAATATTTATTGATTATTTAAAAATGAATTTACAGTATTTATTTAGAGCTTTACACACAAATCGTAGACGGAGTCAGGCCCATCACTTCTCGGCCGTTTGTGCATGACACAGTACCAACCTCTATTTCTTTTATAACTTATGTAAAATATTGTTGTTGCTGTCTATATATATATATATATATATATATATATATATATATATATATATATATATATATATATATATATATATATATATATATATATATATTTGAACGATTTTAATTGACAATTTATAATCACAAATCATATTATTCACTAAATAATTATTATATAGTTCCACATCGAATGGTTGACATAATGAACAATTGTCACACGTTATTAATTAAAATATACTCTACACACATGTTAAATGATTTTCCTTCAATCGAACGTAATCCCTTTTATATTGAATTTATTGATTGCATTAAAAATTTCCAACTTTAATTTCACTATTGATGACTAGATCAAACAAATCACTATCGAATTTATTTATTATTTGATTAATTGCAGTTCAGAATTAGAATAATAATAATTATTATTATAATTGAAAATGATTGTTTTGACATTTGGCTCGACTGGAAAACCAATCAAAGTTTTCCATTTAAAATGTCGACCCACTTTTCTGATATACATACATATATGAAAATTATAGCTACGATTATTATTAATTTCGAGAATTGAGGTCGTATAGAGCAGAGCAGAGTCATTCGTCAATCAGTCGTATTTCGCTGTGAAATTAAATGAGGTTATTGTCTGTTCATTTTCATTTTGGTAGAAATAAAACTGTCACGATGCGTTTTGAGTGAATTGAAATGGACATGTGAAATATATTGAAATATTTATTACCTGGATGATCGGACCTTTCAAACAGTTTTACTGCATTTTTCCAATTGATTTATCTTCATCCCCAGATAAAAACCAGAAGTACCCGGTTCATCGAAGTTAAGCTGAGCATTTTTTTATTCTAAAACCATTTGATTCCGTTGAAATTTTGTCGATTAATATATTAAAATAAAAGGTTTTCATGATGAAACTCTAGAGCTCCAATTTTCAAAGAATGATCTTAGAGCCTTTTAACAAATCCAACATATGTGTGTTTCGAGAGCCACGTTCGCATCTTCAGCATAATTACTATTGATAACAATTAATTTTACTTTATTGATAAAAAAGAGAATTTCAAAAGAGTTTTCCATTATCTTCAGGTGAATACAGTCGATACAATCATCAGCTACTGTTGATATAAATTTGTTTGTAGGATATAATGAAATATAAAAGAAATTAGTCTGTAAGCATGAAGGGCATATCGAACATACTAACATAACTTTATGTTGATTTGATTGCTTCAGGGGGTAGTGCTTTGCTTTATTGTGAGAAATAACAAAAAATATCATCCCAATGGAGATGGAGGGATTCCACTGTGTTGGATATACGGAAAAGCAAAATGGTTAGGGGTGTGGTAAAAACTCTTACCACTTATTAATATTTTGGGTAGGGGGTGTATTTATATGAATATTTTTATGAGCGTGAAAAGCAGAACGTTTTCCCCCTGGAAAGTTGATTTTATGCTTTCAACCAAAAATTGTTATTCTATAAGCTCAACATTTCAACGTATCCGTTAAAATCAAATATTTTACGGCATCCGATAAATCCTCTTCGAGGTGCTATGGAACACGCTGTTCTTTATGGAAAGTGATCACAGATGTCGAGTCGTTTGTTTGATTTTAAGGTTATGTTTTATAATCTGTTGGAAAATATAGATAATGAATTAACCTTGAGAATTATAGAAGGTATTTTCAAGAATTCATTTGGCTGTATTGCTGTTTAATTAAATGAATAATAATCTGAGGTGATTACAGAAAGTGATAAGTATATTTTAGAGGACTGATCTGAGACTGGTATTGTATAAGAGACTTGAACGTATAATTTCAGAAATCTGAACTAGTTTCGTTTGTTTGCTGCCTGGTTGATTAAATAAGTGATCAAAAGCGGAGGTGCAGGAATCAGCACATGTCATTTAGACAAATTTGGATTATCCATTGGCGTATTACAGCGGGGTTACCAAATCATTTTGATCTATACTTTTTGCGCACCCTGTATTATTATAAAAATGTATACTGTGTATACATAATTAATCCCCATACATTTCATCAAAAAGGTATTCTTAGTTCATGTCTGTAGAGCCGTTTTTTCAAATTTAATCCTAAAAGTATATTAAAGTTTAAATGAACATCAAAAATTAAAATTTTTACAATCCAAATTTGTCGAAATGGCATATGCTGATTCGTACTGATAAACAACTAATACATGCCGATTTTCAAGTTAATACCTCTAATCTAAGTGAAAATATTAACAAATATTTATTTCAAAATTTCAATTCATCACCCTGTAGAACGTTAACGGGAAGGTTTATCGAAAAATGTTATTTAGCTTTTCTTAATTTCTTGTCAAAATCTATGAGATCCCCAATTTACGGTACTCTATTCTGAAACACTTCAAGATCTCATGTTCAAACTCATTTAAAGAAAGTATCTCATATCTGAAATCATTTCATTGAAGCATGAAGCAAAATGTCCTTCATCTTCTTGGTTCTACACAAGAACAACAACAACAACAGCAGCGACGAGTCGTCCGAAAATGACTATCAGACAATTTCTACCTGCCCTTCGGGCCCTTTTTCCCAGAACCACCCCTCACCCCAAAAAACAACAACTCTGATGTGTTCGATGGTCCACTCAAAATAATATCACACAGCACTTGTTACTTGTTTCGTTTCGTATTATACTGTGTGCGTAACTTTAGAAAACAACAAAATTAAAATGCAAAGTGACCAACTGATTGACGATCGTTTCAAAAATCTTGAAGAATCCGTCAAAAACATCAACAACACCCTAGTGGGTTTCTCTGGCGAAGTGGAATGCATCAAAGGCAATCTACAATTGATCAGTGAAATTATGAACAAGTTCGTGTCGAGCAGTAATGATAAAAAGTTTGGTATTTTTGGCAAATTTGTCGAAGACAGCCTGGATAGGATGCCGAAAGAGGAGGCTGAGGCGGCAGTATTGGAAATTGTGGAGATACTACATAAACATAAATTGAATTGTGAATTGTGATGATATGGAAAAATTAATGTGAGCGTACAAAAGGTGGTGTGTAGTTCCTTTTTTTATAACAATAAAATGTTGCCCCATTCGAAAGTGTAGTTTTTTCATGATCATGAATGATATGGAACAAGGTATGAAATCATCAATTAAATGTAATGTTTTTGTCGATTTATAGAGAAAGTTTGGGATTCAGACCCGTTTCGTTTTTTGTATTATGGACTTCTTCACTAAAATTTCTAGTAACGATTTTATTTCTCAACGATGCTGGAGTCAAAACTTGCTATAATTACATAATAACACAAAATAACTACTAATACGAAGTAAAAGTTAGAGAAACTATGATTAGATTAGATAAAAGTTGCGTAATCCTTCAATATCCCGACTAGCAGCCAGGAAAAATTTCAGCAATTTCCGAAATATTTGTAAAAAACAATATCCTTTTTTTTATTAATTAGTTATTTAAATCTCGGGAAGGATAGCTGAAATTTTCTAATACACACAATACAAAGTTGTGAGGGGATTTTTAGCTGCATTTATTATTATAAAAAACAAATATGGTGCCCATAAACAAAACTATTTTACTAAAATTTAATCATCTTTCTATCACCTATCGTTTAAGATTTAGTAGTACTGTCCCTGTGAAATGTCCTGGACCTTGTAAAAATTATACAAACTCTAGTGAGTACCAAGATACTTTTTTTAATGTAAGAGCAAAGTTCAATAATTTAGAGATAAGGTACGTGCGTCTTGTAAGGCCCAGTTTGTGCAAGAAATAAATAAAATCAAATAATTTATAAGAACAAACTTTATCACAATAATACCTACTCATTTACTGGTAAATAATATTAACATACAAATCAAAATATTAAATGAAAGTTCTATTGGAAAACAATAGTTTCTAAAAATCTCTATAGTGGGCTTTTTTAGGAACATAGGTACTTATCATTACGTAATTTATAAACGGCAACAAAATAAAAAATATCTATAGACGTAAAACTTGACTAATGAGATTTCAAAGTAATAAGTCATGAATTACACGGTGGGCCATCTTAGGCTCAGCACAACTTAATCTACCTACAAAATAAACATTTCTAAATACTCTTGAGGCTTGATTCCAACAATCAGTTTTGGTGAAAACAATTTTTTTTTCAGATAATTATAAAATATTTTTCCCTACAATTTTGTCGGTCCTTATTAGGAGTATAGAAAAAAATCTGTGAAATCAGAACTTACAAAATACTCAAAAGTTAAAAGGCTCTAGTTACATTCTGGACATGTTAATTTCTCTGGGTTGTTCTTAGTTAGTCCAACACATTCTTCTTGGTACCAAAAAAAAAAGAACCAAAGCATATTGTCGGGCCATCCTGGGAACCTGTGTGGTGGTGGCCCTTTATAGGAACTTTACCAGGTACCAGGTAATAAGAACTACTTCTTTGAATTAAAATTTGCAATGAATACAAGCAAAACTTAACTTTTTATAAAAAAAATACGAAAGCTGTTTGATTTTTACAGAAGAACGAAAAATTTGTACGCATAAGGTAATTCATAAAACATTTACAACGTCACCAACAAACTGTCAACCACTGAAAAGATGGCAGCTTCCTTCCTTCCATATAAAGTTGCGGTTTTGTCTAACGTACCATTTAATCTCATTCGAACTACTTATAAAAATATGAAATTTTGAATGGGGGAACAGGCCCATCTTGGGCTCAAGTAACTTATATTAAAAATAATCTTGCCGTAACATTTTATTGAAAAAAAAATAGAGTTGAATGTTCATGGATGAAGAAAAAAAACGAACAAGTGCGAATTGAACTCGCACAGGAAGGGTTCCGTATCATAGTACAAGGTCTGTCTGCCTATTAATCTATTTTTATTACCTATCCCATATATACACTAAGAAAAACGAACTTTACACCTCATTGCATCGAATTTGTCTTGATCTTGTTTTCGATCAACTTGTTCAAAAGTAGATAAAGATTTTATTGAATCGATATCTGAAATAAAATAAAGAGTTATCGAATTGAAAGTTTTGTGAATAAGTCCTCGTGAATCTACAAGCAAGATCTCAAATTAAACCTCGAAACTATTGCAATGTTCTATCAAGATCCATTTTATCTAAATATCTCTGAAACATTTCGCTCAATCCATCTCTGTTCTAATACCTATCTACTTATGTACCTCCAAACTCATATACATATATATATTATGAACGCAAATGCCCCCTGCTACCATCAACAATTAATTTCCAACACCTTCCTAATCCTTATTCTAGTACATGTAATGACTCTTATTTATCACAATCTCTCATTCCCCAAAAGTTGCCCCACTCCACCCCGTTAGCAACGTTTTCAAAGCACCCAGATGCTTTATAGTATACGACATGATGTTTATGTATGTATATATTCTGTTATGCGATAAATTATTGTCCATGAGATTTTGACGCCATACGAAGATTATGACGATTGCTCGAAAAAGAAGAGGACACATATATATATATATATATATATATATATATATATATATATATATATATATATATATATATATATATATATATATATATACCTTTGGATTTGATGCCAAAAGAGCTCAATCTACCTATAACCGAACTAGTATCAAATGAATCAAAATCACATTTGGTAACTTCCACGGGTCCATCTACTAAACACCATTCTAGTTTTTTCTGAGTTGAAAAAAAGTGAACGTTCAATGATTTTAACTATGAGTGCACTAAATTCGATGGTCGCAACTTATTTCTGGACTACCCTGTTTACTTGAATTTTCCATTAACATTATAAAATAATAGATAATCGACGCGTCCAATCATTTTTCCAAAAAAATAAACACGCACGGCTGGATTCTCAATGATTTTCGACAATACTTCTATGACCCACCCTGTTAACTTGAGGCAACAAGTAGTGTAACAATTCAATTCACTCCACTAACCTCTTTTATATAACTTCTTATCCTGTTTGTGGGCAAAGTCTTACTCACCCGGCTGCACCACGATCCTACTTTGTCCTTCCTTCTCTCTCTCCTTTTCTTCTGCAATCTTCAACGACTTCCTGTAACAGGAAATAATTCACTTGTAATCCTCCTCCTCATTCTCTTTCTATTGTGTTTGGGGCTCTAAATAGCCAAAAGAACAGTATATCGTACCTAATAATCCACAATGGGAGAAAAGAATATGTGAAAGAATAAGTATTTTATATTGAATCAATTAAAGTAGCTTTCTTATATGTGCTTCGTTTTTTTGTATTGTTTTCAATCCCCCGAGCATAAGTAAAGTTGCTTTACATTTTACTTTTACTTATTTAAATCGCATAATAAACTACGATGTCACTTCCACTCAGCCAGTTAACTGGTTGAAAAACAAAAGTTCATTGGATGAGAACACCCTTATAATTTTTTCCATTAACTTCATCGAAGCAAGAAGTCAATTATGTTTCGACTGTTTCGCCGTGTTATGATAAGCGTATTACCTTCAGCTTGCACGCTTTTCATTCCAATTAATCTACGATCCAAACTGAAACTGTTAAATAGGTTTTGAAAGAACATGAAATCTCACTTTTCTAACACATTACCAAATTTTCTTATACTTTAAAATTAACTAATACCACAGCTTACCATTAGGTAAGCTGTGCTAATACGTTCAAAACATCAAACAAGAGTGAAATTTCATTCCAAAGTCTTTGGTAGTATGTAGTAGAATGGAAAACTTTATTCTCAAAATCCAGTTAATAAAATGTGCCGCTACATCTTCCATAGCAGTATTAGACTGATGCGCGTAAAGACAGACGAGGAGAGGGATGGAGGGAAATATTCTCTAATCCTTTTCAACCATTATCCTAGGTGCAAGGATTATCAAAAGGTGTGTTAGCTCACAGAACACAAAGTGTGTATTGTACCTACGTATCAGAGAGTGGCTAGACTAGAGCACTTACTTGTAATGGGTGATCCAGTTAGTGCCTTAGGATTTTTAAGTAAAACATATACAACACTGTAGTTGTCAAAGAAACACTTTTATATATAAGGTTATCAAAAAAATATCATGGAACATAAACATAAATTTGACTGATCGAATTCGTTATGGTCAACAAATTCGTGAAGGACATTTGAGCGATTTAATTTTTGAAGCATAATTGTTATTAGTTGGTCTTTCAAATAAAAAGCAAAAAAGTTTGGCTGTGCAGAAATGTTTGTGTTACGTCATTCATAAAAATCGACATACACTAACTGGATCACCCTTTATATCTGGCAGGATAGAGGAGCTTTAGTTTATTTAATACAATATTATCCTGGCTCAGGAGGGCTGCAAAAGGTGATTAGCAAGTTTTGAGAAGGATAGTTTTTTTTTGTTCAAAGAGAGTGCTTGCTACATAGCTACCTGGATGAATAATGTTTTGACAAGGATTAGTTTAGTGTTTGGATTTGAAACTATGATTGTAAGTTTTGTTATAGTAGATATTTGTCATAATGAAAATAAAACAAGTGTGTGAACTGTGGAACATTTGTAGATTTATTATGGCGATTCCATAACTGAAAGCCTGTTGCTTATCCGCCACAGATTAATGGTCTATAGATATACATGTTTAGAAGGCTATGAGTCAACGTCATCATGTAGGGGCAACTTATTTGTGATTATTTTACAATTTAAAGAGCATTGACTCTGACAATTTATAGGTAATTTTCTTAAGACTATAATATTGATTTTTATTTCTCTCATAGAATTACTTTGCCATAATATGTAAATGCAATCAGCTTTCACAACGTTTTTCCACTTTTTGCATTATTTTTTTCATTACGAGACTGCTGGTTGAGCAGTAATTTGATGCAAAAACCCCGAAATAAAAAGATTATAGCAATCTCTTTTGTCATTTCCTCTTTAATCACAGAGTTACTATACTTGAGTTTCTTTTTTTCATTTTATATCGATTAATCTCTAGAAATCTTTCAGTATAATAAAAGCGAAAAAAAAAATGGATGCGGTGGTTTGGGGAATTGTTCTCATTCTCTCATCGATAGCCAGAAATAAATTGGGGAGGATCGTTTGCCTCCAATTTTTTTTCTCTTCTATTCTATCGTTTCGCCCAAGAGTCCTGCAGGAACGTTTATCTATCACATGCAGGGATGAGAAAGAAGAGAAAAACGATTCTTTTTCATTTACTTATGTAATAACTTTTCTCTTTCCAAATCTTTGTGTGAGTGTGCGTGGCCGAAAATGGGGAAATTGGTATTGACCAAGCGATGAATGAAAATGGGGAGAGAATCACAAAAAATGTTCTCGCAATCTCTAAACACAAATGTTGTTTGGAAATTGGACATAGATTTGATTTAGAAATATAAAAGATTGCCCTATGGTTGAAAATGAGTTTATTTATTACCATCGCAGAGCAAACTTGAAAATAATGTTTTTTTTGGATTAAATGAAGTTCAGGTTGCTCATAAGTAGCTCTTTTTCAAAATAAGATCCGCTAAATCATACAAAATAATGTAGTTTATAATATCTAGTAATTTATCTTTTGTCATATGATATTCAATGTCATGCGATATTTTTATTTGGCGCCATATTTGGTGTTGTATGATTTTTTTGGTGTTGTACGATTTGTTGTTGTGTGATATTACTTATCGTGCGAAATCGTATGTTCTACCGTGCAATATTTTGTGCAGCACGATATTCTTGTGATGCGATATTCTCTTTAGTGCCATATCTAGTGTCGTATGATGTTTTTTGTCGTGCGTTATTTTTTTTCCCGATATTTTTAGACGAGTTATATTCAGTGTCGTGCGATATTTTTTTGTTTTTCGTCATCACATGTTGTGTCATCCGATATTTTTGGTAATTTTTTTTGTCATGCGATATTTTGTATCGAACAATATTTTATCTCCTGCGATATTTGGTGCTGTACGATATTTTTGTTATTGGTTGTGATATTGTTTGTCGTGTGAAATCTTATGCTGTAACGAGCGATATTTTGTAACGTACGTTATTTTTGTAATGCAATATTTTCGTTTGTGCCATATCTAGTGTCGTATGATGTTTTGTGTCGTGCGGTATTTTTTGTCGCACGATATTTTGTGCCGTGTGATATCCAGTGTTGTGCGATATTTTTTGTCGTTCGATATCACATGTTGTGTCATCCTATATTTTTGGTCAATTATTTTGTCATGCGATATTTTGTATCGTACGATATTTTATCTCGCACGATATTTGCTATTGTACAATATTTTTTTGTTCTGTAATATTGTTTATCGTGCGAAATCGTATGTTCTATCGTACGATATTTGGTGCTGTACGATATTTTTGTTATTGTTTGTGATATTGTTTGTCGTAAGAAATCTTATGCTGTAACGAGCGATATTTTGTAACGTACGTTATTTTTGTAATGCAATGTTTTCTTTAGTGCCGTATTTAGTGTCGTATGATGTTTTGTATCGTGCGGTATTTTTTGTTGCATGATATTTTGTGCCATGTGATATCCAGTGCCGTGCGATATTCTATCTCGCGCGATATTTGCTGTTGTACTATATTTTTTGTTGAGCAATATTGTTTATCGTGCAATATCGTATGTTCTATTGTACGATATTTTGTGCTGTACAATATTTTTATCACGTGATATTTTCTTCAGTGCCATATCTAGTGTCGTGTGATGTTTTTGACGTACGATTCTTTTTGTCACACGACATTTTGTACCGTGTGATATTCAGTGGTGCCATGCGATATTTTTTGTCGTTCGATATCACATGTTGTGTCATCCGATATTTTCGATTAAATATATTTTTCTATCAAGCGATATATTGTATTATACGATATTTTATATCGTGCAATATTTCGTGCTGTACGATATTTTTTGTTTTTAGTGCGAAATCGATATTTTGTATCGTGTACGATATGTTTTGTCATAAGATTTTTTTCTTCATGCGATATTCTTTTTCTAGATTTAATCATTATTACCTTTTTTCGTCAATATATAGGTTTATTTCTGAGAAAAGCGCACTTCTTCCATACGGACTAAAAATTCTTAGTGAAAAGATCTCGTGTTGGAACCATTTTTAAAAGTATTCACTCAATCTGTTCTATTATGAGTAAATTTTGTTTGAACTAAAAATACCGTCATACATCAATGAAACGCAACACTTATGGATTCTCATGTGTACCCATTTTAATATTCTGTTATTGTTCGTATCTATTTTTAAATTGTTTACAATTTAGTTCTTCGATCTTCGATTTAATTTCAAAGGCAAATACAATATACTATAACTCTTGAGTTTACTGTATCGAGCGTTCTGAATAAAAAAATAATAATTTTAAGTTGGCTATTGAAAATGAGAACATGCCTTTATTACAGTTATGGAAATTAGTTGACATATCATCAGAACACTGTGATTTTTTTGAAAATCTTGACAACATTGGTTCTGTCATGTCAATGTCACAAGTATGTCGTATGTAGTGCAAACTTTCTTGCAGTTGCAGTTAGATTCAAAACTTTTGGCACCAACTTCACAAGTACCAGCACTAATAGAATTAATATTATTTTGTACTTTTCAGTGCACCAACTGATAACGTCGGTCCAATTTTTTGTAAAAAAATTCATTTCACACCTTTGAGTGTTACATTTGTCACGAAAATCGTTGAATTTTCACCAATATCCATGTATGTTTTGCTTGTATTTGCTATTTTTCAGAAATCTAAGAACATCGTCGCGGGACGATACCACATGAGGCAAACAGCTTTTTATATTGCATTATATACTGAGTATGTAAGAAAAGAAGAAGGGGATGAAGAAGAAGAAGACAAAGCTTTCTTGTGTAAACAACCTTTATTGGAACAAATCCCCTAGCAGAGATATAATTGAAAAATATATTGTGATCTCAAAGCACACAACAACCTTTCTATATATAAATCTAATCTCTCTTGTATATAATGAAGATTTATATGTCGAGTTCTAAATGTCTTATGTATCAATGGAAAACACTCAAGGTATTATATATAAGAGACACAAAATTGGATAGGAAATAATAACGACAACGTGGAGGAAATTCCTTATGAATAATAAAACAACAAGAGAAGATGATTACACTTGGAGGCAAGAGATGCTATACAGGGTAAATTTGAGGTATTTTCAAATTATTGAGAATCATGATTCAACGTGACGAGACGAGATTAATTTAAAATATTCAAAATTCCGAATAAAATAATCTGCTCTGTCTTTTAGACCTTTAAGACAAGTTTGTTTCATCAAAATCGTTGGTGCCGAGCAACCAGTGCCAGCGGGATTTCCAATTTGACCAGTATTAATACCCTACAAAATCGTTTTATTAGTTCCCGAGATAAACTTGGCAAAAAACAACAGACAGACAGATTTGTGGACTCGGGACCTTTGAAACGTAAACATTTTCTTGAAATCAGACCACGAACTTTTTACACGGTTACATTTCCTTTCTATGTAGCGGTAGAAAAGTAAAAAGTCCCCAAATCGTGATGCATAATATGTATTTATTGATTTTGTGATCGAATACAAATTTTCCTGGAAAAGAGTCCATATTTATTCGCAAAAGTACTTGGAATATATACTGCCTACTTGATATCTCGCAGCTTCTACAAAAGTTTCATATATATATTTTCCAAAGTAAATAATATTGTCACAGAACTTATTTTCAACAAGTTCCTATCCATTCTATGTTCTATCATTTACTTTCGAAGTCAAACTTAAGTAGGATATAGGAGAAATATACTATATACTTGTAGGTACATAGAGTTTTTATGAAAAATAATAAACGAGACAAGAAGAATTTCTCTCATCCGGATTGAGATGGAGTAAAGTTCAGTTTTCTTGGAAAATACGAAAACATTGTTTGGCAAAGTTATATTCTATAGTTATGAAAGAAATTTTGTCGGGATTTCTGATGATGGAGATCGATGAAAAGAAGTAATTTTGCTCGTTAGTTTTTTCATTTAGCCAAGAATTTTGTTTTCGAGAAGCGATAATAAGTTTATCTTGTGAAAGATTTGGAATGGAAAATCTTTTCGGGATTAAACAGAAATAACCGCGAGTTATAATAATAATATAAATAATAATAATTATCCACCCCTCAATTAAAGAGAAAAAGAAAGTAATCTAGGCAATTAAATATAGTGTCAGTGCTGAAGACATAATTACACACTTATTACATCTGAGCTTCCTTGAAACAAAACAAAAATCGTTGATATAAGAAAGAAGAAGCAGTGGTCCCAAGTTAGAACCTTGGGGGATACCTGGAGTAGTAACAGAATTTGGAGATGTATAACTTCCATATTCATGGCTTGAACTTTTAACTTATACAAAATATGATGATGGAGTTGGTCGTATGCCGTCTGAAGATCTGTATTAATGACGTAAGAAATGTCATGTTCTTCGGCAAAAATCTGTGATATACAGGGCAAAGTGTATTATTTATTGTTTATGACACTCGCACTTGACTTTAGCAAAACATGTACCCATTTTCAATAGCCTATTTCGAATGATTTCTTTTTTTGAATCGTTCGATACATCAAATATAAAATTTGATTCAGCTGTTACACCATAAATTAATAAGATATCATATAGAAAAATACATCACACACCCTTGCCGATGAAGTAGTAATGTTAATAAGAATCATAAACACTTCACATATTAACTCATAGAAACTAGTCACAGAGCAGAAAACTGGGGATATACTTAGTTTGTATTTGAAGCCTTAGCTTTGTTTACAAAATGACTAGAATCAGAATTTTGTGAATCATTTAACTGGTCTCCCGAACACACCCACTGCCACATGATACTTATAACTTTCAAAGACTTTTTTTTTAGATCGCTCGATATATTCCTTTGACATGGATAAAATATTCTGTATACATTTATTCTTGGTTATACGTAAGGAAACCAAGGTCTTATGTCTATAATGGAAATTGCCAACGACTGACCAAAATGAGCGGGGGTGGAAGTCTGGGAGTGATATGTGTCAAAGCAGTGATTGAAATTATAAAGGTGAAATGAAATTGTTAGAATTGACAGAGAAATAGGGTGTGTCAAGTCAAGTTGACAAGTTTCCGCACTTGTTGACAGAGAAACATGCGGATATTGATTGTTTACAATAGCCTGGGCGACGAAGGCGTGTTTAGTACTCCACATGTTTGAATATACGACTCTACTATTGATTACCAATTGGAAAACGTTATGCATTTCTTAAGAATGACTTAAAAATCTTTGAAAGAAATTGGGATCCAGTTAGATCTCACATTTTCATTTAGCAAAGCTGTTATTCAAGAACTTGATACATTCATATCAAGCAGTTAGATTGAGTACGAAAAGAAAACTAGTTGGTACTTCCAGATTATACAGCAATCAGTAACTTCTGTAAAATAACATAATACATATATACATGAAACTGTACAACTTTTGTATTCAAGTTTTTTTTTGGTAATTTGTACAATAAAGAAGTTACTTTGGTGGGGTGGGTCGGATTTTTGGTTCTCACTGTATATAGTGTAATATGTGAAAAGTCTGAAAAGTGATTTTCAATTTAATATTTAGGATCCAGTTGAAACAACAAAACTTTTTAATATCTACTCGTAAAATATCAGCTATAGCTTTCAAGTTAATTAAAAGTGAGAAATATACTTTGAAAAACCAACCCGATGGAATATTAATTGAAATATCCAAGTTCAATTAATTTAACAGAATTCAGCCTAAAGGTAAATGACCTCAAAAAATAATATATCATTTCTCTAACCAAAAAATATTATTATTAATTGATGGCCAACTCGATCGAGCAAAAAAGCAGACCTCTGGCAAAATAAACCTTCTATCATCACGTTCTGTGTTTATTCATCAAAATGATATATAAAATATAGTTATTAGTAAGGGTGGCGCGGACGCCTGTCTACTACCCCT
This sequence comes from Crioceris asparagi, assembly GCA_958507055.1. Taxonomy (NCBI): domain Eukaryota; kingdom Metazoa; phylum Arthropoda; class Insecta; order Coleoptera; family Chrysomelidae; genus Crioceris; species Crioceris asparagi. The sequence continues at coordinate 1,478,104 of OY293832.1, forward strand.
ATCAGACTGTGTGTGGAAAGAGATTTTTGTTAATTTGTAGCATTAATATGCCCAGCAATCCTGCTTGAGCCAATATGGCCGGAAATTAAAATATAATTAAGCAAATTATAAAATCAACTCAAACAAGTGAAATTTTCAAAAAAAAATTAAAAATAGTTTTTATTGGGCATTTAAGATTTAAACCGTACCGATGAGTACCTACTATTGCTATCCTTTTCTCGATTTTAACTATACTTATGTATATATGTTTGCCAGCAACAGCAATTCCATAAAAAATTACTGTTTGTCTACCACAACACAAAATCAAACTTTAAATTAACAATAACGTCTGACGTCTCACAATTGCGACATAACCATAGACGATCTTCCAGAAAGTACCTATATACCAGAGAACGAGACGTATATACACGCTCCATGCTCGTGCGTAATTCCAGTGACGGATCCCATTGTCGTTCCATGTCGACAAAATAATGATCTTGATTGAATGCGATTGAATGAGATAATTATAATTACCAATATTGGATCACACTTGGAGCTTAACAGGCGGCGAGATGTCTGCGATCTAAGTTGGAATTCGAAATTTCAAGTCTCTAGACCGTATGGGGCCTGAGAAATCGCTGCGGAGTCCATTGATACAAGAACCGAAAGTAATAAAAACTATTTAAAAAGATATTTTTATTTGATACCTTACAATGTTTGTCAACAATTCTCCAATCTTTAATAATTATTTTATTATTTTTAATTAATAACCTGTTATTTGCTCGATCAATGTCATTGAATTAACCATAAGAAAAAGCCATACTATATTTTAATATGAATTTTCAGTTCTCTCAAACTTTTTATGTTAAATAACCTACCCAAATATTTTTTTATTTTTTGAGATATTTGAATGACTGAATATGAATCACCCTGTATATATGAATTATTTTAAACGGTAACATTTCATGTCATAAAATTCCATTCTGACATCTAGAAACATACATGCTTCAGAAACTTTTTTTTTTCTTTTAACACATACCAAATTTGTACGTTTTCTATTAAATATACCATTTAGGTATTAAGATATTCAGCTGTATTCATAATCCAATCTTAGTTTGGTACTAGCTGGTACCGTAGTATAATAAAAAACAAATACTATCTTACTATAATACTGATAAAAGAGTCATAAATCTAATTTAAGGTTAGGTTAGTTAGTTAAATTGCAGCACATTCCTCATTGACGGTTCTGTCAGTTGTGTGTTATGGTAGCCATAAAGCTCCGCACTTAATTTAGTAGCATTTGTAATTATCTGTATTATTTGTATCTTAACTGTGCAGGATTTTTGCGCAGGGTTTTTAGAGATAAAACGTATTCGAATCATATTGCGTGATTGTTTAATTCAATGCCGGATGTAGTATTAGTTCATGGTAAAGATGTTTTCATCGTTTATGAATCAGATTTGTTGGCAGCAACAACAAACTGAATTTTATGTATTCTACACACATAGACCTCGCAAGTTTTTGCTCAGGTCAAATAAAAATAGCGCTGCCATTTTCCAAATAGCAGAAAGAATGGAGAATCATCGCAGATCAAAGATAAATGTGCACGAAAATCGTCTATCTGTCTGCCTGTCTGTCTGTCTGTCTGTCTGTCTAGGTGAGAGTTATGAATGGTGGAAGATAATATCGACTGACAAACTTTGTTGAATCTGTGAGAATTGAGAGAAAAGATTGATTAATGATTGGGCTTTTCCAACGCGCCTTCTCACACGACGCTCCCAGACTTTTGGGGTAGCACATAGTAGGAGTGGTGGTGGTGGTGGTGGTGCTGTTAATCACTTTTCCATGACAGAAATTCAGTTATATTCGGGTTGAATATGGGCTGTATTTTTCCCATCAAGCTAATGTTTCAGCTCTCTCCATAACTGATTGTAGAAAAAGTTGATAAATTGACAGTCAATTTTGTAAGAGGATAATATTAAGTTTTATTTAGCAATAACAATAGAAATTATATTGTTTCCTAGGTATATTTTCTTATATCCACACAATAAAGTATATACGCTAAGCATTCTCAGCTTTGGTGGGCTTCAAAAGTGCTTGAGAATAAGAAGAAAAAAAAATCCCGATGGCCTGTAGTCAGCGGAAATGTAAATTTTTCAAAATTCATTGAATTGAAATTTGAACAACCTTTTCATTGGTATACCTACATGTTATTACATAAAAATGTCGTATGTGTCATAGCCTTGCGGTTAGAGGTTTTTGTTTTGGCTGTTGAATATAAAGCAGACAGGGTTCGAGTTCCACTTCAAGGCAGAATTTTTTTTTCGCCTATTTCTTTTCAATAAATATACTATATATTTTTTAATCAGGGTCTATAATAAGATCTCCAGAAAATGTACAATTACATCAAATTTATATTGAGTGTTCATGTTTTATCAATATTTGTTATTTTTCTTTATTAATTTTTATTTTTTTACCTGTGTATTTTATGAAAAATTGCTTTGAACAAAAGTTGTAGGTACTCATTATATCTATAACCTAAAATTATTTTTGACGATATTTACACAACGGCTCTTTTTTGATAATTTTTTTAAATGTTTGAACGGTCGCCATTTTGAAACTACTTACCCGATATTGCCCAATAACGAACTCGACCGAGATATTTGAGAGATTGATTTTTGTAGCAAATTTGAACTTGATACCTTCAAAACTGCGACCTCTATCGTGTTAACAAATTTCGTATTTTGGACTAACTTATAGACATATAACAATATGCCGTTGAATTTTTTTCGAAATTCAAAAGTGTGAACGATCGCAATAGGTACATTTCTATAAGAAATTTACCTAAAAAAATGTATCTGGTGGGAAAATCGTAAAACAACACAAACGTTATTTTATTTTAGTTTAAGCTGGAATGCGTTTTTTTCGAATTATTCTCAGGATCTTTTTATTTTCATATTCAAGACATTTAATATAAAGTTATTTCCATTCCGGGAGCATAGCCAACAAAACAAAAACGAATCAACCAAACAAATCGGAATCCTTTACGTGCGAGTCCGACTAGCACTTGGTCAGTTTACATGTCATGTAAGATATATAACGTAGTTAATTATCCACATTCAATCTATTTATTTTTAAATCGTTTAATTTAGCTTGCCTTGCATCTTCTTTATTTATTTGGGTCAAATCTATTAATTAATATTTGACCCCCTTCATGTTGACAGATTGATCTGAAATTTTGTACACACCTTTAGTTCTGATGACAATACAATTTAATACATTTTGTATCATTGTAAATCCAAGATGGCCGTTGCTATATAATGGTGGATTATATATTGTTGCACTATCCTTTCAATATGGGTATCAAATGAAAGAACTTGACTAGTAGAATGTAGTTCACTATGAAAAATAATGAAAAACCATTATGGCCGCCAACAAAATGGCGGATTTAGTACATATGTTTAGACAACCTCTTCAATATGGGTATCAAATGAAATGGCTTGACTATAGTAGAATATAGCTCACTATGTGATTACTGAAATTGTATGGCCTCAGTTTCATCGAACTCAAATGTACCAAACAGATGTACCGTCAGTTCGGATCGACTTTGGATGAGATGGCGTACACCTTATATTCATTCTAAAGCCATCCAGTTTCCAGCAAAGTTCAAGTATGCGACAGCTGAAAGAAGGATGTTGCCCTTAATTTTGTCATGGGCTTCCACTGTCCACAAAAATCAAGGCAGCACTGTAGACCAGGAAGTTGTGTATTTAGGCTCAAAATTATTTGAGGAAGGACAAGCATACGTGGCTCTGAGTCGAGTAGAGTCTTTGGAAGGATTATGTATTGAGGAGTTAGATTCCAACAAATTTCCAGGAAACAAAAATTGAATAATGAGGCACTAAATTAACTTAATAGAATAAAAAGTATTAAATTACAAAATTAAAAATTAAAAACTTGAAAAAAATGTTTATATTAAATGGTTTCATTAGAAACAAGTGAAATTTTTGAAAAAAAATTTAAAAATAGTTTTTATTGGGCATTTAAGATTTAAACCGTACCGATGAGTACCTACTATTGCTATCCTTTTCTCGATTTTAACTATACTTATGTATATGTGTTTGCCAGCAACAGCAATTCCATAACAAATTACTGTTTGTCTACCACAACACAAAATTAAACTTTAAATTAACAATAACGTCTGACGTCTGACAATTGCGACATAACCATAGACGATCTTCCAGAAAGTACCTATATACCAGAGAACGAGACGTATATATACGCTCCATGCTCGTGCGTAATTCCAGTGACGGATCCCATTGTCGTTCCATGTCGACAAAATAGTGATCTTGGTTGAATGAGATTGAATGAGATAATTATAATTAGCAATATTGGATCACACTTGGAGCTTAACAGGCGGCGAGATGTCTCTGGACCGTATGGGGCCTGAGAAATCGCTGCGGAGTCCATTGATACAAGAACCGAAAGTAATAGAAGATATTTAAAAATAATGATAGTAATGTTGCAGTTAAAGCTAAACAAATATTTTTAGGTCTTATGTACCAGTCATCACACAACTCTCCTCATCAATCAAGGGCATTAGTCAGCCGAAAAATAAGGCGTAAGGGCGTAAGTAGCGTAACTTGAGAATAAAAAATATGTAAATAGCATTTATAGCATATGTTATATGTTGACTTGATAGAAATTTCACGCGGCCAACGATTTTATTTTTATGTCTGACCAATGCCCTCGATTGATGACGAAAGTAGTGTGATAACTGGTACCTAAGACTTACCAAATGATTTTTTAGCTTTTAGTGCATTAAATGCATCATCATTTTTTTCTAATAGAATCGTTAAAAAAATCTTACTAATTTTATTTGTATTCTTTCTATCATTGTGACTCGAAGAAAGCTTATAGCATCCATGTCGGATGACTTGTCTTGTATATCAGATATCTCAAAGCCTTCCAAAGCTCTTCTAACCTATAGATACTATAGGCGATTGCGGCAACACTTTTCGAAGGAGCTTCGAAGATAATGGTTCCTTATTACGATCCCCCTTATTCAAAATCCTCAAGTAAACACACTGGCTAAGATGAAAGAGAGTACCTAGTAGAAACAAGCTCCCCTTTCATTTGGCTTCATCATTTTTCAAGGGGAGCACTGATTTGAGAGGGAGTATCAACTACGCCATGTTCAGCGTTGCCCCGATGCTTTGATCATTATTTTTGTTTCCTTTGAATTACCTCTTTGGCAGAAGAAGAAGAAAAATTATACCTCCTGTGATATCATGATGATAAGCTTTTATTTAATTTGTAAATCTATATCTACATCTACGTATTTGAAGGAATATATTTGATATGTGATTCCAATTCACATAGTATATTAATATCTCTAATATTCTCTCTGTATTGAGTAATTATCGGAATAGTTTCAGTATATGGTTCAAATAAACCCAGTAACATTAATTATCATACCAAGAATCAATCAAATAAACAAACATATCAGCAAAATTGTAATATCCTAGAGCAAATAAGCTATTGCCAATAGTTAAGGGTATGGGAGATTTGATTTTTTTTGTACAGGAGCAAAATATGCCATAACAAGCGAACTGACAGATCGACAGAGTGGTCCTATAAGGACCCAATTTTTTTTATGGGAAGTGAGGAACCCTAAAATTCTGGCCAAGTCCACTCCACATGAAAATCAGTGGATACATATTTCATTAAAAAGGAACTTAAATGTATACTGAAAGTTCTGAGCATCTAGAATACGATATTCCATCAAGTTCACATTTTGTTTTTTCTTTGAATTTGTAGAATTCATTCTATTTTCAAGGCTTTTGAAACAACAACAAACAATAACCACAGTTCTTATTGGAGATATTATTTGATGCATTTATTAAAGCCTTTAATTCCACGTATGAAAATAAACTCATTTCCCAAAATTTAGTTCTACAGCACCATTAGCCTACAGTTGGCTAAGTAGATATAAGATTTTATACTACCATAATAACTTCTGTTCCAACTAGTTACTTTCACCATATTATTATAATTACGCTATTAGTAATAAAGTAGAACCTCTTTTATCCGAACCCCCCGTAATTCGACCGTCCAATAATCCGAACGCTGGAAATGAACTGGTATGAAAGGCAACCCGAATGCCGTTGACCGCAATAATTGATGGTCTTAAGGCTAATTCGAGCCAAAAAACGCAATTCACTATTTTTTCAGAAGAAAATGACTGACTTTTTGACCGACGAAACCGGAACGGAAGAGGTATACAATTCGATTGTCTGCTTTATTTTTTTTGTTCTTGCGAGCGTTTATATAGTAAACGAGCACCGATTTTGTGGTTATTGATTTCTTTGAAAGGGGAGGCTTGAGAAATGGTCCCAAATTCATAAAGATGCAAATCCGAAAACTTCTTTTCTCCAAAAACTGCCCCCGAAGGGGGTTGCGTGAGCAAATTTTCTCGAATATCGAAAATCCGAGATGGCAGAATCAAAGGTACCAAAATATCCGGAAACGTTTAAATTGAACCTTTTTTAGAAAACGTTTTTTTAGAATTAATATTATTTCGTACTTTTCAGTGCACCAACTAATAACGACGGTCCAATTTTTTGTCAAAAATATTTATTCTTTAACACTAATAACCCATTTTAGGCACGTTTTAACTGTTGTTATGTACAATATCTTCTATAATCCGAACCTCCCCCAGTCCCAATTAGTTCGGATTAAAGAGGTTCTACTGTTATTTGAGTATTTAAAGTTGGTATATGAAGTACTGTTGACGGTACGTCAAGGACTGATCTTGAACACTGTTATGTAGGGCTATTGGGTAGGAAAATAACATGACAAATGTTCTTTTAGATCAATACAAAAAACGTTAAACATCTCAGAAGCGATGCTTCAAAGAACTTCGAAAGAGTTTGGTCTCCATTTAGATGTCACTTGTTTTATTAGTGAAGCTTAACTTGTAAGTTTTTTGGTTACAATCTTGACTTTCTTTCACATTTATAGGTTTTGCGGATATATTCATTTATTTATAACTCACCCGGACTAAATAAACACTTCCCAAACTATGAATATGAGCAAAGATTAGAAACACCATATGGGTGTCGAGAGTGGCTCAAATTCTCCCAAGATTGTTGTTGTAGATGGAGGGCTTAGTGTAATATATAGAGGCCCTTTGCAGCAACAACTGCGGCCTCTCTCGTCCGCCTAGCCCTTGAAAATCACAGCTGTTGTTGGATAACAACGTTGTAGTAGTGGTACACCTAAATCGCACTCGATTCTTGGTCTATAATAATTCTGGACACGAAGGATGATGATCCTGTTTCGGAGATATTGGGGTGGCGGTTATATCGTTGCCAGATTAATAACAAGGGTGCGGTTCTTATTCCATCCACCGCAAATCCAACATAATAAAGGTGGCAGTGCTTATACAGTGTGGCCATGAAATGGAGAAAAACTTGAGCAGTGTCATATACAAATGAATGCTTATAGGTTTAGAGTAGAGTGAAGATATTTTATGTTACCACTATTATTGTTGATCATCAAATAAAACACTGTCTGCGATTTTTTTTTTAATATCTGATTCTTGACATTTAATCAGTTAAAACAATTTGATAACTTTGAATCACCCTTTTGCGAGATTCCCATGCTATACCTACCATTCCTATGTTGGACACACTATAATAAGAATACCTATATGGGAAAAGGGTTCCAGGTCATAATATGGAAGAGGAAAACATGTCTGATAATAACATATATACAATGCAAAAGACAAAGATGGTGTCATAAAGGTTTGAGTTTAGAGGGATGTTTGAGTTATGAGGGATGATCTGATGATCTCTTTTGATGATGATGATGGTCGAGGGGATTTGGAAATTGTTTGATTTAGAAGTGGGATTAAAGAGGGTCGGATTGGAAAGGTTAATACCGATAACGATTCTAATCCGATTATTCTATATCTTTGAGATTGAAATTATAAGTCGGATATAATTTTTTTTTGGCAATTATTAAGGTTCTTCTGTACACATTTATTACAATGGGGATATGAAAAAGTTTTCCAATTCCGGTTTGTTGAAAATTGTTTTGAGTAAGTAGAGCTTTTAGTAAAAAATGTGGTAAGAATGTGTAGAAGCCATACCCCGAGAGTTACGTACGTTTGTTTGACTTTTGAGACTATTCCGTGAAAAAACGTTAATTTTTAAGGCTGGTTAAACAAACCTAACGGTAATTGCTTAAATTCTTTTTTCTATTTCTATTTTTCTATATTTTCCATTTTTTATAAAATATATAATTGGAAAAGGGAGAATCGTAACCACAAATTATTTCAACATAACCTCAACATCAACATAAGATTCGAAAGTATTATCAATTTATTATTTTTATATAAAAAATACTGTATGACTTGGTGTATTAAGGATTAAAAAAAACTTACGGGTAGGCTGGGATTCGAACTCAGATCCTAAGAATTGAGTGTAACATGTTCTATTACTGCATCAAACGAAGAATCATTGGAATAATATTGTTAAATAACTAATTAGCACAAAAAATCGTTCTGTTTTTTTCGTGATGATAACATAATGATCATTCTTGACAAGATAGTTGAAAGCGTTTATTTTCCGAATTTCAATTCTATTCAAATACATTTATTCGAGAAATCCTCTAATATTTCCTACAAAGTAGACATTAAACATTTTATATTGTTTTCCGTTGTTACCTTTGGAGGTTACGAACACGCGGGATCGAACGGACAACGGCGCGAGAACTTAAAAGTTTCTTTTGTCACTATTCATGTACCAGAACAATGTAATATACCTGTTGATTGAGTAGTTATTTTGAAATGAAATATCTAACAAATATGATGTGGCAATTAGAAGTTGCTTCATCACTTGAGAAACTATTGAGCTATTTATTGGTAAGTTCTTGGAAGAGATCATAGATATCTTTCCAGGTGCTGAGCAGTAATTTTCTGTCGACAAAACATCCAATAATTAGTTTGCTAGATATATAGCCAAACGATTGAACATTTCTGCTTTACAAAATACCTAATATAGATTTTGATTGCTAATATCCAAGAGACTGATAATGAGAAAAGTAATAGCAAAATATATCACTTTCATTACCAAATGCTTGTATCCAGCCAATATTTGGTACGTTCGAACACTTGGATAATGGTATACTGAAATAATAAATTAGTAACTATTTCTTTATTTTGATAATTTGTCTAGTTTCGTAAATATAGCTTCTAAAAAGAGAATTACATTACGTAATTAGTGCCGATAATAGTATTTGTATACGTTTCGTTAGCTGTACTGGTGAATTTGCCTTATTCTCCTACGCGTCTTGTCATTTGCCAGTTGACAGCAGTGACATGTCCTGGAATGATTTTGAATACAACTCAAGGAGCATTTATTATTGAAAGTTGCTATCGTAATGGCGTCAAAGTTGAAGGATTGAATATAAACAATTTTATGATTTAATTGATCATTTTGTCTGTAATTTTAGAGAAACTGGCGATGTTGGAAGAAAAAAGGGTTCTGGTAGGCCAAAGAAGAGATAACCTCCGTTAATTGAAGACATTAGGCAACAAATTTACAAGCACCTCTTCATCCACAGAAAATAGGAGTAGGGGTTGTTGGAATGAGTCAGCATAGATTAGTAGGGTTAATAATTTTCGAAGGTAGATACTCTAACTGCAGCAATGTATAGGAATGAAACATTACAACTTTTCCTTGATGAATTTCATGACGATGAGCTATGCAGTATGATTTTTTCCAACAGAATGGCGCATCAGGTCATGCAGCTGTAGATACAATAAATTTGTTATGCGAATTTTAAGATGAGCGTATCATTAGTAGGAATAGTGAAAAACACCCTGGCCTCCTCGCTCATATATTACGGTCTTAGATATTTTTCTAAGGCCTTATATGAAAGACTCCATCTTTAAGTCACCAGTTAATAATTTAAACGAATTAAAATTAGGGATTGAAGGACGCTGTCAAGAGATTTATAACTCATAATATATAAATAAAATATTTATGTTGAGTAAAAAGTGGCATTTCAATATTATTTGATTTTAGGTTAGGTTAGATTCCCAAAAGACATGGTATTCATCGAATTGAAAGCAATACATTTGGGTGCATTTTATCCACCAATACCTTGGAACCTTAATTTTTTCAATGGTTATTGGCATTTATGGCATTCCATCCTGTTAGTTCATCGGTCAGATTTTTTGCACTCGGCCCTTGGACTATTACTCTTGTTGCTTCCATCTCCATGAACGAATATTTTTTGTTCTGTGAAATGTATTTGGGCAATTTGTTCATGTTCCAGCAGACTCTTTTGAAGTTTTATCAACTTTTGTATCTCTATATGTGTAACATTTTTTTGTTTTTGATTTCTTGTAAGTATAAGTTTGTGTGTGGATTCTTGTCTCTTCATATACAATCAGAGACTACTACAAATGATGATAGCAAAAATGTTGAGAACAAAAAAAAAAAACTTCAAGAAGCTGAGATTTGATTTGTTGTTTCATTTTTGTTTGTGAAAAGTTTTCTCATCTGTCTGATAAGACTAATAAGGTGTATGAAAAATGGTGGGGTTTTGTGGAAAACTTGGAAACTCTGGAAAGGTCAAGTGATGATTCCAAAAAAATAATAATCAGTTTAGTTTGGATATGTACCTGCTAGATTAACTTGAAAGAAGTAATTTTGGTATCATTTTCTTAATAGAACTTGAAGTTACATTTGAAACATATACAGTGTGTCCAATTAGAATGGCACCCTATATGGAAAACATTTTAATTATTCGTTTCCGGAAAAAAGTTATTCTTTCTAAAAAGTTTTGCAAAGCTTAGAAGCCAAAATTAAATAACAGGATTTCGATTTTTTGCATTACTATGCAAGGCTTGTCAAAAAGTGTGAATTTCGCTCAATAATTTCATTGATTAAACATAAATTTATTTAAAATTATGTTTTGTCCTAATGAAGTCAGTCATAGCTCTAAATATGCCATATCGAAATAACTAGAGATTAAAATAAAATATACAATTTAGCCACTACAAATTTATCAACAAAATACAGATTTAAAAACTCTAACTCTTAGACAGTATGGTGCCCAAATTTCCAATTTCGTACCAAGGTAAAATTGCTTATGTAATATCAACTTATCTGGATCTCATGCATTTTGTAAGGACACCACCAACAAATTACATTTGAGCCCTTTAAATCCTTGTGATTTATACGATCAGATACAAGAACAAATTAAACATTTTCTTTTTGTTGCAATCAATTTCCAGAACCGAGTTTAACTCGTAAAGAGATAAAAAAAAAAGAAAAATCAGTTAAGGAGAGAAGTTCAATTTAGGGTGATTCGAAAAGTTTCCAAGGTAGGTATTTTTTTTTCCGGGAGTTGGAGGAGGGTGCTGTGTGATACTTTTTAAGGATTTTCCAGGATAATTGGCTTGGCTATCAATAATGCGTCCTTTTTTATTCTCGTATATACCAAATTTGCTGATTAAGAACGGAGGAGAAAAAAGTAAGAAGAAGCTTCCTTCCTTCCTTCTATTTGCGCGGGTGACATAGGCTATATTGTATAAGTGCCCGTGAGACTCTATGTGCTGCGTTCCGTAATTGAAAGTCTATTGTATATTTCTGAACTCTATAGCTAGATTTTGTTGGTCTCTTTATCATGTCTGTATGTAGAATGTTATTAGAATGATCTGGCAGTGGCTGTAGGTGTGTCTGAGCCTTCTAGGTGGACGGTTCCTTACCTGTAATAGCGAAAGAAATATCTCTGAGCTCTATGGATCAATTTTCGTGGATTTTACGCTACAATTATGGACTGTTTTGTGAGAGTCTGTCAGTGCGAATGGGCCTTGAAGGTATGCAGGGTTCCCTACCACAAAATCCCAAAAGAGAAATTCTTATATGCTTGAAGCATGTGTGTGGATGGATCTGGGTTGGTGTTCGGATAGGTCCTACATGCGAGTAGGACTCGAGGTAGAAAGATTCCATAATCAAAACTTTTAATGACTTATGTTTTCGTACCACAAACTACATTGGTATTTGTCCAGTAAGTATCGGGTAAAATAGCTAGTTGTATTAATATTTCTGCTCCAATATTTGACAAGTGATGTTCCAATATCAGGAAATTTTAGATGATTTAAATTCCAACATATCAAATAACTTAACTTTTTGGAATAGCTTGACAAAAGCTTCCAATAATAATAGTAATAATCACTAAATTATTTCCATAAATCTTGAAAGATACTATAACTGATTCCATTTCCATGGAGCATATTAATATGTATATTTCTGATTTATATATCTATACATATATTGTGCAATCGAATCCAATTTCCGCTGCAGAGACATAGAGTTAATATAACATAACCATTTTAGTATACGGTTCAAATGATCCAATAAGATCACTAGTTATTAGCATTTATTGGAATCATTCGACTAGATAAACAGATCAATATGGATGGGTAGAAGTAAGGCTGCTTATCCACTAGAAGCGTATATTTAGGCAGCAGCGTGTACGGGCGACTAACAAGCGACCGAGGCGTCCTCTGGCGTCGACTTCCCGCGCTTTCGATTGTTGCCTTGGAAATGGTATGGATAAATGTAATAAAAGAATAAACAATATGCATATATATACACAAGACATCAATATGGGAAGGATTTAGGCCTGTTGTCGCCTTTAGACTGAGCAACGGGACGAGGCTCTGCCATTGGATAAAAAATAAAATAAAAAAGCATGAATGACAAACAAGAAATTGGGAGTGGGCAAAGCTGTATTTGTTGACAGAAAATGGGGAAGCCATTTCTTTTCTCTTCTGTGATTGAGTATTATAAGAAGAATCGTTTCAACTCTAACATTTAGTCACAAAATTTTTGACATACATAAAAATAATATAACGAACCTGTATTATGATTTGTTTTGTGATTGAACGCAAAACAAGACAAAAGGCAGCAGGTTTCCAAATAAATTATCTATACAGGGTTTTTCATTAAGGGTGGACAGGTTGAGAAAATCGACCATAGGAAACTGCTGAAAATTATTTTCAAGTTCTTAACTATACCGCTAGGGGGCGTAACAGCTACGGTCCTGTTTAGAAATGCATTTATTTTGAAAACGTCCCAATATAAGTTAGGAGAAAAATATTATCAAAGTAATTTTGCTAGAATTCTGCATCTTTTTGATCTATCACTTTTTATTGGAAGGACGTGATGTAACGGGCCTTAGGAAAGCAAGAAGTTCTACCGATTTAAATGCTTATAATTTTGGTTTGCCTTAACAGAATTTATATCTCGTTTAAAAAAGGAAGCTTTGCAGGAAGGAAAATAAACTTGGCTTATTTGTTTTTGTTGTTCACGGTAGAGGACGCTTTTTAAAAAGTATCATTTTTTTCATTTTTTCATTGAAATTTTAAATGGATTTCTAAAATTATTCCACCAAAAATGAAAAGTCAATTTGCAATAAAAAAACTTGCAACCGTATGTCGATATTGTTTTTCGTTACAAAGTTATTACTAAAACAATATTTATTTGAATAAATTCGTTGAAAAATCTTTTTTTTTGAATTTCTGTAATCAAGCATGCCATGCCAAATAAAAAATATTTCCGAGCCTTATTTTAATAATAATAATTTAACCTCCCATAAACAATAATGATAAATAACCTTATAATTCATAAAAATTCGTCTTACTTTTCGTGTCTTCCTTTCACACTTTATTTTTTTTACTTTTATTTTTAATCAGTAAAACTTCTATCCTCCCTACTGTCCTTATTTCACGTCCTATAATAGAAAATGCTAAATAAAAAAGATACTCAATTCTAGCAGCATTACTTTGGTAATATATTTCCGTTTTCAAGAAATATGCACGACCATAGCTGTTGCGCCCCCTAACGGTATAGTTAGGAACTTGAACATAATTTCCAGCAATTTCCTAAGGAAGATTTCCTTAAGATCATTTTTTCCCCGTACCATCCAACGACTATTACTTTCCGAATTAATTATTTATTATTACACTGTCAATGTCGAAAATTGTTGAAACATCAGTAAAAAAAGGCAACGAGCTGATGACATAGACACGTTGCTTATTTAAATAGTTAGACTCTCTAGATATGATTTATGATTTGTAACAAATGAGAAAGTTTCAGCATATGGAGGCATACGGAAGAGAAGTCAAGGCCTCAATTTCTCACTATCCCGCTCAAGGTCGCAATCATCTATCCTGAGCTTTCCTCCCACTCCCATCAACCCATTTATATACCAACCCAAGCCGCCGTCGCCGTCAGTCCTCTGGATTATATAGCTTGATATATACATAGTATATCAAGGGGAATACATTGCAACAATGATATCCCACCATATATCCCTAACTCAACTATCAAGGTCGAGAGGAGTATCTCCATATTCTGGATGTAAGCCTTGAAGGATTATTCAATAGTTTATTACTTACATATATATATGTATATAGACATGGCTGAAGTTGTGAAGGATCAAGACCAACTCTCCCGCAGATATGGTGGATGGCGGCTCCGTAGATTGCGATACAAATTTTGAGTATGGCATTTGAGGCTCGTGAAATGGATTGGTGAAAATGTTAAGTTCTATGTATGTTTTAGATTCACATTTTACATTCATATTTATTTGGAAATATATCGATCGTAGCCAAAAAGATATATGTACTAAAAATATGGAAAGTTTGAAGCTAAGGTTAAACGTCGCCGCAAAACGTAGCGACCAAAATGTCCCGGTAAAAATGTCACCGCGTCAAAACGTCTCCGGTTAAAATGTCTCATAACAAAAATTCACCCGTCAATAACGTCGCGTTAAACAGAGTCACCGTACAAAAATGTCGCTATATCAGTTAGCTAAGAGAGGTCTGGTTTCTATATGTAACTTAACCTAACCTAACCTAACTGAAACGGTTTAGGATTAAACCGTTCCCGAAACACCTATTTATTTAAGCTAACTGTAATGTGAGTGGGTACATTCTTCTTAATTACATTTCTTCCAAAGATATTTGAAGAGATATTTGTTATAATAATAATATTCCCCGAACCTCAAAACCAAAATAAATAATTTTATTCATAATCTAAATTTTTTGATGAATAATTCAAAATTTAGATTTTCCTATTTAATTTTTATCTCATTATTTCCCCACGGTGCCGGTATACACATTTTGTCGCAGCGACATTTTCACATAGGAACGTTTTTGTCGGAGACATTATTGCTATCGTCATTATTGTATCACGCCATTTTTGTTCGCGGCGTTTTGGCAATGCGACGTATCTTCGGGGACATTTTTGCCGCGATATTTTTGTGGCAACATTTTAACGTGATACCACTCTGACGTCCAGATATTAAAATCTGTGATAGTACTAACGAAAGCTGATCTTTGCCGCAATACTTGTTTCTTTCACTTAGTCTATAATTTAGTATATTTACTCGTGATTTTTTGTAACCAATTTTATAGTCACAGTTCTGGAAAAATGAAATTTCGTAGCGTAGAAAAAAATATCAAAGCAATTGAAGAAACTAATATAACCACACAAAAAATTACTTACTTTTCCGATTCGATGTTCCAGGCTCCAGACAGGCTTCTAGAAATAAAAAAATATATTTTTAATAATACATCTAAAAAATCTTTTTCCATATTTAATAATTTTTTGGATCTGTCTTCTTCTCAAATCTTCCATCGACAAAATAAATAATTGTTTAAATTTCTTTAAAAGTGAAATGTATTTTTCTTAATTTTTCTTCGCAAAGTTAAAGTTGCTATAATCAAGAAACTCGATTCTTTAGTTTATCTCTAGTTCTAAATTCCTTTAAATGTATAGAAGGGTAATAACAAATTAAAAATAAACACTGATAGGATTTACTTAACCTGTTATAAAGAGAAAATAATTTTAGTTTATCCTGGTGATCCTGATCAGGACACCAGGATAAATTTAATAGATTATGGTAATGTCATCGGTCCTTGATACATATGGAAATTTTCAAGATAATCGAACATTAACATTTTGTGAAAATTGTCTTGAAAAATTCCATAACTTACATAGACAGGCACGTGAAGCTAATTTTAAACCTCAGAAGCATTTGTATTCGTTAAAAGATTTTTCTCTAAGGACTTAAATCCCTAAGTCAAACTATCTTTAATTTTAAGGCGAGTTTATACAGTGAATAAAATAAAATAAGAAACAAATTAAGATAAAATAAGAAAAGTTGAACATGAGAACGTTTATAAACGAAAGAAGCTAGATTAAGAAATAAGAATAAGAACTAGAGATGGCCAACTTTCATGTTTATCTCTTATTTTATTTTGTTTGTAAACTGATAATGCGCATGCCCGAGCACCAGAAGACATTAAATTGCACCCAACACAAAAGTTTTTTGTCAAAATAGCTGTGATTTAATTGGTTCATCCTTATTTCTTATTTTAGTCATCTGTATAAATCAATCTTTTTGCCCTTATTCTTATTTTGATTTTAATTTGTTTCCTATATTATTTTATTTACTGTATAAACTCATCTTTAATTTTATACATTACACTAGTTATTTTAAGTATTATTGCATTATATATAGAAGTCATAATATACGGAAACCTCCTATAGTAAACCCTACGTCTTTCCTGTAATTTTCAAAAACATCTTTCATCCAAAACAATTGAATCGACAGCTCACTTTACACACTCACTTCTAGCATAATAAAATTCTCTCTCCATAAAATGAGATTTATTGACATAAAAAGCATAACTAATACCCAATTAATTATCTTCTTTTTACGTTGAAGCTATAAATTTATTGGAAAATTCAAGCCGAAGAAGGAAAATTGTGAAGTGCAGCGCCGAGAATAGCATTCAATAATTATATTATAAAATGCTCTTTTGAAAGTGAAGCAATTAAAAAGTAAAGTAAGTAGTTTTGGTAGCACTAGTCGACGTAATACGTATTAAAGGATCTCAATCTTCTTATTATGTGAGAAAGATGAGTTATAGATGTATGAAGAGCTTTTATTAGCTTTTGTCATGCGGTTTAAATTTCATGAATTTATATGCTAAAAGTGACCCAGTTAAGCTGGTGTTTGCCAAAAGGGAAGTTGGGCAGAGTTTAAATAGGTTTTTTTTAATTTTCTTCACGCGACAGTTCAATTGTATGCTCTCCTGAAATATACAGGGCTGGCAAAGATGTAGAAGTACTAAATTTTTTGACTAAGCTGTACGTTATATTGAAAGAATACCCATTCAAAAGCTATTTCTGTGTTTCTTTGATTTTTTTTAGTGTCGTATTTTCAAGATATGACGTTATCGATAGTTTCCTCAAATGAATAACCCTATATATCTTTCAGTTTCTTGTTCAGTGTCATTGGTGATGTAGTACTGGGGCTATGTGGTTAATAATTAATCTACGGTAGATGATTCAAATATTTGTTAAATTCTGTTCGCGGTTATGTTATTTGTGTTAAGATGAGTGTATACGTACTTTTTTGAATCACCCATTTGAAACCTGAGTATTGCTTGAACTTTTAGATTTCAAGTAATAGAAATATTTCCCTTCGGTAATTACCAGGATTTTCTTATGAAGGATATTACTATAATGTATGGAACGCCTTTTTACTCTTTAATGTAAATATTTATTTGTAACATCCATTAACAAACCGCATAATGAAGATACAATTTTAAATCAAACATAAACTGGGGTTGAATTTCTCAGTTTTTTTTAAATATTTATATGAATTCTTCGTTTGTTTAATTTTCGTTTGCACAGTTAGAAAATTATATTCCTATGAATTTGTTCAGTTTGTTTTATTAATATGTTTATTATAAAATATAAGCTATGAATTTCTAAGATTGTTTGTGTTGATGAATTTCGAAGTTTGTTTCAACATGTAACTTATATTAAAAATTTCGATAATATTGCTTTGCACATTTGTTAGTTTAAATTAAATCTCTGTCAATTTATTGAGTTTGTTTCATTAAAATATTTCTGATCAGTTTTATTGAATTTTAAAGTTTGTTTGAAAAACGAAACAAACATTTTAATTGGGTGCTACGATCGGTTTCTGTCCGATTGTGCTGAGTAATAGTGGCTAGTTCCGCGCCAAATTAAAACGTTTGTTTCGTTTTTCAGAGAAACATTAAAATTCAATAAAAATAATCAGAAACATTTTAATGACACAAATTCAATAAATCGATAGAGATTTAATGTAAACTTACAAATGTGCAAACCAATATTATTGAAAATTTTCAATAGAAGTAACATTTTGAAACAAACTTCGAAATTCATCAACATAAACAAACTTTGCAATTCATAACTTATATTTTATAATAAACATATTAATAAAACAAACTGAAAATATTATTGGGTATATAATGTTCTAACTGTGCACACCAAAATGAAACAAACGAAGAATTCAAATAAATATTTTAAAACAAACTTAGAAATTCAGCCGCAGTTTATGTTTGATTTAAAATTGTATGTTCATTATGCGGTTTGTTAGTTTGGATGTTACCCAAATAAATATTTACATCAAAGAGTAAAAAGGCGTTCCATAATGACGATTGTTTCATCAAAATTTATTTCTTATCATTTATATTCAATCTTCAGATGTTTTTTTTGTATAATTCTGATTCAAATCTGACGGTATATGTATATTTTCAACACACACTCAAAGTTACATAATAATCAAAAACTTGATTCTAAATGTCGCAATTATTTTTCAGATTATGTCATGTCTCTGTTTTTTTTTTCCTGATACTCCTCCCATTTGTTGATTCATATCCCAGTAATATTTTAAAGGCGGCTTTACCAGAAAATGACACTCATGAGTATAAATTACACCCAAACACGATATTGTCGAGAAGCGGGAATACTTACCCAAAAAAAAAAGCAAACAACAAACTCTAACGACCCTTAAAACAGAAAAAAAACCTGCCTAAATAAATATATGCAAGCCCTACGTACGAACGGAACGCCCTCTTTTGTATATTTGAAATTTATTTCGTCCAGAAAGATGCACTTATCTTAATTACTTTTTTTTCGTTACGGCTTCTCTATCTTTCCTCCCCTTATTCTCTTAAGGGCGAGGAGTGACCGTCCCTTTTAGGAAGCTTATTTATTTTTCAGTATTCTAATGGGTGAAATTGTTTTTCTTTTCGGTTTTTTTTTTGTTTCGTTGTTGTCGAATGGCAAAAACGAAGCAAGGGGACGGTATAATTTTTTTTTTTCAGAGGAAAGTTTATATAGTCTCTGAGGCAAATGCAGGGGCATGGAACACAATGGAGGAATATTCTAATTCTAATGGAAGATATTGTTGTTATTATTTAAGTTAAAGGCTAATTAATATGGCACTGTTGTTATTGGGATGTTATACTTTTAATGGATGCCATAAAAAGTGACAGGCTTTTATGTTTGAACAAGACTTAATGTTTCCATTGAGAGAGAATTTGAGTGACTTGAGAATTGGGGCAATAGCATCCACGACTTATATGTAGAAGCGTAGAATGAGTTTACAAACTAGAAGTTTCTAATAAATATACAAAAAAGTGCAAGTATTTCACCTATAAAACTTCATAATATAATATCTGGAGACCGAGCTTTGCTCGGTTAAAACAGGATTTATGATGGGTCTATAAGAGTTACTAAGGATATTTAAACAGAAAAAAATTTTTGTTGTCATAATTGGTGAAGGTTTCGAAGGATTAGTGGGTGGTTCTCTCCTCAATTTCTACGCCAATGGAAAAAGTGCGCGCCCATTCGAATCGAAAATGTTTTCTACACAAAAAAGGTACTGTTGTTAGTGAGCTCTAAAGTCGAGCGTTTTCGAGAAAAATCAACTTTTATATTGAAAAAAAACACAATTTTAGCTTTTATTACTTGCTCTAACATTTACATAAATTTTGTTTAATTACACTATTACAATACTCTCCTTACATAGCGACGATAATAGCGGTAAACTAAAAATCCTCTGGTCAAATCGAGCTCATTCTAAATAATATAAACTTTACCTCTGCGCCAATTCACAGATTCGTCATTGAACGCAATATCCTTTTAAAAGAATACACTAAATATTATCTCTTATTTTCACTTCAGCTCATATAAATAAAGTCTTTGTAAAAAGCTATAGGTATATTTATTTGCTGATTTCTTTTTTATACTCTCTGCATATAATAATATATCATTGTACCACATCGTAAATATAATGTCGGATAGAGATACGAACACTTGTTCTTGTCCATCTGTACGTGCGTTTGCGTGAAAATTTATTACCCGTGTTGGTTGTTGGCCCAGTGCCATCCTAGTCCAAGCAACAATAGAATAAAGCCCACACATGGGAGAGCAATATAACGAACCGATGATGATTAAGATCCTGAAGATTCTGCTTCAATGCACGAAATGACAATCATAACATATATATATATATATATATATATATATATATATATATATATATATATATATATATATATATATATATATATATATATTATCATCAGTCATCATTGGCTCGTTTTCTCATCCATAGATATGTGTACGGTTCAGTGATTTTCCAAAAGGAGACTCAAAATGAGATTGGTGATAACAGAAGTATAGTAGAATTTCTCGTAGAGGAACGCTATCACATCTTCCTGATATCGAAATAAGAAGATTCAAGCAAACCTACCTTAATATGTGAAGTTGAGTATTTTGGACACTATTCGGTACTGAATTTATAATTTTTCCGTCGTTTTAAATGTGAGATTTTACTGAAAAAAATGAACTCATAGCCTGTAAAACTCATACCCCCCAAGTATAATTAACTCAAAGACTAGAAAAAAATGGTAGGTATAAAAAAATAAATAAGTTTATTTTCATGATTGAAATAGTCAATATGTTTTTTTATTCATCAATATATGTTACTAGCTGTTTTACCCGGGATAAACAATTTGGTAGATTGCGATACGAAAACATCAAGTCATGAAAAGTCTTAAGTATGGAACCCTGCTCTGCCTCAGAGTCCTACTCGCACTTAAAGCTGGTCAGAACACCAAATCAGATCCATAGGAAGACATGCATCAAACGAGAACAGTATGGGAATTTCTCCTACATATATGTGGGATTTTCCAGTATGAAACCCTCCATCTTTAAATCATAGTCGCCCTGACAGACAAACAGTCCAGTAACATACTACACACAAATATAGAGAAAAATCCACAAAAAATATTTTTTTTTTGGGTATTACAGGTATGGAACCCTCCACCTAGGAAGCCTAGTCGCACTTATAGCTAGTAACAGATCATTCTAATAATATTCTACATATATACATAGTAAAATACCATCAATATCCAGCCTTTGGGTTCAGAGATATACAATAGACGTTCAGGTACGGAACCCAACACATAGAGTTCTACGGGCACTGAAAGTATAACAGTACTTTCACATAAAGTATAATAAACACGTGTGCAAAATTTGATTATCATATCAACAAGCACAAATAAAGAATGATTATAAAATTTTATCTAATAATTTGTTTTCCATGTTTTTATTTATAATGTTAAAAACAACTTAAAACATTGCGAATGAGAAATTATCAGATCGTTTATTAAGCCAATAATTAGCCGTACGCAATGAAACGTCATTAGCAGAATGTATTTACTGAAAAACTGAGTACATCCTTACTCATCTATTTCTACACTGAACGGAGAGAGCAGTGAGGTGAGGTGAGGTGAGGTGAATGCCAGAAAGAAGGTCGACTGGTCCGACTATTTCTTTATTTCTAGCTCACTGTAAAACTAGGTAGATGCAACGGTGTCGATCAGATAAAGCGACCTTTATTTTAAAATGTGTTTTTCAAAAGTAATATTAGTTCTGATACTCATGAAGTTGGTGCTAAAAGTCATCTATTTACTTTCAAAATCACCAGCACCAAAAGGAATTAGAACTATTTTTCTATTTTTCAGAGCACGCACTAATATATTCGCTCCCATTTATAAATGAGATCAATGTTATTGTACATGTTTTTTTTTTTTCACGTTGAGTCATCAATTTTAAATTGTCACTTTGTCGGGGGGATTTCACCAGTGAAATCCCTTGAGCGACAGGCTTACTATACGCATAATTTGAATCTCGTTCATTTATTTTCTCCGATAGACGCTTTTTTTCTTTTAGTTGCCTTTTGTTGTGGATTGTAACATGAATAATTTGAATGGTGTAAAATGTAAAAGACTACATAACTTACTAACAGACTATATGACTGGCAGTACATCTAGACACTGATGAATTTGGGCTTGATCCTATGTCCGTCCCTATATCCTTTATACAAATTGATAGATTACCTCGTAGATTATTCTTCTGGCAGTGTAGGAGTTCTCCAGATGTAGCGAACTAGGTCTTTTAGAGCATGAATGGTTTTATATATATAAGAGAGAGTTAACTAAATATAAATGTAAATGAGTCAAAGAGATTGATCTTGGGGATGCAGTCATTTCATCAATAAAATTCTTTGTGTTAAGCCAAGCTTTCGAGAATGTTTATTCCCTTCTTCAGGGAATTTAAACTGGATAAATTCCATAACCATCAGTTGCACTCATGTCATTAGTTCTTTTATGTTATTCATAGAACATGCAAACAATATACCTACGGAAGAATGAAACATTCTAAGGTAGATTCTATATAGTAGATAAGAAAGATTATAAATCCAATCAAGGAGTCTCTTCGAAAATATCTTAGAATCTACGTAAAGCAAAATAATAAAGTTCTATCTAACGTTTTAACGAGATTCTGTCATGTAATATGTTGAAGCGGAAGTGATTATATCCTTAATATTATCTTTCCTCCATGACAGTATCGACGATAATAAAACTCATACTCCCTCCACTACTTAAATGACGTAAGATTGCCTTGTATAATAAATGACATACCATATAGAAGAAGTAATATTGATAGGTCTAATGTTCATTTTCACCTTTTTGGAAAACTTCACCTATAGAGCGTACGTAGAATATTTGGAATCTCTAAATTGATTGACATCTTTATTAATAGGGAGCTACATTTTGTTGATGAAATTATATCCATCAAGTTTATAAAATGGATTAAATATTCCTTTAGGTAGTCATCTAGTTCGACAGTAATTGGAACTTGCCAAATTTTGTGTTGAATATTTTGAACATAATTTAATTTATAGCAGCTGCGATTTTTTTTAATATAGCAAATTGGTATAATCTTGGAAAGTAATGAGGATTTCATACTCTGCCGTCGATAATTTCTTGAGAAATGAGGGAAGAAGATGTTAAATGTTTTGAAACTGTTTCACGCAAAATTCTTTAAGATATAGAGTTGTTAAAGACGCTTTATGCGCAAGCGCGTCTGCCTTGAAAAGTGGCGGCAGGATGATAGTTTCGAAAACACTTAAAAATATGCTCAAATAAGTACCTACTGCGTTTACTAATCATTTTTTTTGTGTGAAATTCCAGAGTAAAATTTACTTTATATATGCTCTAGAATGAGATGATGTCATATCTAATTGATTTATTTTGGTATATGCAGTTTTTTGGCATGGACCCAAATACCAGCGACATTTAAAATGAGCCAAATCTCGAAACGAAGCAGGTGAGACATTATTTCATGATTACCTATACATATATCATTCATCTTAACAGGTTTTGTACTGCATGTTTAAGATGAAGATGAAAAGGAGAATCTGACAAGAAGTGCTTCGATTCAGAAAAACATCGGATGATATCTGCATTGTGAAATGATATTCAATCAATGAATGAAGACTGATAGCATTGAAAATATCAAAATTGCCTACCACCTCCTTTTTCTACTTGCCATATTAACCTATTTACATTTCAAACTCATTTGTGGAATCAATCCTTTCTACGCCAAAAACTTACGATACTCTATTGTAGCTTGCACTCGTAATTTTCTATTGTAAGTTACGTTTTATTCTTATTTATATAATGAAATATTCAAGTTCTATATTAAACTTTCGGAAGGTATTTGCTGTTCTTTACTATATTTAATAATTTTTAAATTTTATACCTTTTGAGTAACGTAATTATATCTGATGTAGATTCTATTGTACTATCAAGTATATATCAATCAATTAAAGAGTTAGCTCTATTTGTCAATTTATTTATTTATTTATTGTGATTTTGTCTACGTGTATACTAAAGTAAGTTGAAGTAGCCGTTTCGGTGAATGTAGGCTTTATAACGTTAAAAAAATATTCGTAATGGAATAATAACAAGAGCGTTTGTAAGAAGGGTTCTTTCAAGCCTCCTCGATTTTCGAACGTTGTTATTTTTGCAACATTAAAAAAATCACATTTCGGTGAATTCTCTTATAACAAATATTCCGTGATCTTTTCATAAATTTGCCTAATCACACCGTTTGCCGTGTTTTCTGCAATACTTATAGAAAGAAAAATTCGCTAAACTCTCGACAAATGAATTTTTCCCTTGCTCTTCTTGTCATAAATATACTAATAAACCAAATAGATATGATAAAGTCTTTCTTGTTTTGCTATCTTTACGTATTTAACCTATACCACTGACGTGACAGTCATGAATGAACATGGTAAACTGATGTATTTTTATATAAATTTCAAATTTTGGCGAAGGAGCTAGTGAACCTTATACTGAATCACGATTCAAAGATGATCTAAACTTAAACATCCACTTCTGAATAGTATACTCCCCTTCAATTGCCTTATTAGAATTGCAACTGATAATCAGACCTACAGCTTGAGGTGGATTCCTATATTATGTCTCTAGGAGACACCATTCAACCAGGTCAGAGGGTTTTTAGGGCTGAATTGTTTGTAAGGGACAAGTGATGTTGGCCACTAGTTTTTGCCATTTTGTACCGATCCTCCTACCCCTAGAGTTTTTTAGGAAATTTTCATGTATGAAAAAAACCTTGATCAAGTTGGACTCGAACCTACGACCTCTCGATTACAAAACCAACGTCTTACCAATTAGACCACTAGGGATCACCGTATTGTAACTGACACAGAATTGTTCCTGTGCTTCAAATTAATTTTAAGGATTGTCTTTGCTTATTTCTACTGGAATCAAATTAAAATACCTAATACTATAATCAAAATGACGTGTTTATATTTGGGTAAATTCATCTAGCAAATAAAAAGAGAAATAATGAATCTTCTCAGACCTACTGAGTTATGCAATTTAACACATTTAAACATTTCCTTTTTATTATCTAAGGAACCTTCAACAAAAAATTCTCAGGTTTCCGTCTTATTGACTCTTACGAAGAATAACAATTTAACTGGACTTTATCTACCTACAAATCCCATTCTCACCAGTTATCCCTTTTCAGCGTCCTGACATTCCTGTAATATACCAACTACATTTCTTATTCCAACACCGACAAGACAAGAACAATAATACCTACATTTTGCCACAAAATTTAATTGCTCGCGCATACATTTACGTAAGTAATGTCCCATATCTGTCAACGCACCCCCTCTATAACCCCCTCTATACAACAATTAATCTTCCATGCTCTTCCATTCATCGTTGATGGAGAAACGTTTTGCTTAATGCCCTAATGGCAAAGTTTTCTTAGAGATTTCTTCGTCTTTTTTGTTGTCTGCCCTTGTCGTAATTTTGGAAGCGGGTGAAAGTGATTTGCTATTTATACAGGGTATAGCCAATTGGTGCGACAAAGTATAATGACATCTCTATTTTCAATTATTTTAAAATGATGTGAATATAAAAGTTGTAGGGGAACACCTGCCCCATATCTTAAAATTAGGTGGGACTATACGGGGTTTCCCAAAAAATCAGAACAGCACAGAGTTACGTTTTTTTATGAATCACCCTATATATTTTTAAACTTTTGAATTCCACATAAAATAACCAAAAAAGAATGGTGTATTTTGTCAACTTTCAATTGTTTGTTTAGGAGCTAAAAACAATTGAAAATCGACAGCTATTTGTGCCAAAACAATAAAAGATAGAAAAAAATAAAATCCACATTCCTATTAGTTTTTAAGAACTATCTGACATGGCTTCGTAAATGGCACCAAATGATGCCATCTTTGATACCACCTTCGGTACCATTTTTCAGAATCTTTATCTTCACCCTTTTGGCACAAATAGCTGATAAAGGGGCTAAAGGCACGATTTTTGATTGTTTATAGCTCCTAAACAAACAAGTGATACACTACTGCACATGTATGTGAAATACAAAAATGTAAAAATATATGGAATGACTCATTTTAAAAAATGCAACTTTGCGCTGCTCTGGTTTTTTGGAACACCCTGTACAATCCCAATTAATTTTAAAATGCGGGGCTTTCATATTTAAACTATTTTAAAATAGAGAAGTTATTCTACTTATTCCCACTTATTGACCACCCTGTATATATAATATAAAAAATATTTTCTTGATATAATGAATATAATTTATGCATTCAAATATTTGTTATAATCATTAGACTAGCTCGAATATTATGCAATGAATTCAAATGATCCAAGTAAAGACATATCAGCCATGGCACACTTGCGAATTGTTTTTTTTTTAAATTGCTCCCTAGATCGGCCTTGCACTTTACTCTCCTCCATCAGCACAACCAATTTCATCAGGCTACTACATCATAAAAAAAAGAAGAGAATAAGAGGAATAAAATAGAATACACGAGGAGAGCTAATATAATAAAAAAGATGCGAAATAGCCAATAAAGAAATGTGTGCACATAAGTGCATAAATATAAATTTATACCTATATAACAAAGTTAAGCGTTGCTGCAGCTATTTTACGAGACACGCTTTTCTCTATTCTATATGTACACCTAACAAAAGCACATTTTATAGTAGGTGAATACAATTATACAGTGCAAAACAACCAAATAGAACAAATTTAATATAGACATATTAAAAGAAAATCACTAGAAGTGCGTTCAATGTAGTCATAATCTAAAACAGAAGACATGCCACAGGATTTCTAATAAATGAAACAAGGATTTCATTCAATATAACTGATCCATACTGTATATAAAACAAGGAACCAGAGACCATCCGTTTGCTGCGCTTGCTCGACGCTATATCCGAATAATATGACACTACTCACCACAATATGAAAGGTTGTAATGAGATGGGAGGGATGAGGAATTATTGTATGTGTTGGAGAAAGAGATGTTTGAACAATGTTTATTGAGGTAATAACATACATAATACGGGCGTGAAATTGAACTGGAGCAGCAAGTTTGTGTGTGAAATATGAAGTGAACAGGTGGCAGGAGAATTTCACAGCAGAATATTTTGATTGATGAAATGTGATAGGTACTTGGCTCATATCCAGTTTTATTGCTCTTTCAGCATTATCAGAGACAAGGCGAGCTTCAGGGTAACTGTCATCAATGCTAAAAGCTTAGCTTAACCATATATTCTCATATATATATATATATATATATATATACGAGATTCTCGAAATTCTAGATTTCTCGTCTTTTCTCGTCTCAATTTCAAGACGAGATAAGATCAAGAATTACACTTCGAGATTTTTCAAGATCGAGAATTTTTTTCGAGATTTCAAGATATAACAAAGCAAATTTCAAAGGTAAAAATAAATATTCTCATATTTTTGAAAAGGATCCTTGAACTAATAAACACAAAAAATGACCTTAAACACTTAAAAATTAACAAAACATGAGAAGAATAATGATAGACTTAAAAAAATATAGATAACATGATTCTTTATTACAAATAATTAAAAGATAATTATTAATACTCACTTTAGAAATTAATTGACACGACACTGTTTGGTCAATCTGCCATAAAGTATTCTTCAAAAATGTTAGTTCAAGTTCAAATATTATTTAATAATAATAATAATAATAATAATAATAATAATATTAATATTAATAATATATTATTAATAATATTAATAATAATAATATTAATGGATTTTATTGTTCTAAACTTCAATAATATAATAAGTAGAATATAATTTGAGGTCCAAGAACAAAAGGATATTCTTATGACAACATTCTTGCTTCATCTAGGAATCGACGAACTAAAATGCTGAAATGAGTCGGAGCACCATCATGCATAAACCACATTATTTTTTAGCGCGTTAAATGCGCAAAATTTTGAACACAGGTAAATGATTTTAAAGTAAATGGAGGTAAGAATTTTCGTCAAGGTTGGAAAAAAAGGTTCTATTAAATAATCACCAATGATACCGACCCAGATGTTAAGTGCAAATTGCTCCTGAAAATTTGATACCTTTTTAGCGTGTGAGTTTGCTCATTAGTAAAGAGAACTTGTCTTTCAAACTGATGATTTTCAAAATTTTTGAAGATACTATCGAGAAAATTCCATTCTGGGTGGATAATCTGTTGGTAAGAGTGTCTGAACTCTTTGAATATGGTAGGGATACAACAAGTATTTTTTTCTAAATTTCCCATCGCGTCTCACACATTTAAATGCTTGCCAATTTTTCTGGTGCTAGTTTCTGAATCATACAGCTTCAGAGGACATACCTTTATATGAATTCTCGACTTAAAATTACCCCAAGAGTCACCAATTAAATTAACACCCTGTATGATGCAGCAAGGCGGTAGAAAGAAATCCCATTATATCACAATTCCAGCCTGATTCCGCCAAAGTCTCTCTAAACATCGTAGATCAAAATTGAACGAAACGACTATTTCCTCTGACCCAAAAATCTGCCACTATAATAAGGAGGAGAGTCCGCCACAGTCATCGAGACGAGTTCCATTTTCACTTAACTTGCATCCAGACCCACATCCAGAGACGCCTATATAAGAAACGTGCCGGACATTCCAAAAGTGGGCCGTGCCGTGAGTGTAAGAGTGTTGGAAGTTAAAGAGCAGAGCAGGAAGAACAAGGATCTCTCGAACAATACCACCAGTAGTAGCAGGCCGGACAAATGGAACCGTAATAGTCACGGTAATAATTGGCTGTTGCCGGCTTCGCCTCATTTTTTTTGCACCTGGTAAGATGATAAAAGCAGGTATGTTTTTGATGTAAATGTAAATGAAATGTAACAAATCACGATTAAAATATCGGAGAGACCGAGCTTTGCTCGGGTAAAACAGCATTTAAGATGGGTCTATAAGAGTTACTAAGGATATTTAAACTTATTAAAAAATGTGCATATTTCTAGTTAAAATGTATCGCGATCGGTAATTATTGCTTTTATTGTTCACATATTCGTAAATTATGGATTTCAAAATAAATATGAATGATAAATATACCAAAACTCAGCTGTATCACCAATCGACTTCTCAACCCACAAACACTATACATACTGAAACTTTTATCTGCGGAGTCAATCTTGAAATAGCTAGTGTGGACCTCGAGGGTCACACCGATTAAATATGAAAATATTGTCAATCGATTTCTCGACTTCGAAAACCCATTTTTGCTAATTTTTACCAAAATCTGCTAATCCTTCCTTGAAATAGCTAATATGTACCTTAAGGGTCGCAATATATTAGATATGTACAAATTTTCATTGAACCGATTAAATTATTAGGAACACATATTAACATCTTTTATGTTGGTGAACAGTATTCGAACCGAGGATCTCTAGATTTATACCCGGAAGCTTAACCATAGGACTATTTTTCCCTATGATGTTATTTGGGTTCATATTGGTATCTGGCATACAATCTGTAGAACTCGTAAAATGAGAATATTAATTGCTGAAAACGATTTTTCTTGTGAATGTGAATACAACCAATCGATTCAATATACCCTAGAAACCATTCATATGAATTTTCATCGAAATCGGTCGACCAGATTCCGAGATAAAATTTGCACATAAATACAAACAAGCATTGCTCATTGCTCGTTTAATATAATTAGATATATAGTCGAAGGCTTTTTGTCGAAAGAATAAGCTTGCCTCATCAAACCCTGAAAGTAAGAATAATGCGTTGTCAATTTGGGGTGTTGCGCTGTAATTCACTGAGTGTCTATTGTTGTATATAATCTTCCTTCGCCCATAATACATATCTAGCATGCGCTGCGTTGCACGATTTTGCGCAACTCCCAGAAATGACATACGATAACCCTACGTTTTTTTTTTGCCACTCCCACTACTCGTGTTAGTCATCCGCTTTATATAATATGTTCTTGACTGGATGTCGGAAAATATGGGACCACATTTCTCCTCTTTTAAATGATCTCATTGTTCGGCCTACTTCTTATCGTAGGTGATGTTGAGGCTGGACTTCAAAAGGGGAATAAAAAGTCTGTTGCTGCAGTGTAAACAGAATGAAATCGGGAAGGCAGCTGGTGGAAAAGAAGCATGTCATATAGACACGAGGGTATAGTATTTTGGCCCTTCTCTAGGCTGCAGGACGTGTTTTCAAGGAATGTAATATACGCTATAATATGAAAGTCCAGATATGTTGTCTGGGACTTTCAAGTATATTGTGGTCAAGTGCATTTTCATTTCCTTTTATAAAGTGCAAATGATTGGGATTTATTATTATTATACACAGCCTGCTCCACTATTTATTAATAATAATATCAAGAATGTGATGGGAATGTTAATAACAATATAAAATAAGATCTCAAGACAGAGACGTATATTTGAAACTAATATGTGCTGGAATTCGAATGGTTATGAAAGCGAGTCAAAGAAACGCGTTACGAGAATAGGTTTTTGAAACAATTCTTAAAACTTATGAGAAATAATAAATACTATATAATTCTAGATAAAATAAACGGGAAAATAAATTGTCTCCTTTCATTACATCCACATCTCATTATTTTCAACTTATGTAAATGTATTCACCAAGATATCGCTGAATTGTTAGAATTATACCACACCATGTGGATATAATAGTATAAACACATCTCTCGTATTGCTTGATCAAATAAATACATTCGGAATAAAGAAAGAGATTAAAGTGAACGCGCCGCGCCAACATTTCCACCAAAAAGACTAAACAAAAACATTCATGAACTTTTCTACATTATATCAGATGAAATTTTAATGAGATTCACCACAGACATCACACATGTAACAAAACATTTTATTATAAACATCACCACGAAAACGCAAATGATTCAGTATAGCATGTATAATGATTTTTTTTTCAATCTCAATTTGAATTTTATTGAGCAGTTTAAACATCTGGAAATATGTACAGAGTGTCCTAGAAAATGTGGGCAATCTCTCCCCAGGGAGATACGGCCTCCTAAAAGACGTCACTGGAAAACATTTTTTTTTGAATTGAACTACTTAATATGATTTAATCAAAATTTAATATGATAAATAGTAGTAAGGACCTCTTAAAATACTGCCCTTAAAACATAATTACCTTGTTTAGTTTACCAGGGGCGGATTAGGTTGTACATTTTAATGCTGACATTTTTAAAACCATGTATGGGCTAAAGAAAAGGTGCTCTTATTCATTGTAGATAAAATAAACCGTTTTCAAGGAAAAAATAATAAAGGAAGTAATGCTTTATTTTTATTAAAAAGAGCCAAGATTTGTATTTTTTTATCTGCAATAAAGTTTGATACGAATGTCATTCAAGGAAGAGAAAAGTTTGTATAAGAACTATACAGCTAAATCATCATATTTTGGGGTCTAGAATATACGGTTTGGAGATTGGACATTCTTAATGAATCACCTTGTATATATTATTTGATTTTGAATTCTTCACTGGTGCAATATCTTTCACAAAAGTTAAGTATCTTATTTTTATTATTGCCTGTGGATTAAATCGAGCTTTCGAGAGTGTAGTGGTATTAATCTAGAGTTCCTCGGTGTTCACCTTTCAGTTTTTTTTTAACGAAACCCATTTTTTAAATAAAATATGACTTTCTAATAATTTAATCGGAAATTTTCACAGAAAATTTGTACATAACATATTGCGACCCTTAAGGTACACATTAGCTATTTCAAGGAAGGGTTAGCAGATTTTGGTAAAAAATAGCAAAAAGGGGTTTTCGGAGTCGAGAAATCGATTGACGATACTTTCATATTCAATCGGTGTCACCCTCGAGGTCCACACTAGCTATTTCAAGAATGGCTCCGCAGATAAAAGTTTCAGTATGTATATAGTGTTTGTGGGTCGAGAAGTCGATTGGTGATACAGCTCAGTTCTGATATGATTCACATTCATATTTATTTTGAAATCTTTAATTCTGAGCGATGTGAATGATAAAAGCAATATTTACCGATCGCTATGCATTTTAACTATAAATATGCACATTTTTTAACTTTTAGAGTAGCTCTTATAGACCCACTCTAAATTCCGTGTTACCCGTGCAAAGCTCGGTCGCCCAGATATTATTTATTAATATGATGTGTTTCTATGTCTGTTATAAATGTTTTTTCTAAATTAATTGAATAACAACTTTTTTCTATTTACTGATCCTTATACTCCTTATACCTTATATATATATATATATATATATATATATATATATATATATATATATATATATATATATATTGATTTTGTATTCTTGACTGGATTTATAATAAATAAAAAGATGTTCTTGGGGATGCAGTCATATATTCAATAAAATTCTTTGACTGAAGCCGAGCTTTCGAGAATGTTTATTTTCTTCTTCAGGGCAAAAATCGTGAATTTAGAATAAATTAACCAAAAACAGGAAAGATTTCATATCCATCAATTGATATGAAATCTTTCCTGTTTTTTGGTTAATTTATTCTAAATTCACGATTTTTGCCCTGAAGAAGAGAATAAACATTCTCGAAAGCTCGGCTTCAGTCAAAGAATTTTATTGAATATATGACTGCATCCCCAAGAACATCTTTTTATTTATATATATATATATATATATATATATATATATATATATATATATATATATATATATATATATATATATATATATATACTATACCCTCGTGTCTATATGACATGCTTCTTTTCCACCAGCTGCCTTCCCGATTTCATTCTGTTTACACTGCAGCAACAGACTTTTTATTCCCCTTTTGAAGTCCAGCCTCAACATCACCTACGATAAGAAGTAGGCCGAACAATGAGATCATTTAAAAGAGGAGAAATGTGGTCCCATATTTTCCGACATCCAGTCAAGAACATATTATATAAAGCGGATGACTAACACGAGTAGTGGGAGTGGCAAAAAAAAAACGTAGGGTTATCGTATGTCATTTCTGGGAGTTGCGCAAAATCGTGCAACGCAGCGCATGCTAGATATGTATTATGGGCGAAGGAAGATTATATACAACAATAGACACTCAGTGAATTACAGCGCAACACCCCAAATTGACAACGCATTATTCTTACTTTCAGGGTTTGATGAGGCAAGCAAGTTTTTTGGTTAATTTATTCTAAATTCACGATTTTTGCCCTGAAGAAGAGAATAAACATTCTCGAAAGCTCGGCTTCAGTCAAAGAATTTTATTGAATATATGACTGCATCCCCAAGAACATCTTTTTATTTATATATATATATATATATATATATATATATTAAAAACTATTTAAAAAAATTCCTTTCAATTGGCTTTCCATATTGACTTGGGATATTATTCTTTGCTCTCAAACTCAAATATACCTACATGGCATAGTATTAATATTATTATTACTATTATTGTTATCAAAATGAAAATGGCGTTTTGCTATTTTTGTCTGCACCAAAGAAAATACGAAAAAAATTAATCAAACCCTTATCTATGTGCTCTCATGTTCATTCACACAACACGGCAAGCATTTAATACAGTGCGTTCATAAAGTATGGAAACGCTTCAATAACTACTAAAATATTATCATATAGAGAAAAAGCTTTGACAGGTCAATTTTTGATTATGATTTTCTTATTTTATAAGCAAACAGCATTATTTTATCTCCTCCACCTTCCAAGTTATGACGTCATCGTTAATTTTTTTTAAATGGGAATGCCATAATTTTTTATTATAAACGGTAAACTGGCAATTTTTTGTGTACAAAAATACCAAATACATGGGTATTAGTATAAAAAATATTAAATACAGGGTGCTAAAAATTAATATATTTTTATTTGCTGCTTTCAATTACAAATTATGCATAAAACAAAAATGCGTTTGAATCGGGGTCCTTAGCAACAATTAATAAGTTCTTATTTACCACTGCATATTAATAGTATTGTTATTATTGAAAATCGAAAGCAGCAAATGAAAATATATTAATTTTTTAGGACCCTGTATTTCATATATTTTTATGATAATACCCATGTATTTGGTATATTTGAGCACAGAAAATTGCTAGTTTGCCGTTTATAATATAAAATTATGACCTTCCCATTAAAAAAAAATATGATGACGTAATAATTTGGAAGGTGGAGGGGATAAAATGATGATGTGTGCATAGAAAAGTTGAAAATCAAAATTAAAAATCGACCTATATATGTTTATATTTTAGAAGTTATTGAAGCGCTTCCATATTTTATGAACGCACTGTATATTACCAACCTATATAATATCGGTTTGTCGATGATAAGCACAGCTCTAATAAAAAAAAACGAAATTAATTGGAATTCAGCGTAATTCTTTTGGATTAAATATGTGACATACTGTTCAGGTGGTAATGAAAATAATATAATATTTATGTATATCTATATATAAGTGTCTAGTATATACATATATAGGTATCTATATAACAACAGTTGGATTTACTGATATCGAATCCATAAGCTCATGGGTCCCAAAATATTATCGAACAGTATGTTGTAAACATATTGTCAATGGATTTTACTAAGATTTATTTTTTTGTAGATGTTGTAACAAAAATGGAGACGAGACAACAGAACTAAAATCATCCAATACCTTGATAACTACTGAATGAGAATATTAATTAATCTTGAATTGGATAAATAGCTTTTAGGACAAAAAAAACACAACAACAAACTACAACGGCACCACTCCAAAAGTACCAGCGCCAATAGAATTAATATTATTTTGTGTTTTTCAGTGCAACAACTAATAAAGTCGATTAAATTTTTGAACGTTCACTAATACCAAAGTAGTACTTATCATAATACCCATGTATATTGGTTGTACTTGTTCAGAGATATGAAAACATCGCTGCGGAAATACACATATTTCAGTCTTTATCATTGCTGTAACTCGAAAGCCGTAACTTCTTTTGGAAAAATGTTCAATTGAAACGTTTCCGATTATTGTCTCATTTTTATTTCTGTCGTCTCAGATTTTCGATTTTAGATAAACATTGACCCCTTCATAGCCTTCGGGGACAGTTTTTAGAGGGAGGGAAGGAGATTTCGGATTTGAAGTATGGAATCATTTTACAACTCTCTTCTCTCAAATGAATTCAAAAATCATCAAGATCGAAGCATAGCCATAAATAAAAAAGAGAAAATTGGTGAAAGCCTTTAACTATGACTTCCCTCGATAAACCACCCCGCTTCGAGATTGAAACAATCTCGTCGCTTCTACCGTTCTTATATTGACACTTAACATATTGGACACCCTGTATATATGATAACGAAAACCCTTACATTGCGTCGCCGGTAGTCCTTCAATATGCATACCAAAATTCGTTGTCCTAGGTCAAGCCGTTATTGAGCTACAACGCCAACAGACTACAGACAGACTACAGACAGACAGACAGACAGACCGACGGACTTGAGATACCATGATTTTCGTGATCTAGAAACCCCAAAACGTAAATATCAGCAAAAATATCGAGGTCGATTTTTTACGTGAATACAATACTTCCCTTATTGAGGGAAGTAAAAAGCAGAAAAACATACAACCGAATTGTATATCTGCTCCTTTTTTGGAAGTCGGTCAAAAAGAGCCTTTAACTCATAAATCAATTCGTTCATACATTCATTATTTCAGGAAATTATATAATCATTAAGATAGATATACAAAAGCATATTTGTCAAAATGTATTTGGTGGAATTAAATTATTTTCAACTTCATTTATCAGATATATGTTTCTTTTTTCAAAGAACCCATTTTCGAAGATTAGGGGGTGAAGGGAGATAGGGCGTAGAAAAGCAAGATTATAAGGGTACATTTTGTTATCTTTCTCAGAAGGCTTAAGAAACTACAGAAAAAACTTCTGTTGTTCTTAAATTAAAAATAATTTACATAATGAACACATAAACAATAATTTGGTTTGGTTTTGGTTAGTTTTTTTTTCAAATAAGCTAAAAAGAAATCTTTACACAGTAACTTCAATTATATACTTATATAAAATATTTATGCAATATTTATAACTAGACATTTGCATTACCATGACTTTTCCTTATATCATCTTTCAGGTACGTAACCCTCATTAATTTCGAATATTCCGATCTATCGCATCTCGTATTCAAGGATATAGACAAATAGTATAAACTTTCCGATAAAATAATGCCCATAATAAATCCTTCTGGACAGCCTCCATTCGGGTTTTTGCTATCCTCTTCAAAAATTGCCTCTCAATTCCAGAAAAAAAAATATCTTAAGCCTACGCACGAAATTTGTCTGAGTCGGAAACTTTACGCATTTTTCATATATTTCATATTCATTCTCTTTGTACGTGGAAATAATTTAAAGAAGTTCAGAGACGTGAAAATTCTTTCTAGAGTTTTACGAATATAAAAAATGGTTTAAGACTGTTTTATCCAATTTCATAAAATTAAGAAGGCAGCGAAGAACTTGTAATAACTGCATCAAATTGTATCTTTAAGGGTGTTCGAGCATCAGTTCAAAGCAAACTCGAGCAGACAGAAGCATGCGTATTTTAGTTTTGAAAAGACCGAAATTAAAATGCACTTGCCTCACAACCAGAGAACACAGTTGGAAACTGTTCCATAGACCATAAGACATATACATCTGTTGATAATCGGGCGCCGAAAATTTTTATACAATTACAATACTTTCCTTCAATTTCAGCCCCACACACGATCAATAGTCCTCATGTCTGGTGATCTTGGTAGCCATATAGCAATCACTGTCAGCAGCTGTCTCCTTGTTCTTACAATAATTCACCGCATTCGTCAGAGTACAGTGCAAAATCATCTTACCTAATTATGGGGAGACCATTTCCAATTTCACATCTTTAATTACCCTAATTATATATGTATATGATAAGTAATGGAGTAACTGTCTGTCTGTACCTTGGCATAATGTCAATCACATATTATGTAGGTAGGTTTCTACGAGGTGATGCATAATTGAGAACATGACAGGATGGGTTGATGATGAAGGCATCAATCATCCTTGTTGGAATATTGTTATATTACATACAGGATGTATTGACAATAAAACTAGCCGTATCAGTATGCCCCTCGAGGTGCTCACCACGAGCGCTTTCCATTAGATCGATAAGAGCGGAATTTCTACCATAATAGTTCTACTACAATACTTCATAGTATAAACATTATCTTATGCTCATCAGAAAGATGTTGGTTACTCATTTGATATATTGAATTGATAATATAAATATTAGAGCCTTTTAAGAGTTGAGAACATTTTCAAATGTTGTAGAAATGTATTATATACAATATCTCGTTAATTTCAAGCCTTATTTTTGAATTAATCAGAAAAAACAGGACACTGAGATAGAAGAGTTCCATACTTTTATGACTTTACGTTTTCGTACCACAATCTACCAAAGTGTTTGCGCCTGGGAAGTACCGGGTACAACAGCTGCTTGGAAATATTTTCACTATGCTTCGTTAAATCTTTATATTTTAAGTCGAAGATTTTAAATTTAAAATGCTTCGAAATATCAATGATACACCCTGTCTGCTATATCGATTTCAGTGTGTCTGTCTGTCTATCTATCTGTACTGGACAACAGCCATTATGTCCCAAAGGAGATCTGCTGCACAAATGTAAGTAGTGGTGGTGGTGATAGTATATGGGTGATGTCGTCTGTGTCTGTATTATGCAATGTGCTCCATCGACAGCGCGGTAGATGTTATTAGATTTGTGAGTGTGTGATGCGATGCTGGTGGGGGGGTGAGTGGTGCAGAATGTCGTTGCAGTGTGGGGGTGAGTGGGAGACAGAATATATTACAATATGGAAAATGGTGACTTGCGATGGCGCTAAGACCTTTTATAAGTATATTCGTTCCATCTATGAATGCACATGTCACCTGTCTAAAGCAATGTCGTTTCTTTCCATTTCTCATACAAGATATAAATCGTATTCTAATAATAATAATAATAATAATGGACTGGACAGCAACGGAAAATAATGCTCATATGAATGATTTATTACTATGTCATTATGGTGAACCCTAAAACAAACAGATGGTGTGTCGACTCTTTTGAAAGCTCCAATATCGCTATGAAGCATTATAATGCTATTAACCTATTATGAGTACAATTTTTTTCGTGTATCGCCTTATAACAACATGCTTATAATCATCTTATATAGTTTGTTTCACAAATAATGGTTATTGCCTAACGTACATCACGCTATACTTCTCATCGTATCTCATTATCATGAAATTTTCTACTATGTCTGTCGATCTAAGCTATGACATCAGTATTTCAAGCTTTATACCATGATAGAGCGCTGCTCGTATATTCAAAGTCAACGCAATCTTTATTTCATAAGCGTCACAAAGTCAAAGTGACATTTTAGAAAATTCAAATGAATATATTTATATTTTTTAACTCAAGTAA
This sequence comes from Crioceris asparagi, assembly GCA_958507055.1. Taxonomy (NCBI): domain Eukaryota; kingdom Metazoa; phylum Arthropoda; class Insecta; order Coleoptera; family Chrysomelidae; genus Crioceris; species Crioceris asparagi. The sequence continues at coordinate 1,516,726 of OY293832.1, forward strand.
AACATGTGTATTTCATGTTTCTGCATTATTGTTAATAATAAATCTGTCATGTAATTGCTTATTTAATCAACCGATGCTTTTTTCTCCCTAATTATATGACTTTTCTTGAAGCGTATAAAAAATTGAAATACCAGATCTTATTTCAAAATCGCCACGCCATTGATTTAATCCCCTCGGTTGAATTGATCCGTTTTTTGTGTTTTCAAGGTTATTTCAAATGACATGAATCAATATCACTAGATTTTAAAATTAGAATCATTATTTAATTGCCGTTAGAACACATGAAATGTTCAAAAAGTAAGAAATTACCATATAACTTGCAGCTATGTAAACAAATAATGAAAATAAATGAACTTAAAAATTAAAGGTGGTCTCTAGCTTTTGTTTTTGCTCGATCTAAATAATGGCTTCATCTTCAGAACCGTAATCCGTTGACAGTAGTTGTTATACGACTTTACGCAACCCTTCTTGTGCTAGTCCAACTCACACTTGGTCGTATTTCGATTTTAAAAAAAGGCCCAAACAAGAAAGAGAATATCAGACATGTAACACCTTCAAACATCTATAAATTCAGATCTTCCCATTAATAATGCATCCAATATATATATATATATATATATATATATATATATATATATATATATATATATATATATATATATATATATATATAACATAATTTATTGTAAAAAAATCCATCAAAGCAAACTCGTAATTTGAATACATAATATGATTTATAATATTATTTGAAGTATGCATGCGGTAACCATTACACCTGATAGATTATTAATTTACTTAATCTACTTTTGTATAATCTACCATCTATTTTTATAATTGAACGACCTATAAATCGTAAACATTTTTAGACTGGCAGAATATGAATAACGAGAATAGAAGGAAAAAAAAACTATTTAATTTAAAGCGCATTTGTCCATTCATTATAATATGAATCAATTTTGGATAAATCCTAATCACATTGTTCAGACAGACTGTCGTAATATTTGAATATTTGAAGTATTCTAACAACGAAATTGTTTTGTTGCAGTTTTTCTTAGTCACTAACCCTAATTAAAGTGTAGGTACTCATGTTGCATCCATAAAAAAACTTGCAAAATATATATCAGAAATAATATTGAACTTAAATAATAATAATATTTTTATTCAAATCTTGATTGAAAAAATAGTATGCTCATATGTTGTCTGACATATTATAAGCCCTACAAACCCCTACCGAGATGCAAATAGCATCTGAGTGTAGACCGGAACTCAATAATGATTTGAAATCACAACCTCAACATCATCTAAAAGGTTGCGTTGTTTATTAAACGTTCAAATTTTAATAGCACGTTTTTGTATTCTGGCTACCGGCCCTAAGGCATTTGAATAAGCTGAACCCCAACAAATAATCCCATAAAATAGGACGCTACAGAACAAGGCATGGTATAATTTTAATAAATCTTTTTTGTCAAGAGTATATCTAATTTTATAGAAAATAAAAAAGGTATCTTACTTTTATAAACAATACTAAAAATATTTTTCTTCCAATTCCAATTTTTATCCAGTATAACACCAAGGTATTTCACTTCATTTATTATTTTTATTCTATCCCATTTACTACAATTTAAATTATTATAACAAACATCATCATGCATTGTCAGTCCCTCTGTAACAGGAAACTTATTCGCGAATAGAGACACATTTTGAAAAAAAACTCGATTTTGACATATTCTAATTAACTCTTATGATAATTAATTTAATTTACAAAAATTTTTATTTGTTGGAAATTATTTTAAAACATAAGTATTTTATGTACGAGTGTATAAATGGCCAAAATAATAATAAAGATTATTTTTATTATATTGGTATTATTATGTAATTAATTAACAAATTAACTAACTAATTTCAATTTAGTTGATAAAATTAGTTCCTTTTTTATAATAAGTTTAACATAAAATGATAAATTACTTGCGCATTTGATTGATATTTTGGTAGCAATAAATTTAATTTAATACGTTGATTTTTTTTTATTTCTAACGATATTCTTTATATTTTTAATTGTAGGATTTTTATTTTTCGTAATTCATCTCTTTCACAACATTTATTAGAATTTTCATTTTCACAATTTACTTTTTAACATAATTAGAAGTAGAGCATCTATTTTATTTTTAAACGTCATACGCGGAATCTATTCTCTCAAAAATAACTTAACTGGACATCCCTACTCAGTTATTCCTATACTGAACGGAAGCAAGCTCTGAGATGAATCATGAATGCCAAAACAAAGGAATGTCGACTGTCCCCCACATTCTAAAAGTCGTATATTTATCAGTCCGGAAAAACTTTTAAAAAATATCTCAAATTTCTGCTCTCAATTTAATTCATCCCCTCCTATATTCCAAGTCGTATAACTTTTCCAGATCATTTAGCTAGCTGTGTTTTTCAGACTCTACAATCTATTCTACCCCATCCCCCCACTCCCATTGTATTTTCTTAATGTTCTCTCAATAACAAGATAAATTATTAGCGCCAGCAAATGCAATATAAACCAGCGCGGAAAATGGCGGGGTGAATTTTTCCACATACATAACCCTTCTCCAATGCAATCAATAGAAGCAGCCCAGGAACAGTAGCCATCGTCGTAGGGCAAGAACTAGCTAATTGAACAAAAAATGTGGCCGATGATCAAGTAATAGGGAAGAAATATTTTGAAAAATAATATTTTTCATAAAAAGAGAAAATCATGAAATGCCCGGGAAAAATATTTCCACATATTTCCAGAACAAAAAAAAATCCGTAGAAAATGAAAAATAAAAAGGTAGTTGGGATTGATAGAATCAATATCGCTGTTTTTGAAATGTAGTGCTTTGAATATAGCTGAACCATTGGCAATAATTTGTCATAATCATTTTGAGAGAACAGACGTTCTACCAATATACAGGGTGTTTCATATATGCGCAGGACTTTTTTTCATATTTTTTGTAAATCGACTTAATGATGCTTGAAATTATGTCAATAACTTCATGTGTAATCAACCTGACAGTAGCAGTTCGGCAATTTAGCTGTATTTCTGGATCTAACGAAGGCGACATGGATTGTTAATGATTTGATGGGGCAGCTATCTTTCATATAAATTTTAGTGTATTATTATTAATGGTGTTAAGAGTTCTTACAGCCTGGTCACTTGTGGAGTCCCTCAAGGTTCACTTTTGTGTCCATTATTATTCAATGCTCATATTATTGGATTATTGCAACTTAATATACCGGCTGTTCTTGCATCAGTTGCAGATGAAAGAGTCATTTCGTTTAGCGGTGACAGTTGGGATGAAGTAACAGCCAATATGCCAACGCATATTCCATTTCCAAAGCATTTCATATTGTTACTCGATCAGCCAGGTTTTCCCATTCAGCTCTTCGACTATAGATAGAGTCTTTTTCTATTACTTTACTCGAGATGCTACGACGATAAACCACCTCCATAACCCTTTGTCCTGTTCAGGACATATTCGATAGAGCGCTTAAACTGCACTTTCCTATATGTTCTGTACTCTATATATATATGTGTTCAGAGGATATTGACCCCGAAATCGAATTACATTCCACCTCTACTTCGTTGTGCGCTCATTTATCTCTATATTATTATTATAGATACTTATAGACATCCCGAGTGTTTCCTTGGAGCTCAGCCACTCTTTTTCCACCCGATAAATTAAAAATATCGTCCAGTCAGCAAGCACTATGGACAACAATGTCCATCGATAAGGTATAGGACACCAACTCTCGTCTCTTTCGACATACCGTATGGAACAGACAAATAGAGTGGAAAATCCGTCAATTTTTGGATGAGGGAATGCCACATCCTTCAACGAAAATAACTGAACACCCTCTTTGAAGGACAGTGATACCTTCCAGTTGTTGAATACAACCTCCAGGCTTTTTATTAATTTAACAACTCAAGCAATAATATTAAAATCATAAAAATCTCACCGAAAATGACAAATGTCCGATTGTCCAAAATAAACATTATTAGTCATATTGATATTATCAAGTATAAACAAACAAAAGAATAAAATATGAAATTTCATTCGTGCAAAACTTTCTTTATACTTTTCCTCAAAGATGCACCTTGTGGGGATGGTTAAGGTCTTCGATAAGCATGAATTACATACACTCTTGGAAAAAACAAGTTTTTCCGGCTATTGAAAGCAACAGAACCGGTCAATCCCATCACGACATAATCTTGGCACATTCAGACAAACATAAATATCGTCTGTTACACTTGTAATCAATTAATAACTGAAATAATGAATTTACTCCATTTGACTGTTTCACACTGTATATACAGAAATGACAAAAGCATTTTAGCTCAAGTAGAAGAAGTACCACCTTCCATACTTACTCTCCTTGAACATGTTCATCGCTGAAAGCAAATGGCAAAACTAGTGATCATCATAAACGATGAGAGCCAGATGTAAACCCATCCAGTTTTTCTTCACTTTAAGCTGCTTTATTTTTTTCTATTTTTGCACTGGTTTGAAATGGGAATGTTGTTTTCGTCATCTCTCCCTTCTGGAAGGTGCCATTACTTAGAAGGTATAGGGAACTGATGTTTTTAAAAATGTGAATGGAACGGAAATTTCCCGATTCCAGACAGTGTTCCAACGCCCAAGTTCGAAGGCTATTTAAGCAGATATTACAGCTCAAGCAACTATTGCTTGCTAAAGTGTTGAACTTTTTTCACTTTATGGTTAGTTTTCTGACAAAAGAGACATCAAGAGATTGTAGAATTCCTACTATTTAATAAAATGATCCTTTTAAACGTTTATTTGTTTGTGACTTCTACTTAATTTGGAAATAGTGAATATTCGCATTACAATCTACTTGCCTACTCTAATTTCCCATCGGCATTAATTTAGAATTACAATACTCTCCTTACATAGCGACGATAATTGCGGTAGTAAAGTAAAAATCCTCTGGTCAAATCGTGCTACCACTCATTTTTTTCAGCATGTCAAGACAAACAAAAATGGTCATGTAACATTTTTTCGCAAGATGAAACGTTTAGCCAGAATCTGAAGAAATATGTGGAAAATACGAAATTCCATTCAAGCATAACTTCTTTTTGTGCTTTTTCGCAGAGATGGCGCTATATGTGGGTGATAAAGGGCTCTCAGAAGAATACTTTAGGCAAGTTTAATCAAAATCCTTTGAGACGTTTTCGCACTATAGTCTTGAGCAAATCACGTTTTTTGGCTATAGCTCAACACCCAGTGTATACAGGATTCTCATTCAGCGCCACCGGCGAGTGATATTGGTACCAAACACAATAAAAAAGAAAGCAACAAAATACACCGATCCGTTCCCGAGATAATGCTGTCACAGACAGACAGACAGATGGACAGACAGACATACCAATGGCTGAAAATATTTTTATAAGACTCTGAAACGTCAACATTTGTAAAAATCTCGATACCGAAAATGTCACACGATTACAATACTTTCCTTATACAGCTACTATGCTAGCGTAGGAAAGTAAAAAAGCACCCATTTCATTAGGAAAAGAAAACCCGTTGAAACACTTAAATATCTATATATTCCTTTTTGTGGCAGGAATGACCAAAGACCATTATAATTTATTTAGCTATTATTATATATTATCCTAATTTTCCATGCCGAGAATTTGCAAATGGCCCCCATGTCACTGGCCTCGATATGTATGTTAGTTATATAGCGATTTGATAAATATTATTATCTATTCAAAATTTTTACCTTCTATCATCTCCGAAACTCCTTAAAATAAATGAATCCATTGGACACACACAAGTATTTAGTTCTTTAGTTCGTATAAAATCGAAATTTCACAGCGAATGACCGACCAATACCAATCGCGATTAACTAAATGAATTGCTCAAATGTTCAAAACACATAAGCTTTGAACATCTAAAGAAGTTTCAACTTACACTCTACTTATAATTGGGTTCGTTGATCTCTATATGAGAATAAATGTATATTGCAATTGGAAATTAGTATCACATGAGTTTGTAAATGTTATAGAAAAAGAAAATATGATATATGAGTAACATATCATACATGTAGAATGTGGAATCTTGTTGTTTGAGGAAGAAGAAGAGATCACCTTAATTGATGGGAGGGGAGTCCGCAGGGGATGCGACGATTTCTTGGAAAATCTAGCAGAGGTGGACTCTTCTTTTGTGATACTTTTGAGTCGTTTCGATACGGTTATACTTTATACATTATTTAAAAAAATTATGATATAATTTATTGATTCTAGGTTCGGTAAAAATCACTTACAATACTGAAAAATACAAAATACTATTTTTCATAAATTACTAATATCACGTAAATCAAACAAAATGTAATTAAAGACAGCATATTGTAAAAAATCATAAAGTTTCTTATTCTTATGTTAATGTATTCTCCAACATAATTTAATATGGCCTGTAATTAAATTTTGCGTTATTTACACGATATTCCCAAGTTGTAAATTTTAATGATCAATAGAATAAATATTAATTTGTATTTTTCAATAGTCAGTCTGTTAGAAAAGTTGAGTTATTTAACATTTTTCATCACAATTAATTTTCCAAAAGATTTTTTTATTATAGAAATTTTAGATGAAATAATTAGCGACATAATTTAATTTTGAAATCGTTTTTATACATAGATCATTGAATGGTTAAATAAATTGAATAAAGACATCGTTCGATAACATTTAAAATTAGGTACTTAACCTTAAGATTCTGAAAACGGCAACCGCGCCACTGATATCGAAATGCGTTTTGCAAAGGTATATTATTATTTATAACCTACTCAAAAATCCTACCTTCCAGTATGCCATACGTCGTCTCCTGAACTTCTCAAAGTAAATATAAATCCATTTCACACACTTACACTAGATATTTTAAATCCTTCGATAAAATTGTTCTGTTCAAAATATATATAGAAAATTCACAGCGATACTTCTTATCAATACCGATCGCGATTGCCAAATGATTTATTTATGTTCCAAATTCCAAACCAGTGTATGCTACATTGAACATCTGAAGCTGCTACCCTCGGGCTCAATGACCTCTAAGATATGAGATGAAAAATGCATTGCATATGTTGAAAATGGATTTCACCTGTTTATTTGCAAATGTTATAGATAAAAAAAACTGCATGTGAGTTTTTTTTCCAAATATAATTAAAAAAATGCAATTTTCTAAACGAACTACATTTCGTTGCGGAGCAATAATTCTGCACCGAGCAACTAGGTAGGTATGTATTAACATATCTATGGAATGTGGTTTGGAGATGAAAACGATACTCGCTGTCTCCCCCCACCCCAACACCTTGTTCGCTGGGAACTCAGGGGATGTGGCGATTTCTGGGAAAATGTAGCACAATTGAATTCTGATTTTGCAATACTTTTGAGGTTTTTAAAAATTTATATGTACTTTTAAAACAATATTCGTATATTAAGGCCTTAGGTTCGGTAGAATGTAGAAATAACTTCTCTATTGAAAAGATGCCTAGCTCATAGATAGATGGAAAAGTTTAAAAATGGTATAAAGTTTTTATTTTATCAACAAACTAATATAAAACACCACAAAGTGAGATCAAAATGTAGCAGCGACACTCATGAACTATCCAAAAGATTTATTTAATATAGGGATACATTTTTATGCATAGATATTGAATGGATAAAGAAATCGAATTTATGTTTTATAGTATTTCAAATTGTTTGCAAATTCCCCACGCCAATATTCTCAAAATGGCCATCACGTCATCACGAAATGGTAGGTATAGCGATTGGATATATTATTTAAATAGCTGTTCAAAAATCTTACCTTTAAATATTCCTTACGTGGTCATCCTCAAACTAGATAAATCCATAGCACACACCTTATTTAGTTCTTTTTATAAAATAACTACTATTCTGATCGAAATTTTACACCGAGACTTGCCAATTACCGATCACGATTGACAATTATTGATTTGCGATGTTCAAAATTGTACTGACAAAACAACAAAGTCTTTTGAACTGTACATCTGAAAAAGCGCAACCCTCTAAATTATGATCTGATTCATTAACCTCTATAATAAACCTATGAGAAGAAATCTATTACGTATATTGAAAAATTCTGAATGGATTTCACATCTATTTGCTTGTAAATGTTATAGAAAAAGAAATATTGCAAATGAGTTTCAAAATTTTGTTAAATTTAATATACAATTGCAATTTTCCAAGCGAACTACTTTTCGTTGCGGAGAAATAACTTTGCACGTAGCAACTATGTGTGGTGTATTAACATATCTGTGGAATGTGGAATCGTGTTCGAAGGAGAAGATAGACGCCCCTCCCCCACCATAATTGTCGGTGATATGATGATTTCTTGGAAATGTAGCTGAAGTGGACGTTGGTTGTTTATTATACTATTGACATGTCTTTGTATTTGTTCACCTATAATAATCGAACAAGTCTCGGGGGAGAAGTAAGAAATCTATGACGTTTTTAAAATAATAGAGGATTTAAAGCAGAGTCTATCATTTCAATATTATTCATAATCACTTGCTATTGCTCTATAACTTTGAATTGAGGTAGTTAGGTCTGGTCAATAGTCATCCGTGATACAAAGGCAGTCAATAAGCAAACATTCTTGAGAGTTAATTTTTATAAAAATAAGGTCTTCAAATATCTCGATATTATAATCAGTAATTATGGTGAATTATCTATGAATATCTTTTTAACACGCTTTTATTAGCTTGGTATGTATATAACGGAATCTTTGGACACGATTTTCAACCACTTAAATACATCGGATCGACTTCAAACTTTGTATACCTACTTCTAAAGCACCGATGACAATACAATGTTGTGTAGGTGCCAGTGGAACTCCTTGATGGGGGTTCCATAGCTATATATATATATATATATATATATATATATATATATATATATATATATATATATATATATATCTGAGCTCTATAGATGAATTCTCGTGGAATTTTCGATATGCATGTGTGTTGGTAGGATATGTGATGGTGTTTGAGTGCGAGTGGGAGTCTTTGGCGGAGGATTCCACACCTATGGGTGTTTTTGATTTCTGGATGAATTTTCGTGTAACTTTCTATCTGTATATGGGTTGGGAGGTTTTGTGATGTTGTGTACGTGCGAGTGGGGCGTTTCGATGAAAGGTTTCATACTTATAGTTGTGTACGTGCGATTGGGACTTTTTGATAAAGCGTTTCATACCTATACCTTTCGGAGTTTTATGCATTGATTTTTGTGGAATTTTCGATATACATATGTGTTGGAGGATTTGCGATGGAGTTTAAGAGTGAGTGGGACTATTTGATGGAGGGTTCCATACCTGTGGGTGTTTTTGATTTCTGGATGAATTTTCGTGGAACTTTCTATCTGTATGAGGGTTGGGACGTTTTGTGATGTTGTATACGTGCGAGTGGAACTTTTCGATGAAAGGTTTCATACTTATAGTTGTGTACGTGGGAGTGGGAACTTTTGATGAAGTGTGGGCTGCTTTCTAAGATAATTTTATAATGAGTTTACTTAGATAAGTATCTATCGACATAAAATATTTACATCAATGGACATCAAGCACCCCAAGCTTTTTCACATTAAAATTATATCTTTTATTAATCATTCTACCCTTATATGAAGTGTTAATGAAATTATTTTCAAATTTTTATGAATTATTATGTATTATGAATTTTTTATTATCTTCAATTTCATTTCTGCACTTTTTCCCTATTCCGGTAATATAGGGTTTTACTAGGTTTCTTCCAAGCTTTCAACATTAATTAATAATAATAAAATAATTTCGTAATATATTACTTTTGTTGCGATCCATCCATGATTTTGATGAATTACATTTTCCTGTAGTTACCCTAGGTGACCCTAAACTCACGCCCATTATTATATCAGCTATTTTAAATGAAATACCCTGTATTTCATGTCAGATTTAAAACAACTAAAATACAAATAGGTACTTTCATCAATTTTTATAACTTAATGTCACAGTTATTGAGTTATTTCGATTTTTGGCCGACGACCCCAAACGGAGGAGGTATACAATTCGATTATCAGCTTATTTTCTTGTTTGTGCACGCATTGTATATAGTAAACGTACTCCGATTTTGATAATTTTTGATTCATTTGACTGAGGAGACTTGAGAAATGGTCCCATATTTGTAACAACTCAAATCTGAAGTCATATTCCCTTCAAAAATATCCCCCAAGAGGGTGAGGTGGCAGAATTAACGAAAGGACAGTATAAGGGAAACGTTTAAATTGAAATTGTTTTCGAAAGAGTTACGTTTTTCGAGTTACAGCAATGTTAAAATCTCAAATATGTGTATTTGTGGAGGGGGTAATTACTTAAGCTATTTTCCGACAAAAAAAAAACACCCAATCTTATCTAATAAACAACTTATTATATGGACAGAGAGAATTTCATCTATCGATCTGAATGTATTTGGAAATTTCATATATTTTACGATCGAGAAGGAAACTTTTAGTTGAACTTTAATGGATCGTAAAGTGGAGAAAATGGATAAAGTAAAATTATCGAGTATTTGAGTGAAATGTTTGAAAGTATTTCAATTTTATCAGACAAAAGACTGAAATTTCAAATATATATATATATATATATATATATATATATAGGTACCTATACATCGAATCTCATCGCTTTGAAACAAAGAGAGATCCACTTGATGTCGAATTGACAATGAATAAGTTATAAGTTGAAGGAAATATTCTTTTGTTTGAGTTAATAAGTTTTTCTTCTGTATATATATATATGCATCACTAGGTAGTAGATGCCTTGACAAAAACAAATCAAAGACAGCGATGGCGAAGTGTAAGATAAAATGAAATGTTTCTGAAGATTGACCATTTGTATTAGTTATAACTACGTTTGGTGAACAAAACAGAAGGGATCTATATTAGAATTTAAAATAATATACGGTGTGTTGTTTTATTTCAAAACAATGTCAACTAATTAAAGTAAAAGTTATTGATATTTTCACCCAAAAACTCCTATGGTCCATAGGAAACATGAAGCGTATTTATTGTATGTACATAATTCAAATTTCTCTCATTTCCTGAATTTACCAACTAACCTTTCAATGAAGAGCATACATCTTCATCGGTTACCTACCACCTTTCACTCAAAATTACTGAATCCACGCTTTTGTTCTTGTTGTTGTTGTTGTTACTTTAGGGTGATAATGATTTTAAATTAATTTAGTCACGCATCAGCGTCACAAGTGATAACTTTTTCATTTAATTACCGTGTATGTTTTCTAGCGAAAATTTAATTTAAATAACATTTCAAACATGGCTAGGTTGTGTAACTTTGAAGATGGGGGAAATTTAATATGACTGACATTTTCGCGCGTGAAAAGAAATAATTTAAACCATGTAAATTCGGTGCTGTTAAAAAAATATTCCTTCATTCTCAGGGGTTGTTAGTTTTTCGCATTGCCCTGACGCTGGTTGATGGTGTGAAATTTGCTGACCAACTACTGGATATTATATAATTATTTATATAATTAAATAAAAAGATGTTCTGGGGATGCAGTCATGTAATGAATAAAATTCTTTGAATTAAACCGAACTTTCGAGAATGTTTATTCTCTTCTTCAGGGCAAAAGTCGTGAATTTAGAATAAATCAGCTAAAACAGGAAAGATTTCATAGTCATCAATTACAAATGTCATTAATACCATTATTTTAAAATGCAGACAATTTTTAATAAAGTCAGTGGCGTAGACGTAGCATATATTTTGTGTTTAAACCCCTGTAACTTCTACGCCACGAGTAAAAATAAGGTTTTGTTTAATTTTTCAAAACCGCCAATGTTTTATAAGCAAAAAAGGTACTCTTGCTCTATTGCTCTAAAGTGATCTGTTTTCGAGTAAAAGGTTATTTTATGGTCAAAAACATACATTTTTTGTTTTGGTAATTTTTTCTTTTATGTTTTTGATCATAAAATGACATTTTTCTCGAAAACGGATCATTTTAGAGCAATAAACCAGGAGTACCTTTTTTGCCTAGAAAACATTGGCAATTCGGAAAAATTAAACGAAACGTTATTTTTACCAGTGGCGAAGAAGTTAGTGGGGTTTAAATACAAAATATACCCTAAATTGAAAATTATCTGCAGCTTAAAATAAGGGTATTTATGATTTTAAAATGTGTGCAATAGATGCACACTATACCTTTTAAAGTTCTAAAGCTATACCCAAAAAAAGTTGTTCTTTCTCAACTTTGACCCCTCGTATCTCGAGAGCGGTGCGTTTGCAATCCCATGATGATAGAAAAACAAATCCTATTTTTGCACAGACTATCTTGTCCTAAAGTCCTGCGCATCTTCCATAAATCACCCTGTATTTTCCAAAATCACAATGGTGTTCTGAATCAAATTCTCACATGTACTTACCTACTTCAAATTAACCTGGTATATTTGAAAAACAAATCGTTCATAAACAAGAAATGTAAATTTATATTCCAATTTCCGTTGTACCTCTACTTGTAGGAAACAACTCCCCAGTCGTTATTTTCCATTTTGTGAACATTTTGCACACAACACTTGTTCCTTCCTCTATAAACTATATCTAGGCTATCTAAATGGAATGTATCCACTGGGAAAGGTAGCTAATAGTCAATTTCCACGCAATCGAAACAAATTTCGAACTTCATTTTCGTGGAAAATGAGGCACAGCAGTCATAGTAGCATCCAGAATTCTGCGACAATAATTAAGAATCTCTAATAACTAAGTGCGATTGTAATGAGTCTTGTGACAGCCAGTTTTGCCCAACTTCAAAAGTATCAGTACCAGAAACAATATCATTAAAATTATTTTGAATTTTTCAGTACATCAACTTATAAAATAACATACTTATGCTCTTTGCTTGTACTTGTTATTTGTCGGAGATCTCAAAACATATCAGCGGAAATACACATATTTCAGACTTTACCATAGCTGTAACTCAAAAACCGTAAACTTTTTTAAGAAATATTCAATATAAATGTTGCAACATATAATCTCTTCTTTAATTTGGCAGTCTCATATTTTCAATTTTCACCTCCTCATAGCGGAAATACACATATTTCAGACTTTATTTGCTGTAAATCGAAAACCGTAACTCTCTTGAAAAAATCTTCAATTTAAACGTTTCTGGATATGTTCTCATCTTTAATTCTGCCGTCTCAGATTTTTAATTCTGAGAAAACTTAACCCCTCCAACCCATCCGGGGGCGGTTTTGTTAGAGGGAAGGAGATTTCTTATTTGAGTTTTTCTAAATACGGGACCATTTTTCAGCTCTCATCTTTCAAATGAAGGCGCGAACAGCCAAACATTAAAGAAACAAACATACAACCGAACTGTATACATCCTCCTTTTTGGCAGTCGGTCAAAAATTAGGAAGGAATTTTAATAGTTGGTGCACAAGATAATACCAATATTATGCTGGTTTTATTGAAATTGGTTTAATTTCAAAATTACCTTCAACAATGCAATAACTTAGATAATTTTTAATAATCGATTACATTTTTTGTGAAAATTACTTATACATTTTTCTGAAATGAAAAATCATAATGTATCCAAATATCAAAATAACCATCTCCAAGCTGGAATGAATGAACGTTCAAAAAAATAACAATGAACTACAAAGGTATGATTTATATAGGGCTGAAAAAGCATTTCACGTCGTGGTGTATATTTTAATTTTGTTATACTTTATAACCTACGATAAATCACTTTAGAATTACTTTCCTTTGACAAAATTTCCCAAAGGGACTCTAAATAATAATTGTTGGTAACGGGGCGGTGGGACTATGTTTTAGATGGTTAGGTAGGTACCGTTTGCTGGCATACTTTTCTTTCAACTTCATTGAAAAAAAAAATGGAAGCGCGTGATTCATATCTCTTGGTTTTGGGGGAGAACAAAGTGTTGTTCCGACACAGGAAATGACTGTGTCTGTGTCGGCGAAGAAATTTTGCTCAATTGTCCGTTTTTCGTTGCGGATACAGAAATGATATATTATATAGACGTCATGGGAATATCCTTTTTAGGTTAGCGGAATTAAAAGCGTTTCTCATATTTAATTTAATACATTATACGACAAGCGAGAATTAAGAGGCAGCTTGCGTTATTGACATGGCCAGGAGGTGTTGGGCGCGACAACGTAAAACGATTTGCTTGTACAAATTTCGATGAATAAAATAAATATTTTTTACAAAAAATTGGACCGACTTTATTAGTTGGTGCACTGAAAAGTATATCGCTGCGGAAATACGCTTGAATATTTTAGTTGTTAACATTTTAACACCGATTTTACTCGAAAACCGTAACTCTAAGGGAAAAATGTTCAGTATAAATGTTGCTACAAATAATTATGTCTTTCATGTACTGCAAACAGATTTTCAATTTTCGACAGAAATCGCCCTCTCCACATAGCGAAAATAGGTATATTTGAGAATTTAAAATGTGTCTATGTCGATAACCGTTACTCTTTTGAAAAAATGTTCCATTTAAACGTTTCCGGATATTGTCCTATCTGTAATTATATCAATGCAGATTTTCAATTTTCGACAAAATTTGCCCCCTCCACCCCCTTCGGGGGCGGTTTTCGGAGGGAATGAGATGTCGGATTCCCGTTTTTATGAATATGGGACCATTTCTCAAGCCTCCTCTTTCAAATGAATCAAAAATCATCAAAATCGGAGTACGTTTACTATATGAAAGGCGCGCACAAACCAAAAAAAAAAAAAGCACACAATCGAATTGTATACCTCCTCCTTTTGGGAAGTCGGTCAAAAAATATTGAACAAATACATTAAAAAGAGAGTAAGTTACTTCTGACCTCACTACGCATGTCCTAGCCAAATTAGCTAACCTAACCTAACCTAATTTAACCTAACAAATAGTGAGAAGAATATCTGCAAAGCGATCTATCAGTTCGTAAACTGACACCAAACTAACAGTTGTCAGACGCCTGTGTTAGAATGCATTTCCGATGACAATGACAACAAAGGCGAGATTTTACATTTTAAAAATCTCTGAATAAGTATTGGTGAACGTTGAATGATTATCATGACTAATGTTACACTCAAAAGTATGAAATAGATATTTTTTAACAAAAGTTGTACCGACTTTATTAGTTGGTGCACTGAAAAATACAAAATAATGGGGTCCGGTGACGAGTACGGATGTCTGTCAATAGCAAAAATCAATAATAAATGCGAATTATTCAGTAATTTCCGGGAGATTAATTCTAAAAATTCAAAATATCATGGTCTGAATGGCATTTTTTTTTCTAGTATCATATAACTATGGCGAACATTCAAATTGCAATGTTGCCGAGTTCACAAATATATCTTAGATTTAATTACTACAGAAAAAAACGGGAGTATTACGTTTTTTGATTTGATTGCTAATAACAAATTAATCTCAGTTTTGTTCACAGTTTTCGATACAGAACTATTCCTAGACATTTTTTCGACATCATTAAGGAGACAAACAATAATCTAGCCCAATAACAGTCTTATAAATATCAGAGATACCATAGGGCGATTGTTTGACACGTTTGCGTTTGTCGGATGATATTAGAAATGAACGTAGAAATGGGAGTTAGGATGAAGTGAGTATTCAAGAGACAAACCTGTGACTAAAACAAAAACCTAGACAGCAACAGTCTTATAAATATCATAGATACAAAATTACTTAAATTAACTTGGCAACATTGTAATCAGATAGATCATAAGACCACCGATTAGTTTTATATTCTGTGATGATTCTATGAGAATTATAAGCATGACTGCAGCGCCAATTGAATAGTTCAAAGTAATTAACAATAGAAAGTTAGATCAATGAAGGTAGAAGAGATTTTATGTTGGAATAAAATTAATAAGGTATCAAAATACTTCTATCCGTGTCTAAATTTATTCAAAAAGGTAAGTTAAACCAAAAACGTATGAATAAGACATTATAATTCAAACATCCATTATAGGCACCAAAAGCCAAAATAATATTTATTTCTATTGGTTCTGGTACTTGGTGCCAAAAATTTTTTCAATCTAACAACTGCACAACATAAAAATTACCAGTGACCGAATTAGAATTAATATTATTTTGGTAGGTATTTTCCATTTATTTATATCGCAAGATATTTATTATTCGAAAACAGTATGCACCGAAGTGAATCAGTTTAAATGTTAAATCCCGTGTTTTGTTTTTCCAAATATATTCCAAAACTACCATCTAACAAAATATTAATTAATTACTAGTGAAATATTTTCCTATCAAATTTCAAGCAAGATAAATTATTCTGCATAACATAACATGTCAATTATTTGGTTAATAACAGGCAGTAAAATTTATGCATAAATGTCACACGACATATATATTTGTTTTCTTTTTGACTCACACACTCACTGATCCGACAGATAATACATAAATATACAAATTGTTATTTATTCTGGCCTGGTGTGAATAATGCAAACTAATGTTCATACATAGAATGCTCAACAGTATGGGTATTTTTTATGATCACAGCCCTATGGATTGCAAAATGTCGGGTATTTTGTACGTTGTCGGTAAAGTTTGTATAATAAATTTTGTGCTGAATTTTCATTGCATAGGGACAAACATACATACATACCTATACATTATATAATTCATAGCTAATGTTTGTCAACTTTGAGATAACGTTTGACCACTGTTTGACCGACATCCTAAACGGAGGAGGTATACAGTTTGAATGTGTGCTTTTTTATGTTCGTATATTACTTAAGCGCTCTCCGATTTTGATGTTTTTTTTTATTTGAAAGAAGAGCGTTCATAAATGGTCCCCTGATAAACAAATTTAAAATCCAATAGTTCCTTTCTCCAGAAAACTGCCTCCAAAAGCAGTGGAGGGGACAAATTTGCTCGAAAATTGAATAGTTGAGACGGCGGAATTAAAAAAGAGACTGTAACCGATAACTTTTATTTCAGACATTTTTCAAAAAAAACTACGGTATCGGAGTTACAGCAGTGGTAAAATCTGAAATAAATGTATGTTTCCGAGATTGTGTGCCTGAAAAAAACTGAATGTTCAATGATTTTGATAACAAAAATGTGAAATACAACTTTCTTAAGATAACTACGACCGAGTTTATTAGTTGATGCTCGAAAAAATACAAAATAATTGATACGGTAGTACATGAAATTAATTTTTGTATAAGAGGGATTATTAATGATATGATGAAGAACTGTTTCTCAAATAGATTTCAGTGTGTTGTCACGAATGGTGTTCAAAGTTCTTACAGCTTAGTCACTTGTGGTGTCCCTCAAGGTTCCATTTTGGGTCCATTATCATTTAATGCATAAATGCATGGATTATTGCATCTTAATATACCAGGTGTTACTGTATAATTTGCGGATGAAACAGTCATCATGTGTAGTGGTGACAGTTGGGATAAATTTACAGCCAATGCTGAACATTCCTTAAAAAAAATAATCACAGAATGACAGAATATGTCAAAATCAAGTGTTTTAAAGGTGTCTCTATATGCAGATCAGCTGCCTATTATAGACGGACTGACAACACATAAAGATGGTTATTTCTGAGCAATCCGAATAATTAGATTTTCAGAAAAATGTTAGATACGGTTTTCTATGCCCTTAATATCAAAATCTTTCATTATTAATAATAATCCTAAGAAATAAAAGATTTTATGTGTTATGCATAGTCGCAACCGTTGAGGACCAGATTTGCTCGAATTAACTCACCTAACTCGTATAACACAGGTGGTACGTGTGCTTGACCAACAAAGTTAGCATCATCAGCAATGTGCCTAATACCCAAAAATTAGTGTAACATTAAATGTTCTAAGGTGTGAATTGAAAGACAAAATAATATAATGATTGATTATACATTGGCAATTACCATTACATATTATGTTATTTTCCTATACAGAAAAACATAGTACGAGCAAAATTTTCCATTAACATCTTTTCTCACATTGTGCTCACATCCAGAATATCATCGAATGAGCCAAGTTCATTGTTATATTGTATAATAAAAGGAATAAAGGAACAGGGTAATAGTGAAGAGAAAAAAAAAAGGGAACACTGAATTAAAAAAGAAACATATACATATATATCAAAGTTTATTTTTCCATCGTTCCTTCGCGTTATTGGGACTTTTACTGGCACAGAGGTACACTTTTATGTCTTCTTCTGCTTCTTTTACCATGACGCTTTTATAGATATACCGGGTGATTCATGGTAAGTGGCGTAATATATCAACTTTAAAAAAATCCCTTCCTATGCTAGATTTTTTTTGACTGACTTCAAAAAAAAGAAGGAGGTATACCATTCGGTTGTAGGTTTGCTATTTTTTATTTGTTTTATGGCTGTTCGCGCGTTTTGCATAGTAAACGTACGTAAACGGTTTAGAAGATTTTGGTTTCATTTGAAAGAGGAGAGTTAAGAAATGATCCCATATTTAGACAAACTCAAATCCAAAATCTCCTTCCGTCCAAAAACCGCTCCCGAAGGCGTTGGAGTGAGCATTTTTCTTCGAAAATTGAGACGGCAGAATTAAAGATTGGACGAAATCTGGAAACGTTTGAATTGAACATTTTATAAATATTTTTACCAAAAATTGGACCGACTTTATTAGTTGATGCTATGAAAAATATAAAATAATATTAATACTATTGGTGCTGGTACTTTTGGAAATACAACAAACCACAACGGTACATAAAGTCGTTGAAATGGAAATTTATTTATGTTCATTCCATAGATTATAAAACTTCTAGAAATACATTTCTCTATAAATATCACGACCTTGCAGTTAGAACTCTGAGAAAGTAGAAAGTTTTTTATAACACTTGACCCAATTTGTGAATTAGAGAACTTGAGTAAGATATTATAAAAAAGGTTGATTTTTTCGCGAATTTCAATTTGATACTTTCCTAAATTCAATAATTTGTCGTTTTTATATAAGACCCCAATAAACTCTATGGGTATTATTCACAAAAAAATGGCATAGCACAATTTTTTAACATATTTTACAATAGTCTAGTATAAACTTTGCATTTTAAGTATCTAAACATAATTGTTATTTTACACCCCAAGCTCGCAAATAAAAATGAATGTTACGCCCATGTGTTTTTTGATATGTTGTTTCAATTGATTTACAACTTTATAAAATGAACTCCAATTCTTATTTTACCTATTACAATTAACATAATATATTTAAGTTGAAAAATTTGCATTTAACAATCATTTAGAATAATGAATCATGAAACTCATTGGTGCAACAGAAATTTTAATTACAGCACTTTGGGGTAAAGCCATACAGTAAAATAACATCAAACGCTCATTTCGTATATGAGCCAAATTATTTTGTAGGTGATAATATCATGGAAGAAAGATCTTCTCTACATACATTCAACACCCAATATCTCGAAATCTAAATGGCATTTATGTGAGTGAATCACCGTGTATATACAATGTATATGTCTGAATACAATCAATTGAAAAATACCCGGCCGCCATAGAACAATATTATCATTATTATTATTATTTTTATTAGTCCCAATGTGTGTGAGCGTGTGTTTTTGCAAACATCGAAATGAAAGAAATATATTTTATACGAAATCGATTGTGAGAGATGATAAAGGAAAAATAAACAATTATTTTTCCAATTAATTTGGAAACGTTGATATATGTATAATAAGAAAGGCTGAAATATATTTATAAGTAAGTGTATAGGTATTATTTAAACATATGTATACAGTGCCGTCCATAAATATGGAATAAATTAATTATTAGTGTCTCTGAATTATGAGCACCTCTCAAGAATTTCAAATAAGAAGAGGGGTTCGAAAGAGATTTTAATTTTTTGTTCAGCAATACAAAGTTTTTCAAATTTGATGCAATCATAAGTGAAAAAAATGATTTTGAAAATGTAATCTTTTGATACTTTAAGTAGAATGAAGGAAATAATGTCTAGGAAGTATTTTTCAATTTATTTTACACTTAAATTAAATGTGTCCACCATTTCCTTCAGTTGAAAATAAGCAACGCGATCTTGGAAGTCTCGTACAACATTTTGTAGAACCTCAGGGGTTGGTTATGTTGTTAATTCCCACCATTATCCTAACTTTTGAGTCTGCAATATTGTCTGGTCTATTGGAATATACTTTTGATTTCAAATAGCTCCATAGAAATTAATCGAAAGGAGTCAAATCGAGGGATCTAGGCGGCCATTCAATCGTTTCACGTCTTCCAGTCCACCTGTTGGGAAAAACTCCTTTCAAATAATACGTGTGTAATGCGGTGGAGCTCCATCTTCTTGGTACGAAATTGAACTATCTATTGCATCTGGATCATTAACATTATGGAGAAGTCTTTTCAATGTAGGCAGCAAAAAGTTCATCAAAAAAAACCCTAGATAAACCCCAGCATTAATTTTGCCATCAAAAAAAAATATGGGCCAATAATTTTGTTGTTAATGATACCAGCCCAAACGGTCACCCTTTTTTGGGATATTATGTGTGAGCCTCACATATCCATTGAGGATTTTCTCCGCCCCCAATATCTACAGTTTTGTCTATCAACAGTTCCTTTTAAATCAAAATTAGCTTCATCAAAAAAAACAATTTTATTTACGAACTTTAAATCTGCTTCGATTCTGTCCACCATCAGTTCACAGAATTATTGCCTTCTATCAGAACAATCCTCATTTAACTCCTGGACCAACTGAATTTATCGTTAAGGTTGTGGATATGAACTTTTTTTTCTACTATCAAAGTACGTATTGCTGAGAAAAAAAACTATTCATATATATTCGAATTGTCTCAGCCTATAATAGCAGAGAACAAAAATGTAAAAACAAAATGTCACTTTATGGAAATGGAAATGGAAATTTATAACATGGAAACGATCATCACTGTCGATTGAAAATCTCTTAAAACTTTGAAATATGTATGTATGTATGTTTATTTGATTTCACTTGCTGTTATTATAATAGCCACTCAATGGCGATGGGATGTTTGTATAGAAGATGAATCAGTTTATTTTTACTTGAGCCCTAATGAAAATACACTGAAATGATTGCAGCATAAAATATTGCGAGAGCTTCCGCGTAAAGTTGATAAAGGAGAGAATAGGAATAAACGAATAGATAGATATATATATACAGGATGTTTCTTAATAGCATTCCAATGAAAGTTTTTCTCAATTTTGAGAAAAAAAAAACATTCATATTATCGTTTTAAATTTTGAACTATGGGGAGCTAATTTTTTTAAGGTTTCTTCAATGCATCCAAAGGCATTTTCAGCTGTGAAGCAATGGCGTTCATGCCGGATTTACACCAATTTATTTTAAAGATAGAATTGGCCAAAGGTTGACTTAGACTCGCACACGAAGGGTTCCTTACCATCGTACAAGATCCGGCTACCACTTACGGTTCAAAAGATACAGTCATCATTAGGATTGAGCAATAGACAAATCAATGGATGAAATCATTTTTTTTATTCAGCGAATCTTGAAACTAAAAATCTGTTTAAAACCGAACACCAAAAATATACATGGTTACATTAGTTTTCTCACCTAAAGTATCTGCTAAGGTTAGCGGTAGAGAAAGTAAAACTCAAATTAAGTTACCTTTAAAGAACTTAAATCCACCTACATTATTTCGAAATAATCTTAAAAATTGAAAAAAGTGCGACGATTAACAAATAATTTTATTTTTAATTTTTTAGAATTGCATTTTATTTTCAATTATTAATTATTTAATTTGGGTAATTTTGGGTGTTTTGGACAAATTTTAATTTTAATTATTTCACTGTATTAATCATTTAATCAACGAATTTCTGGTATATGGATTAAAAAACATTTTTTCATAACCTTTATGTGATTGATAATGGTGTTGTAGAACACCGAAACATGTCTCACAACCTAATTTAAAATACAATAAAATGTGGAGATGACTTGGAGTTTCCTTTTTTTCATCTTATATGCCACTCCACTTCGAGATCATGGACTTTACCTTACAATAATCTTAAAAATATAAAGACTATGGCAAGGATATTATAAGAAGAATCTGCCAGTCAGCGTATCCGACTGTGTTGGAAAAAATGCTCTATATTGTCGAGGAGGTGGGTCTGGCAAAACCGCCTAGGTATCTTGACTATTGACGTCTTTTCTATTTCCTATCTCTCTCTAATCTCAGTAGGTAGTAGACCTGCCCACCAACTCGAAAATATACAGCATGCTCTCTCAAACAGTAGTTGATTATCCTTCGTATAACATCCTTGGTCTATGGATTCTCACCCAATTTGATTTTCCACATCGCTAGCAATAACAATGTCTTGAAATAATATTTGTAGAATTTCCTCGACTATGTATCTTGCGACAGATAATCTACAAACTTGTTTCTTGTCATTCTGCCACAAAGATTACCTGGTGAAATTTATATACAACATCTTCAAAAAATACATTGCCAGATAAGTACCAGCACCAACAGAATTAATATTAATTTGTATTTTTCGGTGCACCAACTAATATAGTTGGTCCAATTTTTTGTAAAAAATGTTTATTTCACAATTTTGAATGTAACATTATTCATAAAAATGGTTGAATGTTCTCTAATACCGAAGATAATAGTTCCTATTATTATTTTGAGATCTCAAAATATTTCAGCACATATATACATATTTCAGACATTACTACTGTAATTCGAAAACAGTAACTTTTGAAAAACAATTCAATCTAAATCTTGATACCTACATCTTCAATTTGACCGTCTCATATTTTCAATTTTCTAAAAAAAATACCCCTTACACATAGCGGAAATACACCTATCACATATTTCAGACTTTACCGTTGCTGTAACTCGAAAACCGTATCTGTTTTTAAGAAATGTCCAATTTAAACCTTTCCGGATATGGAATTTTCTTTAATTCTGCCGTTTCAGATTTTCAATTTTCGGGGAAAATTGCCCTCACCACCCTCTTTGGGGGATGTTTTTGAGGGGAAGTGCATGTCTAATATTGATTTTTTTTTTCAATGGGACCGATTCTCAATGCTACTCTCTCAAATGAAAAACAAAATTATCAAATGTTGCGAACAAATATATATGAAAAAAACATGTATTCCTCCTTCGTTTGGGAAGTCGGTCAAAAAGAGACCTCAATTTAAAAAACTACTAGGTACTAGCAATTGTTAAACACATTTCCAGTTGAGCATCTACTGAGCATAGTAACTATTAGAAGATTTGATTTAATCTCTTCTTGCGTATTTATATATTCAAAATCTCTAAATAATCACGCAATGTATGATGATGCTATATGATTGTTGAGCATCGTACAAAAAAGAAATCTCTGACAAAGAAAAAGCAAAGCCATGATTATTGTACCTATTCTCTTCGTTCTCATATTCCTCTTTATATCGTCTGGGCTCTTTCAAAACATTATCCACCATTATTATATAGCAAGAAACTCGTTAGAGAAGTGAAAAAAATTAAAAAATGCAGATATTCAAATGGAAGTTATTATATGTTCTGTAATCCAGGGAAAGTAGAGTACCTATATAGTCATGTAGTGAAAAACTTGGTTCCACTTACGTAAATTTGAATATCACCAATGTATGTTTGTCCTGACAAACTCAACTGGAATTTATTTGACAGTAGAAATAATTGGAAAGACTTGTAGATAAATGGGCATATCAGATTTTTAAACTCTGTTTTTGATGCTAACTTTCCTGGGGTATAAAAAAAACTCCAAACAACATCCCATATAGTATGCATATGAAGTTTCGCAATTATTTTAGGAGAGACGAGAAACTCGGAAAGTAGCTCCAGCATTATAAATGCAGTGAAATGATACGAGATTATATTACTACAACAATTTCAACTTTAATTTGGATAGTTTCTCTGTGTATAAACAGGATTTTTCTCTCTACAATGCTAAGTTAATGTAACGGAAACTTCATCATATTGTATATAAATATCCAGGGTGGCACATATGAGAAGAATACATTCTTTATTTAGGAAAAATTCTGAAGTATAAACACATAAATAGATTTACTGTCATAAAAAGGGAAAGTCGATCTCAGAAGTATGATTTATTTTTGACCGACTTCTCAAACGGAGGCGTTGTACAATTAGACTGTATGTCTGCATGTATTTTTAAATATTTTTCCGCAACTTTTGCATAGTGAACGTGCTCCGATTTTGATGATTTTTTTTTTCATTTGAGGGAGGATTATTGAGAGTTTGTCGTATTGGGAAAAATCAATATTAGACATGCCCTTTCCCACAAAAACATCCCCCAAAAGGTGGTGGGGGCAATTTTTTCCTAAAAATTTAAAATCCTAGAAGGCAGAATTAAAGGAAATTTCATATCCGGAAACATATAAATTGAACATTTTTTTTAATACAGAATACAAAAGAGCTATGGTTTTCGAATTACAGCAGTAATGTGTGAAATATGTATACCTGCGCAGCGATGTTTTCAGATATCTGAATAATAACAAGTACAAGCTAAGCCTTATACATACAACGGCACAACTTCAAAAGTACCAGCACCAATGGAATTAATATTATTTTGTATTTTTCAGTGCACCAACTTATAAAGTCGGTCCAATTTTTTTGTAAAAAATATTTATTATTATTATATACTACAATTAAATTTTCAATTTCTTACACATATCTTTCGAAAAATGCTTCTTTTTGCTCAGATAGACACCGTTTAGTTCTTGAAATGAGAAAATACGTTAAAATCATTTCAGTGTTATTTTGGGACGGTTCCAGCTAGATACGGAGGCGAGAATCGATGGAATGGCCAACAGGATCACCTGATCTTACGCTTCTAGACTTCTTAAGGGGAAAAGTGAAAAGTATGGTTCACAAACTTCTCGATTTAGCTGACGAAAGACGATAAATATTAGATACGTCAGCGGTTAGGTCGGTCAAGTATTTTATTTTGGATAAAGTTTATTTTTATGCAAGATCAAGATGTTAGTCGTTTAAGGTTGAGCATTTCGATCATCTCCTATTTATAAATTCAAGTTAATATTTTTTTTGGTTTCCCTCCTTATCAAGTACGAAACCATATTAGGTAATTCAGTTTTCAGTATCTCGTGATCTTTTAGAATAATTATGCAAAATCATTGAAATAATGAATTCATTTCACACTGTATAATAAGGATGAAAGGGTGAAAATGGAGAGGCTGCATGCAATGTGGCAGTAGAAGTGCATTTCGGGTTGTGGAATAAAGAAGCAAAAAGAAAAGAACGCAAAATCGACAGAGAGAGAGAAAAAAAGAGTGCAAGCTAACTCATTTCGAGCTAGAGTTATTGTACTCTGAGGAATATATTATCTATACGAGTGCAAAAGCAGCTGTGTAGAGTTTTTCTGGGGAGCGATGGAGTTTTTTTCATTTTGATAGAAAAAAAGGTGTTTGGAATGGAAATAAATTGCAGCAATCAAAAGGTTTTAATACGGATTCAGAGTAGTGATAAATTATAGAGTTTCATTCAATTTTTTGCTAGTTGATTAAATATTTATGAGAATAATTCCAAATTCAAATTTAGATTTGGATATTGTGAAATGTTCAATTAATCTCATTTGTAAGATTGAAGAATGGTTAAACTTAAATGAATATTGTATTTATATTGAAATCTTTTAGCACCATCTACAAAAGTACCAGAACGAATTAATAGAATATTATTTTGTATTTTTAGTGCACCAACTAACAAAATAAAATATTCATTTTACACTTTTGATTGTAACATTAGTCATCAAAGTCATTCAACATTCAACAACCAAGATAATATGTTGTTAATACTTATTTAGAGATTTCAATACTAGCCGATATACACATATTTCAGACTTTCCAACTGCTGTAACTCGGAAACCGTAGTTTTTTGACAAATTTCCAAATTTTTGTGTTGCTACATATAATCTCTTCTTTAATTTGGCAGTTTCATTTTTTCGATTTTCGAAAAAACTTGCCCCCACCACATAGCGAAGACACACATATTTCTGACTTTCCCACGGCAGTAACTTGGAAACCTATGATTTTTTTTAGATGTCAAATTTAAACTTTGCCGAATATGGTAAATTGTTCCCTCCACCCTCTTTGGGTGAAGTTTTTGGGGAGAATGACATGTTGAATTTGTGGGACCAATTCTCAATAAACCTTTATCAAATAAAAAAAATCATAAAAATCGGAACATGTTTACTATTATTTATGCGACGCGAACATACAAAATAAAATCATGCCGACAAACATTCGAATTGTATACTTTTTAGGTTTAGTTTGTCGATCAATGAAATTAACAATAGTTGTTAATAGCTAAGGCAATTATTGTAAATTTACAATAATTATTGTAAGCTGATATTGTGAAGTTGTACTGATTTTTAACTTAAGTTAAAAACTTTTTTCTACAAAAACTAGGTTCGTCCTTTTTAGTTACTTCACTGAAAAATAAAAATAATATCATTTCTATTGGTGCTGGTAATTTTGAAGTTGTACAGTTATCTGTACAAGTCGGTCAAAAATGGGCAAAAAAATGGTCAAATTAAATAAATATACTACAAATGTAAAGTAGGATAGCAATAATTAATCTGTTTGTGAAAAATATTTTATTTTCTCCTATTTAAAATAGACTAGAAAAGAGAATTTTCAAAATAGCTCACCTAAAATATAAAACAAACAATTTTATTTCATGGAATAGAAAAAAAATTACTTACCCAAAAATAAAATGTAGAATCAAAAAACACACTCGAACTTTATATAAGTCCTACACTGTCCATACTTCACTGAATGACTAAATTAGTCAAAAATACTCGTAATAAAATAAAAAAAGTCTTTTAAAAAAAATTTAAATTTTCTCTCTTTTGAATGTCAGATCGACACTTGCAATCTTCTGAATGACAGAAAAGCGATATATATATATATATATATATATATATATATATATATATATATATATATTAATATATATTTAATTTAATGTAAGAGAAGATTCCTCAAGTCCAACGCGTTCGAATCGTCGGCAACAACTGAGCAGCAAAAGTTCACGCGCGTTTGCTAAATTCCGAGAATAAACTTCACGACGCTACCGACGCGCACGACGCCAATAATATGTCTGCGATCACCACCACCAAGAAGCGCGTCGCGATCCTCAACTCAACAAAGTTTCGCGGCGTATGTAGACACATGCGCCGCTCCAGGATATCTTTAAGTGTAATCTACATATATAATATAATGTATAGTAGCATGATTCCGGTGGTTCGACATTTTTTGTTGAATTTCACTAAAAATAATTTAAACAAATAAATTCTAGCTAACACAAATTTCACCAAACCAAATTAGGTGCAATAAAGTTTTGAACCCCCCAACCCCCTTGAATTGGTACGTCGCTGGTCTCAGTAGCTCGCTTACTACTACCAATAATATTGATGACTACTCAATGTCCTTCTTCATTATAATTGTTGAAAAAAAAACAAATCTCACGCGGGAATGGCGGCTCAAGTGTTCCTGATAAAAAATTTGAAGCTACTATGAACAAAAATGTCAGTGTGATTAAAAGGAAAAAAGCGTTTTTGCGGTTATAGCGATAGTTCGTGAAACGAACACAAATGTCACATGCTAATTTAATTATTTGCCTCAATAGGATCCAACCAATCATCGGTCAGATGATCGTTTGGACAGCTAAATAGTGACGGGATATTGGCGTGCAGATGGGTATTTTTCCGGGCTCACGTTCACAATATATGAGGTAAAAGATAAGAATGGGATTATGTTGATTCTATTCGTGCTAGTGTATTATTGAATGGGGGGGGAGAACTTCTCAGGCTGCTAGTGCGAGCCTGATTCATGAAGTTTCGTATTTCATCTCGTTGCCTGGCAGATTTAATGATAACGGTTATTTTCAGTACTGTTCTTAGATTGAAACGCTGGCATTTTTCTAAAATATTGGGGAGCGCGTAACTGCGTGCTAACTCTGACCGACTTCGATCATCGAAGTTAAGCAGTACAATACGTTGGGACAGGTTTGGACGAGTGACCGTTGATGCGGGCTCGCGTTCGAATCTCTGACTGTCGCATTACATTCTCCTGGTCTTGCAAGGCAACGGGAAATCAGCTAGAGTATATTGCCCCACTACAGCTCTCTGGTATGGTGTGCTTTGAGATTTATCTTGAGACATATTGGTGATTTGGCATCCACGTTAAACCGTAGTAACACTTTCAATGCAGAAAAGCCGCCAACGCTCGAATACGAGTTTGGCACTCACAGAAGATAATAAACATCGATGTGAGCTCATAAGAACAGGTAGGAAAAAACATATTTCACACTTTAGCATTGCTGTATCTCGAAAACCGTAACTCTATTGATAAAATGATCAAGTTTAACAATTCTGGATATTGTCCTATCTTTAATCAAGCAGTCTCGGATTTTCGATTTTTTAGAAAAATTGCACCCTTCACCCTCTTCTGGGGCGATTTTTAAAAGGAAGGATATTTCAAATTGGAATCTTAGTTAATATGAGACCATTTCTCAACTATCTTCATTTGAATGAATCTTAAATCATGAACATCGGAGAACAGCGCGCGCACGAACCAAAAAAAAAAAGAAAGCAGACAGTCCTTCCCCGCTCCGCCATTTGGGAAGTCACTCAAAAAGGGTAAAATCGTTAAATTTAATTGTGGACCCTCATTAAGTATCTCAAATTTGTGGTGTGCTGATGATCGAGGCAATTAATTAACATTTTAGGGCCGAATGTTAATTAGACAAAGTTATATTGGGTGTAGATGTTCGAGAATAATTAACCTAACGTTATTGATGAGACCATTTTTGTGACCTTTATTAGAAAAATTATTAAAAGTATATTAGTTTCAACATATCCAATAAATCTTACTTTTAACAACTATTATTTTGATTCCATTTTAAAAACAAATAAAATTATATCCATACACAAAAATAATAGTTAGTAATATGGTCCTGTTTTTATCAATTTGGTATTAAACCCTAACATAAAAGTAAACTTATAAACCTGATGAATTGTTTTGGAAAAAGAAACTCATAAGAAATATTTTAAGTTCAATGTCATTGATCTAGAAAAAAAAATCATTTTTTAAATACTTACATTGTTTTTTAGAATGTGGTACTACAAGGGGGCTGACAGCAGGACCATGTAGCATACCCTAATTTAATTAGAATGACAGATTTTCTTTCAAAAATGGAAACTTTCTTTTAGATCACATTACTTCCTGAAATATTTGTAACTAAAAATTTCTGGATGTGTGGTAGATAGAGCTTTTTTCTTCATCGAAACCACATTTTTATTTCATTTCTTTATGTTCTATAGTATCTAATAATTACATAACTAATAAAATATTCCTCCCTGCAGAATTATTAAGAAAATATTATAATATATTATACATATTTCTCTCAAATATATAGGCTAGCCCTCTCCATCGAGAAACTTCCACCGACATCTTCCAACGCCCCGAACATTCCACCAATGACGCTAACTCACTAGATGTTTCGAGATATTTATTATCTTGACCTTGGAATGTCTCGTTGACCAATAACAGTACAGTATGCCTTACACTCATACCACCAACGTCCATTCTCGTCAAGATGCTCCGCCCTCTGACGAATCGCATACGCCTCCATTCGGAATGGCTTCGACACTACATCCCAAATTCGTTACAATATCAAAAGATGACGTATCGCTATAGAAGATTCGGTGCATCAACTTCAAAATAATCTCTTAGAGTCACGGTGCTAGTTATTCTACCGTCAAGTGTCCACAGAATCGAAATCGATATTGATAAACTTTTAGCCGCAATTAAGAGTAGTTTTTAAAACCGTAAACGAGCTTGTTTTGTTGGTTTTGTGTTTTTTTTCTTCTACCGAGTGCTTGAGTCTATTTATATTTTTTTATTGTTCCATCTACAACGAACTTTCTACTCTAAAACGTGGTGTTTGACTAATAGCTTTAATTAAGGTGATTTATGATGTGAATTGGATTGGATATCGATTTCATAGGGAACAGAAAAGAGAATTTTATTTGTGTGATTGGATTCCATAGAAGAAAAAAATTAATGGCCTTTTATATAAAACATTGGATTTATGAATGATTGAGTGGCTTTTTTATTATATTTATATATATCATGTTATTTAATTGACAACATATTTTTTTAAGCTAAATCGTTATGCTATACAGGGTGTCCCGGAATTAATGGTGAAAAAGATAGGTTAGGTTAGGCTTCAAAGATAAAAATTTTTTTTCGAACAGTTCATTTGATCTGGATAAAATTTTAATGATTCTTAGACCTTATGTGTACGCTTATTTAACAAATATATTGATTTGCTTTAGCTAACGATAAATATTTTCTATAAAAAATCTACTTGAAGCACAGAAACATACAAAATAATATTAATTCCATTGGTGCTGGTACTTTTGAAGTTGTGCAATTGTAGTTAGATAGAAGACTTTTGGCACCAACTTCAAAAGTCCAAGCACCAATGGAAATTATCTTATTTTGTATTTTTTAGTGCTTCAAGTAATAAAGTCGGTCCAATTTTCGAGAGAAAATATTTACACATTTTTCAGACTTTACCACTGCTGTAACTCGAAAGCCGTAACTCTTTAAACAAAATGTTCAATATAAACGTTTCCGGATATGGTCTTTTCTTTAATTCTACCGTCTCAGATTTTGGATTTTCGAGAAAAATTGCACCCTTTTGGAGGAAAGGAGATTTCGGATTTCAATTTATCTAGATATGGACCATTTCTCAATTCTTCTCTTTCAAATTAATCAGAGTACGTTTAGTATATACAGTGCGCGCACAAACCAAAAAAGCGGGCAGTCGAATTGTATACCTCCTCCGTTTGTGTGCGTCGGTCAAAAAAGTAAGCTCATCAACTACTATTACTCTATGGTCACATACTCTATACAAAACTCTCTTCTATGGTAGTAAATTCCAGGAAAGCGACACTTTTTGAATTTATGATTCAATAAAGAGATCTCCACAGTGGCAGACAATTGTAATAATCAGTGAAGCGTAACTGAGTTATTTTTCAAATTTATCATACCACATAATATATTCATCTATGTTTATAGTATATAGCGTGGTTCTACGAAAATCGTATTAATTATACAACAACTAAATGCATATTGTGAAAGTGAGCATGTTTTATATAATTAATCTATTCAAAGAGAGAAGAGATTCAATTATATTTTTTTAACTTGTGAGCATCAATGACTCATAAAATATGAAATAAATATACACACTCTATTATAATTAATATTATTATGTACAAAATCAAACAATCGAAATCCAATATCAAATTACCATTCCACTTTACTTCTATTATTATTATTATTATTATATTATCATGACTCTTATAATACAGGGTGATCAGGTGTAAACATTGAATTGATGATTTTTCACAAAGCATTAAATTCATATTTGAGGTACAATACAATACAACATCAATTATTGACTCTTAGAAATCTTAAAAATGATTGCAAATAATTCAAAATATTCAGAAAAAAATATGTTCACCAATAAAGGTAGTATCTAGCTTTAGCTCTACTAAGGATGGAATAATAAACTTCCACAATAAATACATACGCTCAAATAAAAATTCGTACATCATAGCCTTGTCTTGATTTTACCATTCGACTTCGCATGTTGGTATTACTGGTAGTTTTTCGATTGTACTTGCACATTTTTGACCGACGAACCCCTAACGGAGGAGGTATACAATTCGACTGTCTGCTTTATTTTTTTTTTTTTTTTTTTTGGTTCGTGCGCGCCTTTTATATAGTAGACGATCTCCGATTTTGATGATTTTGGATTCATTTGAAAGAAGGGGATTGAGAAATGGTCCCATATTCATAAAAACGCAAATCCGAAATCTCCTTCCCTCCGAAAACCGCCCTCGAAGGGGTGGTGGGGGCGAATTTTCTCGAAAATCGAAAATCTGAGTTGGTATAATTAAAGATAGGACAATATCTGGAAACGTTTAAATTGAACATTTTTTCAAAAGTGTTACGGTTTTCGAGATAGACGCATGTTAAATATGTATTTTTGCTATGTGGAGAGGACAATTTCTTTCGAAAATTGAAAATTTTTCGATACTACATGAAAGATATAATTATTTGTAGCAACATTTATAATGAACATTTTTTCCTTAGAATTACGGTTTTCGAGTTAAATCGGTGTTAAATGGTAACAACTAAAATATTCAAGCGTATTTCCGCCGCGATGTTCTGAGATCTCAATAATAACCACTACAAGCAAGGAATATACGTGGGTAATAGGATAAGTATTATCTTCATTGATATGGTATAGTGAACGTTCAACGATTTTCGGGACTAATGTTACACTCAAAAGTGTGAAATAAATATTTTTTACAAAAAATTGGACCGACGTTATAGTTGATGCACTGAAAAGTTTAAAATAATATTACTTCTATTGGTGATGGTACTTGTGAAGTTGGTGCCAAAAGCTATCAATCTAACTGCAACTGCACAACTTCAAAAGTACCATCACCAATAGAAGTAATATTATTTTAAACTTTTCAGTGCATCAACTATAACGTCGGTCCAATTTTTTGTAAAAAATATTTATACCTCAACATGTGTATGGTAAATCATACCTGCACTTCATTTAAACTAATATATCTGAAATATGAGACGATATTGGTCTTAATAGTAGATAGACTACGGTTGTGGTTAATGCACGACGGTGCCACAGCTCATTTTTCAATAGACTACGTGAGTATTCAACAGCGATCTTTGGAGATCTTTGGATTGATCGTGGTGGTCAAAATATCAGGCCCCGGCTTCACCAGACCTATAACCTGTTGACTTTTATCTCCTTGAGTTTTCAATTCATAGGTCATCGAAAAATAATCCTGCATTCTCTCTTAAGGGGGGCGGGGTAATATGAACAACTCCTTTTATAGTTGATAGTCTCTAATGTCATACATTAGGTACCTGAAAGATTGGTTGTTGCACTGAATAATTCAAAATCAGGTCAATTCTATTGGTTCTGGTAATTGAGATATGGTGCAGTTATAGTAAATAGAAGACTTTTGACACCAACTTCAAAAGTACCAACACCAACATATTTTTATTTCTTTATTTCAACAATTATTAAAGTCCGTCCTATTTTTTGCGAAAATGTTTATTTTATATTTTTGATTGTTTCTTTAGTCATGAAATTTGTGATTTCAAAATATGTAGCGTAATCTACTGGTATCAAATTCATAATTTAACTAACAAGTTTACTATGGAAGAAGGGAGCTGAGAAACAGGACCCTGTATACAGGTACATTCGGAGGCTTTTCAATGTACCAACAATTTATATGCTAAAAATTAATTTCAAATCATTGGAAATGTAAATTTATGATTGATTGTTGATTTTTGGAATAGAGTCGATTGCGCTCTTTAATATTTTCATCACTGATGCCCAAATAATAATACTAATAATTTTTATAGTTATTTACTGGAATTATTTAATATCATAAACCACACATCAGATTTTCCCCATTACTTCATTCCCTAAAAATCAATATAATTAAAATTTCTCAGTAAATCAGAATAACCATTTCGCAAGCAACTATGTAATTTGCTATATTTATGCAAAATATTATTTAGATACTTCCACATACTATATGAAAATGCAAGACCCCGAAAGTTTCCAAACAATTTCCCTAATTTCGGACGGGAAATTTTCGTAGCCTCTCTCAAGCTAATACATTCCTCAACTTTCCGATGCTTGAGGAAATGAATTACAACAAGCAACTTGAAATTCATCACTCAAGGCGATGCCTGGAAATAGTTCCAATCTAGTCATCTACCAATCAGGTCCCATAAAAGTTCAATGGGTGAAAGGTCACGAGATCCAGCTGACCGGGGAGAAAGGGTAACTTCTGTAAAGTCACGAAGATATAAGGATAACGATATAATGTAGCAATTGGTTTCAAAACGGTGAAGATGATGTCCTGAGCATTAATGTTCCCTTCAAGAAATACTAATTAGTGACAGGTTATTTGTTCATATCTCAATATTTCTGTGCGTACGAAAATCAAGGCGGCCATTTGTCTTTTATTAAACGGTTTTATTTAGCATGCCTTGCTTCTTATTTATTTATTTGGGTCAAATCTATTAATTGATATTTGACCCCCTTCCAGTTGACAGATTGATCTGTAATTTAGTACACACCTTTAGTTCTGATGACAATACAATTTAGTACATTCTGTATCATTGTAGATTCAAGATGGCCGTCGCAATATAATGGCGGATTAAATAATGTTGCACAACCTCTTCAATATGAGTATCAAATGAAAGGGCTTGACTAATAGAATATAGTTTGGTATGAAATATAATGAATATCCAATATGAATGCCAACAAAATGACAGTATATACGTTTTTACAAGCTCTTCAATATGGGTATCAAATGAAAGGGCTTGACTAGTAGAATACAGCTCACTATGTGATTATTGAAAATGTATGGCCTCAGTTTAGTCGAATCCAAATGTACCAAACAGATATACAGTCAGTTCGGATCGACTTTGGAAGAGATGACGTACACCTTATTCATCCTAAAGCCATTCAGTTTCCAGCAAGGTTCAAGTATGGGACAGCTGGAAGAAGGATGGTGCCCTTAATTTTGTCGTGGGCTCAAAATTGTTTGAGGAAGGACAAGCATACGTGGCTCTGAGTCGAGTAAAGCCTTTGGAAGGATTATGTATTGAGGAGTTAGATTGCAACAAATTGTCAGGAAATAAACCTTGTAATAATGAGGCACTAAATGAACTAAATAAAATGTGGTGTATTAAATTACAAAATTAGGAACTATAAACTTTAAAGTTAAATTATTAAAAAATCGTTGGAAAGCTAAAATATAAACTGGACAAAAAAATAATATTGTTGGTCGTATGTAGCGTAACCTGAGAATACAAAATACAAAAAAAAAAACGTTGAACTTGAAAACATTTTTATTCAGGATTGAGTATTTCCGTACAATTACCGGAGCAATTAAACAATTATTAATCGTTTATTCATAGTGTGACCAAATATTCAGATATTTAATCTATTTTTTGCTGCTATCACTTGCCCCATAGACCAGACAGAGACAACATGAACTTGATGAATGTTAAGATGAAGAAGAGGAGACTTAAAGTATCTTAGCACACACAAAGAGTGTGGGGCATATGAACGTTTAATCTCTCCCAGCCGAATGGGACAAGAAAGAAAGATGAAAAGAAATGGGGGTAATGATTCCACTTTCCTGCCGCACGTAGGATAAGGACGACGACTGACTTGGTGGAAGAAGTACCAACCTAGATCGGGATCGGGAGTTGCATAAAAACTGTCCTTAGAGAATGGGGGGGTTGGGGTAAGTTGACCTCTCTCGAGTTCTGAGGTTGGAAAAGCGCTTTTTACACAGCAACGAAGGTATATTATTAGTATGGGGGCCAGTGGGATCTAATGATCAAAAAAAAAGGCTGAAAGCAATACTCATGGAATTAATGTTTTTATAACCATAACGAGTCATCTTTCAAATATTTTACTATAACAGTGCTTCAGATTGTTCTCATAAGGCAAACTGGACTATATATATATATATATATATATCAGAGAAATATGTTGTTATGTAAATTTGTAGATGCTATATACCTACTTTGTGAATTTCTGTTATACAAGATGTTTCCAAATAAGTGCGAAAGATTTTAGGGGGTTGTCGAATATTAAAGGGCTTATTTGATGTAAACAAAAGATTTTAGACCTTTCCTTGAAAAGTTGAACGCTTCCAAAAATGACAAAGAAAAAAATATTTATTGCAAAATTTTTAAATTTTTTGGTTGTCAATAGTTTCTTAATAAAAAAAATACAATCTTTTGTAAATGGAATGGAAAAAATCATTAGGTGGCGGCTGTCATGTTTTGTTTGCACAATTTGTGACTTCAATCGTAGTATTTCAAAATTATGCCCTCAAATGCCATTCCTTTATCTCTTCAGCAACTTCCAAAAATAACAAAAAAGATTTTTCTTTTTCATTTTTGGAAACGTGTAATTTTTCAGAGAAATGTCTAAGAGCTTTTGTTCACATGAAAGATTTGATTTGCAAAGTCATTAAAAAGTCTCTAGCTGATGACGTCATTACATTGCTAATTTAAATAGACTATATCAGTCAGCTTACTCGCAATAATATAAGCTGAAAACCTTAACAAGAATCTTATGCGCGCAAACTAGAGTCATCTGAGGAAATTCTGGGAACAAAAAATCCCACTAGCACTCGTTCTGTAACAGCTTTGTCCGAGATTTTTCTTCCAATTCTTAATATTAAACATTTCTATTGAATGGATGGTTTATCATCCCTAGGTACAGAATAAGCTTGAAAAAAATCGACAATAAACTTGAGAAATAGTTCTCTTTTAATATTTATTACATGTGAAGTGTATCAGTTGAAATTTATATTATTTTGAATCAGTTTGATTCCAGATCGACGATGGATTTCAAAAGCTCCTCGTGAAATTGCTTCATATTGGCACCGATTGTGAAATCTAAATGACCAAAATTCACATGTTTTATAACAACTTTTGTATGTGGTGACATCTTTCCAGCTAACAATTCAGCATCCTAAAAATAAAGACATTAATTACTTTTCGAAATTCAAAGTTATGATAACTTTTGTTGTTACGAGTATTTTCTTGCATTTCAGTTCATCAAATCATTCCAAGAGATTCTCATCTCGGAGAAAAATAAGCAATAGATCCCCTTAACTAATTTCAATCAATTCTATTGGAGCTCGTTGTGACTAAATTCACCCTTTAAGCTCATCGCTGGATCGAAATTCTCTATGCCACAAATTTCTTTTTTACCGATCAATAAATTCAAAAGATGCCTTGTGTCAATTGAGGTCATATACTTTTTTGTTATACTTTATATATAATACAAACGTGGTAAAATGGTGAAAAGTAGGACAAACAAGAAACTTTTCCCATATCTATGGAAAATGTGTAACGTAAGCAAAATCACAAAAGTGAATAAATGAAATATGTGTCAAGAAAAAGAAACGTATAAGGTATACTGATTTTTTGTAGGACTTCACATGATAATCGTGATTTTATTATTTGAAGGTTTCTTATTGTGAGAGAGTGCATTGTTAGGATATTTTTTTTAAAGACGCAGGTATTCAATTAAGCCAAAGGAGTAGAGCAGAAAACGAATAATTCTGTGATAAAATAAAGTTAGTGAAAAAAATGTCTTAAGTTAAACGGTTTTATTTAAAAACTATAATGATAGTAATGAAGACTGGTACATAAGCCCTACCAAATATTTTTTAGCTTTTAGTGCTTTAACTGCATCATTACTATCATTATTTTTTTCTAATAAAACCGTTTAACATAAAAAAGTTTTTACTCTTTAATTTTGTAATTTAATACTTCTCATTCTATTTAGTTCATTTAGTGCCTCATTATTACAGGATTTGTTTCCTGACAATTTGTTGCAGTCTAACTCCTCAATACATAATCCTTCCTAAGACTTCACTCGACTCAGAGCCACGTATGCTTGTCCTACCTCAAACAATTTTGAGCCTAAATACACAACCGTGTGGTCTATAGTGTTGCCTTGCATTTTATGGATTGTGGAAGCCCATGATAGAATTAAGGGCACCATCCTTCTTCCAGCTGTCCCATACTTGAACCTTGCTGGAAACTGAATGGCTTTAGGATGAATAAGGTGTAAGTCGTTTCTTCCAAAGTCGATCCGAACTGACGGTACATCTGTTTGGTACATTTGGGTTCGACGAAACTGAGGCCATACTATTTCAGTAATC
The DNA here is from genome assembly GCA_958507055.1 of Crioceris asparagi. Lineage (NCBI taxonomy): Eukaryota > Metazoa > Arthropoda > Insecta > Coleoptera > Chrysomelidae > Crioceris > Crioceris asparagi. The sequence continues at coordinate 1,554,635 of OY293832.1, forward strand.
ACATAGTAATATATATTCTACTAGTCAAGCCCTTTCATTTGATACCCATATTGAAAGGGTTGTGCAACAATATTTAATCCGCCATTTTGTAGCGGCAGCCAACTTGGATATACAATGATACAGAATGTATTAAATTGTATTGTCAGCAGAACTAAAGGTGTGTACTAAATTACAGATCGATCTGTCAACAGGAAGGGGGTCAAATATCAATTAATAGATTTGACCCAAACAAATAAATAATAAGAAGCAAGGCAATCTAAATAAAACCGTCTAAAAAATCAACAAGACACCATTGGTGGAGATTTATTTAATTTCCTATCGCTAATATAAGTTGCCTAGTAAGGCAATCATTTTACCTAATGATGTAAAACTTTCAGTGTCCAGTTGTCAACAGAGATGTTTACGTTCCAGGGGTCCCTGAATCAGCTATTGTTATGTCTGTCTGTGCAAATATTACCTCGTGATTTGAATCGGGATTTTGTTGCTTTCTTTTTCGTTTTGTACGATATCAATAATGCAATAGATGAAAAACGTATTTCATTCAAAACTGTGACTCCAAAACGGCTCCAACGATAAACGTTCTCAAAGCAACCAATCTGCTTGAAGCCCTTGCACCTACTCACTTTTATAGTAGAAACAGGATCCTCGGTACCAACAAATATCACTTGTGGCACTGATATTTTGCCAACATCGTACTCGGGAGGAAACAGCGATCCATAATGTTGTAAATTTCCATGTAATCCGTAATCGTAGTGCTGGAAATCACCACTGGCAATTAGACCAACGAATTGTTTCAGGATTTTCATCGATGTACCAGATGGAAATTGACTGAAGAATATTGGCATCACCTCCTTGAAGAAAACAACAACCAATGCCATAGCAAAAGTATTAAGAGAAGTAACATCTGACTTTAACAAAGACATGTTCCGACAGTTTTGACCGACTTCTCAAAAAAAGATGGAAGTATACAATTATTATCCTATCGCATCATCGCACTTACATCATTATGTTGCTCCTCGACGGAACCAGTCGTAAATCTTGATTGCATGGTACATTGAACAGTACCAGGATAACCAGCACATATCCTGTCATTGAACATCTTTAGTAGGGGGTTCACATCAACATCGTTGGGTAGAGCCATTAAATGTGTGTGCTTTTGAATGAAATGACAAAAATAGATTAATAATAATAGAGTCAGCCTGTGAAAGATTGTAGATTGTAGATTGAAAGGGGGTTTCAATGCACTGCGACCTTTAGGTCTATCAGCCTGTGAAAACTTTATAGGTAAGTTTTTGGTGTTGTTCGTTGGAAAAAATCAAAATGAATTTTGTGTTGCAAAAAAAAAAAAAAAAAAATACAGGGTGCACCAAAATTTAAAAATTGTAATCAAAGTAAAAATTAACAATAACAATGTAAACTGAGAAAGCATGTTATATCTAGCTTAATTTTTAAAAATTGTATCTAAAAGATTCAAAAACTAATAAGTATACATAACTTTACTTAATTATGTTTTGACTACTTTGATTACAACTTCTAGTTTTGGTGCACCTTGTATTTTTTCGCAACACACAAATTTTGTTGAGTTGTTCTATCGAACAATACCAAAAACTTACCTATAAGTTTCTCAAAGGCAAAGTTATTAGACTTCAAAACGTGTCACTGCGTTATGGGCCACCCTGTATATGATTTTTTGACTTGCAATAAACCCGTTGTTACTTGATTGATATACTTATTTATTATTAGTCATATTTTTATGTTTATGTTTTGGTGATTATTGTAAAATAAACTGTTGGTACTTATGGTAGATACCAGTGATTTTATGACGAATTGAAGGGCAGATGTAATCCCTTCCAAATTTTTCGTGTAGGCTATTGGAGTGAAGGTGATGACACCTCTCAAGTATTTTTTCGAGTGCTCGACCATTTCCGATGTATACATGTAGGCTAAGGTGCCACCCAGAGAGTGACCGATAAAGATTGGTTTCCTCCTTGTAATAGTCGTGACGTATTCAATTGTTGCTGGAAGATCCTCGAAGGCCACATCGTCCATGCTTATAGAAACAAATAAGCAATAGAAAAAAATATAGAGGCATTCATAAAGACTGCCGACAGAAGCGAAAACTTAAAACAAAGGAATAACTAAATTATTAATTTTTTTTAATTTCCTAAATAAAATTATTAACATTAGTCCTTAGGTTTCACATTTATTGGCACTCCCAGCAATATTAATTTACATTTTTATACAGTTTATTAATTAATCAAATATTTGATGGACTGCACAAGGTCAATACAATATATCAATATTGTATTATTATTTACATAGTTTTTAATGAACTTTATTTTCATTATTAGCTCTATTATCATTATTAAGATCAACAATACTTAGTCTATTTGTGCTTTTAATTATTTCATTTTATTCCAAAATAGATATAATAGGCTTCAGCTAACTGCAATATATATAACAAATATGTTAGACTGGAATTTATCTAAGTATTGTGTAAAAACTGCATCGATCATTGTTTTATATTTTCTAGTACTTAATTTTCGATCATTGGATATAGTCAAATCTAATGCTGCATTAAGAATTCAATTAGTGGTAGATTTTTATCATCTGCAAAGTTGATATTGGAATCACTACATAATATCATGGGAATATTGTCGAATTTTGCATCAAATCTTTTTTCGAGTATGTCAGAATCTTCTTTCGTATAGATCATCAAATTTTCGATAATAAATATGAAAAAATCTTATTAAATACTAACAAATCCTTCTATCAGTGCACTGTATAATATTTATTGCAAGATATATTGCAGATATCAAATATTAGAAAAATAGATAATACCATCATTTTTTGGGCAAATATCAATAACAGTGTTGGATATATTTGACAATAAATACTTAGTTTTTTGTCATTTATTTTTCTAAATAAATATATCAAGTTCTCACTATTATAATGCACAGGAATTCTACAATTAATCAATTAGCGGAAAAGAGAGACGTGGTATTAGTGTATACTTATATGTGTATAATACATGTCAATGGCCGCTATATTATGCGCAATACGTAACAAGCATGTCGAGGTCATCGGTGTCGCGAGCTGGGAAGATTTTACCCACCCGAAAAACGCCTAACGTGCCTATAGAAGTTTTCACTTCAAAAAGATGAAAGATTTTTACATAAATCCACCACACATTTCTAAGATCTTGAACAAAATCATCAATATTCATCGACTGTAGAAATTAATGTCATATTTTGGTATTTATCTCCAAGAATTTAAAATGGTTTGATTTTATCTGGAAATCTTGAATCTTTCTTGATTGGAAACTATTGAAAAGTGTGAACTCAAGTCTACCATACAATATTTTCTTAATTTGAATCTCCAGTGACAGCATCTTACGTGTTGAAATACGATAAATTACAATAATTTGAATCGTCATTTTTGAAAAATAGAAGCGAGTGTTCAAAATCATCCGGAAAACATCTGACATCATAGTGAATTAATAATGTAAGAGGGTTTTTGAAAAGGAACTAATTATTTTTCTCTCTTACCAGAAGTCCCAAAACTTTATGTCCGATGGTTGAAGGGTCTTATGTTTCTGGGATGGTTTCGATCCTCTCATATTCGTAAGCCATATATCATAACCTTTGTTGACGAGGAAGAATACTACAAAAGATGGTTATTATAAAACATAAAGCTAAATACACATTTGAATAAAAAAAAACAAATAAGCCAAATATTGTACTTTGAAATTGGTGCCAAAAGTCTTCGTCATCATCTCTTCGAAATCCTTTCAATTCTTAGATTTTATCTTTTTATTTCAAACTTTTCACGATCTAAAGCAGTTTTTTTTTTGTCTTGGCTATGGTCTGAGTTTTATCGAAGATTTCAGAGAACGGACTGAATTATAACGATACTGAAAGGTGGGAAAATGGGAGAGATAATACTGCAGTGTGAAAAAATATAATCATTGCTCCGCACTGAAGATTTCTATCAGAAGATGTTTTCAATGAAATTCCAAGCTGACTTTTTTCTGAATAATTATCTGCTCTACTTGAAACTATATTGAACTGAGAAGGATTTAGAAATTCCAATTCAAAAAAAGTGATGTCTCAATATTATGCATTTTGAAGAAATACTAGTTTCCAATATTTTCGTGCCACACTTCGAATGAGTTTTTATTTCATATAGATTTTCTTCCAATTCTATAGAAACACTCTACTTCTCCCATCAAGAATAAGCGGCTCAGCAAAATTTATATGTATAGTATGTAAACTGTATATAGATCAACTGACAATTTTTTTTTTATTGATGGAAATGCATAAAATATGAAATGACTTTTCTAATAAAATATCAATTTATGATGCCTGGGAAAGAATGAAGAAGAAGAAGAAAACAAACACACGCATACACCAACGAACCGTTCCAATAATTTCCCATTTTCCATTCAGAACACGTTTTCGATTCTCCACACACATATACCGACTGTGCGAGATACTTGAAAGTCCAGAGAAGGAGAGAAAAAAAATGAGAAACGGGACATAAAGTTTGTTTACAGCTTTTTTTTCGGATGTTGATGATGATGCGACTATGTTTGCGCGAAAAGTATTTCCAATATTTCATACATTTTTATGCTATGCTAGAGAAAGACTGATAATAATATACATGTACCTATACAGGGTATTGTCAGAGACAGCTTACGTAACCAAGAACTCAAACTATTTGTTGGTGCACTGAAAAATGCAAAATAATATTGATTCTATTGTTGATGGTAATTTTGAAGTTGTGCATTTGTAGTTAAATAGAAGACTTTTAGCACCGAGTTTTCACAATTATGTTATCAGTTCATATTTTGAAAGTATTTTGATGAAAAAAACTGCATCGGTTTGACCTTTTCGAATTTCAACTATTATATGAACAAGTACCTGTAAAAACTATTGCTTATTTCGTAAAACACAGTGACAAAATACCCTTTTGCAGTTATTGACTCCATACTGTTCCAAACTAAAATATCGTTCTGAGGGCTTGCTCCCAACTAAATTGAGTTTGGAATCAACTGAATTAGAATCAAGAATAATTGAAAATCATTGTCGACACTATTGTGGATCCGATAAGAACCAAGTAGTATCAAGAAATCAGCAACAAATTTCAGCTCGTTTCGCAGAGCTCGCATTTTGATTTTGTTTTCCATAGGTTTTAGAGGATCAAATTCTAAATCTAATAGAGAATCAAATCTAGGTTATTCTGTTCCCAAACATTTAGAATGTGTCAAGGACTAAAACAGTTCATCAAGTTCTTATGGTTTCTAGAAAGTTTAGGATATCGCATGGTTTAGGTAGACCTTCCTCTTCTATTTCATGCTCTCCAATATGTCATACCATCGGATTTTGCAGGTATTTTGCGAGAATATGGATAGAAGATATTTCGTTCTCTTTCTCGCAAAATCTACATTCTTCCCCCTCTACTGATATATAGATACCCTCTTAACCGGCATTGTTAGAGTTTCGGAAGTAAGCCACCATAATTCATTATTTTTCAAATTAAAACGTTATTTAGGTTTTTTGTGTCAAAGATATAATAATTGCGTAAAATTTTTGGGAATTTTGTTGTATTTCGTCAGCTGCAATCTTGAACAAAACGGCATAAGCGTGTATTGTTTGCCTAATTTCTTACAATACATATGAACTTTAGAATGTTGATATTAAAATGTTAGTGTCAGTTCACAAAAACACAATGACAGCTAGCTGTTTATTTTATAATTCAATGCATAAAACGGCCTAAAAACAGCCATCAGGCAGCAATGATTCGTTGAGTTCACTTTCAATTTGTGTTCGTTATGCAGCACACAATACAATTCTACCATGTAAACCATATTTTTTTAATTTAAAAAAATATCGAATAATACATCATAATTTGTGAACTACTTCACCATATAAGCTTTCCTGTTCCATTTACTTTAGAACGCACCCTGTAGATTTCTCACTGACGGAATTGTTACATAAAAATATGGCCTTCAATCATCACAAAGATGTTTTTCTACATTGTATTTCATGTGCTCGCACATAAAATGTGAGGGTGGTCTCACAAATATTCTGCATTTAAATGTCACGCTTGTCACACTTGTATGTATTTGATTTTTGATTTCCTATATGAATGAAAATACATTTCAGCAGGATCACGAAAGTGACGCGCCACAATGTCACAAAGTGGAGTGTCGTTGTATAAAGAAGGAGACTCAAAATATTTTGTCATTACCATCGACTTTTTCCCGAGCACACACACACAGACAATTGACATAGTTTGCTGAAGAGATGGAGGACAACAGTGGGGGTTGGAGGGGGTGTGAAAATGCTTGCTCATCTCCTCGTTTGACGATCAGGTGGTGGGTGAGTATATAGGGCGATCAATTTTTGACCGACGAACCTAAACACGCAGAAGTGAACGTACTCGGATTTTAATGATTTTTGTTTATTTGAAAGAGGCGATTTGAGAAATGGTCCAATATTCGTAAAAACTCAAATCCGAAATCACCTTCCCTTCAGAAAACACTCCCGAAGGGGGTGATGGGGGCGATTTTTCTGGAAAATCAAAAATCTGAGGGGGCATAATTAAAGATAGGACAATATACGGAATTGTTCAAATTGAACATTTTTTCAAAAGAGTTACGGTTTTCGAGTTACAGCGATGTTAAAATATGTGTATTTTCGCTATGCAGAGGGCGCGGAAATCTAAGGGAACTACATGAAAGACCAGATTATTTGTAGCAACATTTCTAATGAACATTTTTTCCTTAGAGTTACGGTTTTCGAGTTACAGCGGTGGTAAAATGGTAAAATTTCAAATACTTATTCGTATTTTCACCGCGACGTTCTAAGATTTCTTAGTATTAACAAGTACAAGCAAAGAATATACGTGGGTAATAGGATAAGTACTATCTCCTTTGGTATTAGCGAACGTTCATCGAATTTCGTGACTAATGTTACATTCCAAATTGTGAAATAAAAAACTTCAAACCGATGGTTTTTATGTCAAAAAAATATGTTCTATTCATGGTGTAGAAACATTTGCATCGGTCAGTTTTTAAAAACATGGGTGGAGGTAATTTTTTATTTTCATAAGGTTAATTAAAAAAAGGCATAAAATGTTATTGTTTTTGTTGTTAAATGTTAGATCTATTCCAAATAAAATGGAACGCAATTTTCAGTGACAATATACTGGGGGTGCAAGTTATTTTAGGTACATACCTAAAGAGTTTTTTCCTTGAATGAACCATATATTAGATGCAGCCGCAAATCCATGATGCATTATTATGGGAGCCTTGGATTTGAATTGAAATAAACTTCTTTTCGGTGGTAATCTATATAATTTCAGTATGTAACCATCTTTGGTGGTAACTTCGTGTTCTTCGAAAACATAACCATGTCTTCGAATCATTTCATCCTATACAATCAAAGCTCTACTTATTTTGAAATTATTTCAAAGTTATTATTTAATATAAAAACATATTACACACAAAATCTTAAGTAGAGAATGTTGTGAATATTTATATATATGGAAAGTTGTACAAATATATCGTCGAAGTTTTCACGCCCACCAACCCACGGCCGTGTTGATGACACAAACCACCAACCTCGTTTTTTTTCCTGATCTTCAACACTTACGGCATCTGCACCAACATCGGGGTTGTACCAACAATTCTTGTTGGTGGCCATTGTTTTGTAATCATCTAAATGTTTGCACACATTATTTTTGCCATTTTGTTGTTGATTTTCATCAGCAGTTTTTTGTTTCAAAAACAGCAGTAATAACAGTATGTAAAATTTCATGGCTGATGTCTATCTAATATTGAATGTATTTCAAATATGTTATTTGAGTGTAAATTGATTATGTACTGTAAAATTTGCAAAAAGAACACGTGCCTTTAACTGTGTTTTGTAATCACTTTCAATTTGCTTTATTGCTCTTAATGATTATTATAAGTAATTAAGAAATTGTTTTTTTAAATATGGAAGGTGGGTGATGTTATTTAATTTCTTTGCTGGCAAAATTTGCTGGTATCTGAACATACTGCAGTACATCAGCCAAGTTTGCATAGCAACAGGTTGATATACACCAGCTCTGGGGTTATATACTCCACGAACCATTTCAGGACAACTAAGATTGATGGAAATTGATTCAAATCACGTTACAACTAGGGTTTCGCTAGACACTTGAAATTCCACATTTCTCGTCTAGTCTTGTCTCGATTTCGAGATTAGATCGAGACGAGACTGAATTGACTGAATTTTTTTCGAGCTGAGATCAGGAATTACACTTTGAGATTTTTCGAGATCGAGACATTTTTTCGAGACTTCTCGATCTCGAAAATTGAAAATAAGAAATTATATGAAGAAAATTAACAAAGCATACAAAATAGCACGTATAACAAAGCGAATACCAAAGGTAAAAATTAATATTTTCATGGTCTTAAAAAAAGACCCTTATCTATATAAATAAAAATGAATCGCCAATTGCGTTGCTAAGCGCAAAACTCGAGAATGGCTCGACCAATTGGGATAATTTTTATTTTAATATTTTCGTTAAGGCATAAGGAAGAAAAATCGTAAAAAATGCGAGAAAAATAGTGAACACACCACTTTTCCTATACGCTCTTAGTGTGGTGTCAGATATGTCATACACGTCAAGAACCATTATCCAAAGAACACCTATATTATCTGGAACAATGAGCCTTGTTCCTGAGAAGAGTGTGGCCTTTCGGTACGAGAGGGTAGCACTCCTGGAAGGGCCAGGGTCAAATATTAAACCTGCTCCATCTAACATTGTGGAAATATATTGGTAATAAAAGTAAATTATTTAAAACAATCAAGCAAGTAAAAAAATATCGTGTACCATAGAACTGAAGTGTACAAAAGCAGGAAGTTATTTTTGTAAGTAATCGTCATTTAAAATTGAGATAATAAATTAATAATTAAAGTGATTACTCTGAAATTCGTTTTATTTATTCATTTTTTTTAATTTAAATTAACTTTAAACAATTGAAAATGAACAAAACATGAGAAAAATAATGATAGACATTAGAAAAATATCGATAAAATGACTTTTTATTATAAAAAAGTATCTTAATAGATAAGAAATTTATTGCTTAGAGACTCGTAAATATATCTTTGTTTCACAGCCAAGAATTTAAACACAGCAAAAATTGAGCCGATTCTCCAGTTAATCGGCTTCATTATTTTCTAATGGTCAATGTTGCTCTTGAAAACAGTCTTTCTGCAGCAATGAAGTAGCTTGTAAACTTGAAAAAATATTTTCGTCACATAATTACAAAGATAAAGAAACTGTCCTTTTGTACCCCGCTACTCCCAAGCTCCCAGTTTTCGTTTAGAAATTAATTGACACGACACTGTTCGATCAGTCTGTCATAAAGTGCCCTAAATTTAACCTTATTCAGTAGAATGTAATTTTCAATTTTTGGATCAAGATTTTATTTTTCGGGACAATAGTCGTTTTTTGTTATACCATTTAGTTCATAGCATATTACTTTTATTTTAAAGTATTTTTTAATAGAATAAAATTACCCTATCTTTTGGTGCAGATTTGTGTTATATATATACGTGTATAATATTTTTAATAACATTAAAAAAATAAATTGTACAGTACCTGAAGATTAAAAAAGCTTGCGAAAACTTCATAAACACCTAGCCGTCGACTTTTCCCGATTACTTTGATTTAAGATCATTAATAAAAATAATTTCTACCTTCCTAATAGCACAAATTACTCAAACGCAACGGAAATTAAAATGCAAAAACTAAGTAATAATTAGTAGCGTTTAAATTGTACTTCTTCTAAGTTAAAGATGAGGAAAACATTATTTATTATTCCATATAGCAACCTCCAATTTTGCACAAAATTATGCTTATTTATTTATCTTTTTTTTTCTAAATAATTCATCGATTTGGTACTAGTAACCTTGATACATGAACTACTAGCGTTTCAATATTATGTGAAATGGTGAAATACATTTAAGAATATGTCGAATGTCAATGTCAAGTGTAGCCTGTTTAAAGCCATGGTCGAATTATTGTATATTTGTGAAAAGTAAAACACGTTCTTAAATAATAATAATTATAATACATCATTACAAATTGAATTTGGTTGAAGAGAATGTAAAGAAATAAGGAAAATTAGGCCATTATTTTATTCAAAGGTCACTGTTTTTTTATTGAGAACAATATTTACAGCCTCTCATTTAAAAGAAGGTTTTATTTAATAAAACTATTTATTCTATATCACATTTAACATTAATATTTCACAATTGTTAACTTATTACTAATTAAATAAATACTTATATAATTATATAATTTACTATGATATACAGTGCGATCGAAAAATAGCGCATACAATCATTTTTAGCGAAATAAATAATTTTTAATGAAAATTCGAAAATAGATAGTGTAAAATTTGCCAACAGATCATTTTAGGGTCCCCTAAGCCTAAGACAATATAATTTCAATCGATTTTGTACGTTTCATTGTTTTTTATTTGTAGGGTACCGATACCACTCGCATGTGGCACAGAATAGGCAACCTACTGGCACTAGCCCGTAGACTAATACTAGAAACATTTGTATTGCTGAAGCAAAAACGGCCTTAACGATTTTGATGAAACATTCGTCTTGGAAAAAGGACGTTCTCAAATATTATTTAAAAAAAATTTCACACTTTTGAGTGTAAAATTATTCAGGAAAATCGTTGAACGTTCACTTATACCAAAAAAGAACACATGTATGCATATGTATATTATCTGCAAACAATCGCGGCGGAAATACTTATTTAGACATATTTCAGACTTTACCACTGCTGTAACTCGAAAACCGTAACTCTGAAAAAAATGATCAAAGGAAATATTGTTACAAATAATCTGGTCTCCAATTTGGCATTCTCAGATTTTCAATTTTCGAAAGAAATTGCCCCTTCCACATATCTAAAATACACATATTTCAAATTTTTAACATCGTTGAAACTCGAAAACCGTAGCTCCTTTCAAAATATGTTCAATTTAAACGTTCCCGGATATTTTCTAATCTTCAATTCTGCCGTTTCGGATTTTCGATGTTCGAGAAAAATTGTTTTCGGAGGGAAGGAAATTTCGGATTTGAGTTTTCATGAATATGGGACCATTTCTCAAGTCTCCTCTTTCAGATAATACATCAAAAAACTGATTAGGTTTACTATATACAGCGCAGGCAAAAAAAAAGCACTCAGTCGAATTGTACTTGTATAGGTACCTCCTCCGTTTAGGTTGTCGGACAAAAATTGAACATGACCATTTTGAGTGAACACACCAGATTTTTTATTTGCTGTTCTTTTAGACAAGTCAACTTCATTAAAAGAAAACTGGTTATGACGTCATCACATAGAGGAAGTTGTCCTTGTATACTTAATTATTATTTAACACATGAGTAAATTAAAATCAAACATGGACCTTATCCGGGAATTTCCATAAAAAATTTATATTTAGCTAATAAGGAATTTACGCTCTACCATTTACGGAAGCACTGTCTAATATTTATTATGTTTTGAATTTTGTTTTTATAACATTGACAATATCGTCGTATAATTGGTCAATCCTCCTGCCATAAACAAAATCATTGTGAGCAATTCTATATTTGTGAATGCCTTTGGTACAGTTCAATTTCTTGTACAAATATTCAGTGTCCTGTAATAAAAATATATATTATTATATTTATTTAAAATTATATAAAAATTATACAAAAATGTGAATACAATACCCCACAAAATACTACGCTACAGAACAAAGCATAGTATAATTTCAATAAATCATTTTTGTCAAGATTATTTCTCATTTTATAGAAAACAAAAAGAAGGTATTTTACTTTTTTAACAATACTAAAAATAGTTTCCTTCCAATTCCAATTTTGATCTAATATAACACCAAGGTATTTAACTTCATTCATTCTTTTTAGTTTATTGCATTCACAAATTAAAATAATTATAACAAACATAATCAGGCATTATGCGCGTATAGAGACACATTTAAAACACTCGATTTTGACATATTTAAAGTCATTTTGTGATAATTAAACCATTTTCTTAGAATTTCCAAGGAATGTTTAGCATTGGCTGTAACTTTATCCCAAATGTCACCACTACACAAAATGACTGTTTCATCCGCAAATGAGACAATAACACCCTATATATTAAGTTGCAATAATCCATTAATATAGGCATTAAATAATAATGGACTTAAAATGGAACCTTGTGGGACTCCACGTTTTTATTTAAAGAGGTACGAATTTGAAAAATACGAGTACCCGTACACTAAATGGGAAATAGGTCATAGTATGAGTTTTAAATGAAGTTAGATACTAACATTTCATTTAGTCTTAATCTGTTTTAGTTCAACAAGAAACGATAGGTAGGTACATTATATGTCAACTTACTAATAGATCAGTTCTACAAAAGCAATCTCATTGATTGGAGCTAAAATTTGAGGATAAGATCAAAATCTCGAAACAAGAGTTTTCTGGCACTAATTAAACTTTTTCTATTAACAGCTATCTTCAGAGGCTATTAAAAAGTATATGGTGTAATAATCTTAATACATGTCCCTAAATATTGGGCAGATATTAATATTATTGCTATTTTAACAAGGAAATCTGGATTATTTCGACGGAAATGGACTGGTGAAGGGCCTATTTAGGTATTTACCAAAATTCATAGATTCAGTGATGCCTCAAAACATTTAGACAGAATTAGATAAACATGAATGTTATGCTTTATGCTTTATCAAAGTTCACTGAACTCAATATAGAAACTCATTCAAGCTAAAGCAATTATTAGCATAGAGTTCAAGCTTCCCACAAAGTAGTTCAAGCATGTTCATTGTCTCTCCAAATAATAACAAGTGAATTGTAAAATTATCCGAAATGTACCCATATCAAAGGCAAATTAATTTATTTAAGCTTTCTCCCCTATCTGAAGAAAATAATGTCTTGGTAAATGACAATAAAACATTTCAACGATCTTGTGCTGTCATTAATTCATTTTTTGACAGTGTTTATTATGACATAACCTCACTTTAATTGGAAAATGTTAGACAGGACAAGAAGAAGAAAACTGACAAAAAGTTTGGAACTCATCACTTGAAAACCGAAAGTATGTATACTTACAAGATACTGAATGTCATTTTCCAAATTTAAACCCGAATATATCTCACCTTTTGACCAGCAAAAAAGTCCTGTTCACCATAGAACAAAAATGTCGGTACTTTAATATTGCTCAATTCATATTCAGGTGGTACTGTGGAATTATAAATATCCATATTCCTAGCACCATAGTCATACTGCTGGAACCTAGAACCACCACTCATATGGTTCTGTACAAAATGGTTGAATGTCTTCAAGGCACATCCGTTGGGAAAATCCAGAAAGTAAATGGGAAGCAACTCCTGTAATTGTGAAAAATTCAATATAGTATACGGGGTGATATATATATATATGATACTGTTACTTACTGGTCGAACTTGCTCTACCACTAGTCCAGTCGTAACAGATTCAAGTATCTGACAGGGTATAATTAATGGTGATTTTGCACAAGTATGTTTCAAAATAATCCTTTGAAAATCATTGAACTGACCAATGGCATAGATACCCAGTGATTCCAACAAGTTCTGTAAGCCATTGAAGGTAGATTAGCTCAAAAACTAAGGCAGCTGTCACATGTAACGATAAATCGTACTACATGTATTACGATATCTTTTAGATGAAGAATGATAAAATGTATTAATCTCCAAAAAAAATTTAAGCTTCAAAAAACGAAAAGAAAACAAACATAGGTATTTATTTAAATAAATTCCTCAATTTAGGCCAGCCATAGTGTAAGCATAGCATGGGTAATCATTGATATTTCAGTTTCTGACACTCAAGAAGTTAGGTACCTAGTACATCAGACTGGATGGTTTGTCTCGATGTCAGATTACTTTCTTACCTTTAAAACACCAAACAGTGGCATACTAAGTCTAGCCAACCCTCTCATATTTTTGGTATACGCCACTGGAGCTAATAGTACCATACCACTAATGTACTTTTCCGCATGGTCTTTCATTGTCGAAGCATATATCAAAGCTGTAGTACTGCCCATTGAATGACCAACGTAGGCAATATGTTGTTTATTATTTGTTGCATTTGATACAAACTCTACAAATTTGGGTATATCATGCAACGCCATCTCGTGAAAACTATATTAGAACACAAAAATAACACGTGAAAATTCAAGGTTTCATTGTGAAAGTTTTGTATAAAGAAGGTATTTACCTGAAATTCCAGTACTCCTTTTCAGTGATGGCTGCATTCATATGACCATAGGAGAATTGGGTTCCTCTGAAATTTGGCATCCAAACATCGAAACCAGCATTAACTAACGTATAACCTGAATGGATTAATAGACATTAATTGTTGTTCCCAAATAACTCTGTGCCATTTTCAATTCTAACATAAAATTGCAAAGGTAAAATTAATTTTTACAAATATTTTCAAAGGTGATAGTACAATTTCCAACATTTCCAATAAAATCAGTTGTCAATTGTCATATGTTTTGGAGGTTATGTCGGGTACAGTTTACGGGCTATTTGCCAGCAGTTGTCAGTAGTAAACAATCACAACGTTCTCAGATGGATGACATATGTCAGTAGACTACTTTATATAATAATATAATTATATATCGAGTGATTCAAAAGAAAACTCATCCACACACTTGTATCATCTGCAATAATTGCATTTATATTGATTGAAACATCACTCGTCACTCTTAGCTTTCTTTCTGTGTTTAGCAAAGACATGTTCTCATTTTCAAAGGCCTATGGGGATGAGTTTTTTTTGGATCGCACGATATATGGTTGTAAAATTTTCAACGATAATTGTTTATGCCACGTTCAGAAAGCGGTTTTCCGGTGTTTGAGGAGTGTTCAGGGGAAAAGGAAATAAAATAAAAATTTCGTTACAGATTTATTCTTGATAGGAGCACTAGTGTCCGAAAAAACAACCCAAAAAGTAGGGTAATAGAAAACGAAAGATGTAGGAAATTTTGTTTTTCTCAAGTTTTTTTTCATACTTATGATTTTGAGTTAAAATTGAAAATGGTCGAGTTATTCAGGAAAAATGATTTTTTCAGGAAATCTTAAATGGTGGACATTATCGTTGTTATTTAAGGGAGCTTATTTGGACATAAGGACTATAGAAAATGACATTTATGATTAAGAAAATAAAAACACTAACCAAGCGACTTTTTTCCAGATGTTATCCAGGAAACACCATCGACCAAGATGCCATGTTGTAAGATAAGTGGTGGACGATCCTTGTTGTTGTTGTTATTGCTGGAATCTCTCTTGGATAGCCGGAATATGGTCAAAATGTATCCATCGTCAGTTGTTACTTTAAAGTGATCCAATGTGTAGCCATTTCTTGCAGCAATCTTGGTCTTTTTGAATGGATATTTTGTTTAGTTTTAATTTTAAATACACTGAAACCTTGTATCATTTACTGGTGTTTATTTTATAAGAATAAATGGTTGTATATAAAATAATAGTATAAATAATTCTATCATTTGATGAGATTTACAAATATTTTTATTTTTTCCTACCGCTGCCCCAAGTAGTTACGTAAGGAAAGTATATTTTCAGCCATTGTTTTCTGTCTGTAAGTCTGTATTTGCCAAGATTGTCGCCGACACGGACGGACTGCTCTGATGCTCTTCGAATTCCACGAAAAATGAAAAAGAACGTAACCCTTTAGGAAAGTCTAATACGCAAGTGTCAGTTTTTGACCGACGAACCAAACGGAGGAGATATACAATTCGACTGTTTCTCAGCTTGCATTTTCGCGCCTTATAAAAAATATAAAACGTGCTCCGATTCTCATGATTCTTTTTTCATTTGATAGAGGACAATTTAGAATTTGTCTCATTAAAAGAAATATCTACATGCCCTTCCCCTCAAAAAAAAACCTCAAAGTGGGTGGCGGGGCATTTTTTCAAAATTGAAAATTTGATACAACAAAATTAAAGAAAATATTACTTATATGTAGCAACATTCAAATTGAACATTAAAAAAATTACGGTTTCCGAGTTACTGTATTGGTAAAGTCTGAATGTATTTGCATTTCCGCGATGTTTTCAAATCTCTGAATAAGTATGATAACGCATTATCTTCTTTGGTGAGCGTTGAATGATTTTGATGACTAATATAACACTCAAAAGTGTGAAATAAATACTTTTTTACAAAAAATTGGACCGACTTTATTAGCTGTTGCACTGAAAAATGAAAAATAAAATTAATTCTATTGGCTCAGGTACTTTTGAAATTGTTGCTATAAGTTTTCAATCTACTACACAACTTCAAAATTACCGATACCAATAGAATTAATATTGTTTTGTAATTTTCATTGCACCAACTAATAAAGTCAGTTTAATTTTTTTTTATTATTTTTTTACAAACTAAATTACGATAAGCATAAAAGATTTTTTTCAAATGAACAATCGCATATATACGTACCGGCGTGGAGTCCTGATCCGGATTATAGAAACAATTCTTACTGTTGAGCAGATTATTATAATCCGGGAAGCTCCGGCAGACGTTGTTCTCCTTCATCCTTGGCCCAGCAGCAGGTCCTGCGTTCACTGCACTGACCAATACGAACATCAAAATTTTGTCAAACATAGTGTGGTCACAAAATCACAACAAAACAAAACTTTGACTTAATTGTTCAAGAAGGCTCAGGACCATCTTCTCAGGAAGAAGGAAGACTTCTGCGTCTGCTGGTGTCTGCTAGGTCTGAAGATGGAATCAGAGATGAGCGCTCATATGAATTTTTATTATATCCACACAAACATATTATATTTATTTATGCATAAAAAAAACATTTTGTAGTCTCAAACAAGGACATTTAGTTTTTGTGATGTGCGTAGAGTAGTGTATTCTATTCTGTTTCCGTATTACAATTTATTGTTAATATTATTTACAAGGAAGCGTCGTAATCTACGCGATTCGATGAATGCTTACGTAGTTTTCGGGAAGGTTATAGAAGAAGCAAGCAAACTTTTTTTTGGGAAGAAAAATACCTTTTTGTCCTGTATAGCCATAAATTTTGTTGTAAACCAACAGATGAGATTCTTACTCAGATTTTAAATTGTTTATTTTGGTCTCTCTGATACACGGACATTGTTCAATAAAGCATCCACTTTTGTTTTTTATCGTCAGTTTTTACTATTCTACCGCTACTCCAGGTAGTTTTTGTCAAGAAAGTGTTGGAATCGTGTGAACTTTCCAAAGAAGTCGACCATTGGTCTGTCAGTCTGTCGGTGTTTCTGTCTGTCTGTCTGTTTGTCTGTCCCGTGCATTTTTAAAGATATCAAGTTCAAATTTGCTACAAATATCAGTCGTAAAAACATCTAGGTCGATTTCGTAGATGAGCACTATCGGACTAGTAATTTCAAAATGGCCACCGGCCAAAATATAAGAAAACAACACAAAAAATTGCCGCTTGTTAAATTGCTTCAAAAATATTTTTATTATAATTTATTCCTACAACTTTTGTTTTTCTTTAATTTTTTTTGTTTTATTGAAAAGTGATTTGATATGGAGTTCATTAAAAATACACTCAAGCTAAATATATATCTAGTATTATTTTGAAAGCAAAAGGAAAAACATCGTTAATGATATAACTTCTATTATTTAGAAAGAATATCTTTTTTATTTTAATAAAAGCAATCGCTAAAATTGTAGCACAGGATATATACTTACTGACAAAAAATACAAATATATATGCAAAACTTTATGCCCTCGTTTTTTATGAAGCCGTGAAACATTTGTCAAATTCCACCCAACAAACAAAAAATCTTCTTCACCAGTTGACAGAGACGAATTCCAGTTCAGGTAGAAAAAAACTTATCACCAAACGTCTTTTCACTCTCACTTAATTTTTTTTTTTTCGTGTATTTTCAACCCTCTGTCGGCACAAAATAAATATATTTCTCTGTATGAAATTTCTGTCCGAAAACGAAAAAGATGAGCAATGCTCACAAAGCCAGCAGCTCATTAGACAACACTTTTCATCTTAGGAAAAAAAATGTCGCGTTTAAATCCACAACGAAATTTATATATTATAGGCATCATCTTGGTGGGTTTTCTTCTTGATATATTTTTATTATGGATACAACAAGGTTCCTTTTGCTTGTGTTGATGTGGTGGTATATGTGTGGAGAAAACCGTCTGTGAATATCGCAAGGCCGGCGACTTTTGCAAAAATATCACCTTTTTTTTCAATGGGATCCTCGTCAAATTTATAGATGCATATACAGTGAGACCCAGTTAGTTGTTGTAAAAAATACGATTGAACATATAAATATGAATTAAAAAAAGAGCTCTACAACTATCTTATATGAAGTGAAATACTTATTGATATGTTCAATCGTATTTTTTACAATAAATTTTGAGTTTAGATTCAGGACGAGATGTATAAAAATATTTCATACATAAATATTTTTTACAAAAAATTGGACCGACTTTATCAGTTGTTGCACTAAAAAATACAAAATAATACTAATTCTATTGGTGCTGGTTCTTTTGGAGTTGGTGCCTACAACAAACTACAAACGGCACAACTTCAAAATTACCAGCACCACCTAAGGAACTAATGTTATTGAAGTTATACTTCTTTGGGCTCGTTGGGATGGGGTGTTTTTAAAAAAATTTTGACATCACACAGGTACTCACACTGTATATAATGTATTAGCGCTACTATATAGCTGTTTTA
Organism: Crioceris asparagi; assembly: GCA_958507055.1. NCBI lineage: Eukaryota > Metazoa > Arthropoda > Insecta > Coleoptera > Chrysomelidae > Crioceris > Crioceris asparagi. Next base: position 1,573,462 of record OY293832.1, read on the forward strand.
CAGACTTTGGATTGTCGTAGCCGCCAAACGTTTGTTATTTTTGTTGTTCAATGTCTTCGATATTAGCGATGGTGTATGACTATTTTTTTATGAGCGATTAAAATAAATCATCATCCAAGGTAAACGTACATAATATGTCATATTATTCACGCATGTATGTAGATAAACTAGATATTCGATAAAACACTAATAATGGTTGAAATAAATAATGACTTTCGAGATAGTTAAAATAGTTTTCTTATAAAATAAAAAATTGGACCGACTTCATAAGTTTGTGCACTGGAAAATTCAGGTACCGCGAAGAAAAGGTCAGAAAAGCGATAATAAAAAACTATGTTAGGAAATAGTTTTAATTAATGTTAAACATAAAAAAAAATTAACAAAGCATAAAAAATTGCGAATATAACAAAGCAAATATCAATGTTAAAAATAAATATTTCCGTATTTTTAAAAAAATACGCTTAAGCTCTTAGTCACATAAACTATCTTTAAACACTTAAAAATTAACACAAAATGGGAAAAATAATGATAGACATAAGAAAATTACAAAAAACATGATTTTTTCATATAAAAACGTATCTTGACACAAAAGAAATTATTGTTTAGACTTTAGATACTTGTAAGTATATGTCTGTTAGACAGCCAATAATTCACAGTCAAAATTGGGCCGATTCTCCTGTTAATCGGCTTCCTTCTAACTTCAAAAAAGCTTATGACTCAATTCAATAGAAACAATATTATTTTTTATTTTCTTTGGTACCGTCTAAGTCGAACCTTTTTGTTGTAAAAAGTAATTTATTTATTTAATATTCTGAATAGTTCATTAGACATCCTCTAAATTTGGATACGCTGAACATCACCCTGTAAATAATACCTCCATCAAATTAACATTAAAAAATACTCGTTACATTGTCCAACATATACCTAATAACAAATTGTTTTCCTAATAATTGTTAATTAACGTAGGTACCTATTTCTGTCACAAAGTGTAATCAACAAATTAACCTTAACACTAATGTAAATACAATATTTTACATCAAAAGGTACAAGATTATTTTTGTTACATTGTTGATGATTGAATGTTTTTGTTGTTAGTTAATGAAACTGGTATCATTACATTCTATTTATTTCATCAAATTGAATGTTAATATTTCTGGTCCTTGTAAGCAAATATTCAGAAAGATGACAATGTTCACTAGCAGGATGAGATGGGAACATTTCATCACTAAAGTTACATGAAATTGTAAATTAATGAAACATCACTTCTCACAGAAAGCAATGCATCAAACTAAACTAATGCGACATGATTATTTTTTGTGAACTATCGATCAGTCTTAAAAAGCTCCTAAATAGAGATAATTCAAGGTGCGCCTATGGGATTCGCTGCGTTCTAGAGCGTCATCTTGTTCATTATTGGCCGAGAAAACATGATGGCCTCGGAGCAGTATCATGGGCGTGCGAATGGGTATTTACTCCGGAGCTCTCCACAATATACACATATGTATATAGTAAGTACAGTTGTCTCTTTTATGTTGTTGAATCCATAAGTAAGACATGTTCCCAATTTCAGTAGTCTATTCTCAAAGATGCTCTGACTAGTATAAAATTTTAATTACAGTCAATGTCCAAAATTTAATCTTTAGGATACATTCACTTTTGAATACTCACAATTTCGAAGAAATATATCAATAACAACGTATAGGGTCTGTATTGGTTGCATGTTTTATTGCTAGCGTGTGTAAAGTTATTAGTTTTCGTACTATGGCTTGTAAAATAATATTTTGGGACGAGTTAACAGCATTACGCATTAATTTGATTGAAAAAACTATTGATACCAGAAGATAATCCTATTTCATTTCGACTATTATAATCTCATTCAATCCTAAAAGTACTGGAACAAATTATAAAAGAAAGAAACTTCATCTGTTATGTTTGGCATGAAATGAACATTTCTCGCCGCCTCTCAAATTATATGCAAGTTACGTATGACACATCACACTTTAGAGGCCAGAAAAAAACAACACACAGTCGTGATTCTCATCCGCACCAGAAAAGGAGAGACGGAATGCTCACGTTCTCCAACTCCAACATACAACAACAACTCCCAACTTTTCCACATCTCGCGTTACGTGCTTAACTTACATTTATAGTAGAGGAGATGGTTGCATGTTGACTATCAAGATATAGATATGTAGAAACTATTCTTGATTTGTAGCATTAACATGTCCAAACAGAAAATGGCAACCCTGCCTGAGCAAATATGACCAGTATTAAGGAAAAACGATGAATGAGAAAATATATTAATAAAGGAGATAACTGCAGTCAAAATTCTATGTCATAGAATGTCAACGTCACGGTCGTACAATATAAGGTCTTGCATCTCCTTTTAAAAAAGTGTCACAATTATTGAGGGGCGTTTTTTGTAATTCTAGGTTTGGCCGCGCAAGTCGCTGTAATCTAGTGTCGTTGCTAATTTCGAGAGTGTTTGCTCAGGCACAGAATTGTTGTTTCATGGTTGGACATATTAATGCTATAAATTAAGGACACAGTCTCAACGCATAACTCGATAGCATTACTAAAGCACACCTCTGTCTCCTGGACTATTATTCAAAGCATCTCGCTCTCTCTCTCTCTCTCTCTCCAGTATTACTAGACAAGTAGAGTGTCATTTGCTACCCCAAGCGCAAAGACACTACTAGCAAGATAAACTATCCGTCAAGCTTGGACATGCTTGGAATTTGTTTGTTCTGTAAGAAGTGGGAGTTTATTGGGATGGCAAGGGACATGGATTCTTGAGGGGCCGGTAGTATTCAAAAGTGAATGTATCCTAAAGATTAAATTTTGAACATTGACTGCAATTAAAATAATAAAAATACTAGTCAGAGCATCTTTGAGAATGGGCGATAACAGAAGCCGAAAATTGGTTTAGGGGTGGGGGGAGAAGCGAGAATCCCATATGGACGCCACAGCGATTGAAATTTGAATTCCATAAAATTACAGAATTTTCAAATGGATCTAGTGCGAGTTCAGCTTGCGTTGGAGAGGTTCAGCACTTGGGATTTCTTGTACTTGTACATGAAATTTTGATAATATCGAATACAAAATTACAGAATCAAAGATTACAAGAAAAACTTAACCGAAAGATCCCGAATTATGGAACCCTTTCTAAGCGAGCTCGAAAAATTTGCTAACTTCGCATTGCAAACGCAATATTATTTTTTTTGCAGGGTGCTTTTTTTCTGGCATATTTAGAAAAACTTAGCAAACAAACTTCATCGTGAAAATTTCTCCGGGAAGTTCGGGAGACCCGATCACCACCAAAAATGGGGATACAAAGCGTGAACAACGGTTTTGGTGATGGTGTAGGTGTTTGTTGGTATCTTGGTTGAAGAAGATGTAGCAAAAGACCATCTAATAATTTTAACGAAAAGAGAAGTGTTATATATATATATATATATATATAGAGTGAAGTAGTATCACAAGCTCGTTTGATGGATGTCTTGGATGACGAGGACATGTAATGGAGTAAAGGCGGTAAAAAAAACAGGGGGGATGCGTAGTGCGGATCTTCTTTGCCATGATGTGTTATCTAGAGAGAGATGGTACGGGTAAGTTTGGGAAAGGGTCGAAGGGTTGCAGGGGGGAGTGCTTGCCGCAAGAAATATGATGATGATGTGTTTGGAAGGATATATGTATACAGGGAGCATCGCGGTGGTTGAAAGCTTATTGGGTTAAAATAACTTTTACATTTTCGTTCTGAGATTATGCAATCACAGAATTATAGGTATTGTGTTACAGTGGTATTGTTCCGAAAATAATATATCGAACAATAAGGACAGGGGAAAGATGTAATGAAATCTACATTATGATCCATTGACCAGTGGCATATGTATGAGGTTAATTTTATTTGGATCGAATAAGAATCGACTTTTTTCAACGCATTCTTTCATCTGCTCAATTCACGATAGAAAAACTAAATATAGACTAATAGAGACTTCTTTTCTTCTAGAGGGACTTTCTTTTCTGAAACTGAATAGTAAAATATAGTTTATTCTGAAATTATTCTTTGTTTCTGATAAAAGTTGCCGATAAAAAGGAAAAGAATCAGCATGTTATAAAAATACATAGTAGTCATCTATGTAGATATATAAATAGGATTATAAATGTTTGTGATGTTTTCAGCCTTCTTTTTGACAGCTGAGTTATTTTTTAAGCGAAATTGACATCTCCCAAAACAAAAATGTAAGAAGGTAGTATTCTCACTTACCGAGGGCCACCCTGTATATATTATTTTATTATGAATGACGCATGGAAGTGTCGCATGAATTTTATATTATATGTAGGTACATAGTATGATGAAAGGCTGAGAAAAAAAAATTGTTGGCTGCTCACTTTTTTACTCTCCTAGCCTCACCCCAAGCATAGCTATACAATGAAAGTATTTTTTAGCATGTAAATCATAGATGCTAATCCCTAATCCAACAAAAAAAACTATTTTCATCCATTAGCCCATTTTTCATTCTATCTGTCTATCTGTGACAAGATGACCCGATTTCGTTGCATTCGTTTTTGTTTTGTAGGTTACCGGTACCGCTCGCCTGCGACACAAGCTGGACATTTTGCTTTCACTGGTTACTGCACAACATCCTGAAAATGTCTTAAGACTATAGTGCGAAGACGGTTTTAATTATATTGGTCTCCACCGTCAGTGGTATGCTGAAGATAGGCCACAACGTTGAAATCGTAATATTTGCCTGGTTGACCGGTGCTTCGTTTGATCAATCTTATTGAGCATTTATGGTATTATACAAAATTGTAGGTAGGGCCTTTACATTTCTGTTGACGTTATTCAATAGTGAAAGGGGTGTTTGCCCTTGCAGTAGTTGTTGTCAGCACAGTGTCCTAGTGTAATCTAGTCATTTGGCAGAAAGAAGCTGATGTTAAATATATATATACATAAATATATTTTAAAATTATATTGCAGATCTATTTCTACAATTTTTGTTTGAGACATTCTTCTCTAAATGTTATAGAAAAAACAATCAAAATCAAAAACCATTTTTTTAAAAGCACACCCATTATCCTAGTATCTACTACTATTTTTCAGCTTTTTTTGTTACGAATTGGCCTTGTTTCACCTTTGAAATATCCACATCTGCAGTCACTATATATACATTTGTGACCTAAGGGCTCTGTCCGTCTCTCCGCATCGCTTTCAATGCCCTTATCCTGCGTCCTAATCAAATATTTAACAAATGAACTAAGTATAAACGATCTCTTTTATCGTACTCTTCCAGAGGCTTTTGTCCGAGAATAGTATCATTATAAATATATATCGACCCGATCCATCAACATATTGATACTTCAAAGCTGTTTTACTGACTTCCAGCTATGTATTTGAAGTCATCCGGAACATTGTCAAGTGTGAAATTCAGACGACAATTGAAATATAGGACGCAGGATACATGCTTCATTGACTCCATCCACTACTCAGTTGTCTACCTCCACTTAAATAGAAGTAGATCTTGCCAGTGTTGCAAGAGCAACATTCTTGCGATCAAATCGACTCTTTGAATAAATACACAATACGATCCCGTTTTAGTACAGATCAAAGTGCTGCGGGAGGATGTAAATCGTCTCAGTTAAGGGATATTGTACCTACAAAGTGGGTCAGAATTAAAGTTTTAATTGCTAATAATTTTCTACTTGTTGTTTCACGAATAATAGCTTTTGCCTATAATCATTCACGAACAACGTATATCACGCTATACTTCTCATCGCATCTCATTATCATGAAATTCTCTATTACGTTTATCGATCTAAGCTACGACATAAGTATTATAAGCTTATCTCCTTCAGTTCCTTGTTAGGGCGCTGCTCGTATGTCCAAAGGCAATTCAATCTTTATTTCATAGGCGTCACAAAGTCAAAGTGACATTTTAGAGAATTCAGACGAGTTTTTCTCACTAATCATACGAATTTCCTTAAAGCGTATAAAAATATTGATATACCATATTTTATCTCGAAATTGTCACGCCACTAATTTACTCCTCTCGGTTGAAGTGATCGGTTTCGCGTGTTTTCAAAGCAGAAGCCATCATTCCTGAAACTTAGCTGTACATTATTCATTCTTGGAGATCATTTTGGCAAAGATCATCTGTCACAGTTGTAGAAAATTGAATATTTGAAGCAACACTGTATATTTTTTGTATTAACAATGTTTAAAGAATTTTCATTTCATCTAGAAACATTATTTATCCTTAACCCAAAATAAAAAAAATAATATTGTCGGATTCATGATTCAAATAATTAACATGAATTTTCATATAAGTGTGACAATTGTGTTAATTTATAATTAAACAAAATTTTCATTGATACTAATGGCTGCTATTTATGAGAATAGTTTTGTTTACTTACATTTGAGTGAATTTCAAAACCGGAATAAATTTTGAAGAAAGCGCATAAAGTGAAGGATACCCAGAAAGCTAATTAAAAATTAGTATTACTCAAATTTCACAATAAAACTCGAAAAATATAATATCTTGATTAAAAGAAAAATGTTATATCGACAAGGAAGATGTGCTATTTCTTTTTTAAAAACATTTTTAAACTATATTAATAGTTTTTCTGAAAATCTTACGTGTAAAATATACCGATAATTAAATGAATAACCTTGTGACTAATAATAAAAAAACATACCTACATCTTTTCTTCAAGTTAGTTGATCAATAAACTAATAAATATTTCTTTAAAAAAATTGGATCGACTTTATTTGGTGCACTGAAAAATACAAAATATTAATAATTCTATTGGCACTGGTAATTTTGAAGTTGTGTAATTATTGTAGTTAAATAGAAAAACTCTTGGAACCATTGGAACCAACTTCAAAAGTACCAGCACCAATAGAATCAATATTATTTTGTATTTTTCAGTGCACCAACTAATAAAGTGGGCACAATTTTTTTATATATTTATTTCACTCTTTTGAGTGTAACATTAGTCATGAAAAACGTTGAACGATCACTAAAACCAAAGAACATATCTTATTAACAACGTATATTTTTTGATTGTACTTGTTTATTCAGATATCTCAAAACATCTAGGCGGAAGTACGCATATTTCAGATTTTACCACAGCTGTAACTCGAAAACCGTCATTCTGTGGAGAAAAATGTTCAAATTAAATATTGCTACAAAAAATCTGGTATTTAATTTGGCCGCCTCAGTTGTCCAAGTTTCGAAAGAAATTGCCCTCCCCACATAGCAGAAATACACATATTTCAGATTTTAACGTTGCTATAATTCGAAAACCATAGCTCTTTTGAAAAACTGTTCAATTCAAACTTTTTCGGATATTGTCTAAGCTTTAATTCCGCCTTCTCAGATTTCTGAATTTCATGAAAAACTACCCCCTCCACCCCATTCTGGGGGTGGTTTTTGGAGGGAAGGAGTTGGAGGTTTTATGAATATGAGAACCAATTATCAATTCTCCTCTCTCAAATCGGAGCACGTTTACAAGCACACATACATTCGAATTATATACCTCCTCCGTTTCGGTTCGTTGGTCAAAAATTCTATCATCCCGATATGAATTGTGGAATCGATTTCAACTTCAGGTGCGTATCACTCTGAGATGACGTATCATCAGCATACTCTCGTCGCCTCAGCTATATAATTGCCTGTCTCCTTCTGTCATTTTCACAGTGTCAATAAAACAAAAGAGAAATAAAAAAAAAGGGGAGAAAGAAATATTACCAATCGTGCGGATCATCTTAACTGTCTCGTGGAGCATCGTAAAAATGACATATAAGTACAGGAATTTTATTGGTGTGTCTTCCTTTTTATTTTTCTATTTCCTTTCTACGGAAAAGGAAAAAAAGTGTGTGTTCCCTACCACAGGCACATGGGAGAGCAAAGCCAAATTTTTATGTCTACAAAGCTCTTATAGATATTTTATACTGTCAGACATTGAAAATGCAACACTATAAAACAACTTGTGAAGTAAAATAAATGTTTCAAAACTATTCTTACTATTTGACAGAAAATTTATTTGAATGAGTAGAAACTCCTCTTAAATTACTTCATTTCTCAACTTTCCGCGGAATATGTTTCTAATAAGGTGGTCAATGTAATTTTGAAGCATTGAGTCTCAAACAACTTGAACTTCATATCTTAGGCGATGCAAATCCATTATTAAGCCTGAAAATTCAACAGATCTTGCATGTAGCATGTCCCATATAGATGTTCTGTGGGTGAAAGATCTGGAAATCTAGCCAGCGGGGGATTGAGGAGTCACAAAGAAACCTGACAGCGCGACTTTTGCTATGTGAGGTCTGGCATTATTATTAATATTTTTATTTCCAGAACAATGTAGATCCAGTCCTAAGCATTCAGGCTTCTCTTTCAGGGAATTCTAATGGAGAACTGACTACAAATAACATTGCACCTTGTTCTATAACACTTTGTGTAAGAGCTGTCAAACGTTCAAGGCAAAATAAAATTTCCTACCTTCCACAATATCTTCGACCAATGCTTCTTCATCCATCATTGGCCCATGAACAAAATTGAGACTCTTCACCGAGACACAATTAGATTCCATTCCAGATTTCACAGAATACGTTCCCGACATCTCTGTAATCGCACGCCCCAATTTTTCAGAAGCTGCACCATTACCACTATTCGTTAAAATTCCCCAAGTTCTCCTAGGTGTTGCATTTTCATTGTTACACAGTATCGTAGTGGTGAGTATATGGAAAGGTTATAAATATTCGGAAAGGACATCTGAGTAGAGTAGAATAGACGGGGTGAACAGGAAAAGAGGTCAAAGTTCGGTGTCTGGGTATGGTGATGATATTATTGAGCAGTAGAGATGTGACCTTTGCCGGTCAGAAAAGTTGCGGTTTCTTACATTGGACCATGATTTAATCTGTTGTTATTCATTTAAATAATGAGTTCTACTACTACGTCTTGGTGTATGCATTGAAATGTCTAATGTCGAATCGTAAAATTGAAACTGATTTGTATCTACCTGTTTAATAGGTTATTATGATAAAACTTTAAACTTCGATAAATCTACCCAGCTTCATTTCGTCTGAATGAATAATATGTATTTTTGACCGACAAACCTAAACGGAGGAGGTATACAATTCGACTGTCTGCTTTTTTTGATGATTTCTGATTCATTTGAAAGAGAAGATTTGAGAAATTGTCCCATACTCATAAAACGTCCAATACGAAGTCTTCTTCCCGCCAAAAACCGTCCCCGAAGGGGGTGTAGGGGGCAATTTCAATTGGAAATCTGAGATGGTGGAATTAAAGATAGGACACGGTTGAATTGAACACTTTTTCAAAAAAGTTACGATTTTCGAGTCACAGCAATGTTAAAATCTAAAATATGGATTGACTTACGATTAGTTGTTGCACCAAAAAATACAAAAATAATATTAAATCTATTGATGCTGATACTTGTAAAGTTGGTGCCAAGAGTCTTCTCTTTAACAACAATTGCGCAACTTCAAAATTCCCAGTACCAATAGAATTAATATTAGAAAATACTTGTTAATGCATTTTCATCTCGGAAAATACTCTCATATGTTCTAAATTACCTATACTACATATAATATATTCAAACTATGTAACGTTTATTCGCTTTTTTGCAGCAACTACCTACAACAAATCTTCCTGATACTAAGTATCCTGTGGAAAATATCTGCAGAACCACCTTTATGTTATTTTTTTAATAGAAAAACGCGCCTTTTCCGTACAATATATTGGTTACCTATACGCTATACGAGACCATATTATAATATGCGTGTATTTTAGCAATATATTTTCCTTTTGAAGTACCTATCATAATAACGTTATTTTTCTTTGGAGAATCTATTACATTTTGTTCGAGAAAACGAACGCTGCTGATGTGATTTTAACCTTACGCATCTTTCACATAAAAAAACCTTTTCGGAAATAAATGTATGTAAAGGAAAATTTCTTAAAGGTAAATTATTTTTGAGGACAGACATTTGTTCTTTTTTCCACAGGAAATTTGGATTCTCATCTCGACGACGTAGCATAATATTTACTTCAATTATTAATCTGTTTTTTTTAATCAATCAATTACAGCATTCATTAAAACATATTAACGCTCAATACCTTTTATATCTTCTCTAACAAAGTTTTAATCCCAGCGGTTTGAGGCTTTGCCTTTTCCCAAATTACTATGAAGAAACCTTCTATAGATTTATATATATATATATATATATATATATATATATTTTTCAAGAACTCTTCTCCAAAGAGATGATGATTATGAGTGGAATTTAAAATTAATTAAAATCAGAATAGAAAATCAATTAAGATGAACTAATTAATTTTGGTACTGTTTTTCGGTATATAGCTTGGTTGTTCGTATTTTCATTAACTTGCCAAGTTAATTCAGCAAGAATTTAATTATGGTTTTGATATAATAATAATAACTGCCTGTGAAGATTTTATTTCGTTGATAGAATTTGCTATTGCTATTTTACTATTGGTGAAACTCTGAAACCGTAATTTTTTTTTTTGAAAACTACTTACCTATCTAATTTGATTATTTGATTATCGAAAAAATGAAATGTCGTATTTTAAATGTATTAAATATGGCACAATTTCTCAGTACCTACTTCTCTTTCAAATGAAAAAAAAATAATCATTAAAATCGCAGAACGTTTACTATGCGAACATACATAGAATAAAGAAAACAGTTAAAACTTTATACCTCCTCCGTTTGGGAAGTCGGTGAGCATCATTGATAACCGCTTGGTCGATTAGGTTGATTCTTTTTATAATGGTTTCATAATTCACATAAGGTTATTAGTTAAATAAAAATTGAAAAATATACATTTCAAAGGATGGAGAAACAATGCTTTATGTTATCTTGTTCGCTATAGCAAGTTTTCAAGTAAAAAATCCGAATCGAACCGAACCGAACCAAACCGAACCGAATCAAACCGAACCGAACCAAGTCATTTTTTTATTGCTATAAGGAACTTTCTCAAAAAAGAAAAGCGAAAATTCGTTTAATAAATCGGCTAAAATGTGCCTTACCGAACCTAATCTAACCTAACCAAGCTAACCAAATCAATAAGGGTTCCAGTTTTTAATACATACCTTAATGAATTGTATAGGTGCATCTTTCTTTTAGGAAGTCGATCAAAAATGTTATTCCAAACAGCTAATACGGCTCTATAATGTAACAAAATTTGGCTTAATAATTTACAAAGCTATCAAACGTCAAATAGTAGATAATTTAATAATATTAACGTCAAATCAATGTTTTTCATTTTAATTGAAATAATGTACTCAATTTTATCATTTATGTATTTATTAAACAACTTTTTTCTATCATTTTCCATAAAATTTCACCTATTATATGGATAAAGGTAATTTAATAGTTAGAGTACGCTAGCAGTGCAAATTTGCTTTTATGAAAGCTAAAAGTTCTGAAAGCATAAAGCCCTGTCGCATAGCAAAAAGCATTATTGGCCATGATGGATATTCATTAAAAAACTAAAATGTTCCTGCCATTTAAAATGAGCATAATTTATTGCACTTAACCTCTACAAAAAAGGATTTCATTTAAATAGAAAAAGCTAATTCCATTGCGTAATGGAAATAGACACAGAAGTGCAAAGCAGGGTTTGTGTATAAAGAAAAAAAACAACAAATCCATTATGTCTGTTGTAGTATGTCCGTATGTCCGTTGGCCTTTCGGTATCCCCTAACAGGAGTGAGTCGGGTAAATGTCAAATGGTGAAATGAAATTTATCAACTATTATTAGACTAGATCGATCACACAAGTCCAAAACTATGTTACTTTCTTACCGCTACCCCAAGACAGGCGCTGGCGTGTTTGGGAATCGCACCAAATGCTCACTTGCGCTAGGCCGCTGCCCAAGCGTCTTTCAAGCAGAATTGCTTGCAACTGAGAGATGCGTGGAGGTGAACCTTGAAAGGAACTATCAGAAATGTGACATTGCAATACATTCTGATAGTAAAGCTGCAATTAAAGCACTGAACTCTCATACCATTGAATCTAAAATGGTATGGGAGTGCCAAAGGAAGCTCAATGAGCTAGGCAAGAACAACAGGGTCTACTTAGTCTGGGTTCCCGGCCACTCGGGAATCAAAGGCAACGAGGAGGCCAACACACTTGCCAGGAAAGGAGCACAAACTCCATTTACTGGCCCAGAACCCTTCTGTGGCACAGATAAAAGCACCTACCAGAAGGAGTTTCTGGAGAGGGAAAAAACCGTAAGAGAAACACTCTTGCGGGATACCCCTGGATTGGATCATTCCAAAAAGTTTCTAAAAAACTTTGATACTGCAAGATCCAAAAGGTATTTGGATCTCAGCAAGAACAAGCTACACCTACTCACTGGATTTCTTACAGGACACTGTCGCCTCAAGAAGCATCTAATGAGATTAGGTCTAGCAGAGGATGACGAGTGCAGATTCTGCGGGGAAGAGGAGGAAACTACGGATCACCTGGGGACGGAATGCCTCGCCATTGCTAGCCAACGCAAACAGTGCCTTGGACTAGCAACCTGCAGTAGTGAGGAAGTGTCCTCCTTGAAGCCAACCCAGATACTGGAGTTCATTAGAACTCTGGAACTGGAAGGCGAGTTGTAGACCGCGTATAGGCGAGTGCAACTTAGGTAGGGGGCACAATAGACCTTACGGTCGCAGTGCAATGTAACCCCCTCTTAAATCTAAATCTAAATCTACCGCTACCCCAAGCTGAAATGGAAAATGATCATTATTGTTTTTTTTTAACTAGATCAGACGATTTTCATTCATATTTGAAGGACTTTCATAGCGATAGGAATGTTGTAGGTGGAAACACCAGATTCAGTTTTGAAATAAAATCTTTGGACTTTAGATGCGCACCTTGGAAGTATACACATTTTGCAGAGCGTAGTAAATTGAAATAATCCATCTACTTTCCGGGTTTATTCGGAAGTGATCGAGACTAGTGAGCATTATATGAAACTATTTCAATTGTCATTTAACGTCAAATCCAATAACATTACAAACAATTTTATTGGATTTAAAATGCCGAATTGGCAACATTCTATATAGTTATTTTTGATTTCATGTTAAACAATTCCGTTGTAGAATAGACCACAAACGTATTTAAAAAATCAAAGGACGATGACGTCACTCATGTCTGTCACTTAATTCCTCCTTATAACTTATGATAACAACTTTTTTGAAGTTATACTTGTGAGATGTGAGATGATAAACAACATTTCGCTACGAAATTAATTGTATTTTATAATAAAAATGGAAGCTGGATTCATAAGAGCGTACTCCAGGAATTTACAAAAAGTTAGTGTTGACATGGTTGTAGTTTTTTTGTTGAAAGTGCAGAATTTTCGAGTGTATAAATCAACGGGACTAAATTATTACGGTATGTAGAAATCAAAGTTATGTTTCATTCAGCAGATACAACAAATAGCATAGGTATATTTCAGTTCAACAAGGGACTCTTATGGCGACAACGGCATCGGATATGTTCAAATTAAAAGAGATGGAGAAATGTGTAAAGTAAAATGTCGAGTTACTCCGGAGCACATATTTAGTTTTATTGAAGATGTTTTACGATTCATTATATCGACTCGCTTAGATGAACAAGTTCAATAAGTAGGTAAGGTAACAATTTGCGTACAAGTTTAGATTATCTAGCATAAGCGTACAAGGATATCAAATATATTTGCGGACATACATCAAAGTGGTCTTCACAGCATTGAATAACAGTCTTTGGATAATAATAATTGTCATCCCTTTTTGCAGTTTGAAACCACTTTTTTCTCAGTTTTTGATCAGAAAGTCCAGTTAAAATTAATTTATTTGGAAACTTTGCTGAAGTAGATGGACACAATGGTATAAAACATGAATGAATACGGCATTTTATAAGAAAGAACATTATTATAACTACCTGATGTTGATGGATGACTGAAAATGGATTCATTTTAAATACATTACGATTTCTCTATGTACTTATACAAAAATCTGCAATGCAATACTTACGAAAGCCAGCAACGAACACATATAAGTGACAGTGACAGACATGAGTGACGTCATCGGAACTTTATTTCGCTCGAAATTTGAAACAGTCTGCTTAAAACCGCATTTTCTGCTATAAATTTCATTATTTAATTTTTTTAATAAATTTATAATCTCTTCTACATACTACAATTCTTTAAAATGAAAGCAAAAATAAAAATATTGCATGTTGCCCATTTATATTTCTCTGTGAATATGGTGACTGACTGTTTTATTCCTGTTAACGACACAGTAAGTGGAGAAGGTCTTACGGTGCATACATTTCCAAAAGATAGACACCCTAATTCCATATTATAGGTAAGTACATTTCAAACAAATGAATGTATAATTGAATTGGCTTGATGCTGCTTTTAGTGACAGAAGCTTTGATTTCAATCAGATAAGCTCGTCAGTTTGTCAGCACTCCATCTTCGTCATTGAGATGTTAATTGTAGAAATAGATTGGATTATATATATATAGACTCCCACTATCATTCAGGAGGAGCTATGTTAAGTTTGAATTTGAATATTCATAGATGCTTTAAATGTAAAGGGAACATTTGAATATATTATGTACCCACTATTTTATTAGCTTATAGAGAATAAGGAAGGAATATTGAAAAAGCTTTAAATTCTGCATGAAATTATACACGAATCATTACATCTACCAGACTTATTGACAATGACAATTCGAGATATCATAATAGAATGGAAGATGTTTAAAGTCTCTAGGCGGCGTAACGAACGCCAAAATGTCGAGAAGAAGGTGAACATCAGCTGAAGCAAAACTTGAACCATTGACCATGTCTAAAGGTGCAGGAGAAATGTAGGGTTATGCTTCTTCTTGTGACAAGTGAAGACTTCAAGGAGGGCATGTTTTTTCTTCTTGGTTCGCCTGATCAATCAAGTTATGGGTATTTTTTTTAAATTAGCAGCATGCAATATTTTTATTTTCACTTTCACTTAAAGGAATTCCGTGTAAGTATAATAAAAAAATTAAATATTGAAATTAATTGCAGAGAATGCGGTTTTAAACTGACTGTCTCAAATTTCGCGCGAAAACGGAACAACAATTCCGATAACGTCACTCATGTCTGTCACTGTCACTCATATTTGTTCGTCGCTGGCTTTCATAAGTATTGCATCGCAATTTTTTGTATAAGTACATAATGAAATTGTAAAGTATTTAAAATGAAACCCTTTTACATTCATCCATCAACATCAGGTAATTCATAATAATGCTACTAATGTTCATTCTTATAAAAAGCCGTGTTGATTCATGGTTTGTACCACTACGTCCATATAATTCAGCAAAGTTTCCAAATAAATTGTTTTTACTGGACTTCCTGATCCAAAACTGAGCAAAAAGTGGTTTCAAACTGCAAAAAGGGATGACAATTATTATTCTCCAAAGACTGTTATTCAATGCTGTGAAGACCACTTTGATGTAAGTCCACAAATATACTTGTTATCCTTGTACGCTTAGGCTAGATAATCTAAGCTTGTACGCCAATAGTTACCTTACCTACTTATTGAACTTGTTCATCTAAGCGAGTCGATATAATAAATCGTAAAACATCTTCAATAAAACTAAATATGTGCTCCGGAGTCACTCGACATTTTACTTTACACATTTATCCATCTCTTTTGATTTGAACATATCCGATACCGTTGTCGCCATAAGATTCCCTTTCCGAACTGAAATATACCTATGCTATTTGTAATATCTACTGAATGAAGCATAAATTTGATTTGTACATACCGTAATAATTTAGTCCCTTTCATTTCTGCACTTTCAGCAAAAAAAACGTACAACCATGTTAACATTAACTTTTTGTAAATTCCTGGAGTCTGCTCTTATGAACCCAGCTTCCATTTTATTGTAAAATACTATTGATTTCGTAACGAAATGATGTTTACCATCTCAAATTTCACAAAAGTATAACCTCAAACAAGTTGTTATCATAAGTTATACGGAGGAATTATGTGACAGACATGAGTGACGTCATCGGAAATGTAGATTCGTTTACGCGCAAGAATTTAAATAGGCATTTTAAAACTCTTCAACATGAAATCAAGAGAGATCAAAAATAATTATACTGTATGTTGCCTACTCACTAAATAATGTTACTTTCTCAAAATCCAATTGAAAAATCTGTTGAATGATGTCCCTCTGTCGGACACTGGTACAAGCTTTAAATCTTCACCTATCCTATATTATATTTATAGGCTTTCAACGCCTTCAAGGAATCCCCCATTAAATTTATCGACTTGCTCGCGCGGGCACTATGCTTGATTTATCGGCGCGGCCCTCTTTTAGATTTCTCTAACGACTGACTCTGCGCTATAATATGTCTGTATAAGATGGCAAAACTTTTCCCCGAGACTGGGTATTATTTTTTGGCTATTTTGGTATCTAATCTATATGTTTTTCACGCGATAAACATCTAAATTTATGGCTCATATCTCGGATAACATTGATACTACACTAGCTGCTTTAGGATGGCGTTTTGTTGGAATGGTATTTTAATAGCTTCTGAAAATGCTACGTGTTGTTTTTTCATTTGTTTTTCTTCAAATTGATCCAAGAAAAGCTCAATCGAAGTGTGCCTTAGAATTTGAGAGCATGAGAAAATTAATTTTGTTTAATCTTTTGTCACTATTCGGAGCAAAAATATGTAGTTATAACAAATATTTAAAATATCTATTGCCCATCATACAAATATTTTTGCATAGTTCAATAACATTTGGAAATGATGAAAGTGAATTGATAATTCCTGGACCATTCATCAATTTTCAGTGTTTCAGTTCGTTGAAATCATTTGGAAGCTCTTATTCTAGCTCAAAAAGAGAAATAGTTGCAAATGTAAGCGCAAAGCTTGTCCGAATTGGAGCATCTGAATGCTTTTCAGTTGATTTTCTAACAGTTTCAATTGCAGCAGGTAATCTATTATTTGGCATTTCATTTAACTGTTTATCCGAACGAATCTCATGTTTTTGACACGACATCTTATTATAGCAAAGATATGTCCTCATTTTTCCATAGCCTATTCTGAATAATTCTGTTTTCTGATCACTTGAATACAAGAAACTTTAATCCAACCAACAAATTTGCGATCTGATAATCCCAAACAATTTAAACCTGAATTGCAAAAACTGCTTATAAAAATATAATCCACTCCACTTCCACTGGGATGAGCTGCATCCTTCTTAAGCGTTCCCAAAGTGTAGGGGTATTATTATAGCCAAGTGCGCGACTCTGCGGTTAACTAACTAAAAGAGCTCAGGATAAAGAAATTACTGCTACATCCGTGTACGGTGCTATGCATCTTATCCTTTATCTAAGCATCCTTCTTCTTTGAAATTAGATAAGCCATCTTATAGTATTCGTCGAGACATATTCAAATTGGCTTATTGCATACAATAAATGCATATCGAGCAATCCCAATCCCATATGGTGAGAGCTTGACTTTGCTAGTGTCAGATTGTGACATAGTTGTCATGTCATAAGCAAATGAGTGTGTTCAGATGAACAGTTGAATGAGCCAACGGTCGATGGCAGGAATAATAATAATAATAATAATAATAATAATTGAATCTGTATGGTTCATTTCTGAACTCTTTGGCTAGATTTCGATGGTCTTTTTACCATGTATGTAAGTAGTGGCCGTAAGTATGACTGGTCCAACTATGTGGAGAGTTCCATAGCTGCAAAACCCAAATAAGTATCTCTGAGCTGTATGACTGAATTTTCGAGGATTTTTCGCCATATTTGTGTATAATATGGCAATGGACTGTTTTGTGATAGTATGTCAGTGCGGCTGGGACTTAAAGGTGGAGGGTTCCATACCTGTAATACCCAATTAAATATCTCTGAGCTCTATGAATGAATTTTCATGGATTTTTCCTTATATTTGTGTGTAGTATTTCTCTGGACTGTTTTGTGAGAGTCTGTCAGTGCGGCGTGGACTTAAAGGCGGACGGTTCCATACCTAAGACACATGTAGGTAGGAAAAAATCTCATGCCGTTCTCTCCTGTAGCATGTCTGTGTATGTATATCTGGGTTGGTGTTTGGACCAGTTCTATGTACGAGTAGGAATCTAAGGTTGAAGGGTTCCATACTCAAGATTTTTTATGACTTTATGTTTTCTTATCACAATTATCCAAACTGTTTGTCCAGGAAATGCCGAGTAAACGAGCTGGAGTTCAGTATAAAAAAGATACCAGAACAAAAAATAACTATAGTACACAATTAAACACGCCTCCATCTTTGGGGATGATAGTTATTTCTGAATATCTTGAATGATACTATACATTAAATCCTGGTGCAACGATCTGATTTGCCAGTATACACAATCACATACCGTCTTCTCTACCCTCTCGTATTCGAGGTGTGGGTGAGTGTGTCAAACTTTTCTCAGCTGTCGGAAAAATTCGGGGGAAACTGCGGCAATATCCGCTCTCTACGAGCTGTCCGTGTTGTTGGTTGTTTGTTTGTTTCTCTGTGTATGTCACTATACTTGAGAATTTCGGACACGAGTTTAGGAGGTGACAAGAACCAGAAGCACCCCCCTCCCCCCCCTCCCCCCAGGGTGTCTGAAATGAGGACAGCAGGATATTGATATTGGGGGATGGAGAATAATAATTATATTCAATTTGGGTCTGACAGAAGTGCGAAGTAAGAGTTTTTTCTTCTTAGGATGGATTTGGAGATGTGATAGAAGTTTTTCCTTTGATGGAATTTTTGTGCACAGTTGGAAAACTCCCTTTAAGGACGTATTTGGAGAATGGCCTCGTTTCGGGTTTAAACTGTTGGATGATATATCAGGGATTGATTTTTGAGTTATAAATATTAATATCAAAGAAGTGTCATCTATTAATAATACGCTCATATCTAATAATAACATTTAAAATAGCTATAAATTGCTTTAAAATTAAGATCTATGTATATTCAATAAATCTGAATTCAAGTCTCAAATAAAATATCCCTTTCCTTCAAGAGACTTAACTCCTTAAAGGAGTCTCCTTTACGAAAAAGACAGTTTTACGTCTTCGGTCCACCTGAATGTGAAAAACATATTTCCATACATTGAACTGTCTGTCTTTCGTTCTGTACCAGGATTATCTCCGGAACAGACAGTTAGATTCTGTTGCTTCATTTCTTGTTTTGTAGGGTATTGATACCGCTCGCTTTTGACCCAAATTCAGCAGCCTGCTCGTAATAGTTGCTATATTATGCAATAGACAAGAAAAAAAACTTGTTTTGCTCAAGACTGTGATTTGAAAACTGTCTAAGAGATTTTGATGAAACTTGTCACATGTCACGTGAAGAAAAAAGTGCCCCACTCTACCCTAGTCGATATAAAGGAATAACCCAGATTCCTTCCGCAGCATTTAACTCGTCTGTGCTGGATATACACTAACTTAACTCTTATTCTTCTTCTTCTTCTTCTTCTTCTTCTGCTTATACTCCTTCTCCATTATCGAATGCACAGTATGGGAGAGCTGCCTCCGCCTCCTCCAGCTTCTCCGATTTCATGTGTCGAATGTGTACACATGCAATATTTACAATGTTACTGCACACGCTCCAATTACCCTAGTCGTTCCTCTCCAACTATATATATATATATATATATATATATATATATATATATATATATATATATATATATATATATATATATATATATATATATATATATATATCTACAGGGTGTACCGTATAGTGTAGACCTTCCATTAGCCACCACGTCAAAAAAATTAAATAAAGTTAAATATTGGTAACAAATTTATTTTGCTCGAAAAAAATAATACTCTGCACTTGCAGACACGAAACCAAAATCAAAATATAGGAATGGAATGGTTCCAAACCAAGAGTTGGTATTTTGAACGAATTTTTATTATGAAATTATTCCACTGAATGTTTTAAAATTAGGGTTAAGTAATGATTAAGTTTATATGCAATATGAAGTGAGACATATTTTAACGACAAATGATAAAAACGTGCTCCGATTTTCATTATTCTTTTTTCATTTTATAAAGGACAATTGAAAAGTGGTCCCACTAAAAAAGAATCGACATTCAACATGTCCCTCCCCTCAAAAACTTCCCCCAATGGGGGTGGAGGGGGATTTTTTTTCGAAAATAGAAAATTTGAAACGACAAATTTAAAGAAAAGATTATATCCGGCAACGTTTAAATTGGACATTTTTCAAAAAAATCATAGGGTTTCGAGTTGGAGCAGTGGTAAATTGCAAATTACCAAAAAATTAACCGACTTTATTAGTTGGTATACTGAAAAATACAAAATAATATCATAGTATAGAGAAGTCGGTCCAATTTTTTGTAAAAAATATCTATATCTAAAATTTTCAGAAAAAATTAAACAAATTCAACTATAAACAAAAAAGTTATGAGATTGCAAACTTTAACTATTGTTAATGAGTTTTTTGCATATGAAAGCTTGGACAAAGATTTAATTTCAAAAATAACATCTTTCTTTATAATTCAAATGTATGTTTGCTGTTTTAATGTATTTTGTCACTTTTTTAATCGTAGTAAGGCATCGATATTCCTGCTATATAGTAAAACCCTATATATTTTATTATTTTCAGTTTCAGTTCTAAAAAGTTGTGTAAAAATATAAAATGTTAAGCAATTTAAAAGATTCGGAAAAAATAAACTATGACTAACAGACAGACAGACTAAAAGACATACGCAAGTTTGACCTCATTAGAGTTTAGTTTTCTAATCGTATACAGGGAACCCTAAAATGGGGAGAATAACTATTTTTTTCTCTGGCGAGATTAAAGCCATTTCCAGCAACTTCAGATATAGGACATTTATATTCAAAAAATGGGTTTTGAGTTAGAGCCCTTTGAAAGTTATAATTTTTTTACCGTTTCCATCTTTGGAGCAACTCAAAAATATAAAATGTGTAACTGTAACTTTTCCATAAAGATTGCGAAAACTGAGCCCTGTTATTTGTTCTTTTTTACCGACTCTTGCAGAAAATAATGTAGAATATGTTTTTCCGGTTGACAGAAAATTGCGAGAGTCTCCCCCATGTACATTTTCTTAACAATATATACTGAACAGTGCTCCTACAGCGGCTAATGGAAATTATGCAAGTATATATACATGGTGGGTGCACCCTGTACATTGAGCTCCTGCGGCTGGAGTTCCTCCATTTCTCCATTCTGGCTTTCCATGTTGATTAAAAGTCCCGTGTTGCATTCAACATTGTTCAATTGGCTACTAGGGTGTTCCTCCTCTTACCCCTCTTCTCCCCCAACCCTAAACTATGTCCCGCAATTTGTCTAGATATTTGCATAAGATGATTGCTGGATCTTGAAATTTAGCCTTTCCTATACCGACCAGGAATTCATTTATATTTTCATTTGTAATTTTTCCATTTCAATTTTGAGTTGCTATATATCTATTTAATTCAGAATATATATTTAGAAATAACAATCACATTTTATAATTCGAAGATACATTCTTGTAATTGTCTGTTCATCGCATTTTTCTTGGAATCTGTTACTGATGAATCTAATGTCTTTATATAATTAACTATGTAGAATGAGACCATAGCTGAAAAGTCGATACCTTTATTTAATAGAAAATGGAAAAATTATGTAATAAAACAAAATAATATTGTTTCAAAAGCATGTATGTTTCTTAGTTTTACGTTATTATAGAAAAATTATGAGTGAAAAAAATATAAATAAATGAGATAACTGCTGTCAAAGGATATGTCAGATAATAATTTTATAACATGAAATGTCTACGCTCAACATAATTCATATACATTCTGGGTTATTCATTGATAACTGGAAATATTCTACCTGTTATTTTATATCCTTTGATACTGTTTAAACATTGTAAGGGATTTTTCACAGGGTTAATTCCGAACATGTTACACCTATTAGTAGCGCCATCTTTTAACGAGAAGCTAAAGTTACACCATATCCATGTAAAATTGTATTAGAATACACCACTGTTTTTAGAGTAGACTAGTATTTAGAGTTATTTACAAAAGTACAATTTAATTAAGTATGCTCTTAAATAATAATTTCTACATTAAAAAATATGGACGGACTAAGAAGGGCTTCAAAAGACAATCTCATCATAAATATATATACACAATAACTTAGAACAAAAATTACATATATAATAATATTCTTCTCTTTGCAGGAAAATTTTTATCATTACATCTTTTAAATCATATTTGAGTGAGACATCAGGATATCTACGTCTCGAATTCTCCTTTCAGATAAAATATTTATCTAACTGGATTTCGTCATTTTCCTTTAACATTAAAATAGTGCTAATCATTCGACTTATACCGATTCGAAATAAAGAAAAATGGGTATTCGGGTCTGTCAAACAGTACCTACAAGTACAGAACAGATTCTCGCCGAGCATATCAAGTATTCAGCTGAAACAACTGTAGAAGTATTAGGTACCCTTCATTCCTTTCTCCTCGAGCGACAGAACTGCTAGATGTCATGCATTTTGTACGTTCAGTATCAAGATGTTGTGTGACTTGTGTGACTAATATTGGGAGAAGTCATCATATTTTCATTCTAATAGCTATCAAATATCAACAGCTTCTCTAAAAAGAAATTATTTTGACAGTTCAGCAATTGCCTCATAGTTATCTGGACAGGACGAGAATAATTCAAGTCTCAAAACCGTTGTAGTGATACACTTTCTTCAAGCTACGTTGTTGTGTTGTGGGAACATCCAAAAAAACACTCGTTATTGGTAAGATTTTCGGAGAGCTCCAAATATCTAAATGGAAAAAGGTGAAAATTGCTTAAATTCGCATGTAACCACCAACTTGATACCAAACTCTCTATTCTCTAAACTTAGCCTTAACAAACGCCGGCAGCGGTATCAAATACAAAAACAAATTAAACACCATTATACCCAATGCAAAAGCAAAAGTAATTCCAATATTAAACTCTTCATCCAAAATACCACTGAAAATAACATCAGTATGATCACGGCTGTATCTTTCAGTGAGGTAAGCCTGTCCATTGGAATACCTGCAGTAAGGATTGTTCACCCCACCCAACAAAGAGGTTTCGATAATATTTAAATTGGTGCAGTTGTGTTGATTATCAAAGGGAAGCGCTTGACTTAGCAAAGGATTGGTGAACACTTTGCGATTGAGGAACGCTGAAGCATACCTCGCTTGAGTGGCATAGGTGAGGTAGTATAGCCAGTCTTGGAGACCTTTGATGGACCTGGAAAAAGTTTAATGGATTTTCGGAAAGTATGTGTCAGTTAAAATTCCCAATAAAACCACGCTACTAGGAATAATTAAAGAAAATCAAGTTGAAATAACAGAATGTGTCCTTACCTCAAGATACCACTACTAAGAGTGATACAAATGCAAGTGATGTAGATGCTAAATATAGCTGCCGTAAGATGTTTTCTGACAATCATCAATATTGACATTGTCTGTTGTTCGCTGAACAGATAGCAACCCCACAGTACCAGGGCAAAGAAAAAGTACTCTTTTGGATCATCGAAACTACCAACCAGCCTGAGAAAAAAAAATCAACAACAATCAAATGCTTCCAAACGAATGGAAAACAAACTTGCAAACCAATTAATCCAGACACTTTAATCCTAATAGACTTACGGATATACAATCGCTGCAGCTGCCAATACTGAAAGAAATGAAAATGGTATGGAAACCACATTGTAAGTTAAAAGGAACACTGTGCCGCCATAGAGACCCTCTTGGGATTCTTGAAAGTACCTAGTTCTGTACACTGGATCTGAAGACATAAAATAAAATCCAAAACATTTTTTTTTTTTCATAAATTATAATAATTTCAATAACTTACACATAAGTATAGTGTTTATGATACCAATAAAATAGACACCAGCTAAACTATTTAGTATCAGTCCACTTCTTGAAATATAAGTGTGCTGAAAGTCTTGCATTTCTCTGTAGAACAACCAGATCAAAAAGAAAAACAATGGAACCAAGAAGAGACGCAAAAACAATTGTTTGAGTCCAGATTTCTTGAAACTCAATGTGGCTGTCAACAGTCGCCTATTTCGATGAAAAATAATCCAAGTTTGAGTTATGCAGGTATAAGTTTACGTTTCAACTCACATATAAATGTTCCATGCCGTCTTCAAAGAGCTAGGTCGACCAATCAGCAATGGTACTTTATGACCTTGACCGCCGAGACCTTGATAATTTGGACTAATAATGCTCGAACCTTTTCGATATGCCATTCCCTCAACTTTGAATTTGTCCACCAGAGCTGAGATTTGGTGATTACTTTCGACAAACCGTTCTCTGGATCGTCTATCGACAGTGGAAAGACATACTGGAAAAGATTCAGGTACATATTGATTCGAAAGAAGGAGATTAAAAGAAAACAAACAAGAATACATAAAAATGAGAACAAGGATCAAGTAAAAAACGTTTAAGAAGTTGAAGAATTTTGCTAAGGAAGGCCAGTTTGATGACAGTAGTAACTTAGGGTTTTCAAGGAAGCTGAAAGTAAGTATAGGATATTATTGAAAAAAATCTGGAAAACATGCCAGCAATCTGGACGATCTGGAAGAAATAGAGAGCTCATAATTTAGATGGTACTTACAATAGTACATCAATGGGTTCTCCAATTGTGGGCAAGGGAAACCGATAGCATTGAAATACTCCAACATTTGTCGGGTTCCACCTGTATAGACAACATCACCAAGACACAGGTAAAGAACACGTTCCAAAAATGGAAATACATCAGATCTGGGCTTTTCCATCGTTAGTACGATGGCAGTACCGTATTTCTTGGCAGCATTAGAAAGAATCGATACTACCAGGTAGGTGTTGAGTGGATCCAGATCCCAGGTGGGTTCGTCCAATAGGAGAATAACTTAAAGATAAAGATAAGAGTGTAATAAACAATAAAACATATCAAAACCTGATTTATTTCAAATGTGAAGCTAAAAATATGGAGATGAAATTGTTAGCCGTTGGATTATCGCTTACCAGGATCTCTGATTAGTTGAATACCAATCATAAGCCGTCTATATTCGCTTTGGGTCAGATCTTCAGTACATTTGTTACAAACTTGTGACAGGGCAAGATCAGCCATCACTTGCTTTACTTTGGATTTTTTCATGTAGCCTGAAAGCTAATATTAGTATTTGAAATATATGACTCGGTTTCGGGAGAAGTCGGGTTAAGCTTTCCCTAGACAACGAGTCATTTTCAAATGCTCTAGACTCTGGCTAATACTCACTGACTACGGATCTGGAATTCGCATTGGTAGTTAATACAAAGAACAAGAGCAAGTGATTTAGGGTTCTGTATTTAATTTTGACTTTAATTATATCTATATTCAAGAGAATTATTGAATTTGATTTGACTTACTTTGGTCGGAGTATAGTAGAGCGTTTGTTCGACTGTAAGTCCAGGTATAAGATCACATTTATGTGTAACGTAGCCGCAACGTTGCTGAAATAAACACAGGCTCATCGGTTGATTATTCAGAAGAATTTGCCCTCTGATTGGTTCCTGGGCACGTCTTGAAATGATATCGAGAAGTGCCTTTTTACCGCTACCTAAATAAAAGTGTAAAATAAGACGACTGCACCTAGTTAGTTCACAATATTTTAGTCATAAGAATTTATGTTAACCATCCTTACTGTTGAAGTAGGCACTTTTCCTCTTAGAAATGATATTCGGAATTGGAGTATTTTTTTCCTTCTTTTATCTTCTTACCTTTGGATCCAAGAACTGCCAACACTTCTCCTGAATGTACTGTCATCGAAACATCCTTCAGGATAACACCTGTCTTTATATTTCCAATCATTCGTTGCATACATGATCCTGGTTCAACCTGCAAAACAAATCAACCGTCAGTGCCGTGCTCCCTACCAATACATTTATGTATACAGTGAGGTCGTGATGTCTGGAACACGCTCAATAACCGTGGAATCAACTTCTCTATAAAATAGCTAATACAGGTCGAATTTTAATTCAAATTCCAGATTATTTTCCAGTACAAATTAATCCTCACAGAAGCCTATCATGAATATATACTCAAAGAATATTTTTCAACAAATTATGAAAAATCATGTTTCAATTACCCAGAATTATGACAAAAAAATCCTTTTTCCACCGCCTAAGGCTAATCCTCTATTTTAGTATTTTTGGTATCAATTTGACAGTCTAATAAAATTGACATACGATGATTAGCCATAGGCGGCGACGACAGATTTTTTCTAATTTAAATAACAATTACTCAAGCATAAAAAAGTCAAATTTGTTGCTATACCTTCATACATTATTTTTATTTGGGAAGTATCAATACGAAATGTGATTTTCATAATTTGTTTTAAAAAATATTTGTTTTCTTCAACCCCATTATACGCCTCTGTGTAAATGATTCAAAGAATGAGAAATTTGATATAAAAATCGACGTTTTCTACCATAAAAAATGACCTCACTGTATAAATCCGAATAATTATTTTTTTTATTATTTATTAAATATTTCATTTAAAAATCAAACGTCTCACCTGTCCAGTGTAATAAACATTGCACAAATCTAAGACATAATCACTGGAAATCATCTTCACCACCAACTGCTTAATTACCTTATTAACTTAACAAAACAAAATATTCATATTTCACCTTAAACACAATAATTACAGGTGCATTTAACAAATACCATAAAGGTCCTTTCTTTCAATCCGTAAGGAAATGTCTTCTTCTTCGTGCTCTCATATAAAACTGTTACATTTTCGTCCTTTTTTTCATGAACAATAAAATCACTTTTCTACCTGCATTTTATCCACATAATATATTTGATCCACAGGTGTAGCTGTTGTTGGCTTTATGGAAGAACGACTAACTAAAAGTTGACTTTTGTCTCTACAATAGTGGAAGCGTGGAAAGTAATTTTGATACACAAATTAAATGAAAAAAAACTGGGAGAGGCAGCTATATATACCTATAATATAGTAAAATGGGAGTGGTAGGATTACATGGGATGGGATAGGCTTTCATATATATATATATATAGCTATATTCTACCATTCACGATAAAATGGATCGATATTTCAATACTGGAAGCATTTTGAGTTGAAAAATATATATATATATAAGAAGAAACAATTATAACTCTTATAATATAACAAACAAAATGATTTTCGAAAGAGAAAACATTGTTTTTCGCGAAAAGATACACTGTAGAACTGGAAAACTGTTTCATTCAAATCATCAGAGCTTGGTATCAAAACTTTCTTCCATCTGTGTTTGGTGGGTACCCAATATTACGGTACCCACACCGATACCATTTGACCTGGGGGAGACTTGGCAGTGGTACTGGTGGCACCGCAAGTTAACGTTGGCAGCAGTACCTATCACTTGAGTGACAATACATTGACTTTGTTGTTGAGTTTTTCCTCGTTCTACAAGAGAAATATTATATTTTGTTGATCAGTGTGAGTGGTGGCTTCGATGGTCTTCATCACACCTCGAGGTACCATCATAATAAAATTTCTTTATGGTACTACTCTGCTATCAGAAATGTTGTTGCCTTGGCATTCGTTGTTGCATTGACTTTTGACTGGTTGTTGGTTTTTTGTCGAGTTGTTTTTTATAAGTGATTTGTGTTTTGAAAAGTATTCTTCTGCGAAGGTTCTGTAAGAAAGTGTTCCAAGAAGAAGGTTCACAAGATCATATTATAGCAGCTCATCCACCACAAGCCCGCTTAAGAAGGGCAATAAACGGTACATTTTACTGGATGAATAAGAGAATGTTATCTTGAAAGATGATTTTTGAAGATGACTGGTAAGTGGAGATATATATATATATATATGCAAATATTATGTTTATTGAGGGCATTATTAAGATAATTTTGTTATTTATATACTAGTATTTAATCAAAATACTAATATATCCTTAGATGTAGCTTCAAAAACAAATACTTGACACTTCTTACTTGGAATTAAAATCTACATCCTGAACCGATAGATGTTGTCGTGTCCAAATTTTAATAGATTATTTATCGCCTTCTGAATATGCAAGAAGCTGTTGAAAATATGTTTAGAAAATAAAAACCGGGCAAGTGCGATTCGGACTCGCACACGAAGAGTTCCGTATCATCGTACAACAACTGTCTACATATTATTTAAACCAATAAAAATTACCCCCTTTAATTTTTAACATTATTTTATTTTCATTATTTGTCATTGTAGCAGCTATAGGATTACTTACTTTTTGAAAATTTCATTACGGTCTAAGAGACATAGCTATTTTAAAGTGCCACCAAAACCGCAGAAAAAAATCATTTTATTTGATTTAAGAATATATGTTTTTTTCTTGTAACTCATCTATGGGAATAAACTAAACAAACGTATAAAAAAAATATCTGTCCACAAATTCAGGGTTTTTCATCAGTAAAAACAATAGGCACTTTTCGAAAATCGAAAATTTAAGACTACTGGATTAAAAAAGGACAATATCCCGAAACGTTTAAATTGAACATTTTTTGAAAAGAGTTACGGTTTTCGTGTTACAGCGGTGGTGATGTCTAAAATATGCGTATTTCTGCAACGATATCTTTAGATTACTAAATACTAATAAGTAGAAGCAAAGAATTTTCCTGACTAATGTTACACTTAAAAGTGTAAAATAAATATTTTTTTATAAAAAAAAACCAATGTTATTAGTTAATGCACTAAAAAATACAAAATTATATTAGAAATTAAAGTGCTGGTGCTTGTGAAATTGATGCCAAAAGTTTTCAATCTAACTACAACTGGACAAATTCAAAAGTAACCAATAGAAATTATTATTATTATCCGAAATCACCTTCCCTCCGAAAACCGCCCCCGAAAGGGTTGGAGGGGACCAATTTTCTCGAAAATCGAAAATCTGAGGTGGTATAATTAAAGATAGGACAATATCCGATAACGTTAGTTTGAACATTTTTTTCAAAAGAGTTACGGTTTTCGAGTAAGAGGCATGTTAAATTCTTAAATAAGTTTATATTTGCTACGTGGAGAGGGCGATTTCTTTCGAAAATTGAAAATCTATGGGTAATACATGAAAGACCTAATTATTTGTAGCAACATTTATAATGAACAGTTTTTCCTTAGAGTTACGGTTTCCGAGTTAAATCGGTGTTAAAATAGTAACATCTAAATACTTAGTATTTCCGAAGCGATGCTTTGAGATCTCAATGATAACTACAAGCAAAGAATATACGTGGATATTAGGATAAGTACTATCTTGATTGTTATATGTGAACGTTCAACGATTTTCGGGACTAATGTTACACTCAAAAGTGTGAAATAAATAATTTTTACAAAAAAAATTACCGGCGCTATTAATTGTATTGGTGCTGGTACTTGTAAAGTTGGTGCCAAAAGTTATCAATCTATCTGCAACTACACAACTTCAAAAGTAACAGCACCAATAGAATTAATATTATTTTGTATTTTTCAGTGCACCAACTAATAACGTCGGTTCAATTTTTTGTGATTGATTTATGAAAATTTGTAAAGACTTCTAAAATTTTGCCTTACTTTAGATGACTAAAAACCAACTATCCATGAAAACGATTACTTTTTTAGAATTAAAG
Organism: Crioceris asparagi; assembly: GCA_958507055.1. Classification (NCBI taxonomy): domain Eukaryota; kingdom Metazoa; phylum Arthropoda; class Insecta; order Coleoptera; family Chrysomelidae; genus Crioceris; species Crioceris asparagi. Next base: position 1,603,167 of record OY293832.1, read on the forward strand.
CTACCTTTTTAATTAAAAATAACAAAATTAATAATGCAATAAATAGGATCATGTAGAAATAAATGTTATTGTTTTTCGGACTTGGACAATAAAATTCATTAAATTTTAAAACAATTCGTTCTGTTTTAAACATTAATAATAATGTAACGTTCACTAATAATTATATTCTTTTATAATTATACTTATAAACAGAAAACATGTAATTATGCAAAATTCACGATACTCATTAATTTTAAATATTCTTCCAGGATAAGGCACACTCAACGTCGAGTTTATGGTCAGATTGTTTTGGAAATATATACAGGGCATCTCTAAAAGTGGTCTTTAAAAGATATAACCTACAAAAAGGGTGATCATTAAAAAAAACATCACTGAAATACATCGACGGGGACAACTTTAAAAAAAAAATTTTCTTCTCACCCTTTTCAACTGCCTGCCCACAGAAACTAACCTCTCTTAAAAATCTCAAATATTTATGGGGTATCTCTCCGATACAATATCATTTTATTTATTATCTTTTTGGTGTATGATGTTTCAAAATTGGGCTATTTCTTAAAAAAAATGAAAAACCTTTTTTCACAGTTTTCTCTTTTAAAAAAGTATAGCTTAAAGGCCAATTTAAAGAATCATTTAATCTTGAAAGTAAGTTTTTACTAACATTAGCTTACGTAAATAAACTTCGTTCTCATCATTTTGTTAAGACCTTTTTGTATGCCCCCCTGTATGATTTCCAAGTCGTGATCATATTTCAGATAATTAATAGATAGTAATTTACAATAAGGCAACAACAACAAGGTATATACGCAATTATTATTTAAGAAATTCAGTGAATAGACGCAAAAATTAAACCTTGAAGAAGGAGTGATCCTTCTTATAACTAAATGAACTAATTGTTGTTCTTCCAAAGAGATTGAGACAGCTGATAAAAATAATAGAAATGTTTTAAATAATATTCATGAATTGTACTCATGTCTCTGTTATTAAATGTTAATATCATAACAATTCCAATTATTGAAAGATAAAATCTTTTCTGAGTATTTGTAGCACATTTTCTTTGTAAATGTACCTATACTATGATATTTCTTATAAATAACAGACTTTATTAGATGGTGAAAATAGAAAACTACAAATTTTAATTCTATTGGAACTGGCAATTTTGAAGCATATATTATTCCGTTTCAATCTAGAATTAAATTTTTTTTTCACATATTCGGCATTGCCTTATCGTAAGCATCACTTCTCCGAAGGTTCTACTATTCCTAAATAAATTGAAATTGTATACTATATCTAACAGAACCGAGTGTTTTGATATATCTAGTTTAATTTTCAAGGTTGCTCAAAATTTGTAAGCTTTACGTAAGTAAAAAAGTTCAATGAACAGACCGATAGCTGAAAAGTATGAAAGAACTGTTATAAAAAAAAAGGTGGACAATTTATTTCGTCAGTTCAGTGACTTTAACATCTGCTTTCAAAACATAAAAGGTTTTTCAACTGCAGCCTTAGAGTCTGAAAAAAGAAATTGAAAAATTTATGGAAAAACTGTTTTGGAATATAGTATATAAGATCCTTTTTATTATCAATAAATAAATTGTAACAGAAAAAACAATAGAAGGATTGGACAAAATAAATGTCCTGGCGTATTTCGAAATTTAAAAATTAATTGTGTATATATGTTTCAGCAAGTTAAAAGGCATGATATTTATAAAAACTACATTCACACTTCGGATGTATATGATTTTAAATAATTCTGGATTATGTTTAACAAATAATAATGTAGACTGATAAAAATTAAGAGAAAAACTTGATTTATATATAAAAAAATGTTAAATTGTATCAAAAAAAATAATGAAAGAACGCAATGTATAAATTGAATATATAATAATCCGTTTAGAATACATTTTTTAAATGTATTCCCATGGCTCACTTTAATTAATAAAATTTCTGTATTTTTTTCCTTTATTCACAAAGAACTCAAAAATCACACAATTATGGTATATGAACTGCCAATATAGACAAAACAATTTCATTAAAGAATACGGAGTTTTCAATTCTAAAAAATAAAATTATTTGAATAAAAGTTCTCGAAAGTTCGCCTTGATTCAAAGAATTATATTTACTAAATGACTGCATCCCTGAGAATAGTCTTTTTATTGAAAAATAAATCAGTCAAGAATACAAAATCAATAAATATATATATATATATATATATAAACTTTGGAAAAAAAATCATTTCGGTATTCTTTATTGACATATTAACCACCATGACTATTATTTTTTTTTTTGGGAAACTCGAAAATGTCAGCGATTGCAGTAGGTACATTTCTATAATATGAAATTTACTTGGAACAATTTTAGAGTCATGCTACCTCTAGATTCTCGGAACCAATGCCCTGTATAAAAATTAGTTTCAGGACACCCGGTGTATTTTTTGAGAGACAACTTGTGAAAGAGAATTTTGCTATATAAGACTCTTTCCGTTTCCCATTTCATTATTATAACTTGTGGTTTTAATTGCGATACTAAATAAAACATAACATAGCCTTGGTGATGTTTTCTCTTTGTTTATTTTAAATGTTTTTTTTCCTTATCTCTGGCCTGAATACCTATGCTGTAAAAACCTATATGAGTAGTCAACTTGTACATTGATGGATTTATGTTTGAGTGAAAAATTACGGAAAAGTAATTAATAGATAAACAAATGATATACTTCAAAAAACATTATAATTGGGTATTTGTTTCAAATTTGAAATTATTTAAATTGTCAGTAGATGAGTTTATTGTATACGTGTCCTAAGCATTATAATTTTAATGAATGTTTTGAGAAGGTTTTTTCGCCTAATTTTCGACTCGTGACGATATCGTCGTTGAGTTAGTTTTCAATTCAAAATGCTTCGAGTCGATTTTTTTGTCTATTGAGAAAAAATAGACCGAGTTCTATAATTTGATACTCATCAGTTTGGTACAGGAATCCGTCATTTCAGGATTTATTTCGATATTGTTTGTAGCTTCAAAAAGGCGACCATCAAAACCTTTTTTTCTTTTCGATACGTTTATTTTCATAACTAAATAACGAAATAGTTTTTAATAAGGGCTAGGTTATTGAAATTTCAGTTTCATAAGGCATTTGCTGGTGTTCGAAATTCGACCGTAATTCATTATTTTTCGAATTCAAACGTTATTGAGTTTTTTTTGTCAAAGATAGAATAATTGAATATATTTTTTGGGAATTGCAAGCTTGTAAAAAACGGCAATGGCGTGTGTTGTTTGCCTAATTCCTTAATAAATATGAAATTTAAAATTTAATTCTAGTACCAGTTCAAAAACACAATGACAGCTAAGTATTTATTTTATAATACAATGCACTGTAATGTTTCAAATTAACGCCGGTAATATTACTTTACCCTTATGGCAAAATGAAGAGAATGCAGACCTTTCACAAAAGTGACTTCAGATTCGAAATGTTTTGCAAAACCTGCGTTGTAAATGCCTTAATCCACTATCAAAAGTAATAAAATTTCTTGAAATGACCTTAAGTGCGCCTTTAAAAGTATCCCTCAAAATAATTACATCACTTTGTATAAACTCTTCACAGTATTCAAATTTGCCTTTGACCAGGGTTGTCATTCACGAATAAAACAATCTGACAGCCACCCTGACACGTTGACTTCACATTGCAATTGGGTTCGATATGCAACACACAATACACACTTCTACCGTGTAAACCATTTTTTTAGTTTAATTTAAAATATTAACGCATAACACGAAATTGTTAAAAAGTACTTCTTGTACACTTTGGCGGCTTTTTCTTTGAATATTTCAATGCCTAATAAAAACTATTGTTTATTTTATTTATTTTTCATTCATATAACATTCCAAGCTTGACCCCCAAAAAGGATAAACATCAATCCTCTATCACTTTTTTAGATATTACCAATCAAGATAGTTTATATAGGTATCATATACCCTAAACTTGATTTTCTTGTATACCTACGCATTCATAACAAAGATAACAACAATAATAGCTACACATCTATTTGTTGTTAAATGTTGAGCAACTTGTTCAATGCACGCTTTCTAAAAATTGAATAGAGCGACAGACATCGGACGTGGTCGTATAATAGGATGAACAACAAAACCTATACGTGCCGATTTTGTTGTACCTACTTATTATTGTAAACGAAATGGTTTGTTTGTTTGTTTTTTGATTTTTCGTAGTTACTGATGTCTTTTATTTCCCCTATTTATTAAGTTTAGTCTATTGTCTCGTCGTGAGAAATTCCATTTAAGATTTTTTTATACAGTGAAGAATGGCTAAATGGAATAAATGTATTATTTAAACAAAAAAAAATGTATGTTCATTTTTGACCGACGAACCAATATAGATGATAGAGGACTATTTCAAAAAAATCAAAGGTTTCCGAAGTACAAAATTGGAAAAGTCTTAAATATGTGTGTTTCCGCTATAAGGTTTGGGCCATTTTTTCGTCTAAAATTGAAAATATGAGACGGCCAAATTGAAGAAGAGATTATATATAACAACATTTACATTGGACATTTTTCACAAGAAATTTACGGTTTCCGAGTTACAGCAGTGGGAAAGTCTGAAATATGTGTATAATTCCGCGATGTTTTGAAATCTCTAAATAAGTATTAGCAACGTATTATCTTCTTTGGTGAACGTTGAATGATTTTGAAAATTCTAATGTCAATTCTATTGATTCTGGTACTGTTGAAGTTAGTGGCGAAAGTTTTTAATCTAACTACAACTGCACAACTCCAAAATTATACCACCACCAATAGAATTAGTAGTATTTTGTATTTTTCAAAGCGCCAACTAATAATGTCGGTCAAATTTTTTGTAAAAAATATTTATACATCACCGAGTATATCACGAAATGACATTCTGATATGAAAAACATGTTATCCCTACATTCCATTGATATTTATAGGCAGCTTCAAAATTTCTGAATAGGAACTAGGACCTTTTGAAAGATCTTCCAGTTCCCTACATCAATTTTAGTTCGGTAGTCACTAGTTTAGATTGTTTTTTAGTTGCTATGGTAACGACAATATGAAATGTGACAGCTTTAGTATCAAAACAAACTAGTGGTAATTAATTATATTAACACGGATATTAATGTTTCAAAATCGGTGGATACCGGGAGACCACGCTCGATAGAATGGCCACCTCGGTGCCCTGATCTTACGCTATTGGACTGCTTATGTGAATAGGTCGATTTAGCTTATTAGAAAAATAAAGAATCGTACTCTCAATTAGGTCTGTCACGACTCTTTATGTTAGTCTACATTTTTATTGAACACTTGCAAATGACTGCGACTTTACAGGTGGAAATCGCCTAGAAATAGATACATTTAATGATATATTGTTTGATTTTGAATTCTTGACTGGTTTGATATTTGAAGCAGTCAATTATTAAATAAAATTCTTTGGATTATGTCAAGCTTTCGAGAATGTTTATTCTCTTCCTCAGGGCAAAATTCGTGAATTTAAATAAAATTAACTACAAACAGGAAGGATTTCATAACCATCAATCAGAAATGTCATTAGTTTATGATATAAATATATATATATTATAAAATTGGTAAGTATTTTAAATTCTCTATTTCGATAGTTTTAGCTCATGAAGTACTCAAAGAATTTCGTATTATGTGAGAATTACAAAATTTCTTAATGTAGATTATCAATATCTTCATGAAAAAATTATAAATGATTACGATAAACAAAGAAATACCTTTATAAATAGCATGATTTTATTTAAATTGCTATCCAAAGACAGATATGTCATCTCAGATGGAAATTATATTCCCGAAAAAGTTTAGAGTCTTCTAACTATTTTACTTGTTACTTTATAAATGAAACCTTGAGGTTTTCCAAGTAAAGTCATTCGTTTGCAATCATTCATCCAAGATTCACGCATCCTATTTTTTATGGTTTTATTGCACAAAAAATAAATGAAACAAATGTCCTGACCTTCAAGGTATAAGGCAACACAGCTGCCTATTGTTTGTAGCTACTTATGTAGGAGGAGTTTTCTAATCCACCTAATCGATTTTATTGCACAAAAAAAACAGAATCATTAAGAACACAAAGCGCTGAGCATATACTTCGACAGAATTGTTATATTACATTTTTATCTTGAATAGACATAAATGTATAAAAATGTAACATGGTTTTTATTATGTCGAGAATCTGAAAGGAAGTTGGATTTCCTTAACCGTGACGGTATATATTCATTCTTTAATGGATATGAATAAGTGTATCTACCCAAAGGATTATTTTTATTACAGATATTCAGTGAAATGAAAAAATATATCGCAGATTTATTGTAAGAAATAACATAGAATTATTGAGTTATGTTGTAAGTGATATTGCAATACGAGGCTGATTCTCGCCAGGATGTTCAATATGGCCGTGTTGATGTTAGGAACATGGAAAATAAATATTTTTTTCTGTGATGGGAGAAAAGATTGACATTTTATCTCTGTTGACAATTGACAAATTATCACTTTTTATAGAATTACTTTTTTGTACAACTGTCAAAAAGACTTGACATTGATGCGTAAATCTTTTTTTCACTGCCAAAATAATTCACAAAATAAACATGAAATATTACTTTTTGAAGGATTTATTTTTAACAAAGTCAATTATTAATTGATTATTCATCATATAACTATTTTATTTATTGGAATAATAATTAACAGTAAAGTTTCAACAATTACTTCCAACATAAATTTCCAAAGAAGAAGTTCCATGTGATCGGAAACGTTAGATATTTCTTGAAGAGTTGATTCCACAATTATTTTTTTTTGGAAAAAGATTGATAATTCAATATTTTGTCAAAAATCTCAATTTTGTTATTCAGACTTCTATATATGCTTCAGCTACGGAGGCAGATTTCCAGCCACCGTGACGTTTTCTGCATCAATAGAGATGCAGAAATTTCAAGTTTTTTTTGACAATTTTACAATAAATATAAAATTCGTGTTTTTATGGCACAGTTGGGAGAATTTTTGGCCTCGATCTGTGGTCAAACTCTCATGTGCCATTACGAAAACACTCATTTTACGCACTTAATACAAAAAACATCAACAACATCAACATCAATAAAAAAGCTTGGGGACAAACAGTCGATGAAAATTCATATATATGGGTTCTAGAGTGTATTGAATCGATTCGTTGAATGTTGTAATCACAGTCACAAGAAAAATCGCTTTCCGCAATTATTATTCTCATTTTACGAGTTCTACAGATTATATGTGAGATACCAATAAGAACCAGTTAACATCAGGCGGAAAAATAGTCCTATCGTTAAGCTTCCGGTTATTAATCTAGAGTTCCTCGGTTCGAAGTCAGATCACCTTTGAGATTTTTTTAACAAAACCTATTTTTTTAAATAAAATATGTTAATATGAGCTTCTAATAATTTAATAGGAAATTTTCAATGAAAATTTGTGCATATCTAATATATTGCGACCCTTAAGGTACACATTAGCTATTTCATGGAAGGGTTGGCAGATTTTGGTAAAAATTAACAAAAAAGGGTTGCCGGAGTCGAGAAATCGATTGACGATACTTTCATATTTAATTGGTGTGACCCTCGAGGTCCACACTAGATATTTCAAGAATTACTCCGCAGATAAAAGTTTCAGTATGTATAGTGTTTGGGAGTTGAGGAGTCGATTGGTGATACTGAATTTTAGTATATTTATCATTCTTATTACTCATTCATATTTATTTCGAAATCCATAACTTACGAATATGTGAACAATAAAAGCAGTATTTACCAATCGCAATACATTTCAACCAGAAATATGCACATTTTTTAATAAATTTAAATATCCTTAGTAACTCTTATAGACCCATCTTAAATCCTGTTTTACCCGAGCAAAGCTCGGTCTCCAGATATTCTCTAAATTAAAACGTAAACATAATATATTTCTTGTACTTTTTCGATGCTTTTTCTCGTACCTACACTACTATTAATTTTTGCACCATGAACCAAAGACTACACTTGATTTACCTAATTAATGATTTTATTCAAAATACAAAATCATCAGTTATCATATTGATGAGGTCACTCATCAAAATATCTCACAAAATCTATTCTTAACTCCTGGAAAAACCTATCATACTACTCTATGGCATCTTAAGAGTATTTGAACTGCAAATACTTATATAAATAAAACATGGACAATCAGAAATATTTATCCACTAATCATCTAATAACATACTATTGTTGTGTATTTAATCGATGAATAATTTAATAATTAATGAATTATAACTCATACATAAACCTTGATGGCATTGTTGATTATCTACAAAAAAGCATCGGTTACGTTTATAAATAAACAATAACATATACCTTTTGCGCAACTGGAATTTATGCAATTATTAAGTCTGATGACTAATTTCGAAAAAATTCTGGAAGTTGTACCTACCTGAAACTTTACAGAATCTGCACAAAACCTTTAAATTGAATTTAATTTTGTGTTGTTGTGTAATACAGAAATTAATTTTGATCAAATACACAAAATTTCCAAGTTAAATATTTTTCTTTAAAAGGCAGAACCGACTCTATTAGTTGATGCACTAAAAAAACAAAATAATATTAATTCTGTTGGTGCTAGTACTTTTGATGTTGGTGTCAAAAGTTTTCTAACCACTGTAAAATTACCAGTACCAACACAATCTGTATAGTAGTACGTGAAGAGAATTCTTTGAACACCATTTTAAGAGTAATGCGGTCACAGCTGAATATGAGATGAATAAATAAAATAAAATAAATAATTAATAATATATGTTACAAATTCATTGAATTAAATATAAATTATATTTATCGATGTATATATAGATGCTCTAGTGGTGTACTGGTAAAGTATTTGCTTTTCGTACAGCTGGTCCTGGTTCTGTTCTTAGCTACTACAGTTTTTATAAACAAAATTCAAAAAAATATATCCAATAATTGTAGAGGAGAACTCTTTGGCAGAAGAATCGCAATAAGGTTCAAAATTTAATATATTGCGGTCGGATCTCGATCACTGGGTAATCTTATTAATATTTTTTTATATTACTACATCACTAATTTGAACATATGGAACACGGCATTGAAAGAAAATCGATTAAGAATAAATAAGAATAAAACCAAAGTCTTGATGGTTGAGGAAAATATAGAAAATCTAAAGATAGTGATAGATGGAGACCATATAGAACAAGTATATCATTTCCAATACCTACCTGCAGAGGATGGATGAAAATAGAACGCGGTTAAGAAAGTATGGAGAGTTAGAATATAGAAGAATCGCAAAAGGGGCCGACCAAGGAACACCTGGGATAAAATAATCACACAAATGCTGGAGAACAGAGGGACGAACTGGAAAGAACCAACTGGACTGGCATACGACAGGATGGAATGGAGGGAATTTGTGCAAATATAAAAAGATTGTAAGCCCTACACCATTACAGATGGTACAAAGGGTATATGGATTATATCCTATATACTAATAAAATCACATAATAAAAGTCGTTCCTATTATCTCGTTCTCTGTTATATTTCGTTGGACGACTTGAAAGTTTCATTATTAAACTAGGCCTTTAGCAGAATCGTAATAAGGTTACATACCTTTTACCTTGTATAGCCTTCAAAGTATATTCAGCGCTTATTTTTCTAATGCTCATACAATTTCCGAGATGGGATTCCACACCAAATCAACCGTTAATTTTCAGGTTATTAACCTAACCCAATCAAACTGTCCACAATAAAACATAATATAAATTGTACCTATTGTTGTGTATCTTCTATCCAACGACTACCTACCTTTTATCTACAACTGGTAAATGGAATTCATAGATATTTCAGAAGAACAACGGATAAACGAACGAATCACTTGACTAAATAAATGAACATGAAACAGTTAGAATACATTTAGTTTTCGAATGTTCCGAATTAATTGTTTCACCAAATACAGTTTTGATGTTTTAACATTGAATAACCTTACGTATTGGCTACTATAATATGCCCGTGACTTCGTCCACGCATACTATTTGTGACGCTTGTCTCTTGTTACCCTACATACGCCCAAAGATTTTATTTTTTTGTCTGACCAATGTCCTCGTTGGATGAGGAGAATTGTGTGATGACTGGTACCGAAGACCTACCAAATTATTTTTCAGCTTCTAGTGCACTAGCTGCATCATTAGTATCATTATTTTTTTCTAATAAAACCATTTAACTTAAACATTTTCTTTACCAACTTTATTTTCAAGTTTTCAATTCTGTAAAATAATGCTTCACATTCTATTTATTTAATTTAGCTCATTATTAAAAGGTTTGATTCCAGACAATTTATTGCAATCTAACTCCTCAATAAATAAATAATCCTTCGAAAGACTTGTCCTCCCTCAAACAATTTTGAGCCTAAATACACAACCGCATGGTTTACAGTGCTGCCTTGCATTTTGTGGACAGTGAAAGCCAATGACAAAATTAAGAGCAACATCCTTCTTTCAGCTGTCCCATAATTGAACTTTGCTGGAAGCTGGATGGCTTTAGAATGAATATAAGGTGTACGCCATCTCATCCAAAGTCGATCCGAACTGACGGTAGGTACATCTGTTTGGTACATTTGGGTTCAACGAAACTGAGGCGATACAATCTCGGTAATCACGTAGTGAGCTTCATTCTACCAGTCAAGCTCTTTCATTTGATACCCATATTGAAGAGATTGTGAAAACATATGTACTTAATCCGCCATTTTGTTGGTGGTTGGCCATTTTGGATTTTCATTATTTTTCATGTTAAACTATATTCTACTAGTCAAGCCTTTTCATTAGATACCCCCATACTGAAGGGGTTGTGCAGCAATGTATAATCCGCCATTTTGCAGCGGCGGCCATCTTGAATCCACAATGATACAGAATGTATTAAATTGTATTGCCATCGGAACTAAAGGTGTGTACTAAATATCAGATCAATCTGTCAACAGGAAGGGGGGCAAATATCAATTAATAAATTAGGCAAGCTAAATAAAACCGTTTAAAAAGTGCACAGTCGAATTGTATACCTCCTTCGTTTGGAAAATCGGTTTAAAAATGGAGAAATGTATTCTCATTCATAAATGCCATACCCACCACCTAAAGCAGGTTAATGAAATGTTTTTATATTCCCACAAACATAACTGTGTTGTTTCTCAGCTGGCTTTGTTAAAAGTATATCGGTATAAAATATACGCCCAAAAATAGCGTACATTGTTTCAACGTTAATCATCATACGGTACGGTAGTATAACAATCTAGGTATTCGTTGTTCGCGTATAATAGTCAATGTCAAATGTGTTTGGTATTTTATTATTGGTATTTCTTCACGTTTCATTGAATCCGTTTGTATTTCCCAATTAAAATGCTACCATAGATAATAAACATACGTATAGAGATATTTGTAGTAATGATATGTCATAAGTTTACAAGTCACCAGAAACTGGGTGGGTTTACTTACTTGAGGCGCTCAGAGTTAGCTGATGAATCATTAAAGCAAATAAATTAGAACTGTCTTTAAAAGTAAAGGAATTATTATTGGTATATAGTTTGGAATATCTATTGAAGATGCAATTCCTTTAAAAGTAAAGTATTTTTGTGGTTTTCAACATTCTAACCTCAATGACATTTTGTCGAATTAGACAAACAAATTCATCGCAATTGTTGATTTACTTTAAAGGTTTCGAACATGTGATAATATCTGTTCCCGTCTGTTTTAGCCTATTTTCTTCGATTATATTATCGAAAGAATAACTTTATTGAATCATGAAACTAAATGAACGAATATTCTGATCCAGGGTAGTCAATTTAGTGAGGTAAAATGGTTGCACGATGGAATTTGTTTTAAAGAAGTCTCGTGTGAAAGACATTCCAGATTGAGTGACAATATGTTGTATGGGAATCCCGTTACTTTCATGATGAGAATAGGTTCCTTCGACAGTATCAATCACTATTCATTTTGTCCAACAGCTGTTGCATTTCTAACAAAATAAAAAGAAAGAAAACCATGTAAATTTATTAGCATACAACGCTTTTTGGGTATACCGTTTCATGAACACGACGGATAGTTTTTTTTCTACCAAGTTCAATGAAAAAGGAAAGAATGGAATGAAGTAATCTACCGGTTGATTATAATTTTTCAAATTCTCACACATTTTGTTGAAAGAGTTGAAATGATGAAAAATGTTCAATTTCAACTACAATAGAGATTGTGGGAAATAAGGTAACAAGCCGAATTGTTTACGCAGGTATATCATTTCGGGTTCTCGGCGTCTTATTTTTCCGGAATCGTAGAAGATTTTTATATATTTGATAAAAATACCGTTCTTGAAACAGGTTTTTAATACATTTTCACTTTTTTAGGTATTAACAGGATGTACAGTGTTAGATAAAGATATATTGCGCCCTCTCGGGGTTAAAGTAAGTGTATAATGTCTTAGAGGTCCCAGCTCTGTACCTTGAGGTATACCCAAGTTACATTATGGGTATTTTCAAATTTGATATGTTGTGTTCAGCTTGAGAAATAATTTCAACATTTTAAATACAAAAAAAAATATCATTACAGTCTACAGTATTTTGGAGTATTTATCAAATCGAAGAAGACAACATAAATATTATCTTCTTCTAGAATGTGTCTTACAAAAGAAATGTTTATGGGAGAAAGATAGTGTAACCACAAGGTTTTGTGACTTTTTCAAAGACTGTTACGGTTTTTTATGTAGTGCTAGTAACAATATATAATTAATATTAATATTAGTAGCCAATCATTTCCGGTAGACATTCGTATTTTTCTTGAGTTTTTCAAGTAATATGTCTACTATCAAACTACTGCATATTGAAATAACTATTTTTTATCGGTAATCTTCTCTAAAAACATTTTCTTTTGATATCATATCACCAACTACATTGGCGATGGTAGCAACCCTGGCCATCCAAGTCACCACATAATCTTCTGCTCTCTGTTCTCCATTTTTAAAACCAATACGACAAGCAGCGATGTGTATGTGTTTGTGTCCATCTTTGAAAGAAGGACCTTGTCCGAGGTTAGTGACTCTCCAGAGGTTCTTCTTCTTCTTCTTGCGTTTCTTATCCTTGCAGTAGTTAGAGTGCATTGCATACAGGCCTTGTACTCTCTTATAATATTTTATTATGTTGTTGTCCTTCTCTAAAGCGTATTGCTTCATCATCAACAACCATACTTAATATGATGCATATATTATACAGGGTATTCCTTAATATCATGTCCGTAAGGAAGGACGTAGTGGTATTCTTTGGTTTATTTCATTACTAAAATTTCGTAAATCGAACAATCCAAAAAAACGCATTCCATCTGTACCCTATAACTAAAGGAATATGTCTCTACTGGAATCATTTAAAGTTCTAAGTAAAAGCCCTTAAAAATAAATTACGTAGCTTACGCGTAACAGGTAGAAATTTCTTAGTGATTCAAAATTATTATGTATGGAACCTCAATATATGGCCTACATTGAGCATATTATTATACGAAATGCGTACACATTATACATACAGGGTGTGACTGCATTTCATGCATTATGCAAAATCAGTTTGCATCAGAGTTAAGTCGGGGTAACGTAGGTGTGTTTTTTGGTTGGTTGTTGATTGATGTGCTGAGAATTTCTTTTGCTACGTGGTATGGGACACCAAACTGGAAAAAACATCGAACAACGACTTTAGCTTTGGGAAACTATTGAGAATTGAGTGCAAAGATATTGAGTTTATTTCCAACTTATATAATGCTTGCGTATAAGAATAATTTTTTTACCGACGAACCCTGAACGGAGAATGTAAACAATTCCCCTTTTTTATGGTTCTTTAGCGAGTTTTATATAGTAAACGTACTGCGATTGAAATGGTCCCATATTCATAAAAACGTAAATCCGAAATCTCCATCCCTCCGAAGATGGGGGTGGAGGGGGCAAATTTTCTCAAAAATCGAAAATCCGAGATGGCAGAATTAAAGATATCAAAATATCCGGAAACGTTTAAATTGAACTTTTTTCAAAAACGGTATTCGAATTTCTGCGATCTTAAAATTTGAAATACTTGTATTTTCGCTATGTTTTGAAAACTAATGACCAGATTATTTGTAGCAACATTTATATTGAACATTTTTTCCATAGAGTTACGTTGTTCGAGTTAAAAGAGTGGTAAATTTTATAATATGCCTATTTCCGCGACAATGTTCTTACATTTTTGAGTAATAGCAAATACAAGCAAAGCATACATGGGTAATGGTGAAAGTTCAACGCTTTTCGTGTCAAATGTAACACTCAAAAGTGTGAAATAAATATTTTTTACAAAAAATTGGACCGACGTTATCAATAGGTGCACTGTAAAGTACAAAATAATATTAATTTTGTTGGTGCTGGTACTTGTGAAGTTGGTGCCAGACGTTTTCAATCTAACTGCAACTGCACAACTTTAAAAGTACCAGCACCAATATAATTAATATTATTTTGTACTTTTCAGTGCTCCAATTGATTAATAGTAGGTTTCTTCAAGTAGCCTGTTACAAAGAAAAACCACAGTGACTCATTCTTCCGCGCACATCACGAAAAGATTAGTCGTTTTTAACCTTTGCCTATCATTGTAACGCGAAGCGATCAATTATTTAACCTTTCTTTGTTGATATTATGACTAAAAATGATATACACCTTTATCCAACGAGTATAATACCAACGAAATACAGTTAAAATCCAAATAACGTTCAAAACTTTACCATAACTTTTACTCTGATAAATGGGTATATTTTTTTCGGCGGAACTTTTTCTAACTGAACACACCTTAAAATTACAAAGAAAATAAACGTTGGTCAAAATAAAATTGTTATATCTACAACCAATTTCATGTTATGTTGCTTCAAAGATTGTATGACCAATTGAATCATGAAATCATCCTATAGGATTCTATTGCCTATCATACTCTATAGGTTATCCTGTTGTCAGTTTGTGAACATGTGTTTCTTGGCTTATAAATTTGAACATTTCTCAAATACTATTTATAATATAGGCTCATCAAAATTACGATTTTGAAGGTTACATATTTCAAATTATTTTTTCTATAGGTATTTTGAGTTTCCTACTGTAAGTAAATATAACAATTTTTTAAGTGACTCCGGTTGTTAGTTTTCGTTTAGGCCTAAGTGTGATAAATTGTCAATCAAACAAACAGGTAGGTACTTTCATTATATCAATGGATTTTTCATTAAGTCTGGCTAATAGCTATAATTAATAATGTATGTAATATAGATTTAAGCAAACAAAATGAAACAAATTGAGTATATTAGTTACCCAAATCTCGTGTATTTAACTTATATAAGAATATATTATGCGTAAACTGTTCTTGTTTAAATGAACTTTCTAACTAGTTTTTCAACAAAATCATAATTACTTTTCTTATAACAACAAGTAGAACTGATAGGTACTCCCATACAGAATATTTTGCTTATTACTTTAGTTTTCCCAAAAAATCTCAAACATAAAAAAAATACCATAAAAATTCTAAGCGATATGTAGGTACTCGAGTATTTTCACTTCTTGACAATAAATATCATTTTTCTTTTTTAACAACTACCAAGTATGTAGCATGAAAAATTTACAACAGGCTGTTGCAGAAACCGGAATAAAAGTTGAAAATGAATGAGCTAACCGAGTAATATACAGTGTGAACCAGCTGAATGGAATAAATTCATTTTTGTACTATTTAGAAAATTATTGGTGGTCATAGCTGTCTCCCAAAGAGGATTCTATATAGGGATGATTTTTTAATGATTATTAATTAACATGTCTCTGGTTTTTATGAGCATTTGTGAACACAGATAACCTTCTAAACATCTAAGCTCTAATCTACACGATAGAGACAGATATGGTGATTCGTTATGTCAAGTCATCTAATATGTCAAACGTCAGTAACATTCTTTGACTTTTCCACTGCTGTAACTCAGAAACTTATGATTATTTTTTTAAATGTCCAATTTAAACATTTCCTGATATGGAATCTTCTTCAATTCTGCCGTCTCGGATTTTCAATTTTCAGCAAAAATTGACCCCACCACCTCCTTTGGGGGAATTTTTTGAGGGAAGGGGAATATCTAATATTGATTATTTTTTCAATGGGACCAATTCTCGATACTCAGCTTTCAAATGAAAAAAAATCATCGAAATTGGAGTACGTTTACTATGAAAAAGGTGCGAACATCCATAAAAAAAATCGAATCGTATACCTCCTCCCTTTGGGAAGTCGGTCAAAAAGCAGTTAAACTCTTTGACAGCTTTTTCTTTAAAAACTTGAATGCTTAATAAAAACTATTTTTATTTTTTTCTCTAAAATCACACTTATTAAACTAATGAAATTATTGCATTCAGTTGTTCTACACTGTATACAGAGATCAACCTAGATTTCTCGATGATATTATCAACAGAGAAGAGTTTGAAGAATGAGAGCACCTCATATATATATATATTATATCGTTAAGACGACAACATCTTGTTTTCGAGTTCTTGATTTTTGCATTCTCTTGGTAAAATTGACTAAGATACAGTTTATGTAGTTTTAGCTGTTTTTATAATTATTACAATCTTGCTTCTATGTCATTTATTCAACAAGAAGTATTACTTAATATATACATATATTGAGTGTTTAAAAAAACATTCATAGTAGGATATTAAAAATGAGAACATGTCTTTGCTAAAGTCAGATGGTATTTAGATATCAAAATTGGTTATCTTGGACAATGAACTGAAAAGAATTTAAATGCATGAATTCAAATAAAATTTCAGTTCGTTATAGAATATTGAAACAAGCTTTGCTTACATAGGCAACAATTCATCTGTTTTTAGGAGCTTTTTAAACAAGAACTTCTAAATAATTCAAACGAACTAGAAGTGAAAATTGATGAACAGTCTTGATCTTATCAGTTCACTTCAGTCATTTCCAAATATTCTTAAATTATGTACCGGGTGATTCAATAAGGCTGACGAGGTACTGTATGCCAGGAACTAATTGTCGTAGAAGTTTGAAAAAAAAAATCCTTCAGAGGAAATCAACAAAGGAAAATTGTTGAAGATATTTTTTTAAATTCATACGTCCACCGGCAGGGGGCGTAATAGCATCTATCATATAAAAATGCGATTTTTTCGAAAACTTTCCAATATAAGTTTAGAAATGAATATTCTCACATCAATGCCACCACAATGGTCCATTTTTTTGATATATGATTTTTTATTGTAGGACGTAAAATAAAGGCGAGAGGAGATGCCAAACTTTTTGGACTATATGTGTCTATAACTTAAGTTTGACTCAACGGAATTTTGTTAACGAGGTTTGATTCAAGAAAGGAAGGTTTCATGAATATAATATAAAATCATCCATGTCATTCTGGTTCTGGCCGCCCTCGGTATTGGGCGGGTTTTTTAAAGTTGACAGTTTTTTTTAAATTTTGCTCAGATATCGCAAATAGAACCGTATGCATATTTTATTAGATTCGGAAAGTAGATTAAATTTGCAACACACTATGTCCAAACGGCATGACCAAATGACCAAATCTTCATTCCTTTAAAAGTTATTACTTAAACAATATTTTACTAACGAATTTATTCAAAAAACAAAATAGGTAATTGATTTTTTATTTTTTTAAGTTTCGTAGTCAAGCATGCCATGGACAAATAAAGTTTAAGACTTCGTTCTCATTTTAAATTAATCACAACAATAACGATAATACCGCTTTTATCCAAAATATGAAATGATATCTTGTTTTCATTTATTTATAATTCAGCCATAAATCAAGAGCTGCCTGTGAATAGGTATTAAAATTCAAAAAAGACTTGGGAGACAGTTCCTATGGATTTTACACAAACAGATAGTTAATTCTTTGAGAGTACAATTTGTAAAATGCCAATTTCTTGTCGCTATTTTTTGGCATGTTGAAATGGATTTACCCTCGCTGTAAAAGTTTCACTTCAAAAATTGAAAACTGAATTACTCAATTACCTGTTTTGTTTCTTTAATAAATTCGTTAATAAAATATTCTTTAAAGCAATAACTTTTAAACGAATGAAGATATCGACATGCAGTGTGGACAAATTTTGTTGCAAATATGATCTACTTTGCGAATCTAATGAAATATTCATACCTATGTTTCCATTTGCGATTTCGGAGCAAAATAAAAAAGTCAAACAACAATAAAACCCGCCCCCTAGCGAGGGCGGCATGAACCAGAATGGCATGGTTGGTCTTATATTATATTCACCAAACCTTCCTTTATTGAACCAGACCTCGTTAACAAAATTCCGTTAAGTCAAACTTAAGTTATAGACACTTATAGTCCAAAAAGTTTAGACACCCCTCCTGCCTTTATTTGACGTCCTACAATAAAAAATCACATATCAAAAGAAGGCATTAACTTGAGAGAATTCATTTCTAAACTTATATTCGGAAAGTTTCGAAAAAATCGCATTTTTATACGATCGATGCTATTACGCCCCCTGTCGGTGGACGTATGAGTTAAGAAAATATTTTCTGCAATTTTCTTTGGTTGATTTCCACTGAAGATTTTTTTTCCAAACCACTACGACTATTAATTCCTGAGATACTGTACTTACCTCGTTACACTTATTGAATCACCCGGTACAGTTAAGTTCAAAAATAGTTGTATATGGACATACAGACATTTTTAATACTTGTTATGATAATTACATTGGTTCAGGTTTGCCAATTTCTTTCAATGTTTATCAATAAAATATTTCTGCTTCAAAATGTGTCAAGTGAGAGGTTTTGAATATTATGCAAATTCAGAATATTCAAGTAAAGTCCCCATATTACCCTACATGGCACAGTTCGAGTGAGTTTTTTTTTATATTTTGGCCACTCGTTATAAGTCAGGTCAGTTATCATGAAAAAAAAAATACATGCTAATACCTTGTAAATTAGGTACACCAAACAATCCGGATATAATATTTGGTTTAATTCAGATTTCCATTTTTAGTTTGTCAATCTTTTTACTCTAATTAGATGTACATGCATGAGTGAAATGTACAATCTATTCCCAAAATAAGTTGGTAGTTAGGTAGACACAATTATTTGTTACTAATTAGAGGAACTAAAAAGGCTGTCCTCCTTTCGTTGGACAAATATAATGAATTCCGAATTGTTCTTAAACTTTCTAAATGTAATGAGAAAAACACGTGGCTAAATCACATTTGACCATAATATTATTAACAACATCTTACCAAATACCTCTTGGGACAAAACTAGAGTAAGAGTTTGTCAGGGCAAGTCTTATCCTTTTGACCGACTTCTCAGACGATGGAGGATACGATTCGAATGTCTACTATTTTTGACCAACGGACCCAATCATTTTAAGTTCGAATTAAATAACAACAGAAATCATCGAATGAGCTGCTTCTATATTTTATCTCCTCGTATACCGATACGTGAATACTTATTCAATGAATTTTAGAAAGTAATTGAACTAAAATTTTAAATGACACTTTCATATGAAAAACTAATCAATAATAAATATAAAAATAACCAAATATCCTGAGGTCAATGCGTCTAGGTACTATAGACATTTTCAGTGACTATAGTTTCTTAGAGAATATTCAAATTACCTACCTGTTTTTGTTGTAGAAATCATCTATGAGTCAATAAAAACACAAATAAATATGATTAGCATGTTCTGATAGTAATTTAAATATACCTAGCAAAATATACTAGGTAAGTATATTTTGTCAAAAGTCCTTGAGAAAGTTTGTATAAGAAACGTCATACATTTCAAAATTTGAATAATTTATGGTTAATTGCTTCATCAAACATTTTTTATATATTAGTCAATGATTATATTAGATATTGTATTGAATATGTACTTGAAGTTGAATTTATGATCTCAGATATGGGCTTGTATCTCTATAGAGTGGCTAAATAAAAATGGACATATCTGGGGAGAAAAAATATGGCTTACCTACAAGAAATGTATGGAAATTATTTGGAATATTTAATGCTATAATTGCAAATTTTATGATATATACCTTATTAAGGCCCACTAAAATATAAAAATCGTTATCTTAGTCGTATTATTTCGTATAATTCATTTTTATTGATAAGATAAGAAATAAGAGATGGGGGTGAGTGGGAACCACCTTTACAAGAAAATCACGATTTCTAGAAAAAATAATAAACAGTGCTCTCTAGTTAACCATATCAAACATTCGATTGGTTTCGAGATACATTTACATTATTGGCGGAGGAGAGCTGTATTCAATAATGTTAAGTTTATGAAATCAGTCTCCCCCTGGTAGAACCTTCTAGCATTCTACCGGAATCCTATAGTATTATCTTGTCTTCTTGACAACTCGGCAGTATAATACGTAACTACAAGTAGGTATAGCAAGTCTTTTTTTTTAAATAATTTAACAATAATAACGTCGATCCTGAAACACGCCATTTAATTGTCTGGCAAATTGAGAATTTATCAAATCTACCAAAGTATTTTGGTAAGAAAGAAAAAGTATACCGTTATTTGTGTTCTCTCCAATATTCCGCAAATTCAAATATGATCAACATAAACCAATGTGAGCTCCCAAATTATATAAGCATACCTCAGGTCCGATGAACTTTGATTTGAATTAATTAATTTGAATTTATTTGTATCACTTTAAAATTAAA
This sequence comes from Crioceris asparagi, assembly GCA_958507055.1. NCBI lineage: Eukaryota > Metazoa > Arthropoda > Insecta > Coleoptera > Chrysomelidae > Crioceris > Crioceris asparagi. The sequence continues at coordinate 1,623,900 of OY293832.1, forward strand.
ATAGTCAAACACGTGCTCTTTCATAACAAAATGCACATTCTTATATTAGAAATTAGAACAAAACTTGTATAAACAAAATTATGCAAAATATAAATAAAATAAATAAATCTTCGAAGAAATACATTTTTAATTTTACATAACATACAAATATTGACTAAAAAAATAGTATGTTAATAGGTTGCCTGACTTGTTTTGAGCCCTTCAAATCCCTACCGAGATGCAAATAGCATCTGTGTATATCATCAATAATGGATCAATAATGATCCTAAAATCTACAACCTTGACATAATCTAAATATACATACTAACAATACAAATAAACAAATAATAAAATGAAAATACAACAAAACTATAAATACAACTACAAATTTGTAAAGATCATCATATGTTAAAAAAAATATTACAGTTATTTTATAACAAAATAAAAATATATTATTTTATTTTTTTATTTTATTTTAACTTAAATTTTTTTAAATTCCAACTTTTAATATGAAGTTTAATACGCTCTCAAAAAAAGTTTATTTTCTTAGATGATTATCTAATCTATTGTAGATAAGTTTAGATCGATATAAAAAAGTTTTTTTGGCCTCTATTTAATTCAATTTTATTTACTGCAAGCGATTTATGTCTAAAACTTACAGATGCTTCAGCAATACTTTACTGTTCCCGTAGAATATAATAATTATTTACTAGTGCTTTCAAAATATATTTATGATTGATATTCAACAATCGTTTCTCACTAAAAGGTTGCGTTGTTTATTAAATGTTAAAATTTTAATAGCACGCTTCTGTATTCCGGCTACCAGCCCTAATGCATTTGAATAAGCTGAACCCCAACAAATAATCCAATAAAATAGGACAATACAGAACAAAGCGTGGTATATGTTATTTTTTTTATTTCTTGTAAGGTCATCAAACTCAGCTAGAGAAATAATTATAACCAAATCATAAAATTAAAATAATACCTTAAAGCTTTATACAAACTACCATTTTTATACTCCCACGACGTAATAAATTTTGCTACACAATTATAAAATTAATTAATAAGAACCTGGTGAATTTGTAGCGGTATACCTTCTTCCAATTGGGTTACAAATTCTTCACATTATTTTATTTATACTATACAGGGTGGTCCGAATTATAATGGTCAAACTTTAACAGCGTATTCAGCAGATAAAAATAATTAAAATTGTTCATATAAACTTATCTCCAAAAACGCTTCGTTTTGGAGATACGGCGTGTTGAAATATTGCGAAAAAAATCGTTTTTTCTTATTTTTGAGGAAACTCTTCCATATTTTACTTTCAAACTTAATAGGTTTTAGTAACACTTAAAAAAATTTATAGCATGATAAACACTTGATTTGTTTTACCAGTGACGTTTGTAAGACCGTTTTAATTATTTTAAATAATTTCAAAAAATGTACGCCAATGGTTTATCACAATTTTGTTAATAAATTTAGATAAATTGATCAATTCTAAACAAAAATGGTCTCCATAGTGTTTTCGCTAAAACGAACCGTTATCGAGAAATAAAATAATTTTTGTTTGCATGTGCACCTAATATCTGAGGTTTGTAAATTAAATTAAGATAATTTGCGCTATATCAATTTTTTTTTCTCGAAAACGGTTCGTTTTAGCCAGAAGACTATAGAGACCATTTTTGTTTAGAATTGATCAGGATATCTAAATTTGTTAACGAAATTGCCATAAACCATTGGCGATCAACTTTTTTTAATTATTTAAATTAATTAAAACGGTAAAAAGTGTTTATCATGCTATAAATTTGTTTTCAAGTGGCAATAATACCTACTAAGTTTGAAAGCAAAATCTAGAAGAGTTTCCTTAAAAATAAGAAAAACGATTTTTTCGCAATATTTCAACACCCCGTATCTCCAAAACGAAGCGTTTTTGGAGATAAGTTTATATGAACTTCTTTAATTATTTTTATCTACTGAATACGCTGTTAAAGTTTCTCCATTATAACTCGGATCACCCTGTATATACTATATATATTTCATACCCATTAACTTTTTGTGTCTCTTACAGTATTAACAAAAGACATACCATATGTATAATTGGCAATAAAATTTTCTATGCAAAATAATAAGTAGAATAAATACTTGGACGACTGACATCTTCTGGATCTTCTGTCTAATGAATTAAATGGGATACCGTTGCCGTCTCCGTCTTGTCATGACATATGGCGTCTATGGGTGGTGGTAGTATACAGGGTGATGATTCCAAATTAATGTTCATTATGAATGTATGGGATTGGAAAGAAAATTTAAATTCTATATCATATTTCAAAATACTCTATAATTACTCTATAGTTAAGCGACTTTTGCCATAAGCCCTAAGAAATCAAATGTTTAAAAAAATAGATGTATGTTAGCATAATAGGGTCGTTGTATTCATTGGATTTTTTATGTTTTACTTTTAAACAATAAAGTTTATTCCACAAACAAGCAATTCCCCATTAAAATTATATTTACACATATTTTAATTATAGAAACGTTAATTTCTGTTTGTCCACGTATTTAAACATGAGATCAAATTCCCGCTTAAAATGTCACACTTCCCGACTGCAATCGTGAACAAGAAGTTTATTCGAGTGCGCAACACTTAATAATAATATAGTCACTTGCTTTGCAAATGTCATTGTCTGATATGCGTCCACCATAACCACCAGATCTAAAATTTACAATCCCGCTTGGTGTTGACGAAACCAAATATAAAATGAAAATTTCATCTCATAACGTGTTGACAACTAACTGTCACTGTCACAATGATTACCGACATAATACATAAGATCAGCCAATGCCAGATAAGCGGGAACTGTGATGTCACAGGGCGCTAGAACGCACATGTTTTCAACCAATTTTATTTTTAGTATTTTTGAACTTTTTTCTTTTTTTTTATTAAAATTCCTAAAAAAACAAAAAACACGGGTTAATTTTTTTTTGTTAAAGTTTCAAAATCATCAATAAAAAAATATGTGCAATGACCGAATCTTTAATAAAATTGGGGCGGAAAACGCTATTTTTAATAATTTGTTAATAAAATCAGGGGAAAATGGTGTTTTTCAGCTCTGCTCGGAATCACCCTGCATAAATCTAATAGGAGTAAAATCCTTTGATTGCCTTTGCGATGGACTCTTGAAAGCCATTGAAAAAAAAGAATATATACATTTACCTATACGTATCGTATAACAATTTCGTTTTGTTGTTTATATAGAGATAACTGTTTTTCTTTTTGGTCAATTATTTCAGTTAATAACAACACAAATACCAAACTTAGCGAACCGTTGATGAAGAATTAATATTTATTTAAGCTGCGCACTCAACAGATTGCTAGTTAGTTTTAGTTGCTATGTTTACACAAATGGTGGTCAATTTTGTACGATTCACTGCAGTTTTGAATAACGGTTCAATTGTTTCGAGACAGCTGGTATGCCGTGAATTTAATCGAACTTATATATAGAAGCTTTATTTCACAAAAAAACAAATATTTCACTTCTAAACAACTTAAAAATAAACTAATAAGCATCCTGAAGTAGTATTATATCTAATAGAGTAACAAGGTCAAACATTTAGGACTTCATTTCACAATAACAAAACCTAACCTAAATAAGAGATTCAATCTCGACAGTTTAATGCTTCTTACACATAGAGGGTGACAAAATATACATATACATAAACATATTCCTTGGATTATAATAAGTCGAATTAAGAAAAGTCAAACCAGTAGAAAGTATTTTGAGCACTATATGGTAATGAAATTATAATTTTAAAATCATTTCTCTATCATATTTCTTCAGGTTCAAAATAGAGTGTGCGCAAATAACAAACCTAACCTAACCTCAATGATGTGATCTTATTCAAAAGTATTTAGACATGGACAAACAATATTTACATGTGGTTTGCGCTATTTTGTATAGAATCTGATCTGTTTTGATTGTAATTCACTGTAATTCGGTATTTCTATATATCTGCAATTAGTAACAAAAAAAAAACGAGCTTTAATATATTTCATCGAAAAATGCCCCCTACGTACGACAATTGGAACGAAATCGAATTGCTCTATATCATATATAATTGGATTATCTATGTTATGTTCTTCCGAATGAAGCTTATTTTGTTGAAATCAGTTGAACCACATCAAAATTGCAGGCACTTCTTCATAAGCACCACCCCAATCAAAATCTAAGAAAAGTAGTTCTGAATTTAGGCCTTATTATAGTTTAGTTATTTAAAACACACTCAAAATATTCTTATTTTAAAGAAAAATGTTATTTTTCTTAAACGATTGCGCCATCTAGCGGTAAAGTTATAGACTTGGAAGTCATTTCCAGCGATTTCTCTTTTATTTTTCGTCAAGAATAATTTTATCTCGCTAAGTTCTAGCATTAGCATTTAATATTTCCTGAGATACAATCGGAGAAACAGCTTACTATATGGTTCACTCGTTACAATAATTTTATCATGTAACACCAACTTACATCATCATCGTCATCATCTCGAATAGGTGTTAAGATGTTAGCAAGGCATGTCTTTCTTCAATCTGAATCTCAATCGGAGAATTTTGTAAAGATAAACGATTCTATTTCAGCTGCTATAATTATATCACTTTCCCTTTCTTTCTTCAGTAAATTAAATATGCATACAACAACTATCATTAGTACCGCTATCTGACATTAATTATTACATAAGTTTTATTTAAATAAGATTAAATAACATTACAGTACCTACTGGATAATTCAAAGAAGCTTGTTTCATTGATTAACAACAAAATGTATTTCTGAATACACGGTAATCAACTTACACTCTGGCCCAACTCTAGATTGCAGCATTTGCTAAGAACGTAACTTTTTTATTTTTATAATATTTATGAAAATAAATATTCTCTACTAAGTACCTTTTGAAATATTAACCCTTATTGGCTCATTTTTTTAATAATACCTTGAAAAGATACGTGCAGAACCTAGTAAAAGCTTATATTGCCTGGGAAAAATGAGCAAAGTTGAAAATCAAGATAATAAATAGGGAAATTCCTTAAAACCATACCTTTAATAAGCTATGACCTTATAAAACATCCTATATGTTAAAAATTAATTTAAATTCTTGATTCTGTCTATAAATTATATTCATAACTTCTTTCTCATCTCTCATAAAAACTAAAATATCAAACTACGGAGTAGAAATTGATCACCCTGTATTCACACTTTCAATATTTCGTTAAGTTATCAGATTTTAGAAAGAGTACTCTGTGGTATCTTTGTATTTTTTTAGTAGAAAGCAATGAAAATGTTATTCTGAATGTTAATTTGGTTTTCAGAGCAAAGTTGAAGCTGCAGGATGGTGCGCAGTCGCACTCCCTCGCAAGGGGGTGGCTCCCAAGGCTTTGAAATGGAGCGGAAATATTCAGTGCCATCAAATCCAGACTCGAGGGCATTTTCTGGGGGTACTGCCAGTGAGGATCTTCACGCATGGTCAATATACAGGTAAAAAAAAAAAATAGGTAAACTTCTTGTACTTGCTAATTTTCAACTTATTACTTCTTGTCACATGAATAAAATAGTCTTTATTTTCTATAAAAGGCAAAACCTGAACTCTGACTTCACCGATAGCGCTCTAGGATCTACAGACAAGAGCCCTTTACCATATGGAAATTTTCAGCTGAGAGACACGACAGTCCAGTCTATTCTGTCACATCCCAGATATGGTCCAAAGTAAGTTCAAAACCTCTTGGAGGCAGCTTTGATTTAGATAATAAAAAAAGCAAACAAGCGAAATCGGTCAAAGAGACATATTATTGTGTTAAGTCTTTTTTGTAAATCCATCGGAAATGTTTCATTAAGTCTACGAATGGAAAAATTTATCTAAATTGGAGCTACAAGCTTCGACCAATAACATCTCTTCTTTTATTAACTTTGTCGTTTTGCAGGTCAGCATTAGGTTCCAACATGTACACCTATCTGAAATTTGGACTTCCTCGTGTCTTTCCACCCAACCATAATGGCTCTAATAGATCAGCCACGCCTCAACATTTCACCAGGAATGCTTCCGCCCGACCACGAGCTCGGTAAGCATATAACAATGTCATTCATTATCCATTTCATCGCCTTGTTATATAGAAGATATATCTAAAAGGCCCTTACAAAGCGCTATCACTTATATAAGACATTTTTGGAAAGACCTTTTAGACACAGGCCCTACGTATTGTGTGTTGTGAGATTATTCATTTGACATGAAATATACATAGGGCCCTCAAATCATCATCAGGCAGCCGTGGTGGTGGGCCAAGAGATGGCAGTTCCGGCTACGATAGCTCAGACAACGAAACGTCCAACAACAATTACAAACACAACCGGAAGTACAGATCGGATCCTGACTTCAGGATGCAACATCACATTCATCATCATCATCAACAACAAGGGGTAAGGATATATGGGCGCGTTTCTCCTAGTTCACCTTTTGTGAATGCATATATATAATGACCCTTTTGTATAACTTTTGTGGTTTGGTGAATATCATTTGATAAATGTTTATGTTTTGTTCTCTCACACAAAGACGAAAGTGATTCAATTTATAAGCATCATTAACTCACTAAAATAGTTCTCATCGCGTTTTGTTAGTGGGCTTCTTTTTGGTTGAATGAACATTTTAGGTGATGATCGGTAGCGTACCCACATCAATACGGTTGTACGTACAGCAGGTGTGGATCGGAAGTGGAATATTAACGGTTGTATATAAACGACATCGTGAGGAAGTATAGGTACATTCTAAATTATGATTCACTTAGAAATGAGAGTAATGTCACTCTGTTAAGCCACTACCGACTTCAGTATATGATGACAGAGGATTTGATATATATGTTGGAAAACTACAAGGCTCCGTCCTATGTCCACTACTCTTATTGATCTATATTAATGACCTTGAAGAGTCTTTGGATGATATACACTTTACTTTCTCTGTCCAAGACACCTCGGTTGTAATTTCTGATAGATCAAAATCTATTCTGGAAGAGAAGCCCAACAAAACTTTATGTGACATTTCTTTATGATTCTCCAATAAACTCTCTTTACTTATCCAAATACAGTTTATGATATTTTGAACAAAATTATGGCCAAGTACGAGTTGAGAAGAAAGAGTTGAGTACTTAGGATAACTTTCTGAAGAGTTGACAATGAAGATATTTTTTTGTTTTCATTGATTCAATAGCAGGGCAGCCCTCCTGGACTGCCCTTAGCTGCCATGCACCAGGGCGGCATCCGACCTGCAGCTGCCCCAACATCGAACCAATGGAATCGCAACAAGAGCATCTCCGAGGCCAATCTATTGGCAGCAGACTACAGTGGCGGCGGTAGTGGAAGGCCTTACCACAGCACCGATCACCTACATCATCAACTACGAGATCCACGACGAAATAGCGTAGCCGATTTTGGTCACCAACAACATCACCATCACCATTTGCCACAACAGCATGATGTGGTCGATCACAGGTCAGTGCTATGGTGTGTTTTGCGCTAATTAATTTGACATCATTTGATTATCAAATGGATTATAACAGATCGTGTCATAAGACTTAAATCTATTTGTGTAATTTTTAATTAATAATCAATATCATTTCAGCCAAATCAGCAGACCCATGTCGAAGACAGAAAGCCACTTGTCAATGCCTGCTTCTCGAAGAGGTCCACCATCAGTCGTAAGAACGGATTACATGAGTCAAGACGAAGAACCTGGAACTACTTTTATGTATCCTCATCTGCAGGTATTAGTTTACAAAAAAATGTATATCCCTATAATGGCAGAAAGGCTATGTCAGTTCTATATACCATAAGCTATTATTTTCCACAGGTATGTGGCGTGGGTATCTGGCCGAATTCCTCCAACTCCTGCTTCCATTCCAATCAACACTTGCTCCTCAATGATGTCTCCTTCGAAATTAGAGGTGGCGAGGTGATGGCCATCATGGCCACATCACAGCAAGAGGGCACAGCTCTGCTCGACCTGGTGGCCGGTCTCAGAGCACCCATCCTGGGCAACATCCTGCTAAATGGTCAAAATATTCGAGCACGCAATCTAAAACCTCGAGTAGCATATGTGCAAAGCGATCCGAATTTGTGTAAAGATATGACAGTGTTGCAAACTTTACGTTTTCATTACGATCTCAAAAAACCCACCGACAAGTTGGGATATCTCAAAATTGATGCCATGGATAGGGTAAGTTGCAGAGGATTATATATACAAATTGGGTAGTTTGGAAAGTGAATCATTATTGTCTTCTCCAGATAAACGTTCTCATAGAAGACTTGGGCTTGGAGCAAGTACGTCACACCAAAGTAGCATCGATGACAATATCAGAGAGAAGAAGACTGAATGTAGCCTGTCACTTATTATTAGACACTGATATTGTAGTGCTAGATCAACCAACTAGAGGTTACAAACCATTCTACCGATAAACATAATCAATTTAAGCTAATATCTATTAATTTAGGTATGGATATCTTCGATACCTTTTTCCTGGTGGAATACCTCAAACAATGGGCGAATGGTGGAGCAGGAAATGCCTTGGGAAGAATAGTAATCTTCACAATGCATCCACCTACTTATGAAATCTTCACCATGCTATCGAGGATACTGCTCATTTCAGCTGGACGGACAATGTTTAGTGGACGTAGAAGGGATATGTTGCCATATTTTGCTTTAGTTGAATACCCCTGCCCTTCTTACAAGAACCCATCAGACTACTATCGTAAGTTGATGTAGACGAGTTTTGATCCAGCTTTAAGTATATTTTGCTTCAGTTGATCTAGTTACTCTAGATGACCTTTCGGCTGAAGCGATGCTAGAATCATCTCAAAGGATAGAACAGCTGGCTGAGCTATTTAGGCAGAAACAGGAACCTATGAGTGATCCTGGTCCACCATCTGCTCTACCGATGACTGTTAAAAATTCGAATTGTATCTATCAAGGGTTCATCTTGTTTACGTGAGTTACCAATCATACAAAATAGTTCCAAAGATACTAAAGGAATGATTTTGTTTTAGGAAAGCCATGTTTTACACGCAACCTGTGACTTTTCTTCATTGGATATCCCTGGTGATCTTGTCGGCCAGTATGTCTTTGATATTAGGTGCAATATTTTGGGATGTTCCCAGTTCGGATCCTCAACTAGTGCTCAACGATAGACAAGGATATCACTATAGTGTTATGTGTTTCATGCCATGGCCATTATTACTTTATTTAACAGTGTATGAAATCACAGAGAATCGTAAGACAGTCGAGCGAGATATAAATGATGGTCTATATGGAAGATTGACGTACATATTCACAAAGGTATATCTTTTTTGGTAGCATGTATTAAGCTTTGTTATTTAAATATGTATTTTGTTATTTTTCCAGTCATTGGTAAATCTACTGCCTTCACTTTTCGTTTGGTTGATATACCTAGTGCCCAGTTACTCAATGTGTGGACTCTACATGCAAAATTTGAATAATTACGATGGATTTTATATTTACATAGGTGAGTCACACTGTCAACTGTCTCTTCTTCGAAAATATTGACGCAAACTTTTGTTCTATGCCTTGAAATTGACAGATTTGACATATTATATCAAGCAAATTTGTGTTATAAGCTCTCTAATGCACCGCCATCTTTAATTCCAAAACACATTGTCATATTTTTTTTAGGTGTGATGCTGCTCTACCTCAGCTGCATTCAGATATTTCTAGTAGCCTTCATTTACCTTCTACCTTGTTCAAATACAGCCACACTGATTGCATCGACACTATTGACAGCAATGTTCCTAGTTTCTGGCTATACAATCCATCTTAGAGATTTACCAAGCTATCTAAGATGGTTGGAGTACGTTAGTCCTGATCATTGGTTACTGCCATATCTTTTGAACAGAGAGCTATCACCGGAAGCAGTACAAGTTAGTTCAGTAACGACATTGTGCAGAAATAAACAGGTAAAATCGAATCTACACTTGAATTTCTTAATAAATAACAACCAACTTTTCGTTCCGTGACTTTATTTTGTTGTTTCATGCTCTTCTTCTCAGGTGCAACATCAAGACATCATTGTCCAACTGCCCTGTCCACCACCAAATGGCACTGTAATGCTGAAAAGCTATGGCTACCTGAAGTCGGATGAGCTAGTCTTCGACTATTATGGCAATCCTTCGATAGCCATGTTAGTGTTTTATGTGTTGTTTTTCATTTTGACGTGTTGTGCTTTCGTTGCAAATTGCTGTCGTGGCACCAAATCTGGTAGACGTAGAGGCCAAACGGATGCCAATAAGCCATGATTAATATATAATAAAAAAGGAGGAAAAAGAAATTGTGTTAGAGTGTTAATATTTTTACAAAAAGTCTATATGAAGAGACTTTTGAAAGAAATGTTTAATTATTTTATGAATTAAGATGTTTTGATAATAAAGATATTTGTACATTATTTAAAATTCCAATAGAAATGTTGAGATGTTTCCAAAGATTTGAAAAAAAAAGTAGGGACGTTCGCAATCAAATTTTGTTGATAAATGAGGAAGAATTAATGAAAAGCTGAAGCCCTTGCGGAATCATAATATTCAAAAAGACATTATAGTACAGGCTTACTAAGAAGTGATTTTTCAAGATTCAACCGCTAGAGGGTGAACTGGGGTGCCAAATATTGTATGAGAGACATTTGTATTTTTATCCACTTTGACATAAATCACCACTAGATGGCGCTGGATTGCACCGCCTTCTACAAAATCGCCATGAATAATGGTAAATGCACTTTGTTACTACTCGCTGCTAGATGGAGCTGCAGGATAATGTCTGGCAGGCTTCAATATTTAGCGGTAAAAACAATTTTCTAAAGAAAAATTGCAAACGTTTCGGAAATAAAATATCAAGAACGGGTCCTTTTTTAATCTAAATGATATATACAAAAGTAAGTGGAATTTTTCTTCTTTTTATTTTTTCTGTTTATTGCGTTTAGTATTGACCTCCAACATTTTGATACCATGTTTTGTCATTTCGCTAACAACTTGTGGAAAATATAATCTTCTATCAGATCTGTCAAGTTCTACGAGTGGTAAACTGTACCAACCATACCTGAAACAGGAAATCCAAATAGGATATTTGATTGAAAAAAAGCAAAATGATAAAATTATATGCACCCATTCTTCAAAATTCAACTATGTATTTGAAATTTAAATTGAGGCCATCAGTTCAGATCTACATGAATCGATAAACTATTAAAATTTTGATGTATAAGTATCCGTATAAGGTTTAAAAATAAACAACAATTTATTTACACTTCCGGAATGATAAGAGTCATCTAATTCCGACTCGACGGTTCTCAATAGATTTTAAATGTTATATAATATTATCAGATCTACGGAATCCAGTTCCTTGCCCAGTGGCGTAGATATAGGCTAAGATTCTTTAATGTTTGTTTTGTTACGTTGAATTTTGGTTACATTTAAATCGACCTATTTCTTTGAGATACTAAATTTAAATAATAATAGATATTTTACACAAAAAGTAGGGCCGAAGTTATGAGTAAATAAAAAAAACTTAAATGGTGAATTGTTAAACGTAAACTTCTATTCAGTGATTTTAAAATATGGTGTTGAGAATCTTGCATTTTCCTAATGCGGTAACTCGGAAACCTTTAATTTTTTTGACGTTCAATTTAAACGTTGCTATGAAAATTATTTTTTTCTCTAATACTGTCACTAAAAGTTTGCAATTTTCGAAAAAAAATTGCCTTCTCAATTTGGGGGGCGATTTTCAGGTGGAAGGAGATGCTGGATTTTCTCCACAAAGAAAAAATATTAAAAATCAGCGCACGTTTACTATGCAAAAGGCGCGTACATACAAAAGCAAACATACCTCCTAGATTTTTTCGAAGTCGGTCAAAAAAATCAATAAATTACAGAGTACAGCTCAAAGTTTGAAGGAAAACATATACAAAAATCTTAGGTACAGAGAACCCTTAGCATGAGAGCTCGGCCAGTACTACACCAATTTTTAGGAAAGAGATATTATGTCTTGTATCGATAAATTACATTTTATCTACTTGAAAGTTATATTCAAAAAACTACCTATTTATAATAATAGAGTAAAGCAAACAAAACAGCATTCAAGGTCAAAAGACCTTAAAATATTTTTTTATTAATATTTTTCTCAATATAAAAAAGAATAAACAAATTAAAACAATTCACAAATTAATATACAACGTAACTGTAATACATACAAAAAAACATATTAGGACTAGTAAATATAAGTGACATAAGGAAGGTTATTTATTCTTGAGCTTTTTGTTTACCAAATTAATATTCAATCCTCAAAAATATCAATGACAAAAAATGCTCATTATAAATTCAAATTAAATCCAAGTCTATTTTATTATTACGACAAATACCACATATATTTCTTGAATAATTTTTTGATTGCAACACTGAAATGGTTGATGATCTCATACATTATTAATTACTTCTTATAAAAAGTATGTCACCATTTTGTTATTTTAGACACATACAGATCCAAAATGAAAATGAACTTATTTATATATATATATATATATATATATATATATATATATATATATATATATATATATATATATATATATATGTATTATTTATCAATAGGAACTATTTACTTTTCTTTTTTGGCGATTCCTCATCTTCCGAACTGTCACCCGACGATTTACGCTTCTTATTATTTGATGATGAGTCTTTTTTCTTCTTTTCCTTTTCATCTTCACTTGAATCGGACTTTTCACTTTCCATATCTTCATCATCCTCCTCAGACTTTGTACCGCTACCCAATTTCTCCTCATACACTGAAATGTTCTTCTTAATTTTACTGGCATCTGGACTGTACGCCCACAGGATCAACTCCATGTGCTCCTTGCTGGGTAGATCATCTTTCCACATATCTGGATTGTCCTCTTCAATTTTACTGAGCAGTTTTTTAATTTCAGCATTTCGAACGATATCCCAAGTGGGTTTGTCATCACCACTAGAAACAGTCCGCAGGTTCTTGTATTCACCTTTAGCTTTGTTTTTGTAGGCATCCAGGAACTTTTCACATTTTTCATTTTCAATTTCGTATTTATCCTTCAAAGGTAACAGCGCTTGAATTGACGCTAAAGGTAAGTATGCTCTGTTTTCTTTCGACATATTGCCAATTTCAAACTTCCTTAACCAATCCTCAAACACTTGTACGGCATCTTTGATGTTTTGAAGCTTATCCTTGTCTTTGGTTAGACCTAAGGTTCTGTTGGCTCTGCCAATTAAACCCTTCACTGCCAATCGTTGATAATCTGGATCACGACCTTCAAGCACTTTCAAGGTATCCAAAGCCTTTTCCTTATCTTTGAAACCTAGACCGGGAACAGTATCAGGCTTTGTTTCGGACATAACTTTTACGCTTATTTTACCGGTTGTAAATACTACTTTATTAACGAATTAGCTTGTCTGAAATATCGAACAGAACTGACTGAAAACGTTGAGGAGTGTATGTTTATTTACGGTGTAATATATTTGGAAATAGATGTGTTTATTTCTTGCTTTTTCCCCACTCTTTAATATAGTAAGAGTTTCCACATAACGACTTGATTCGAAATAGACAAGGAAAAGAAGGTCAATGTATAATAAAATGTTTGCGAGATGATATAATGGCTATAAACGGGAATTGTGTCATCATCATAAATATACATAAACGAAACGTTGGTCAAAGCAAATAGTACAGTCGGATACGACTGTTATCAATTATGGCAACTTAGTAACAGTTGCGGTATTGATATAGTCAATAAAAATGTTAAAGTTTAGGTAGAATGAATGAAATATTGTCAAGACACAGCAACTATTTTATTTATCTTTGAAACGAGAAGACAGAAATGGGATGATAATTGAAGTATTTAACAAGTATCTCATATTTACAAAGAACCAAATTCACTTTAACAATTTGCTTAAGTTGACTCTACTAATTATATTAATAGAATATTGATTTTAATATTAGATTAGCGTGTGAAAACAAATGAAAATAAAAGGGGTTATCCAGTTCATGAGTTATCATAATACAACCTTATCTAAGAGATCAAAATAATAACTACTTGTAAATTAATTGAAGTTCCGTTAAATCAAAATGATTTAACTGTGCAGCGTGACCTTACCATTGGTTGCTGGTTTCAGGCCAAGGTATTTTTTCTTTAGGACCATAATCTTTGGCCCACCTCAATTTTTCCAGATATTTTTGGTCGGTTTCATCTGTGGAGCCTTCGTATTTTGAATAAAATTTAGCTGTGACATTCCTCTCTAAAATTCAAAACAAATCACAGTATCCATATTTAGAATACACTCTATTTATAAACTTACTATTGAGATTTGCTGTATATGTATCGTAAACAAATATATATTTTTGATCTTTCAAGTATCGTTCTTTTATAAAATTATCTTTCAACTTTGGCATTTTGGCGGGACAAAACAATATTTTTTTGAAAAACTCATTTGAAAAGAGCAACTTCAAATAATCGATGCTTTCTGTTCTATAGCCCTCAAATCTTGTGTTCCGTGACATCTGTCAACATGTCAGCTGTCATTTTTTACATCACATGTCATTGTCATGACTCATGGTTCTTTCAAATTTGACATTAGTGACGTGAATGTTCGTTAAAAAATAATAATAAACAATCTTATTGATAAACAAACTCCATTTACTTTATTTTGCAGATATGAATACAAAACGTTCGCCTAGACTGGTGAGTGTGATGAAATGCAATAATTATGAGTGCCTTATTATTGGTGATGTTTGTTTTAGAAAAGAAAAGCTCAAGAAATAGCCAAATTCACTGCCTATGAGATAACAGACGATGAAGATGAAGAACCTATTGTTAAAAAAGAGCCTGCGGATGCATCATATCTTATATCAGAAGATGAGGACGAAGAATATGCTCCCTCAGCGGTAGATATATTCCTTCCATTTTATGGTTATCTTTATCTTCGATATTGGTTCAGCAGACCCATCGCGTCTATTTAGTGCAAAATTTGTGTACAGTACCCAGTACCTTAAAGATCAGGAAAATGTTTGTTTTTCAAAGTTGCTGGTAGTTCAGTGAACAGGGCTGTTAGGTCGGTAAAGGCTGACGAGCCACTTGGCAGGACAAAAATTACTAAGCATTAAGCTTGTATTTGCGAGACGATTACGTATCAATCAGTTCAAGCATCAAGAACTCATTGCTTCGATATATCATGTCAAATTTTCAACCAGTAGATTATGGGGTCCTCCACGACTCTGTTTTGGGGCCCCTTATTATTATAGTCTATGTAAATGTCTTATTTACATACTTATCTAACCTAATACAAGAGCGTGTGTTATGCGGATGATACTACAATAATTTGCAGAGCCAAGTTACTATATAGAGAAAATAGAGATAGTTAGAAAAGGCCTGAGTACTGGCTTTGCAAAATTGCCTTAAGCTTAACATGGATAAGACATAAGAGATAATTTTGTATTTTCTTGTTTTCAAATTTGTTTCCCTATAGATTGTGGAATGTTTAACCATCATATAAAAGTATATTTTGCTTATCAAGCAAAGATATTCATTTCATTTGTTCATACGTGCGAGGTTTGCTAGACAAAAAATACTAGAAGTGGATCCCAGACAACTTCCTCAAAAAGCTTGTCGCCTTATCTTCTATTGAACTATTTATTTGTAGAAAAAAGTTAAGAAAGAATCGAAACCAAGACAAGCAAGGCCTAAGAAAGCTGTTACAACCACTAATACTGTTGAATCTGCGTTTAATTTATCAGAAGACGAAGATGAAGTTCCATCGGTTGTAAGTCTCAATTATTATATCAACTAAATCTCTCATTTAACTGTCTTTTTTAGAAAAAGGTTAAAAAAGAGCCCAAGCCTAGACAACCGCGAACTAAAAAAGCAGTAGCGTCGACTAGTGAACTTCCTAAGGTGGAAACAATATTTTTAGTTTATATTTACTTATTCTAATTATGATTATTCTAGAAAAGAGGCAGAAAACCTAAAGAAACTCCATTGGCAGTTGGTATCAAAGTTGAACAGATGGAAGAAGAGAATGAAGTGGACGGCCAAAAAAGTGAATTCGAAGCACCTCCTAAAATTAAATTAGAAAAAGAAAATTATCCAATAAACTCTAAAACAGTTGCATTGGCAATCAAACAAGAACCTAAATATGACATCAAGGCATTTAACTTAGATCCAGAAGCCCACTTAAAACCAATTTGGTACGACTTCGAGCTATTATCCGAACAAAAATCTCTACGACCTCAAATAGCACGAAATATTATCAAATTATTCGAAGAAGGCAATACAATACCATTTATAGCCCGATATCGTCGAGATGCTACAGGTAACATGTCACCGGAAATGTTGCGTGATGTCAAAGAAACAGTTGAGGAAATTGTCGAGCTTCGACAAAAAATCCAGACAGTTATAAAGACAATTGATAAGCAAGGTCATCTGGAGCCAAAGTTACTTAAAGTGGTCCAGTGTGCTAGGAGTGCTGAAGAGTTGGAAATTATCGTAAGAAAATTTGCAGTTATTGTGATTTATTTTTCCCCAATTAGTTGTTTATTGTTTTTTTTGTAGTATGCGCCTTTTAAACCTGGCAGTAAAAAGACATTAGCTGAAAGAGCAAAGCAGCTAGGTTTAGAAGAAACAGCATTGAATCTGCTAAATAATACTGCCACATCTCATCAAATAGATCTTAATTTATTAGTTGATGAAAGCAAAAAAGGTATGACTACTGTGGAGGAAATAAAACAGGGCATTGTACATATAATTGCTTATGTTATGGCGACTGATAGCGAGGTGCTATCAAATGTAAGAGAATTGTAAGTAGATTTTGATTAAACTTTGTGCAAAAAAAATGTTGAAAATATGATTAGAGAGTTTTTATTTTAATCTAAAGAAAATCTGGTCGAATTTAATGAACTGCTTAGTGAAATTTTTATACCGGAATTCCTTTATTATCTATTGGTATGGAAATTGGAAATAAAAAAAATAAAGTTCCCACATACGGGGTTTCCCGGAACTAATGTGAAAAAAGAACCGAGCGTATTCGCGATTGTAGTGGTGGAAAAGTGGAGAAAATGAGAATCCAATGTGGCTACCGGGGAAATTGAGGCTTGAATTTCAAAATACTAGTGTTTTCTAGATTAGAGATTTTTCAATGAAAAAAGGTTTTAAAAATTTATTTGAAAATTTGAAAACATGTGGCAGCATTTTGTAATGACCTTTTAGAGATATCCTGAGAATATACACGTTTTATAACAATTTTTGTTATTTCTTTTTTTCAGGAGGAAAGAAGTGAATTGTGTCATTGAAACTAAAAAAGCTGTCACTAAAGCAACAAGTAAAGCTGCCGGAACTGCAGCTACAAAAGTTGTCAATAAAAATATTGATGAATCGAAATTTGAGACTTATTTTAATTTCAAGATACCAATTAAGTATATAAAACCACATCAGGTAAAAAAAAACTGTACTGAGCAGAAGATTTTTGCTTAAAAATAAAGTTTTATCTTCGCCTCAAATTCAATATAGGCTTCTATATATTTTATGTTTTTATGTATTACAATAAATCAATTATTCTCCATGTTTTCTATAGGTTCTGGCAATAAACAGAGGTGAACATCACAAGTTTTTGTCGGTTAAAGTTGTGGTTCCGGATGTAGTTTTTCATAAATTTAGTAATTTCTGTTATCAAAAATGGACAAAAAAAGGAGGAGGGGCAACTGATTTTCTTAGAAGGGAAATACTCGATGCGGCTGTGGCTGATTCTTACAATAGATTAGGTATGAAAAAAAATGAATAGTTTGAAATAACTCATCAGTGAACTTGATACATAAATGACAGGAAATCGCAGATTGATATTTTATATTTTATAGTATAAAACCCTCTCGGATCTACATTTTTCTAAAGAAAAAACATTAAAATATCTAAAAATCTTGAAATAATTGTTTGTAATTTTTTGAGTAACAAAGAAAACATAACATTCAAAAATCTTGAAATAGTTGTTTTTACTATTTCTTGAATAATAAAAAAACATTAAAATATTTAAAAATCTTGAAATAGTTGTTTCTACTATTATTTTAATAATAAAAATATTGAAATATTTAAAAATCTTAGTTGTTTCTACTATTTTTGTATTAATAAAAATACATTATAATATTTAAAAATCTCAGATGTTTCTACTATTTTTTGAATAATAAAAAACATTAAAATATTTAAAAATCTTGAAATACATGTTTCTGCTATTTTCAATTAAAGTACAATTAAAAATCTTGAAATAGTTGTTTCTACTATTTTTTTGATAATAAAAAATATTGTAATATTTAAAAATCTTAGTTGTTTTTACTATTTTTGTCATAATAAAAATACATTATAATATTTAAAAATCTCAGTTGTTTCTACTATTTTTTGAATAATAAAAAACAGTAAAATATTTAAAAATCTTGAAATACATGTTTCTGCTATTTTCAATAAAAATACAATTAAAAATCTTGAAATAGTTGTTTCTACTATTTTTTGAATAATAAAAAAACATTAAAATATTTCAAATCCTGAAATAATGTTTCTACTATCTTTTGAATAATAAAAAAAAATTAAAATATTAAAAAATCTTGAAATAGTTGTTTCTACTATTTTTTTAATGATAAAAACATTAAAATATTTAAAAATCTTGAAATAGTTGTTTCTACTATTTTTCTAATAATAAAAATACATTATTATATTTAAAAATCTCAGTTGTTTCTACTATTTTTAGAATAATAAAAAACATTAAAATGTTTAAAAAACCTTGAAATACATGTTTTGAATATTTTTTAATAATAAAAAAACATTAAAATATTTAAAAATCTTGAAATAGTTGTTTCTACTATTTTTGTAATAATAAAAAAACAATAAAATATATAAAAATCTCAGTTGTTTCTACTATTTTTTGAATAATAAAAAACATTAAAATATTTAAAAATCTTGAAATAGTTGTTTCCACTATCCTTTATATAATAAAGGTATCAAAAATATCGAAAAAATAATAAAAAATGGAAATATGGAAAAACTTTAAAATTAAATTCAAAAAATCGTATTGAAATATATCTTTTAAATATGGAATACAGTAATATTATTAAATAGAAAAAATATTCTGTTTTCAAGTTATTACGAAAAAAAAAATTAGGTATTTTGTAATTTTTTTGTAGTTCAACCATTGGTGATACGAGAAATCAGAGCCGAACTCAAAACAATGGCCGAAAAAGCATCGACTGATGTCTTTGCCAAAAATCTGAAACAAATCCTGTTGGCTGCCCCACTTAAAGGACAACCAATTTTGGCCATCGATCCCGGCTACACGGGCGGTTGTAAGATGGCGCTAGTCTCGCGGACAGGCACTGTACTGGATTACGATGTCATCTATCCGCACAAAAATCAAAAGGAACGTGGCGAAGCTGCTTATGTTTTGAAACATATGTTGAATAAGCATGAGTAAGTTGATATGAATTTATTATTATCATTTCAATTATATTTAAATAGTACTTATTGAAAATAAATAAAAATAAAATGGAAATGGTTCACCAAATTAAACATTAACTTGAATATTTTCAGTAGCATTCAGAACAACAGATTGTTGATTGACCACATCTAAACATGAGCACTTTGTTGATAACTCGCTATTTTTTAACGGAGAACTTGGGCAATATTATCCCACTTTCTTGGATACGCGACAATCCAAACAAGTCCAACCCCATCTCATATCTTTAATAATCTCCCTCATTGGGGAGGCACCTCGTCACCTGCCAGTTCCAAAACTGACCCAATAAAGATTGAGAACACCACCTTTTTTTGTTTCAGTTGTTCGTTGGTGGCCCTTGGAAATGGTACAGCGTGTCGTGAAACTGAACAATTTCTAACGGATTTAATTCAGCAAAGGTATTTCCATCCCAGAGATGTTAAATATACCATTGTAAATGAGGATGGAGCATCTGTGTATTCTTGCAGCCCGGAAGCCAAGAAGGAATTTCCAAAATTGGATACCAACATCATAAGTGCAGGTAAAAAATAATTTAATTCTGGGCTAATTTTCATTTACTGCTAAATTCTGACCAGCAGCGAAAAAAATACAAATAAAAATGAAAGTATTTTAAATTTACGATATTTAATTTAATTCTTCCAGTATCCTTGGCGAGACGGATTCAGGATCCACTCGCCGAATTGGTCAAAGTCGAGCCCCAACATCTAGGTGTTGGGATGTACCAACATGATCTGAAAAAGAAGACATTAGAAGAAACATTAAATGATGTCGTCTCGGAATGTGTCAGTTTTGTTGGTGTCGATCTGAATACCGCATCACAATGTTTGTTGAGGTAAGTTTTGCAATATTTTCTTTTTTTTATGATCATATGTCAGGCGATTCAGATTTCTATTTATTAGTACTAGTGGCCGCCCAGTGGTCGATATTCGACAGTAATTCATTATTCTTTAAATTCAAACGTTATTGAGGTTTTTTTAAGATTTAATAATTGCATATAATTTTTGGGAATTTTGTTCCATTACGTCATTTGCAAGCTTGTACAGGGTCATTGATTATAATTACGTGGCTATCTGGAACCTTTATTTCTGAAGATAGAATTTTTTTTATATATAAAAATTGTAGTTTGTTTTTCATATGATCTTTTAAAATTATCAGTAAAAAAATATCGCATTTAAAGAATTGAAAAATATAAGCAACTTATTTTAAATGGAACATCCTGTATATTATGCTCTACAACGAAAGATCTTTTTTTTCTGATTTCAAATATATATATCTTTTGGTGATATTTGGGTAAACCAAGAAAACCAAGGAAACAATAAAAATAAAAAAAGTTATAGATAAATAATATAAAATAAATAAATTAATAAATTTATAAAAATATCGACTTTATTGTTTCCATGGCTTTCTTGATACAAAATATGATTTATTTATAATTTAAGCTAAAATATCTCCAAAATGTCATATATCTATATATATATATATATATATATATATATATATTTTGAATATATATTTGAAATCAAAAAAACGATCTTTCGTTGTAACGCAAAATATACAGGATGTTCCATTTAAAGAAATTGAAGTTGCCTATATTTTTCCATTTTTTATATGCCATATTATTTTACTGATAATTTCAAAAAAATATGAAAAACAAACTACAATTTTCATATAAAACAGTTTTTTTGTATCTTCAAAAATAAAGGCTCCAGATAGCCACGTAAATATAATCAAAGACCCTGTACAAAACGGCATTAGCGTGTGTTGTTTGCGGTTTGCCTAATTCTCTTGAAATAACATTAAGTGCGCATTTAAATGTATTCCCCAAAATAATTACATCACTTTGAATACACTATTCACAATATTTAAATTTGCGTTTGATCAGGGTTGTCATTTACTAATAAAACAATCTGATAGCCCTGACTTGTTCACTTCACATTGCAATTGGATTCGTTATGCAACACACAATACACTTCTACCACGTAAGCCATATTTTTTTATTTAATTTAAAATATTAACGCATAATACATCAAAATTTTAACTGTGTGCAATACTTTACCATATAAACTTTCACAATGCCAAATCTCATCCTACTCGGTGCAAGTCTTATGCATTAAAAATCGTTTACAATCACGTATTAATTATATAGATTCATAAAATAGCACATAATACTATGCCATGCTTCAGTATATAACTTTGTCCTTTTCTCTAACAGACGCATAGCCGGCCTTTCAGACAAACGTGCCACCCAAATCATCCAGCATCGTGAAAAACAAGGACCCTTCCTGTGCCGTAAGCAAATACTCGACGTACACGGCATTGGCGCCAAAGTTTTCGAACAGTGCGCCGGTTTTTTACGCGTAGCCCCTTCTGATGCCAAAGAGGCTGAACAATTCTACAAAAATGCCAAAACAACCAAACTCGATTGCACATACATTCATCCCGAGTCCTATGCGGTGGCTGTGGAAGTGATTAAAAAGCTCCAACTGAAACCTGAAGACATTGGCAAACCATTCTTTATTAATGTCGTGAAATCTTCTCGATTGAATATAGATGACCTGAGTAAACAGCTGACTTCAACACCGGAAACCATCAAGTTGATACTGGAGGCCTTGAGTTATCCATTGAATTATGATTTGCGTAAGGAGGAATCACAGGAGACATTGTTCAAGAAAGGACTGAACAGCATCGAGGACATCCAGACGGGAACTATTGTTACGGGACGTGTTAAAAATGTGGTGCATTTCGGTTATTTTGTCGACATTGGTTTGGGTAAAGATGCCTTGATACATATTAGTAAAAGTAATCGCCTTATTTTGAATATTGGTGATAGAATCGAGGCTCGGGTTATTGATATTGATGTGCAAAGGCAACGAGTCGCCTTGGAGGCTGTGATGAAACTCTAGTGTGTAGGGATGTTGATTTTTTTAGGTTAGGTTGAACATTTTAGGTTACATGTTTTGATTGCATTTTTGATTTTAACAGAAACGACTAAAATAATATGTTGATGAGTTTTTAGCGTCATTTACGTATATATTGATATGTATTTTTTTGTGTTTTATGGATTATTTACACCTATTTTCAGTATTTTCCATATCTTTACGTCAGTTATGAATTGGTCTATTCGTTTTAATATCAAGCAGTGTTGATATTTTAAATATTCTTTCATATTTTCTATTTCTATGACCATGGAACTCTTTTGGAATTTATAAAATGTTAAATAAATATTTTTTAACATTAACGAGTTGTTTTATTGAGAGAAAAAAGTACAAAGAAGGTAAATGTCTCCACAATTAATTAGAAAAATGATTTAAACATTTTTAATGTTCAGATGCAACTGCTTTTGACTGACTTCTGAAAAGAAGGTGGCTTACATTTTATCGACTTGGCAACATGGTATTCCCCTTGAAGTAGAATGCAATTTTAGTATTATGTAATTTTTCCCAGTACTCAATTTAGGGTAGAAAAGTTTATAATTCTGCATTTTTATTCTCAATTATACAGGGTGTTTCATAATATATGTGCTGGACTTGAGGATGTGAACGCGTTCAAATATATGAAAAAAAGTTTATATTAACTTACCCTCAAAAATGTACCATTTTCGAGATACAGGGTATTGAAATTGGAAAAAGAATCGTTTCTTGTGAATATCTTCGGAACCGTTTATCGTACAGAAAACGGCCTTTGTAGGCATTTTCGACTCATAATAAGCTATGTTTTGAGTAAGAAATTTTTTGTTTAAGTCATAATTGGTGAAGATTTTGAAGGGGTAGTGGTTGTTTCCTCCCCAATTTCTACGCCAATGGAAAAAGTACGGTTTTGAGCCGCCAATGTTTTCCACACAAAAAAGGTCCTGTTGGTCGTGAGTTCTACAGTCGACCGTTTTCGAGAAAAATCAACTTTTATATTAAAAAAAGAACATGGTCAATTTAAACTTTTGTTACTTGTTCTAACGTTTACATACATTTTGTTAAATTAGTAAAAAAAAATATATTTCAAAAAATTTAACGCGTTTTTTCAACATAAAAGTTGATTTTCCTCGAAAACGGTCGACTTTAGAGCTCACAATCAACTGTACCTTTTTTATGCAGAAAATATTGGCGGTTCAAATGAGCGTCTCAAAACCGTAATTTTGCATTGGCGTAAAAATTGGGGGGAGAAGCACCCACTACTCCAAAATCTTCACCAATTAAGACTAGACAATTTTTTTGAGTGGAAATTGCTTACAAAAGGTGTTTTCTTTACGATACACGGTTCCGCAGATATTCACAAAAAACTATTTTTTATTTCAATTTCAACACCCTGTATTTCGAAAATGGTGAATTTTAGAGGGTAAGCTAATATAAACTTTTTTTTCATATTTTTGGACGAGCTATCACATCCTCAAGTCCTGCGCATATATTATGAAACACCCTGTATATCAACATCAATCAAATTGAGAGTATGGTAATACGATGTATACTATTAAAATTGATTTTTGCAATAGATTATATTTTTTCTCGGGTAAGAAAAAAGAAGGCAACGAAGATATTCTAATGAATATTTAATCGAGACAATAGGACAACCGCTATTAGATTGAAATATATATAATTATTTTCTCAATCAAATAAATTACCTGAATCCATCCATTAGGTATAGGTGCTGGATATTGTATAAAACAATTTAATCTTTCTAATTCCATTCACAAATGAATAATATTCTGCTTGAAATAATAAGTTATTTATAAAATAATGTTCTATAATTTTGAATTATGTTTCAAAATTATGACATTTCTCGGTGTAAATCCAAAACGACAAGCTGAAAAGCTCCAAAAGTTTGTATTTATCTTTTCAATGTCTGGCATATGGATTTGTACTTTGTTAATTGTTTTAAATGTTACAAACAAAGTTAAAATTGTTATGGATGATGTGATACAGGCAGTTACAAGTCTTTGTATGACGTTACACGTAAGTAAGTATGATGAAAGAGAGAGTAGTTGAGTTACTTTACAACACTCGTGTGGAAAGTTGATTACTTTACGAACGCTCCAATTCAAGTGCCGGTCAGACCAATACAGACACTTTACGTCATTTCTTGACCGACGAACTATACCAAGGAGGTGGTTATGCAATTCGACTGTTTGCATGTTTTTTGTATGTATATTCGCACCAGATAAATTTTAAACATGTTTCGATTTTCATGATTTTTTTTTTCATTTGATAGAGGACTACTGAGAATTGGTCTGACAAGCCTCTAGAACATTATTATGTGCGTCTAGATAATCATAGAACATTCTCGATGAATGTCATGTCAAGATTCAGATATATAAAGCCGTATCGATCACGGGTCACAGTCGTTCTTATAAAGTCAGTGTTTATTGAGTCAGTCTGTGCAATCAGATGTTAATAGTAGTCCAGTCGGTAAAGACAGTGACAGTTTAGATTGTCAAGGTGACAAGTGGTGACAGTTGTTCTATAACAGAAGTTCGGGTACAGATTGTTGAAAATAAACCATTGGCGAATTTTTGAGTATTCCGCAAGTGAACTCACCCCACAACGTTTAGCACAGGATTAAACGTTACAATAGTATTAATTCTATTGGTGCTTGTACTTTAAAAGTTGGTGCCAAAAGTTTTCAATCTAACTACAGACGCACAACATCAAAATTTCTTTGAAAAGTCGGTAAAAGAATGATCAGCGTGGGTATTAGCTCTGATAATAGTTGTTTATAATAATTATAGCCAGTAGTATGAATGTGACCCTCGAAGTCCACACATTCCAATGTAATATTAGATAAAAGGAGTTTGAAATAACTTCAAATATCAATATCCTTTTGTTTTTGTTCTTAAAAATAAATATTTTGTAGGGCAGTCTCAAGTTATCTGTACTCTACCTAAACAGATCCAACATACTACATCTGACTGAACTAGCTCATGAAAAATTTTGGCAAGTATCAACAACTACTAACAACAAAACCAAAAATCTGCTAGAATATTCCAATACAATCAAACTAGTAAAAAAACAAGCACGTCTCTACCTCTGCATCAGTCTATTCACTTCTATGTTTTATTTTCTCGGCAGATATGTGATGGATGGTCGAGAAATATCAGATAATCTACCATTTAATTCGTACATAGTAGACACAAAATGGCTGCCGTACAAGTTGGAATTTCTGTACGAATTTCTATGTGCATATTGCATTGTTTTTAGTGTTTTATGTATGGATATTATAGTATTTACTACATTGATTTTGACATCGGTGCAATTTAAAGTACTTGGTATTGAATTGGAGAATATTTTCAATGATATTGAAGCTAGCAGTGATGATGGGTCGAAATCTAAAGATCAAGTGGTCAAAGAAAGATTACGTATGTGTAATGAACATCATACTTTTTTGGTACAGTAAGTAAAATGCAAAAGATTACATACAGTAGGTACACTTACACTATCGACTACTATGTTAAATTTATATGTATTATTTACACTATTTAGTATTTGAACCGATCGTTATTTATTTCGGCTGTTGATGCCACCCAACTACACCCGACTGCCGGACTGTACCGTACTCCAATGTACTACGGTCTCCAGCATACTGCCCCGCGTCTCCTCAGTACGCCCGGTCTCCATTGTACTGCCGGTTTCCACCGTCTACCAGTCTCCACCGTTACCGTACTCCAGTCTCCACTGTACTGAATGACTCCGCAGCCGCAGCAAATCCTCTCCAGTATACAGAGTGGTCCGAATTATAAAGGAGAAACTTTAACAGCGTATTCAGCAGATAAAAATAATAAAAATAAAAGTTCATATAAACTTATCTCCAAAAACGCTTCGTTTTGGAGATACAGGGTGTTGAAATATTGCGAAAAAAACCTTTTTTCTTATTTTTAATGAAACTCTTCTAGATTTTGCTTTCAAACTTAGTAGGTATTATTATAATAAACACTTGTTTTTGTTTTACCAGTGGCGTTCGTGAGACCGTTTTAATTATTTTAAATAATAAAAAAATGTACGCCAATGGTTTATCGCAATTTTGTTAAAAAATTTAAGTATATTGATCAATTCTAAACAAAATTGGTCTCTTTTCTCTCTTTTTTTCTCTCTCTCACGAATGCCACAGGTAAAACAAAAACAAGTGTTCATCATGCTATACATTTGTTTTTAAGTGGAAATAATACCTACTAAGTTCGAAAGCAAAATCTAGAAGAGTTTCATTAAAAATAAGAAAAAAGTTTTTTCCGCAATATTTCAACACCCTGTATTTCCAAAACGAAGCGTTTTTGGAGATAAGTTTATATGAACTTTTTTCATTATTTTTATCTGCTGAATACGCTATTAAAATTTCTCCTTTATAATTCGGACCACCCTGTATAGGCAAGCCCTCTCCATCTAGAAGCTTCCACCGACATCTTTCAACGCCCCGAACATTCCACCAATAGCGCGAACTCACTGTAGATGTTTCGTGATATAATCTTGACCTTGGCGTGTCATTCCAGCTGTGGCCAATAGCATAATGCTTTACACTCACGCCACCCAGGCCCCACTAGATGCCACAAAAAAAACGGTGAAATGAACCATTTCACACACTGAGAATACAGTGTAGTTTGGTATATGGGCAATGTATTTTAAATGGGAAAGCGGCTCACAATATTGCCGTAATAATTCTGAAACGCACTTTAGGAAAAGCAGATGATTTTGACCATAGTCATTATAACTTGCCGCTATTTCGAATGTTTTTTTTTCAGTTTCAGCAATAGCTTCAACAAAGCCTTCTCGTCATCCATGCTGATCTTTATGATAGTGATTGTACCCACTTTAGGTATAGAAATGTACATTCTTTCCACAGGGTTAGTAAGATTGCCATTTTTGCTTCCTTAATAATAATTGCTTTTAAGGTTACCATGAAAATGAATATCGTTGATTTTGTAGAGAAACTGGAGGTTTTCTTTTTTTTTCATCAATGATTAATTGCTAATTTCCAGGACACTTGAACAAACTGTAGCAAGTTTATTTTATGCATGTCTGATGTTTTTCACATGGTTTGCTTGTCACTGTGTTCCAGCCCAGCTTATGGTTAATGAAGTAAGTTATATAAAAAAGCGAGTGTTCCATTGAAAACTAATTCGAAGTTTGCCATGTAATTTGGGAACATATCTCTCCTTGAATCATCTGAAATTGCATAATACTTGTCACTTTTTGCAGCAGAAGTACCTATTCTACTGATTAATCCATCCAAATATTTTTGAACTATTTGGAAATTAATGACGCTAGCAAAGATATGTTCTAATTTTTAATAGTCTACTTTGAATGTTTTTTTTTGGATCGGTCAATACAATGTTGACTAGAAAAAAGAATTGTTTACACACTTTCAACTATTATTCAATGATATGTTGTTAATAATCTTAATGTTAATTTTGAAACGATTTAATGAATCAGATGATTCAGTGACAACGACATATTTTTAGGCTGAGAAAATTACCAATTCCTTCTATTTATCGGATTGGCACAAATATCCAAAATATTATAAGGATATTTTGATTTTATCTGGAAAATTAAAGCTGAAAGTAGTTTTCATTGCTGGAGACATTGCAAATCTGGATTTGAAAACCGGTTCCAAGGTAAGTGAATAAGATTAGGAATTTAACATTTCTGCTGACATTTCTGTCGAACACATCTAGAATGAATAATATCTAGTAAATAGAGTACAATCTTTAAAGCTGACAGGCATTTTTTTATTTTATGGGATATTATTAGAAAAAATATTGCCCGTTGCTTTCAATTATAGGTTATAGCTTCTAGTTTAGCGGCTTTTGCTATAAAAGGCCTAAGAAATCAAATGTTTGTTAAAAAGATGGTATGTTAGCATAACTTTTAATAAAAATGAGGCGGAAGATGCTATTTTTAATCATTTGGTAATAAGAAAATGGAAAAATGGTTTTCTTAGGACTTACGACTTTTAGCTGGAACTTTCGATTGGGAAGTATTTTTTAATCCCAAACAGTATATAATCATCCTAGCAAACATATGCGTAAAAATACTAAACATAAGTTCGCGAAAAAGTAAGGTTAAACGAATTGATGATTGACTTGTGCAGTGTGTTTGACGTTTAAAAACTGTCATTGCCAGTGTTGCCAAAACTGCTAATATAACGTTTGCGATATGGAACATTTTTTTAAAATATTCGATAACGAAAGCATAAGCCATGTACCTAGTCAGATTTAGGATATTATGGCAACTTTTGATGACGAAGGTGAACTTTGTCTTCAGGCTTTCGAAAATATGAATTCAGTAATTATTTTACTAGAAGATATTGTCGTTATTTTTTTTTAAAGCAAATATTCTTGAAAATTAATTCATAAAATAATCTAATGCTGCTAAAGTTATACTGACAGCGTTGGCAACATTGATAATAATAGCACTTCAATGTTGAATATACTGCCAAAGTCAATCATCAATTCGTTCAGCCTCACTTTTTCGTGAACTTATGTTTAGTATTTTCGCGCATTTTTTTACTTATTTTAAAGGATGTTTAATAGAATGCAAGGATGATTGTATACTATTTGGATTTGAAAAGATACTTTCCAATCGAAAATTTCAGCTAAAACCTAAGAAAACCGTTTTTCCCTTTTCTATTAACAAATGATTAAAAATGGTGTCTTTAGCCTCAATTTTCTAAAAGTTACGCTAACATACATTTATTTTTGCAAACATTTGATTTTTTAGGACTTTTATAGCTAAATTCGCTAAACTAGAATTTTATTCAACAGCCGTTAACAGAGATTCAACTACATTCTTGTAAATATATTCTTATCTTTTTTTGATAAGCATTTCTGGCACCTATATTATTATCCTATATGATTTTCATTTTCAGGCCATGAAAACAATGTTATCATACTGCATGTTTTTGAGAACTGTTGACGAACTTTGAGGTGATATTATCACAACAACTCTTCATATCAATTAATTATTTAATCATATTTAAATATAAATATTCAATAATAATTGTACAATTATACAATAACAAATAAATTCTGCAGCAAATTAATAACAATAGGTTTATTTATTTCATTTAAACCGCATTGTAACAATACTGCAACTGAATTTCATACAAATTCCTGCAAAAAAAGCACTTGAGATTTTAGTACGTCAATTTTTTAATAAAGAAACCTTTATCATATTTTTATAAATAATTTATTCAAACAAAATCCAATAAATAGTAGATTACAATTCATCTTGAATGTGGAACGTTTGCATTTCAGATTTTTTTGAATTTTTCAAATAATTTCTGATACCAGCATTTTGCAATACAGTATCTTTTACTTTTTGTAAATTTGGATAATTTTTGAGCGGATTCTCTGAGTTGGTCGTATCAAAATTTCGCAATCTAATATAAATATCCAAAAACATCGTATCAGCCCATGTGATTCTATTCAAAGCCATAAAGCCACCATTTTTTTGTACATTTTCATTTAATTTGCCAAAAAAGTACGGTACAGTCTCATCTAATAGTGTTTTCTTCTTTTCTGCACGTTCTTCGTCCTTTAAAGTCCGCAATTCACCGAACTCTACAAACAAAAAAATGATCAAAAAGCCACCCTCACAAATAGAGAATGATTGTGGAAAAATAAAGGTCAAAAGATGGCAGCACTACGACTCTACGACGTGACTAGTGAAAAAGTAGAACCACCATGTAATGGCCATAAAGAGGATTTCCAAACAACAAAAAGGATATCAAAGCGTCCACGTCAAAAATAAACATACTTTTCTTCAAATCTTCCAAAGTGTCAACAACCGAATCAATTTTCAAATCTTCCAAATCAGTTTTGCCAGCTAAACCAGCTTGTCTTGCAGCAAATCGAGCAATGGCATAACTTTGATTGTATGTAACGCCATCTACTTGGAGAACGGGAAGTTGTCCACTGGGAAGCGCTAAATTTAAAAAAATAATTAGGTAACTAACTAAAACTTCATATTTGCTTGCGTGAATATAGTTTTCTTTAGCACTTCTTACTTGGTTTCATTTTTAAAAATTCTTCTCTAGTGACTCGAATATCTTCAAACTCGACACCGCCATAATGAAAGATCCAACGGGTAAGTTCAGCCCTTCCAGGTGAATCAAAGTAGATCAACTTGTATTTGGGAGCCATTTTATGTTTATTTGCTTCTTCTTATCTGGTCTAATCAGTAGTATTCAAATAAATATCAAAACTTACAAATTTTGAATCTGAAGTTGTTCAATAATTTCACAGTTTTATGTTATAAAAAATCAATTCCAAAAAAATATTTCAATTCAAAAGACTAGCAGAAACATTTGAAAAATTACTATAAATGTGTGATTCTCAACATCATAAGAATTTTGGGTAATAGTCAAGTTTAGCTGCTTTTGCTATAAAAGACCTAAAAAATCAAATTTTTGCAAAATTAGATGTATGTTAGCATAACTTTTAATGAAATTCAGGCGGAAGACGCTATTTATAATAAATAGACAAAATTGTGTTCTTAGGACTTTTGTAGCTGGAATTTTCGATTTGAAAGTATGTTTCCAATCCCAAATAGTATATAAGCATCCTTGCATTCTATTAAACGCTAACATCCATCAAAATTAGCAAAAATATGCGTGAAAATAATAAATGTAAGTTCGCGAAAAAGCAACGTTAAACGAGTTGATGATTGACTTGTGTAGTGTGTTTGACGTTTAAAAACTGTCAATTCCAATGTTGCCAAAACTGCCAATATAACGTTCGCAATATTGATTTTTTTTATAGGTATATTCGATAACGAAAGCATAAACCAATTGGTAAAATTTGAAGTGTCTAAATGTATAACTCCATGTTTAAAATTCATTAAAAAAATATTTTACTACAAATACTTGCTTTAGAGAAAAAATAGGATATTATGACAACTATTGATGATGAAGGTGACCTAACCTTTGTCTTCAGGCTTTCGAAAATATGAATTAATTGGTTGCTTTACTACACCTTTTTCAATTGTATTTCAGAAGTCGTCAACTGTAATTCAGAACAGTTAATTGTATTTTAGAAAGCATCACATGTATTTCGGATTAGTCAATTGAAATCCAGAACTACATAGACAGATGAATTTCAGATGGGACAAATGAAATTCAGAATTAGTCAAATGTATTTCCATATTGGTGAATTGTAATTCAGAACTCGTCAAATTTACTTCAGAACATATCAAATGTAAAACAGAAAGCATCAGAAGTATTCCTTATCATTGTAGGTCTGCAAACTCCACAATTGTCTTTGAAGTTCATTTTGGCAAATTGGTAAGTGTATAGCTGCTTTTTACAATGAAAAACAATGCACAAATATGATTGACAAAAATAATCACCACGGTTACCTGTGATTTGACACATATGCTCCAAATTACCCATCATCTGATGCTTTCTGATTTATATTTGATACTCGTATGTTCTGAAATACATTTGATACGTTCTAATTTACATTTGATAAGGTCTGAACTAAATTTGAAGTGTTCTAAATTACAATGCCCTAATATGAAAAACATTTGACGAATTCTGAATTACATTTGATATCTTCTGAAGTTAAATTGATGCTTTCTGAATTACAGTTGGAAAAGGTTTAGAAGATATTGTCGTTAAGTTTTTCTAAAGCAAATATTCTTGGAAATGAAATTTATAAAATAATCTAATGCTGCGAAAGTTATACTGGCAGCATTGGCAACATTGATATTAACATCATTTGAATATTAAATATACTGCACAAGTCAATCATCAATTCGTTCAACCTCACTTTTTCGCGATCTTATGTTTAGTATTTTCAGGCATTTTTTGCATGGTTATATACCTACTATTTGAGATTAAAATGATACTGAAAATTCCAGCTAAAAGTCCTAGGAATACCATTTTTCACCTTTTTTGTTAACAAATCGTTAAAGATAGCGTCTTCCGACTCAATTTTATTAAATATTATGCTAACATGCATCTATTATTCTAAACATTTCATTTTTTAAGACTTTTATAGCAAAAGCCGTTAAATTAGATTCTTATACCGAATTTTGAAGTTGGTGACAAGAATCTTGTATCTAGAATTAATTTATTTATCAAATGAAAAGAACCATTCAAATAATTTTGTTTACTATGCGAAGATCCATTCCCAAGGTAATATTTATGAAATATTAACGCTGAATTCTTAAATACCTATTTACATACTTACTTATTAATTTAAAAATAAATGTGACTAAACACAATTTACTTCAACTATAACAATCTCACTGAAAACTAATATTTGTCTTTGTTTTCACATTGAAGTCATATTTATATCATATAATATAGATATATTATAAATGTGGAACTGATTGTGCGCTAAGGATTTTCAGTAATGAGCTGGCGATAATTCCATCTACACATATATAATTATTATTATAGTCCAGGAGCCCACGGTGTGAAAATTGTATGACAGTAATATGGTACGTTTCTTTCTAAACTTAAATAAGTAATGCCTAAGCAGATTCTGTCAAACATCAGTAATCAAGTTGGAAGTAACGGCAAAATCACAGGATCCTCTTGCCTCATGCCATGTTTATTCATAGGATTTTTATTCTGCCAGCCCTTGGCCTATCATATACATAATATGATAAACATCTTCTACCATTTGTTATTTGTTTTGTCATTAGGTATCTCCATTTTTTTTTTAACCAATACTTCTATAGTGTAATCATGTAATAATTGAAGAATATATTTTTTTATATCAAAATATTCAATCTAATTTTTTTCATTCGTCATGTAGGTAACTGATAGATTATATTATCCACATTCCAATCATAACCTTATCAAATGAAATATTTAAGTATAATCAATTACAGGCGTATTCATAATCGAAACTTAGTACGCTACTAAATTAAGTACAGAGTTTTATGGCTATTATAATTAATACCAGAACACAAACTGACAGAACCTCCAATCCAAGGTCGTAAATGAGGACTGTGATGCAATCTAACTAACCTTAACCTTAAATTAGGTTTATGTCTACTGTTATGGTAGGATAGTGTTTTGTTTTTTATTTTAATAATACGGTACTAACTAGTACCGAACTAAGATTGGATTATGAATACGGCTGTTAGTGTTCTTTGAATCACACCGACTATCAACTTTGAAAATGTGTATCAATTGCAGAAAACCATAGATAGATGATGATAGCTGTCAAGTTGTCATAAGCATAGAGTAAATATAGGTTATAGAGGGGCTACTCTTTGTTAGAAATATGTTACACAAATAATGGATTACACTGCGCCAAGTCGTGTGGCATACCATCTTTGCAAGGTACACCGGCGGTAAATTTAAAATGTACAAGTATGTAAATCATACATTCTTCATTCTTTCCTACAATATAATTTCAATCAATGTTACAAATGTATTCATAAAGCCAAATTTCATCAATAACGTTGTATAAATGAAATTAAGATGCTGATTGAAAACATGATGTAAAAGTGACCGAAAAGAGGAATAATGGAAAAATAAAACAAATATTTTTGAATATGTATTTATTGAATATATAACACAAACATATTTTTTGTTCATATACAAGCATCTTGAATATTCCTATAAGGTCTATATGGACCATAGAGTAAATAGATTAACTATGAAAACATTTGTTGGAAAGAAAAGCTAAATAATAGATTGCCTGCTTTAACTGAAACTGTTAATGTTGTCATTCACGAATTGGATTCGTTATGCAACACACAATACACTTCTACCACGTAAACCATATTTTTAATTTAATTTCATTAACGCATGATACATCACGTTTTATGCCTTAAAAATCGTGTAGGTACAATCACGTATTAATACATATATAGATTTTTATAAGCTTTGCTTACATCTGCCTCATTAAACAAATAACAAAAATAAAATTCCGTATTAATTTAAAAATAATTTATTCACACAGAAGAAGAAAATATCACATTTTACAATTCATCTTGTATATGGAAGGAAAGCATTGGGATTTTCTTGGAATTCTTAAGGTAATTTCGGACACCATCGTTTTGTAAAACAGTGTCCTTAACTTTCTGCAAGTTTGGATAATTCTTAAGTGGATTCTCTTTGTTATCCTTGTCGACGTTTCTCAAAATAATGTAAGTGCACAGGAACATAGTATCAGCCCATGTAACCCTGTCTAAGGCCATGTAACCACCATTTTTCTGTACATTTTCATCTAGTCTCTTGAAAAAGTATGGAACACTTTCATTCAATACCTGTTCCTTTTTCTCTTTCAGTTTTCCATCTTTGTCGAACATGATTTCCTGCAATTCTAACCCAAAAAAAAATATCCATTACAATAAAAACTTTACAAACGTTGCAACTTAGCGGCTCTATATTTGAATACGTATTTGGCAATAAACCTTCAAGATTTTCTGATAATCACACCTACTTTGATTCAAATCTTGCAATGTATCCACAACAGCATCGATTTTCAAATTCTCCAAATCAGTTTTTCCCGCCAATCCAGCCTGTCGGGCCACGTAGCGGCTGATTGCATAACCTTGATTGTAGGTGACGCCATCTACTTCAAGAACGGGAAGCTGGCCGAATGGGAGGGCTGGAATTTGAAGAAAGGAAAAACGTGATTTCAAAAAATGCTTGAGAGTGATTTTTCTCTCGATTAATTGAAGTCCAGATACCATTGGTATACACTATAGATCAGTTTTCTGCCAGTCATAGGTCAGCTATAGACGTTATTTTGTCAGTTATCAGTTTTGTATTGTCATTCATCTAGAAATCCGTTAGTTAGTCCGCAGTCATTATTAGATCGTCTACAGTTCATGGTTTACAGCTTTATGAAGAAAAATTCATATCTTGACAATACTTATATAACCAAGACTAAAATAGAGGAACATCTTTCTTGCACTTACTTGGTTTGGTTTTCACAAATTCGTCCCTAGAAAGACGATTATCTTCGAATTCGATGCCACCGTAATGGAAAATCAAACGAATCGGTTCACCTCTGCCAGTAAAATCAAAGTAGGTCAACTTGTATTTGGGGGCCATCGTGCTATTGAAACCATAAAATTGAAAAAAAACTGTTATGGATATTATAACCAATATAGCTTTCAACATTTTGTTTATTCTTCGAATTACTGAGGGGCAGAATAAAGTGTGCTATTTTGTGATGGACTGTAAGAAGAAAAATAAATTTTTGTACATCATTATTTTTCCAAAATTTTAAACTCCATTAAAAATATGAGTACTGAAGGTAATTAAAAAAAGTATTGAAGAAAATACATTTTTTCCAATTGTCTTCTTCTTCAAAGCCTTTCCAAAATCACACGCTATTCTGCCTAACCTGTAATTCTGTAAAATACTCACTTAAGAAATTAACAGCAAGTAATTACACCACAATATATAATATTATATATCAACTAAACACCCAATACTACAAATCATCACCAAATAACTTTGTATTTATATAAAAACTAACACTCATGGTTATTATCTACGATGACTTTTCTAAAATAACAAATTGTGTACCCATTACACTATACTATCTATATATCTGATTAATCAGAGATAATGATTACCTGTAGAGTATGTATGGCTATATCTACAAACATCATACGATTGTTAAATATTTGTCATATTATTATTTATCATGTATTTTAATTGTACAGTGCGAAGCAGAAAGGTTGGATTCTTGGTCCGGGTTTTCGATTTGAAAGAATTGCTCAATTCACACATATTATGCAAATGACATTTATCTATATTATAAGCTTGCTGAGGCTCAATAATCAAGCAAGCATCTTTCAGCTGACTTGTATACCAATCTCTGTCACGACTTGACGAGATTATCCGCGAGGGACTCCTCTTGTCACCGCACCGGCAACGTTATATCGTGCTTCTAACCTCAAACGACTATTAGGAATCCACCTCTCATCTTAAAAATCAATTTAATTGTCCAGCCGATTACCACACGTCCGTAACTTTTCTATCTACCTTGGGTATTTAGTACTAGAATCTTCTACCACATGAGGAAGCTTATAAAAATGTTTTCCAACACAATGTCGAAATGGAAAAGTCGTTCATTGTTATTTTTATAGTTGATTCATATTCGATGTTAAATCAATTTTCTCTGTTCAGTAAATTAATTATCTTTTAAATTATTGTTTTTTTTCAGTTCTTTTGTTTCCCACTGTACCTATATAATTGACATAAGACTTTGAAGCTCAAATAGTTCTCATGTAAAAGTAGAATATTTATGTTTAAGTTATATTTTATTTAATATTGCGTAATTTATACTGCAGCTGTATTTAATAAGGTATTCTATAAATAAGTTGAAATCATTATTACTCAAACAAAAACAATAGTATTACTTAAATAGTTATATCATCAATAGTTTTTCTGTTGAGAATTCAAATTAGAGCTACGATTTTTTATGAAAATACACATGCAATATAATTTATTAACAATTTGGGAAAGTTACAAAATTTTCCAAATGTTTTGACTTTTCTTAGGGAATATATCAACCTAAAATTTGATGTTTGAAGTTTTGAGTTTCAACACCAATAGTAATATTATAAAAAATACCAACTAAATTAAAATCTAAATGAATAATTGACATACATACAATATATGGCAAGTAAGTATACAGAATATTAACTCATCCTGACCAGTGTTTTTTAAATTTTTGAATAAACGGTATACAATTCAACGGTTTTTTTCGTTCGTGCGTGCAAATTTTCTCGAAAATAAAAAATCCGAGATGGCAGAATTGAAGGTACTAAAATAATCGGAAACGTTTAAATTGAATATTTTTTTCAAAAGAGTTACGGTTTTCGAGTTTCTACGATGTTAAAATTTGAAATATGTGTATTTTCGCTATATGAAAGAGGCAATTTCTTTCGAAAATTGAAAATCTGAGAATGGAAAATTAATTACCAGATTATTCGTAACAACATTTATATTGAACATTTTTTCCATAGAGTTACGGTTTTCGAGTTAAAAGAGTGGTAAAGTTTTATAACATGCGTATTTCCACGACGATGTTCTTAGATATCTGAAAGCAAATACAAGCAAAGCATACATGGATAATGGTGAACTTTCAATGATTTTCGTGACAAATGTAACATTCAAAAGTGTGAAATAAATATTTTTTACAAAAAATTGGACCAACGTTATCAGTTGGTGGCCTAAAGAGTAAAAAATAATATTAATTCTATTGGTGCTGGTACTTGTAAAGTTGGTGCCAAAAGTTTTCAATCTAACTGCAATTGCACAACAACAAAAGTACCAGCACCAATAGAATTAATATTATTTTTCAGTGCACCAACTGATAACGTCGGTCCAATTTTTTGTAAAAAATATTTAATATAATTTTGTTTCCTATGTGAAAGAATTGAAAGTCTTATTACATGGTTGAATTATTTTATTTTGCTGTAAACACTTGACAAATCAAATCAGATAAGGGCCCACCTTATTCGAAAATTTGATAGATTTCTTTTGAACAACTAATGGCAAAAGGTGATAACAATGTTATCTAATAGGTTTATAGATTATTGATATATTTCCAGAAATGCTGATTGATAAAAACAAAGTAGAGGTTTGAATATTTTAAAACAGGTGAGTGGTAAAATTGTCTGTCATAGTTAATTTGAGGCTTTTTCTCACTAGCAATATTTGAACAAAGCTGTTTAAAACAAAAACGTTCTAAATTTGATGTAATATAAATATTCACATCAATCAGTTAGCATTTAGATGTCATTTAATTTCATAAATATTGGATGCCTTTGACATCTTGCATCTCCGGTATTAGAGGAATGGCGCTGTAATCGCTTATCATTGCCGAATGCCGAAATAACGATTCTTGACGTTATTTTCTAAATAATTGTTTTTTTGTACTGAGCTAAATTCAAATTTTTCATAATTTTTGAGCTAAAGGAAATCAAAGTTTTAAGAACAAATTAACTTTATTATCATCATTTTCTTATCACTTTAAGATATTTTTATGAAATATTGTATACACTTTTTAATCATTAAGGAGCATTTTTTAACGTGAAAGATTTTTAGGAAATTTTTACCAATGACGTCCGTACGAGGTTTGAACTGATTAATTTTAAAGAAACAAATGGTACGCCACTGATTTTTTCAAGTACCAAAATTATTTTTGAAATTCTCATTTACTTTGGAGCAAATTTGGTCAATAGACTTACTTTCGTACGAGGCACTGTTTTTGCGTAAAAAAATGAAAAACAAAGAAGTTTTTTCTTCAGTTCATTAAGACTGCTTTTGTTGGAATTTAGTAGGCATTCACCATGCGTGGAAATACTTATTTTTGGGATAAAAATTAAGACGTGTACCAAATTTCATTGAATATCTAAGTGTGACATGAAAATTATGATGAAAAAGTTATTTTTTTCTCAAAACACCCTGTAGTTCAAAAATTAAGAGGTTTAGGACATATGTATGTCGATATTAACTTTTCTTCTTAAAATCACCCAACAGTTCACTCCCTTGAGTATCGACATTCAATCAATAAACACCCTGTATAAGTTGGCAAATTACAAAATTTTTCACAGCCATCGACGCTAGCGCCAAATACGGATATGGCTATAATAAGAATTAAAAATAGCTTCAATATGCAGGACAATTTGGCTTACCCGCCAAATGGTAAAGTTGTAGAACAGGTCCTTTTCGATTTTGGGTTTTTTTTTGCTAAAATTGTAGAAACATATAATGGAGACACATTCCCATTGAAATTTTCATGCGGCAACCCTTAACAAGCTTACGGGAGGGTGGAGTGAATAGGGGTGCTGGGTGGGGAAAATAAGTGTTTAGTGATATACTTTTAGTAGTACTTTGGCTAATATAATACAGAATTAACCCGATAAATAAAAAAAGTGCTGCAATTCGCAAAAACGGAGCCATAAAAAATCATCCTGCCGCTATTTATGTTGTAGATACAGCCATTGTGCGATGTTGCCAAAATGACTCGTTTGTACGGACATCCGGTACATGAATTTGAATTTGTAGGAATAAAGCAATAAATAAATAAATAAATAACCAATGAAATATTAATAAAACGCCATCAAAGTAAACAGTCCAGCAGCGTAGTGTCATATGAGTCGGAATGAGGAGAAAAACTTAAGATTTTTTTTTCTCGAAAACGCGAAGTGGCCGCACGATTATTTTTGTTGGAAACAGTTTCATTACATGTTATAAAGTTGCTGTAAGAAGGAAATTGCCGAAATCGAAAAGGACCTGTTCTACACATTCACCCAACAAATTATTTGTATAGTTTTTGATCATATCTATGTATTTATATAACAGATATTCTGTGCTAGAAAATCATCAACAATGACACCATCCTACAAACTAACATACTTCAATTACGGTGGTAGGGGCGAGCCAATCAGACTCATCTTTCTATATGGTGGCATACCATTTGAAGATGCACGTGTGACAAAAGAAGAATTTATCAAAATGAAACCCAGTAAGTTACAAAAACATATTATTTATGGAAAAATGTTTCATAAAAATAAGACGTCAAGCAATGTTCACTGTTCAAATTCGTCTCTCACCATTTGGGATCTCGGAAACTATACCTAGGCAATGCTAGGGAATACGAAGATGGTTAAATTGGGGCAAAGTTGCGCAGTTATGTACTTAACAAAAGGCCGTTTAGAAAGTTTGAAAATTTATAGTAGTTTCGGAGATATCCGGAAAAAATAATTTTCGGAAAATCATTTTATTTTTTCCTGGCTTTATTTCTTAATGAATTTCTAAATAAATAGCACATTTACGTTGCCACTTTTTTTACTCTTTCCAGTGGTTTTAATAGATTTGTAGTATGAAGTTTCGTCTATGTGTAAATTAAAGCCAACTACTTTATAATTTCTCGCATTTTTAGGTCAAAACGATAATAATAAGGGCTATTCAAATTTGTGGACTGTCATTACGACTCCCATAAGAAAAAAAATGTTCATGATAGTTACACTTAGACGAAACGTAGGTTACAAACCTATGAACACCATTGGAAAGAATGCAAAAAGTGGGAATGAAAATGTGCTATTTATTTAGAAATTCATTAAGAAATAAAGCCAGGAAAAAAATAAATTATTTTCCGAAAATTCGGCTTATTTCGGATATCTCCGAAACTACTCGAAATTTTCAAACTTTCTAATATTGCATATTGCTGAGCACATAAATGCGCAACTTTGCCCCAATTTAACCATGTTCGTATTCCCTATAATTTCCGAGATCCCAATGGTGAGAGTCGAATTTGAAACAGTCTGTAAACAAAATCTTGTTTAATTACCCCAAAGTTGCCAGCTTCAACCACGCCTACTTACATATTTCTGATTTGTAGTCACATGTTTATATTGAACTGTGTCAGATTATTTTTAAGGAAAAAATATTGGGATTCACAATCGTTGCAAAAGAAATACTTTTGATTTTAATTTATTTAATTTTCTGAACTGTAGTTCAATGGTATTTCTTTCTTTTCTCTTCCAGCACTGCCATTCGGTCAAGTACCAGTTTTGGAAATAGATGGCATCACATACAACCAAAGCTATGCTCTCTGTCGTTACGCTGCTGCGAAGGCTAATGTAGGTGGAAAAACTGATTTGGAAAATTTGAAAATTGATGCTGTTGTCGATACTTTGGAAGATTTGAATAAAAGTAGGTTTTACTATAGGTACTCTCTAGCAGATATATGGTGAGTTTTTAGTGTGTTCACGGTCGATAACTCCGGAATAAATTAAAAAATTTAGGCACTCTCAATTTCCATATTTTGAAATTAATTAGAAATGTATAGGATTTCCTAGAACATGGATGGAACACCCTATATTTTATGTAAAATTCGGAATCAAATCTTCTTCGCGATTACATTAACACAAACTTATACTGGGTATACTGAGTGGTTCAAAAAATATGATCAATTTTGTCAGAAAATTGTAACGATTGCAACATCCTGTAATGATGTAAATTTTGTGCATGTGTCGATTATTTTCACTTTTGTTTTGTTGTAATAATTTACTTATTTTTACAGTATTGCGGAAGTTGTGTCAAAACTCTAATACACTACAATCTGAACATTTTTAAATGGTATTTTATATCATATACTTACAAAAAGGACAGTCATTCAATTTTCATTTTTATTAAATATTCCCT
The DNA here is from genome assembly GCA_958507055.1 of Crioceris asparagi. Lineage (NCBI taxonomy): Eukaryota > Metazoa > Arthropoda > Insecta > Coleoptera > Chrysomelidae > Crioceris > Crioceris asparagi. The sequence goes on from OY293832.1 coordinate 1,665,584, forward strand.
ATACCTAAAATGAGTTTAGGAATACATTTAAACTGTGTAAATGAAAATAACAAACTATTGAAAAAACTATTAATAATCAATTGAAAATTTATCACAGGTAACCAATATCAATTTTCAGTAAAGATCCACGACAATATAATTTCAACTGAATACTTGATAAAATGAAAATAATGTGATTAGGATGTGAGCAGGTTATAAATGGTTTCAATTTCAATTTTTGAGCGTCACCTCTTCACGTTATGTCTTTCTAGTATGGACTACTTAACTACACCTAGTATATTGTGTTCGTGTTTTTGTTTCTTCAGACACAACTGGAGTCATATGTGTCGCTGACAATGATGAGTCCTGAGAAGAATTAAATAGCAGCGAGTCTACACTTGACACTTGATTCATTTGAGTTGTGCTCCTACTTAAATAAAGCATAAAAGTTGGTAGGGTAGTTGTTTTCACCTTTCTTCTGAATACCAAGGTCATTTATTTGAACATACTTATTTTTTTAGTAGCGAAATCTTTGCATCTGCTCACATAAAAATGATATGACTTAATGTTAATATTTTCTTTCTTTCAAATAGAATGTGTAGACTATCTTTTTTCACCGGATAACAAAAAAGCTGACCTGAGGAAATCTGTAATAGACTTTGTAGCATTATTCTTGGAAAGATTGGAAGAAAATGCTAAAAAGAATGGTGGATTTATAGCTCTCGACAGGGTAAGATGAAAATACAACAATCTTTGAATGGCAAAAATCAGAAAGATCATTCACTATATCAAATATTTACATGTGAGGTTTACAAATGTAAGAAGCTATTTCTTGTATTTAAGTTTACTTGGGCTGATATCACATTTCTATGCACTTACACTATCCTGAGAAATTACGATAAGGATACCAATGAAAATCCTCTTGCAAAGTATCCAACATTAAAAAAAATCAAAGATACAGTCCTGGAGAATGATGCTATTAGAAAATATCTCAAAAATTCTGCGCGTGTCCCAATCTACACGAATCATATACAAGATGAAGTATAAAAAAGGAAATAATATGATTTATTGTATGTTTTATTCTTGATTATATATCAGATGAAATAGTTTTGTTTGTTTTATTTCGAATGGAAAAGTGTTTTGAAGAAAACAACAGTTAAAGAATCAACAGTATAATATCTAAAGAATCAGTAGACGAAGATGGTTGGAAAATCAACAATTAAATAAAGAGTTAACCGTTGGTTATCTAAGTGTTCGTTTTATTATTATTAATAACACAAAATTTGTAATTTTAGTTTATGTTTATGTTTTATTTATTTGCATCTATTTTTTTATTTGTCAAGTATTTTAAATGAAATACAGCAAATTATTAAAATCCAAATTATAGAAAAACCATCAAATCGATATTATCAAAAATATTTTTTTGTAAAAAATAAACTACCTAATCAGAATTTTATTTTCATTTAAATATGAAATTAAAATTACTCCGCCTGTGCAGGGATATTTCTTATAATTTTGATAATGTGTTTATTCGTCATATTTAAGAATATCTATCTTACTAATTTTCAGCGCAAAGTTCTATGAGGTTTTTTTATTTATTTATAAGAGAAAATCAATTTTATATTTTTTTACGACTTTAATGGTGAAAAAATACTTTTATTAGAATTTAAAAATTTGAGCATAAGAATACAATCAACTTACAGAATACAAAAAACTCACAAACATGCATTATTGCCACTTAAAAACAAATTTACAGCAATAAATAAACTTGTTTTTGTTTTACCAGTGGCGTTCGTGAGACCATTTTAATTAATTTAAATAATGAAAAAGTTGTACGCCAATGGCTTATCGCAATTTTGATAATACATTTACATATCCTGATCAATTCTAAGCAAAAATTGTCTCTTTAGTCTTTTCGCTAAAACGAACCGTATTCGAGAAAAAAATATTTTTTTTTGCATGTGCACCTAATATCTGATGTTTGCAAATTAAACTAGGATAAACTCACGCCATTTCAATTCGTTTTATAGAAATCATCAATGAGGCTATTAATTTTAATTGTCGGAAAAGACATTAAAGTGAGAACATAATAATAATTATCTAAACACCCTGGTATGCGGCAGGCGACATGCTGTCGTCAGTTTTGAAGGGTTCCACAACATTTTCATCCAGAGCCAGAGCATGGGGTTGAATGATAAATGACGACCTACATAATACCAGGGTCGTCCCATGATTGTGAAAAATGGGGTGGCCGAGTTGATTTCAATTATTGTTGTCAAATTGAACAGCAACAAAGGTCGTTTCCACAGCAGTGTCTGAAGCGGGACTCTGTGTCATATAGTATTCTATTAATCGACAAGGTTCTATTAACATTATCATTGAAACTTGTCGATTAATAGAATACTATATGACACCCAGTCCCACTTCTGATTACCAATCGATTAGTAATCAAAAATCGGTATCTTGTGGACACGACTGATTACTGATGCATCGCTTAGCTCATTTGTCAAACTGGGAATAACCCCTTGATTTTTGCCGCATGTTTACCTAAGTAAACTAAAAAACTCATAATATGGGATAATAAGAAATTACAACTGACTAATTTTTCAAGAAATGAGAATAATATACCCAGATAAGTATCAAATTTATACAAATTTTAATACATTTATATACCTATGCTACCATTTTCGAAAACAAAGTATACCAATGTCATTACTCATTCCAATTGTGATTTAATATACCATAATTAGTGCTTCATCAAGTTCACTTTTAGAGAGAGGCCTCGTATTTCATATTACGAACCTACGTGACTTGTTTTGAAATATTAACAAGAAGGCGGCTTGAATTTCTTCTTATTAATCATACCAACAAACAAATGATTATAAAAAATCATTTTGTTGAGGCAGTAGTTTTTTATAATACATAATTTCAATGTTGTACGTATTTGTAAAAAAATGCATTTCTCAGCATAATATACTTTATCCCAATTAACGTTGCGTTTGTTTAAAGAATAACTTCATACAAATAAGAATGGTGATAAAGAAACATATAAGCGTCTCTCTTCGATATTGGAAAGGGATACTTTTTATTTTTATTTCAAGGTTAACTATTTAGTCGTTGTACTATAATTAGCAACGAAGGCAGTAAGTCTTCATGGGCATATTCACACCGATTAGCATACTCATTGTACCAACAATTTTAAATTTTTTTTGACGATAATATTATATTAAGTCTTATTTTGATATATTTAGCTAAATTATACCATTTTAGTTTAGCCCAAAAAAGTGAAGAAATCTGAGATTTTCGACGATTTCCCTTAGAAAATGGTCTAAGAAACATGATTTTTCGGTCGTAACTCGACACCAAAGTATCTAAGCTTCACCAAAAACAATAGGGCTCTTCCTGCCAACAGCAAAAACCCCTTGGTCGAAATTTGGTTCCGTTCTTGAGTTATCGTGCGGATTAACTTGCAAGATTACAGGAAAACTTATGCAAAAATCCTGAATCCGGAACACCCTCTCCACATGAGCCAGACTCACACTTGAGCGTTTATTTTTTGGATTCAAACTTATCCAACCCTTATTATAACAGAAACAATGAGTGTCTCTGCCTTATAGAATAAAATTTGGTGCTGCCTCTGGCACTTTATGTCTTTCATTTCTCCCCACTTCCGTTGGTTAGATCACCCAATTCCATTTTACATACGTATCAGAGAAAGAGAACACTATTCACCACTGATTCACTAGACGTGTCCTCTGAGTCTGAGCTGAGCTTACATTTTGCATCGCGTTTTGTTTTCATTCTCATTCTGATCACCTCTTATGCCAGTTTTCTGCGATCATCAAACATAACAATTAAAATCAATTAACGTAATCTCGCGTAGTTGAAAGTGAATGTTAACCTGTGACTAACTAGGTATACTGACTGACTTATATTGTGATTGCTGAATCAATAAGGGATACCTTTGCCAGCTTCAAGATGTCCCCGATATTACCCTCATGCGTTGTATTTGCACTCCTTTTGACAATTAGCTCAGGTAAGGAATAAATCACATTTACAATACATTTTTTCTAATGTTAAATGTAATTGGTTAATTAGCTCTTTAATGTAGCATTCAGATTCAGATGATGATGATTCATATGCCTATTTAATAAATGCTTTTAAACTATAGGTATTTACAGAAACGAGTCAGGGAATAAATAAATAAAGGTGACAATTAGTTAGGTAGGTACCTATAGTGTCATTGTGTTTGTTCTAGATATTATGTAGGTAGCTAATCTATTTTTATGGTTCCTGACAGTAAAGCTGCAATGGTGCCATAAAATTCTATAGGTATCCTTTAATTGATATGATGTAGACTTAGCAAGTATTTGGATTAAAATGTCGGTGAGGTCACATTTGGAGCCTCCTATTGCGTGCTACACGTCTATTTTAAAATCTTGTTCATATGCATTTCTCACGCAATAATATCCAATTAAATGTTTCCACCTACTTTTGCACAGGATGGGCGAGAGGGTGTAACTTAATTTTGTCATTGACTTGAAATTAAAAAGTTTATTTTAAATCTATCTACCTACGCCTCTGAAATATACTCAAAAAACTACCGACGACCTGTAGCCAACAGAAAGGTAAATTCCTCAAAATTCATTGGATTGATATTTGGGACAACCTTTTCATTGGTATGCTTACATGTTATTAGACGCAAATTGCCCGTTTTTAACCGCATGTGTCATAGCCTTGTGGTTAGAGGTTGTGGTATTGACTGTTGAATATAAAGCAGATAGGGTTCGCGTTCCGCTTCAAGGCTGATTTTTTTTCACCTATTTCTTATCAATAAATATACTATAAATATATTTTTTTAATTGTCGTCTATATTAAGATTTCCAGAAAATGTAAAATTACATCAAATTTATATTGTTTTCATGTTTTTCCAATATTTCTTGTTTTTTCTTTATTTTTTTTTTTCGTGCATTTAATGAAAAATTGCTTTGAACAAAAGTTGTAGGTATTGATTATATCTACAACCCAAAATTATTTTTGATGATATTTACACTACGGCCCTTTTTTGAAACTACTTACCCGATATTGCCCAAAATATAAAAAAATTGTTGGCCATATCTTTTTCTAATAATGTGACAAATTATTTGACATTTGCATATGCGCAAATAAATCTCATATTTAGATGACAACAATGTAGCAGAGACGTCTCTGTTCTCTGAATGCAGTTTTACCACCTTAAAGGCCACATACGAAGAAACAATGATTATCCTATATTTTCAGAAATTACATACACACATATATATATATATATATATATATATATATATATATATATATATTGTGACCAGAAATTAATATTGTATTGAGCTGATGATGATTTGCCATTTTTTCTTTTACAGTCAACACCTTGACTTGCTACAAATGCGACACCAACGGTTCCGGCCTATGTGGCTGGGGTATCGCCTCATTCACATACGCCACCGAACAATGTGATGGTGGCCTTCTTGGAGCCATAATCAGCCCACAATGTTACAAGATCAAAGCACAAAGTGAGTACATATATTTAGAAAAACAATAAATAAGTTCAATATGTGGAAAAGGTGTCTAGTCCCTATGGACCTCGGCAATTTAAATGCAACTTTAGGATATGTTATTATGGAACTGTTTCATAAGTTTCTTTCTTCACTCTGTACTCTGTACAGTGTTGCCAGCAGTCCACCTGAATCGTCGACTCCTTGACTTTATCAAAACAAAAAAATACCACAATAACACCAACACTTTATTAGTCAAACCCGACAATAGGGAACTTGCCAAAAAAATAAAAGTTAGTAAAAATAGTCAAAATCGTAAGTTATTGTCATCAAAAACCCCATAGTCAAGAAAGAAAGTCGAAAAAAAAATCAGTAACTGAAATATAAGGGTTTAAAATTATGTTTCGATCTCCGCTTTAAACGCACTGCAAATGGTTGTGACGTCAGACCTTGCTTGCCGAACCACACAACGGCGGACAGCAGGTAAAAGACCATAGTAATAAACATGCTATTCTTAATCGTGGTTGTAATTTAATTTTGGTGATTTGATCCCAATGTACTGATGTTATGTTATTTATTTATGTTTGTGTGGTAAATACTTTGCTTAAATTGGTTGATGCAGGTTATATAAAAGGACAATCAGATAATTTACCTATAGTTGATATGTTTATGGCTGCGTCATTCATTTGTTACCATCCGAAGTACCAGAAATTAAGTATTTATGAGTGTTACACTTATATTCTGATCATGTTAATGACTGTTTAAGTGCATCTGACGGTTTGTTTATCCCTATTTCCAAGCAATCAATGATACAAAAAGACATTAATAGGTATATCGAGCTCGAAAAGCCAGAGGCAAATTTAACTTTATAAAAGAAATTTGAGGCTTTCTAATATTTTTTTACATATTTACTAATAATTGGAAAGATTTAGGAAATATTAGCAACACTTATGCTAAAATCATCTCCTAGACGTATTATGAATTTCCAGTTTCTAATTTCTTTAGATTTATCGGCTGCGGCGGCTCGACTCGTCTCGACGCAAGGAATGACGTCACAGAAGCTCCCGCGCCTTTTTCCTCGTTTAAGTTAGCTTAGCGAGGTTTTCAACTTTAATAATTTATTGTAAAATAAGTACTGCGATTTAAAGGCTGATATTTGGTATAGGGTGTTTTTATATATAAACACACATATTAATGAAATACAAAAAATATAGGCAAGTTCCCTGTTGCTTTGCCAACAAAATTGGCCACTTCTGGTGAACCTATATCAATCCAAACATCGGTGATGATCTTTCGTAGATAGGCGATTTTGATTTCTATATAATTTTTTCAGACAAAGAAGGTAAGGAATACATCGCCCGTGGTTGTCTTCCATCTGGAGTGGTCGGATGCAGTGCCATTGCCAATGCCATCGGTTGGATTGGGGCACAGTCCAATGAACCTGATGGACTGCGAGATATGTCATGCGACACTTGCAGCACCGACAAGTGTAATTCTGCTCAGAAAATTACCGGTCTGACATTGGCCGCCATGATTGTTTCCAGCGTTGTGTTGTTTTTCTAAGTATAAGTATTACCACAATATGCGATCATAATTTTCAATAAAAAACCATCCTGTTTATAGTATTTGGGTAGAATGAAGTTAAGTTTAATGTTAATTTTTTTGTTCCCTTTGTTTGACGTTTTTTTAACTGTTGTAGTTTGGGCATTAAACAGTAACAATAAATAAAATAATCATTAGTTCAGACACATCAAAAAATAATATTAAAAATGTTCTTTATTATTATATCATGCTCATTGCTCTTTACTGCTCAAATTACTTTTTTTTGATAATTAATTGTACTTATCCTCTTTTTTCTCTTCCTAAAATTCGATAGCAGTTTAAGTGTTAAACTTTCATTTATTCAAATCATTGTTTTTAAAATAAATAAGAGATCTATTATCTAATCATTTCCCATATTGCATTTTATAAAGCATATAGAATCAAAAACAAAATAATTATTGGTATTACATAGTATATTTTATATATAACAGACTTTCTTCTTACTATTATAACATATATATTTTTTATAAGAAACTACATTTATATATTGAAAGTTCCAACTTTGAAAAAATCTACCTGTGTTTTTGAGATGCTTTAATTATTTAGTACATAATATATTTAAATTATATCTAATTTAGATTAGATTGTTAGTGAGATGCTTTTGCAGCCTACGAATATGTAAGTCGCGTAAAATTTTCCAAAAAAAAAAATAATACCTATATTATTGTAGCTGATAAATGAAATAGTTGCTTGAGAAAATATATATATACTTCCGATACCATAACTAAACTTTCATTAACCTTCCCCCTTCCACTAGTCGTCTAGTCTTATAGAGTATACGATACACAAAAGTGTAACTTTAAGATGTTGGATCGTCATCAGACGCGTATACAAATACTATTCCTGATATCGTGCCCCCTAGACACTGCTGGTACGTTTAGGAGGAGATTGATTATAGATGGTTAATGGAATAATAAAATTAAATGAAAATGATTTAACAACAAAAGAAACTATTTATATAATAAAGGCCCAGTAGGACCAGGCTCATTAGAATCTAAGTATAAGTTTACAACTTCGCCAATAGTACTTATATAATGTACTTTGACAGGTAGATGGAACCTGTCATAAGTCAGAGACAGCATTATAGTCTCTGATCAAGTAGTAAGCATTTCATAATTCATATTATATGTACCTAATAACAATAACAGGATGTGTTATATTTCAAAGAATTCGAAGAGAAGAGGTTAAAAGTGACTATCGGTGTGTGGTGATTTCCGAATTAAAGAAATACCTGCAGAAACGTATTGCAGGATGTCTCCGATACAGCCCTCATGTGCTGTATTTGCACTTCTTTTGGTAGTTGGTTCAGGTAAAGAAAACAAAATTCAAATTCTGAATGTAATATATATGGAGTATCTTTAGTAGATGTACGTAATGATTGTATAAATCTGCGTTATTAGGTCACCATACACGCGATCAAAAATATTTATGGAATGTATCATGAATGGTTCTTTCACATGTTATTGAAGTGAAAACTTCTATAGGCACGTTAGGCGTTCTTCGGATGGGTAAAATCTTCCCAGCTCGCGACACCGATTACCTCGACATGCTTGTGACGTATTGCGCATAGTATCGCTGCCAGTGTACCTACATATATTATACGTTAATACCACGTGTCTCTTCTCTGCTAATACAATTTGAATTTATTCATTGTTGGTTTATTGTGCTGTACAATATAAATTACTGATATTTGCGTAAAAAATTGATATTATTTATATTTCTAATACTTGATATCTGCAATTCATCTTGCAATGAATATTACATACATTTTTTCTTATTTAATATCGAAAATTTGATGATTTATACGAAAGGAGGTTCTGACATACTCGACAAAAGATTTGGTGAAAAATCTGAAGATATACCGATGATATTATGTGGAGATTTCTTTATCAACTTTGCAGATAATAAAAACCTACCATTAATTGAATTTCTTGATGAAGCAGTAGGTTCGACTATGTCTAATGATCGAAAATTGAGTACAAATAAATATAAAACAACGATCGATGCAGTTTTTACACAATACTTAGATAAATTTTAGTCTAACATATTTGTTTTTTATTCCAGTTACCATAAAAATATACTTTTCTAGAATAAAATGAACTAATTAAAAGTACAAATGGACAAAGTATTGTTGAAATTAACGATGATAATAGGGAAATAAAGTTCATTAAAAACTATGTAAATACTAATACAAAATTGATATTTCATATTGAGCTTGTGCAGTCCATCATATGTTTGATTAATTAATAAACTGTATAAAAATGTAAATAATTATTGCTTGGAGTGCCAATAGACGTCAAAACCAGACTACTGTTAACAATTTCATATAAAAAAATCAACAATTTAGTTATTCCTTTGTTCTTTGACCGACCAACCCCAAACGGAAGAGGTATATACAATTCGACTGTCTGCTTTTTTTATTTGTTTGTTCGCGCGTTTCATATAGTAAACATACTCCGATTTTGATGATTTTTGATTCATTCGAAAGAGGAGGCTTGAGAAATGGTCCCACATTTATAAAAACGCAAATTTGAAATCTCCGAAAAACGACCCAGAAGGGGGTGGAGGGGACAAAAGTTCTCGAAAATCGAAAATCTGAGGTGGTATAATAAAAGATAGGACAATATCTGGAAAAGTTTAAATTGAACATTATTTTAAAAGAGTTTTCGAGAGAAAGGCATGTTAAATGCTCAAATATGTATATTTTTGGTATGTGAATAGAGCGATTTGTTTCGAAAATTGATAATTTGTGGCTACTACATGAAAGACCTAATTATTTGTAGCAACATTTATAATGAACATTTTTTAGTTACGGTTTTCGAGTTAGAACGGTGGTAAAATGGTAACATCTAAAATACTGCGTATTTCCGCAGCGATGTACTGAAATCTCAATAACAACTACAAGCAAAGAATAACGTGGGTAATAGGATAAGTACTATCTTCATTGGTACAAGTGAACTTTCAACGATTTTTCTGACTAATGTTACACTCAAAAGTGTGAAATAAATATTTTTTACAAAAAATTAGACCAATGTTATTAGTTGATGCACTGAAAAATAAAAAATAATGTAAATTCTATTGGTGCTGGTACTTGTGAAGTTGGTGCCAAAAGTTATCAATCTAACTGCAACTGCACAACTTCAAAATGAACAGCACCAATCGAATTAACATTATTTTGTATTTTTCAGTGCATCAACTAATAACTTCGGTCTAATTTTTTGTAAAAAATATTTATTAAATTTTCACTTCTGTCGGCAGTCCTTATGACAACCTCTGTTTTTTTATTCAAATTGAATTCAGTGGATTTCTGTTTTGCAGTCAACAGCTGGAACTGTTATAAATGCAACACCGCCAAATCCGAGCAATGTGCTTGGGTTAATGACTCATTGACTTACAGCAGCGAACAATGTGACATTAATCTTTTTGATGCTGTTAAATGTTACAAGATTAGAGCTAAAGGTAAGTCATTAAATATAGATAGGTAGGTACTGTGAGTTTCAGAAGTAATGTCTAAATTCTCTAACACGTCGATTCTTAGGGCTCCGTTCCAAACTGGTGAAAACAGGACCCTATTCCATCGGTTACAGCCGCAGACTGTTGGAATAGATTGTCTGTGGTACAGGTATAAGCAGAGACCTATTAAACGTTTCATTATAAAAAAACATGCAGACATACAGTCGAATTGTATACCTCCTCCTTTTGGGTTCGTCGGTCAAAAATAAAGCCCATTGACGGGCGGACGGACGGAGTATTTGTTGTAGCGGCATCAGAAATACACATTCTGTTCAGCTTTCTATACTAATTCATAAGATAGATGAGCCAAAGCTAACAGTAATAGTATTCCGTTTTCAACAATTTGGTACGGATCCCTAGAAACCGCGTAAACACCTAAGCCTTCAATGTTTTGTTCCCAGACAAAGAAGGTAAGGAATACGTTGCCAGAGGTTGCCTGCCACCTGGTGCTGTGAGTTGCAACGAAATTGTCAAAACTCTAGGTTGGATTGGTTCTTTGAGTGATGTCGAATGTGATATTTGTTGCAGTGATAAATGTAATTTGGCGCCACCGAAAATTGCAAATCATCTCACATCAACAGTGATAGCTGTATTAACGGTTTCCCGATTCAATTTAATTGTCTTTTTATTTTAAGTATTATTTATGGATAATGAAGAAATTGATATAGATTGAATAAATTTAAATTTTGTTGTTGTTTTTTCTTGATCTAATTATTATATAAGTTCATCGATCGTTTGGACTGTATAGCACAAAAACTGCTACCTACCACGATTTTCATGAAACTTGTCTTTTATCTTTAACATTCTTCTCAGAACCATATCTCAAGGTGCATTTCTGATAAATGGTCGGGAAAAAGTTATGTTCAAATGAACTGACAAATTTTCTAGCTAGACTGTTCTTTCTAATGACTTTTCAAATGTAAATTTTGGAACTTATAGTGGACCCAAGGAAGAAAATGTTAATAATAATTTTTACGCAGATAGTTTGAAGAAAATTGTATACTGCATAGAAAAAAAAAGATTATCTAGAACTAAGGTATGTGGTAATGTTTCTAGCAGAACTGAGAATAAATGGGGAGTTCAGCAAGGAAGTGTTCTTGGTCCCCTGCTTTTTTCATCTGTGTTAATGTCGATTTGTTCGCAGATGATAGTCATTGGTGACGCAGAGAAAAATAGTAATGATAATAGTACATGAACCGCATAGCTTATCTAATAATTAAAAAAGAGACGAAAAATATTATTCCTTGGTTGAAGTAACGGGAGATTACACACACCTAGACACCAGCCTAATAAAAGTACTTTATTTCATTTCCGTTTTTTGAACAAAGAAATTAGCTTGGTAAAAATGTTGAACAGATATGTACGTACATAGACTTTCTGATTTCCAGAATCACATTCATACGAATATGAAGTCTTCAGAAAAAAAAGTAACATTAAAAAATATATTTAATGTTGGATGTTTTTATATCTCTATTCAATTTTATATAGACATAGAAAACATTATGTCATCATGATCACACTGAAACTTATTTTCAAATATCGGAATATTTAAATAGCTTATGGAAACAATAGTAATCGTCCTGAAAAAAGTTTAAGGAATTATCTAAAAAATAAGATTTCTTTACACACATTCACTATTACAAATCAACAACTACACACTATTGTCCTTTCCTCCATTTTTCAGCAGTTGTGAATTCAGTCATTGGCTTCCCACTAATGCCACAAGTACCGATACCCACTCGACCATTCACTGAATCCGGTGAGGCAAATATACTTTTCGTTTTCAGCCCAGTCTTTTTGTTCTTGACAGCCTTGTTAGCAAATGCCAGCCACTTTTTCTTTTCACCTTCACGTTCTTCTTCCAGCTCCTTAAAACGTTGTTGTTTTTTCAATTTCTTCTTTTTCAGGTATTCTTTATTGTGTAATTTGGCTTTCTTCATTTTTTCTGATTCTGAAAGGACTCGTTTTTGACCTGTGAATTCTTTCAATTCCGACAAAACGCAAACACCTCTGTTTTTGAATGCTTCAAATGTGACATTAACTTGACCATCGGGATTTATAGCATCTATTCTAGCTTCATAGAATTGTCCATTATCGCTCCATTTTGCCATACATATATCACCTATTCGCCACATCTTTTTCTGTTTGTTTTTGGCCACGAATTCTTCCACAGCCAAAAGGGACTTTGTAATCTCATCATCTTCGGGTATACCAACTGGTTCTGTGTATTCTGGTTGATTGGCCGCTTCTTCGGCTTTATTCTTCAGATCTAGGGTAAGGTCTATAACTTCATTGAGGTCGATTTTAAGTTTCTGCAGTTCCTGATTGTCTGGATCAGATACAAGAGCAGCTTCAACTTGCTGCAATTGTAGCTGATAATTTTGCAACTCATCGCTCATTTTGATAGATGTAAAAATAAGAATCTATGAATTATAGCTGTATTCTGTATTAAATAGATACAAACCGTTTCACATAAACTTAAATTCTACTTATAATGTAATATCTACAATAACATTAAATTATCATTCAACTCCAAATGTCAAACCTGTTAACGTCATTTGTCATGTCAACTGTCAACTTCGCTGTTCAGCATAGAACATAGAACTTATCGCCGATTAATATTTAATTTAGGTTATAAGGCGCTTTAGCTCTTGTGTAACTGCTCTGTAATCTCTGATTAGGTTTATTTTAAAATACTTCGAAGGAATTGTTTGTTTATGCTAGTTTATATATTCATAAATGGAAATATTCCGAATGGAATTGCTTGATGATTAAAAGAAGACCTCAAAACTTTGATCAATGATAAATACAGATCATGTGCCGTGATATATATCTTTGTCAATGTCAAAGTTTTTTTTATTACTCTATGGTTAAAGTATTCCTAGCCAAATATAAAGAAAATTTTGAAATTACAAAATGTGGCGTTATTCATTAAAATTTCTCTCTAATCTAACACAAAATATTAATCCAGCTTCTAAATTGCTTAGGTAACAATACAGAAATTGCATGCCATGTAAGAAGATCAATCTGCAAAGTATCTCAATTTACAATTTTTCAGCTCTGTCCAATCAACATGTTTGAACAATTTGAAAATACAAAATATCCACACCTCACGCATACTTCAAATGTTCATTCAGACACAAGATACACCGAATCCAAACAGCCTCAAATTCATACCAGGTGTTCCTGTATTGGAGATAGGTCAGACCATTGATTTTCCAACAGGACAGGCAGCTTACTGTTCCCCTCTTGGTAAATGGATATTTCGCATTGAGGGTGTTAAAAGTGTCTTTTTGGGGCCGGATTTTATTACAGTCACCAAACTGGATGACGATGTTGAATGGAAAGTCTTGAAACCAGAAATTTTTGCAGCAATTATGGATTTCTTTGCGAGTGGTCTGCCAGTTTTAAATGAGGCAAAACCGAATGAAGACACACGTAAGAAGATTACCTAATGTGAAAAAATATACAGAGTCGCCTGTGATGAAAATATATTTTGTAGAAATACATGAAGATGATGATGAGACAGTGCAGATGATTAAAGAGCTGTTGGATACACGAATCAGAGCGACAGTGCAGGAAGATGGCGGTAAGTCACTCATATTGGAATGAATCTAATGTTTATAAATTTATTTTGATTATTCCTGGCACACAGGTGATATTATCTTTATGAGCTATGAAGATGGTATTGTTAAATTGAAAATGCAAGGAGCTTGTTCGAGTTGTCCCAGTTCAGTTGTTACATTAAAAAATGGCGTGCAAAATATGTTGCAATTTTATATTCCGGAAGTACTTGGCGTTGAACAAGTTCTTGACGAAGCTGACAAAGTTAGTGCTAGCCATTTTGACAAAGTTGAAGAGAAGATCAAAGATAATAAAGAAGGAAACAGTGTTAGCAATTGAAAATGATAATTATTTGTTGTTCTTTTATTTGTATTTGTTGTAAATATATGTTTTGATTATGCATGTTTGTTCAATTTGTTGAGTGTATACAAGGCTTAATCATTTGTTATAGCCACGCCTACCACCCCATAACTGAGCTGTCTGATTGGGCTGTTTAAGATAAATGTCACTTACATGTCAAAATTGTACTTAATTATAACCTAAACAAACAATAAACAAGACAAAATGTCTAATCAATCAAATATTAATTATCCTGGTCAACCCAGGAAATATAAGCTTGTATTTCTGGGCGAATTAAATGTTGGAAAGACATCGTTAATCACTCGATTCATGTACGACAGTTTCGATTCAAACTATCAAGCTACAATTGGTATTGATTTTCTATCGAAAACAATATATCTCAGAGAACGTACCATAAGATTACAATTGTGGGATACAGCTGGACAGGAACGATTTCGTTCATTGATACCATCGTATATCCGAGATTCTTCTGTAGCAGTTGTCGTTTACGATATAACAAATTTGGAGTCATTTGAACAAACCACAAAATGGATTGAAGATATTCGTCGAGTACGTAAGTTCAAAAATTGTTTGCACATATTTGTCTAGATGTTAACTATTCAAGGAGCGTGGACAAAATGTCATCATAATTCTGGTAGGCAACAAAGTTGATTTGGAACAATTTCGAAAAGTACCTGCAGAATTGGCTGAACTAAAAGCAAAAGAACAATCAATATTATTTATTGAAACTAGTGCAAAAGTTGGCTATAATATAAAGCAAATGTTTCGCAAGATTGGTGATGCTTTACCGGACATAGATCCAGTTTTGCAGGGATCGGAAAGCGTCAAGGAGATCATTCTAGAGGATATCAAATGTAATGATGATGACGATAATATACACAAAAATAACACGTGTTCTTGTTAAGAAAAAAAATCGTTATATTTTATAATGTTTTAATAATAAAAATAACAACTGTATGTATATTTTGGCTTGTTGAGAAAATGACATTTAAATAAGGAGAAACTATATTCACAGATTAAATTTTCGTTACAACAGATATAATCTCATTATTTACAAAAGTCACATATAATTACTTAAAAACAATAAATTGCCTTATATAATATGTATTTACAAAGTATATTTACAGGAATGCTATATAAATTCAAAACCTTCATACTTTGCATTTGCTATATGCAGATCGTCCAATAAAATTTCACCATCAATTGTAAAAGCTGTTACGTACGTTGAGGCATTACCTTCCAATTCTTCCGTACGTAAAGCCACTATAATTTTATCTTCTGAGGTAGGTATGAACTTGAAGCTCGAGAAACCACGAGTCGGTCTTGAATTTGTTATCTAAAATGAGAACAATTAATAAAATATTGCATGCAATATACTACAATATAGATATGAACTCAATGTAAAACCCATTTAGCGAACGTTTTATTCCATATATGTATGAAAAAAAATAATTTACAATACATACCTCAATTCTTTGTACATCATTTAAACTTTCATCGGCAGTTATTAGTACAGAACATCCACGATGTTCGTCGAGTATTTCATTGTATGATTCTTTGCTACATCTTCGTGGCAAAAAGAACCATCTACGATGAATGCTTGACCATACACCTGATTCATGTATCATATAACCGGGCCATTTGATGCCGAGTACTTCTCTTATTCGATTATACTCTTCTACCCAATTAACATGACTAATCTATTGGAATGGAATGGTACAAAAAAATACAAAAAAACTCAAATAATAAATCTTACCATTCCCCTGGAATTGACAATCTTTATATATTGTGGATTGTGATTTTCAAATTCACCAGTTGCAGTGGTCCATTCTTTACCCATCGAGCCTACATATAAAAGTTCGTCCTTCACAGTAGCCCATTCCGATTTGAAACCCTTCTGATTGCGCCCGTCTCCGTCCATCAACAGTAACCATGGTACAATGTCATTGTTATTGATAATTTCAAAAATAATACCAGTTCGATCGTCAAATGTCAATAATCTGCCATCAAATGTGACCAATTCCGACAGTTCTAGGCCTCTACCTTTCAAATTGTAGCTTGTCTTGAGCACGGTTGGTTCTTTCTTGTCCCACGATACAACTACAGTTTTTCGGTCGGGACTGTAGCTCAGGTAGCCCGTCTTGTAATACGATAACCAGATATTCTTATCTTTCTCTGATTTGGATTTGGTATCCAAGTCTGCTATGATACCTATTCTAAATGTATGCATGTTACTTGTTTTTATAGGCCTAGTGATAGGATATGTATAATTGTATCCACTACTTCTAAGAACACTACTACTTGATCTATTGGTGGAATTAGTATAAACATAAATGAGGAAAAACAGTCCCGACAATCCAACGATCCACGTAAACACTGCCTGACCCCTAATAGTCCTATTAACTACCCGATAAGCCGGTTGAGCTCTAAGAGCTTTACGCCAGTCTCTTGTCGAAGCCATTTCTTCCTCTTCAGATAGCATATGAACACTACTAGAAGCACTCATTAATACATTTGAGAGAAACTAAGCGATGCTACGTTATTAAATTGAGGTTAGGTCCGACGCAACATTGTGATAACACCATTATCAGATTAAA
The DNA here is from genome assembly GCA_958507055.1 of Crioceris asparagi. Taxonomy (NCBI): domain Eukaryota; kingdom Metazoa; phylum Arthropoda; class Insecta; order Coleoptera; family Chrysomelidae; genus Crioceris; species Crioceris asparagi. Next base: position 1,682,730 of record OY293832.1, read on the forward strand.
ATTTATTTAACTTAAACTTAAAATTTCAGGTACGTATACAAATTTTGAGAATCACATAACATTTTCAAACAAATGTCAATTGGTCATTGCCACTTTTTTGACGTGTCGTTTCTTGTCACGTGCATGACAAACAACATACTAATGAACTACTAATAATGTCCTATTGGAACTACTAATTTACTTTATGTTCGTTGCCAGAAAGCACTAGAAGAAAGACAACTGATTCAAGCATATCTGAAACAAATCTATCGATTTATCTCGGAGAACACTACCTCCAAATCTGTCTGTTGTAGGCAAAAACTTTACTTGATGAATTATTTTCGGGCATGGTTTATTTTGGAAAAGATTCAGAGGTGTCATATTTTTATATGTACCAATGCAGGAACAAAATAAGAATACTGCTATAACAAATAATTGTTTATTCACTAAATAAATAACGATTGTAAAACTACTATTAGATGTAGTTTAATGGTAGGAAGAGGTGAGAAAATCAATACTGTGATCTTCACTCACAAAATAATTGTTTTTTCTATTCAATCTGCTATGAGAATTTCGGCAGATATGCAAACACTTTACTTTCCAGGTGTACTTTAAGTGCTAGATATAACAATGAGTAATTTCGTTTGTACCATTCCTTATTGTAATTCAAATGTGTTTGCCAATTATCGTCCAGGAAACGTTTGTAAAATTCGCTCATTTCATCTGCTGTTAGTTGTCGTTTTTCTTCGCTATTATTTTGTTGTGAATCGATGAATTGTTGCCTTTCCTAAAATAAATAATACAATTACACAATCTGACGTAATAGCCTGTGAAAAATCATTTTCAATTAAAAACCAACCTTTACAAACTTGGTATTGTGTTTGGACCAGAATTTTTGGTTCCAAGCTTGTGTTTCATCTTGAGCTTCACGCAGCCTTTGCTGTAAGACAGTTTCGTTACGTAAACGTTTCCTTATGATGGGCCTGAGATTAGAAATTGGATCCGGTGGACCAATTAAGTCGACATTGTCCTGTTCGTCAATTACAATAACAGGATCCTCGAGTAGTTTTTCAATGAATACTGCTTGGGGTACTCTAGTACCAGTTGTTCGTGTTATCTATGTAACATTATGTTTATATTTATTTAACCTCAAAAATTACGTAATGTGATTGAATAAACTTACGTTGTATGAAGTTCTGTTAACCACTGTTTGCAGTATATTTCTATATAAATTAGGCATCATTATTTTAGGTGTTATAGCAAATGTTATATAAAGTTCATTTTAAATTCGACTTATTTCTAATAAGCACAAGCCGCCGACAGCACGTCTTACGACGTTGACAGGTACAGGTATGTGAACACATTTGACAACTTCAGTTTTGACCACAGAATACTAATAACAATTCTAACGCATCGCATGATATGACACGAAGCCAAGACCACATACAAAACGCATTTGAATTGTGGTTGTTTCAAGGATTTAATTTGATTTTTAAAGCTTAAAGCCTTTATACCTTACAATATAAAACCAGAGACAGTTTGCTTGTCAGTATTGATTCTGAAATGTCGGTCAAGTAGAGTGGGAATCACAGATATGGGAATGGAAAAAATGGAAGTTTTCGCAAAGAAACAAAAGATATCGAGGTTGTCTAATTGACCCATCCTAGAGTACGGTTTTGATTTTACGTGCTAAGTATAAAAAGTATACTCGTGAATAACATTTAAACAGTATCTAGTATCCATGATTAAAAATATATCTTTCTAATAAAACCTTTATTTCAAACAAAAAGCATAACTATTTCAAATACTATATACAAAACAAAATAGACTGACTTCAAGATTTATTCTTATTTTTCATTTTCTTCAACCTTTTCTTCTTACTCTTTTTTGGCGATAATTTATTACTGAAACGTTTACCACCCGAGTCATCATTGAATTTCCTTTTATTCGGAATTATTTCAATGTTTTTCTTGCTCTGCTCACTCATACTCTGATGATTTGAACCCTTTTTCTCCTTCAGAATAGCCGTTGGTGAAACAACATTTACATGTGGTATTTTCTGAATTTTATCTCTATTTATATTGGTAATTTTCTCTTTGGAAGATTCACCAAGGCTGGCGTGGATCTGTTTCAGTTTCTTTTTTTTGTTTTTCTTTACTTTCTTCACTTTATTCACCTTTGTATCATCACTTTGTGCTTGTGTAAAGATCTTCTTTTTTTTCTTCCGCGGAGAATCTTTTCCATTGACCTTCACATCCCCAATTACTTCAAGTAACTCATTTGAAACATTCTTTAAAAGTTTTTTTCTCTTTAACTTCTTCTTGAACTCCTTCACAAACATAACACTCTCATCACTCACTTCGACAGGTAACTTTGCTTCTTCATTGGATTTCTTGTTTTCATTTTCACACGAAACAAGTTCAACACTTTCATCAACAGCTTCAGTTGCAACAATACTTTCATCTGGTATCGATACAACAGTATCATCAATTGATATAATTTCTCCGATATCTTCTTGATCGAAACCTCGCATAATAGACGTTGGTTTCAGCATACTGACTTGGTGCATAGTTTTTTCTAAATCAATAACTTCTTCAGCAGCTTTTTGTCGTCTAATTTGTTGCTTTTTCCAGTCTTTCACCAATTTAACCTCGTCGTCATCTTCTTCATCATCTATCAAATAGTATTCATCACAAAATTCAATATCATCATCGACCAGATCCATAAAGTCCCATATGTGTGGCAATCTCACAGTTTCGTCCACAATCTGTACATCATCATCATATTCCAACCAATCAACGTTCAGCCATACATTTAACCCTTTCGGGAGACTATAGCTGTCAGGTAACAAATTTTTTCCGGTATTTTTGAGTAGTTCCGAAAATGGTCGCAATTTTCCGTAAAATTCACATATTTTCCTTGTCGTGTATTTGGCAAGTACAAATATTCTTGATACTAAAGCAAAAATAATGAAAGCTACTCTCCAAAAATGTCCAATATGCAGACGCTCGGTAAGTAGATGAGCTGCAATTTTACACGTCTCCACGATGCGTTCGAATAGTTTAACAATGCCCTGCATTCTAATCAAAATGAAATCCAACAAATTCTTTGTCGGAAGATAATTTTCCTTTTTATACCTTGCAGGTATAAGTTCCAAAAAGTTCTCAACTATTTTTGCAAGTTTGATTTGAAAAAAGTTATCCAGTGCCTTTTTCACTTTCTCGACAGCTTTGAAATCTTTCGCTGAACGAAATTTCATCTTCATTCGATACACAATTCGACACAAAATGGCATATTCAATTCTCAGATGGTCATTTTGTTCGAGAAATGATATAATTTCTTTGCAAACGTTAGACAAATGTTGAAGATCTTAAAAGAAGCAACATTTTTAATGCAATAAAATGTTAAATAAAGCATAACACAAACCTATATTTTGACTTGTCGTTCGATATGTAATAATTGGTGGCTGTGGCAAATCTTTTTCGTTCCACAAAACCATTGCAATTCATTAATATGTGTACGAATTACGATTTAAAAACAACAAGGGCAACGAGGCACAGAGAAATGTTTAAAGTTTAGTGAATTTTTAAGGTTATGTGTAGTGCTCATCTGAACTATTTTCAAAATCATCGAAACTATCTAATATATTTAGCTTTCCGTGAACTTGAGAATATCAGATCTCTGAGAATGAGAATATGAGATTTTTCATTGTTCTATGTTCAATATAATTTGAGAAGATATGTAATCATATTTATTTTCTTCAAATATTAACAGAACAGAATATTGTAACATAATAAATGTAAAATAAACTCCATTACTGTCCTAGTCCCTTATAAAAAAATCTACAATTATGCTTTGGAGATTCGAAAATTACATTTGTCGTGATCTTTTGAAATAGCATGATCAAAAAATTGATAAAAGATTTCAAACAGCAGCTGGTTCTACATTATTGAATCTTGGTACATGTTTATTGGGAAACCCGCTGTAAGAATGAATTATTTATGAAGTATGACAATTTTTGCTTCAAGATCAATCATAAACTTACAACGGTGCTATTCACTCTGGAACAGCCATCACAGAACCATTTAATGTTATCCTTGTTAGTTTCCAGAAACTGCAACTCTGAGGTATTGTACGAGCTGCATGTATAGTGGAGGCCTTTGTTACAATTGCCGTTACACTTCAGCATCTTGGTATGTCCCTCGGCATCTTTGTCTTCGCACTTTACACAGAAATTTTCTTTTGAATCGGCCATTATTTTTTTGGTGGGGAGATTTGATGATCTTTTTGCCAGCGATTTTGCCGATCTTTAAATTTATTTACATAAAAACAATTATTATTTGAACGTTGCCAGGGTACAATTTGCAGCCACGTTCTAGATTTTGGATAACAGAATAAATATACAGAGTGATTATTGAAAAAAAATTGAGAAGAAACCGGAAAGTGCAGATACTACGTGAAAAAACGCATCGGGGCGGAAACTATACCCTTGTGGAGATTGCATATATTAATTTTTATGGAATATTTATTCTGGGTAAAAAGGCCTAGATATAAAAATTGTAATATAATTCTACATAACCATGTTTCTATATATTTATTTCCAAAAATTACTAAAAACGAAATAATTCGATACTAAATTATATAGAACGATATAAAAAAACTTTCGAAGTGGGCTACTATTGAAAATGAGAACATGCTTGTGTCCAATACATAGGTATCTAGCGAATAAAGCATCTCCAGATTTGGCGTTGGCTTTTTTAGCCACTATTAAAGCACTTTATTCAAAACTCATCTAGAAATTTTGGTAAAAGTCTAAAGTAGAGCGTATAGTGGCTTTTGCCATAAAAGCCCTAAAAATGTTTGCTAAAATAGATGTAGCATAACTTTTAATAAAATTGAGGCGGAAGACACTATTTGATTAGTCAATAAAAAAGGGAAAAATGGTTTTCTTAGCACCTACGACTTTTAGCTGGAATTTTCAATTTGGAAGTATCTTTTCAATCAGAAATAGTAAGTTTATAATCATCCTTACATTCTATTAAACGGTAACATTCTTCAAAATTAGCAAAAAAATGCGTAAAAGTACAAAACATAAGTTCACGAAAAAGTGAGGTTGAATGAATTGATGATTGACTTGTCCAGTATATTGAACATTCAAGTGCTGTTAATATCAATGTTGCCAACCCTGCCAGTATAACTTTCGCAGCATTAGATTATTCTATGAATTCCATTTCCAAGAATATTTTCCTAAGAAAAAATTAACGACAATATCCTTAAGTAAAGCAATCACTAAACTCATATTCAGGTAGAACCTGACCACTTGGTTCATGCTTTGTTATCGAATATTTAAAAAATGTTCAATATCCCAAACATTATATTGGCAGTTTTGGCAACATTGGAATTAACAGTTCTTAAACAACAAACATACTGCACAAGTCAATCATCAATTCGTTTAACCTTACTTTTTCGCGAGCTTATATTTACTATTTTTACGCATAATTTTGATAATGTTGAAGTGTTAGTTATTTAATAGAATGCAAGGATGATTATATACTATTTTTACACAATTTTTCCCTTTTTATTAACAAATCATCAAAAACAGCCTCAATTTTATTAAGATTTATGCTAACATACATCTATTTCTGCAAACATTTGATTTCTCAGTTCATTTATAGCAAAAATCGCTAAAATAGACTAGTACCGAAATTTTTTGCTCTGGCGCAATTGAAATCTAACAGTTTAATTTTGACATTTTGTTAGGTTAGATTACTTTATTATCAAAAATTATCTGATCTGATTTGTTGATGGACTTTATATGTTCTTGTACTTCCAGTCCTTTTGCGCTATATCAGCAGAAAAGGATAATAAGAAACACTTAAGGATAAAATCTAACACCTAGGCAAAAATCTTTTAAGCACTTCAAGAAAAGCGCTGTATTAGCTAGAATGGGTGTGCTCGAATAATCAAATATAATAAACGAATTTTGTATGCCGTTTATGCTAAATAATTTTCTGACTTCTTACAAATTCAACATTAAAAATATATCACTCCTCTATTTTTTTATTAATCCAAATGCACAACAATTAAAAGAGTCTCATTTTTCTCAAATTTATTTCCATATAATTAAGTGAGTGCTTAAATAACAATATAAATCACTTTTAAATTCCTGCAATATCAAATTAAAACAAGCAGATATTATACCAAAAATAAAAACAAAATGATCCGACCAAAAAAAAAATAAAAGAAACTTCGCATTCTTTGTTTCAACCATCACGTATCGGTTGTTCCTCATAGTTTGTTCTTGTCAGCATATTAAAAAGATGTTGTAGCTCAGACTTTTGAGTACTCGAATAAATATTGTTACTGTTGCCTTTTTGCTGGTTATTGTTGCTGCAGCAATTCGAACACGATGAAAAAAATTGCGAAGATGCAGTCGTACCATTATTTGAAATTACACCTTTGCTGCGATACAATTCATCCAATGGGTAATCTTTGTCTGAACTGTTTGCAATTGAATTAATCGATGACATCTGAAAGAGAATATATTATACAATATTATATATGTGGGATTTTTTATTGTAGGCTAAAGCCGCGTCGAAAACTCTTCCAGAAAGTCAGCGACTTTTATTTTCACATAATCCACACTGGATTAAAATAAGTAGCCAACAATTTGGCAATAACTGACAGAACATGTAGGTATTCTTTTGATGTTTATTTACCCCCTAGAAAAATAGAAACATTTGTGTTAACAATTTTTGTTGGCAACACACATGATAATTACAGAGAAACTTTTGTCACCAACAAGTCGTGTTACATAACCTAATTCCAGTAATTGTCTAGCCCATTAAAATTGATAAACAAACCTTGTGATGCACCAGCCTAAGTTCCTCTTCTTTTTCATAAAGCATCTTTGTCAAAGTGAACTGCACCCGTTTCTGTGTCTCCACCTGTCGCTGAAAATCAGCCACAGTATCCAACAGCTTTTGTGTTGCAAATCTGGCCGCATTGACTGCCTTATCTTTCTCTTCGGACATGCGTTGTTTTTGAATTTCCCATTCATGACGTTGTTGAGCCACTTCCCGTTTCAGTTCCAACACGATAGATTGTTGTTGTTCATTGCAATTGTGTGAATTGCTGTAGGTGTTTAGGAGTTTTTCCAGCTCGAGCATTTCATTGGACAGGATGGATTTTTGGTGTTCGAGCTTCTAGACTCGAAAAACATAAATGTATTATAGTCTACTTGTTTTAAGTCACGTGTCGATCAGTAGGTAAGCCGGAAACTTCCAACGTTGACAAATCGTAAAATTCGAATTGGCTGGAATTAACAGATTACCGACCTGTCTATTAGGTTATAAAAATCTTCTATCACATTTCTCCTTCAATATATTTGACATAAATATTAATAATATTACGAGTTTTTTATTGTGATTCGTTTGGTTCTGACGAGAAAAATCAAAAAATAAATACAAAACATAACCTACAAATATGCAATATCTACTGTCAAATGTTTTTGACAGATCAATAAAAAGTCTAAAGAGACTTTAGATGACATTTTAGTAGAGTGGTGTGTTTATTTTTGTAAGAAACTGTAAAAAAATCACTGACTTGAAGGAAGCAAAAAGGAGGAATGCTCGAAGGCTTCATGGATAAATAAATAAACTATTATAATGATAAAAGAATGCTGGAAGTGCTCCAAACTAGTCTAGGATTTGAACCTTAGCCATGAGATCATCCTAAAAAGGTGAATCTCAACTTATGAAATTTTCAAAATAATAAATATTTTTTACGAAAAATTTGACCGACGTTATTAGTTGTTGGACTGAAAAATACGAAATAATATTAATTCTATTGGAGCTGGTACTTTTGAAGTTGTTCTGTTTCAGTTAGATTGATAACTTTTGGCACCAACTTCACAAGTACCAGCACCACTATAATTAAAATTATTTTTTAATTTTCAGTGCACCAACTAATAATGTCGGTCTAATTTTTTGAAAAAAATATTCATTTGACACTTTTGATTGTAACATTGATGAATGAAAATAGTACTTATCCTATTACCCACGTATATTCTTTGCTTGTCCTTGTTATTATTTAAAGATCTCAAAACATCGCGGTGAAAATAAGCATAAGTATTTTAGATTTTACTATTTTAACACTGGCGTAACTCGAAAACCATAACTCTTTTAAAAAAATGTTTAGGTTAAACGTTTCGGATATTGTCCCATCTTTAATTCTGCCGAGTCAGATTTTCGACTTTCGAGAAAAACTGTCCCCTTCACCTACAGTCTAGTTTTGAAGATATATTCACTTGTTTGTCGCAAAATATAAACTTATTTTACCATCTGTATCACCAAAAGCAAAAAAACAAAAACATAATAATTTGGTGATAATTTCTTTACTACTAGTATACCTACTTTTATTTTGTGATATAAGCAATTATCTTGTATTTAAATTTTATACAGGAAGATGAGGTTTTGTTAAGATAATTTTTCTTTTTTTTCCAAAGGAACAGCCTGTATATCATTTTTGTATTTCAGTGGGTAATATTATATTAAATCAATTTTTATATTAAGGTTCTTTATAAATATCTTTGAGAGTTTTTTAAAAATATTTGAGGTGTGTTTCGAAGTCCAAATTACCTTCAGCTTCTTAATAAGATGTTCTTTTTCATCCACCTGCCTTTCAACTTCTCGATTTTTTCTTATTAAATGATCATTGATCTTCATTATCTCCTTTTCCGCCATACTACTCTCATCTTTAGCTCTATTTAGTTCCGATATTTTCTCTTTAATATGTTGTTGCAACGATGTAATAGTTTGCGTTTGATCTTTGATAATTTGTTCTTTCAACAGAACTGTATCACGTTCAGCACTTAACGTAGATCTGAAATTTAATTAATGATGACATAATCATAATTGTCGAAGGTTCTAGAAATTTTTTTCATGACACAAAAAAGAAAAGAAGTATCGATGTTACTAGGAATGCGGTATAAGTTACCATAATTAGATTGGCAAATTTGAACGAATAGGGTTCGTTACTGACCTACCGAAGTCAGAAAAACAAAGATGTGATGTCCAATTTGCAGAAACTCTTTAGGAGAACAAAACACTTTGCCAACACTAATGCGCTATAATCAGAAGTGGGATTACAAGATTCAAAGACACCCAAATATATTTCTTTTCTACTAAATAAATACCAAGTTTTAAGAGTAATTTTAGGCGTTTACTTTATTGGTATAGTTGATGAACAAAACATGTTCTGTAGAATGTAGAAGAGTATAATGAAAAGTCCGATTTTTTGCAGTCATTATAATTTTATGTTTACCGATCGATAATGATTTCTTTATTTACCTAACTATAATAAAATTTGTACAAATATGTAGACAGTCCTCTGAAGCTAATAATATTTAAAATAATTAGACAAACATTCTAAAAAATATTTCCTCTTATAGATAATCAAAGCAAAATCTATTCTATTGTTTTATTAGGTATAAACAAACTACAACGTTAATCACATTCTAAATATAGACTTTGATTGGGTGTTGTTTTTTTTTGTTGGTCTTGAATCAATACCTAGCCTTATTTTTTATTCGAGATGATCGCTCATCAGTTATGGGAAACTGACGAAAATGACGTCGTACGCAGATATATTTTTTTTTATTGAGTATGATGAGTCAATACATTAGGAATCTTTGGTAAGTGTTTTTGACAAATTTGTTCTTCGTGATGTATTACTAGGTATAAGGAAGGTACATTGTCGGGTCATGTAATCAATAACACAAGGAACAATAATTACTTATTTCCACTAGAATCACGAAAAAACACAATCGAATTCGGGAAATGAATTTAAATATATTGAGTCTATACAAATATTCATTTTGGGTTGAGTAAAAGATACAAACCATCGTGTGAAATCAAATTAAATATTGTCAACTTTTCGGAATCTGAAGCCTCATTCATATTCTACAGGATAACCTCAAATCTAAATCAAAATCTAGTCTCTAATTAGAATACTGCGATATTATTAGGATATATTTTGAGATATCCCAAACGCCTTTTAATAAATAATAACGGTACGCACATGATTTCATATGGAAGGTTTATTGATTCATCATTATCACGATTGATTCAGCAGACAAATATGAACTTGAAAGAATATGTAGATAATTAATAAATACTGTGTTGAATGTGATTGTATCAAGTAATATTATTTCAAGCTAAAATCATTTCTTAGAAATAGGTCTATCTATCAAATATCAAATGTCCAACTTAGATAACCATTAAATATGTAGACGCGAAGGTAGGATGATTGAATTATAGAAATATCCCCAATTTTCTATTTTCTTTAGAAGCTTCATTCGTAAATGACGGAATTAATATTTTCAAGAAATTTTAACACGATTTTTTGACAATAAGTCAATAAATATTTTTTACGAAAAACTGGACCGACTTTATTAGTTGGTGCACTGAAAAATACAAAATAATCAACTAATTAATTAATAATTAAGTCTGTTGGTGCTGGTAATTTTGCAGTTGTGCAGTTGTAGTTATATTAAAAGCTTTTGATACCAAATTCAAAAGTACCAAAACCAATTTAATAACATTATTTTGAATTTTTCAGCGCACCAACTAATAAAGTCAGTCCAACTTTTTGTAAAAAATATTTCACACTTTAGAGTGTGACATTAGTCATCAAAATCATTCAACGTTCACCAACGTGATACTTATTCAGAAATTTCAAAACATCGCGGAAATACAATTTTTTCAGACTCTCCCAGTGCTGTTGTAACTCGGAAACCGTTTTTTCTTTGAAATGTCCAATTCGAACGTTGCCGGATATGGTCCCTTCTTTAATGTTGTCGTCTCAAATCGATTTTCGAAAAAAAGTCCTCTTCCATCCCCTTTAGGGGAAGTTTTTGAGGGGAAGGACATGTTCAATCATGAAAAACAGTCGAATTGTATACCTCCTCCGTGGTTGATACGTCGGTCAAAAACGAAAAAAAAACTCATAATTTAGACCAAATTAGCTATTTCCCGATCAATTTTGAAGCATACAATCATTGAAACTTGTCATGATGCTATATCATCATTATTCACTAACCTCAACTCTTCCAGCTCCCTGGATACACTGAGGCATGTCTCTCTCGAGCAAGAAGGACCATTAATAACTTGACGCAACGCCTCAATTTCCTGCTCCAATTGATAACTTTTCTTTTGCAACACTTCAATTTCACTTGTTGCACACTCAATTTGTCGATCCTACATTCAAACCACCATAATAACAATCAATAAACAATCAACAATAAATAATTCTTATATAGAGAGAACGAATCAAGAAATGTTCCTTGAAAAAATAGCGAAGCAAATAAACATTTCAGTTGCGCGCTTCTCACTGTAATTCGAGCAGATCAGATCCAGCTTTAGTATCTACCTTTTCTGAAATCAGAGTACTCTGTGATTTCAACATAGCCTCCTGCTCTTTATTCATCTGCGACAACTGTAACAGAGTCACTTTATTCACTTTAACCACATTGGTCAACTCCTCTACCAATGATCTGAGTTCATGTCGATCAATTTCGAATTTAGCCTCATTTTCCATTGCTCGCTGATACTGTTCATTGTATTCCTCTTCCAATTTCTTGTAGCTACAAAAAGAAATATATAGTCTCTCTTATTAAGCCGTCTATACACGATGCAATTTGTTGTACAACAAGTTGAACTCGCACAATACTGTCTACATACTTTTGAGCAAACTTTTCATACTCCACTATTTGAGCCTTTAGATTATTACAGCGTGTCTCTAACATATTAACTTTCTCAAAACTTTTTTCGGAATTCTTCAATTTCTCAATCATTTGTGAGATTTCATTTTGTGCAGACTGTTCCTTTTCCTCTAATGCTTTTATGCGGCTGTCGTACTTTTCCTTTTGTTTTCTCACTTTTGTTTCCAGTTTTTCACACATTGCACATCTGTGCCCATCAAATTTCTACAAGAAACAAACCCAAATTTCTGGTTTTAGACCAAAACCCATCCATACTTTCATACCTGTTCCAGCTTTTTAAACTCCTCCTTGTAATGTTCACACTCATTTTGTGAATTCTCCAATTGCTTCTCCAACGTTTTTATCACATTACTGAAATTGTTATTATTTGCAGACAGAACAGAAAATTGTTCATTATTTTCAAATATCAATCCTTGTAGACTGGCAAAAGTCTTATTCAAATCTTGATATTGCATATCCTTCTCTTCCAAATTCTTCATCAAATCACAATTGCTCTGTCTCAACTCTTTAATCACCTGCTCCTTATCTTTGAGGCATTTGCAGAACTTATCTTTGCTCTGTTTCATTAGTTTGGAAGATTTCATTGTCTGCTCATGCAGTACATTTACTTTTCTCTCATACTCGCCCAAGATATCTCTTGCCTTATCGACCTCAAGCATTGACGCTGTCAGTAGTTTTCTTTTGCTTTCCAATTCTCTCTTGAGGCTCCTATTCTCACTGCGAATCTGTTGCAATTGCTTGGCATTCTCTTGCATCATCTCCTCTTGTTTCTTGTCATTACTCGTAGCTATGTGTTCAAGATGTTCTCGAAGTTTCTCGATTTCACCTTTTAGCTGAACTACAATTTGCTCAGTGCCACACTGTCTTTGAACCTGAACACATAGAAAAGCATAAAGAAGTTTGATTATTTCTTCCATAAAATACATTTACTTGATAGGAATTTTCAGTCAAATCCATGGACCTCATGGCAGCCATTTTGCGATTTTGGATTTTCCTGCATATATGACCTTCGGAATCGGTACAGGAAGTATATTTGATTGGACAGCTGTTGACTTTTTCAATGGCTGCACCATTTTTGGTAGTTGATTTATGATTGTGACGACAAATGCCTGAAATATGGTCACCTAAAGAAAAGAAAGGCTTTCAAGAATGCTTTATATCGAAGCAAATAAACTCTAACCTTTTTGCTGACAGTTGCTGGAGTGGATCATATTACTTTTCAGGCAAGTATCCCAAGTTTTTGTTGCATTAGTTTTGTTCTGCTGAGTCTTCCATGGACTCTTGCTTCTCACGTTTCTTACCGCCGCTCTGTTGGTTGTTTTCCTGAAGTTGTAGATAATTCTAGCTCAGATTATATATGTTTTTAAGCATTATTACATTTACACGTACTTGAAGCTTACTGATTTTGCGTTTTCACTGTGTTGTGGTGTATTTTTTGGTAATTTTGGTGAATAACCTTGTACAAAATGTTGTATCGAACAAGTTGTAGTATTACACGAATCTTTTACAGTTGTTATTGATTCACTTATGTCATTGTCGGTGATGTTTTTGATTTGCGTGAAAAAAGCCTAAAAAGATTATCACTAAAATTTTTTATGTTTATTTTGCCTAAAGTAGATACTTACTTGTTGCATTTTAAGTTTTCGTCTTATGTCTAAAATAATTTATTACTATCAATACATTAAATTTTGATCATTATATCAAGAGACATTTAGCGCTACTTTAAATTTCCCTTCTATTTTTCATAGTGACAGTGACAGACATTGAAAAAAATACATGGAGATGCACTGACAGTATGACATATATCATTGCTTTATGATTTCGCAACAATCGAAGAAATTATTGAATGTTTATCTTCTATTCAGTTTATTTCAAATGATCCTTCTTAGAAGGCAATATACGTGTATTCAGAATAACTAGCCACACTTGTTTCGCCAACAAAGCTACCATATTCGGTGCTGAGATTGACGCCAGGGGGTTTTGGACAAAAATGAGTAATATAAGGAGTTTTACATTCTTGCCAAAGCGTTGTTATTCTCTAAACATGGAATTATTTTGCTTTGGTATGTTTTTTCGTGTTTATACCTTATGGAACAATCCTTGAATCTGTTTATGTCTACTTTATAGATACCTTGGGTAAACGCGATGGTCACGTCATAGTTTGTAAAACATATAATTGTTTGAGGAAATTAATATGTAATTATTTATGGCCAAGAATATGCGATATGGAATATGAAGTATCAATAAGTACTCAATAGCTTTAATCACAGTTTCAGTAACATAGATTGTAGGTTATTGATTGTTGATTTTTGATAATTTGATAATATATTATTTAATTTTGAAGCCTAAGTTTTCAATATTACAAGGTCACAGTCACAACTGAAGAATATAAGAGTAACATATATTTATTAAAATCGTTGAAACAATGATTATGTGTAATTGAAATATTTCCACTGGAACATAACGTATATCAAATTGGGTCAACTTCATTGGGCGATGTACTGAAAAGTACAAAATAATATACTTTTATATCTTCTTTTCTTTCTTTTTTATCTGAGTCAGTCAAAAAGGCACTTCAGAAGTCTGTGGAGGAAGAATGGCACATGTGAAAGCCCACAGAAGGATTGGAAAAGGGCACAGAAGGAATTAATTGGTTGAAGATTTTTATACAGTTTTATTCATAAAAATATATTGGAGGTTTATAAGTTTGTTTTTAAGGCGATACTCGAAAAAGCTATTTCAAGACTGTTAGAGTAAAATGTTTAAAATTTGCCTACGTCTGATATGGTCATACTAATATAAAAACTTAATTAAATATTAGATTTCTTCCCGTCTATAATATATGAGTTCATCTTCTTAGTAATGTGAGAAGGCTTTATACCTTTATAATTTTTTTCTTCATTTCTTGTATCACCATCATTTTTCTTGATTGACCAAGGTTGAATCACACTTCATCCTTAGACAGTTAATTAAAAATTAAAGGATTATTACATGTATTTCTAATTATAGATAATTATCATGTGCGTGCAAAATAATTATTCTATAATAATAATAAAGATTCATATAGAATCAATGGTGGTTTTTTCATTGCCACTGAAGAGAAATATTATTATTTGAATAATTATTCTACTATGAAGAAAATCAAAAGTTAAAAGTAAAGAAGGTAATATGTTTATTCTTTTTTGACCGATGAACCCAAACGGAGTTCGAGTCTGCTTTTTTTTGGATCGTTTCATATAGTAAATGTTCTCCGATTTTGATGATTTTTGATTCATTTGAAAGAAGAGACTTGGGAAATGGTCCCATATTCGTAAAAACTCAAATCCAAAATCTCCTTCCTTTCAGAAAACTTCCCAGAAGGGGGAAGAGGGGTCAATTTTTCTCAAAAATCTAAAATCTGAGGTGTCAGAATTAAAGATAGGACAATATCCGAAGAATTTTAATTTGAACATTTTTTCAAAAGAATCAAGGTTTTCGAGTTACAGCGATATTAAAATCTCAAATATGTGTATTTTTGCTATGTGGGAGGGGCAATTTCTTTCGAAAATAGAAAGTCTGCGGGAACCACATGAAAGACTAGTTAATTTGTAGCAACAATAATCCTGAACATTTCTCCTCAGAGTTACGGTTTTCGAGTTACAGCGGTGGTAAAATGGTAAAATCTAAAATACTTATGCGTATTTCCGCCACGATGGTTTGAGATCTCTGAATAATAACAATTACAAGTAAAGAATGTACATGGGTAAAAGGATAAGTACTATCTTTTTTGGTATGAGTGAAGGTTCAACAAATTTCATGACTAATGTCCCACTCAAAAGTGCCAAAAGTCTGCTATCTAACTACAACTACAACTGCACAACTTCAAAAGTACCAGCACCAATAGAATCTTTATATTAATACGTGATTGTAGAGGATTTTTAAGGCATAAAACTTGCACGGAGAAGTATGAGATTTGGCATAGTGAAAGTTTATATCGTGAAGTATTATTCAGTGCACCAACTAATAAAGCAGGTCCAATTTTTGGTAAGAAATATTTATGTTTTCTCGCGTGTTTTGTATAGTAAAACTTGAATCGATGAGAGAGGAGTTGAGCGATGGTCCCATATATTTGTTTATTTAAAAACCAGTACCTCTTTCCCACTCCAAAGATATCCTGAAAGAGAATTAAGAGGGCAAAATTAAAATTTCATATGGCAAGATTAAAGAAAAGATTATTTCTGGAAAAGTTTAACAAAAAAGTGCGAGATTGTTACGATTTCATTTTGAAATCACTGAGTGAACATTCAACATTTTTTATGATTAAATTAAATACTCAAAAATTTGAAATTTAGATTCTTTACAAAAAAAATAAGACTAATAAATTTCGGTTAGTTGGTGCATTTACCATTTTGTGAAGGGTAAATAAGATTTAAAAACAAATTAAGTTCATCTTCCTCTACCGGGGATCACAGACGCAATTCTCCAGTTTACATGATTGATCATCAAAGCGGAAACGCACATAATATACCTATCCCATGATGCCAATACCTCGTTCCAAAAAGGTATATAAATACCTGAGATCGAACTCGGCAACTCTTCATTTACTCATCACTTTTGTTAGGTATAAGGTATATAAAGGTAAATCAATTAGCAACGTAGCTACGCGATTTTTTTCGCTCCCGAGCGCTCGACCTACTATTACGTACGACGAAATCCTTGATCGGTGAAGCGTTTGGCGATATTATATAAAATAATAGAACAAAAAAAAAATCGACGCACTCATGTCGCACAAAGCTCGTCTAATCGCACCCTTAGTGTGGCTGACGCTGTTATTATTATTATGGTGTGGTGATAATGATAATGTGGTATGGGGCGCCGCCTTGCAGAGTGTCGGTGTGAAAAATACCCTCTACGAGTTCCAAACTTTGGCCGCCAATGGCAACAACAACAATAATAATAATAATGGTAATAATATTAAGCAGTTGATGATAAAGACGTATCCCGCCATTGCTAACTACCAAAGTGACATCTATGAGGTGTACGCAGAACCATATACATATGTAAGTAAATTAAATTGTCATATAAGTGCTGAAAATTACAAATTTTCCAAATATCGTATAAAAGCCGGTTCTCATGGCGCGTGAGCGACTAGGCGCCATCTATTTAAGGGAACTCAATACAATATCTGTCTTGTTTAATTATGTTACATCTGCCTTTAGATTGCTTCTAATTCACGTTATCAAATAAATCTAAAGATCAACATATGACATACAAAATATCAAACATTAATACAGAAATTTTATAATTATTTATTAGTGCTCCCAAAATATATGTTTGATTGATATTCAACAATCATTTCTCACTAAAAAGGTTGTGTTGTTTATAGAACATTAAAATTTTGATAACACGCTTTTGTATTCTGGCTACCGAAACCTAATGCATTTGAGTAAGCTGAATCCCAGAAATTTTATAGAAAACAAAAAAGGTATCTTATTTTTTTTAATAATACTAAAAATATTTTTCTTCTAATTACAATTTTCATTCAGTATAACACCAAGGTATTTATTTAACTTCATTTACTCTTTTTATTTTATCACATTTACAATTTAAATTAAGATTATAACAAACATCCTCATATATTGTCGGTCCGTCTGTAACAGGGAGCTTATCCGCGTATTATAGAGACACGTTTAAAACACTGGATTTGACATATTTAAAGTCACTCTATGATAATTGAACCATTTTCTTATAATGTTTAAGGAATGTTTAACATTGGCTGTAACTTAATCCCAACTGTCACCACTACTCATAATGACTGTGTCATTCACAAATGATACAATAACACCCGGTATATTAAGTTGCAATAATCCATTAATTAATACAGGCATTACATAATAATGGACCCAAAATTTAACCGTGCGGGACTCCATTAGTGACTAAGCTGTAAGAACTTTTTACACCATTAATGCCAATACACTGAAATCTATTTGAGAGATAGTTCCTTATCAAATCATTAACAATCCCTCTTAAACCAAGATCACTCAATATAATCAACAGAAAGAAGTTCATCTACTACAGTGTCAAAAGCCTTAGCTAGATTCAGAAATACAGCTATTACCAATGTGATAGTGTCAAGTTAATTACTCATGAAGTTATTGACATAATTTAAAGCGTCATTAGTAAATTAATCTTTTTTTCTCTTTTGTATTAGGATCTAAGGGCTCAGGCTGCTATAGCTGTCCTTCAAAGTGAAGGAGATACGGGAATTAAAGGTAAATATCTAATTATATTAAACGAGAAATGTTTGTATATATATGCAAATTCATATGTATGGGTTCTAGAGTGTATTCAATCGATTCGTTGTATTCACATTCACAGGAAAAATCGTTTCCAGCAATTAATATTCTCATTTTACGAGTTTTACAGATTATATGTGAGATACCAATATGAACCCGACAACATCATAGGGAAAAATAATCCTATGGTTAAGCTTTCGGGTTTTAATCTAGAGTTCCTCGGTTCGAATTCAGTTCACTTTTGAGTTTTTTTTAACGAAACCCATTTTTTAAATAAAATATATTAATATGAGTTTCTAATAATTTAATCGGAAATTTTCACTCAAAATTTGTACATATCTAATATATTGCGACCCTTAAGGTACACATTAGCTATTTCAAGGAAGGGTTGGCAGATTTTGGTAAAAATTAGCAAAAAGGGGTTTTTGAAGTCGAGAAATCGATTGACGATATTTTCATATTCAATAGGTGTGACCCTCGAGGTCCACAATAACTATTTCAAGAATGGCTCCGCAGATAAAAGTTTCAGTATGTAAGTATATAGTGTTTGGGGGTTGAAAAGTCGATTGGTGATACAGCTGAGTTCTGGTATGATTCACATTCATATTTATTTTGAAATCTTTAAATTCTGAACACGTGAATGATAAAAGCTATATTTACCGATTGCAATACATTTTAACTATAAATATGCACATTTTTGAACTTGTAGAGTAACTCTTATAGACCCACTCTAAATTCTGTGTTACCCGAGCAAAGCTCGGTCGCCCAAATATTATCTAATAAATAGATTCAGTGTTAAAACTAATATGAAACATTCATGGAAAATGAATCAAACTTTACATATTAGATTAGCCTAAATATACCAACCATGTTGACGAAACACTTGTCGGAAGTAAGTGTGAATAAATAAAGCTGCTCAAATATTTATCGCTATTTATTATTATTTCAAATATTAAATTTTATGAAAATAATATTGTTTGTGATGATTATAATTATGTTTTCCATTTAGGTGAGATAATGTTCATTCAACCAGAACCTCCAACGGGACCGACGATAATCAGGGGGAATATCACAGGTCTTCCAGCCGGTAAACATGGCCTGCACATTCATCAGTCTGGTGATTTGCGTGAGGGATGTGAAAAAGTCGGACTTCACTTCAACCCCTATCTGGTAAATCATTTGGTATTAATTTTATTATGAATAAGTGCACCTAGTAATAATTTCTGCACAAAAAGTAATTATATCCCATCAAAAACATAAATGTGAAATGAGAGCCAAGTGCAATATTATTGTAACGGGGATTTATATTAAAACTGGACTATAATCACATTTATATTCACACTTATTTCTCGTACTATATACTTCTTACTACTGTCTGATCTATGAGCTATATCCGATTGTGATCTATGAGTGGCTATATATCACTAACTGTCACTAACCGTGCTTTATGACAAACTAAACTCTGTTTATGCCATCAGCCTTATATATAACCTGAAAAAAACTCTAGATGATTCCAGTATTGTTTTCGTTGTTTCTAGAGATTATTTCTCAATATATGGCTTCGAGAATAGACCAGGACTTATTCTCGTTGCCTTTGATGTCTCTCGTGTTTTCCAGAATGTGCATTGTGTGTGTAGTTTATTATTCGGGTAAGTCTTCACGTTACATTATGATATATGCCTTGGTTGTTGACTTCAACGACGAAAGAAGTGAGATCTAAATGGGTGCCAAGTTCAATGGTCAGTCCTGAACTTTATTTATAACAACATAAAATATTTTATAACAACTTAAAAATATAATTTCTTCTTATAACTTAGGATAATATATTGAAGCCTAAGGTCTGCCGTTTCTAGTTTTCATATACGAGTATGTATTTAAACAGTCAAGGAAGAACCCTATACTCATTGGCTAGTTTCTACCAGCAAGTCAAATTTCCGGAAGAATAAAATGAGAACTTACATCTTTAGAACTTGCGAAGGCTATAATATAATTTGTATTACCATTACAATAGATTCCTTTCTAGTCTACTTACAGTAGCAGCGGTAGGAAAATACAAATACATAGGATGATATTCTTATGCATGCAAATTTCTACTTTTTTCCAGATTCGACATGGAGGACCACCAGGCCCTATACGCCATGTGGGCGATCAAGGTAACATTGTGGCAGCCGAAGATGGTACTGCCGAGATTAACGTGTTGGATCCCTTGGTGTCCCTATCATTGGGACCTAGAGGTGTTGTTGGGAGAGCTCTGGTCGTATCCATGGATCCGGATGATTTGGGATTGGGTGGGACGGCTGATAGCTTGACCACTGGTAATTCGGGCAAGTCCATAGCTTGTGGCGTTATAGCTTATATAAGATAATTTTTGTTTTGTACCTATTATCTAAGTGTAATTATTATTTTAAGGATGATTTACTTTTGTATGTTTATTTTTGTGTGTAAATAAATTGTGTTCTTTTGCTTATAAAAAAAAAAGATTTGCTACTAGACGATGCTCGCGATTTCTCGTCCACACATACTGTTTGTAGCCCAGATCTGTCAGTCTCATCGCTGGCATGATCCAGAAGAATGGAAAGAGGAGATTAAACTCGCCCTAAAGCTGGCTTTTGTGCGAGGGAGAATTGGTTATTTGGCTATTTGGGGATTTAGAGTGGTGGGGAAAACGTCAATGTTCACGGTATTGGAGATTTTGACTTGACGGATAGATGAATCTTTTGCGACCATTCAATTTCTTCAGTGCGAAGGCTAACAACTTCCAGAAATGAACTCTGCCACTATATTCGAATTACCTTTTCCCTGGAAAAATCATTCTTAGTATTAAATATTCTATCTACGAAAAAAAAAAACAATTGATGAAGACGGTGAAGTAGACGATGTTTGTGGTTTGATCAACTGCTCTTCTATATTTAAAGTTGTTTTTCTAAAACCCCAGTCCTCAAATAATATTTATATATTTAATCTAATGTCAGTCAATTGACCCTGATGAGACGCCAACAAACCAATCGAAAATTGCGCGTGCGCGTAATTGTGGAGACTGTCAGAAAGTTGAACTTGAACGAACTTCTTGGGTATTTGGAGATTCGACGATTTTGACGTTTCTCGCTGTGGTCACGTGACCATTTCAGCCAATGACGTGGATCTCCAAATACCCTTATCCCCAAATCTCCAACTCACAAAAGGTAGCTTTAAAATTGTGTAAAATTTCATACGCATATCTTTCTTAAATGCCTCTTTGCGCACCATACCGTGCGCAATAAGCTGCTCTCGTTTAAAAAAGACATCAGATCAAGATAATGTACACGCGCCACGCTAGAAGCAAAGGAAGTTTACTCTCCTTGTTTCCAGTCTTCTTGGCTGTCTTTTTGCCTTCATCATCCTAGGGAAATATGAACTTGATAAATAATCTGATGTATGAAGTCACACTTGATGCGTTTTTTTTTGATGAGTGAACTTGTGGGTCAACTATTCAATAATAGATGTCGCCACCAATACCTTATTCTATCAATTCACTTTTGAAACTTGTTTTCCGTTTGAACGACTTTCCAAAAGAATGAGGTATACAATATTCGACTGTATGTTTTGTTTCATGTATGTAAGCTTGTTTCTTTGATCAAGCTTATCTGTGCGAACGCTATTTTTTGACCGACGAACCCAAAGGGCGGAGGTATACAATTCGACTGTCCCCTGTTTACTTCCCTCAATAAGGGAAGTATTGTATTCACGTAAAAAAAATCGACCTCGAGATTTTTGCTGATATTTACGTTTTGGGGTTCCTAGATCACGAAAATCATGGTATCTCAAGTCCGTCGGTCTGTCTGTAATCTGTTGGCGTTGTAGCTCAATAACGGCTTGACCTAGGACAACGAATTTTGGTAAGCATATTGAAGGAATACCGGCGACGCAATGTAAGGGTTTTCGTTGATCATATATATAGGGTGTCCAAAATATTAAGTGTCAATATAAGAACGGTAGATGCGACGAGGTTGTTTCCATCTCGAAACGGGGCGGTAAAGGCTTTTACCATTTTTTTTTATTCGTGCCTACGTTGTATACATATAGTAAACGTACTCCGATTTTGGTGATTTTTGATTCATTTAAAAGAGGAGACTTGGAAAATGGTCCCATATTCGTAATAAGGAGTCAAATCTCGTTCCCTTTAAAAACCATCTTGCGAGGGGGTGGAAGGGCAATTTTTCAAAAAAATCGGAGATAGAACAAGATCCTGAAACGTTTAAATTGAAGATTTTTCCAAAAGAGTTATGATTTTCGAGTTACAGCGATGTTCAAATCTCAAATATGTGTATTTTCGCTATTTGGAGGGGGTGATTTCTTTCGAATATTGTAAATCTGAGACAACCACATCAAAGACCAGATTATTTGTAGCAACATTTATAATGACATTTTTTTCCTTAGAATTACGGTTTTCGAGTTACAGCGATGTTAAAATGATAAAATCTAAAATACTTTGAGATCTCGAAATCATAATAAGTACAAACAAAGAATATACGTGAGTTATAGGATAAGTACTATCTTCTTTGGTATTAGTGAACGTTCAACGATATTCGTGACGATTAATGTTGCACTCAAAAGTGTGAAATAAATATTTTTTACAAAAAATTGGACCGACGTTATTAGATGGTGCACTGAAAAAAACAAAATAATATTTATTCTATTGGTGCTGGTACCTACTTGTGAAGGTGGTGCCAAAAGTTATCAATCTGCACAACTCCAAAAGTACCAGCACGAATAGAATTAATATTATTTTGTATTTTTCAGTGCACCAACTAAGAACGTCGGTCCATTTTTTTGTAAAAATAAAAATTTATCTACCTTCATTTAATTGTACCGAACGTTCTGAATACGAGGCTTCTTAAAGAAAAAATAGATTCCAATTAAATTAAATAATTGGAAAATAAGTTCAATGTATAGAATCATTAAAATGTTATTTTTAAACTTTATATCGTCCATACGATTACTCACAATCGAAAATGTATGATATTTTCAACGGAAAACAGAGTCAGTCACAAAACTAATATAAGTCGTTAATTTGGAAAAACAAAACGTAGATAAATCGTGTTTGCTTCAGTCTATTAAAAGTCGTGATAAAATTCGGGTCTATTATTTCAACTTGTATCTGAAATTCATTCAACACATAGAAAAATATCAGTTTTGTAAAAAAAATATTTCATGGGTAAGTTTCGATGCTTTTGTCAAAGTAAGCAAGTTTTATTATTGCATGATACAAATATTCTTATCTAGAAAGAAATAAATAACAAATCCAATTTTATCTTAGTTGAAATTATAAAAGTAAAAGTACCAGATTATGAGGAAAGAGATGTTTGTTGAGTATAATGTGAATAGTTTTCATGTTATTTTAAGAGTGCGCCGTTATAGGTACTGAATTTTTATTAATTCTTTAGCAAGTTTGAGTTTAGAGTGGTTGTCGGTTTTTGAAAAAGAAAAGAGCAGCACTTTAGTGGGAAAAGGACTTATGTAAGTATTTTCTTAAACAAAACTATGACCGACTTTATTATACAATAAATAAATATTTTTTACAAGAAATCGAACTACTGATAACTACAAAATAATATTAATTTTATTGGTGCTTGTACGTTTGACGTTGTTCAGTAGTTGCAGTTAGATTGATAACTTTTGGAACCACAAATACCAAAATACCAGCACCAATAAAATTAATATTATTTTATATTTTTCAGTGCACCAACTAATAACCTCGGCCCATTTTTTTGTAAGAAATATTTATTTCACACTTTTGAGTGTAACATTAGTCACGAAAATCGTTGAACGTTCACTAATACCATTGAAGATAGTACTTATCCTATTACCTACTTATATTCTTTGCTAGTACTTATTATTTAGAGATCTCAAGACATCGCAGCGGAAATACGCCTAAGTATTTTAGATTTTACCATTTTACCACCGGTGTAACCCGAAAACAGTAACTCTAAGAAAAATGTTCAACATAGATGTTGCTGCAAATAATCTGATCTTTCATGTAGTATCTTCGGATTATCAATTTTCTAATGAAATTGCCCCCTCCACATAGCGAAAATACACATATTTGAGATTTTAACATCGCTGTAACTGGAAAACCTTAACTTTTGTGAAAAAATGTTCCATCGAAACGTTTCCTTTTTCCGTTTCCTCTTTAATTTTGGCACCTCAGATTTTCAATTTTCTAAAAAAATTTCCCCCTTCACCACTTCGGGTGTGTTTTTTGAAGCGAAGGATATTTCGGAATCGAGTTTTTACTAATATGGGACCATTTACGTTTGCTATATAAAACGCGGGCATAAACCAAATAAAAAAAATCGGTGAAAGTTTGGCACCGTTTAATTTTTTCCAACATGTTTAATAGAAATCTTGCCGGTTGCCATCCACTCTATTTGGGGACAGTTTTTTGGGAGGAAGAAATGGTGTATCTTAAATTTGTTTAGAATGGGACCATTGCTCAACATTTCTCTTTCAAATTTAAAAAAAATCATTAAAATCGGAGTACTAAGCGAAATGTTTGGGAAACTAGAAATTTTCGTTAAAAATTTCCTCCCATCACGCTCTTATTGAAAGGTATTTATTAGGTTAGAAAGTTTGGATTTTTGACATTTGAGATCTGGACGATTTAACATCACTTAATTTTTGAATAAAGAAAGAATCCGTTTTTTAAGCTGCCATAAATATTGACTTACGAGCGTCTCAAACTTGTGGATTTGGATCTGCTTAGTAAAATTGCAGCAAATACAAGCAATACCTCGAGGGTTCCGTAAGTAGATACCTACATTTCGTTAAAATCATATGAATATTATGAACCAATGTTACATAAAAAGAAAAAGTTTCTGATAAATTAAAAGAAAAGGAAAATTCAAGAAGTTTATAAATAAATATCGGTAAGTGCAAGTCAGGCTCTTATGGAGAGGGTTCTGTATTTAAGATTTTCGCGTAAACTTTTGAGTGCCACAACTTAAAAATTTGATACCATTGATATCAAGAAATGTTTATTTCACATTTTTGAATAATAATCTTGCACATTTCTATTAATACAACTCGAAAACCATTAAGTTTATTTGGTAAAATGTGCTATCTAAATATTTTCGGAAGTAATATTCTCTTTAAATTCATTAGATAAAATGTACAGTTCAAAAAAATGACCTCTCCAACCCCAAGAGGTAATACCATCTTCTTTTGGGAAGTGGATCAAAATATTAGAAATAATTATGGATTTTTCAGGTCATTTTATATAAGATATACATGTTTTACTTCCTTCAAAATATTCAGAGTACATCTATATAAATAAAAATGAATCGCCAAATGCGTTGCTAAGCGCAAAACTTGAGAACGGCTCGACCAATTCGGATAATTTTTGTTCAGGTTCTTTTGGAGAGAAAATGCGCAAAAATTGCGAGGAAAATAGTGCAAACACCACTTTTCCCATACGCTTTCTTAGTGTGTTGTCAGATATGTCATACACGTCAAGAACCATTATCCAAAGAACACCTATATTATCTGGAACATTGAGCCTTTTTCCTGAGAAGAGTGTGGCCTTCTGCTACGAGAGGGCAGCACTTCTGGTAGGGACAGGGACAAATATTAAACATACTCTCCATCTAACACTGTAGAAATATAGGTGATAAAATATTTTTTACAAAAAATTGGACCGACTTTATTAGTTGGTGCACTGAAAAGTATAAAATAATATTACTTCTATTGGTGCTGTTACTTTTGAAGTTGTGCAGTTGCAGGTAGATTGGTAACTTTTGGCACCAACTTCACAAGTACCAGCCCCATTAGAATTAATATTATTTTATACTTTTCAGTGCACCAACTAATAAAGTCGGTCCAATTTTTTGTAAAAAATATTTATTTCACACTTTTGAGTGTAACATTAGTCACGAAAATCGTTGAACGTTCACTAATACCAATGAAGATAGTACTTATTCTATTACCCACGTATATTCCTTGCTTGTAGTTGTTATTATTGAGATCTCAGAACATCGCTGCGGAAATACGCTCGAATATTTTAGTTGTTACCATTTTAGCACCGATTTTACTCGAAAACCGTAACTCTAAGGGGAAAATGTTCAGTATAAATGTTGCTACAAATAATTATGTCTTTCATGTACTGCAAACAGATTTTCAATTTTCGACAGAAATCGCCCTCTCCACATAGCGAAAATAGGTATATTTGAGAGTTTAAAATGTCTCTATGTCGAAAACCGTTACT
The DNA here is from genome assembly GCA_958507055.1 of Crioceris asparagi. Classification (NCBI taxonomy): domain Eukaryota; kingdom Metazoa; phylum Arthropoda; class Insecta; order Coleoptera; family Chrysomelidae; genus Crioceris; species Crioceris asparagi. The sequence goes on from OY293832.1 coordinate 1,709,005, forward strand.
CCTTTGAAAAAATGTTCCATTTAAACGTTTCCGGATATTGTCCTATCTGTCCCCTTAGGGGGCGGTTTTCGGAGGGAACGAGATGTCGGATTCCCGTTTTTATGAATATATGAATATGGGACCATTTCTCAAGCCTCCTCTTTCAAATGAATCAAAAATCATCAAAATCGGAGTACGTTTACTATATGAAAGGCGCGCACAAACCAAAAAAAAGGCACACACAATCGAATTGTATACCTCCTCCTTTTGGGAAATCGGTCAAAAAGTCAATTATTTAAAATAATCAAGCAAGTAAAAAAATATCGTGTACCATAAAGCATTACAATAAAAATATTATATTATTAGATACTGAAGTGTACAAAAGAAGCAGGAAGTTATTTTTGTAAGTAATTGTCATTCAAATTTGAGATAATAAATTAATAATTAGAGTGATTACTCTGAAATTCGTTTTATTCAATCATTTTTTCTATTGGACTGCACATGGCCAATAACCAACATAACTATTTATCTAAAATTTCATATATCTCTACAATAATTACTGCTACGGCAGCAACGCGCCGGGTACTGCTGGTATCCTATAAAATAAAAATTCATTTGCATAAATCAATAAGGTACATTTTATTATTTTTTTTGTACCCTGTATATATCTGTTAAATATTTAAATTTTATCCATCCTGTTACAATCAGAATTGTAATCTTTATTTTATTTTAATTAGATATATGTTGTGGTAAATTCCCAGATTTCCCATTTAAATATTTATACCAGCAACGCTGGTAATACCCAGTTCATGAAGTTATTATTTATATTCTTGTTGATAACCTTCCTTAAATCTTTCACAAATTGATCTATTATTACAACGGGGAATTTTAATATGATATTGCTGTAGGTATAGTATATTTCCAGATAATCAGAAAATACTTAGGTACTGGATGTAAGAGCAACATCAAAGATAAAAGTTGAAAATAACTAAAAAAAAAACTAGGACCGACTACATTAGATGTTGTACTTAAAATTATGAAATAACAATAAATAATGTAAAAATCATTAAAAAAGTTGGTCCTGTTTGTTTATTGTTATTTATTTCACTGTTTTTAGTGATTACTCACAAATAAGTTATTTTAAAGCATTTCTTCAATAATTTACCTACTTACTGACTTTTTTTAATAATTTAGCAAGAGCTAATAATCAACATATTTAAAATAGAATTAAAAAAAGTGATTTCATGAAAGAAAAAAATATCCCTCCAATGGGGATTCAATCCACGAATCCTGATTCCTAAATAACTAACAGTCAGATCACTATCGCAACCGGCCACGGCTACGTTAAAATTTCGAGAAACATTTGTTTTCGACTATGCCAAATCTCATACTCCTCCGTGCACGTTTTAAAATATAGATATTAATTTAAAATAATTGACAACATAAAATAAAATAATATTAGAAATTACAATTATTAGATCTTAATGTCAAAATATAAAAAAATGATTTTGACATACTGCGATAATTCGGTACTTAGGATTTTAAAATTTATATTTACTATTAAATTTTATTTTTTTCTTCTATAACCATAAGTCACAGTCACAGTAAACTTGGTTTTAGTAAATTACGATAAATCATATCTACTAAATAAAAATATAAATAGAGGGTGAGCCATTTAAAATATGATGACGTCAAATCTTGATAAATATGACGTAATCGAAAAATTGGAAAACACTAAATAGCACATAAAATACGAAAGAACTTAAAATCAAGTCAAATTTTCGTACCAGTCATAATTTAGCCATAAATCAGGTGCTTTTTGCCCAACCCTGTATATACAATGGATGGAAAATTGCAAACCTCATCCCACATAATATTTACTGTTGTTGTTCATCACTGACTTACTTAAAAAGCACTTACAGGATGATTAAATAATTGTGCATTTAAAATAGTTTTGAAGGCAAATTCAATTTTCATCTTAATTCATCAAAAACATTGTTGTTGTAAAATACATTATAATGTTTGTTGAGAAATGAATGGAATATCCCCCTCCCCCAATATATTTTCTATATTTATCTAGATGTAACTTGCTAAAATTGCAACTGGAAATAGAATAAAATGATAATTAAAATTATAAATTACTCGGAAACAAATTCAGTTTTATATCTAAATATATATTTATCTTTTTTAAAGTAATGTACAATAACAAAAATAAAAATAATGTCAATATATTATAACGTATAAATGTATTTTATTAATTATTATAATAATTGTAAATGAAGGTTACCAGTTGTTGTGTTGTTTATAAATCAGAGTGTTTAGTTTTGTGTGGGAAATTCATAACAACTTTCTAATACAAATGTAAAGTGAAATACACTTAGTCGATACATTATATTCATAAATCATTTCAAGTAGGTATCATCATCACTCATTGCTTCTAGCAGAGGATCATTCAACTAATTTGATACTTTTTATTTCGTAATCCGTTAATAAAAAAAAATATACTAGACAGTGTAAGCGCAGTTATATAGGTAGATACCAAGACTGTTGGCATTTATTTCAAAAGTACGAGTACCAGAACCAACAGATAAATAGTATTTCATTCACCTAATAGGTAAACAGTTATCTATTTAACTATTTTAAGTATCAACAGAGACATGAAAACTTTCAGTGAATTCAATAATTTAAAAAAAAACTTCTCTTACAAGGACTCTAACTCGGAAACCGTTGAAGATTGTAAAAAACGCCACTTTAAAGGTTTCCGGTTCCGCATATGGTCTCATTATGCTTGATATACTGAGAAACGTCATGAACAAATAACACAAAGAGGAGAGGTCCCAAAATCGATCCTTGTGGAATGCCTGAAGTAGCAGTGAATTCGTATGAAGATGCTTTGTTGAACTATACGAATAATTATTCCAATCTTATTATTTTTTTATTGTTCTTAACTATATTGTTATATTTTTAACTGTATTATTTTAGTTTTATCTTTAGTATTGTAATTTTAAATGTACCTATTATTGTATCCAAAGATTTTTTGTGGTAAGGAACTGTGCATTATGTAAATGGAAATCATAATGTTTGTTGCTCAGTAAAAATAAATTTCTATTAATATTATTATTATTATTCTTTCATTTTTGAAAAAATGGTCCCTCTATCCCTTTGGAGGGGAATAGGTGTTGAATTGCTTTATTTTTTAATGCGACCACAGACAGATCGACAGATACATACCTCAAACCATATAAAACCCTTCTATTTACATCGGTATTTCACATAAAATAAGAAAGGAGTCTGCGGTTTTTATTTAACGGAATTCCAAATTTTAAGCACAAACTGGAATTAAAGAAGAATTTATAAATAAAAAGTTTTGTCTTGATAAGAAACAAAAAAAAAGAAGTTTCAACGTCGAAAAAATATTTGAAAATAAATAAAAAGCTTCCAGATTTAAAATAATTGTGCTTTAATTTTAGAAATATTGCACATATTTGTAGATGCAAGTAATAATATGTCAATTTTAAAGGTGACAATTTGAAGTACATAATTGCCTTCTGCCTCTGTCAAAGGTTTTCAAATAAAGACACGTTCTAGGTCGGAGCATGTAAAGCACACAGAGTTAATTTTATGGTTTGTGGTACAACACCAGCCTGGAGATAATGATATTCACTTAGGGACCTATTTAGCATAGTCATCGATCTGCTCGAACCAACGATTTGTTCAAAAATACCCTTTTGAATAATCACCACTTCAGAGTGACTTTTTTTATGCCTATTATCCAATAAAATGATATTCAGAGTGGTTGTGGTAGAGAAGTCAATAGGTGTTGACTTGTTGTCTCAAGGGTTAGGGTTCGAGTTTAACTGAATGCATTTTTTTGTTTTAGAAAAATTACTTTTGCATTTCATCGTATCAGTTTTTGTAGAAGAATATTTATGATAATGATTATGTTGTTGTTGTTGATTTCTTTCAATGAAAAAATGTGAATAATTTTTTAATTTCCACTCGTATATTTTGTTATGCATCAACCAACCACCTAAAGTAGTTGTTATTATACATTTATCATCGTCAACATCCTTGCAAGGACTACATATATATATATATATATGAGAGATCTGCTGGCAATTTAACCGTTTATGTAATACATCATATAAGGTGCGTATATATAGTGACTTCTTGTAGTTCGTTCTCGTTGATCTGTTTGAGAGCGTTGAAATTATTTACTTTCATTGCCGTTTTAATAATACCACCTTGACATACCTTACACAACAAACATACATATATCTATATACATATACATATGTGTATTAATTCTCTATAGGTATTTGATTCGATAATCTTGTCTCATCTGTTCCAGAACAAGTAAAGATGTTGAGGATTCTAGCTGTTGCTCTTTTATTTGTGGCGGTTTTCGCTGATGAGGTGAGTCTGTTTTTTTTTATTATCTTAATATATTAAAAGAGAAATATTATAATATTTATCTGGATATGCTTATATAGATAGGTACAATAACCTCTATAATTCGGTAAAATTAAGAAGGTTGTCCGGATAAGTGATAGGTATATAACTGCTTTGCTGAATATTGATTTGATACAAGTAAAACCCAGAATAATTTATAAAACGTTTATTATTTGAGAGAAAAGTAAAAATTCTTCATAAAATATAACAATAAAAAGTATATCAGAAACTTTAAACAGAAAAACTTGAAACAGTTTGGATAAATATTATCCAACCACATATACATAGTAAAAAAAACTGGACAAGTGCGAGTTGAACTCGCATGCAGAGGGTTCCGTACGTTCACGTTTTCTTTTTAAATCTGATCCAAATTTATCATTATTGAGTGACATACCATGTTATTTTAATATTAATTAATAACTAATTTCTATATTTTTCTCAACATTTTATGTTCGGTAGTTTCGGAGATAAGGGGGAGAATGGTCAATTTTCGTCTATTTTCTTGAATAACATGGAAAATAATTATTTTGAATTTAAAAAAAATACATATAAGATCTTCACAGCAAGACCTTCCATTTGATACGTCAAAAGATGCAGTTTTCAATTTTTTTTTAATTTTCCACCTTCACGCATGTATGCAGATTTCATCTATTCATGTCACACCTCTGCGTTTGGGTCAGAGAAATTGATATCTGTACAAAATTTCAATTCAATCGGTCGAGTAGATTCGGAGATAATTGACTGTGAACGACGGACAGACGGACACACGAGTGATCCTATAAGTGTACGGAACCCTAAAAATTAAAAATACAAGCAAATGTAACTTACTTTGGAACTACCTTAAAAAAAATCAGTACCTTATACTTTTTTTTCACTCAATATCAGTTTTTACAGCAATATTTTTGAGTTCAAAAAGTAACTCAATTTAATTGTCTGGTATATTAGTTTTGGATCCCCACTGGATAAAAAAAATATTAAAGGAATTTACGGCATCTTGGTGTTTAATTTACGCAACAATTTGAACATCGTCATCGCCAGAAAAGAAGAATCGTTATTTTTGCATCACTTATCTCGTCATTTACTTCAACAACAATATCTTGGTCTGAAACCCAGTCCCTGTTACCCATATTTCTATATCATTTATTGAAAAATTTGTGAGTAATATTTTTTCACCAAGAACTGTTAGTTCATTAAATTAATTTTGAAATTCTTGTGAGTTCTTAAATTTCTTAGCTAGAGTTGCCAACGGAATGTTTTCTTCTCAAAATTCGCTTCCATGACGTTTTTATTTGGTAATTAAGTCGATTTATGACTTTTAAAAATGAGTGTCGTTTTACAAATCCTTCATGTTTGGGCTTTATTTGGTGACCATGGAAGCAGATCATTCTAGATATATTAGAATGTAGAATAAAACTTGCTTAATTATTTTCATAATTTTCCATATTTTTTTTTCACCTAGCACAAGGCAACTGTACGTTTGTCAGATCCCAGTGGTAAGACAAATGTTACCGGTACAATTCTCTTCACCAAAACCAAAGACGGTGTCAAAATAACTGGTGACCTTTGCAATTTGACACCAGGAAAACATGGCTTCCATGTACATGAATTGGGCCAGATCAGTCCAGATTGTACCAAATCTGGAGGACATTTCAATCCACACAAAGTGAGTATTCAACAGGAAATGAAATGTTTATGTAAACATGGATCCAGAGCTCTGTCTCCAGAATAGTATCCATCCAGCCTCCTGTAGATCAAAGACCTATATCCAACTTCCCATCTCTATTTAGGTAGTTTCTTACCGCTCACCCAAGTAGCAGGCGGAAAGTATTTTAATCGTGTATTTTTTTTCTTCTTCTGTAGCAACCCCATGGAGCCCCAGCAGATCAAAAACGTCACGTTGGCGATTTGGGCAATATTGTGGCCGATGAGGCGGGTAATGCCAAAATTGATTTCACCGATAACATGATCGATCTGGATGGTGAACACAACATTTTGGGTCGTGCCTTGGTCGTCCACGAGATGGAAGATGATTTGGGCAAAGGTGGCCATGAAGATTCACTCACCACTGGACATGCTGGCAGTCGTGTAGCATGCGGTGTTATTGGGAGATTGTAAATATTTTTTTCGTGTGTTGTGTTTTATCAAGTCTTTGTTGTTTGTATTTACATAGGAATATACACATAAGTTGATAAAATTGTACATTGTTTGTTAAATTTGAGGTGAAAAATTAAATCAGCTAAGCCGAGAGCTAAGACCTAATATTCTTCCCGCGTTTAATACATTATTTTTTTCTGTGAAGGGGAAAGAATTTAATAATGAAAAATATTACTATATATTAAAGTCAGGAAATTATCGAAGTGAAATTTGAAGTTTTAAACTAGCAGTTTGCTGTACTTATAGTGGCAATTAGATCTGCGTTGCTAAGGAAACATTTAAAGTAATCAAATATCTGTCAATTTAACTGTGTGATTTGATTTAAAAACTGCAAACTCGTGATTGTTTGTTTGTAAAAATTGTCAGATTTCGAGCTTTCTCTGACCTTACCGAAATTAGTAGAAGCAGCGAAAGAAGCGTCACAAAAATAATTATTGCCAGCTAAATCGCTATAATTATGTGTATATATACCAGGAAAAAAGTATCACTTTTTCCCGTGAGAAATTTTTTTTTTTTAGAAAACTGATACTTTAAAATGTCAAATTTTTTTCCCGTCACAGAAAAAATACATTTTGTTGCCAGTGAAATTGAATGGATAAATTATCGATAGTCCTTCATCAGTATATCAAATGATAGAAGAAAAATTCTTGTTGTCAATTATTAAGAAAACCACTGGAATAAGTTTGTCTTCCTCAACCAATCGGTTGAAATAATTCTACTCTTCTTGAGAGGTTATGATGTACCCACGGGATTGCTTTTTCGTATTGAACGTATAAAATAACTTTTCAGGTGTTTATTTGATGTGTTATTGTACTTATACACTGTAGAAATCATTTTCAAAAAAAAAAATATTGCAAAATTATCGTTTTAATACACAACGTATCCAGTTGATAAACATATATATATACAGGGTGTTTCATAATATATGCGCAGGACTTGAGAATGTGATAGCTCGTCCAAAAATATGAAAAAAAGTAGCATTAACTTACCCTCTAAAATGCACCATTTTCGAGATAATGGGTGATGAGATTTGGAAAAAAAATTGTTTCTTGTGAATATCTTCGGAACCGTTTATCGTACAGAAAACGGCTTTTGTAAGCATTTTCCACTCATAATAAACTAAATTTTGAGTCAGAAGTTTTTGTTAAGTCATAATTGGTGAAGATTTTGAAGGGATAGTTTTTTTTTCCCAATTTCTACGCCAATGAAAAAAGTACGGTTTTGAGGCGTCCATTTGAACCGTCAATGTTTTCTACATAAAAAAGGTACTGTTGGTCGTGAGCTCTGAAGTCGATCGTTTTCGAGAAATTTAAATACATTCTGTTTAATTAGTGAATAAAAAATATTATTTCAAAAAATTTACCGTGTTTTTTCAACATAAAAGTTGATTTGTCTCGAAAACGGTCGACTTTAGAGCTCACGACCAACAGTACCTTTTTTGTGTAGAAAATATTGGCGTCTCAAAACCGTAATTTTTCCATTGGCATAGAAATTGGAGAGAAAAACACCCACGACTCCTTCAAAATCTTCACCAATTATGACTAAACAAAAATGTTTTTCTGACTCAAAGCTTAGCTTATTATGAGTGGAAAATGCTTACAAAATCTGTTTTCTGTACGATAAACGGTTCCGGGGATATTCACAAAAAACCCTTTAATTTTTTCAATTTCAACACCCTGTATTTCGAAAATGTTGCATTTTAGAGGGTAAGTTAATATACTTTTTTTTTCATATTTTTGGACGAGCTATCACATCCTGAAGTCCTGCGCATATATTATGAAACACCCTGTAAAGTAACACCAGACATCAAAGAAGGTCGTAAATCCATATTAGCCGACGAACCTCATTATTATCTAGGTATTGTTCAAAATATAGATAAGCAATAAAAGTGTGTTTCCCTTGAAATTCTCAGGTCCAGATTAAGATATCTCATGTAATAGTTTGGCATTTGACATAGTCGCATTCATTATCGTGATGTTTATAAATGTTTTTGTGTTACCAAAGACGTGACGTCACTAGCGTACGCCATAATAACAGAGAGCTTTTTGCTGAAAATTGAAATGACAATAGTACTTTGTTTTTTTGATGTGTCAAGATATTTTAGGAAATAGTAGATCCTTCCAAACATCATAGAACAGTTTTTCGCGATTATACAGATTGCTAACCCTCATGCGTTCCTTTATTGCTTCAAGAACTGTATCTACAGAAGTATTACACCAGGCGCCATCTTTGATGAAAAAAACCTATTTCTTCTTGTTGATTTGAATAAATACATAACATTATTTATACACTATATGTGAGCGAATTATGTTATTTTTCTAGAAGTAATAATAGAACAATAATTGTTTTTCCTCATGTATTCATTCATCCGGATGTCGTATGACATCACTTTGTTAGTCCGGAAAAAGGAGTACCTATATACTATTATAAAAACATATTCTTTTCCCCGATCCGTCTCCGAATCCTACATCATCTTACAAAATTTCGTTTATTATCACAGTTCCTTCTCAGTCCAAGTCATTCTGTCTTGGAAAATCGTGGCCAGTCACTCATTCCACAAAACTGAAAAAGTAAATGGAAATAAATTCTTTTTTTTTGGAAATTATATCTACGGGGAATAACAACATTTACTTGATTTATTTTATGGTTTCAAATAAGTCTTCAATCGTGAGTGTAGGAAAAAATGTTTTGCTAAAAGGTAATACTAATTTCGATTGAAACTGTGGAAACAGATTTCCTTTGAATTTACATGTAATTCAAACAGTAGGTAACAGCTAGCAGCAAATCGGCGTAAATTTTGATTGTAGAAACAGACTTGAGTATCACTTAAAATATAAAACATAAAACAAGGTCTAAAAGTGGACTAGGTTGTCGGATAATGTGTAAACCGATGACTTTTCCCACAAGAGATCCAGCTTTTCCAAGCAATGATTGAATTTCAAAGTGAATATTATTTTATCTGTTAAATTAACTTTACATAAAGATAGTTTCATTCATTTTTCAAGATTACTACGAGAGTTCAATAAGGCCGTAAGATGCCACTACCAATATGAAAGAAATACAAGAAAAAATACATCATTTTTGTAAGACACAGCACCAGCTCACAAATCCATAAAAAGCATGGTAAAATTGCGCACTAAGTACGCTTTGAATTTCTTTCCCATCCACCGTATGCGCCAGATCTGGGCCCCGGCGACTATAACCTATTTTCAAACTTGAAGAGATGGGAACAACATTTTCATTGAACGAAAAAGTAATTCGTGAATCTTAGTGAGTCTATTTTAAGGATGAAAAAACAAATGGTACTATTTGAATAGGATCGCAATGTTGGAAAATATCGTAGGACTTAATGTAAAGAGATGTTGAAAAATAAATTTAAATTTGAAAAAATATATAGAATTTAATTACGCTTGTATCTGCTTATTAGCAGATCAAAGTTTATTTAGATATAATTTTTTTTTCTTTACAGGGCTGATAGTGCTGTCGCAAAGTTCCACCCGATCTTATCCAGCTATCTGTTGACCTTGGTTGTATCTACCATTGCATTCTATTACTAGAAAAATCAGATTAAAATCATGATGATCAATTAGTAAGTATTCCTTATCAAAAGTCAAAATGGTACTTAAATTTTATATAAGTATTTTTTTATAATGTTTCCAGTTCTCATCATATTTATTTATTTTAATAAAATTATTAAGTGTTATGTTTCGTAGTTTTATTTCTTTTAGATATATTTAACAAACAATAACTTCCATACTCCAACTCTGTTCAATTTTTTCTCAAGAAAATTTGCTGCCAAAATTCTTCCATCTAACTGGAACTGCATAACGTCAAAATTACCAGCACAAATATATTTAATAGTATTTTGTATTTTTCAGAACACCAAATAAAAAAGTAGGCCCTATATTTTTGGTAAGAAACATGTATTTCAAGAAAATAACTAAGTTTAGATTATTGTCATTATATTATGGAAAATTTCAATACGGTTTACAGAACAAAGCAGATCACGATTCTGCAAAAACACATCGCCATTTTTTTCTTGTAGCCACTGCTTGAATTCTGTCACCCGAAAAAGAAGTGAGAAATTAGAACGTGATAAGGAACAATAAGAATTTCACATATTATGCAAAATGAGAAAACTTTCGTTGGCCTTGGTGATAATGATCTGAAGTGGATTGGGCTATCACGCAATATAGTCCGGTCAATTGAGGTATCTACAATGACCATATCAGCAAAGTATATGTAAAAAAGATACTCATAGTCATAGTATATATCATTATTCAATATATATTCTTGTATAGCGGCTTTGGTGTCATTTGAACATTGGTACTTTATCATGTCTTCGACTGTGGTAGCTAGCATTATCCATGAGGATAATATTGTTGGATACAATATTTGGTACGAATTTATTTTGGAACCATTCTTCAAATAATTCGGCTGTAGTATCTTCATGATAATCGACTAAAGAATCGTTAATATTCTTTGCCGATAAAGACAACGCATTTGGTATAAAACCATTTTCGGTTCCTGCGTGAATTATCGTAATTCGCCCTGGAAATACTTACTTCAAGGGACAAACACTTTTACTGCTTATCTATATTTCGAACAATAGGTGATAATGAGGATCGTCGACTTATATTGATTCACAACCTTCTTAGATTTCTGGTCGTACCATACGCCCAACAAATATGCTACGTTTCGAATCACCTTCGTGCCGTGTACCCACCGTTTCCCAATAGGACGACACCCTGTATAAAAGCTTTCTCATTTGGTCTTTAAACAATAATTGGCTTTGTTAACCAAGTGAAACTCAGTAGCCTATCGATCACGGGGTTTCGCAATACATGTATATATATATATATATATATATATATATATATATATATATATATATATATATATATATATATATATATATATATATATATATATATATATATATATCAAAGGTAAAGTCATTGTATTTTTTGATTTCGAATGATAAGGATTATCGATTTTCTGAATACAATTTACATAACATATTTTGCATAATTACGTCTATTATTGAAATACATAAAATGTTAGAGAGTGAAAGATTATTTTTAGCAATGACGTGTCCTCGGTATTAAAAAGAAAAACGTCCCTACATCGATTTTAACAAAGAATTCACTCAAAAAGGCAAAAATTTAATTATATCAACCTGTGTGATAGTTTTTCTAGTGTACCCGAGTTACAAGTATAATATAATATAATAAATAATATCAGACGCTAATATGAGTTGAAAAGAAGATAATTGATTTTATCTTCTTTTCGTAACAGCTGTCTGGAAAGTTCAACTTTCGAAAACTGCTTATCATGACGAAAGTATTCGATATCCACATCCTTGAGGATAACATACAATTTTATGACACTAGTACTAGTATTTTTTTCCGCCAGCATCATGAATTACTTTACACACGCGTGTGAAAAGTATTGACTTTGCGTATGCGAGCCGCATTCAATTTTTAAATTAAAATTAACATTCATAAACTTAAAGTTAGGAAAAACCATGTTTCGTATTCTCTAAAAATAGCGAAGGAAATGAGACACTATTTATAAAAAAATACATTTAATCTTATGAAATAATACAAACATTTTAAAATTACATTATTAAACTGTTGGTATTCAAATTGTGTCTTAAAACAGATACAGAAAAAAGGGATCAATAGAGATACTATTTATCAAAAATTAAAATTTTAAAGAATTTTCTAACTCATGCTCAAATCATTAATTGAGAAAGTTCTATCAACAACTGTTTCCAATCAATGTACAATTTCAGTGACCCTTTACTCTTTGATGGAGTGTCTACAAACGTAGCAAGTTCAAAGCAATCATCGAGAAAGTGAGTATTTGGAGTGGACTACAAATTTTCTGATACAGTGCATATTGATCTATTTAATAAAACTAAATAGAATACAAACATTTTAAACAACCACTATATTGAGTTGAGAAAGCTGTTGGACCAGCCGTGGCGGCATTATACAAAATATACCAGATGCAAATAAAATCCAAAGATTTTTGGTCTAAAGTTAAAATTATACCTGATATTACGACTTTTACTTTAATGGCCGCTTCGTAAAAACTATGAAAGGAGTATTAGATAAAGGAGAGCATTGTGATTCATCCTAGCCCAAGATATGAGCAACTGGATGACGTTTTCGTTCATGATATACCTCTTCCAGTCTGGATAACATTACTGTAATCGAACAGATTGTAAATAGAACCTTGATATATATAATTAGAGACACCAAATTGTCTGTGGAGACGCAATTCACTAAATAACACATTATCATGGTTGTTCACTGTGTCCTAGCTTTGACTACAGTTTCACTAACAGCATGCAACACTCGACTCGTCATCACCTTATATCTAAACAACATCTTCTGCCTAATCTTGCCAGGTACCACCATAATAGTCGTTATGGTATTACCAAAGAAGAAGAAAAAGAACAATGCACTCATCACTGGTACCTGCCATGTGGCTTGTGGATGAAAACTCAGCTTGTACAACACAATAGCATTAGCCAGCTGAAAGGCATAGATCCCAAACAGGCATGGAAACAGAAAAGCCAGTCCTTTCCACATCCAGCTGTGGAAGCCTTCAATGGTGATGTCCATGTTGTTACGTTCACCCAACGCTTTGAGACGGTACAGAGCACCACGTTGGTACTTGAATTGCAGATAGGTGATGAAGCAGTTGGCAATGCAGTACCAAAGGAACTGTTGACGGAACAGCTGCCATGGCTCATTATCCGGCCACACCAACAGAATACCTGAGCTAATGGTGGATAAAATGTGATGGAGACGCCACCATCCTTTGATGCGGGAACCATTCACTTTCAAGATGCTCTCGCGAATGGAAATGGTGCAGTAGTACCACACCAAGAAGGCTAGATAGATCAGCTCCAGCAGTCTGGATGATGTTGAAAGGATCAGAAAGATTATGCAAACAGCTGCGACATGATTGATGAGTTTGAATTTCTCGTAGGCGTCTTTGTATTGAAACTTTTCATCTTTGTTCAAAAATGTTACATCTATATCACCGATAACTAGTTTCAAATAACGGCTACCTTTCTTGGGAAGGGTTTCTTCAATGGTCTGCAGTTCCGCCTCACGTTTCAACATTTTATCTTGTAACTGTTTCACTTGCTCCTTGTCTGAGCATCGTTTCAGGTTGCCATTCAGCTGTTTCATGCGGTAGCGTTGATGGTTGATTTGTTTGATGCATTCTTTTTGTAGATTTGTGAGTTCTTGTAGTTTCTTCAAGTAGGTGTGATTGGCTGCTTCGAGTTTCTTGTAATCGTCTGACAGTTCGTGCCATTCTTCCAGCATTACGGCATCCATGTTGATAGAGTAGGATATAGTTCACTGAGATGCGTTTGAGTTCACTAAATAGTAACGTATCGCAGCAGTTGGTGATAATGTTTTATATGTATTTGTATGAAGTGAAAAAAGTGTGGAACTTGAATTTTTCACTGCGATTAAGATTAGATAACGTAGTATCGATGATGATTCGAGCATCACTCAGACTTTAAACTTTGCACTTTTATTGTTTGATCACCATCGCTGACGGTATCTACAAGTAAACTAACACGATTATGGTAGCTATGTTAGGATATAATGAAACAGTAAATTTTTCGACACTTTCTAATCACCGATTCGCCTAAAATTTATTCAATATGCACGTACATACATTATTGTTATTTCGTAATATTTCCACTGCATTGTATTAAAATGATATAGAAAATGTATCTTTATTATGGATTGGCTTATTCATTGCGTTTCTGTTATTTATTTCCGTAATTTGACATAATGATAGGAAAATTTCCAATTATTGTGAAGAAATATGTAATTATTGGAATTGATGATAATCTATGTTCGAATTGATTGGAAGAATTTTGGCAATATTAAGGAAATAACTATTATTGATTATCTCTGCTTTTTGACCGAATTCACAGAAACGCCGGAAGTATACAATTCGACTGTCAGCATTTTTTATGGTCGTGCTCAGATTTTGATGATTTTTGACCGAACTCAAAAAAGGAGGAGGTATATAATTCGGTTGTATGTTTGCTTTTTTATGTAAGGCTGTTCGCGCGTTTTGCATAGTAAACGTGCACCGATTTTGATGATTTTTTGATTCATTTGAAAGAGGAAAACTGAGAAATAATCTAATCTTTAGAAAAACTCAGCAGCTCTACCAGGGAAATGTATTCTGGGTGGTTTCCATTTGCAAAACAGCAGCTATTGATTTGAAAGCAAGACGCCCGGATCATCACCGGTCACTCGTCCATACCTTTGCCTCGCTTTGTGCTGCTTAACATCGCTGATCGAAGTGAGGACAAGAAATGGAGTAAAAAAAAAGTTGATAAGAAATTAGATTTATGGCAGAGAAAAGAAACCGAGTGCGAGACCCAGAACCGGATGGGAATATGACATAGTTTTTGGGAGAAAAGATAATGTCGGGTTTTGAAAAATTCAATAGGTATAAGCGACTATCAATCAGCTTCTCACTTTCAAATGAAACAAAAAAATGTCTGCTTTAGAAAACAAAAAAGCTATTCATTTAACTTTCTTTCATTTTCGTTGAATATAGTTTGTACCACGACATTTTGATATAAAAGCATGATATAAAAAAAGTGATTCAATTTTTTTAATTCTATCGACCAATCTTGGACTAAGGCATAAAAAAGGTTTAATAACCCCCCTAATAAAATGACGGGCCGGGCGAGTCGACCTAATGAATTCCACAAACTGGAAAGAAAACTCGAACGTGTTTCCATGGAGACTGAGCTTTTGCAACATTAAGAAAACTGACCAATAATAATGGACACGCATACACTCACCACCTGTATAGGTATATTATTCTGTCGCATGCTGATATAGAGACTTTTCTTTCTTTCGTGCCCTAATTTTAGAATGTTGAAGTCTTTCAGCAGCTACATAGTTAGTGAAAAGAAATACTGTGTGTTGTAATTTGTGAAGAGTATTTGGTCTCAATAAGCGAAAAACAGGAATATTTAAAATGAAGACGTGTGAACTGAGCATTATAAAATATATTTTATTTATTTTTAATTTAGTATTTGCGGTTAGTATTTGAATTTATGTCTTGCATCCTGCATGAAAGAGTCTTAGGACGTAGAATTACAATTTGGTAGCATGACTGAAATTTGATAGCAAAATAATTTTGGTGAAACTTATTTCCTTGGATTTTTTATACGAATAAAGCTCAAAATCCAGCAGTAGGTTTTTTAATCTAACACTAGTTGTCTCTTGACTTCTTCATCCAGATATGACAAAATATATGTCTTAACTGCTATGAAATAGGTAACTACTGCCAAAAAAACACGATTTTGTTTCTTAAGTTAGAATAAAATTCGAAGAAAAAAAAGAGTTGGGTTCGAAACGACTTCCTATAAAATAAATAAAGCGCTGTATTCTTATAATTTTGTACCTTTTTCAGTTTCAGGCTTGAATTTTCATGAATTTTCTTCAATATTTCTTAGACTATACAGTCTAAATAAAAGGAGCAGGAGGTTTTTTGGCCAATATTTAAGTTAGTTTTATTTACTGCAAGTGATTTATGTCTAGAGCTTACAGATGCTTTAGCAACAGTACACAATTATTTAGTACTGCTTCCGGAATATATTTTTCATTGATATTCAACAATCGTTTTGTTTATTAGACGTTAAAATTTTGATGGCACGCTTTTGTTTTCTGGCTACCGGCCCTGATTCATTTGAATTAGCTGAACCCCAACAAATAATCCCATAAAATAGGACGCTACAGAACAAAGCATGGTATAATGTTAATAAATATTTTTTATCAAGAACATATTTTATTTTATAGAAAACAAAAAGAAGGTATCTTACTTTATCCCAACTGTCACCACGACATTTAATGACTGTGTCATCCGCAAATGTTACAATAATAACACCCGGTATATTAAGTAGCAATAATTCATTAATATAGGCATTAAATAATATGTTAGTTATGTTTATTTATAAAGTGTTGAATATAGCCACCCGTACCCACAATAAATTTTACTTAAATAGGATTTCCACCAATTTAAAACAATACCTGGAAATGTTAGGAATGCAGATAATCTGTCAAAATAATCTTCGCGTCTAGCTCCCATCGCGCGATAGCGAACTTCGTTGTAATAAATATTTATAAAATTCGAAATGATTTTCTTCAATTTATGTGGTACAATTTTCTTCCAATTTTTAATTAATTTAATTGATTCTATTCTTTGATATTGACAACATTTACATCAAACTCATCTAACGGCAACGAGTGTTCCGCTAACCAACTTAGCGCCTCCTTAAATATTGTTTCCATGTCTTTTCTTTTTTTAGGTATCTGGAATTGGTCTTATTATAGCCGGATCAGTGGTCCTATCCGATGTTGGGGAATTTGGCCATTTTATGGAGGGGAAAATTCTTGCCCCACCCGTCGTTCTGATTGTTGCCGGGTGTATAATATTTTTGGTAGCTTCGTTGGGTTGTTATGGAGCCATCAGGGAATCCTACTACATGCTTATGGGGGTAAGTGCCACTGTATACAGGGTGTCGCAAAAATGCCAACACAAATCCTCCCACATATCCAAATAAGTTGATTTAAGCAAATTAATATTTTCTCTCATTACAGTATGCCCTTTGTTTGCTGATAATCTTCATAATTGAGTTTGCTGTTGGAATCGCAGCTGCCACATATAAAACCGAGTTCCATACTGTTCTCAAAGATGCAATGACATCATCACTGAATAATTATGAGACTAGTAAATCGGATAAAGTTGCTTGGGATAATCTTCAAACAAAAGTAAGTAGGATTTGGCTGATGGAAATTGAGCAATAGAGAGAACGCGCGAAGAAGAATAGGCGATTTAAAATATAATTTATGTCTATTGTTATAAGTGTAAGAGTAGTTTAAATTCAATATTTTTAATCCGGTTCACTTGCAATGTTTCTATATCAATACCTAAGTTCTCTTATCCATTCAAAAAAATATGAAGATTAATTAATTTTAACATCTGGCGGCTTCAAAAAAGTAGTGGTTGAGGTGAGACACTGATAAATACGGCAACAAGGCCATAGCTTCTAAAGAAGTAAATGAATATTCGAAACCCTATTGATTGCTTAATTTTCTCGAAAACTTTTACACAGGACTTCCCGAGCAAACTGTTTGGTAGATTGTACTGCAAAAAAATAAAGTCATAAAAAGTCTTGCGTATGGAACCCTTCTACTTCAGACTCCTACTCGCATGTAGAACCAGTCCGAACTCCAACCCAGATCCAACCACCAGGAAAGAACAGCATGAGAATTTCTCCTACATATCTCTTAGCGATTTTCCGGTATGGAACCCTCTACATTTAAGTCCCAGTCGTACTGACAGATTCTCACAAAACGGTCCAGTGACATACTACACACAAATCGACGGAAATTTAGCCCTAGAGCCCAGAGATATTTCTTTGAGTATTATAGGTATAGAATCCTTCATCTAGGAGGCCAAATTACATTTACAGTCACTACCAGATCATTCCAATTAATTCTACAAATATACATGATAAAAAGACCACCAAAATCCAGCCATAGATTTCAGAAATATACAACTTTCAAGTACGAAACCCACCACATAGAGTCCCACGGGCAATGAAAGGTAGTCTATGTCCTTTCCCATGGTCTAGTCTATCTGTGTACCAGATTTCATTAAAATCGGTTCATTGGTTTAGGAGTGAAAGCGTAACAAACTCACGGAACCCACCACATAGAGTCCCACGGGCAATAAAAGGTAGCCTATGTCCTTTCCCAAGGTCTAGTCTATCTGTGTACCAGATTTCATTAAAATCGGTTCATTGGTTTAGGAGTGAAAGCGTAACAAACACTTTCGCATTTACAATATTGATTAGGATTATCACGACATATTTAAATTTATTAGTAAATTTTCTTTGCGAACTGTTCAATTTAAACCAGTTATACCATTCACAATATGCGATAATGTTTATAACAAACATAGCTTACATTTTTTTATCTAGTCCATTTCCCGCCAGAAGTCATATTTGAAAGTCTAATGATCACATAAGATTCTTGTTTTCTATTAATTATGCTTTCTTGGAAAATGCTTTTGAAGTAGCACCTTCACCTGCTAATGAAGTTTCTATTTTTAAACAAAATCAATATCTCAACCCTAGAAGGGTGTCAGACTTTATAAATCACCAAAAAATGTTAATAAATCATTATGTCAAAGGAATGTGTGGTAAAACGCCAAGATGTAAAGCCATAATGTAATAATCAACGGATGAATTCTTCAAACCTTGTTGATTTTATAGCAGTTGCGCACCTTATAAATCAAATCATTATTTGTTTTTAATTTTTACATAAGAATCTCACCGTTTTGTAAGTAGGGCTTTGAAAAATAATTTAAAATGTCTTACTTTTGCATTAAAGCATTGATCTATGAGTTAAGGACGCCTTTGTATAATCACCATACCACTGTGTAACCTTCTATTCAAGTCTATTAGTGATCAGTCAATTTTCCATGCGATCGTATCACCTTTGTGGTACCCATGAATTTTTCCTCCACAAAAACAACGTTAAATATAAAATATTATTTCTTAAGAAAATAATAATTTGATATTTGAGTAGTAGGACAATTGGATGAAAATTTGTATACATCAAATTTATGTCGATGTTTTTCTACTTTGTTTTCTATCTTGTATTTCTCCTTCACGTGTGTTCCAGCTCGAGTGTTGTGGTGTTGATGGACCAGATGATTGGGCAACGAAACGACCAACTTCATGTTGTCATCCGACACGAGAGGGCGCCCCAGATCCAACTCGAGAACAATGTCGCAATGCCAAGATCGGTGAAGATTACCTCTACTCGTATGGATGTTTTGATGAGTTGCAAATGAAGGCTGAGAGTTCGGCCAAAGTTTTGATTGGAGTTGGCATTGGAGTAGCGTTTATACAGGTTGATTAGTTTTTACTTTTGTTTTACAGTGTTTTAATCAATCCACAAAGGCAAAGTTTATACTGCTTTGTTTTCTTAAGCAGCTATTTCTGATACATGGATATTTGGAATGTTACTTTTTTTTGTTTAAATTTGCCAGCGTGGGCAATCTGGGATGGTAACTCAGAAAATAGTTTTCTTTTTAGTTTATTCTACATTGTTCAAATAATTGATCTAAGCTGGATAGACTATCTTAATCTCCACCATTGCATTGAGATTGTGATCTGGAAAAAAACATTCATGAGATTTTTTTGTACGGAGATGTGTTTGTTTTATTCCTGACATTCGTTAGTTCTATGCAGTTAATTGTAAGGAAACATACATACTTCTTCTTTCCTGTTTACAGAATTCCAGCTAAATTCATTATCGAAACCCCAAAAGGCAGAATAACAACATGAAATTTATTACAATTTGAATATTGATCAACCAGTTTTAGAATTGTTAACAAAAGTTGTTCAAGATAACATTATAAACAGACTTTTTTCAAATTCATGTCCTCCAAGATCGCCAGATCTTGGCCCAGCGGATTGGTGGCTGTAGTATGTTAAAATTAAACACTATAGTTAATAAATACGCAATTCCCGCAAGTCGAATTTATAAATATTACATTAGGTAAATTTATCAAGAATAATAAATAAAAAATTCCAAATATAATTATTGTAAATGAGATATTTTCTATATATTTCAGGTTATCGGAATCGTCCTCGCCTGTTGGATGGCTTCTGTAGTGAAGAATAAAGAATGAAAGATAGGTGTGACTAACAAAGTCACATGATCAAAAATTATCAAAAATACCTCCTCCATAAATATTGACAAATCAAAAAAATTCTTATTCATTTCTAGGAATTTGATAAAAATGTATATAACAAGAATGAATGTTAACATTATAAGATGCTTTTAGAAACAGATTTTTTTTGGCTCTATTAAACTATGAATTTTATTCATTTGATTTGACAATACATTTTCCAATCTTGTATTATATAAAGATTATTTATTTATCTATAATATGAGTAGGTATATTTACACAGCAATAAGCAGAATAATATTAGATAAAGTATTAAAATGCTTCTAGGATATAAATGATTAGAATTATTAGAATAGGTAAATATATTTAAAAAATTAAAAGATGTTATTGTTAATATTGTTATAATTTATTTCATTGAAATATATATGATACAAAAAAGAATATAATTTTGTTTTTTTAATGTCACGAAAATTTTGTGAGAAAGAAAACTTATAGAGAAAATAGTAAATTTAAATATTTTTTACCAAAAATTCACATATTTCAGACTTAACCACTGCTGTAACTCGAAAACGGTAACTTTTTTTGGAAAAATGTCGAATTTAAAAGTTGCTCTTTCCTAAATTTGACCGTCTCATATATCAAATTTTCGAAAAAAATTGCCCCTCCACATATCGGAAATTTAAATATGTATTTCAGTCCATTGCTGTAACTCGAAAAACGTAACTCTTTTGAAAAAATGTTCAATTTGAACGTTTTCGGATATTGTCTCATCTCTCATCATTTCTGCCGTCCCAGATGTTCAATTTTCGAGAAAAATTGCCCCCCTACTCCCCTTGGGTGGTCGGTTTTTCGAGGGAAGCAGATTTCAGATTTGAGTTTTTCTAAATATGGGACCATTTCTCAACTCTCTTCTTCTTCTTCGAAATCAAAAATCATCAAAATCGGAGATCGTTTATTATGCAACCGAATTGTATACCTCCTCCTTTTGTAAAATCGGTTAAAAACTGCGAAATTATATTTTCAGCTGCCTAAGACTCTTCGGATTTTTTTTTTATTTTTAATATTTATTAAATTTATGGCCATAAGTATCAAAAAAATTCTTTAAGAAAATATCAAGAAAGCAACGCAATTTCATATCAATTTGAATAAAGAAAAATGATTTGTTGTTTATTTTATGTGGTAGTTATATTATATAAACATACAATGTGTGTAAGACTACTTGTTTCCTAAATACCTCCATAATTTTAATTAAATTACCTACTTAGGTATATTATATACCGACTTAAAGATATAAAGTCCGGTCCTGTAGTGTATTTCCTTTGTGAATTGTATACGTAATGGGAAAACACCCGGCAGTTTTAATGAAATAAATAAGTCAATACCATTTATTGTGGAAAATACTATACCTACATAATATGCAAGAAATGTATTTTTTTCAAGATTTTAGAACAAGAATATTCTAAGAATACAATTATGCTATGATGAAGAACGATCAGAGGGAATCAACTGATCACGTAATGTTTTCAAGTTATTGCAAAGAGAAGAATGGATATAATTCTGCTACAAGTGTCTCAATATAGGTATAGCTATTTTTCACTAACATTTAGAGAAAGGCTACAAACCAATAAAATATTATTGAAACTTCAAACCCAACACACCTTTGGCAATTCTAATTATACTAAAAGTGTTATCAAGTTAAACAGAGAACGCATGAATCATGATTTATATACATACATCGTGTCTGACACTCTTCCGATAATGTTGACCCACAAAAAACATGGTGCTTTATTTTCGTTTATGGTCTTTTGTCACGACAAACCGTTTGTTTTTTTTCTGCTGTAATTTTAACAACAAGCAGCTCAACAACCTCAAGTATTATCAAATGTTCGTTCCACCTATTTGAATTCCATTATTACATCGACTTATATCTACGTATCTACTCTACTTAATTCTAAATCTGGTATCTGGTATCAGCAAATCCAGGTTGAATGCGGGTCAAATTTTCCCGGAAATTACAGTTCGATATAAGTAAGTTGGAGGAATGAGGTGGTTGTGGACTTGGCAAGATCGATGTGTGTAAAGTTCAAAGACCTTTAACATAGTTCCAATTTATTCGATGTATGTACTGGGTGGCCCATTAATGAAGGACACCGGCTATATCTCTGGATCCGTTAATGGGACGACCCGGAGAAAAAAAATTCAGTGGCAAGCCGCCCAAAATAAAATCTGGAAAATATTTATAAGTTGCTAAGTGTACCGCTAGAGGGCGTAACTATCAACGCGAATTAAAAAACAAAGTTTTTTCAGAATTATTCCAAGTTAACCTAAAATGAAAATTTTTGTTGTAACATACTGAAAATATGACAACTTTTTTGTATTAAAGTTTCTCCTCTATCTTGTCAAATAATTAGTGGGGGAGGGGCAAATGTTGTTTTGAAACTAGATAACTTTTTTTGGTGTGACCTATTTTGAATAACTTTATTTCATTTTAAAACGCTTTTTTGGGCGCTTGTACTGGAATAATAACATTTTGAGTTTAATTATTGAGTCGGTAGATGGCACTTTATGACAAAGTTGAAAATTTTTATGAATTTCTCGAAAATTTCAAATGTAATGGTATTATTATTTTTCAATAGGAAGAAGCGTGAAAAATTACAGTTACTGGTGAAAACTGAAACTCGATATGATTATTCCTGATAGATTTGTCATAAAATTTCATCTACCGACTCGGAAAATAATCAAACTCGAAATGTTATTACTCCAGTAGAAGCGCCCAAAATAGCGCTTGGAAATGGAACAGATTTATTCAAAATAGGTCATACCAAAAAAAAATATCCAGTGTTTTTCAAACCAACATTTGACCCTCTCCCCACTCGTTCTTTGACAAGATGGAGAAAAAACTTTGATACAA
Source organism: Crioceris asparagi (assembly GCA_958507055.1). Taxonomy (NCBI): domain Eukaryota; kingdom Metazoa; phylum Arthropoda; class Insecta; order Coleoptera; family Chrysomelidae; genus Crioceris; species Crioceris asparagi. The sequence goes on from OY293832.1 coordinate 1,732,274, forward strand.
AAAAGTTGTCTTATTTTCGGTAGGTTACAAAGAAAATATTTTCAATAAAGGTTAACTTGGGATAATTTTGAATAAAACAGTGTTTTTTAATGCGTGGTATGAGTCACGCCTTCTAACGGTAGACTTAGCAACTTATACATATTTTCCAGCCTTCTCTTTTGGCCAATTTACCTCTATTTTTTTTTCTCCTGGTCTGAAATCTGGCGTCCCTTGTTATGATTCTGTAGGTTATGTTTCTCATTTAATTTTGATGTTACCTGCATTTTCAAATCAGTCACAATACAATTTCGTAATATTATTTTATGTCAAACATTTTGACAGATGAAAGTGACAGAAGATATTGTAACCTACTAAGGCAGGTAATCATCTGATGACAATCAATTCTAACTGAAAGATATGATAACGTTGGAAATTTCCAGCATACCAATCCACATGTGATGTAATACAACCTCGTTCCTTGAAAATAGAACAATATACATCTCCAAGAACTCATTATAATGTCATTTAAAATTAATTTATTCAGATGATTAAACATTTTTTGGATACGTCCTATCACAATGAACAGGTGGAATTTTTGAGAAATAAGTTTTATTGGGAATTAACGTTTTTAAAGAATCTGCGAAAGAATATAACTGCTTTTCAACACTCCACTTGATTTAATCCACTCTCACAAAATATTACTGATGTTTGACAACTAAGCTGACATAGCAAATCAGCAGATATGTCTTGATCTTGTAGATATATTTTAGAGGTTTATCCAGGAAGACTGGAAGCAGGAGATTAAACTCGCCCTAAAAATCGTGTAAAATTTCATACGCACATCTTTCGTAAATGCTTTTTTGCGCAACATGCCGTGCGCAACAAGCGGCTCTCGCCTAAAAAGGACAGCCGATCATATGATCACGAAGATAAATAAAGAGAACAAATATTTAAGGTAGTTAGTTGTCAAGATGTTTGTCAATGTTTGTCGTACACGAGGCCATGCTATGATATGCAACTTCTGTAATCTCATGTGGCTACGCCATAGTGAAAGTTTATGTGGTGAAGTAGTGACAAAGTTAAAATGTTGATGTATTATGCGTTAATATTTTAAATTAAATTAAATAAAAAAATATGCTTGCGTGTATTGTGTGTTGCATAATGAACCAAAATTGCAATGTGAAGTCAACGTGTCAGGGCGGCTGTCAGATTGTTCTATTCGTGACTGATAACCGTGGTCAAACGCAAATTTAAATATAATGAATAGTTTATACAAAGTGATGTAATTATGTTGAGGGATACATTTATATGCGCACTTAATGTCATTTCAAGAAATGTTAATACTTTTGATAATGGGTTGATGCATTCAAAGCACAGGTTTTGCAATGCAATACATTTCGAATCTGAAGTCACTTTTGTGAAAGCACTGCATTCTCTTCATTCTGTCATAGGGGTAAAGTAATATTACCGGCGTTAAGTCGAACCATTTACATTGTATTATAAAATAAATAGCTATGTGTTATTGTGTTTTTGAACTGTTACTAACATTAAATTTTAAATGTCATAAGTATTGTAAGGAATTAGGCAAACAACACACAAGCTAATGCCGTATTTGTATAAGCTTGCAACTGACGTAATAGAACAAAACTCACAAAAATTATATGCAACTATTATATCTTTGAGAAACAAAACTCAATAACGTTTGAATTTGAAAAATAATACATTACGGTGGAATTTCGACCACTAGTTTTAATTGAATTTCTATTGGATCAGTTTTAAAATTATCAGGCAGCAAAAAGTAATAAAAAATATTGAAAAATAACAAGTTATAGGTATATATGGCAAACTTTTAAATTATTCTTCAAAATATGGCTCCACCAAAGATACATGATTCAGATACTGATAGAACTGTTCTCTATACAAAACTAAAGCACCTATATATTACGAAATAAGTAAATCAGTATATACAAAGTAAATGATTTATAGTAATTATTAAGTTGTTATTTCGACAAATCTTCAAGCATACCGTACATTCTATAAGTAAGTAGTATATTTGTATTAACCAAAGTATTACGTCAAAATGAATCTGATGCTATATTTTCCTGATGACACTATAGATTTTAATGTAAGTGCCTAATAAAGTTGGAGTATTATGTCACTGCAGAATTAAGTGTGGGTTGTTTCACTGTATTAAAGTGCCTCGTTGAAGTAAATAATAAACTGAGAAATAGAGCAGAAGATACCGAATAGTCAACCGCATTTTCGAACGACTTTGCAAACGGAGAACGTACACAATTCGATTGTCTGCTTTAATTTTTAGGTACTACTTATTGTAATTGTTCGTTGAATAGATATAAAATAATTTGAATTATGCCAAGCTTTCGAGAGAATGTTTATTCTCTTCGTCAGGGTGAAAGTCCTCAATTTAAATATGTATACATATATTACGAAATTTGTCAACACTATAGACGTCGCAATTTTAGAGGTATCAAGTTCAAATTTGCTACAAAAATCAAATCAGTCCATTTCTTTCAAAATGGCGGGTGAAGAAATCTCAAAAAGTAGACACTGATTAAATATAATTATAATTACAGCAAAATTAATAAAAATTCAAAACCGTAAAATTAACCCATCGCCCCGGCTATATACGAGCCATAGGAATTTTTTATGTTTATTCGCGCATTTTATGTAGTAAACGTCCACCGATTTTGTTCATTTCTACGTTTCATTGAAAAAGATAGAGTTGAAAGAAGGTCTAATATTTTTGTTCTCAAAATCCAATACTTTCTTCCCTCAAAAAATATCCCAAAAGGGATGGAGGGGGCATTTTTGAAAGCTGGAAAAGAAAAGATGAATTCTGAAAAGATTTAAATCAGACATTTTCCAGCACTAGGCAAGTGCAACATGGTTATGGTCAAAAATATGTTTCTGTTGACAGTAGCAGATCGGTAATAGCTGTATTTCTGGATCTAGCCAAGGCTTTTGACACGTTAGTGCATAAACTTATATCGATTATATTGAGTGATATTGATATAAGAGGGATTGTTAATGATTTGTTGCGGAACTAACTCTCAAATAGATTTAATTGTATTATCATTAATGGTTTTAAAAGTTCTTACAGCTTAGTCACTTGTGGAGTCCGTCAAGGTTCAATTTTCGGTCCATTATTATCTTAATAGAATATACCGGGTGTTATTGTATCATTTGAGGATGACACAGTCATTGTGTGTAATGGTGACAGTTGGGATGAAGTTACAGCCAATGTTAAACATTCATTAAAAGATATAAGAAAATGGTTTAATCATCACAGAGTGACTTTGAATATGTTAAAATTGAATATTTTAAATATGTCATTCAAATGCATTAGGACCGATAGCCTTTCTAGTGAGAAACGATTATTAAATATCAATAAAAAATAAATTTTGGAAGCACTAATAAATAATTATTGTATTTTACCGGAACAGAGTATACTATTGCTGAAGCATCGGTATGTTCTAGACATAAATAGAACTAAATTAAATATTGGCCAAAAAAAGTTTATATCACTCCAAACTTATCTACAATAGATTGAAGTTGGAGAGTTGGATTTTAAATAATTTGAAGTTGTTCTTATACTAGTATAAAATAGTATAAAATTTCTATATTAATATTTTTATATCATATCCTATTTGCATCTCGGTAGGAGTTTTTAGGGCTCATAATAAGTCAGACAACCTATTAGCATACTTTTTTAAGAGTTTTATATTAGCCTGAACAAATTATTATTATTATTATTATTGATTATGTTAGTATCCACATATCTGATTATATAAGTGATGTGAAATAAATATAATAAATTTGAAATACGAAGAACCTGTAGATTATGGTCAATTTTACTCGAACAATGAATCATTGATAGTATTATGTAGTTTATCAAGAAATATAAAAATATATACTCGAAAACAAAAAAAATATACAGACAAAACACGCATATCCATTTACGTATAACAAGTTCAACCCCAATGTTCACACAATATGGAAACAAAGTTCAAACAAATTCAGTACACACACTCCAAAAATAATGTTTACAACAATTACTTGAAAGGGCATCCATGGTAACGGCTTTGATGGTAGCATAGAGGGTATGGGTGGTAGGTGTTTTCTGTGTCCTGGAAAACTTTTTCATAGTCTAATACTACTCTATCTACATATACACTGACGAGTTAACAAGAAAATGCCGGTTAATCGTCAACTGGACTAGGTAATTCCTACAAAATGTTTGCCCAATGGTCATCATAATGTTATTAGGGATTTGCACTAATAAAGTTTTGTATAATTTAAATTAATAATCAAGCTAGTAGCAAAAAGAAAGGTGGAAACCTAGTTGGTTTAATACATAATTTGATTTCTATATATCTATGGAAAACAAAAAGAAATAATTATATCAACTATTGATAAATTGTCAAAAAATAATTTACATGTAATCCTTCACAAAGTCTTCAAAGAGTTGGAGAAATAAGAGGCCATAACTGTCACTCCACGGATATAAAACGAGCAAAAAGAATTTAAAAATATGATTTTAAGCAAGAATGCAGCTCCACCAGAGATTTAGCAATCAGTTAAACAATTCTGAATTGGTATTTGTCAAGATTTTGCACTAAGCAGACATTTTGTAATTCTTCTATATGGCCTCCAGGATTGCCTGATCTCAACCCAGTGGATTACTTGGCTTTAGGCTGTTGGTTTGGAAATTTCCGACTTAGAGCAACAGAAAATTGTAAAGATTACCTATCAGTGATGGAACTTTGCAGTTCAGTGTCAAAAATCTTCTATCTAAACCTTGCACCTTCAAAATTGCCAGCACGAATGGGATTAATATTATTTTTAATTTCTCACAGTCTCAAGTTAATGTAATGAGGCCGATTTTGTGAATCACCAGCTTTTACACATCTCCACGTTTCACCAGTCACCAGAATCCACATTCAACTTTTTTTATCGAGATGTTTGGGTGTGTATCTATGTACGTATGTACGTTCGGAATTCTTCGTCTCCATTATTTCGCGAACCAATGACGTTATTAATATGTGGATGGGTGTATTCGACGCGTAATTTAGTAGGTATTTAAGAACTGGAACAGTTTCCAGCCGAGTCACGTTAGCTGATTTTTAACAGCAATATAAAAACTAAGAAAATTCCTGTAGCCTGTAGCTAGCGGAAAGCTAGATACACGTCCTTACCGTAGAAGTTGTAAATGTGCGATAGCCAAGTGGATAGAACATCGTAATGATAGGCAAGTTTCCTAGTGGAGAGACGGGTTCGAATCCGCTACTGCAAGTTTTTTTTTCGATTATATCAATATAATATTTTTATGTAAAACTAGCTGACCCGACAGACCTTGTCCTGTCTTAACAAAAGCAAAAACAATATCTTGGTTTTCTAAATTTTTACCCATGAGAACAATAGCAACTTCATCAATTGTTGCCGTATTATAACGTCCTGCGTGTTGTCCTGCAGGCGTCTTATCGGCTTTGCTGACAATTTTGTGGTAATCAGATGGCATGCGGTTTAATGCAGTCTTGAATAACACAACCAATTCTTTGTCTGATGGAAAAACATTTGAAGTTGCTCCACACTTGGTCTATTCACCGATTTATTGTGTGCATAACGCTGATCGACTTGTTTTGCTGAATGTGACTTTCAAGATACTTTTTCAGTACTGCCATTCCCCCATCAACTTTTGACTGGCTGCTTTTGGTTATTCACCTATCTACAAACCTACTGTACGCTACTTTAATTGATATATGATTTCAATTGAAAATTACCCACGTATTCAGGCACGTGGTGGTAAAAGTTTATTACTTTACAATATAGTTACCTTGAAAGTTAGCATAAAATTGTCTTGAATAACTTTTGTTGCACCAAATGACTTCATTTGAAAACAATTATTGTATTCCTGTACATGAGTTGAAAATGTATAGGATCTGTCCCATTTCCGTAAACCAATGAATGCATAGGCTCTGGTGGCAGTACCAATGGCGTCAATTTGACTTGACCGCTCCCGCAACACAATCCAGGGGCTTCATTCTTTCAATATTAGGTGTGATTGATTTTAACTTACCGAGATGAATAAACACTTCTCAACAACTCACTGAATAATAAATTGAAATGAAACTATTATTTATCAACCGATCCATCTATGTGAAACGATATTTGCTGCGTCTGTCAATTGCTGACAGTTATTTCAAACAACTGACAATTGTCAAACAACTGTATGTACTGTATGTAAAAATTAATATTGTCTTTAAGTTTTCATAAATGTTCTTAAATTTTCTAATGTTCCGCTCAACTTTCTTAATTTTTTCGTTCATAAGAACCTTCTTCTGATAATAATGAATACAACAAAAAAAGACTCAGCAAAATCGGTTCAGCTGCTCTCGAGATTTGCGCTTAGCCACACAATCAGCGACTCATTTTTATATTAAAGATTTTGGAAATCAAGATCTATAACAACAACTACCGAAAATTCGTATTAGGTTTTTATGTTTGTCTGAATATTTTCAAATCTACTGTGGGGAGTTCGTCGTGTGGACCTCGAGGGTCACACTCATTCTGCTGCTTTTATTTCTTTTTCATTGCACCATCTAAGAATTTCCGTTGCTCTTTGTTTCGAAGGACTAATATGGCAGCAACAACAAATTATTATCGATTCACTGAATTTCGAATTGGGGGGTATTAGCCATCTCCCCCGTATACCTACCATACCATATACGACCTATTAAATTTATAAGAACCGCCCCCCCAACAGCCACAGCGTAGTTGTTCGCAGAGTTGATCGTTTTCCCGCGTTAAAATAGTGCGTCCGTGTCCAGTCTATTCTAGTTCTAGAACACATCATCTTCAGGTTGTATATCGCGTTGGATAGGAAAAAAAGTATCACAAAAAACATTTAGCAAACAAATTAGCTCAAAATGGAGACGTGCGGTATGAGTTTTATTAAATATGTTCTGTTTGTCTTCAATCTGATATTTGCGGTAAGTAATTTGAATGATTTCAAAGCTCCATTAAAGTTATAAATAAATCCATAATAATTGCTTGGAATTCTGGAATAAAAATTGGACCAATGACTTGTTTACAATTAATTAATGAACGTGTATATTATCACTAATTATTATAAATAGTGTTACCCGTTATAAATTGAGTCTATAAAGTAAGGAATAAAATCTATAAAACCAATGTTATTTATATTCTTTGCATTTTAGACTTTAGCACTACTGTAACGCGAAAACCGTAACTCGATGGAAAAAATGATCAATACAATTGTTGCTACAAATAATCTGGTGTTTAATTTGGCTGTCTCAGATTTTCAATTTTTGGAAGAAATTATCCCCTCCACATAGCGAAAATACACATATTTGAGATTTTAACATTCTGTAACTATAAAACCGTAACTCTTTTGAAAAAATGTTCAATTTAAACGCTTCCACATACTGTCCTATCTTGAATTCTGCCTTCTCAGATTTTCGATTTTTGAGAAAAATTGCCCCCTCCACGTCCTTGGGGGTCGATTTTTGGAGGCACGTAGATTTCAGATTTGAATTTAGAACATGTCTCAAGCCTGCTCTTTCAAATGAACCAAAAATCATTAAAATCGGAGTACGTTTAGAATACAGGGTGTCTCAGCGAGACCGTTCATAAGAAGTTTATTGGGTTCTTGTCAAAATAAAAATTTGAAAATTGAGAGTTATATATAGGCGATTATGTTCTCTTCAACTAAAATATTTTTATATTTCTGGTACTTCCGGTTATACCGGAAGTCGGCATCTATTTTGTTACTTTAAATGGAGCACCCTGTATATTTTAAATATACCTTTATTTTTTTCAATTTGATCCAGTCGTTTTGGAGTTATTCAATTTTTTCTAAAAAAAAATGCGGTAGCATACATTTATTCAAACAAGCATAGAACACTAGATTTTTCGGATATCAATTTAGGATTGAAACTGTGTTCAAACAACATGTTGGAGTATGTTTTGCGGACAAAAATGGTTGTCTACATTGCAGGGTTACTTTTTTTTTCGAAAAAAATTGTCCCCTCTACATAGCTGAAACACATATTTCAGACTGTAATAACGAAATATATGATTCCGGATAAGAAATTTCCCTTTTCTTTAATTCTGCTATCACGGATTTTCAATTTTTAGAAAAAAATGCCCCCATCACCCCCTTTAGGGGATGTTATGAAGGGGACGGGCATGTCTAATATTGATTTTTTCAATGGGACCAAATCTCAATTCTCCTCTCTCAAATGAAAAAAACATCCAAGTCGGAGCACATTTACTATAGTCGAATAGTACTCCTCCTCCGTTTGGGATGTCGGTCAAAATAAAGCAGACAGTCGAATGGTATACCTCATCCATTTGGGTTCGTCGGTCAAAAATTAAAGAAGAGATCATATCCGGCAACTTTTAAATTGGTCATTGAAAAAAAATTCATAGATTTCCTAGTTACAAAAGTGGTAAAGTCTCAAGTATGTATATTTTCGCGATGTTTTAAAATCTCTCAATAAGTATAAGCAACGTATTATCTTCTGTGCTGAACGTTGAATGATTTTTGACCGACTTCCCAAAAGGAGGAGGTATACAATTCGATTGTGTGCATTTTTTTTTTGTTTGTGCGCGCCTTTCATATAGTAAACGTACTCCGATTTTGATAATTTTTGATTCATTTGAAAGAGGAGGCTTGAGAAATGGTCCCATATTCATAAAAACGGGAATCCGACATCACGTTCCCTCCGAAAACCGCCCCCGAAGGGGGTGGAGTGGGCAAATTTTGTCGAAAATTGAAAATCTGCGTTGATATAATTACAGATAGGACAATATCCGGAAATGTTTAAATGGAACATTTTTTCAAAGGAGTAACGGTTTTCGACATAGAGACATTTTAAAATCTCAAATATACCTATTTTCGCTATGTGGAGAGGGCGATTTCTGTCGAAAATTGAAAATCTGTTTGCAGTACATGAAAGACATAATTATTTGTAGCAACATTTATACTGAACATTTTCCCCTTAGAGTTACGGTTTTCGAGTAAAATCGGTGTTAAAATGGTAACAACTAAAATATTCAAGCGTATTTCCGCAGCGATGTACTGAGATCTCAATAATAACAACTACAAGCAAGGAATATACGTGGGTAATAGAATAAGTACCTACTACCTTCATTGGTATTAGTGAACGTTCAACGATTTTCGTGACTAATGTTACACTCAAAAGTGTGAAATAAATATTTTTTACAAAAAATTGGACCGACTTTATTAGTTGGTGCATTGAAAAGTATAAAATAATATTAATTCTATTGGGGCTGGTACTTGTGAAGTTGGTGCCAAAAGTTACCAATCTACCTGCAACTGCACAACTTCAAAAGTAACAGCACCAATAGAATTAATATTATTTTATACTTTTCAGTGCACCAACTAATAAAGTCGGTCCAATTTTTTGTAAAAAATATTTTCATGAATAATATTACATTAAAACGTGTGAGAGGAGCGCGTAGCTGCGGGTTAACACTGACCAACTTCGATCTTCGAAGTTAAGCAGCGCAATACGATGGAAACGGCTTGGACGAATGACCGTTGTTGTTTGTGTTTCTGTCGCATTGCATTCTCCTCCTCTCGCAAGGCAACGGGAAACCAGTGAGAGTATATATTCCCTAGTACAGCTCTCTGGATGGGTGTGCCCTTAATATTTATCTTGAGACACATCGGTGGTTCGGAATCCACGTTAAAGTGTAGGTCCCCTTGTCTGTGGTAACACTTTCAAGGCAGCGAAGCCGCCAATGCTCGGATCCGAGTACGGCACTCAAAGAAGAAGAAGAAAACGTGTGAAATAAATATCTTTTACAAAAAATTGGACCGACTTTATTAGTTGGTGCAGTGAAAAATACAAAATAATATTAATTCTATTGGTTCCGGTACTTTTGAAGTTGGTGCCAAAAGTTTTCAATCTTACTAAAACTTCGAAATTACCAGTACCAATAGAATTAATATTATTTTGTTTGTTTCAGTACACAAACCAAAAAAGTCGGCTCATTTTTGTTAGAAAATATTTATTTTAAAAAGTTGATAAACTACATATTTTGTTAGAATCAAAAGTATCTGGGGATTACTTCTTTAATTTTTTTAATAGCACATTTTCGATTATCAACGAAAAATTCCCTATTTTCTTATGAAGAAAAATATACATGTTGCATTTTTTAAATTAACAGTAATTCTCCTTCGAGCCTACATCTATAAAATAGCAAACAAATCAATTTAAGTCGGTCAAAAGTAACAGAACAGTAGATATTATTTTCCAAATACTTATATAGGTATTGAAAGCTTTTATAGCTGAAAATCTGATTTTCCCCACACTTATACCTATTGAACTGAACCAATTTTCAGACTAGATTCGATTCTATTGAAAATAACTATCTTTATAGTCATTTCACGATTATGAAAACTCCCTTTACCTTGAAGTATAATCAATTTTCCTTCCCGAAGTTTATAATGGAGTAGCGGAAGCAACAGCTAACACCATTGTTTTTTTTGTATTTCTGGTATCAATAAAAAGGCACTATAGAAGCTTCCTGCTTGTATAAAATCGATACCAACAAATATTAGATATTTATTATCCTTTAAAACTTCCTATTTCTACCTACAAAGTAACAGACCGTGCACACGGTTTGGATCGGAGCATGTAAAGCACACTGAATTAATTTTATGGTTTGTGGTACAGTACGAGTATCTATATATTTAATATACAATTGAAATTCTCTGAGTTCTCAGTGAGTAGTACTGAACTAAAGAGGATAATGCCGAATTTCCTCAGAATTTACGTTTTTCCTAAAGGCTATGCCTTACAGCCCTTCAAAGATTGAGACAATACAATTCTTACGAAAGAATAATAAAATAATAATTGAAATTCGTAGCTCTCAGAAAGTACTGAACCGATCTTCAAGACTTATGTGTCAAATTAAAGGTGATGATGCGTAGGTTTGCTGAATTTCCTCAGAATTCACGAATTTCCTAAGGGTCCTTCAAAGGTTGATTAAATACAACAATTCTTACGGTAGAATAAAATTCAGTTATAATAAATATAAACCAGTAATCATTTTTAATGACATATGCCCCACACACTCCGACTCGCTCCGTGTGCTCATTCTTTAAGGATTACCCATTTGATCAGCCAGATTGGAAGCTACCCCAACAACCCAACCCCTTTCTCACCATTTATTTCCCCCTTCCTTCTCTATTTAATGCATTATTTAATATCTCAACTTGTCTGCATATGCCATAAACTACGGAACAGAGCAATTAGTTAATTGTTCATTCCATCTTGATATATCTACATACATAATACAGTGTGGAACACTTGAATAGACTACATTCATTACATTATTATAAATAGATTATAATAGTTTATAATAAAAAAGAAAAGCACGCCTTAATAACAATTCGAATTAAAAAGTAAAACAGTTTTTTTTATTTATTTAAAGAGTTTAGTTTGATTGAGATGCGTGACGTCGAATCAATAGTTCACTGGTCACTATTTATACAAGGAGGGTCATTATATGTACATGGTGTATCGTAAAGAATGGTCATACTCTTCGAGGCATATTCAATGGTTAATTTTAAGTCGATTTAACAATTTCCATCTATATGCAAAAACGTGCCCTTAAAAAGTTACAGCCCTTCAAAGTTGCATTAAATCGATAAGTTTTTTGGCTGTAAAATCCAAATAATACAAAATAATAGCTTGAAATTCATTTATCTACCAAATGTGAGGTTAAAAAATCGTCAAAAAATGCAAAAAGCTTCTTAAGGAATTATTCTTTTCAAAATGTCAATAAAAATTTCTAAATGTGAATGGAACAAAAAATATGTGGGTTGAAAGGGGGTGCAATGCCAATTTCACCCCCTTGTCTTCTCTGGAAGGTTTCCAATTCTATTCGCAAACGACTTTTGAACCTGAGAAACGGTAGATACCAAAATTTTAAGCTATTTTTCTTACTGTCTGGATTTTATAACCAAAGAAATTATCGATGTCATGCAACTTTGAAGGGCTGTAACTTTTTAAGGGTACGTTTTTGTACATAGATAAATGTCAAATTATTCAAAAATTGACCCTAGAATATGCCTTCAGGAGTATGACCATTCTTTATGATACACCCTGTATATATATTGGGATGAATTAAAAAAATCAGATTTTTGTAAAGCAAAAATGTAAAAAACGTTCTAATGATGTATGAATTCCCATTTAGAAAAAAATGGTTCTCATAATCGTCATTCGAAAAAGGTTTAATTAATATGGGCATTTAAATGTTGCAGAATGCAGTATTTTTGACCGACATACCAACCGGTGGAGGTATACAATTTGACTGTTTGCCTGCATGTTTTTTTTTGGAATGTTCGCTCCTTATACCTCAATAGTAAACGTGCTCCGATTTTCATGATTCGTTTTTTAGAGGACTATTCTATTGAGAATTGGTCCCATTCAAAATAATCCAAATTCACCATGTCCGTGCTCTCAAAAACTTCCCCCAAAGGAGGTAATTTTTTGCGAAAATCGAAAATTTGAGACAACAAAATTCAAGAAGATGCCATATCCGGCAACGTTTATAATTCACATTAAAAAAAAACATAGGTTTCCAAGTTACATCAATGGTAAAGTCTGAAATATGTATGTGGTGGGGGAATATTTGTTTGAAAATTGGAAATATAAGAGGGACAAATTGTAGCAAGATTTAAATCAAACATTTTAGAAAAAATTTACGGTTTCCGAGTTACAGCAGTGGGAATGTCTGAAATATGTGTACCTATTTCCGCGATATTTAGAAATCTTTGAATAAATATAAGCAAAGTATTATCGACTTTGGTGAACGTTTAATGATTTTCGTCAGTAAGGTTACACTCAAAAGCTTGAAATAAACATTCTTTTAAAAAAATTGGACCGACTTTATTAGTTGGTGCAATGAAAAATATAAAATAATATAAATTCTCTTGGTTCTGGTATTTGTGAAGTGGGTGCCAAAAGTTTTCATCTAACTGCAAATGCACAGCTTCAAAAGTTACAGCACCAATAGAATTAATTCTATTTTGTATTTTTCAGTGCAGCAACTAATAACGTCAGTCCAATTTTTTGCAAAAAAATAATTATTCAATATAATGTAGTTGTAACACATATAGGGTGATTCATAATATATGCGGAGGACTTGACTGATAGCTCGTCCAAAAATATGAAAAAAAGTTTATATTAACTTACCCTCTAAAATGCACCATTTTCGAGATACAGGGTGTTGAAATTGAAGAAAAATATATTCGTTTCTTGTGAGTATCTCCGGAACCGTTTATCGTACAGAAAACGGCTTTTGTAAGCTTTTTCCACTCATAATAAGCTAAGTGTTGAGTCAGAAAAATATATTTGTTAAGTCATTATTGATGAAGATTTTGAAGGAGAAGTGGTTATTTTTCTCCCCAATTTCTACGCCAATGGAAAAAGTACGGTTTTGAGGCGCCCATTTGAACCGCCAATGTTTTCTACACAAAAAGGTACTCTAGGTCGTGAGCTATAAACTCGACCGTTTTCGAGAAAAATCAACTTTTATGTTGAAAAAACACGGTCAATTTTAGCTTTTGTTACTTCTAACGTTTACATAAATTTTGTTGAATTAGTAATAAAAAAATTGTATTTCAAAAAATTTACCGTGTTTTTTCAACATAAAAGTTGATTTTTCCCGATAACGGTCGACTTTAGAGCTCACGACCAAAGGTACCTTTTTTGTGTAGAAAACATTGGCGATTCAAAACCATACTTTTTCCATTGGCGTAGAAATTGGGGAGATAAACAACCACTACTCCTTCAAAATCTTCACCAATTATGACAACAAAAAATTTTTTCTGGCTCTAAACTTATTATGAGTGGAAAATGCTTACTAAAGCCGTTTTCTGTACGATAAACGGTTCCGAGATATTTACAAGAAATTATTTTTTTTTCAGTTTCAACACCCTGTATCTCGAAAATGGTGCATTTTAGAGAGTAAGTCAATATAAACTTTTTTTCGATATTTTTGGACGAGCTCAAATCCTGCGCATATGTTATGAAACACCCTGTATAATTAATGGGATCTTGCTGCATTCCTTCTCTATATACTCTTCAACTATGCCAAATCACATATTCATCCGTAAACATAGTATGGTTAAAAAATGGTCCAAAATATTCTCCTTGAGGTGTTAATAAATAAAAGCGAATTAATTTATTCCATTTAGTTCTTCCACACTGTATGGAAAGTTATACATGTTATATTTTTTAAGTTAATTGTGGAGACCGTAATTGATTTTCCATATACATATATATATACACGAAATGGGGTCACCTTCAAAACCTACTATTATATAGGGTGTTATATATTTATGTTGAAATAAAATAGAATTGGAGACGTCTTTTTGCTGCAACGTTTTTAATAGGATTTTTAATGTTCCAAACATCGTAAACGAAACTATATAACTTCTAATAACGTATACAGCGCTGAAAAAAAAAGAATAGACTACGTACGTACCCTCAATACTTATTGGCAATTCCGCAAAAAATGCTGAATATATTTTTTGACCGTCTTCAAAAAAGGAAGAGTTATACAATTCGATTGTATGTTTGCTTTTTTATGTATGGCTGAGGATTTTAGATTCATTTGAAAAAGTTGAGAAACGGTCCCATATTTAGAAAATCTCAAATTTTAAATGTCCTTCCTTTTAAAATCCGCCCCCGAAGGAGGTGGAGGGGGCAATTTTTCTCGAAAATCGATAATCTGAGACTGTAGAATTAAAGATGAGACTAAATCCCGAAACGTTTAAGCTGGATGTTCAACGATTTTCATGACTATTGTTAGATACACTTAAAAGTGTGAAATAGGGATTTTGTACCAAACATTGGACTGACTATTAGTTGGTGCACTGAAAAATACAAAATAATATTAATATTTCAAGAAGAAATTCATTCTCAAAGTGGAGTTGTCATAAATTTAATTAAAACAATGTGTCATCTCCACAATATTATAATTAAAAATTATTTTTTTTAAATGAGACATGTTTTGGGATTGGTATATCGCACTATCAATATAGGTATAAGGTTCTGTAAATAAAAAAAATAAAAATAAGATGAAATGTTGAAGAATCGAAATACAATTTGCTAATATGGCTGTTATGGAATGTTACTCACATGGTAGTAGAAACATCTTAGGGTTCCAAAATGTAACAAGTCAAATTATAAAATAAATATAATAAAATAATTCAAAAAACCCTCACATTATATAATTACACCAACAAATAATAATAACCCGAAAATAAATTAAACATAATTCTTATAAAACGAAAATTAAAATTTAATTCTAACGGAAAATATTTTTTATTTATATTTTTGTTCATGTGCTTCATGTAAAACATGAAAAAAAATATTTTTTTTAATTAAAAAAAGATAAAAATAAAGAAAAAGTATTTTTTTCGGTTAGAATTTAATCTTAATTTTTGTTTTGTAAGAATTATGTTTAATTTATTTTCGGGTTATTATTATTTCTTAGGGTAATTATATGTGAGGGTTTTTTTGAATTATTTTATTTATTTTATAATTTGCAATACAAAATTTTATAGGGACCTTATGAAAGAAATTTTGAGGTATAAACATATAAATAAATTTATTTATTTATTTATTTATTTGATGAATCGGTTTTATTTTTATCATTATGACATAATGCTCGTTTTTACGCAAGGATGGAATATTTATCAAAATGGATTATGTGCATTTAAATTATTTTTAATAACATTTATTTACCACTGTATTTTTCCTAGAACCTTAAACTACACTATTTTCGGAATCTCTACATCGCTAGTTTCGGAGATTAGGGGGTAACCATTTGGGCTTAGAAAAGCGAGTCTATAAGGGTTCCTTTTCACCGGAACCCTTTCTAGCGAATGCTCTAAATGTTGAGCAACTAAAAAGAACATTGTAACGAGCATTTTTCAAAATAATTGCTAATAGTAGAATATTCAATTAATCCATTATTATTACATAATTTCATCCAAGTAAGTTACAATTATTTTGTTTTATAATCGTTGCGAATATTTCTTGAAATTTACGATAAAAATTAAGAGTAAATAAAGAACCAACATTCACTGATTACCAAAGAAACTAAACATTCCCTACTGGTTTATTCATTTATTAGATATATTATATTAAAACTTTCATATTCAGCATACAAATTTTCAGATCTCTGGCCTGGGAATCATAATCGCCGGTGCTGTTGTTCTGGCAGATGTCTCTGATTTCAGCCATTTTGTCTCTGGAGATTTGATAGGACCACCGATAGTGCTCATCGTGGCTGGAGCTATAGTCTTCATCATTGCCTTTCTGGGATGTTTTGGTGCCATCAGAGAATCCTACAGGATGCTGATTGCCGTAAGTAAAAGTTTCAAAAAACAACTCTCGTTTTGATTCCAATATGAGTATCAAATATAGGAAGCACTTAAGTATATACAGAGAATCTATAAATCTAAAAAGTCTGTGGAAAATGCTAACATATCTTCCAGAGAATAAATTAATTCAATTAATAAAATTTAAAACTTTTAAGGTACAATGAAAGAAAATAAAACATAGGTATATGTTATAAGTAAGTTTCAGAAAGTCTGACTTAAAAATATTTATTTTTCACTTTACAATAGATATAAAGTTTACATGGAGATTCAAGAAACTAACTAGATATGGCAACGCGGTAAATCCCTTGAAATAGAATCGAGACTTTTCTGTCGCATTCTTTCCAGAACTTGATATCGTGCTGCCAAAAGTATCCAGCATATTGGAATCCATGATTTTCCAAATATTTTCACGGACTTTTTGGAGATAATTTAACACACTTTTTCTCCTTCCTTACAGTTTGCTGTTCTTCTTTTGGTAATTTTCATTGTCGAAATGGCTGTTGGAATTTCAGCAGCTGTATATCGTGCAGACTTCCAAGAGGCCTTGAAACATGGTATGCGAGACTCAATGAGTCACTACACAAGTCAAGAGGGTAACGAAGATGCTAAAATATCTTGGGACAATCTACATAAGAAAGTAAGTGCGCGAAGAACTCCTTGATAATTTACTCTTTAACTTAGTATTTCCAGATATTACTGTACAATGCTTAACCACAAATTCCCTAATCAAAAATAAGACGATGTTGCTTCGTTTTGCCGCTACAGGGCGCTACAGTTCTCAAATTATTATTAGTTCACAAATTCCCTAATCAAAAATAAGACGATGTTGCTTCGTTTTGCCGCTATAGGGCGCTACATTTCTCAAATTATTATTAGTTTTTCAAAATAATTTCTAAATGCCTTTATTGCTTTCAACTAACTTTGGTAATAAGAATAACTATATAAATTGGCGTTTTTTGGCGGAAGCTATACTCCATTTTAAAAAGTGGGAGAACCCTTCATTATTAATCTATTACGTTCTCTCCCTCTTTTTGAAATGGAGTAGATACAGCTAGTTTGTTTTGTGTCTGGGATTTTTTCGATCTAATATATTATTTATTTCTTTATCGTTTAGCTAAAATGTTGTGGCGTTGACGGATCAGCCGATTGGCAAGTTCAAGAGATTCCACAATCCTGTTGTACCGAAGAGAAAATGGACCAGCTGGAACCGGATGCGTATTGTACAGGCAAAGGTGTCGGTTCATACATGTTCAAAGATGGCTGCTATGAGAAGATGAAGATGAAAGTGGAATCGAATGTGAAAATTTTGATTGGTGTTGGGATTGGTATTGCATTTGTTGAGGTATGTTTTTATCTCCCTAATTCTAAAACTGACCAACCTGCACTTGTGGAAATGTGACGAGCATGCCCGCGTCCAAAACTGGCATGCCGAATCCGACGTGTCAAAACGAACATGATAGATAGATAGATAGATCAATATATTTAAATTTAGGAACCCTAATATACATATTAGAAGCACAGCTTATTATAATCAATATAAGTATCTGCAATAAAACATTAAAAGTAAACAATTGCAAATAACATAACAAAAATATATAGATAAATATAAAGAAGATAATAAATAGGATCACAACAATTAATACTGTAATTAATAAATAAAAACGAAATTGACGTAACGGACACGTCGATATTGGCTGTCCAAACTTACATGTCATTTCTAACGTGCAAAACTGACGAGCATTCCAAAAGGAAGTCATAAAAAAGGTGGACTAATTCTGCTCAGGCCCACCTAGGTATTACGTTGTATTTTGCTAAAAAATATATATTTTTCTCTTGTTTCAGATTGTTGGAATCATTTTGGCATTCTGGTTGGCACATGCCATTAAACAAGAACAAACAACAAAGTGAAATGTCTTGACATTAGGTATATATAAGATAGGAAGAGAAAACTATTTTTAATTCACCAATTATGGTTATTAAAAAATATGTTATGAGGATATATATTTATATGGGTACAGGGCTGTTTCTTAATGATATACCTAATATATCCACTAATATTTAAGATCGCGAAATGTAAGTCACGCCATTTTGAAAATACCTATTGAACAATTTCCACTCTTCTTTTTTCGTAATAGATTATTTTTGGACCATACCTACCCAACTACCTACATCATATCATATATCATTAAGACACCCTGTATATATCTATATTATATAAAACACAGACTTGTTCCAGAACGTTTATTATCTGATTTATTTTTGATCACTGAGATATGTATTTAGTGCCTTTATAATTAATTATTCGAGTGGATGTGAAAAATTTGTTATATATGTGTGAAAAAAAAATAAATAAATATAGATATAAATATTTGTTAATGAAATCAATAATATTCCCTCAATATCTTGTCACCTTTTACAAAAAAACAATGACAATGATATTGAAACGATTGCAAATTCAGAAAAAAACGATCGAAGATGTCTCAAAACCAGTGGTAGGTAGTATCACATCAAACAGATTGACGTTAAGTGATCTGGAATCTGGTTTCAACGTGTTGTTTGATACGAAATCCTAAGAAATGAATAAAGTATAAGTATAAATCATAAACTATTTGCTAGGAAATATCAAAACAGCATTGCACAAAATAATTACCACTGATTTCAGTAATAAGTAGTTAAGTTTAATCAGAAAGCACATAAGTAAGTATTACCCTACACCCTACTTACGATTCACGATAATGGGGCTTTGCAAAGATTCCATCATTCCGTGAGAAACACTGCACTAAAAACACCTCAGTTCAATTCACCACTTGTTCAAAAGAGAGCTCACAAAATTTATTTTCAACAAAAGCCGTAAAAGATAATCATATTTCTATTATTTAGGTATCACACTATTCGTAAAGCAAGCTTGTTTAAAATTGCAATTTGCAAACTATCCATGAAACTGTCTCTTCTGGTAAAATGACAGCCAATGAGCGGGTGCATTATCTTGCGCTGTTGCATTTTATTGGTTGTTGCCGTCTGGCCAACCATATGTGTATGTTTTGAAAATATAATGTACCTAATAGACAAGCGAATGTAAACTTTATATTTCGATTTTATTTCTCTAATACAATATAGAATCTAATCTGAGTTTAGTAAATAATTTACTAGGTTGAGTACCAAAGTTATTACTAAAAAAAGCCGGTGACGTCACATGCGAACTAGCTAATTCTTTGCTTTTAGTAGGTAGGTAGGTACCTATCTCGATAGGCATTAGATATTTGAGAGGCTTTTCAGTGTTATATTTTTGGAGAGATTTGTTAGAACATATAAAAGACTCTTGTCATTGAAATCAATCTGAAAGAACTGATGTCTAGAGACGACCATTAAAATTCGATCGGTCGGAATGAGACCTCAGATTGGTTCCTCTTTCAAGATTTTGGTCTATTTTATTTCGATAATATTAAGAAGAATATTACATTTCATAAATACCTATCTCTACTTGATGACAATAATAAAATTAATTATTAAAATTCACTATCTAATATGATTATCAACTTCTGTGCTAGGTACCTATTGCTTGCAAAAAAAAATGGCAACAGTGTTCAAAGAACGCAGAAAAGATGACATGAATCTAAAAAAACTCAGGATGGACAATATTACAAACTTGAAAATTATTGTTTTAAGAAATATTCAATATCTAGTTTTTTAGTAGGTATATTGATAAAAATAATAATAAATGACGTTTTGTTTTAAATTATATTAACGAGACATGGCGGCTATATTTTCCAACCTATTTGAATCTGTGTGAGATTATCTATTTATTTTTTGTTGAACACCTGCTCTACTGCTCTGTATCATATATGAAGATGTAAACACTACCATATATGGTAATAATAAAAACACAAAAGTTCAAAGGGGGGGGGGCTTTAGAGCGGCTCAGACGGCAGTTGCGGAAGATAGTTTTGAGATTGGTTTAAGAAAAAAAAATGCAAAAACAAACTTTTCCAGGAATTACAGGAACAACACTGATAATAAAATATGCTCTCAAATTGCGAAAGAAATTCGAATATAGGTAAGTATTCACTTTTCGAATGTTGTAATCAAAATAATAGTACCTAGGTAGGTAGGTACCTACCTGACAAAAATTTGATCTTCATATTAAACTCCTTTTAAATTAAATGCTAAGCTTGTAATCAAAATGTCCTGGGTAGGTAAATACTATAATTCAAAGGAAAATAGAGTTAACACCGTCTTGTACTTAGTAGGTATCAGGAATAATAGGTTTAGGTGCCTAAAGTATCTACATATCTACTTATTAGGTACCTACTCTTCTAAAATGCCAATTCAATAAACTAGAAACTGATCTCAATTGCTTTTAGCATCTGCACATACCTACAATGAGCTTTTATTTTAAAAGAACTTCGTCTAACAGAAACTGATCATCTGCACCATTTACAATCTGCAAGGACTGGAAACAATCCGGCATTGCTGTTCGAGTGTTCTGTTTTTACCAAAGCCTTCGTAACCCAACTAAGTATTACACAGTTATTTCGAACAGAAGATGACTTAGGTACCTACCTAATAAATATCTTACTACCTATTCATTGTTTCTTTTTTTAATTTCAGAGAATATTTGTTGTTATTACATCTGAAGGCAATAAAGATTCTAGTCTATTCTATCTTCGAAGTAATACCTAATCGAATATCTAGGTACCTATCAACTTTTTATGAAACAACGAAATTAATACTGACGAAAAAATTCATTCACAAGAGGTTTTTCTCAAAAGTATAAATTTTGTCTTATGTTTGCTATAATATAGCCATAAAATTTCTCACAAAATACATATCATAGGTTTGTACTCAATATTTACTTCCCCTAACGCAAAAATGCATGTATGTATTTCCAAAGATCAAACTTACCACCACCACTACTCATCTTTGTCGCATATGTAGAATATTGAGATCAAAAATCATAGTTGGCTTTGGCATATATGCACAAAATTACCTTCAAGCAGAACAAAGAAAACTCTTTTGGTAGCGTCCATTTGATTTCGGGAATTGAACTCGTAAGGATGTGATTTTGATTCGCGAAAATTTTTATTGCGTTATTAGTGCCGATGTGATTGTGATAGTGTTTTCCATCATCCCTTCATGCCTTTAGCCAAGGGCATATCATCGTAAGTGATTTTAATAAATTTTATTAGGTATATTTTTAATTCAACAGTTTTATAAAACTTCATTTCTGAGAATTCATGATTGAATTAGATATTTCATTTCATCTAATATTTTATCATGTCGATCTTTGCTCTATGCTTATTTCAAACTTATTGGAGTTGCGTGATTTTAAATTGTTATATTGAAGTTGATCGGATCAGGAAGATGATAAAATTGAAATTAAATTATAGTTATCTGGGTATCCATCTTGTTTTAGAATATTCGTATTTTTTGCATAGTTAGCGTCTGAGATAACTGCGCATGATCTCTTCTTCTTCTTAGTTAATAATTTCATTCTACAGTATGTTGGAAATTTGGAAAGAAGAGTTATACTTGAATTTTTGATATTTATCTGTTTTTATGATAGTTTTTCAAGAACTTTTCAATAATTAGTTATAAAAGCTCTTATATAGGTATGTTTTATAGTGTTTTTGAATTAAATCACCAACATCAGGGATAATAACTTTGCGGCACTATGAATTTTTGATCGGAGATTATTGATAAAATAATATCTCAGATATTGAAGCTAATGATGGAAGTTATCTTGTTTATAAATATAGGTATCTGTGTGAAATTTGAAAGAAATTTCATGATTTTTAATTTACTCTTGGGGTTGAGAGAAATTTAATGATTCATATTGCAAAAGATTCTATATTTACGGCCATAATATGTATATAAATGTTGGTGAAAATGATGAAATCTCGTTTATTCCGTAGGATTATTTATGTGAATCTTTAACAGGCAGATTTCCCGCACACCGTTTATCTTTTTAATAGCAAATATTGCATTAAGTAGAAATAAAAATAAATTGTCTACGTATTTAAAATTCAAAAAAGTAATTATTCTTCACATTCGTATTGTGCGTTAATATAATAAAAATAATAATTATTATGACTTATCATAAAATTTATTCGTAATGTATAGGAGCAAATGGGAAAACTTCGAATTATTGTTATTATCTATATAGACCCGATATTTATGATTTTCTTTATACTTACGGTTTAGTTTCATAATATTTTTTCTTATATCATGTCAAAATAATAACTCAATTGATTTATATTTCAATAAGTTAAAATAAAATATTATATGATTATAATCAGGCTGCAATGGAATAAAAATTATTTGTTTATTGAAATGACCCAATTAATTTCAAGCATGTTTAACATTTGAAAAATTGTATGTATTTTTATAGTGTTATATTCATATTATTATTGTCTTTTCAATCAAAGCGTTGAATTAAAATTATTGAAATAGGTATGTTGTGAATTTTATTTACAGAATTGAATTATTATTTTCTCATGAGATAATTTCAAATGAAAGTATTTATTATAGATACTTTGGAACCTAAAATAATATACTAGTTATCTTCACTAAGCAAATAATTTTAATTCATAAACTATTTTTAAGTATATAGGTATTTCTCAATTTTCCTTTTTGAATTTAAACTTTCTGCATAATTTTTAATCTCAACATGAAATTATGTACCTACATAATATTACTTCCTAAATTCTAATTCGAATCTATTCATTCTTGAATTCAAATTACGTATATAATATTAATATTCCAGATTTTTTTTTTTTATTAAAATTATCGACATAATTTTAATTCGTGAATTTTAGTTCGGCAACACTGTGCTTAGCCACCAAAACTAGATGGCTAGATATTTTTGAATTTCTTTTGAGAAAAATATTTTGTGAACGATTATGAGATGAGAACAGTAGTTGCTTAGATTTTTAAATATTTGACAGTAATCGCAAATATAGTAATAGATTCGTTTGATACTCTATACCTATTTCTAGAGGAAAATCAAAATGTATTTCCAAATTGTACCCATTCTTATAACAATTGATAAACTTGAAATTAATAAAGCTGAAAAGTCGCGGGAATATTCACAAACGATAGGTAGGTACGTTATTCAATACAATTTTGATTTGGAGTTCTTGATTACCATTATTATGACGCCATCTGTTAGAGAGTAGCTAACTTAACTAGCTGGTGCAAGAACTTATTTACAGTTTTGCCAGAGAACAGTATACGTCTCTGTTCTCTGGTTTTGCCGTATTTTCATCACAGCTTACCATTTGTTTGGTGAGCTTTATTCTTAAATTAAAATTATTTACTTAATTTTTATTCAAGAATAAAAATTCACGATCTATACTTATATACATAATTCCAATAGATTCTGAATCTAAATTTTATTACCGAGCAAAACAAATGATTTATTTACAATTATTTTATGGAGGACTTTGAATTATTTAATTACAATAAAATAATGCCTTAATATAATTTTCATATATTTCTATGTTCACGAATTTCATAGGGAATAATTTTCTTGTTTAAATATTTTTCATTATTAATTTGTTTTATGTCATTAAATAGCAAAACCGCGTGCCGTACAGATTCTTTATATTTTTTTAATGTGATCTAAATTTCCCTTTTTTTTGTTTCAGGAATGCAGAGCGCACATGCCCTTTAAAAGGTAAGTCTAGAAAATAAGGCATAGTAGTTAGGGTCACTCAAATATATAGCTGGCTTTCAGGGGTCGCACCATTTTTTGCTCTCCCCCACCCACAGGTTTTTTTCAGCGCAAATGTTGCCATCTTCTATCATCTTCGTCTTGTGGTGGTAATTCGATCGAAACTCAGAAGAGATTCTACGAAAGGTAGGAATAGTTTTTAAGGATATATAGGGCATTTTTTTCAGTTAGGGAAAAATTCAGTTAGGAAATCGCGATCGCGTAATTTTTGTTTGTTTTTTTTTTCATCCCCACAACAGGTTCTTCAAGACTTAATGGGGTTTCGATCGAATTTTCGTCAGGCAACACAACGAAAGGTAGGACTAGTTTGTAAGAGTTTTGCGATTCCCTGTTTAGCCAAGACGGATTAGTGAGTGACCTTACACCCTTAGCCGGGTCTTCGCAAAAGTATAAAATTCGAAAAGTGAATATGTGCAGTGAGTTTATGGTGTGATTAGTGAAAAATGAGTTGATGGGGTAAGGAGAAATGGATTTGTATGTTTTTTTAACTCTTTTTTTCTTTTCAGGTTTAAAAAAATGCACTGTTGTAAATTTATCTACGTAAGTTTTTCTGTTTGAAACTTATTTTATTTTACCAGAGATCTGAATGGCATTTTGGGAGTATGTACTTCAGATTTTCCTTAATTTATTTTCAGCTCTAATAAATTTTATCTTTTAGGTTATGTTGTAAGTACAAATTTTATTTTATAGTAATACATACTTATTTCCACGAAATCTCTTTATTTTTCAGCTTGGTACTTGTAAGTAATTAAGCTTTTTATAATTACTCATTTTTTCTCATTTTTTTTTTAATTGCAACAAAAATATTTTTCTTCATCTATTCAACTATCAAAATTCACTAGAAAAAGAAAAGATAATTCGTCAGGCAAAAATAATGACAACACAACGAATGGTAGGAATAGTTGACTAATATGTAAGAGATTTGCGATTCCCTGCTTAGCCAAGACGGATTAGTTAGTGGCCCCTCGCCCGGCCCGGTCTTCGTAAATGTATAAAATTCCAAAAGTGAATATGTGCAGTGAGTTTATGGTGTGATTAGTGAAAAATGAGTTGATGAGGTAAGGAGAAATTGAGTTGTATGTTTTTTAACTCTTTTTTTTCAGGTTTGAAAAAAAATGCACTGTTGTAAATTTATCTATGTAAGTTTTTCTGTTTGAAACTTATTTTATTTTACCAGAGATCTGAATGGCATTTCGGGAGTATATACTTAAAATTTTCCTTAATCTTATTTTCAGCTTTAATAAATTTAATTTTTATTTAGGTTATGTTGTAAGTACAAATTTTATTTTATTGTCATATACTTATTTCTACGAAATCTCTTTATTTTTCAGCTGGGAACTTGTAAGTAATTGTGCTTTTTTATAATTACTAATTTTTTTCTTATTTTTTAACCATATCTATCAAAATTTTAGGTAATTACTGTAGTTATTCTACTTTTTGATTTTTATGTTTCAGCATTAACCATTTCATTTTCAGTTTCATTGAAAATATTACAATTTTCATAACTTATATTTTATTCAATGCTATTTTTCAAGAATCTTGACATAGGTAAATTATTTTAAATTGAAAAATTGCACTTTGAAAGGCATCCTTATAGGAGATAACTCAGAATAAAATATGTAGAAAATTAAAACGATATATTTTTTTAATAGCAATACAAATCTTTTTGATCATCTATTGAACTATCAAAATATAGAAAAAAGACATTTTGTAATTTTCAAACAGTGAGTTAGAACTTATTTGAATAATACTGATATCAAAACATTGATGACGCAAAAGTATTTTTTTAATGAAATGTAACGAAATAGGATAAATATATGCATCTTTTTTTTTTGAAAAAAATTGTTTTTGCTTACAGAAATGAATATTTTGGTAGCAGTGTATTCAAATATATTTGGAGCCGTTGCTCCAGTAAAACAAAATGATATCTTACTTTTTTATAAGGATTCTTGTTATCTGTTAAGTTATGACAAAAAAAATATGTTACCATATTGTTTTTAATCCAAAAATGTATTAGCAGCCTATCAATTTTCTTCTCAATTATCTCCTATAACTTAGTCTTTCAAAATATTGAGTCGTAGATACCTATTTGTATTTTGACTCTCACTGTTTATTTTTTCAATATACCTAACACATATTATTTTCAAATTAAGGTTACTCCATCTAAATTCCCGAGCGACCATAGGACTTCAGGAAAAGCTGACAAATGACTAGCACAGGAGCCAGATGACTTTTTTCTGTTTCTTATAGCACAGGTGCCAGACGACTTTTTTTTCTGTTTCTTATTTTCAGTTCTGAGAATGCTATTATTCTTCGAGCATGTTATTATTTTGTTAGGGGAAATTTCTCGAAGTAGATATGAAAGAGCTCTTTTATAAGACAATAAGGCTTTGTTTGTATTATCATTATTGGTGAAAGATATTGTTATAGCTATAAATATCATGGTTATTTATATCTAAGTATGTAATTGTAATCAGCGCTGCTTGTTTTTATTATTATTATATTATTTTTGATTTATCTATTATTTTGTAGATATTTTTGGGTGATTTGGATGTTACTTTGTTTATTTGTATCGTGGACTAGGCCTACTAGGGGGATACCACGTTTAAAAAAAACGCGCCTGGCACCCGACCTCGTTTATACAGGGTATCCCACTTAGACCTTCCATTTGCCATTTCTATAATTCAAGAAGAGAAAGTTATTATTGAATATTTAAGTGTATTGTGCTCAAAATTGGGGAAAAATTTGGATAACTCTTATAAGTATATCGAGGGTTTTTATAGAACCATTAAAAATAGTTGAGTTTATCGAATATTTTGAAAATGCTGTATTTTTTTAAGAGTCTTATATCATTCTTAAAATTTCAACTTTTACGTACAAAATTAGATGTGATAAATATTTTTGGAGAACTTATGTTTATTAAAAGTACCTTTAATTTATGAGTAGAATAGAAAAATTTAGTAAAAAAATATCTCGTTCCATTTAAAATAAGCGAGTTATTTATGTTGATATTTATTTATAGTTTTTTTCTCTATGTTTATTTTTAATATAATTTCTTGACTAGCATTATAGAAACGACTAATGGAAGCTCCATCTGTAACACCCTGTGGGTGGTGTGGAACAGGGTGCATCAAAAGAAGTAGGGTTCCATACTAATATATTTCTTTTTCAGGTTTTGGGATTCCAATGTCTCATGTATTTGGTTTAAATAAATAATATGATAAACTGAAATAATACTAATGAAATGAATTGAAGTAAATCACTTCAGATTACTAATTAAAAATTAATTAAGACTTTTTTCACAATATTATTGTGCATTTTTAAAGAATAAAGATTTTATTAATATATTTTCTCTATTTTATTATTATTCATTTTTGAGAATAATAGTAGAAATTTAGTTCTTTTGGGAGTTTTACTGAAATTTTGAAAATATATATTTTTATTTTTTTAATTGTGAAAATTTTAGATAAATTAGATATAATTCGTTTTATAGAACACATTTTTTTAATTAATTCATCTTATTAGAAATTTTGCCATGAGTTTGTGTGAAAGCCAGTCGTACTTATGAAAAGTCTTTATTTTCAAATCTAAGACTTTATAAACATATTAATAAATAAATAAATAAATATAATACTACTGCAGATCTAAAATAAATAAATACTATTTTCGAATCACGCATATTCAAATCTAAATATAAATATAGGTACATTTACAGTTTAAATAGAAAATAATCCATAAATTATTATTCATTGGATGATGATAAGTCTTTTCTATTTTCCCATGGGTGGCTGCAACATTGATCTGGCAGCTAAGGCCAACTTTTGCGATACCATTGATGCAATATGGGCACTACGTTTCCATATAAATTCTCTGGTCTTGTCATGATCATCAGGGCTGTCTACTCTCACCTGAATATTTCAAAGAAATTTGTTAAATTAATTTACATCAATAAACAAAAATAATGGGTTATGCCTTTTTCTTCTCAAAATTACCATTAAAGATCCTTAATTGATATTATGAAACGCCCTGTATATATTCAGATACTCTACTGACCTGTTTTGGTTGTAGAACTCTAAGGGAATGCAGCGTAGCTGCTCCACCATGTATAATTTTCAAATTTAATCTGCCATACATTTCTGCAGTCGTGGCAGTTGCACTTTTCAATTCCCTTCGTCCCTTATTGTCAACCTGCAATTTATTAGTTATATTCAATTAATATATCGAACATAAACATTTATGACCATAAACACAAAATTGTCAGCTGAACGATATTTTTTAATGACACAAAACATATATACCCTATAAAATTTACAAATGCACGCCTATAAATGTACAGAAAAGTGATTCAATCTTCAGCTCATAGATGGCGCCTAGTGTCCTAAATCATGTTAATTCTTTTTAAACTTACCTCCCTTTCCACTCTCAAGGTCAGTGGTCCCAAAACAAAGTTACTCTTCACCATCGTATGATCCGCCATCATATTAACAATAACATTACCATCTCTTTTAAGTGTACTCAAACCAAACAAGGTGGCTTTGGCTTTTTGTTTATTTTTTTTCGTCGTCTTTTTGTTGTTATTATTGTTTTGCTTGTTCTTCTTCACTTTATTTTTACTCGCCGTATTTCCAGTTCTGATTGTGTTCTTCTTTTTCTTATTTGATGATTGTCGAACTTCAACAACACCGTTGTTATTATCATCAGAGGTGTTGGCGTCTGAATTGGCTGGTGTTTTAATTTCGGTGGTTGTTACTGTGATATTTTTGAGAATATCGTGACCAGTTCCAGTTTTTGAGATGAGTATGAAGGCTGGTTCTCTGCTTTCACTCTCTGCAAAGAAAACATACGCATCAGTACAGTAGAATGAATATTATTTTTGATCGACTTTGGACGTTTTAATCACGAGCCCTGCATCATTCCGTATCATAATATTCTTACCTATTAAACGCACTGTATCGTTTTCCTCCTCATTCGATCTAGCCAACGACAGTTCTCCCATTTTATTCTTAGCTTCTACTTGTTTTCGTTGTGGTTTTCTCCTTTGTTTATTATTAGTATTCTTATTATTGTTTGGACCTTTTACCTTCTTCTGCTTATTGTTGCCATTTTTGTTGTTACTCTTGGACTTATTCTTTGCCTTGTTGACTTGACTGGGCGATTGGAGTTTTACTCGTACTGGATCATAGGATTTGCCCAAAATTCTGCTGATTCTTGTTATGATGTTGTCCACGAATCTGTTGTACTTTGAAATGTAGATGGCGGGCATTTTGGGTTGCGCATTTTGTAGGGCTCCTATGTATATTTGCGAAGAGGATAACAGTGATTAGATAAGGTTAGTGTGAAGTAGTATACAGGGTGTCCGAAAAAGTAAAGACTTCGTAGCGTTGCTTGTGTATCGTCTCCATCATTCATATGAAGTGTTTTATTACTTTGTGAATGAAACCGTAAATGTTGTTGTTTTACGAGCTTTTGGGTTGGCTATTCAACAACAGATGTCGCTACCAGCACTCAGTATATACATTTTTAAATTTGGCCCTTTTTTACGGAAATTAGAAAATAGAAATAGAAATAACAAAAATAACATATCATTTTTATGGTTTTGAAATATGCGATTCGGAAAAGTGAGAAAAAAATATACGATAATCGAACAAATTCTCCAACATTACTGAATCTGTTTCGAAAAAAAATTCTATGGAAATTTCTAGGTAAGGACCCTTATTAAGCGCGAGTTCAACTCGCACTTGCTAGCGTTTCATTGGATTCTTGGAATTTTACAAACATATTATCTCAAATTGAAAATGGTGAATCTAATATATCTTGAAAGAAAATGTGTAATTTGTTTTTGTTTTTTTTATGAAATCTGTTATAAATATGCTAGTCAAATTTTTTGGACACCCTGTATAAAAATCTTCTAACAAATGCATTGGATATGTGAAAAAACTAAATCAAACAATTTACTGTCACAACTCATATCTGAAATAATGAATGAAAAATCAGCAATCGATTGTTACAAAAAGAAAGTTCATAATAATTATTTATTCAAAAACCAAAACTGTCTAAAATTTGTTTTCATCAGTAATACAATCTGAAATATTCAATAGACAGAAGGTCTCAAACAATTATTTCACATCTTGGAAACTTATTTTGGAGAAAAGAAGATCATTCATCACACTCAATGTCACTAGCTGTTTCTCATGTCCAGAACTTTCTAATTTATTTTTGAAAAAAATACAGACAGAAAGGTATCCATCATAATTTAAACTTAATTAAGTAGCTTATCTTTTAAAAAAGCTACGTTCACGTTCTTAAATTTAAGACAGCCATAGCATATTCTTTAGGAAATTTAATATATGGCTTTAATGTCTGAATGATGGAAAAAAAGTAGGTCACAAGGTCACCTACTGACCTTGTTACGTTCGATGGGGAAGCCGTTTCAGGTTCATTGAACTTCCTTAAACCTACCCCCCCGCCCGTCCAGCGGATGGCATGCTGCAAACTGCCAGAAGAAGAAGAAGCGTAAAGAACCACTCAATACACACGCAGAAGAAAGAAGAAATTTGTGTCACAACGGAAACGTGTTTTTGTTTAATCAGTCATGGAGATTTTGGTGAAAGTTTAAGAATGAAACTTTTTCTGTAAATTATTCGAGATCAGTGTTGAAGACTAATAGATTATTTAAATCTTCCAAAAATTTACAACTTTACGAATAGAAAACTAAATTTTTGATTTGGAATTTATCACTTCTTCGTAAGCTATTAGTTTAGTCCAGTCGATATGTGATCAATAAAATTGGACCAGTCAATCAGGTTCAAGATATGAGTTGTGATGGCAAAATAAATCAAATCTATATTGAAAGTGCAAACAAAGTACTTATATTTTCAAAAAATCAAATCAGTTGCTACTTTGATTCTATAAGCCAAATTTCTACTACCAAATCATGCTACTTTCAAAAGAAATAACGTAAAATATAGGTATATAATCTACTGGAATGATGATTGAAATGTACTAAATAATACTAAATAATATAATAGTAATAGTTGTTCTATATAAAAGTCAAGTCCAAAGTCTACTAGTATGCGTCCATATTGTCCATGCTGTTAAGGATTTATACTTACTACTTGATGGTTTTAGGAGTTGGAGTAGTAGTGATCCGTAGAATCCAAAACTTGATAAACCAAATATTTCTCTTAATAAATATAAATTTATTTACATTTGTACATTTTTATTGTAGGTATATATATACCGAATATTTTTGTGTAAAATTATGTAAAAAAAGGTTTGAGTTCATTTAAAAAAATCCAGACACACCTTTGCGAGTTTTCTGAATGAAATATTTTTTGCTACACAAAATGCTATATGCTATATGAGTGATAAATACAAAAAAAATGTGGAACGGAATCAACCTATTGAGCTACTTTTTGTATTAAGTGAAAGTTGAATTTTAAAATTTACCGGAATATTCAAATTTTTCCTCCAAATTGTTGTAACGAATATAACTGAATCGAATGAGTCAAGTAAGTAAACTGGGCACAATATTAGTACTAGAATATTAGAAGATTTTTAAAGCGTTTTCCATTTAATCATCCAGAAACCCATTAAGTAATTTATTAGTCACAAGAAGAATCTTAATATATAAAAAAACTCTTGAATGGGCAAATACTTATTTTGACGTTAAAATTAAAAAAATCTAATGAATGGTTTAAAACTATCGAAGCAACCGTAAGGAATGCGTCAGTTGATTTCAAAAAAAAACAACGGGCCTTAGAATTAACTTTTTCACTTGCAGAGCAAACCCAATTGGGTTTCATTATTTCTAAATGACATATATAGAATTTAAAATGATAGCTTTAAGTTTGTGTAGGGTTGTGGTTGTATTTTTAGTACCTAATTGTTATTAAATCGAATATAATTTATTTTTCTTTACTTATGGACGTAATGAAAATGATCGAGTTTGAATGATGTTAAAAAAAACATGCTGTTAGTGATAGTAAAAATGCATTCTACTAGATAAATGTCACCAAATGTTAAAAAATACAATTTTTAACATTTTGGGTTATTAAAAATGAATGACTGAATTAATAAAATATGTTAAAAAAATTGTGAAATAAAACACAGGTGATTTTTTTGAAAAAAGTAAATTCTATTTTCATATAAAATTTGTACAAATTCTCATATAATCATAAATAATTTATTTTTAATTTGAATTAGTCACGAGTTATGTGACATATACCTAGAATAATGCAATAAGCATTTCTTAATGGATTGAAATAAATAAATTCTTAAATAAATTAAAACAAAAAAAAATTAAATAAATAAATAGATGACAATGTTTCAAGGCTTCACCTTTTTACCCACCAAAATGCTTAGTTTTGTAAAAAGTTTTTTTCTTCAAGCATTTAGATTTGGAAGCAGAAACGACAAAATAAATTTAGATACTAAAGAAAACTAAACAATTTGGCTGTCAAGCGAGATAGAAAAAAGACAACAAAGACATGTTTGTACATAAGCAATTGAAAAAAAAGGAAATTTTTCTAAACTACTTCTACATACACAAAAAAAATTAAACATAATACCAGCAATTCCAAATCAGTTTGCACTAATGCCAAAAATAAAAGAAAGCAAAAACAAAATGGGTGATGCACCCAGTAAGTATATAATTTCTTTGAATGCAATCTGCTTCTAGAACTGCATTTGTTATTTTTTCAGCAATCAAAAAAAGCGCCAACCTCTGATATTTCTACACAAAACGATATTTTCATAGAGATGATACAATAGAGCAGGATTGGCCAAATACTTGGGAAAGAAAATTGATCTTTTAGGCGGGAAAACTGACAGCTCAGTTAAATGTATAATGTTTTGACATTATTGCGAATTTAGATAAATAAAAGCAAAATAACCACTTGCTTTTCTATTATTATTATTATCTATTGCGTCAACATCCTACCGATTGCTGATGAGACCAAATCAGTTCAAATTGAGACGCGTTTGCATGTTTTATCGCATAAAGAAGAAAATACTAGTGTAAGGAATTGAAATTTTTGCCATGTTTTTATTGTTTTAATGAAAATATGGAGTGTTAAATGACGAAACTGGTTTATTCTATTCGGCATCATCTTAATTGGGTGTTTTATTAAACTTGATGAGTGAAATAAGATTGGATTGTGTCCGATACAAAAGAAAAAATAAGTATTAGAAGTTGAAAGTACAGTAATGATTTTTTTTATATTTGTTTGTGTCAAACGCCAAAATTTGCTGTGGTATATGACGAAACTTCTTTTTAAAATGTTGAACCCTGCTCTATTTAACACATTAGATCTTTAAACTTTGTGTGTTTTTTTATCAAACTTTATTAGTATTATGTTTGACATGATGGTGTTGATGTTGTTTTCTACTGCTCTTCTTACTATGTTTCCTACTAGTACTGTGTTTTAGCTTTTTCGACTCACGTGATCTTTTTGACTCGATCAAATCGGCAACACTGTCCTCATCATCATCATCATCTTCATCGTCATCATCATCATCATCATCATCGCTTGCTTCATCGTCTTCGTCATCATCGTCATCGTCGTCAGTTAGTCCACCCAAGTCATCGTCATCCTCATCATCATCATCATCGTCGTCATTGTCAGTGTTGTCATTGGCGGGAACAGGCTCAACTACCACGGGTTCTACAACGTTTTCAGCAGCTACCTGTTCCTCTGCCACCGCGTCAGCATTGTTTTGGTCTTTTTCAATCAAGTCAGTAGGTTGTTGTTCAGATTGTTCAGTACCGGCATCTTCTGCAGCTGATGCTGCAGCAGCCACCGCCTGCTCCTGGGCATCCAGCTCCTCTGATGGGGTCAGTTCTGCTGCTGCAGCTGCTGGTGCTGCTTCCACAGGCTTGGTTGGGGTATCTGCTGCCACGACTGGCTCTGAACCAGTTGATGGTGATACGTCATCATCTTCGTCGTCATCATCGTCATCATCATCACCTCCTAAGGGATGAGAAATTACATTTCAGTCAAAACTTCTGTTTTTGTGTGTGATAAATGTTTGCTCTTACCTCCAAGGATATCATCGAAGAACCTTTCAAAGTAATCACCATCATCATCATCATCCTCATCTTCCTCATCGTCTGAAGCTGCAGTTTCTTCGTCATCTTCATCGTCATCATCATCATCATCATCTTCAACTCCTAAATCCAGATCGACGTCATCATCGTCATCATCGTCGTCATCTTCTTCGTCATCATCACTCGATTGACGACCGGAAAGCTGAAACAAAGACAAGCAAAAATGAGTCTTGGCATCAGAAGTAAAGATTCAATCAAACCAGTCAGTTGCATGAATGGAATTACTCTCACCTTTCTACCCTTCTTGCCTTTCTTTGACTTCTTCTTGTGTGATGATGGTTTCTTTGCTACAACTTCAGTAGTTGAGCTGACATCAGCTCCAGTAACTTCAACTGGACCAGCAGCTTCAACTGCTTGCACTACTTCCTCTTGTTTGGGTTTCTCATTTGTCGGTTGTAATTGAACATCATTTGCTTGCTGAGTTTCTTTTGGTGCTTCAGGTGTGGTTTTGAAAACACCAGGTGTTTCCTCTTGCAAAACACCAGACTGCTCAGCCTGCTGTTCTGAAATAACTGGTGCTGAAGCAGCTGCCTCTGCTACAGGTTTATCATCCAGTGATCTAGCAGCATATGTTGTGTCTGCATTGATAGTGATGATGGGATTGGCACGGCATTGCACCACCGTGCAGAGGCAGAATACGACCCCTAAGAGGTACAATCTCATTGTGCTGTTAAAGAGAGAATATTTGTAAATATAGAATGGATGCATGAGAATATAAATGTAATAAAAGGATTAGAAAGAATCACTGATAGTCGAGTAGGCTAATAGAAGCTCTAAGAATTATCCAGATTGGCGTCAAGAACAAAGTAATAGATTAAATAAGATACTATGGATGGTTGAAAAACTATATCTGAGCAATACTGACCGAATTCGAAAAGACTTGCAACTGGAAGATACATTGAGCAAGATTAAGAAATTGTCGAACAAAAAAGCGGATTTCAACGAACTTAATTTGATTTTAGGAATATGTGTTAGTCTAGCTTGAAACCGATCATCATCTTGTACCAATAACTATAAAGTTTATTACAATTTATGCGGAAGAAGAGCTTCGCTTTCATAGTAATTCTCAAAAGTCCACTGCCCGAATATTAATTTGATGGAATTGTACCAATTGCGACATCTGTTGCTGAATAGTTAGAATACACAAGCTCGCAAAACTTTAAACAGTTAAGTTGTGGTTTACACCATTAATTATTATTCAAGTTCACACTTTACATGGATACGCTACGTTGACGAAATTACTGGCATCTTGTGGTGAACGATAAAATTAATCAGATATAATGCTTAAATAAATGTCCAAATTATATAATATCTTAACATCAGACAGCTTTGATATTAAGATTGTTGTTTATTCAAACGACAAAGTCAATATGGAGAAGCAAATAACATAGGTGTAGTAGGTATCTAGAGAAGACGTGCTAATTAGGATATGAAGAACAGTTAACAGTTTACGGTATTTATACCATCATCATCATCCGGTGTAAAATTGTGTTGGACGTGATGTGTAAAGTTAAGTAGATTGAGTTTGATCGCATTAAATGGACATTTAATTAATTTTTATTAAGGTGCTTCTGTTATTATTATTATTATTATTATCATAGCTGTACATGTTATGCCTATAATTATTATGATCTAGATTCAGGTAATATGATTTATTATTAAATTGTATTTGGATGAAATTAAAAAGAATTTTTCACAAGGTTTTAAATTTAAAAATTGACAAAGGAGATTTTCACTAGGGTATTGTTTTATTTTGTATTTAATAAATAATAAAGGATCTATTTATTGTTCATATATTTCGCGAATTTTTCAATGCTTGATCAGTTTATATTTTTGGCATTTCCGTTGTTTTCTTTCATATCACTTATTCAATGTCATCCAATTTATTCATAGTCTAATAAAAGTTAATCTAATTAGTTTTGGATCTGGATGGATTTTTTTTTCATTGCCAATGTCTATTTCCCATGAAATTGTAAGAATGGCAGTACGTAAATTGTAAAAGTAAAATAAACAATGATTATCAAAAACGCAGTACGGATGACGCTTTCGATATGAAAATGTGTGTTAGATACCTACAAAGTTTATTTTCTTTTGAATGACGTTATGGATGTGATTTATTTGTCCTACTAATGAGAATAAAATATTTATAACATTTTTAACTCATAGATTCTATTTGAGTTTCATACAATGGTATAGAATTATTATATTTATTTTTTTCACTGGGCAGTATTTTCTTACAAGATTTACAAAAATTATCCATAATAATATCCTATCATCAAAATCATTCCACCATTTCTCAAAATTCTTGTGATTCATTTTCTAACAGCAAGAAAAAAAATATACAATTTTATCAAAAATGTATATCCAAATTTACCAGTAGACTCCCCTGATTTTTTCGTGCATTTAATTTGTTGTACCCCTCGCATTCATGAATACAGGTACTGAATTAAATCCAATTGAAAATATTCATCAATAATTAATTAACAATTTAAATAACAATGTCATTATAGAAAAAAATCCTAAACACTATTCTTCCTATTTAATCCAAAATTAGTTCAATAAAACTCAGTATATATATGGAATTTATTCATAATTCTGAAGCTTGCAAAACTTATCGAAATAAGAAGCATAAAACTTTAATTTGATGAAAAAAATATTTGAAATTCTTTTCTTCTTACAGTATTCTAAAATTATTTAGGAAATATTTTTATTCATTTAGTTGATCTACAAAACTTGACTTCAAAATGTAAATACTTATATGCTTTTGAAAATATGGAAAGTCAGTAAATTAATAAATTTATATGTTTAATTTTTTTTTAAGAAATTTAATCTTCCCTATTTGAAATTATACTAAACATGTTCTTATAAAAACTAACAGGAACGGACTTTCTCCACTTAAAATTGAAAAATGTCCCATCTAGATGTTTTTCTATAATCCTATCAGATTAAATTTAAATTACCCCCGTGTTTGAGAATTTGTCCAGACAGATAGATTTTTGGAAAAAGCAGACATACAACCGATAAAAAAAGCATTTATATTTGTATTAATCAACAGATTGTCTACATTGAGAAATTCGAAAGCAATCAAACAAATTTACGCAGCTTTCTCAGTATAAAAGATTGCATCTAGATGAAAAACAAATGATTAAAAAATAAGACTAAATAATACAAGTCAGCATTAATTTTGGTAAATCTAGTATCAACATGTCCTAGTTTTCCAACAGAATAAAAAATTCTCGATAAAATTATTTGATAAAATAAAAATATATTCCCTCCGTCACTTACCTTAACTGTTTCCTTCAAGTGGGCCAAGACACAACAAGCAAAATTAAAAATAAAAATACACAACACCCGTGGAACTGATTTTTTTCTATGTTTTAACACCACGAAATTGTGACTTATAAGAAAAGTGCTACGACCTCCGATGACCGAATGAGACAACCAACCAACCCAATATGAAGATCGACATCAAATGACGCTGCTTCACCTCAATTTTACCTCTTATACTCGCCATATGACGTCACCAATCACTAGATTCAGATGGAGACCATCTATATATTACATACCTACTACATATTACCATCCTCTTTGAGCTTACCTTACCTTTCTTCCGTTTATATCTTTCAATCATAACACAAGAAATTTCACTCGTTGACAATATTTCAGGGTTTCTTCATTTTAGAAATGTAATTTTCAGCCTTCCTTGGTACCTAAAGGTCCTTAAAACCACCAAAACAATGTTGAGGTAAAAGTTTAATCCATCGATTTTGTAAATTTTTCTCAAGAGTTTTATTCCAATTTCAATTTCTATTCGCGAGAAATCCCTGTGAACGATTCTTTGGCAATTTTATTTCTAAAATAACTGCAAAATAACCTAATTGGAAAAATGCTGTACCACGTACCATCTTCACATTTTTGCTATTTCAATCATAAGAAGAAGAAATTTCAGTCTGTTGCTGTGATTTTAAATTGCGATGAATTTTTGCCAAAAAACACTTAAATTTGACTGAGATATTAACGCTTTTGACTCTCATATTGACATTTCAGACGTTTAAGATAGTTAATTATTGTTTTAAATAAATTGCAGCATTTGTAAGTAAAGCTTGTCTAAATATTCTATAAATTACGTAAATGTTAATTTAATTATTATGAACTTGAACCATATTCCAACATAAGGGGTTATACAATTTCATGATAATGAGATGCGATGAGAAGTATAGCTCATTATGGCATGATATTTGATGACATCTAATTGTCATTTGAATCTAGCAAAGACGTGCTGAGAGAAATCTTTCTCGTCTGCAATAGTGCAATGATGTTTTTTATGTTGAGTTTATAGGAAACTAAATAATCCATTAACATAAGAGGTATATTCAAATCATTTATTATGTGTGTTTATTAATATTGCCTTTTTACTGATCGTTCATTTCATTGGTCCTCCGAACACACTCATTGCTTGTGACATGACAATTCCCATTAGGTTTTTTACTTTCCTACGCTACTATAGTACTATAGTAGCTGTATAAGGAAAGTATTGTAATCTATGACATTTTCGGTGTCGAGATTTTTACAAATGTTGACAGTTTTTGAGTCTAATGAGCATATTGTCAGCCATTGGTCTGTATGTCTGTGACAGCATTATCTCGGGAATGGATCGGCGCATTTTTTTGCTGTCTTTTATTTTGTTTGGTACCAATACCACTCGCCAGTGGCACTGAATGAGAATCCTGTATACACTGGGTGCTGAGCTATAGCCAAAAAACGTGATTTGCTCAAGACTGTAGCGCGAGAACGGCTCGAAGGATTTTTATTAAACTTGTCTAAAGTATTCTCCTAAGAGCCTTTTACCACCCACATACAGCGCCATCTCTGAGAAAAAGCATAAAAAATTATGCTTGAATAAAATTCCATATTTTCCGCATGTTTCTTCAGATTCTGGCTAAGCGTTTCATCTTGCGAAAAAATGTTACATGACCATTGTTGTTTGTCTTGACATGCTGAAAAAAATGTGTGGTAGCACAATTTGACCAGAGGATTTTTACTTTACTACAATTATTATTCACTGGAATTTTCCTGCGAGCGGTAGAAAAGTCGTGTGAGTGGACACACCAGATTTTTTCAGTGCACGTCGGTCCATTTTTTTTGTAAAAAATATTTACTTTACACTTTAAGAATAACATTAGTCACGAAAATCGTTGAACTTTCACTTATACAATTACCTATGTATATTCTTTTCTTGTACTAATACGATTATTTAGAAATCTAATAATATCGCCGCAAAAATACGCATATTCTAGACTTTACC
Organism: Crioceris asparagi; assembly: GCA_958507055.1. Taxonomy (NCBI): domain Eukaryota; kingdom Metazoa; phylum Arthropoda; class Insecta; order Coleoptera; family Chrysomelidae; genus Crioceris; species Crioceris asparagi. The sequence continues at coordinate 1,771,872 of OY293832.1, forward strand.
ACTGCTGTAACTCGAAAACCGTAACATTATGGAAAAAATGTCATATATAAATGTTTCTACAAAAAATCTGGTCTTTGATTTGATTGCCTCAGATATCCAATTTTCGAAAAAAATGGCCGCCTCCACATTTTTAACATCGCTTTAACTGGAAAACCGTAACTCTTTTAAAAAAATGTTCATTTTAAACGTTTCCGGATATTGTCCTATTTTTAATTCTGCCGTCTGCTCAGATATTCGATTTTCGAGAAAAATTGTCCCCTCCACCCATTTGAATTTTTATGAATATGGGATCATATCAGAAGTCTCCTCTTTCAAATGCATCAAAAATCATCAAAATCGGAGTATGTTTACACAGTCGCGTTGTACACCTCTTCTCCGTTTGGGTTCTTCGGTCAAAAATATCGAAAAGTTCATTAAATTGAAAAAATCATCTATGAAAATTGAAATCAAGAATCTCTAATTTGACCATCGCCACTACGAACGACATGGACGGTATGAATAATGTAAGAAAAGAAAAAGAAAGTTCTCAACATGATCAACGTTTAAAACATCTAATTATCAATGTAATCGATACTCCGGACCGGATTCATTTCGCATTCTTGTAGGTATCATCGCCCATTGTTAGTTGGAATACGATAAATCTTTTCAGTTTTAAATTTACATTACAATGGAAAAGGACAATTATTATTATTTATATACTTTCAAGGCCCTTGGTCAATACCTATGTACATTGTTTATTTACCTCTTTTGATTCAGACCACAATTTATTTCATTTATAATTCATTAGCTGGGGAATCGAGTCTCACTAATGTAGATACGATAGTTCTTTAAATTTTACACTATAGCAAAGATAATGGAACTCAGTTCCAGTTTCATTATCTTTGACTATAGTATTATACGTATTGAAGTAAAATACTTTGAAAGATTCAGTACCCAGTTATGATAATGAATAAATATTTTTTACAAAAAATTCGTCCGACGTTCTTAGTTGGTGTACTAAAAAATACAAAATAATATTAATGCTATTGGTTCTGTTACTTTTGAAGATGTGCAGCTGCAGTTAGATTGATAACTTCACAAGTACCAGCACCAAAAGAATTAATATTATTTTGTATTTTTCAGTTCACCAGATAATAACGTCGGTCCAATTTTTTGTATTGTATTGTATTTATTTCACATTTTGAGTGAATTTGTGAGTTTTTACGAATACTTTTGTGGGATGTGTTTACAACGTTGATGTTAACGTCGACAACTATTACCAGACAGTTGTTTCGAATAAATGCCTACCAGGCCTGAAGAAATAAAATATGAATCAAATAGTAAATTAGAATTGTACCAATAGTTTTTTGCACAATAAATGTTTTGAATTGAATAATTCGAATAAATGCAAAAAATCATAATAAGAGCTTTTCAACATTTGAAATTCTCAAAAAGAATATATATACAATTTTTATCGAAATCTCTAGTGCCGTTTTTTAAGATATCATCATAATTTGTAGCTATTCAAAATTGTCAACATTCTTTGTGCTACTTTATAGGTTCCTAAATGGACAGCGTCGAATCATTTCAGGGTCAGTGGAACTCATTTATATATGAGGCTTGGAATAATTTTATTGAAGGATTACTTATTTATATATTTAAAATTTACATACAGACATAGGATTCGCGCATCGAGTTCTTCGAACTTTTGAACACCAAGACTTTTATTGATAGAGGCTTTCTATTTAATTTTTAATACAGCAGAATTCATTGATTCAATGATTTATAACTTTTTTTCTAAAGCTTTCCCTTCCAGGTCCTGTAATTCAGAAATTACTCGAGCTTTAAAGAAATGTCTGATTTGAAAACTTCTGGCAATAGCCTCTTTTTTAAATATATGTCATTTCAAATTTTTGATTTTCAAAAAATGTCTTTAATGTCTAAAGTAAAGCTGGCTCAAGCTTTAGGTTATATGACAATTGACAGGAGACAGTTGATCTTATTGGTAACTACCATTGACATTTTGACAGAGGAAACTGCAGTAGGTATATATATATATATATATATATATATATATATATATATATATATATATATATATATATATATATATATATAGATATATATATATATATATATATATATATTGATTTTGTATTCTTGACTGGTTTTATAATAAATAAAACGATGTTCTTGGGGATGCAGTCATATATTCAATAAAATTCTTTGATTGAAGCCGAGCTTTCGAGAATGTTTATTCTCTTCTTCAGGGCAAACTACAAATCGTTACAAAATTATTTCAACAACAACTTAATAGTATTATAAAAATACTTACAATCGTGAATTTAAAATAAATTAGCCAAAAATTAAATCTTTCCTGTTTTTGGCTAATTTATTTTAAATTCACGATTGTAAGTATTTTTATAATACTATTAAGTTGTTGTTGAAATAATTTTGTAACGATTTGTAGTTTGCCCTGAAGAAGAGAATAAACATTCTCGAAAGCTCGGCTTCACTCAAAGATTTTTTTTGAATATATGACAGCATCCCCAGGAACATCTTTTTATTTATATATATATATATATTGTAATATAATATCTAAATAGACATAATCTATGCTTAATACATACAAACAACGATAGATATATTATGTTCAAATATTTCTACCACTTTAAAAGTGATAGAATGTGGAAGTATAAATTAAATGAAGAGTGCCATCTGGTAAGACAAAACGAAAATTATTTCTGGTCTCTCTGGCCTCTAAACAGGGTCGAAAATTGAGTTTTTGACCGACGAACCCAACCGGAGGAGGTATACAGTTCGACTGTCTGCTTTTTTTGGTTCGTCCGCGCGTTTTATGTAATTAGTAAACGTACTCTGATTTTGATGATTTTTGATTCATTTGAAAGAGGAAACTTGAAATGATCCCATATGCGTAAAAACTCAAATCCGGAATCTCCTTCCTTTCAAGATTAATATTGTTTTGTATTTTTCAATGCATCAACTAATAACGCCGGTACAATTTTTTTGTAAAAAATATATTTTTTCAAACTGTCTAATTTAAATGTTGCTGAATGTTTCTTTAATCCGGTTCAATAAAATTTTTGCATTTCCGAAAAAATTTATTGGATGATCGATAAAAAAATATGAGACCATCTTTCAATAATTCAATTTCTTTCCAATGAAGAACGAATCATCAAAATCTTTACGGTTAATAATTGTCACAATGAGCGCGAATGCACTTTCTATGAAATTTTGTTATGGGGACTAAGCTGTAAAATAGGTGGGGAACAAATAAATGGGAACATTATTATCAATTAAATGAAATTATTATTTTCAATGCACCAATAATATTTTACTATAAGATACTATATATATATATTTATTTTTAATGCACTACTTGCGCATAAAATATCATCACGATTGTTTGGTTAATACACCTACTAGAACTAGTGAAGAGAAATTGTTTGTCGAGGTCAAAATACGACCTTCATTCCGATAATAAATTATTTACTGCAAGCATAACATACGATTGAAGAAGGAGTTGAGGAGGAGAAGAAGAAGACGACGACGAGCTTCTTCCTTCACGGGATCTACCGCTATAAAATCCCATATGCATTCATTTGTCTATCTAGTTGTTCAATTGTTTCCATCGAATGGATGGAATCTCAGTGGCGTAACACAAACAGCATTTTGATTCGGTGAAACCAATAAATGAACTTTATTTTGTTTGTTTCACAAATGATGGCAATTGCCTGTAATCATTCACGAACTACGTACATCACGCTGTAGTTGCTTCTGATCGCATCTCATTATCATGAAATTTTCTAGTACGTTTGTTGATCTAAGCTACGACATCAGTATTACAAGCTTTATACCATGATAGGGTGCTGCTCGTATGTCCGAAGGCAACGCAATCTTTATTTCATAGGCGTCACAAAGTCAAAGTGACATTTCAGATGAATAAATTTATATTTTATTACTCAAACAAAAGATTTGTATTCTATATTTCTGTGTTATTGTTAATAATATATCTTTCATATAATTGCTTATTTAATTAATCGATGTTTTCTTCTCCCTTATTATATGAATTTGAAATTGAAATACCATATCTTATCTCAAAATCGTCACGCCACTGATTTACTCCCCTCGCTTGAATTGAACCGTTTCTCGTGCTTTGAAGGAGACGCCATCTTTCATGGATCCAATAAAGAGTATTTAATATTATCCATAAGAACTCATTATTGAGACATGCAACTATAAAGACTAAAATATACATTTATGGAATGGAACATGAACCATACTACACCATAAAGTCAGATCTGTTGATTCATTATGTCAAGTCAACTGATCCGTCAAACGTCAGACGTCAGTAATATACTTTGCGTGCGTGTTTAATAAATCTGTGGTATGGTATGGTTTAGAATGAAATGCAGTGTTGAGAAGCAGTTGTTCTCTTTGGCAGCTTTTTCTTTAAAAACTTTCTTGTCTAATATAGACTATTTTCATTATTTCTTAAAAAAAACTTTTTCTTGCTAAATCAAATGCTAAAAGAGGAGGATCGATTAAGTAAGATTTTAATTTCACCTTTTTAATGGTTCACTAGAAAAATAAAATCAATAATCAACAAGGATAAAAATCAGTCCATGAAAAGTGTTACAAATCTTGAAATGACCCAGAATGTAATCGAAAGTGTCAGTATCGTACAATTTAACTTGAACGAAGTGATTATTACTTCCGAAAACTATCCGATTCTCCTACATTCCCTCCACAACTACTTTCACTTGAGTCGTGGAAAAAAAATCTATTAAATCAATAAAAATGAACATCTTTCTAGATATATATATATAAATACTTACGTTTTTCTCAGTATTATTGACAATCAAATTTACAAATAAATAGAAACATTTGCATATATTTCAAAAATTAATCTGTACAAATTTTATTCTTCCAATAAAGTTAATTTCACTTGTAGAATCTTTCATATAGAAAAAAAAAGTCCTTGATCATGACTTTCAAAGATTTCCTCTTCCACCAGTCATAATAGAAATAGAAATACTTTGGTAAAAGAGAACTGCTTCTTTGTTGCTGAAGAATTTGGCCTTGCCTTGTCACACTATTTCTATCATTTTTATAGAGCAAGGGCTGACTCCAAAAACACAATAAAATGCTTTAGGAATGTTAGATTTCACTACAAACTATTAGGAAAATCATGAGGAATTTGTTCACATTTTTGCTAGGACTTTTCTACGGAGCATTTTTTATTCAGCAGTCATACCAGTAAAGTTATAGCCTGACATTACTCTTAAAACTCAGTATTTACAGTGAAGAAATAAAATTTGATTTTACTTCCTCGCTATATCTTGTTTCAACCCCTTTGCACCATACTTTTTATAATAATTTTTTCTTGTCCTCCACCTATCGAGATACAGTATAAAACTAAATTACTATGCTTTTTTTTTGGTCAGCCCTTTGACTATAATGACAAGCCTCGCCTCGACGAAAATTTCTGGGTCAAACCTGCGATGTTTTGTGGGACAACGCGATGATATACCCAATACCATATTACCACCTTCTTTACGATATACGCAGACACTTTTCAATTTCTAACTAGTTTTAATTCCATTTCACTTTGTACAGACATTTAAAAAAAAACAAACGATTTAAAAGGTTCCTGCACGCACTTGACACTTCTTCAGTGTATTATAAGTAGCGTCAGCATTCGTGATCGTAATTAGATTGGGGTTATTCCTTTTTCTTCAATATTATAATTATTCACATGCAATAAGTTGAGAGATACTCTTCAGGGCTCAGTAGTGGGACAAAAAAAACACTTTAAACATGGTTCCATATTCCCTGTGAAAATAACTGTAGAATCACGAGGTGCCACGCGCTTCCGAAGGTCCAAAGTCTCTCTGATCCTGAATCTCTATCAAAATATCAATAGCTGTGTCTACTTATTCATTTGAATAAGAAAATTATTCAATTGTATGGCAAAATTCCGCCAGATCTACTCAGGTACACGTGAAATCTTCTTTCCCCCGAAAGGGGTGGAGAAAGCAATTTATTTCGAAAATTGTAAATCTGAGACGGCCAAATTAAAGACCAGATTATTTGTAGCAACATTTAAATTGAACATTTTTTTCATAGTTACGGTTTTTGAGTTAGAGCACTGGTAAAATCTAAAATATGCGTATTTCCGCGACGATGTTTTTATATCTCTGAATAATAACATACACAAGCAAAGAATGTACATGGGTAATAGGATGGGTACTAACTTCTTTGGTATAAGTGAACGTTCAACGAATTTCGTGACGAATGTTGCACTCAAAAGTGTGAAATGAATGTAAAATTGAACCGACGTTATTAGTTGGTGCACTGAAAAATACAAAATAATTTTAATTCTATTGGTGCTGGTACTTGTGAAGTTGGTGGCAAGAGTCTTACTACAATTGCACAACTTCAAAATTACCAGTATCAATAGAATTAATATTATTTTGTATTTTTCGGTGCACCAACAAATAAAGTCTGTCCAATTTTTTTAAATATTTATTTAATGCCTTCTGGGCTCAACTGTCGATATGTTTACCTTTGAAAAGGTAAAATATTTTCAATGAAATATGGGCGAGATCTAAATTATTTAAACTTATTCCAATGTATTCATCTATATCTTATTGTTTAAGAAATAGCAGTACTATCCCTACGAAATTGTCATGACCACCCTGTATAACATTCATACACATTTCTTTGTCAGCAGTCTTCCACTTTTTCGTCGATCTGTAAGTGTAACAAACCTTGAGTTGTTTCATGGAAACGATGAAATGTTTCTGAAAAAAATAATTATGAAATAGAATCCCACTTCTGATGTGAGAAATGATTTTTTTTATTTTTGTTCTTGTAATTTTCTACTATGGATTCAAAGGTAGGTAGGTATAATTCCAGCAATGTGTATTTTTCAAATCATCGTTTGGACAAGGATGAAAGGTAGATAAATAATAATATTCGGTTAATTTTTGGTTTTATTTTCTTATATTAATAAAATACAGATCCATTGAATATTATTATAGCTATATTCAAAAATACACATACCTAGCTAGGTACATTGAGATTCTTTGGTATACATATATTTCGAACAATATAAATTCATATTAATTATTAAATATCCAATGTTTCAGACATAAATCTTAAGAAAATATTCATTTACTTATTACATAATCTCATCTGGATTTGTCATCTCAGCCTTAATCCGTTGCAACTTTTATTTCTTTTTCTTCGTTGCGCTTCTTTTGTTTGAGAATATATTTTCCCAAAAAATACAAACCAACATAGAAAATCGGGATGCAATGGTAAACGCAATTGTAGTAATTGATAATTTTTCCAATTTCTAATAAAACAAACGCTATGGCTTGGTAGGAAAACATTTGCATTTTAAGGAAGAGCATAATCAGTCTTGATAATTTTGTTTCCTGAAAAACAAAATACAAAAAATATAAATACATTCTTGTTTTATGACGAAATTAACCTTTTCGCCTTTTCCTTAAAGAAATGTGCTTCTAAAGTATCATGCATTCTTGATGGAAGAGTTTTATTTTATTTGAAATTATCAAAACAAAATGCTCGTTTTTAGCCAGATTCTTATGGAAGTACATTCCTGTTGTCTGAACAGTTCAAATTTTCGAATATCGCGCTTGAATAAGTACCTGCCGTGTCTGCGCAGTAGGATGAGTTTTTTGTGTTCTGTGCAATCTCTGTCAAAACATCAATTATCTGTCGTCTGTCAGTGTCAGCAAACATGTCAATTGTCGTATTTTCAAATTTCTTTCCAAAGATTCTATTGAATAACTAACAAGAACAAGTGGAATTGAATAACTGATGAAGAGAACAATGAAGATTATACTCACCGTTTTCTTGTCCAACATGAATTTAGCCCACACATCTTCGTACATAAGTGCGAATGGGACAGTGCCAATGCAAAAGTAATACCCAGCATAAACGCCATGCCATACTGAAGACATAAACATTGTAATAGCCGTACGATATTTTTTATATGGAAAACGTTTATAAATGTAAGTTGCCAACCAGTATTGAACAGTTATATTCCAATGTTTCATTGCTTCTCGCATTGTGGGTACACAATCAGCTTCATATGGATTAAGGCAGTGAATGGTTTCGTAATTGTAGTCGAGTTTTTGTAGCTCTTCAGGGCTTGTCCTAGACATACATGGGAAAATAATCTAGTAAATCATCGCTAGTTTTCCTACATACGTTTCAGTCAACTTTTTGAACTCTGTTGTCGGTCCATGACCTGCTTTTGGCTTTGAAAATGTCGGATATACTCCCAAACCACCGAAAATGCACACCATTTCAGTTAGAATTAATCCTAGATATATTCGCGATCGGAATGCTAAGAAAGTTGGCCATATATACCAATATCGATAGAAGAATGATCTGTTCAAGAAATCATCAGTACCCACATACTAAAAAAATAAGAAATTAATCAATTATTAAGTATTTTGTGAATGACATACATTCAGTGGGAATAAATAACTGGTTATAACATGTATTGAACCCAGAAATGGTACCCACAGAGCCAGTTTCTTCAATGCAGTGCCATAGTCATCGTACAAGTGATAGGGTCTTCGTAAATGATCTTGATATGTACGATAACGGAAATAGGGACCTATTATTTACAGGGGTATGTATTTTAACATCTCAAATAGTTTAATATTCCAAACCTACCTGTTAAAACTCCGCAGTAATTGAAAACATAACAGAAGACATCGATGAAATGTAAATCAATCAAACACGTATCATCTTCTAACTTTTCTTCTTCGCTTTTTTGAGCCTCATCTTTTTTCTTTTTCAATTCATCAGAAGTGTTGTATTCAAATGCAAGACCAACTATTTTCAGTGTTACCATCATCTGTATTAAATTGGTATGTGATGGAGGATAAGGTATGCCGAAGTAGGCTGTTGTTCGAAAGAAAAATAGATATAAAAATGAAAAGGTGAATGTGTAGATGTGACATTTTCTGAAAAGTAATCAAGTATTTGTCATCATCAAACATAATTTAGGGATGTTTTTCCCTCTTACCTTCTTGATGTAAAGATTATAATACAGGCATTTACAAAAGTACTAAATAGAACATGAAAAGCATGTATACCAGAAACAATAAATACAATCAGCAGTCCCAAAGACGCTCCAGTCAACTTTTTTGTTTGTACATCTTTAATTTTTCTATAATACAGACCAAATCCCATTGAAAAAACCAGCAGGGTCAAATATATAATATCGTCAATATTCATTTTTAAGTTACCACAGCCTCCTGCTGATTGAAATGTTTGCACTTGAACAGTGTCTACTATTTTGTGGTCTATAACAACTACTATAAATTAAATGTACGATCAAATAAATGATAGATAATCGGCAGTTGAAAGATCAAAGTTTATTGCAGAGATAGAGATATCGAAATATGATCATTAATTAATTGAATCTAGCAACCGTGAGTGTTATGGACATGGATGACATTTGAAATGTCGCTGTTTCAAAAATGCTGACGTATACGTATATGAACATAGAACGTCGAAATTCCATTAGTTACGTTGTTTGTATAAATATGAGATTTGGATTATTTGAATTTTAATTAATTTTCAAGAGATTATTAAAAAGAAATCATCTATCAGAGAAGAGAGACGTATAATCTCTGTTCTTTGTCACCATTTCATTACTAAGTAACTCGCAGAATTCTTCATATGACATAGCATCAGTTGTGCTATCGGCCACTAGATGGCACTGCATGTACCGATAAAAGCCAATTTTGTGCTATCTGTTGGAAAGTCACGTATACACACAAAAGAATTGCCTACCTCTGTCTAAAACTAGCTCTCGCTTGTTGGTTCGTTTGTACTTGAGTGTGAGTTCAAGAGATTCAAATCGCCCAAATATAGTTGTCAACATCCTTCTATCCTATACGACGTTCAACAATCTGGTAAGTGCATATACACATGCAATTGTTTTATATATGATTATATCTGTCTTCTTTCTACTACTCTACAAACACGTGTCTTTTATAGAATTGCGCAGAATCTGTAACATACTGTATATTGTGTGTGTGAGTGTTCTTGGATTAGGTATATCGTGTGGTATGTCCTTTATTATAATAAAAATAAACTGTTGTCTATATTCGCCTGGCTATTTTATATTATTTGTTGGATAAAGTACAAATCGTGGTGAATACAAGAGTATGCCTATCATCGTAAGGTTTCAACTTGCGCGTATTCGGTAGCTAGCATTTTCCATTGATTGGACAATAGATTATAGAAGGAGAACGAATTTGTTTTTCAATGGTTGATTTAACTTCCAAGCTCCTGCCATATTTTATTGTTTTTTTACCGTTAGGCACCAAGGCGTTTAAAAATCAATAATACTTGAAATCGAATTTTATGTAGGTAACTTTAAGTTGATGTAAAATTATAATACGTAGGTACTACATAAGGGCGTTATTGATTTTGTTGTTAAATTTAATAATTAATTAAGCAATAACGATTAGGTATATCCAGCGTAAATTTGTGAAACGTTTTTTTTTTTCTAGTCGAGATATATTGAGCAAGTGTTCATTCAACTAGGTACCTTTGAAATTGTGTACTCAGCATTGGATGATTTATTCTGCTGTTTGTTGAATTAGCAAATACAAGGGATTATTGGAAATGTTTTTTCATTTCCATAACGTACCTTATATATGAGGTGGCGTAAATATCTCGACTGGAAAACTCAGCGAGTTCAATCGAGCCTGTAGTTTCAAAATGGCGACCGTATGATTTGTTTTTAATTTGCTTTTATGGGACCATTTCTCAGAACTCCTCTTGCGAATGTAAAAGTACTTGTAACATAAACTTTTTGAGTAAAGTACTTTTTTCGGTATTTTTTCGAAATTTTACTGTAATTTCGGAGATCAAAGGACCAAATTTCAATTTTCATATAACTTCTAACATTTTTCTAAACCATTTGAGTCAACTAACACCATAAGTAACAAAGCCTCTTTTTTTTCGTTCGATAGTTGCATAAATAAAAAATAAGCGATGGCATAAATGTTGAATTTTTTAAATAGTATTTATAAAATCTACTATCTGCCAAAATAAACGTTATATAATATAAAGCATGTATCTGATTCAGCTTTTAGTTTATAAAATTAAACATGAAACTGGACTAATCAATACATTCACAAAAATATTCTTTTTTTTAGCGCTCTGTCTTTATTTCTGTTAATATTTTGTCCACCCCGGTACTTACGTAACGGGTCAATTCCAATTCCAAGAGAATTGTGACATCAGGTAAATCCTACCATTCATAATTGAACTTACAGAAACACTTTGTATATATAAGATGGTTGTTGTTAATTAATTATCAAACCTCTTATACTTTCTTATTTTTTCGCTTTTAAATTTTTCCAAGAGCTTTTGCTGAAATCGAATTTTGTGTTGTTACAGAGGTAAAGATTTGGAGGAAGTTGTCTAATTGAAAGGATATTACAAATTTAGCGCATAGAATGGCATTCTTAGAAGTGCTGATATTTTCACTTCTCGGTCTTGCCCACTAAACTGCAATTATCAACACTGTTTTCAATTGAATGGTGTAAAATGTACTTTTTTAATTTTATATAGTCGCAATTAAATCTGCAATGTAAATACGTCATAAGGTGGGGTCTTTTTAGGTAATTTTTTATTGACCTTTTAAAATTATTTGACATTGGCAATGCCTAGACACAAGTTTATTTTGAAATTTATAGTACAATTTTGAAGAGTTTTTCAAACGGATTCATCATTGCATCTTGTCATAGTTATGTTCCGTGTTCAATTTTCACGTTACAAGTTTTCATGTCAAATATTATGAAGGTTGAATATGACAGAAGATTATCATAACCTATCAAACAGGTGATCAGCGTAATCAGTGTCAGTTTTACGATTTGACTAGGTTGGAAATTTTAGGCATAGCAATTCACCTGTGACGTAATAAAAATGTTTACTTAAATGACATTTCTAAAATGAAAAAATTTAGAGAGCTTTACCGTGAGCTGTTCTTAGACTATTCTGTCCTGTGATGACTTTTGAAAAGCCGCTTTTTCCAAAGGTACAGGATGATAAAAATGTTGAGAATTTTATTACCAAAAAATACATTCAATGTTTCTTAATCTACAAGAACAGTAGGTATTCAAAATGACAAAAGGTACTCAAGGCCGGTTTTATAATGTCCGGTTGACCGAAGTTTGAAACTCAACCGAGGGTCAACCATGACCCAAGGTTGAAATGACAGCAACTGACAGTTTTCTCAAAAATTTCATTTTGGCCCTCAGAGTCATTCGACTAACACCCAGAAATTATCTCATTTCTTAAATAAATTAAAAATATATTTCACACGATTAGAATAAATTGATGACTTTCGAAAGCCTCGAAATAGCCCAGGGATCTAACAGGCCATAAGTGAGGTCGGCCTCGAAATTTTTTCTCTTGAATTTTGCAATTTTTTTATAAAAACAGTTATGAGATTATGACCAAATATTAACTTACTGCGTTTTTTGCGCATTAGAGAATAATATCAAGATTATCTGATTTAATAACTATAAGTTATGACCTAACGACCGATATAATAATTTTAGAGTGCGATATACCTATTGTACTTAATCCAAATGCAGATGGTCGCTAGAATTTAACTTTAACACAACTTTTAAAATGACAACTTAAAAAATCGTTCATGGCCCTTGGCCTATAAATTCATCACGATAATAACGCTCATCTAAAGAGAGAACACTTTGATCCTTCACATACTCTTTAATATTAAAAACAAAACAACATGAACAACAACTGCATCTTGACTTGTGACACCGATTCGCAAATGTTTGCGGTTTTAATTCGAAACTCCTCCCACTCTTATCTACTACAACACATTACACATTATACCCTACCCTAGAGCAATAAACACTTCAGGAAACTGGCGGCGGCAGATGTGTCAAGTTTAAAATTAAACATGTTTTGCCAGTAGTTGGAAAAGGGCAGAAGACACTTGTTGCGCCAATTCCGGTCCAGAAGGAATAAATACCATCTAGCTAGTAGCATTCACTATTCTATTCAAAAGTTTTTCTTATTTATTTTTTATAAACATTAGTTTATTACGATTTCTACTGATTTTGTTAGAATGAGTATTGATGAGACTATGGTATCATTCATATAATATTTAGGGTCGAAGCTGATTGTTAACTTAGATTTAGAGGGTAACTCGGTTCCCTTTAAATATATAGGGTTTCTTTTTTCGATTATTCCATACTGTAAGGGTGGAATAAAAATCGATTTGTTGTCTGTCTCCTCTACATAATCCATCATCAAGCTATTCACAGAGTAAGCTACATACAAAAAAATCATTCAAACCGTGCGTTCAATAGGTACACCATATGAAACGCTGGAGGCCATTGAAATTTTCATAAGAAACAACCCCTATATACATGACAATGTGGCAACGTTGCGTTGGTAGCAGCAGCAGCAACGATGGCTAAATCGATAGGTAACTTTTTGAATCATTTATAAAACACACACAAACTCCCAGTCCCAGCAAAATAATCAGTATTTTCCAGCTGCCTGCTAACTAGGTAGTGTGTTTTTTAATTTCAATCCAAATTTTTAGAACTGTTCATACCTATCTTAGTTAAAATATGTTCATTTTTATTTTATAGTCTCCTTGGTTCTCATATAATTCAAACCATAATCAGCACACAATGTGCACGAATAGCCATTGAAGCGTTTGACATAACGTTCATTTTTTTTTACCGCGAAACCGTTTTGATGTGTCACTCTTTCAAATGTTTCCATGATTTCATACAGTCATCATCATCGTCGTTCTAGCTAGCTGTTGCCTGCTATGTGCTATGTTATATTGCGATGTCGGGTATAATGTGGGCGTGGTTTCCGCGAACGGCAGTGTCGGCTCGTTATTCACATTAAAATTGGGTGTTTTAAATTATACCGATATTGAAACTAAGAATCAAGAGTTGAAGAACTTGTTGAGAGGAGACCCAAGAGACTCGTGGACGGAGCCTAGGGTTCGAGACATGTGTCGGAATGTGTATATTGGCGGGTTGATCGTTTGTACTCAAAATTACTTTGCTTGAGTGACCGTCACCAAGATGATAAAAAATAAAACCACATTTCTCTGTTGGAATAATTGAAATACCTTCATTTTATTTCAAGTTTGTTTCAAAATAGGTGTTTGAATGTCAATTATTAACGAAAATTCTGATACCTACCTAAATAATATTCATTCATTTGATATGTGAATATTCTTCCAATATAATCTAATCTATTTGAATCCAATGGTATAAAATACGTAGGTACCTTATTTGAAACTTAATAATAATACTACCTATCTTATTAAACAATAAATTAGTCATTATGTACTGGGTGATGAGATATACTTCATGTATGGCCCCATTATACTAGCATTAACTACTTTGCTCTTACTATACTCGACTCATTCACTTTTCTTGTGAGAACGAGCCTTAAATGTGTCAATAAAAAAAAGTGAACGTTTTTTTTTTTTGGTGCCCCTTTTGAGTTTTTCTAATGACGGCGCTACTGTGCGTGACGTCAGCCGGTCGCGATGTGGAAACGCGAGACCGACCCCGGCTCTTTTGCCTGTTGTTGTGTGCTGTGCTGTATAAAATAAAGTGTACACCAAGCTCACACAGTGTGTTTTGTATAAAGAGGAGATATGAAATTCTATACATATTATACTACGAAATACGAACGAACATTGTATGGTTATATAGCTTGTGGTGTATGTTATTTTTTATCCAAGAGGGGGTTTTTCATGTCTACGGTTTTCTCTTCTCTACTCTGACTACTACTCACTGATTGGTTGTTCTCGCTACTCGATCTGAAATGTTTTTTTTCGGACGGACGGTTTTTTGGATTTTGTTATCGAACGGCAACAGCTTGCTAGCGTGCGCTCTTTTATTATAATCCAACAAGAAAAAGGTTATTCTCTTCATCTTCAGTCATTATAATCAACGTATTTATATTATGTTGATATTTTGTATCGTTGTCATAATATGATATGGATACATGACATGTTTTATTTCTTTAACTTCCCACTTGGGAAGATACACCTGCTGTGATGCGTCCAATTTTACAAAATTCTTGATTGTATCTCCACGTTTTAAAGTTTCCACGAATAATTGAATAAAAATGTTTTTTTAGAAGGATATATCTGTATACATATTTGTTTGAAAGTTTTGTCTCGAATATCGCGTAAATAAAAAAAATGATAAGGACGTTTGACTGGTTTTATTTGATGCATAATTAATGGTCAATGAGTTTATATCTAGGTACCTATATGTTTTTTAAGTACCTATGTAATTCATTGAGAGATTTCACATCAGTAAAATTTTTACAATTTATAAAGGTTAAAGGTAAAGGTATCCGATGAGATTTTGGAATCCTTTATAGACCACCCTGGTGTCTGTCTGTCAAAATTTTGAAAAAAAACAAACAAAATTGGCTTTTACACTATTCGAGATATCCCAACCAAATTTTGCACACGTATTTATGATACCTAAAGTAAAAGACTGTCATTCTTTCAGTGCCCGTGGGACTCTATGTGGTGGGTTCTGTACCTAAAAGTCCATTGTGTATATTTCTGAACTCCTTGGCTGGATTTTGATGGTCTTTTTAAGACGTATATATATTGTAAAATGATTTGGTAGTGGCTGTAAGTGTGACTGGGCCTAATAGGTGGAGGGTTCCATACTCAAAGAAGTTATCTCTGAGCTCTATGGCTGAATTTTCGTAGATTTTTCGCTATATTTGTGTGTCACTGGACTGTTTTGTGAGAGTCTGTCAGTGCGACTGGGACTTGAGGTTGGAGGGTTCCATGCCAGAAATTTAATAAAAAATGTAGAAGAAAATCTAATGCTGTTCTCTCTTGGTGCCTGGTCTATGGATAGATCTGGGTTAGTGTTCGAACTGGTTCTACGTGCGAGTAGTATTCTGTACTAAAGTGTTTGCCCGATAGTTAAAGAATTAAGGAAATGCTCTTAAACTCTTCTAAAAAAATATATTCTAATTCCCAAAACTACGGTCTTTTATTTAAGTACCTACATATTGAAAGAGATTTTTAAATGGTTAAAAAAAATATATAGAAAACTGCATCGTGTAACGTATGAAATGGAAGGTCTTGCTGTGAAGATCTTATATGTATTTTTTATAACTTTAAAATAAATAGTTTCCAAGGTATTCAAGAAAATAGACGAAAATTGACCATTCCCCCCCCCCTTATCTGAACCTAAAATGTTGAAAAAAATACAGAAATTAGTTTTCTACGTGCAGATTATAGGAAAACCTATGAGAAGTCCATAGTATTAAAATAACATGGTTTATCACTCAATAATGACAAATTTGGGTAGATTAAAAAAAAACATGAACATACGTAACCCTCTGCACGCGAGTTCAATTCGCACTTGTCCATTTTTTTTTAAGTAGGTAGTCTGACTACATATTATCTTTATTGCTAAACAGATCACGAATGTCTTTTCCAAGTTCGACTTGATTAATTTTTGTAGGTATTCGGCATACCAGATATCGTGAGACTGAGAATATCGTATTTAAATTATTGGAAATATACGTTAGGACCAATGAACAGCCCTTGGTAACGATTTTGTTTCTGATGCTCCGCCCACTGTACCCCCACTTCTACACAACTGCTACACTCTTCTAAATACGGCTTCAATGTATTTTGTACTCTGTCGGGTAGCAAAAAAGCGCTGCTCAAGCGAGTGCCAAAATTATAGTCCAGTCATTAAAGTCACGATATTAGAAATTATATAGGAAGGTGAATTGAAAATTTCAAATAATTGTCTTGAATTGATAAAACTGATACCTACTTATGTTTTGTCGTGAAACTTCACCATAAACCAGTTTTTTTTTTCTTGTAACTTCTAAACTAGATATCATTTTATAATGAATAATAATTTAGTTAAGCCTAGATTATTAGAATTGCTGAAACAAATTAAAATAAATCTTGTTAAATTAGCCGTTGAAAATGTTTTTTTTGTCTTCTTCCCATATGTTTTGAACACTATAGTGAAGTATGACTTGTTTTATGCAACCTTTTGGAATATGCAAGAAAAATTATTATTTTAGGGATATTATTGACTGAACTAAAAGGTAAAACATTGGGAAAAGGTGAACCTCGGAGAAATTACTTCGCCATTTTCTTTATCTGAGCGTTCGTTGATGAGAAATGGATAATTAATTGATTTAGCAAATTTTGCATTGTATCAAAAGATGTCTTTTGCAGAATCTATAGGTAGGTACCGGGAAATTTGCTTAGATAATAACAAGTCCTCTATTTTATTCTCTTCTACAGAGTTTTGAAAATCAACGCTTATTTGAGTTATCCAAGTTCGGAATTCTGAATCGAGCAGTATTTACCCAGTAAAATCAGTTCTAGTTTTTGTAAAATGTTAATTATAGTCGTATTTAATTTATCAATTTGATTTCGTCACTAGTTATAGGGTTTTAGTGATTTTTTTTTCATGTTACTAGTTTTATTTATGCCAGATAGGTATTTTTGACCGACTTCCCAAACGGAGGAGCTATACAATTCGACTGTATGTTTATATGTTTTTTATATATATTCGCGACTTTAGCATATTAAACGTGCTACGATTTTGATGATTTTTTTTTAATTTGAGAGAAGAATTGACATGGCCTTCCCCTTAAAAACATCCCCCAAAGAGGGTGATGGGGACAATTTTTTCCGAAAATTGAAAACCCGAGACCGCAGAATTCAAGAAAATTTCATATCTGGAAACGTTTAAATTGGACATTCTCAAAAATAATCACAGGTTTCCGCGTTACAGTCTGAAATATGCGTTTCAGCTATGTGGAAGGGGCAATTTTTTCCGAATATAGAAAACTCGAGATTTGAAAATTAGAAGAGGGACCATATCCGGAAATGTTAAAATTGATTTTTTTTAATACAGTTACGGTTTTCGAGTTACAACAATGGTGAAGTTTGAAATATGTGAGAGGTGTATTTTCACTATGTGGAAGGGGCAATTTTATTCGAAAATTGAAAATATGCGACAGCCGAATTAAAGAAGACATTATAATATTTTTTTATTCAAAATGTAAACAATAAGAACGTTATCTATAAATTCGAAAATATATTTGACATGACAAACATAGACTATAATCAAGATATCGATTTACGCCATCTAGCGAACGTCTCAGAAACCTGGAAATGATTTCCATCATTAACTATGTACATACTTTTTTGACATTTTAATTTTTTCACCGCAAACCGCTTACGACGTACAGTAAGTGTACCTTGCAAGCCTATTTATTTGACCACCCTGTACATAATACATTGATTTATCAATTGTAATTAGAACAAGCTTTCTGATATCCCCCGTATATAAGTGGAGTGTTGTATTATAATATGCAAAAGGTGGTTTTCACTTTCCTTTCTCAACGTCTATAGCCTTCTCCTCTTTACCTATAAGTATATTATGTATGTAATATCTACTTTTACCAAAACTTATCACACTATATACCTACATACATATATACATATTATTTACCTAACTTATAGCACGAGAAATATGTCGAAACTTTTTTTATAACGAAAATATTCATGTCAAGACCAATGTTAATATTGTGACTGTCATGGTTGTTTCATTTTTTTTGCCCACAACTTTCCCCAATTTGTAGTCGTATGGTGGTACTATGGGAGATACATATAGGTATATGTTTATTTTGTGTCATTTATCGACCGTTCCAAAACATAAGAGTTGATTCAAAGTGTGCTATGTAAAAACATGGGAAAATGTATTTATTTACTTGAGTCATCTGAAATTGTGTAATATTGGAGCAGAAATAGATACTTTATTGTACAAAAATATTTGTCAAAAGTGTGAAATAAATATATTTTAACAAAAAAATTGGACCGACGTTATTAGTTGATGCACTGAAAAATACAAAATAATATTAATTCTATTGGTGCTGTTACTTTTGAAGTTGTGCAGTTGCGATTAGATTGATAACTTTTGGCACCAACTTCACAAGTACCAGCCAGTACCAGAATTAATATTATTTTGTATCTTTCAGTGCACCAACTAATAACGTTCATCCATTTTTTGTAAAATATATTTATTTCACACTTTTGAATGTAACTTTAGTCACGAAAATCGTTGAACGTTCACTAATACCAATGAAGATAGGAAATACTTGTCGTATTATCCACGTATATTCTTTACTTGTTGTTGTTAGGATTGATATCTTAAAATATCATTGTGGAAATACGCAAGTATTTTAGATGTTACCATTTTACCACCACTGTATCTTGAAAACCGTCAATCTAATGAAAAAATGTTCATTATAAATGTTGCTACAAATAATTAGTTGTTTCATGTAGTACCCACAGATTTACAATTTTCGAAAGAAATCGCCCTCTCCACATAGCAAAAATACACATATTTGATAATTTAACATGCCTCTATCAGGAAAACCGTAACTCTTTTAAAAAAATGTTCAGTTTAAACGTTTCCGGATATTGTCCTATCTTTAATTATACCACCTGAGATTTTAGATTTTCCAGAAAATTTGCCCCCTCTACCACCTTTGTGGGCGGTTTTCGGAAGAAGGAAATTTTGGATTTGAGCTTTTACGAATCTGAGACCATTTCTCAAGTCTCCTGTTTCAAATGAATATTTGTTCACGTAAATTTGTATTGAATCGGTGGCTTTGAATCCACATTTGCTCAATTTCATAAATTTTTCTTTGGCATTGGTACCTTAATTTTTTACATTTGGAGCCCAAAAAAAGTTTTTTTTTTGCTTCTGTTATGATTATATGGCGCTCTCTTGTGTCGCCTATTTGTTTTGTAGGGTGCCGAATCCCAAACACTCGTGGTACTAGTAGAATACAGGGGCCTACAAACATTTAAAACAAAATATGCTGCTGACCATTTGAAAAAGAATAATTTGTTGATTGCACTTAGTTTTTTGAACAGTTAAGACAATGAATAAATATTGACTACACTAAAATAAAAAAAAATACAAGAATGTGTGAATATTAGACAAAATCTGCAGAATTTGCATTATATAAAATCAATAAACTTTCAAGATACGAGTTTAAAATTATAACGTAATAATCAAAACTGAATAATCCTGTACCTGGCACCTTTTAATAGTTCCCGTTATTAAGTTATCTCAATATTATCTTGAATGATACTATTTAATATAATATTCTAACTATATTATCCACATTCACTCAATTATTGTCGTTGAGATATTTATTCATTATGCGCGATTCTTGATTCACAACAATGGAACATTTATTTGTTATTAGTTCAGTATGATTAGATTTTGTAATAATATATTTATCATGATCTCTCCCTGTATATTTAATCAACATTTAGATTTGTGATTGCATTCTCGATACTTTGATGATAATTAGGTATTTAGTTTTTTACTGATTCAAAAAATATTATTGCATTCCAGGCCTATACAGGGTGTTTTAATATACATAGTTATAATTTGATCTCGTTTTTTTGTTTTGTTATAAATTTCTAACAGTTGTTGGAATTTGGTACGATGTCATTGTTACATAAGGTAAATAAACCCATATTAAAAAAAACTATTTCGTAAAACTTTATTTTAATAATTTCATATATTTACAATTGTTGCGCCAATTTTTGGAGAAAAAATCATGAATTATGAATTATATATGAAGCTATTTACTTGTAATAAATTTATAAAAATAAAAAAGTAGGTACTTTTGATAAGACTCGATTTTTACAATATTTTTGACCGAATTCAAAAAAAGGAGAAGGTATACAATTCGGTTGTAAGATTGCTTTTTTTTATGGTTGTTCGCGCGTTTTGCATAGGTAGTAAACGTACTCCGATTCAGACGATTTTTGTTTCATTTGAAAGAGGAGAGTTGGGAAATGGTCCCATATTGAAAAATCAAATCCAAAATTTCCTTCCCTCCAAAAAACTCCCCCAAAGGGGGTGGGGGGGCAATTTTTCTCGAAAATTGAAAATCCGAGACGACAGAATTAATGAAAATTCCATATCCGGAAATGTTTAAATTGGACATTTTTAAAAATAATCATAGGTTTCTGCGCTACAGTCTGAAATATGTGTTTCAGCTATGTGGAAGGGGCAAATTTTTCTGAAAATCAAAAATTCGAGATTTGAAAAGAGTTACGGTTTCCGAGTTTCGTAATGGTAAATTCTGAAATATGTGATATGCGTATTTTCGCTAGTATAAGCTAAACCTACCTCTAACTTTTTGGGTATTAGTGAACGTTCAACAATATTCATGACTAATGTTACACTCAAAAATGTGAAATGAATATTTTTTACAAAAAATTGGACAGACTTTATCAATTGTTGCACTGAAAAATACAAAATAATATTAATTCTATTGGTGCTGGTTCTTTTGGAGTTGGTGCCGACAACAACAAACTACAACGGCACATCTTCAAAATTACCAGCACCAATAGAATTAATCATATTTTGTATTTTTCAGTGCAACAACTGATAAAGTCGGTCCAATTTTTTGTAAAAAATATTTATTTAGAATTCGGTTTAGTCG
The DNA here is from genome assembly GCA_958507055.1 of Crioceris asparagi. Classification (NCBI taxonomy): domain Eukaryota; kingdom Metazoa; phylum Arthropoda; class Insecta; order Coleoptera; family Chrysomelidae; genus Crioceris; species Crioceris asparagi. Next base: position 1,793,502 of record OY293832.1, read on the forward strand.
CTAAAAAAATTATATTCCTGCAGATATTCTTTAGTAGTTTAACATTTAGGGCATGTTATGTTCATATGAATTTCTTTTCTCAATATCTCAATATGGACTCAAGAATAACCTTCTTAAATATTATAATGTTATTAAGATACCCTGTGTATTTATAATGAATTTATCGAACATCGACACTGTAACTTGATACAATACAATTCGGCATTCCCATATAGCTGCTACACAAAACTCCCCTTGTAATAAGATGCGCGTGTGTTTAATTCTTAAATAGTCCAAGGATCATTATTACATCAGATGTTTTACTTTTAACATTCTTCGAGTTTTAAATTAGTCGAATTTTATTCGTAAAAGCTGCAAAATCGTGCATTGGCTCAACTAAATCATTGTCACGTTCGTAAGGATTAAGAAATCACCTCGTGAAGACATGCGGAAATGTGGCAACCATGTAAAGGAATCAAATGAGTCTTTGAATCCAAGGAAGAATAGATTTAAAAAAATATTGCAATTTGGATTTCAAATTAGCACATATGTATTTAAAGTTCCGACATTATTAAAACAATATCGAAACACACAAAAAACTTGACAATGTTTTCATGTGTATAAATGGTTAGAAAACAAGATACTAGATGTCACTCTCGCGACAAACGTTAAAACATTTTTTTTTTGATCTAGCTCGTGGCTCATTATAGGCAGCATCATCTGAATATTCAAATGGAAAAAATGAATTATTATTCTTTGTACGACAAAGACGATGATGGTTAAACCGTCGTCCGCGTGGTATTCGGTAGTTGCACGTTGCTAATAAAATATGACGTAACAAGCTCGTGTTGAGAGGCTTCAGGCGTAGTACCTCTCGTAGAGTTATACCTGATGTTGAATATATTTAGTATTTATTAGTAATTAACACACTGACAAATGTGTGATACTATGGAAGAATATTTTGATAGTGACTAGGAGATCTTTTTCTTTGAGTTTATGAGATCATGTTATTTTGAATAAATGTATTTGAATTGCAGAATTGTTAAATTCTTAATAATGATTAAATCAGTAAGAATTTTTAAAAAATAAGTCACTGAAATTATTTTGGAAACGACTGTTAAATAAAGCTGTAACTCTCATTTGAAGATAAAATATGACTGAATTTATATATAAAATACCTTTTAATTAATTAATTATCAATTGTATACTTCGGTAGGGTTTTTTATGTATATCTAACTGTAGCTGGTGATAAACTGGGCTTGCGTTCGAATCCCTGGGGTTGTGTTGCTTTTTTGCATGGTCCACCTTTCACAAGGTAACGCGAAACCTGCTAATGTACATTTTCTAGAAAAATTATGTCATCTTCAGACAAATAATACCTATTGTTGGTTCGAAATCCACGTCAATCTGTACACTGTAGAATCCCCAGTTTGTGGTAACATCTTCAAGTTAGTGAAGTCGTTTAAAGCTCGATTATGAATTATGACACTTAAAGATCATTTTAATTACTTATGGCGACTGAAAAGCATAGTTCAAAACTCTAATTTATTTTTTTAAGAAAAACTCTTGTTTCTAACACAAGCTTAAATGTATAAAACAATTTTAAATCCAAAAACGTGCTACGTTTTTTTTTGTTTTAGAATTATTTTATACTTTCTGTACTGTGTTTCACAATGAGAATACAGTGTGGCCGGGTATAGGCAATGTATATGAAGTTTTTTAAAATTTACCTGTAATATTTTCTTCTGTAATTTTGAGATTGGTTATTATTATTATTTATTATTGACAATAAAAATGTTGAGATGAATTTTGAAAAACCAATGCTTGGACGGCATAACAACGCATTGGCATAGATGCGCTCCACAAGATGCCATACTGCATTCTCAATTCCGAAACGTTTTAGAAAACGTAGTGAATAATTATTTTTCATATTTCTTATCCCCTACTAATGCTTACTGTATCCCCCCAATGATACGCCCATGTTTCATTACACGCCACTGAGTGTAAGTGGTTAATAGTTAAGTAAGTAGCTTACAAAGAACTGCATAGTTAGTATACGGGCTTTCGCAAAGGTCTCTCTCTACGTTCTATATAAATACATAAATAATAAAGGTTAGATTCTAATACGTTTCTATTGCAACAACTAACCATAATATATATTCATATACCTAGTACAAACGAACAAATCACAAAACAAAACACAACCACTATTCGACCTTCTTTTCGCTCATAGATAGGTATTGCTTGTTGGCATTGCAATGTTTACATACATACATCAAGACAACGTCCAAAGTAAGTAAGTATGTAGTTAGTTGTACAATACCAGGAATAAAGTGTATAATAGAGTTGGTTTCTATGGCAACGGCAGTCATTTGTTTTCGCAGTCAGCTGACTTAGATTATCATCATCATGTCGTGGTGAGAATCTATACTTGAATACTATTAGAACAAGAAGATTGGTCGTTCTTTGACCGACTTTATTAGATGAGATATTGAAGAAATACAAAATATGTAATATATATTTATTCTATTGATTCTATTGATAGGTATGTATTTTTGACCGACAAACCCAAACGGAGGAGGTATACAATTCGACTGTGTGTTTATTTTTGGTCTGTGCGCGCTGTATAGAGGGTGTTTTATAATATATGCGCAGGACTTGAGGATGTAATAGCTTGACCAAAAATAAGGTTTATTACTTAACCTCTAAAATGCACCATTTTCGAGATACAGGCTGTTGAAATTGAAAAGATAAATCGTTTTTTATGAATATCCCCGGAACTGTTTATCGTACAGAAAACAGCTTTTATAAGCATTTCCACTCATGATAAGCTAAGTTTTGAGCCAGCCATTGGCGTAGAAATAGGGGACAAAACACCCAATACTCCTTCAAAATCTTCACCAATGATAATTTAAAAAAAAAAATTCTGACTCAAAACGTTGCTTATTATAAGTGGAATGCTTACAAAAGCATTTTTCTGTACGATAAATGGTGACTTGTATCTTGAAAATGGTGCATTTTAAAGCGTAAGTTAATACAATCTTTTTTTCACCTTGTATAGTAAACAAACTCCGATTTTAATGATTTTTGATTCATATGAAAGAAGAGACTTGAGAAATAATCCCACATTCGTAAAAACTCAAATCCGAAATTTTCTTTCCTTCCAAAAAACACCCACGAGGGGGGCAATTTTTCTCGAAAATTTGAGGTGGCAGAATTGAAGATCCGGACAATATTCGGAAACGTTTAAATTGAAAATTTCTTCAAAAGTGTTACGGTTTTCGAGTTTCAGCCATGTTAAAATTTGAAATATGTGCATTTTCGCTATGTGAAAGAGGCATTTTGTTTCTAAAATTGAAAATCTGAAAACGGCAAATTAAAGGCTAGAGTATTTGTAGCAACATTTATAATGAAAATGTTTTCCTTAGAGTTGTGCTTTTCGAGTTACAGCGGTGGTAAAATGGTAAAATCTGAAATACTTATGCGTATTTCCGCCACGAGGATTTGAGATCTCTAAAGCACAAGTAATGGAATAAATATATTTTTTATAGTGTACCATCTAATTATGTCGGTCGTATTTTGTATAAAAAATGTTAATTATTTTACATTTTCAATTAATTTTTACAATTATTTAGAAAATTTTGAGAAGCCCTTCTTGCAAGAGTTCTCTTGAAAACCGTTCAAGTGAAAAATGTCCAATTTAATGTTTTGCACAAATAACCTCGTCTTGAATGCAGTTGGAACATTTGAAAAAAAAATATTTTGTAGGTTTTTTCTTGAAAGATACTTATAAATATTTGATTAAAAAAAGTGTGTCGATTAGACCTTCTATTTGAAAAAAATCTAAATCAAAGCAAGTTCCCCAGATAAATATCGCGAATATACAAAAAAAAAACATACAACCGAATTGTATACCACCTTTTTTTTGAAGTTTAATTTTTTTTTAAGAACCTCAATAATGTTCAAACTCAAATGAATTACGTTCAAATTTTGACCACTACTTGAAACTACCTAATCAAAATTTTTCAAAAAACCAACTCATATTTATTGCTTAAGGATCCTCAACAAAAATCTCATGGAAAGAATTCCCTTCAAGCTAGTTTGACTCGTACTTTGAATAATCAATACATCGAATCAAACATTTTGATATAAACTTAATTATAATAATTGTTTCCTAACGCCATCTTTTGAAATTCTTATGTATGTTGTTTTATATATGTACATTGTTATCTGCTATTTTCATTTGACCATCGAAAATTTTGATGTAGATTTTATTTTTCGAAATTAATATAATGTTCAAAAGTATATACTACATACATAACTTCAATTCATCTTGACAAGGTGAACTTATATTATCCTATACAATGATTATACTGTTATTATCTTATCTTTTTGTTAATAATTTCGTGATAAATTGTTTGGTATAACGAACAATTTCGTTGTAAATATAATTTATATTTATCATCATTTTATTTGGTTCATCTTGTCTAAATAGTCTCTAGAAAGGAGGAAATTATTTTATTTTCGTAAATAACATTTCTCATATATTACACCTAATATGTCAAGCAAAACAAGATAATTTGAATGATATTTTTGTTTAGAAACTTTGCATTAATTTTATAAAGATCAGAAGAAAAAATTAATAGTCATACCCAGTTTACTTTTTTATTCATAGATGGCCTCAGCAATGATCGCGTGGGCGCGATTAAACCGAGATAAGATACATATTTTCTACCAAAAATTGATCGACCTTAATAATAATTCTATTGGTGCTGGTACTTTTGAAGCTGTGCTTTTGTAGTTTCAGGGGCTGCTCGTGGCATAGTGCCACGGAGCCACCTTATTCTTCTGCAAAAATGTATTTTTTATTTTTAAAACATCTTAACGAATTTTTATTTCATTTTATAAATTTCCTTTTATATCATAAATTATATTGAGCTTGGCAACCGTGCGCCGAAGATCATTGGCAGTTTGGCCATGTCTCGTTCGGCACAACTTAAAAAGAGAATGGAACAATATTTTCAAAAAACTTTGAAAAGGCAATATTATTTTAACTTTCTCTAACTAATAAAAGCGTTCCTATATTTTGGTAAACAGTCTAAAAAGCCCCAACACTTTCAATTTTAAACGGATTTTTTTCCTGTGATTTACCCAGAAAAAATGTTACAAGGAGACTCATTCAAATCTTCTTGGCATCCGTTGTGTGTTCGTTAAATGTACGCGCGCTGTTTCACGATCTATTATTAGACGCTGGGAAATTTTTCGCTCATCATTGATTCGTGAGAAAAACTTTCGGTGACGTGTGTGTATGTATGTTTGTTGAAAAAGAAAATTTGAATGTAAAAATCCTTATAGACGAGCTTTTCTCAGCCCGAGCTTCTCCTGACCTAATGTTCGAAGATGGCAAGGCAAAAGCTCTGGAAAAAAATTGGTGTGGTATTGTTTGCTGAAAAAATAATTGTACCTTGTTGAAGAGGATTTAAATTCAGATCGATGATCCAATTTTAACAAATATTTTATCCTTGTGAGTATATAGATTCAAACAGACAAGCATCGTTCGCCACAGCCAGATAAATAACCCGAGATATCTAAATTAAAATTAAAAACGATGATAACTGTTTCGGCAGACTCTGCCTGTCTCAAATTTGAGTATTAGCTAAATTCTAAGCGGATAAGTGCCTACGTAAATAATAAGGATGTTTAACATACATCTCAATGAAATCTTTATTAATTTCCAATGATTCATTTTACCTCAATCTTAATAATTTCCTTGTAGTATTTAAGACTCCCCAAATTATCATTAAGTTTGTGATTATTATCATTGATGTGTATGGCATAGTCTCAATTATATGAATGAGCTTTTGTGTTCATGTCGAAATGTCAAGTAGGATTTAATTTTAAATTTTGTGCTTCGATCCTTGCGGGACGATTATTTTATTGATACAGTCCATTCCACCGACGTAGTATGAAAAAATGAGATCGTGCGGGAATATTTGCGTAAAGGTACTATGTTGAATCATTATCTATAGTTTTGTATAAATAACAAAATTTATTTTTTTCCTTTGTTGGATTCGGAGGACTCTCTGACAGATACAAGGTTGATCTTTTATAAAAAGGTTGTATGTAAACCTGAAAATTGGCTTGTTCCAACTTTAGGTTAGGTTAGGTTTAATTTTGTTTATTACTCTGAGTTTTTATTCGGAATTTGAAATTGAAAATCGTTGAACGTTCACTTATATCATTACCCTTGTATATTCACTGCTTGTTCTTGTTATTATTCAAAAATCTAAAAACATCGTCGCAGAAATACGCATATTTTATTCTTAACCACCGCTGTAACTTGAAAACCGTAACTCTGTGGAAAAAATGTTCGATATAAATATTGCTACAAATAATCTGGTCTTTAAATTGATTGCCTCCGATTTTCAATTTTCGAAAGATATCGACCCTTTCAGATAACGAAAATCCATATATTTGAGATTTTAACGTCGCTGTAACTCGAAAACCTTAATTCTTTTCAAAAAATGTTCAATTCAAACGTTTCTGGATATTGTCCTATCTTTAATTCTGCTGTTTCAGATTTTCGATTTTCCAGAAAATTTGTCCCCTCCATTCCCTTTGGGGTGTTTTTTGGAGGGAAGGAGATTTGAGTTTATGGGACTATTTCTCAAGTCTCTCTCCTCTTTCAAATAAATCAAAATTCATCAAAATCGTTGTACAATCGAATTGTACACCAGCTCCGTTTGGGTTCGTCGGTTAAAAATAAATTTCTTAAAAAATACTTTTATCTCATTTTTATTAAAAAAAAAGAAAATTACTCAATATAATTACATATATGTATTAATATCGTTTGTTGCAAGATGTTTAATTATGAATTAATAAACTGATATTAAAGCTGGTGGAATGGACTATTAAATAAAATATAGTTATTATTGCCTCTGTCCTAAGCTGAGATTTATCTCATCTCCGATCCTCTCTATCCTAGGTAAAGAATATAATGCATCTTTGGACGGCAAACTGCTTCAGAAAATCTTGACAGCCAGCTACCCATTCCAAGTTAACCCCGACCATGGTTAATGCTTTCGACAACAAGTCGAGCAAGGGTCTTCTGTGTGGGTATTTCTGTCTATATAACCGTAGTGTGGTGATATAGGTCGTAACATTGTCGAAAAAATACCATGTCCCCTACAACTATATACCGACTACCTCTGTTCTCTATGTACCCTCATCCGTTCAAACACACCATATAATAACATAAATATTTTTTACAAAAAATTGGACCGACGTTATAGTTGATGCACTGAAAAGTATAAAATAATATTACTTCTATTGGTGATGGTACTTTTGAAGTTGTGCAGTTGCAGTTAGATTGATAGCTTTTGGCACCAACTTCACAAGTACCATCACCAATAGAAGTAATATTATTTTATACTTTTCAGTGCATCAACTATAACGTCGGTCCAATTTTTTGTAAAAAATATTTATTTCAGACTTTTGAGTGTAACATTAGTCCCGAAAATCGTTGAACGTTCACTATACCATATCAATGAAGATAATACTTATCCTATTACCCACGTATATTCCTTGCTTGTAGTGGTTATTATTGAGATCTCAGAACATCGCGGCGGAAATACGCTTGAATATTTTAGTTGTTACCATTTAACACCGATTTAACTCGAAAACCGTAATTCTAAGGAAAAAATGTTCATTATAAATGTTGCTACAAATAATTATATCTTTCATGTAGTATCGAAAAATTTTCAATTTTCGAAAGAAATTGTCCTCTCCACATAGCAAAAATACATATTTAACATGCGTCTATCTCGAAAACCGTAACACTTTTGAAAAAATGTTCAATTTAAACGTTTCCGGATATTGTCCTATCTTTAATTATACCAACTCAGATTTTCGATTTTCGAGAAAATTCGCCCCCACCACCCCTTCGGGGGCGGTTTTCGGAGGGAAGGAGATTTCGGATTTGCGTTTTTATGAATATGGGACCATTTCTCAATCCCCTTCTTTCAAATGAATCCAAAATCATCAAAAGCGGAGATCGTCTACTATATAAAAGGCGCGCACGAACCAAAAAAAAAAAAAAAAAAAATAAAGCAGACAGTCGAATTGTATACCTCCTCCGTTCGGGGTTCGTCGGTCAAAAACAGGGTCCTTCATCCTCACATCGTATTCTGTAGCGCAGTAGTTGGATAAGTTATGCGCGTTTGATATTTTATGAAGTTCATCTGCAACCATTTCTGAAAATTATTTTGGATTATAGAAAGTTCCTCAAAAATTTTGCGACGCCATACATTTTTTTAAAATTACATGACATATAGGTTGTTTCATAATATATGCGCAGGACTTGATAGCTCGTTCAAAAATATGAAAAAAAGTTTATATTAACTTACCCTCTAAATTCACCATTTTCGAGGTAGAAATTGAAAAAAAATAATTCGTTTTTTTTGGGAATATCTCCGGAACAGTTTATCGTACAGAAAACAGCTCTTGTAAACATTTTCCACTCATAATAACCTAAATTTTGTGTCAGAAAAAAATTTCTTCAAGTCATAATTATTGGTGAAGATTTTGAAAGAGTATTGGTTGTTTTTTTATTCCCAATTTCTACGCCAATGGAAAATGTTCGTTTGATTTGAACCGCAAATGTTTTATACACAAAAAAGGTACTCTTGGTCGTGAGCTCTAAAGTTGACCGTTTTCGAAAAAAATCAACTTTTATGTTGAAAAACTAATAATAAACTAATTAAACAAAATTCATATACTTAAACGTTAGAACAAGTAACAAAAGCTAAAATTGACGGTGTTTTTTCAACATAAAAGTTGATTTTTCTCGAAAACGGTCGACTTTAGAGCTCACGACCAAGAGTACCTTTTTTGTGTAGAAAACATTGGCGGTTCATAACCGTACTTTTTTCATTGGCGTAGAAATTGAGGAGAATAAATATTTTTTTACAAAAAATTGGACCGACGTTATAGTTGATGCACTGAAAAGTATAAAATAATATTAATTCTATTGGTGATGGTACTTTTGAAGTTGTGCAGTTGCAGTTAGATTGATAGCTTTTGGCACCAACTTCACAAGTACCATCACCAATAGAAGTAATATTATTTTATACTTTTCAGTGCATCAACTATAACGTCGGTCCAATTTTTTGTAAAAAAATATTTATTTCACACTTTTGAGTGTAACATTAGTCCCGAAAATCGTTGAACGTTCACTATACCATATCAATAAAGATAATACTTATCCTATTACCCACGTATATTCCTTGCTTGTAGTGGTTATTATTATTGAGATCTCAGAACATCGCGGCGGAAATACGCTTGAATATTTTAGTTGTTACCATTTAACACCGATTTAACTCGAAAACCGTAATTCTAAGGAAAAAATGTTCATTATAAATGTTGCTACAAATAATTATATCTTTCATGTAGTATCGAAAAATTTTCCATTTTCGAAAGAAATTGTCCTCTCCACATAGCAAAAATACATATTTAACATGCGTCTATCTCGAAAACCGTAACACTTTTGAAAAAATGTTCAATTTAAACGTTTCCGGATATTGTCCTATCTTTAATTATACCAACTCAGATTTTCGATTTTCGAGAAAATTCGCCCCCACCACCCCTTCGGGGGCGGTTTTCGGAGGGAAGGAGATTTCGGATTTGCGTTTTTATGAATATGGGACCATTTCTCAATCCCCTTCTTTCAAATGAATCCAAAATCATCAAAATCGGAGATCGTCTACTATATAAAAGTCGCGCACGAACCAAAAAAAAAAAAAAAAAAAAAAAAAAAAAAAAAAAAAAAAAAAATAAAGCAGACAGTCGAATTGTATACCTCCTCCGTTCGGGGTTCGTCGGTCAAAAACAACCAATACTCCATCAAAATCTTCACAAATTATGACAACAATTTTTTTTTCACACTCAAAACTTAGCTTATTATGCCTGGAAAATGCTCACAAAAGCCGTTTTCTGTACGATAAACGGTTTCGGAAATATTCACAAAAAACGAGTTTCTTTTTTCAATTTCAACACCCTGTATCTCGAAAATGGTGCATTTTAGAGGGTAAGTTGAATTAAACTTTCCTTCATATTTTTGGACGAGAAATCACATGCTCAAATCCTGTTCATATTTTATGAAACACCCTGTATACTTCGTTACTTATGTTTATCAACATGGTCCTGAAATTTGATTAAAATCGATTCAGTGGTGTATTCACTAAAAAATAAAAATCAAAGAAAATCATTGTTTTGTGAAAAAAATATATATTATATAATTTTTTTACCAAAAATATGGCCGATTGTATTACTTGGTGCACTGAAAAATACAACAAATATTTTAATTCTATTGGTATTGGTAATTTAATTGATGGAATTAATATTATTTTTCATGTGTCAGTGCATCAACTATGAAAATCCGTCCTATTTTTTTGTAAACAAAAATTATTTCACACTTTTGAGTGTAACATTAGTCACGAAAATCGTTGAACATTCACTAATACCAATGAATATATTACTTATCCTATTACCCACGTATATTCTTTGCTTGTAGTTTTTATTATTGAGATCTCAAAACATCGCTGCGGAAATACGCTCAAGTATTTTAGTTGTTACCATTTTAACACCGATTTAACTCGAAAACCGTAACTCTAAGGATACAATGTTCATTATAAATGTTGCTTCAAATCATTATGTCTTTCATATACTGCCTAAAGATTTTCAATTTTCGACAGAAATCGCCTTCTTCACATAGCAAAAATACATATAATTGAGAATTTAAAATACCTTTATCTCGAAAACCGTTACTCTTTTGAAAAAATGTTCAATTTAAACGTTTTCGGATATTATCCTATCTTTAATTATACCACAGCAGATTTTCAATTTTCGAGAAAATTTGCCCCCTCCACCGCCTTCAGGGGCGGTTTTCGGAGGGAAGGAGATGTCGGATTCCCGTTTTTATGTATATGGAACCATTGCTCAAGCCTCTTCTTTCAAATGAATCAAAAATAATCAAAATTGGAGCACGATTACTATATAAAAGGCGCGCACAAACCAAAAAAAGAGCACACAGTCGAATTGTATACCTTCTCCGTTCGGGGTTCGTCGGTCAAAAATGAATTTTCATTGTAAATGTTGTTACAAATAATGTGGTCTTTCATGTGGTGCCCACAAATTTTCAATTTTTGAAAGAAATTGCCACCTCCACATAGCGAAAATACATACTATATTTGAGATTTTAAAATTGCTGTAACTCGAAAACCGTAACTCTGCAATTTATACGTTCCCGGATATTTTCCTATCTTTAATTTTGCCACATCAGATTTTCGATTTTCGAGAAAAATTGCTCCCTTCGGGGATGTCTTTTGAAGGGAAGGAAATTTCGGATTTGAGTTTTTACGAATCATTTCTCAAGTCTCCTCTTTCAAGTTAATTAAAAATCATCAAAATCAGTGTACGTTTATAAAACGCATGCACGAACCAAAAAAACGCAGACGGTCGAATTGTTGAACCGAACTTATTAGTTAATAGAATAATATTGATTTCTATGGGTTCTGGTACTTTTAAAATTACCAGTACCAATGCAATTAACATTATTTTGTATTTTTCAAGACAGCCCTATTTGTTGTGAATAATATTTTTATCGAATTTGTTCAATAAATTATTATTCTTCATTCTGTATAATACCCGTATGCTACAGCGCCCCTGTTCTCTCAGACTGTGTCAACTATATATATACCCTTGTTGAGTTATAAAGTGCCTGAGACTGCCTAACCATATCGAGCCTGTCATTTTCTGTTTGATAGAGAAAAATCAGTTTCGTGTTGACCTTTGCCGATATTTATAAGCTCCAAGACACTTCTTCTCTATAGCTTAGCCACCAGAGCTTTCGAAGGGATCCCAGACCATCTTGGCAGCATCATAATAATAATATAATAATAAAATCCCAGGTCGTTCGGTTCGGGGGGTTTTCTCTCCTTCAGCTGCTTCATTGAAGAGGAGGGACTTAGGGACAGGACAGCCAGCCTCTCTTCGCTTGAGCTAGTTGGGTCAGTCAAGCAGGATTCAATAAATGCCTGCAGTTCTTCAGTTGTTTTTATAATGTCTTCTTATCCATCCACCACCTATAAGCTTAGAGTAGGTATCTCCAAGAAATCTATACCCTTCTGACTAGAGAAGAACCTTTTTTCAGTTAATCCCAGTCCCCAAGTACCGACCTTACAGATCATCAACAATATAATCTGCAATACGGTCAAACTAATGACTTTGCGCCAGGTATACCTGTACATTGAAATGAACGATTTATATATTAATTTCGTTGATATTTATTGTATAAAACGTACCTATTTCCATTAAGAAGTTTATTTTGAAATAAGTACTGAAATATTTAAAGGAAAATACGAAAACTATTACGTCAGTACTAGTGGTTAGGTAGTAATTTTGTAACGGTTTCAATCAGTTTGGCAACCTTGCATAATAATATAACGATAATATAATTTGTATGCTTTGTTGTGTATTATAAAAATAATATTCGATATACCTGTTTAGTCAGTTGAAATTTGTTTTCGATTGATTGATAATTTACAATCAAAATTTTTAAAACAAAAGAACTATGTAGCTGCGCTTTGGTTTTGAAAGAAACAACCGAATCGTTGGTTCTTGCGGTTTTTTTGGCAGATAATGATATCAAGTGCTCGGATATTGTATATTTATCTATAGTACAGTCAATTTGTCAACTTTATTTTATTATATTTAGTACTAGAATGTTTTTAAATATTCAGATAAGGATTTGATATTTTAAATATGGAATTTCGAAGTAATATAAAATAATGCAGATTGCCAATAAAATTTTCATTTATTTTGGGGGATAAGTATCATCCGAATGAAAATTACATACCCTGAAACATTTTATAAAAAATTACTTTTGGTAACATTTTTCTATTAAAATTGAATGCAAAGAATTTGCTAAAATAGATTTTAGATTTTTTTTTTCAAATTAAATAAAATGTAGGCTAAAAAATATTTCCGATTTATCTTAGGTATTTTGAAACTATCAATACTATGAATGGGTTTGGGATATTTTCCATTCATTCTTTTTCCTTACGTCCGATGAATAAACGGAACCCTCACAATATCACTGTCAATCGGTCAGAACATAAAGCACAAATAAAATACATTAAATACGTAAAATTGAAAAAAAATTATAGCGAAAATATATTTTTTATTAAATTTTCAAATAAAAGGTTTAAATGATGAATTTGCTAAGATCTCTCATAAAAAAATCTCTACGCCACTGGCTATTATGGACAGAATATTTTTCTTTCAAATAAACTATGTTCTTCATGTCTCTGTTGCTTTATATTTCCAAATCAATGGATTGATTGACATTTGCCAATCATTTCCTTGGAAATACTCTTAATCAGAAATAAAAATAATACGACAATCAAACAATATAATTTCTAGACTGTGAATTAAATTTTTAAATTAATTATCTTCTTCTATTGAGTAAATTTACAAAAGCGCCTCTTTGTTCTGTGTGGTGAAACTTTCAAACATTATTATTATTATTTCTACAACATCAAAAGTGAACACCACACACTTTTGCTTCGTCGAATAGAATATACCCACAGACTTTCAATATCTCTCAGTATGTATATATATTATATGTATTTAGGTCGTGGCCCGATCATATCTTGAAATAGTGACATTTCATTAAAAGATCGGCTTCTACCTACAAATAAAATCTGCGTTACTACTTTATACGACAAATGATTTGCACCACATCATGATTTGGCAAATAGATTGTGTGTAATAATATTTCATGAAATGCTTGGCCGCTTTATGGTATGAATAGTTCTACAATCAGGCAACGACGTATATATAATACACGAAACCCAGCACGATATTATATTCCCCTTGCGCGTTGTTTGGTCGTTCGTTGAGCCGCAGCAAAGACCTATCATCTATCTATGCTGTTGCCCCTCGCATGGTCGATATGGCAACACTGGTGGTGAGCTGGCGGCGGCCTAGCACCAGCGCGCGCGATACGGCCCGTAATTTTGTTGATTAGTTTGCCAAGCTAGCACAGGCTGTATATACCTACTACGACAAGAGAGAAAATACATACGCGTGTGTAAAAACCCATTCGCCATTCGCTAGCTGCTATATAGCTTGGCTCCGAACGAAGTACGTTGATAGCACAGGAAACGAGGTGGCCGCGACGTTGCCAAGCTGCACCAATTGTTTGCCAGTTGCGGTAGAAATTGCTGACGTCTGTAATAAATGAGGCGATTACAACAAACTATATTGCATTTTCAACACAGAAATGAAATTATTTTATACATTTATATGGATTCATCCGTGTAAATTGAGCCTTATTCTAGATTTTCGTTATATGCATCATTTGATTAGATCATTCAAAAAGTAATTTCAATTTTAAGTTGATTGAAAATTTTCGATATTAATACCAAAGAATCAATACACCTTCTAATCTTTACAAATACTCTTGATATTTAGGTTGGTACCTAGTGAGGAATATAGTTAGGAAATATAAATAAATAAATTCGATTGATTTATTGTACTCTTATCTCAAAATTCATTAAATTCTTTTAAGATACGGGTACCTATAGTAAAAAGGTCTTATAATTTTATTTAAATAAATAAATATTTGTTTTCTTAATAAGTTTTTATTTCTTTGTTTAACTTAATTCAAGCATTTTTATAGAAATTGAAGGAACATTTTGTTTCTTTTTTTTGGCCATGATAGTTATTGTTATTTAAAACGATTTTTAATATGAAAAAATGACAGCTTTTTATATAGTGTAAATAAACGAATTGTGAATGTGGGACGAATTGGAAAATTTAAAGAATGATGTTTTTTAAGTAAATTATTTGACATATCAACGAAAAAAAAGAGCAATGCTTACGGATTCGAATTGGTCCAAAACACATTTTTCATACACATACGAGGGACAATAAAAAAAAACTAGGAATTGTTGAAGTATTCTTCTGATGCTGCAATTCTCGTGCATTTTGAATAATAAACTTGTATTATTCTGATTATTCTGAACAGGAGTGCTGACAGATAGTACCACGTTAAACTTATCAAAGACCAATTTATCCTTCTAGCCCCCCCCCAAAAAAAACCGCAAAAGTATTAGTGGAGTCAGCAATTTATTTATAAATTTGACCAGATTAAGGAGAACCTCATTTGATATTTTTGAAAAAACTTTAAGGTCGATAATCCTCGGACCCAGACCTAAAATTATTCATCGAAAATTCTGGAAAACGAGTTCTTTTTTCCTTCAAGACTTTTCCCTTGACTTTAGGGTTTCGGACAGTAATCCATATTTCGACAAGTCGGAGAATGTTATGGAAATTGATTTTTTCTCCAGCAATTTTCTAAAGATGAGCTTGGTGGACAACTATGACGTCAGAACTCAGTAGCATCGCCGATTTATGACGATTCTTTCACAAATAAAAAAACATAGTGGAGTACCTAAAATACGAAGTCTCAAAAAATACCGATTTCTGATTAATAATTTTCTAGGTCTGGACCCAAGGACTATGAGGAAAACATAGAACTTGCTATGATAGATTAATAATAAATTGCGATAATAAAAATTATCAAACCATCAATAAAATGAATGCAATTATCAATAAAAAGTAAAGAAAGTCAATTAGCCTATTGCAAGGTCAAGAGCTTTTATTATTATGAATAATTCGCGGTCATCACAGACAACACAGACGCTCCTGCTGCTCCAAATAATGTTTGTTTATCAATTCCATTCATTCAGCTTTTACAGGTGGTTATTATTATTTTCAGAAATATACACACACACATTCATATTATATACCAACACAGTCCCGCTGATGCAGTCAGAGTATCTTGCTGAAAATTTCTTATAAAGCTTAGTCAGCATTTAATGCTGGCTATATAGAGAGCCGGCAACATTGCAAACTGAGGGAATGTCAGTCGAGTTGGGTCGGGCTTGGGGAAACAACATCAGCAGCAGCAAAAGCAAAGGCAGCAGCAGCAGCGATACATAATCGAGGCCATCCGACGACGACAACAACAGTGGTGCCACAGCGCCAACAACGGCCGAACTAGCAACTACTCTCTCTCTCTCTCTAGGCGAGCTCGAACTCCTGAAACTTATAATACAGCAAGCAGCAGACATCCAGCTAGCTAAGCATTGCCAGTGCCAGTTAGTGAACGGCGAAACATACCATACACAGAATAGAGATTATAAGTAGTAGTGTGTGTGGATTTAAAAGAGTTGTTGTAATATTATAGTATAGTTAGGTATGGCATCTGCAAAAGATACGGCCACATTCTTTACCCACGGCACCTGTCAACAGTACGAGCAGGTTTTAAAATTGTACCCGCAAGCACTTAGACTCAAAGCAGACAGAAGGCCTAAAAAACCTGAGGAATTGATTAAACTCGACAATTGGTAAGTCTAAATTAATATTTATTCAAAAGTTTTCCTTTCAATTCTTTGCTATGTCATTGAACTCATCCCCCAGTATGCCTTGACTATAATATTGAATATAATATTGCGTCCACCGTCGTCGTATCGTGGTCTCGCGACGAATGAAATAGCTTTACAACCCCCGCGATATCTTACGGTCATTAAAATCACTCTTGTCACGTGGTAATCGATGCTGCTGATGACAACTACTACTCTACTGCAGCAGCACGCTTCTTTTACTGCTACTACAAAAATATCGTTGCATTTTTGTTTTGTTATTCAGTTTAATATTATATATCGCGGTTGCTATGTCCGGCGTCTATATTGTAGCAGTAATGGCCTCGTCCTGTTTTGTTGTACATACTATTACATCTCTAATATCGTTAAATATTGCTGGTAAACTTGAAAAAACTATCACAAATCAAAGCTTATACATTAATCTAGGATAATATATATGTTTTGCAACCCAATTTTGCTTATATTGACTACATTTCACTTAAAACATACAATGTAATCGAAGCAAAGGCCTTTCAAAATGGTGTCTATTCAAACAAAGCATTTTACATTTAAAGTGTTATTTCGTTTGTATTTATTGTTGTTTCACCCCTATTTTTGACATTTCAACTTGAAATATCTATGTATAAAGTCCTTGAAGTTGTTTACATTTCATTTATCGCGCCGTTTTCGCATTTAAAATTGATTTATCTTTACCAAATCGGTGATCTCGAAATAATACGTAGAGTGGGGACACTTAACAGACATCGAATTACTCGATTAAATATTTTCAGTTTCATCACTTTAATATTGTTTTTATCCAACAATTTCACACCACAACACATGTAAACTGGATATTTATGCTTTATTTGAGAGCTTTTAAGCTTTTTTACCGGCTGAAATGATTGAATTTTATGATGCAAGTAGTGGAAATTTCCCAGATGTTGAGTGGTTTTCTGATTGGTGTTTTATAAGTTTTGGGTTGTTTTCAAGGAAATTTCTATGATAATTTAGTGAAATAAAATTTTAAGAGCCTCGAATTATCTAAGGAAAATTGATTTTAATTAATAGTTATATCAGAATATGCGAAATATTTGAATTATATTCTTCCGGTTTCGATATTAGTTCTTTTTTCTTTGGGATAATTTAAAAACCTACCTCAATTTAATTTTTATTGACATTCTTCCATTTAATCTATCTTGTTATCTAGCAGTTGACTTTGATTAACTTTTAAATTGTATATTTTTTGGGAATACCTAATATTTAACTGAAAATTTTGCGATTTCATTTTTTTTCTTCTTTTTTTCTCTTGGCAGGTATCAAAATGAATTACCGAAAAAAATCAAAAGTAGAGGTAAAGACGCCCACTTGATACACGAAGAACTTGTACAATGTATGAAATGGAAACAAATTCGAGGTAAATTTTATCCACAATTATCGTATTTGGTAAAAGTAAACACACCTAGAGCTGTAATGGCTGAAACAAAGAAGGCGTTCAGAAAATTACCGAACTTAGAGCAGGCCATGCAAGCCCTGTCAAATCTGAAAGGTGTCGGCACAACAATGGCTTCTGGTAAGTGTAAATTTGATATATGTTTTTGTCTTTTTGTGTGCATTGAGAGTCGTAATGAGTTACTTTACTGATGAGCAAAGAAAATGTCAAAAACTAACATGTCATTCAGATGGAATTTAATAATTTTACGTGTTTCTTAAAGTATGGGACATTTAAACTACTTGACATTATGGCACTGTTCATTTGTTTTTCCAATGAATAAATGAATGTCCTACCTTCAGTTGTCCATCAATCCCTATTTCTTTCTTTGTTGCAGCCCTATTGGCAGCCGCTAGCCCAGAAACTGCCCCCTTCATGGCTGATGAATGCCTTATGGCTATACCGGATATTGAAGGCATTGACTATACGGCTAAAGAGTACCTTAAATTTGCCAGTCATATTGCTTCTGTAGCAGAAAGATTAAATAAAGCCCATAATAGCGAAGTTGAGGCTGAAGAAGAGGATAAAGAGCAACAACAACAGAAGAAAGATGGAGAAAATGGTGATGGAGAAGAAAAGGAGCAACAGGAGGAGAAAAAGAAGAGGCCCGACGCGGTTGTTTGGTCACCACATAAGGTCGAATTGGCCTTGTGGACCCACTATGTAGTCTCGGAACATAAGCCGGAATTGTTGACAAGTAAGTTGTTTGAGATGATTGTGGAAATTAGGGATGGAATATTTTTTTCAAAGTAGTATAATATATAATTTATTTTCTGTCTAAATCTCTCCAGATTCGGTCCTTCGGCCGGATATCTCCGGTGAAAATGATGGAGCATAATAAATGGTCAATTTATTGATGTTATTTGTTTATTTTTCAGGTATATTTGAAGGCACTCCACTAGAGAATGGAAATTCAATTACAAACAAAGCAGCTGCTGACGCTGTACATCATCAAAATGGCGACTCGTTGATTGATCCAACTACCTCAGATGAAAGCAACCAAGGTCCCCCCGTAGCAGTTGTTAATGGCAAAACTACCATCAATAATACAACAACCAGTACCACCACTACCGCCACTATTATCGATGAAGATACGACCACATCATTTACAGACAATAGCCCGCCATCTATCATCGATCACAATGACGAGGAGACCAATGATAGTGTTGTTTCAATATCGGAATCGACGACCAAAGATTCCTCAATCATTGTCTCCGATGATTCGAGTAGCTTGGGTGATTTTGCTGCTGCAGCAAATAACAAACGACCATTGGACGCCATCTCTGAGACATCTTCTGAAGCAACAGCTAATAATGCTGGTATCATTGTGCAGCCGGCGTGCAAAAAAATGCGCAGCAGTGAAGATTTAGGCAATAAGTGACAAATACGTGGTTATTATCTATAATTTTCTACTGTTTTTTTTTAAATTAAGAAGTAAGAAAGTACACATTTACGTTTGTAATTATTATTAATTATTTAATATATATCCTCTTTGTAAATGTTTTTTGGAGGTATGTGGTCTTTTACATATTATATTTATAACAAAAAAATATATATACATATAATATTTCGAAGCTTACACTAGTTCGGTACCGATTTCTTGCATTTTTCCACGAAATGTTCTAGTATGGTGGAATCTATCGAAGCACCCTCGTAAAGTGACACTATTTTTTTTGACAAAAGTCAATTTACTAGTATAGGAAAATGACATAACACTTCACTATAGAGGGTGTGCTTTTGTTCTGTAATCGGAAGCTTACGGCTTTATGGATATCAAAAATATGTTTAATTTTACCAGGTGCGTCCAAATAGTCGGGGAATTGCACTCAACTCAATTTTTTCTTGTATATTTCTATTTATTAATTAAATTCTTAATGAAATTTTAATGCGAGTTATAGGAAAACTTTATGATTAATGCGAGATATGTTTTTTAAAAATTTTGGCAGAACAAAGGCACTTTATAAAAATTAATATTTCAAAACATGTAGAAGAGCAGATAATGAAATTTTCATCAGAGTCACACATAATATTGGAGATTATTATGAATTGGTTAAATTCCCGTTATATCATACGAGACGTGAGCAAAAAATAGTTTTCGGAAAGGTTAGAAAAAGTTGAAAAGTATTTTTTTTTAAATGGATTGGTATATTTCTTATTGCCTCACTGGAAAGAGAAGAAAATTCTACATGTGATCTACCAAAAATATTATGAAGTTTCATACGAAAGATATTTTTGGATATCTATAGAATGTTTCTTATGAAACTGCAAAATATTTTTGGTAGATTACATGCAGAATTTTCTTCTCTTTCCAGTAAGACAATAAAAAATAAAACAATCCATTTGAAAAAAATGGCTTTCAACTTTTTTGACTATTCATAAAATTCCTTTTTGTTCACGCCTCGTGATATAAAGGGAATTTAACCAATTCATAATAATCGCCGCCAATATTTTGTGTGACTCTAATAAATATTTCATTCTCTGCGCTCTTCTACATGTTCTGAGATATTAATTTTTAGAAAGTGCCTTTGCTCTGTCAAAATTTTTAGAAAAAACATTTTATATCTCGAAATCTATTGAGAATAGTCAAAAAATTTAATTGTACAACTGGCATTGAAATTTTATGGAGAAAATAATCAATAAAAATATACATGGTCCATAAGAAAAAATGAAGAAAATATTTTTGGATTATAGATCTTGAAAAATTAGATATAGCTAGTGAAAACATATTTTTGATATCTTTATCCATAAAGCCGTGATCTTTCGATTACAGAACAAAATCACACCCTGTTTTTGGTGCATGACGTAATTAATTATTTTCCGGGCAACATTTTGAATGAGTTATTTTGAAATAATTTTCAAATTGGGATCACTGAACTATATAACTATAAGGAATAGGAACTGCCATGGAAAACCCGCGCACGAAAATAGCCTGGAAAAGGTCTCCTGGGAGGAATTTATCAAACTACCCTCGTAAAGGGAAAGTTTATTGAAACGGTATAGAAAAATATTTTTTGTCTACTGCAGCAAAAGATATTAGCAACGAACAGTAAATTTCCTGATAGTTTTTAGTGAAAGATGTGTTTTTCAAATTTAAATCCATGAAAACTCGAAAATAATAGTGAAACCATTCGCAAAACTATGTAAATGACTATCTGTTTAGGTGTAAAAGAAAAAGCGTATATCTGTTCAATATTTTTTGACAAACAAACAGGTAATATCACCCCAGAAAGTTTTATCTACTAAAATGGCTCCGAATTTTTTTTTTGTGTTTTTATTTGTCATGGTGCTGAAAGAACGAAACTACGGTTACAGTTTATATGGAGACTACTACCTTTTAAAATTTTGTATTATTATTATTGAACTTATTGTGGAACCGACCCCGTATATTGACAACTTGAGAACCTCAATTAAATAATAAAACTAGTGTAGGAAATCCTTCGAAAATTTACGGAAAATAACATTTAAATTATTGATATAAAAAGCGGTATTTTATTAATTTATAAAATTGAATTTTCTGGAATTTCCACGATTGGAATAAGAAAAATCGACCAGACTTTTTCAATTATTTGTTGAAAAATTGTAATTTATCTATGTATGTGTATAGTTTTTTTCCTAAACCTAAACTATCAAGATAAACGGAGAAGCAGAAGAAAACAAAAAACCATCTTGACTGAATTGAATTCTTTCATTTTGATTAAACATTTTTTTGTACATATACAATTATTAATATTCTACACCTAGATGTAACTTGTAAAACTGAAGTAAACATAGCTCGATTTTTGTATAAAAAATAAAAACAATAGCGATAATAGATATGAATAAATTATTTTTTTTTCAAAAAAAATCAATCATTTTTAACCTTATAATTTATATTGAAACAATAAATGATCTAATGACGGATTCATGAAAAATTTATTCTGTCTAGTCCCAAATTTAATTCAAAATGCTTAAATACGAGGGTGATTTGATGAATATTCACAAATATGCTTTAAATAAATTAAAATATCATTATTAACTATTCGAGATTCACTTTACTGCATTGATCTATACAAAATTATTAGGACAATTCCGAAAACTTATCAAACCCCCCTCGTAAGATATGTCAGTAAATTGAAATATCAAATATTAATATTTTTATTAATTTTTTTCCTACTTATGTTAGTCAATTTTTTTTATACTTGTCCCGCTAGATCCATATTACCATTTTTTTTTAAAATAGGATAGTTTAAGTATTTATTTGATTATTATTTCTTTTCTTTAAGTGTGAATTTATTTTTTCCTCTTTACGTAATTTTACATTCCACGTTATCGTTTTTCCTTTTTAATTCAGTTTTGTCCGTATATTTTATATCTGTAAATAATTCTTATTATATATGAATATCTAAAATTTATTTGGGTTTCATGATCCATCCTTCTTTTTGTTATAAAATTATATAATAAATTTTCGCTCTTATAAAATCGTATTAACGATAACTAAAAACAACAAGTACAAACAAATGTTTTCAACGATTTTGTAATTTCGACATATTATTATGTAATTAATATTGGAAGAAAAAACAATTCGGTTTTAATATTATATAAATGTTAAATACAAGAATATATATAAATAAATAAATATAGAGACAACAAAATAACTGAATGCCTTTTATCAAATAAAAATTAATAATTGTAGACGAACATACACACTTTTACAACAGATGAAAAAACAAACATACATATAGCTGTTAATTTAAATCTTAATATATATATATTAAAAAAAGTATATATTATTATTATTATTGATTAGTGAGGTATTATTTTTTTAAATTGCAGATCTTGGATGTCTTCAAATTATTTATAATAAACATAGTAAATATTTTTTCATTTTGCTGCTCTTTTTCACGCTTTTTAATTAATATTTAAAAAAAATATATGAAGATATCCATCATCTGAAATGAATATTTAATATATTATATATATAAACCATTATGTAATTGTATAAAAAAACAAATATCATTTGTAGATCAGTTTTGAGGTTTTTTGTAGGATATTTTCATAAATATAAATATTTCACGGCATTTTCTTTGTTGTTTTCTCTCGCTTTTACACTAAATCAGTTATCCTAGTTTGATCATTTTACCAAATGAAAATAAAATGCCGAGCAGAGATTTTTGATTTACAGGTGTGGAATCAAAAATTCTTCAGTTAATTCATATGTACATTGACATCTCAAGCCCTTCATACAATACGCAATTTGCGATATGACGAATCGAACGATTCATTTTAATTAGTTTTGAGACACCAAAAAACGTTTTTTTCGTAGACACCTGAAAGTATTTAATAAATATAAATTATTCTATTTCAAGTTTTGTTCAAAATGTGCGTGGATTATTTGCAGTTGTGATATAAAAATAACTTTTTGAGTGAATAAAACTGTCATAGTGCCACCATGGGAAAGTATGACGTCATTTTCAGTACCGACCTGTCAGCAGGTAAATATATAAATGATATTTAGATTGAAACGATGGATGTATTTGTCGCAGATATTATTATTTTCTTAATGATCTTTCAACAAAATATTAAAATCATGAAATAACAATAGTTTTCTTGTATTTTTTTTAGCTCTTCAATAGTTCTATTGGATCATTATCTACCAATATTATTGAATTCTGAATGTTAAAGTTAATATTGACACATTTTTTGTAATTCTAATTTTTTATTAAAAAAAATTAGTTTTTCTCATAAAATAGTAACAAATTTTCACTTAAGCTATAAATTTATACAATAATTTTAATTTTATTCAGCCTCCATGCCATCTCGCGGTCCTCGATCTTCACTTTTCAAATTACGATACAATTTTGCCACAACATTGTCACCCTGATAGCCGGCAAATTCTGGCCTGGTTTTCGCCTTTTCTTGTGACATGAATATTTCCAACAATGTCCTTTGAGTGTTGTATATTCCACCAGTTCGCACTTTGAGAAAAAAAAACGAGAATCAATATAATATTTTTAAAGGGACCCACAGACGATTCAACATAGAGTTGTAAGTTGTAAGTATTCAGTAACGTATTTTCTGTTTCAAACGTGATCAAGTGTTATAAATATAAGCATAAACTTAGAAATGTCAATGGTAATAGTTTCGTTTTCGAGTAAAACAATAATTTTAATTTGTCGTATGTGGACATCATAAAATATTGAGTCTAAAAAACAATATGTACAAAACATTCTATTATTTTTTTAGGCTTGGAACAATTTCAAATTAGAACCTCAATAATTCAATAATAATTTGATTCAAAAAATTGGAAAAAAAAGAATGAATTTATACCTGTTTTTGACAGTGGCGGCGCGATATTAGTCAATGGTGGCGGAGACATTGGAGAATCTGTTGTAGCTCTGATAACTGAAGCTCGCTGAATATCTAGATCCGGTTTTCCTGGTCCTTTTCACAAAAAACATGTCAATCAAAAAAAAAACTAAAACATTTTTCTCAATATTAATCTTACCAATATTATCCAGTTGATTCAATGCCTCATCCAGTTCAACTTTTTCAGCAATTTTATCATCGTTAAAATTGAATTTATGACAATCTAATAGACAAGTATAGATACTTCGATGATTCTCTGAATGTAAATTATTTTTCAGCAGCACTTCCAATTCATTCCACATCATTTTGTATTGTTCTTCACGTTTTGCACCTTTTAATCTTTGACCAGTATTTAGCGGATTCAAAGGTTCCATTTTTGATTCCAACGATATCAAATTGTATATGACTTTTTTGCATTGGAACACTTCATCATCGGTAAGAGTTTCATTTAAGATTAGATTTGGAAGTGGATCGAAATACTTAAAATGATTCAAATTTATATTATATTTTAAGATTAAATATTTCGTAACTTACATTTTTCGTATTGAATATCACAGTCGAACTAATCGTCAATGGCCAATAGCGCGTTAATCTATTTAGTCTTGTTTTCATTTTTTGTATCGGTTTCAAACCGTCATCATTTTGTCGGACTTTAATCGGTTGCAGGGTATTTTGTTTTATTAATAGCCCAAAATCGGTGATGCGATAATCTGTCACTCTGCCTCCACAACCTTCAGATATCGACGGGGGATCTTCTAATACTGATCTATATAATGAAAATAAACGATAACATTGTAAACGTCCATGTACACCTTTATTCTCAAAGAATATTTGGTTAAAATGTAATGGGTGATCCAATTAATGGACTGGGATTCTAAGAGCATGGAGCATCGAATTCGCTGTGGTCAACAAAGTCGTGGCGAAGATTTGACCGGTATTAATTTTTATACATAATTCTAATTAGTACGTTTTTCAAATAAAATAAAAACAGTTTAGTCTAGTAGCAATGTTTGTATTCTATTTGATTTTAAAATCCTAAAGCACTAACTAGATCACCTACCGAAAGCATTTGTTTCTATAATTATGGAAATTGATCAGTTCTTTTGTTTCTATTTCTGTCAAACTACCTGCAACTAGTGTCAATTGTCAATGTCACTTTTTGAAATTGAATTCAATTGGCAAATTCCATTCCAATAAGTTTGATGCTACCTACTTTTTCGAGAATATTGTAGTGAATTTTAACTGAATGTTAATGGGAAAATAAGCGTAGTACCTGGCTGTACACAAGGTATGTATGAAAATTTCTCCACCATGTGCTGCTAGCAAATGACTAGTGATTTTCCCTCCTGCTTTTCTGGGCATTTCCAACATTACTGATCGTCCATTTAACAAAAAGTTGATTAAACACAACGAAGGTCTCGAATTGACATCCACCGGTGTAATTCGGTGCATACAAGTGCAATTTTGTAGCTCAGATCCTGAGACACCTCTTGGAGTACACCATTTCAGAGTAGTCTATGTAAACAAACAAAACACAATCTAAGTATGTCACTAAAATAAAAGGTAACTTCCAAAACATCTATTGATCAAGATATCTACCGTTTCGTATTCCAAGCCGTCTTTGATGGTCCTGATGGCTGCTGAATCGGAAGCGTTGCCCTTCAAAATGGCCGTATGTGCTGAACTGGCATGAAAAATTTCGACATCATAATTGGCAGATGAAGAGGCATTTTGTTCCTCTTTCATTGGTATACCAGTGACAGTTGTGCTAGCTAAATCGTAGTGAGCCAATATCAATGAGGCAAGTTTGTTGGGTATTTGAGGAGCTTTGATTGAATGCACTTCAGTTGTGAGTATTGGAGATAACTGAAAAATGACATAGGTTTTAATCTCATAAAAATACTTGTTCATTAAATGTTTCTGTAGCCTGAGAGACACTGAATTTATCCTTGGCTCAATTAAGAATTATTTGAATATTAAATGACCATAAAAGTATACATTTGACTATCGAAATAGTATACTTACATCTTTTGGCGCATGATTATTAACTTGGGATTCAATATTTATCGGAAAAGTATTTATAATCACTAAATGGCAATGATCGATATTCAATAACCTGCAACATAACATAAAAGAATCTTCAGTATATCAATAACATTCACAAAAAACGAACCGTTACTCACTTTTCCGTCGCTGAAATTTTATTCTGTTGATTCAGTACGGATAAAAAAATATCCTCCAATCGTTTCATACTGTCATTATCCCTGGCAGACGTTATACAGATAACTCTGCCTCTGTTGAGTATCTTTGCACCACTTTCCTGTTCTTCTTTATTATCAATTTTATCCTGTTGTATATCTGATACTTCGCTTAGTGCCTCAATGGCTGCTCGAAGGCCGTGCAACACTGTATAGTCCAGCGGGGTACCTACAGGTCGCAACGGTGGTGGAGGTGGCGGTATACCAATCAGGGACATGCCATTCATTATCTATCAAAATAATTACCTTTGCTGGTTGGAATTTTGGAAAAAAGTTACTTACATGGCTCAAATTTTGCTGTGCAGGACTCCATGTATTCAAAATGTGTGCCACAGTATCACTAGCTATAAATCGCACCTGAAACGACGATATTATTCTAATTAAACTCAATAATATTCGACATCAAAATACTTACTAATTTTCCTTGGGGATATAGATCCCAAACAATTCGACAGTATTCAATGGCTGATTCAACGCTACATGTCCACAGTGATTTTGATATTGGAGTCATTGGTATAAAACCTGGAGTACGAGTTTTGAGGAATTCAAATTCTATAGGGCTTTCACTTGATATGCCAAAATATGGTGTATGATCCAGCACAAAGACAGTTTTATGATTGGCTGGATACATTTGATTTGTTGTTAATGAGAAAGACATTATTAAATAAAATTGTGGTATTGTTTACATGGAAATATTTAGTAATTTAGTTGCTTTTTGTAGGTTATATTGATATATTAAAAAAGTGACAGCTGACATGTAGATGTAAAACTGACAGAAGACATCTGGTACGGTTGAATGTAACGTACCGAAATTGTATATGGGTTTATGGTTAGTTTAATGTATGTTCAGAAATGATAATAAATCATAAAAAAGAATTAACACTGCAATTATGCGCATCATATGAATTGAAAAAAAGATATTATATTGTGATGTATTTCATTGTTATTTAAATAATTCAGGAACAAGATTAAGATTGGATGTTTGAATACATTTGTATGGGCTCTACGGCTTTATCTTGTCTCCCG
This sequence comes from Crioceris asparagi, assembly GCA_958507055.1. NCBI lineage: Eukaryota > Metazoa > Arthropoda > Insecta > Coleoptera > Chrysomelidae > Crioceris > Crioceris asparagi. The sequence goes on from OY293832.1 coordinate 1,821,086, forward strand.
GGCTTCTGACCATAATCATTATTGACTGAAAGTTAAGTTTCCATACATTACATCTTTCATTACTCAGATCCTTTTTAACCAATTGGCATTTCCTTATAAATCACAAACAAAACTGATGAATGTTGTAACTTTGTACATTTTAATTCTGGTGTCCGACAAGGAAGTGCATTTGGCCCATCATTATATCTATTATATACTTGATGCTAAGTATGTCGATTAAATTTATTCTTGTAAAGAAAGTGACCTATTAATAATAAAGTAGACAGATGTTTGTGACAATAGACGTTCTCTATTTTAATCCACTTGTACGGGTAGCGGGTAGATTCTCATCTATGATGCCGATAGATGAGCGATCTACTTCAGGGATGCGACCCTGCCCACGCGAGCCGTGGTTTAACACCCAAAATCCAAATGGGGGAAACCATTGTCCCACAGCTCCACGTCCCACCCAAACTGAATTTCCGTTTCAAAACTCCCTATTGTAGAAAAAGACCTTGAAAGAAAAATCGCCTTTTTTCTTTTGTCCGGAACTTTTTATTCTGGTAGAAGAGAGAATCCTGAAATCAAAACACCTTGTCCTAGAGGATAGTGTGTTGGATAGTTTGCTGTTCCCAAAAATCATTGAAAACCTCAATGCTAAAAATTTCATGATGAAGCCTCATGAACAGGTTTGTCGCGATTTGGACAGTACAGGGAATTCGAACAAAACAAAAAAAACTACTCTCAGGAATAGAAAAACAGAGTGTAATAAAGAAAAAATGGAAAGTGAGAATATGAGACTAGAACGATGTCTACATTCTTACGTAGGAAAGCTTGAAGTAAACCTAATAATCCAAGTTTGGAATCTACAGAGAAATCTATAAGAATAGAGATCAGTTGGATGCAAAATATTGACAGGGAAATATGCTCCAGAGATTTGGTGTTATCCTTTGAGGCTTCTCAGATCTGCAAACAGCCTGAGCAGCTAACAGAGAGTCCGAGCTGTAAACTGTGGCTTGCTGGGCATTTGGAATGTATTTAAACTCTTTAATCTGTTAAAAGTATCAGGAGCTTACGTGTTAATTTGGTTGATATAAAATTAGATAAGAATCATGTACATACTTTTATCAGTATGCAATTTCTTTAGTACACGATAATGCCTATCTATAAGGGACGACGGGAAGTAGAATAGAAGAAACGTCCTTAGTCTCTCTAGTTGTAGAAGTAATTATAATATAGTCTAGCTAGCTAACAAAACGAGGCGTCGATATGAGAGAGTACGAGAAAATGATCGTAACTGTTTGGCGTAAACAAAAGCTCTCCGAAGCATATAATCGCAAAACGAAAATGCTTTTGAGAGAAAATCCCAAATGCTAAAAATAGCAAACGACACCTCCATTGGAATAGTATAGTGTAGTAGTGTGGTCGACTATATTCACATTTTCTTCTCAACAACGTTTTCAGTTCAGACGTTACCACACTACGCGAAAGAACTTTTTATAATATATTATTCAGCCTGAAATAACTACAACGTTTCTCTGTGTGGTGGTGGTGGTTCTTCATATCTGTACCACCACACGAGTCCGAGTGGTTACTTACCTCTTCTTCTACCAGGTACCATCTAGCAAGAAGACAAGGAGGAATACTACCACTTCTTCTTCTTCTTCGTCTCTTTTGCTTCATAGTAGTTCAGTTTAATGTTGGTTGTTGTTTGGAAGTGATGGCGGTCCGTTTAGTCAACAAATTCGACAAAATTGAAGTGATTATTTTTTTGAATTAAAACAACTCAGACTAGTGCTGTTCAGTGTTGCAATTTCGATAATACGTAAAGTACCACCTACTAGATTAAGAGTTTGGATAATTTCCTTGGAAAAGACCCGGGACGGCTTTTAAACACCGCTCAACAAGTGTTTTTTTTTTGTATGTGGATTTCAGTGTTGTGTGTTGAGTGTCTGCGTTATGTTCGTGAAGTTTTGTTTTTTTTCTCTTGTCGAGTTATTATTATAATATTATGTGAAAGAATGTACCCAAAGGAATGCAACAGAGTCAAGAGGAATCGCGTAAGAAAGGAATGCGACTAAGGTTGGTAAAGCTTACTTAGGTCAGGTACCTAGGTCTCAAGGTACATTTTTCTTCTTTTATCCAATTCGATCTCAGCATCGATTTAAGATAAACTTATATACTATTATCTTATTGATCTAGTTATCGTATAAAAATGTATTTGTAGAGAAATCGACCTGGATATTGATATCAACAAGTTTGTTGCATAGTTTAACATTTATTTGTTAGATTTATAGAGATATTAGTAGATTTCTAATTTATGGAGTTTAGTTGAATGTAGTGTAGTACCTATTTCGCGCTAAAAATATGTCACTTTTTTTTATAAAATGCTTGTGTATTTGATTGGTACAAACCGAGAAAATATGCCCTGTTCATTATTCTTAATGAAGTAATTTATTAACGCCTACAATATGCGGCAAGCAGACCTGACTGAAAATTAACTGATTGTTGAATAGTTCACCGAAATAAGCTAGCTGTAACAATACTAACTTGATAACATCAGTTTAACATTTATGGCATTCGATAAACATTTTTATTGACTTCATCCTGTCATAATTTAAACATTTGTTTATCAGAAAAAATGGTAAAATGATTGGTAGCTTGAAATTTTGATACATTTTCATTGGGTAGCTCTGAATCAAATATGTATATATATATATAGGTATTTGATGGAACATTAATAGTTTTGGTTTTTTCATTTTACGAGAAGCGAGACGTCTAATGTCTTTTTTTCGTTCTGGAAATTGCTGAAGACATGAAGGAATTTTTTCGTCATGTTCTACCAATAAAAAGGATACTTGTGAATATTTTTTCAAGTTTGTTGTGATCTTTTGAAGGGCTGAAACATGCAACCCCTATTCCATTTTTTATCAAAACTTTTTGAAGAAATAAAATTTATCAACTTAAAAATATTCAGGAAGTGTGTCATTATTTTAGGAAAAAGCAGGGACCCGTTGCTTTGTGATTCAAGGGGGACACTTTTTTTTCGATAATTTTGACTCCACCACTACTGAGGGTAGGAATCACCTCAAAATTTAAATAGCATTGGGGGTCGAGTAAGATATCTTTTAACAGCTTTTGTAATTCCCATTACTATAGTCTGTAAATTTGGAAATTCCGAAATTTGAAGACTTGACATTTTAAAAATTTAAATGATAGTTTATTTGATAAAAATGATTAAATGTTCAAACTGATGACCATCTACCTCCATATAATAATAAAAGATTGTGTTCGAAATGTTCCCGCACATTCTGAAGCATTTTCGGAGTGAATCGAAGGCTCTCTTCAACAATGCTTTGATGTAAATATTCTAATATGATTTCTAAAGCCTTCTATTAAATACCGATAATTCATACAATGTACTTATTTGTCAGTTTCTTTTCAAGAATTTTTAGAAAGTTGTCATCTTATGATTTTTTCTCTACGCCAGATTAGATCAATAGAGAAATCTAAACGTACCTATTATATTATCTATCTAGTATGTATTGGTTTTCCTACTATTAACATAGTATTTCTGTAATTGGTGTAATTTCAAAACTATTACAAATTAAAATTATTATCCATTTGATCGGTCATTACAACTAAGCACACTATAAATGTACTTCAAAGAATATACCGATTTATTTACACCAAGAATAGTCAAGTCACTAGTGGAATTCTTTGAATTTACCTTAATGATTATTATCAATTTATGGTTAGGTGTTTATTTGTACGTTTAAGAAACGCAGTTGACCTGAATTTGTACTTGTTTTAATATCCCTAAAGTTAGCACTACCATTATGGAATTTCGATTCAACGAAAAGTGAAGATTAATTGTCGCTTATTTGTCTTGAATTTGTTATGGAAACTAAAAATTAGTTGCACATTTAAGTAGTTGTTTTTTTTTTGGTTGGTAATGCTAACTTGATATTAAAGTTAGCACTACCACCGAGGAGAAAATGTTTTTTTCCGCTTTCCATTAGTTACATTTGGTGGAAATTTGGTAGTTGGGGGTAGGGGTGGTAGTGCTAACTTTAATATCAAGTTAGCATCACCAATCAAAAAAGTGCGACAAATTTTTAGGTTCCGTAACAAATTTACGACAAATAAGCGACAATTAATCCACTTCTCGCTGAATCGAAATTTGATAATGGTAGTGCTCTAACTTTAAGGACATGTATTTATTTATTCTTGTTTTATATTTTCGATGGAAAGATCAACAATTTGTTATACCTACTACGTAATAAAAAAGTTCACTGAAGTTCAGAACCTATGAAATTTTTTAATTTTTTCTCGAAAATCCAAGACGGCTGAATGAAAAATAAGAGAATATCCGGAAACGTTCAAATTAAACATTTACTCAAAAGAGCTGCGGTTTTCGAGTTCGAGTTTCAGGAATATGAAAAATATAATGTGTATTTTCTCTATGTGGAAGGGGCAATTTCTTTCGAAAATTGAACATATGAGAATGCCAAATTAAAGACCAGAATATTTGTAACAACATTTACATTGAACATTTTTTCCATAGAGTTACGGTTTTCAAGTTACAGCAGTGGTAAAGCCAGAAATATGTGTACGGAAATATTTTCGCTGCGATATTTTGAGATCTCCAACGTAACAAGTAGGTACAAGCAAAGAATATACATGGGTTCTTATTTGGTATTTTCGTAAATAATGTTACACTCAAAAGTGTGAAATAAATAATTTTTAGAAAAAATTGGACCGACTTTCTAGTTGGTGCACTGAAAAATACAGAATAATATTAATTCTATTGGTGCTGGTATTTTTGAAGTTGGTGCCAAGAGTCTTCTATTTAAATACAATTGCACGACTTGAAAATTACCAGTGCCAATATAAATAATATTATTTTGTATTTTTTAGTGCACCAACTACTAATAAAGTCGGTACAATTTTTTGTAAAAAATATTTATCATAACATTTATTCCCTGTAAAACTTACCCAAGCGTTTTATACTTTCAAGAAAATTTATTTTTATAATAAACACTTATTTTTAATCGCTTGAATGAAGAAATAAATTAGTTTTTTTCTAACGAAAGCCTAAATATGTGAACGAAACTGATACAGTTAGTTTATAGTTAAATCGTTGATTAAATAGTTACATAAGTAATTATTATTATTTCATTCAATTGGCCAAAGTTGATGAAAATTGAAAAGTTTATTTCCCACGGTAATTTTAAATTTTATACCATTTGGCATTGTAATAAGGTTTAATTTTAGTTTTTGTTTATAGCTTGAGAGTACGATAGGAAAAAAAAAATTGTAGTATCGACGAATCTTTGGAACAGTTCATTATTATTATTAGTCTGTCTGGAACAAATTGTATTTTGAGGTGAGTCTATCTTAATAATTTCATTTTTGTTTCAATTGTAATAAGAATTGGAGAGCTTTTTTCTGAGAGGAAATGTATAGAAAAATTAGAACTTTTATCTGGATGGGCAGCTCCATCAGATGCTGAAGAGTTGAAATCAATCCGAAATCACAAACAGAACAAAAAGCAGACAATCGAATAATTGATGAATACCTACCTCCGCCGTTTGGGTTCGTCGGTCAAAAAGTATTTATCTCCTAGAGACGAAACCGGTACAAGGCATAACTTAAACCAGGTCATATATCATTGTGTTTAATAGTCAGTTTTATGATTTAGACTCTACCATTTTATATATGAATAGTTTTAATGTAGGTAACGGTTGTTGTTTTTATTTTTTTTTACATTCGCAGACGGAAGTCATGAGATCAATGGTAGAGATTTTATTATAGGTTTTCATTGCTCGTGTACAGATTTTTTCAGTATCTGTATAAATGTGAAAAAATCTGTATGTAGGTATTTAGATTGCGAAAATGTTGAAGATTAAAAATTCCTTTTTGTTCTCGGAAGGAATAATACTAATAATAATAATCTTTATTCAGGTTAACATGCAAATCTTGATTAAAAAAATAGTATGCTAATAGATTGTCTGACTTATAAAGTCCAACAAACCCCTACCCAGATGCAAATAGCATCTGTGTGTAGACCTGAACTTAATAATGTATTAAAATCTACAAGCTTAACATAATCTAAATAAACATATTAATATACAATAAATAAACAAATAATAAAATTAAAATGCAACAAAACTATAAATACAACTACAAATGTAAAGAAAGACACATGATATAGGAAGTATTAAATATTAAAACAGATTGTTTAAGTAATATAACAATATCTATGTATATTATAACTTCAAATTATTTAAAATCCAACTCTTAATATGAAATTTAATACGCCCTCTAGAGAAGTTTAATTTTTTTAGATTGTTATCTAATCTATTGTAGACAAGTTTGGATCGATATAAACTAGTTTTTTGACCAATATTCAATTTAGTTTTACTTACTGTAAGCGATTTATATCTAGAAAATAAACATGCTTCAGCAATAGTATACTCTTCCCGTAGATTACAATAATTATTTATTAGTGCTTCCAAAATATATTTTTGATTGATGTTCAGCAATCGTGTCTCACTAAAAAGGTTGTGTTGTTTACCAAAAGTTAAAATTTTGATAGCACGCTTTTGTATTCTTACTATCGGCCCTAATGTATTTGAATAAGCTGAACCCCAACAAATAAATCCATAAAATAGGACGCTATAGAACAAAGCATGGTATAATTTTAATAAATCATTTTTTTCAAGAATATATCTCTTTTTATAGAAAACAAAAAGAAGGTATCTTACTTTTTTAACAATACTAAAAATATTTTTCTTCCAATTCCAATTTTCATCTAGTATAACACCAAGGTATTTAACTTCATTTACCCTTTTTATTTTATCACATCCACAGTTTAAGTTATTATTACAAACATCATCATGTATTGTGAGTCCGTCTGTAACAGGGAGCTTATCCGCATATAGAGACACATATAAAACACTGGATTTTGACATATTTAAAGACACTTTGTGATAATTAAACCATTTCCTTATAATTTTTAAGGAATGTTTATCAGCCGCAAAAGATACAATAACACCCGGTAAATTAAGATTCAATAACCCATTAATATAGGCATTGGACCCAAAATTGAACCTTGAGGGACTCCACAAGTAACTAATGTCTACTTAATTAATTTTATTTAAGTAAATTCTTGTTTTGACTCTTTGATATTGTTGATTCTTATATAAATTTATTTAACTTTCCTGACATTATCGGTCTATATGAAAATTTAAAAAAAAATAATTTCTGTTCAAAAATAATGAGTTAGAAAAACGCATTTTTTATTTTAATATTTACAGCTACCCAGACTTTGATTTGATTATATATAAATATTTCTTTCTAATTCCGTTGAACCGCTAAAATTAATCTCTTTTTTGAACGACGAACCCAAACGGAGGAGGTATACAATTCGTCTATGTGCTTTTTTCTGGTTTGTATATATATATAGTAAACGTACTCCGATTTTGATAATATTGATTCATTTGAAAGAGGAGACTTGAGAAACGGTCCCATATTCGTATAAACTCAAATCCAAAGTCTCCTTCCCTCCAAAAAACACCTCCGAAGGGGTGAAGGGGGCACTTTTTCTCGAAAATCGAAAATCTGAGGTAGCAGATAATATCCGGAAACATTTAAATTGAACATTTTTTCCAAAGAGTTACGGTTTTCGAGTTACAGCGATGTTGAAATCCAAATATGTGTATTTTCGCTACGTGGCGGGGGCAATTTCTTTCGAAAGTTGAAAATCTGAGGCGACCAGATTATTTGTAGCAACATTTATAATGAACATGTTTTCCTTAGAGTTACGGTTTTCGAGTTAGAGCGGTGGTAAAATGGTAAAATCTAAAATAATGCGTATTTCTGCCGTGATGTTTTGAGATTTTTAAATAATAACAATACAAGCAAATAGTATGCGTGGGTAGTAGGATAACTACTATCTTCTTTGATATTAGTGAACGTTGAACGATTTTCGTGATTAATCAAAAGTGTGAAATAAATATTTTTTACAAAAAATTGGACCGACTTTATTAGTTGGTGTACAGAAAAATACAAAATTTATATTAATTCTATTGGTGCTGGTACTTGTGAAGTTGGTGCCCAATCTATCTGCAACTGCAAAACTTCACAACTAAAAGCACCAATAGAATTAATATTATTTTGTATTTTTTAGTGCACCAACTAATAATAATAATTTCTTGTAAAAAATATTTATGATTCAATTCACTTTAAAAAATGTCTCAATACTTGAATGCACAAAGTAGAAAAAAAAAATCTTACCGACCAAGAGTAAAGTTGGATATAATCAATATCTCATATTTTTATAAATACCTGAAAAAAAGATATCTACCTACGTAGCTCAGTACTTTGTGAGTATCAAATGACAGATTAGAAATCCAAATATCCATCAACTATACTTTGATACTGAAAATATGAAATGCGACTAATGACCCTGATGAAAAATGGACGACGTCGGCGCAGGTATCAAATTCGTCATGTCTTTTTTTTGTTGCTTTTTATTATTTTGGTGGTGGGATATATTTTACAATACGAGACAAACTGCATTGAAAGTTAGTAGTGATATATATCCATAAATCTTTCCGTACTTTTGCATATAAACAGGTATTAATTACCTGCTGTGTTATTGAAGGCATTAGGGGGGTAACAGTTATTAATGTCGATAATATATTTACTTATTAAGGGCATATCGACAAATGCGGTTTTTTGGACGAAATTTGAATTGTTGTGGGTTTTTATTGACCGACTCCAAAAAAAGGAGAAGGTAAACAATTCGGTTGTAAGATTGCTTTTTTTATGGCTGTTCGCGATTTTTGTTTCATTTGAAAGAGGAGAGTTGCAGAATGGTCCCATATTGAGAAAAATGGAATCCAAAATCTCCTTCCCTCCAAAAACCACCTCCGAAGGGGGTGGAGGGGTCAATTTTTCTCGAAAAGTGAAAATCTGAGACGACGGAATTAATGAAAATTCTATATCCGGAAATGTTTAAATTGGACATTTTAAAAAATAATCATACGCTTCCGCGCTACAGTCTGAAATATGTGTTTCAGCTATGTGTAAGGGGCAAATCGAAAATTCGAGATTTGAAAATTAGAAAGTTCGCAATGGTAAAGTCTGAAATATGTGATATGCCTATTTCCGCTATGTAGAAGAGTAATTTTTTTCGAAAATTGAAAATATGACTCGGTGAAATTAAAGAAAAGATTATATGTAGCAACATTTAAATTGAGTTACGGTTTTCGAGTTACAGCAGTAAAGTCTGAAATATGTATATTTGCGCCGCGATGTTTTGAGATCTCTGAATAATAAATAACAAGTACAAGCTAAACTTACCTATAACTTTTTGGGTATTAGTGAACGTTCAACAATTTTCATGACTAATGTTACACTCAAAAATATGAAATAAATATTTAAAAAAAAAAAATGGACCGACTTTATCAGTTGTTGCACTGAAAAATACAAAATAATATTAATTCTATTGGTGCTGGTAATTTTTGAAGTTGTGCCGTTGTAGTTTGTTGTTGTAGGCACGAACTCCAAAAGAACCAGCACCAATAGAATTAATATGATTTTGTATTTTTCAGTGCAACAACTGAAAAAGTCGGTCCAATTTTTTGTAAAAAATATTTATATAGTATGGCAAAGACAACAGGAATAGATTATTTATTTGTTCTAATAATCCTGAGGCATTTTATACTATGAAATCGAATTCTGCTACGATAAAATTTTAGCCATATATTTAATCCCCTCTCGAAGGGCCTTTAAAGCTAATAAAAACATGAAAACTCCAGAGAAGAATAAAATTTAATGCGCCTATAATGGGTGTGACTTTCTTTCGCCAAATTCATTCAATTTTCTATTGCAATTTTAATTAAGAACATTTTGAGTTAATGCATGACAATACTCGAACGCAAGTCGCACACAAATATTTGAAGAATACTATCTGGACAAAGTGTTAAAAAAAACGAGCGGCTTGGCCAGCTTGCAACCCTGATCTCAATCCCATTGAGCTTTTTTGCGACGAAATTGCAGAGGTGAATTCGTCGTCAACCTGCTTGCTCCTTACCTGAAAGCATTCGTTGCAATTTCTTTTGCTTTTGTTGCTAATTTTGTTCATTCCATAGCAAGTCGATTGAATAAAGTAATTTTGGCGAGAGGAGGTTGCACCCGATATAAGCGCTTTAACATTATCTTCTTTTATGAGATTTTCATGTTTTTATTAGCTTCAAAGGATTAAATGTAGAGATACGTTTCAACATTATCTAATCTATCCTTATTAACGATTCCAATACTACAAACTGAAATAAACCAAATTGTGAACTAATCCATCAATAAATTAACACATGTAACATTTCGAAACCAAACAAAAACGTTTCAGTTAATCTTAATAAATGTATTTTAATAGTTTGAAAAATCATACATATATCACTATTTATTTTCAAAACTCTATAAGCCTGTCAACAAATTAGAATTTTATTTTTATTCTCTCAAGTTTTTTGCTATCCAATTAGGAGAGTTGTGATTGATAACTTGCAGTATATTTATCTATCAAAAGATCACAGAAAAGAACATTATTTACCTATATTTTTAGAGGAGAAACAAAAAAACAAAATATAATTATTGAGATGTTGACAATTTATATTATTGTATCAATTTATTGCCTGTCTACGCACTGGCCAGATTTTTGAAAAGAAAAATAAATAAATAAGTTATAAAATCTTTACATGAAAAATCAATTAGAAGTGTTTTCTTTTTTCAAAAAAATATCTTCGATAATAGATTGAGTTGGATAAGACAATGGTATTGTTATATTTAAAAATAGTCAAGTTAATTTTAATACTGGAGTGTATCATTTCAATAATTTTTTTTTCAGAATCATTTCACAGTCTTACCCAACATAGTGAACAGTGAACATTTTTTTTGCTATAGATTTTGACAGCTTGAACATTTTTTTAAATTGCGAATACACTTACTGTGGTAAGTAAATTTTACCAAATTTAAAAAAAGTCTTCTAGGTTGCCTTCGTTTTTACATCAATGAACGTAATAAAATTTCGAAATTTATAACGTGTAAAAACATTGTAATAGAAATTCCCGGATTACACAAAAATTGAGCCAGTGAAATATCTTGTTACGTTTTTGAAATCAATGAAAAATGCTTTTCTAGATTATTATTACATTTCAACGTGTTAGATAGTTTCTGAGAAGTGGTTTGGATTGAATTGAGAAAATTATACATAAATATTTTGATTATCACTTGTTTTGATGAATAATAATTATCTTGGCGTAAATGAAAATGAACGATGTGTTTATTATGTAATATAATGTGTTTTGTTGTGAATCTTGGGCAAGTGGCCACGGTTATTTACTTGTTGTTTATTTGGCGAAAGCTTAGTATGAAAGAAGAGAGTTAATAATTAATTTTTTTCCCCACTTGGTTTGTGTATTAAGCCAAAAATAACCAAAAAGACACTAATTTTCTTTAAATAATGTTAAAAGATGACAAAAAAAAATTGAACGAGTATTGAAGAACAGCAACCGACTAAATTCGAACTGTACTGGTTTTGTAGCTATAGTGTTTGTTAATCTGTTTTTGTCTAATCAGCTGCAAGAACTGTCCTTTGATTCCTATGATTATATCTATAGTTACAGGGTGTTTCATAATTTATGCGCAGGTTTTGAGGATGTGATAGCTCGTCTAAAAATATAAAAAAAATATTAACTTATCCTCTAAAATCCATAATATTCGAGATACAGGGTGTTGAAATTGAAAAAATAAATTCATTTTTTGTGAATATCTTCGGAACCGTTTATATTACAGAAAACAGCTTTTGTAAGCATTTTCCACTCATAATAAGCTAAGTTTTGAGGTCATAATTGATGAAGATTTCGTAGGAGAAGTGGGCGTTTTTCTCCCCAATTTCTATGCCAATGGAAAAAGTACGGTTTTGAGACGCCCATTTGAACCGACTTTTTTTAATATTTTTGGACGAGCTATCACATCTTCAAGTCCTGCGCATATATTATGAAACACCCTGTATATTAATTTATGGATTTCTTTATATATGTAATTATTAGTTAAGTAAACAAAGATTCTAACCTAATTAGAAAAACACGTGTCAGCAATCAATCTAATCATCATTATGGAAAATGTAATTTAATAAATATCTATATCTCGATTTGTTATGCAGCAGACGATAAATTACAGTCCTCTTGTATTCAAAACTTCAACTGCCACTTACTATCAACATAATCTTAAATAAGTAGTGTGTAAATCAATCGGCCCTTTAATAATTATTATGCTCTCGAAAATATATTATATATAGTATGGTTCACGATGTATTAGAATTGCTGAATGGCGGATATCGAGCTATTCAAAAACTACACTCGATATAGATACATAGGCCTGTTTCAGATTCCACTCTCACCATTGGGATCTCGGAAACTATAAGGATTACGAAGATGGTTAAATAGAGGCAAAGTTGCGCATTTATGTACTCAACAAGAAAGTTTGAAAATTTCGAGTAGTTCGGGAGATATCCGGAAAAAACCCGAATTTTTCGGAAAATCATTTTCTTTTTTCCTGGCTTTAATTCTTAATGAATTTCTAGATAAATAGCACATTTTCATTGGCCCTTTTCTCACTCTTTCCAATGGTGTTCAAAGTTTTGTAACTATTATGAGCTTTTTTTTTCTTATTGGAATCATAATGGCATTCCACAAATTTGAATAGCAATTTTTATCATCTTTTTGATGATGTATCATATGCCCTTGTTGTCCTAAAAATCCGAGAAATTAAATAAATTACTTTTATAAAGTAGTTGACTTTGATTTTTCCAATCGATGAAACGTAAATGACATTCTGTATTATTGTCAATTGCTGAGTCGTTGAAAATGGAGTTCTCCAATGAAGATTAACGAGATATGATAAAACTTGATAACAAGAATGATAGAAAGTGTATCTTAACATGTATCCCGAGAGACGATAACCTCAACCAAATTTGTCCAAATTAATGGACAGAGTTCGCGATAGGTTTGGCTCGTTTAAAAAAGTTAAGATTTATTATACCTCATGATTTCTTCAGGTTCATCTTCCATCCTGTCTCCAGATTGTTGTCTGGGTATTTTAAAGAAACCATGCTCAGCTAAATTTCTATACAATAAGTTGAATAAAGTTCGGTGGTGTTGTCTCTCGACATAAATGTTAAGATACAATTCCAATGTATTAACACTGTTTCTATCATTCTTGTAATAAAGTTTTATCATATCTCATTCTTCTTCATTGGAGAACTCCATTTTCCACGACTCTGATGATGATGGTATCTTCAGATAATTACCGTCATTAAGCTAATTCAGTATATCGTGAAGTATACTATACACTCACATAGACAGTCTTAATATCCTGATGAAATTAATCGAAGCATTTGTTCGTCATCAGTCCCACATTCGTTCGTATATATATTCATTCTTCTTACACATTGAAGTTTTATATAAATAATCTGAATTAACGAGGTGAAGCTCCCAAGATCTAACTATACATACATACATATATATATATATATCAACTAATGTTTTAGATTGAAATAAACATACCAAGCTTTCAGAATATGAATAGATGTATAGATATATCTTTGGTAGAATTTATTTTTGGTACGTCGATCGGACAAAGCAATTGGAAATCAAGCTGTCATTTAATTTGTGACAGCTTGATAGTAATAAGACATTGAGATAGTTATGTCTAGTTTACAAGTGTCTAGATAATACCAAATTTTTAAGTTATTATTTGGAATTATAACAAAATATTTTTCGAATCAGTATTTTGAAATTTGTACATACAGGGTGGTTTTTTTTATGTTTAGTACAGGGATCTCGGATATATGGCAGATATGATAAAGTTTAAATTGGCAAAGAATTGCAGTTTTGTAAGTTATATTCAAAATCAATTTTAGTTTTACAAAATTTGACAGCTATCAACAGAAATTTCAAAAAAATTGATCTTTGACGATTTCTTAAAACGTCCCTAGCTAAAATTTAATACGGTTTCTATTTAAAAAAACGTTTAGGTGTTACAAAAAGTTTTGACATCATTTTATTAAGAATAAAATTTCCCATAACGTTTGTTTTTAACATTTTTTTCTAAAGGTAGTATTTGCGTTTTAAGAAATAACAAAAATTTTTTTTTAAAATTTCTGTTTATAGCTGTAAAATTTTATATAGCTTAAAAAATTGTATCTAATTCTTTGCCAATTTAACCTTTTTTGTATCTGCCATGGTATCCGAGATCCCTGTAGTAAATATAAAAAAACTGACACTGTATATGTAATAAAAAATCATTGAACCCGGCCGATACTTATTCATAAGAAAGTTGAAGTAACTTTTATTGTACACCTACTAAGTTACTTTTCAGCATATTTACAGTACGATTTAAAAACATTATTGAACAGTTACTGTATGCTTAAGGCTTCCTGTAAGATTCTAGAAACCATCGAAGTCCTTGCTCCGGGCGTAATAAGTTAATGTCCAATGTCGCGAAACTTTTTCCTTTTACCTATGCAAATGTCTTATATATACATATAGTTGAATGGAGTCAGTGTAGTAGTGATCAGCCTATATACTATACAGGGTGGTCCTCCGGAAACCCATCGATGGATTATTGGACAATTAGGTATATTTAGAAACAACCTGAAAATTTGGTAAGGACATTAGATTAATTATACACGAAATTCTTGGAATCACAAGTAGAATCCAAAACTATTTTAATATACAGGACATTTCATTTAAAATAACGAAGTTGGCATCTACTTCCGACATGCCAATAATTTTTACGTTCACCACTGACCTCAGTACTTTACCACCCAATCTTCAGTTTATGTGTTTCTAAATACACTTTGCCCACCCCACCCTGTACTCTCTGATTGGTAGTCGACAAGGCTACGTTCGTTGCCTCTTCAGGCATTCTTCTTAACTCAGTCGTCTACGCACATTTTATCTTTTACGATGATAAGAAAACTGTAATACATTAATGAGACATGTTTTGCTATGCATTTTCTCATTTACATTCTCCTCTCTGAATTAGATTATGATGATTGACAAGAACATGTACAAAGATTATCTATTTACATGTAATAATATCGTCAGCAGAGATGAATTTTAAATAAGTGGAGAAAATATTTGCTGGATGAAGAAAGCGGCGGTAATTGATTGTAGAATGAATAAGGTAGTATGTTATTAGGATCTAGTAGATTCTCGGTTGTGGAACAAAGCCAACCTGTTATTTTGCGGAGTTATTAGATCTGTCTGAGGCATCTGAAGGCTTGTGGAAAGTAGAATTTTTGGTGATGGCTTTCTCATTTGATATGATTCTTTGGTGCTGTTACAAATGATTGAAAAAAGAAGGCTTTATATATATTAATTTTTATCGATTACTTAAATAGTGGAGGATTAACTTAAAGTTAAGTAAAATATTTAAGTAAAAAGTAGTAATTTTCTCTCAAAAATGTGCTCAGACCTGCTCTAGTGAAATCTGAAGAACCAAATTGGAGTTGGAAAAAACAAAATAAATTTCTAGATACATGTGTATCTGTCAAAATTAGGTTAAAAAAATTGGACATATTACAATATAATGGAAATATTCCATTGGTTTCAATGCTGAAAAATCAATTACAAAATTCATAAGTTGTTTTACGTTATGTTGATTAGATATACTCAGTTTCTTCTGTATTGAAAAATAAATGGCAGATAAAATGGACAAAACATCTTAAGCTTTTGCCCTGCATACAACAAGGAAGCACTTAGAGTGGCCAGTTAAATCTTTTTTTCCCTTTTTCCGCCCTACGAACCACTTGCCGGTGCCTGTGAAAAAGAAAATGGCGTATATTTAACTGACGGAAACGTTATTCCACACCGGAAAACTCCTCCTATTCCCTTTATTTTTTTTTCTCATCGTGATTTATAGGTACATTAAAATGGGATCTTCAAATCTCGATAGTTAAACGGATTCTAAAAATTCATAGATTCATAAAGGCGATCCTATTTGTTCTAGAAATATTTAAATTTTTGAGAGTTTCATTGATCATGAAAATTATTGAACGTTCTCTTTTATTCAGTATTCAGTGATTGCTGATGATGTTGATGTTGGTCATTTCCTTGATCTTAACAGACAACATTTTTATTCGGTATTTTTGGGGGAAAGATACATGTAATGGCTTTTAACAAAAAAAAATTTAACTATCTCTCAATATTCGTATTTCCAATGATTAAGTGCACGATGAATTATTGTAAACCTCCTCAATTTTTCCTCAAGTCGGTCAAAAAACTGGGATAACTTTCACAGAAGCAGCTTGTTGATCATAATTCGACGCCAAAATCTAAATCAAGACATTATAACGGGTTTTAATTTCATTTATCAAATATATGTAATGAAGATGTTTTTAAAGCCGACAAACATACTGAATTCCACGAAATGAAATCCGAGACTAATTAACGATTCACAGTCACGTTATAAATGTATTATTGTGGAGGTCGGTGATTTTATAATTGGAAAAAAAAACATGTCGTGTTCTCAGTTTTATCTGTGGTGAATTTTATCTAAAAACAGAAGTTATCACAAAAATGAGCTTCTTAAAATTTCATGCAGTGGTCGATAAATTTGGAAAATCGATTGCGTTTGTCAAGTATATTAGGTGTTTTTGAATAAATTGGTCAATTAATATTTTTGATCAATGTCTTTATTAGCATTTTATTTTGTGACATTTAGTTGGAACCAAATTCCAATGAAATGATCAGAAATTGTAATGAAGCGTTTCTATTAAAAAAAAGGTAAATGAAAAGTTCTGTTTTTGTTTTGACCTTGATCTTTGAGGTAAATGCATAGAATTATAAATATCTTGGTAAATATTTGAAAATATTTTATGAAAATTAAGTAATAAACTTCTCAGGAATGTAATGGCTAATAAGTATTTTCGAAATTGTTTTAGAAATTTTGTGGGGAATTAACAAACTGCTCTCACTGACTTCATATAAGAGATTTCGGATTGGAGTTTTTATGAATATGGGACCATTTTTCAAGTCTCCTCTTTCAAATGAATCAAAAATCATCAACGATTACTATATATCGCGCGCGCACGAACCTTCGAAATGTCTGTCTTTCATCCCTTTTATTTTTTTGATTTATATAAGACAGTTGAATTAAAAACCTAACTTTTCTCTATTATTTTACTTAAGATTATGATCCCTCGCATGTATAAAAATCTATTGATTCCTTTCAAGATGCTCCCCGTTCTTTTCCCCTTAATTTTAAGATGTTTTGTAAATAATTCGGTTTACTCTTACCAAAAGATAAGTATAATTTTTGTGGAGGACTGGTAGAAGTAGAAATGACAGAATAAACGAGATGCTACATCAGTGTCCTTTTCACTAAAATCATGTGGGTTTTAATTGAAAAACACATCTGTACAGGAGAAGGGGAGGGGGTGGGTTTTCAGCTTCAGCTTTATCTGCCCCGACCAGTGCCTAAACACGAAGCTCGAAGATTAATTGCTTTTCTCAGCGGCTCCATAAAAAGGAGAATGTTTCTACAATTCGTTTCAGTGTTTTTTTCTTCTTATGTACTTATATTTACGCGCCTTTTCCTAGTAAAGATTTTAATGATATTATTTTTCCATTGGAAAGAGGAGTGCTGAGAAATGGTCCAATATTTTAAAAATCAACGTCTCCTTCCTCTCCAACAATAAGTACCCCTAAATGATAAATTTCTATGGCTAATGAAGCACTGAAAAATGTAAAATACATAAGTAAATATTTAAAAAAAATAATAAAACCTACTATATAAGAAGGTTTATTGATGAATTCAAAATAAGGCTAATTCTATTGGTGCTGGTACTTTTGAAGTGCTAAAAGTCCTCAATTTACCTTGTTTGTAAAAAATATTTATTATTAATAATTCTTTCTTAAATCTTTTTAAAATACCCTCCAAAGATTTTTTTCTATAAGCAAAAATCTTAGATGCTATAATTTAAAAAAAAAACAGTTTGAATCAACTAAGAAAAAATGTAAAATTTTTCAAGCTAAATAGGTAGATTCTTCGGAAAAGGAAAAAAGTTTTTTTAAGTGTTGCTGCAATAAACTTATTCACAAATAAATATTTTATACATGAGAAGTAAGAGTATTATGAAAATACATAGCTACAACCACAAGTTTGTTTATAATAATGTTATATTATTACAGACGTATATATCTAGTTAGAACGTACTTATTGTATGTAAATTCAAATTTACATGAATAGTACTTATATATATGTAGATATTATACAGACAGACGGATTTTTATCATAGCCATAATAAATGTTGTGAAGGCGTCGAAAAAAGAATGATAATTGTGCTTCAATTTAAATACTGGTTCTTGTCAATGAAATAATTGAATGTGGGGAATAAGTTTCGAGAGAGTTGACATTTCGCTCATGAATGAGGATTTAGAATGGTTTGGGAGTGACCTTCATCTTGAAGAGGTCTGTTATAGCTCGTTGACAATGATTTCTCAGAGTGTATTTTAAATATCTACCTATAATTGTCATCAAAGTCGTCTAGCAGAATGGGCAACATGCAATATTTCTATTTTTGCTTTAATTTGCTTTCATTTTAAGGAATTTCATACAAAATAGATCACAAGTATGTTGAAAAATTAAAATATGTAGGTACTTTAATTTATTGCATAAAAGCGGTTTGAAGCTGACTGTTTGAATTTTCGCGCGTAAACGGACCTTCTCTTATTAGAATTTATTTGAGTTTGAGGTTATACTTGTGAATTTGTGAGACGGTAAACATTATTTCTTTGCAAAATTAATTGTATTTTTCTAATCAACTGGATTGAAGTTAGTACCATATGGCTATAATTTTTGGGTGAATGTGAAGAACAGGTCGTTTTCAATTTTTGGGATTTTTTTTGCTAAAATTGTAGAAATATATAATAGAAACACATTCCCGTTGAAATTTCCGTGCGGCAACCCTTAACAAGCTAACGGGAGGGTGGAGTTAATAGGGGTGCTGGGTGGGGAAAATAAGTGTTTATTGATATACTTTTAGTAGTACTTTGGATAATATAATACTGAATTAACCCGATAAATAAAAAAGTGTTGCCATCAGCGAAAACGGAGACGTACAAAATTAAAAAAGGGCAAGGAAAATCATCCTGCCGCTATTTATGTTGTAGATACAGACATTGTGCAATGTTGCCAATATGACTAGTTTGTACGGACATCCGATACATGAATTTGATTTTGTAGGAATAAAGCAAAAAATAAATAAATAACCAATGAAATATTAATAATACGTCATCAAAGTATACAGTCCAGCAGCGTTGTGGCGCACATGCCTTTCATATGAGTCGGAATTAAGCGAAATTCGAGATGAAAATAGTAAACTTTAGATTTTTTTTCTCGGAAACGCGAAGTGGCCGCACGATAATTTTTGCTGAAAACAGTTTCATTACATGTTATAAAGCTGCTGTAAAAAGGAAATTGCCGAAATCGAAAAGGACCTCTTCTTCACATTCACCAATTTTTGTTCTAGAGTTAATGTAGTCAACAAACGTAAACATAAAAACGGAGACTCATTTTCCAGGAAAACATTTTATATAACTCTGCTTATCTTGAAACCTGGAGACAAACAGAAGTTCTTAGACATTCATGCTTACGTGGAAATCTTTCTTTCGTAAAGCAAACAAAAAAGAAATCCAGCAACGAAGATGTAACAGAATTTAGGGAGAAGTTGGTGTTACAATTTCTTTTTTCTTCTCTATTATTTTCTGTTTCATTGAGTTGGGATTTTTTGTTGGTTGTCTTAGTATTATCCAGCAATGAATTTATGGTAAATGAAGAGGACACTACTTGTCACTTGTGGAGAACAACAAGAAATGGAAGAATTTATCTTAGAATGTAAGGGTAAGAAGGAGCTTGAGGTGCTCCTTTTTTTTGTCTCATTCAAAAAACGTTTCAAGTATCTTCGAATGCAATATACCTAGTTGTTGTGTGGACGACTAATGTACTTTTGTATATATAACGTAGATTTATGGATTTTTTTTATCAGGCCAGATCTGAGAAAAAGGAATAAACGCAGTTCCAGTTAAAAAACTTCAAACCATAAAGAGATGAATATTTTCGCTGTTCTCTTTTTAATTCTCCTGTAGTAATGGATATTCTATAGTTTTAATCAAACGTTGAAAGTACAAGTCTGAATGTTTTTTTTTTGAAAATTAGTTTTCGACCGACTTCGCAAAAGAAGGAAATGCACAATTCGACTGTATGTTTGTTTTTTGTATGTAACCTTGGTTCGCATAGTAAACACAAAGATTGGTGTTTCTAATCTTTGGAACACTTGTCCAGATTTTGATGATTCTTTTTTTAATTTGAAAGAGGCTGACTGGGAGATGGTCTCATATTCAAATTTTAAGTGTATCATAAAGCTGCCTTCTAAAATGCCCTTTGAATGCAATACAAATAATGTAATTCGCACTTTACGCTATTTTATCATTTAAAATGTATAGTTTAGAAAATATTTACGATAAATTACCGTTCCCCATTTCTTTGAAAATACCTAGCCTCAAATTTTGAAAAATATGGTTTCGATGGCTTTACTCTCAGTTTACTCGAAAACCGAGTACAGCTCGCAATTGGCCACTTTTTTTTCCTCTATATTTTTCCAAAACTGTCGCTAAGTACTGTTGGCAACATAAGAACTCCCCAGTTCAAAATTGATAAAGAAGTTCGAAATAATCTCCGTTATTAACTGTACCATAAATCTCTCACCCTTGTGAATTTCTCCTCCGTTCTCTGTGCTTCAAATTTTCGGGGGAGTTACAAATAATAATAATAATAATCAACCAGACACCAACCTAAAAAAACACAAAGTCAACCGGCTTTCTGAGATGACTTTTTGTCAAATTAAAGTCAACAATAATTATTTGATGCTCCTCCATAGTATTTTGTTGTTGTAAGGAGTTTGTGGTGTTGTTGTTTTTCCAAAAACGGCGAAAAATAATACTACATAATGATAATAATAATATTAACCGCCTCACCGAAATGCTGGCAACATTTAAGCTGCAAGTAAGATTTGCATTTATTATTTTGAGCGCAGAGGTATTAACGGAATATATTATTTTAAATAGTAATTTAACGTTTTGAATTTTTATCTATAGAATTTTTGATATTTCTTGTTCAGAAACTAGGGGTTACTTTTGCAGAACAAATTAGAAGATGAAAAAAAATTGTTGAAGGAGATATTTTTTCCATTACTCTATCATATCAACGTTTTAGAATATATTAAGGAAATATATTATTCCCCCACCCCAACTTATCTGCAGAAGTACTAAACGTAGAATGTCGAAACATTACAAGAAATAGGCAATAGAGTGTTTTTAATCTTTGTCTACAGTACGTATTCCCTCTCGACGGAAGCTTGAATCGCACTAGCCATTTTTTTAAACAGTAAAAAGATCGCTGGGTTAAAATCATCCGATCTTTAAACAAGATTTTGAAATACAGCAGTTGAATATTCTTAAACTACGTAAGAGTTGTTCCTTCATCCATAAAATTCATCTGATCAATTATTAATTTGTTTTTTGTTCGCGCATTTTATATAATAAACGTACTCCGATTTGGATGATTTTTGATTCATTTGAAAGAGGAGGCTTGAGAAATCTGAGGTGGTATAATTAGAAATAGAACAATATTCGGAAACGTTTAAATTGAACATTTTTTCAAAAGAGTTATGGTTTTCGAAATACAGCGGTGTTAAAATAGTAACATCTAAAATTTATATTTCCGCAGCCATGTTTTGAGATAGCAATAATAAGTACAAGCAAAGAATATACGAGGATAATTGGTAGTATAAGTACTATCTTTATTGGTATTAGTGAACGTTCAACGATATTCGTGACTAATGTTGCACTCAAAAGTGTGAAATAAATATTTTTTGCAAAAAAATGGACAGACATTTTCAGTTGGTGCACTGAAAAATACAAAATAATTTCAATTCTATTGGTGCTGGTACTTGTGAAGTTGGTGCCAAAAGTTATCAATCTAACTGCAAATGCACAACTTCAAAATAACCAGCACCAATAGAATTAATATTATTTTGTATTTTTCAGTGCACCAACTAATAACGTCGGTCCATTTTTTTAAATATTTATTGAAATGGCGTATTCTCTTAAAATAATATGTCAGTATCGTTCACCAATAACAGTTATACGATACAGCCTCTGTATTCTATATCTCATCGAAAAAGGGACGAAGAAATAAAATAAAAACACTCATTAGATGGAGACACAAATAATATGGAATTATTGGACCGCCACCGTAATTCCTTATGTCCGTAGCTATTACCTTTTATGTCCATGGTTATGTCCATATTAGAACTATTAAAATGATTCTTTAGTTTTCTAGGTAAGGAAAGTATTGTGATCGTATAATATTTTCAGTGTCCGAATTTCAAAATATGTTTGCGTTCCTGAGTCCAAAAATCTTAGTTTCAGCCATTGCTCTGTCTGTCTATCCATGCCAAGATGATCTCTGAAACATGGATTTACTAGCGATTTTGTTACTTTCTTATCTGTTTTTGTAGAGACCGATATCGTTTCGTCGGTGACATAGATTCGACATCCACAGCTAGCACTAATAATAACGTGTTTCGCTCTCAAGGCTGTAGAGCGAAAGCGGTTCTAGCAATTTTAATGAAACTTGTGTATATCATCATAAATGAAAAGGGCCACAGATATTTGTGTTGTATTTGTTGTATGCCGAAAAAAAAAATGAATAAACACACGAAAGGATTACTTAGATGATTTTTATGATGAATGATGGAATTCATTTGAGAGCGCTAAGTGTAAATTTTAATGAACATACATATATATTGATATTTATATAGTCTTCAATACATTAGAGTTTTATTCTTATTGCTTGCTCAGAATATCAAAACATCAAAAAGATAGTGAGATGTAGAAAACGTACTTGAATATTCATAAATATAATTTTTTAAGGCCATTAATTTTGCACTTAGTTTTAGAGAGGATAAGTATGTTTTGAGCGTAGCAAGCAGAACTGTGTTAACTAGTAATAAATATGACTCCTCTTTTGTATAAAACATATTTTTATGACTTTGCACTATATAATATGGAAAGATGGAGATACATGTGAAGGTGAAGGCATAAATCGAATTAATACTCTGAAAAGTTCGTAATTTATAGTTAATTTTTAAAGTCCTTTCAAAAATAACGGTAAAAAGAGCCATTCTATAACCTGTATACGAAAATGTAAAGTCTTGATCAAAATCCATACATTTCATTGCTTTTCTGTACCTGTAAGTCAAAACCCAGTCGTTAAATTTACGATATTGTGAAGCATTTTTAAGGTCGGCCTATTGTTTGGTTTTAAAATTTTCTAGGGGCATTTAGAATACAAATTATTGATCTTTATATTATATATACCTATGAAACTTTGGTTAGAAACTTGAAAAATGATTTAAAGATTACCAAAATTACTCATTTATTAAAAACTTCAATGATTCTTAAGATTCACTATCTATATTTTTCAATTTTGATCAAATATATGATATGAAAAGATTAGATCGTAACCACAGATTATTTCAACATAACCTTAAAATCAACAAAAGAGTCGACAAATGTGATCACTTTCCATACCAAACGGCATCTTCCATGGTACCTCGGTGAAGAGAAAATAGCGAAAATTAGACCTGCGTTGCTAATGAAACCTTTAAAATACCTAATCAAATATCTGTCAAATTAATTCTGTGATTAGATTTGAAAATTGCAGACTTAGTGGTTTTGTTTGTTTGTAAAAAAATGTCTGACAATATACCGAAACGTTTAAATTGAACATTTTTTCAAAAGAGTTACGGTTTTCGAGAGAGTTTAAATTCTCAAATATATCTATTTTTGCTATGTGGAGAGGGCGATTTCTTTCGAAAATTCAAAATATTTCGATACATGAATAATTATTTGTAGCAACATTTATAATGAATAATTTTTCCTTAGTGTTACGGTTTTCGAGTTGAATCGGTGTTAATAATGGTAACATATAAAATACTAAAGCGTATTTCCGCAGCGATGCTTTGAGATTTTTTACAAAAACTTGGCCGACGTTATTAGTTAAATAATATTAATTCTATATTTTTTGTAAAAAATATTTATCTCTGAATTCATTGGAGTTATTAGAAACAGCGAAATTAGCATCAGAAAAAGTTATTGCCAGCTAAATCACTACTATTATGCTCCTGATTATTGGGCGGAAAATATCAAAAAAATGATTTTATAAAATTGCATTCATTGCATCAACCTCCTCCAGCTAGAACATTAATCAGTTATAATTATTTTATTAAACCCTCATATTTTTTGGCAGTTGATAGATATATACCTAATTTTCATTCGCATCGGAAATACCGTGGTAATAAAAAAAAAATATTTTCCAGGAAATATAATTTTACTAGAAAAAAATCTTTCCAGAACAACTCATTACTAAACAATAATTATAAATAAATCCAGTCATTAAAGTTATTCTCGGTAACGTTAAGTTGTGTATATTTGAAAATAAAAATAGAAATGTGACATATACTGTGCCATGTATATATATATAGGTATATAATATTTAAATGACAAAAATATATTTTTGTAACTATTCAGGTATGTCGTTCAATGTTCGGAACGGATGTGCAGCGTAAAAATTTGATTGTTATTGTCATCAACTAAAATTAGTTGCAGAATTTTAGAAAAGTCACTGTTCTTCTTCCTCTGCATATTATTTACAGTCAACAACAAGTGTAATTATTTTTCAGAGATAAATAGTTATTATTAGGTATTTAAGTTTTTTAAGAAAAGCGGCCAAAGATTACAACTGTAGGTACTGTAAACTAATAATAACCAGACTATAATGTAAAGGTTATGTAAATTTATCAAAAACAATTAAATCCAAAGGTCCAGATATTTGTTAATCAGATATTTATGAACATACTTGCGATATGACGTATCACTGAATAGTAGAAGTCATTCATATACCATAAAACTATGCGCTACATATCAATGATTACTGATTAACATTCGGGTTATCGCATCAGTGACAAGATCGATGATATTTCCAGCCCCTTACTTTACATATAATTGTTACCTTATTAGTTTATAATATTGATAGTAGTGAAAATCCGTTGCGGGATTTAGAAGAAGTAACCGGATAAACGCAATCGAGATCAGGCACGATACGATTTTGACCGACGAACCGAAACGAAGGAGGTATACAATTCGACTGTCTACTTTTTGTTGGTTTGTGCGCTCGTTGTATATAGTAAATGTACAAAGATTTTAATGATTTTTGATTCATTTGAAAGAGAATACTTGAGAAATGGTCCCATATTCGTAAAAACTCAAATCCGAAATCGCTTTCTTAGAAAAAATTGGACCGACTTTGTTAGTTGGTGCACTGAAATTACAAAATAATATTAATTCCATTGGTACTGGTACTTAATTCGCTTGGTTTGTCGAAAATACAAGCAGATGAAATTTGGGACATACTATACATATAATATGTATTCGAAAAGACCAGTGAATCATACTAATAGTTATGAAATGAATACAAACATTTTCAACTGGATGAGATAGCTTACTGAAAAAATACACAATCAATCACTGTCTGATTATTTCAGTTCTAAATATAGCTGAAAAGAAACAAGAAAAGTATTTAAAGACCAATAATTTCACCATCATAATGACAACTCATAAAAATATGACGGACTGGTATGTTATGTCTTTGTTTTAACATACAACTTTGACAGCGAAAACATGACACTCATTTTTAAAACTGTCTTTTCCTTAGAAAAAAAATAAATATATATACATATATTTTAAAAACATTCATTCATTTAAAATATGAGCTTTTAATCATATCAACTGTCACAACATATCATCGTCCTGTCACATTGAAAAAAATCCTTACATATCGATCATAGTTAAATTTGAAACTGTTGGCTGTTAAAAATAACCTTCTCAAAAAAGTAGATGATTCAGTAAATGATTTGATATAGTTGAAAATATTTGTTAACGGAGCTAAAAAAAATTTAGTTTTGTACTGTTAATTTTTTTATGAAGAAACTCATTAGTGAAATATAAAAATTGACAAAAATAATTCTCCCCAAGATGAGCTTTTCTTCGAATGAAGAAATTGTAGAAAACTAGATTCGTCGACATGCTCTCGGGATGGAAAGAATACTGAAACAAGTAACTGGTGGAGTTTTTAAGAAAAAAAAACAATAAAAATAGTTCTTTGATCAACTTCCAAAACAGAAGGAGGTATACAATTCGGTTCTGTGTTTGCTTTTTTATGTATCGCTGTTGGCGCTAGTTCATTTGAAATGAGAGAGTTGAAAATTGGTCTCATATTTAGAAAAACTCAAATCCGAAATTTCCTTCCCTATAAAAACCGCCCCGGCAGCATTAAAGACAGGACCATATCCGGAAACGTTTAAATTGAACATTTTTTCAAAAGAGTTATGGTTTTCGAATTACTGCAAAAGTAAAGACTGAAATATATGTATTTCCGCTATGTGAAGGGAGACATTTTTTGATAAAATTGAAATTATCAGACGGCCAAATTAAAGAAGAGATTATATTATGTAGCAACATTTAAATTGGACATTTTTTCCCATACAGTTACGGTTACAGCATTGTTAGAGTCTGAAATTTGAATAAGTTGAACCCCAAACAAATAGCTCCAGAAAATAGGACGCTACAAAACAAAGTAAGGTATAATCTTAGTAAATAATTTCTGTCAAGAATACATTTCATTTTATAGAAAACAAAAAGAAGGTAGATATCTTACTTTTTTGACAATACTAAAAATATTTTTCTTCCAATTCCAATTTTCATCCAGTCTAACACCAAGACAATGATAGACAAATATTATAATTACTTGTTGATTTATGATCTCTCTTAAAACGATTATGGCAAATACCATATCATTATTCTGTGTTTTTCAGTGCACCAACTAAGTAATAAACTCGGTCCAATTTTTTTGTAAAAAATATTGATCTCATCTATTTTGTTTGCACACATTTCCATTAGCTTTTCCAGAACATTTTGTAGCACTTTGGATTCGATAATATGTCTCTCGGGTCATCAGTATTTAATTTTTTATAAATATCTACAAAAACAAATAAATCATCTCGAGTAAATTCATTTCTCAATAATTCCCAAGCGCTATTTACACTCCACCACTTTTAGATATCACTAGTAGTCCATCAACATCACATACCACCTATTTCTTAGTCGTCCATTTTTGGAATGTGAACTCTATAGCAATATCATCCGTCCATCGCATCCAGAGATGCGACAACATCATAAATTAGAGATGACCAATTAGGCGCGTGTTTCGTAGTACATATTTATAAGAACTGGTCGTTAGAAGCTACATAATATTATGGTAGGTATGTTAGGTACCTCCTATACCTACCTATAGTTTATGCAAGGTGATATTTTGCTTGATAATAATACGTGTATGTGGTTTTTGAGTGGATTGGTATTCCCCTATGGTAGAGTTGGATGTGGATTTGAAATGACTCTAGAGGGAGAGAGACGAAGACGATGACGATGAAGAAGATGAATTAATGCCATCACATATTTTATGCATGCGATTATTTTTAAAAAAAGGAAATTACTTGCATAGGGAGTATAGGTAATTGAATGTTGAGCAAGAAAAAAGTTCTACTACTGCAAGATGATTAGAAAATGTTAAATTTATTCATCCAATTTCTCCAAGATGTGATTGTTACTTGTAGGTATATTATTGGTAATAAATTTATTGAAATTGAATCTGTGTATAGGATAGAAGAGTAACATTTGCTTCTGTTAAGTTAAGCCCACACACTTGATGTAAAATTTGAGTTGTAGGATTTACGAGTATATTACTTTGAAAAAGAGTAGTGTGGAATTGTTCATAATTAATTTATTTAATTGTAAGTTATTGTTTTACTGGCATAATTTCAAAGCAGTAAGCCCGTTTTAATATTTTGTTTTTAGGTAAATTTCTTATAGAAATATACCTATTGCGATCGTTCACACTTTTGAATTTCGAAAAAATTTCAACGGCATGTTGTTATATGTCTATGAGTTAGTCCAAAAAAACATTTGATTCAAAAGTTTACGAAATTTGTTAACACGATAGAGGTCGCAGTTTTGAAGGTATCAAGTTCAAATTTTCTACAAAAATCAATCTCCCAAATATCTCGGTCGAGTTCGTTATTGGGCAATATCGGGTAAGTAGTTTCAAAATGGCGACCATTCAAACATTTAAAAAAATTATCAAAAAAGAGCAGTAGAGTAAATATTATTAAAAATAATTTTAGGTTATAGATATAATCAGTACCTACAACTTTTGTTCAAAGCAATTTTTCATAAAATACACAGGTAAAAAAATAAAAATTAATAAAGAAAAATAACAAATATTGATAAAACATGAACACTCAATATAAATTTGATGTAATTGTACATTTTCTGGAGATCTTAATATAGACCCTGATTAAAAAAATATATAGTATATTTATTGAAAAGAAATAGACGAAAAAAAAATCTGCCTTGAAGTGTACTCGAACCCTGTCTGCTTTATATTCAACAGCCAAAACAAAAACCGCTAACCGCAAGGCTATGACAATTTTATTTAATAACATGTAGGTATACCAATGAAAAGGTTGTTAAAATTTCAATTCAATGAATTTTGAAAAATTTACCTTTCCGCTGACTACAGGCCATCGGGATTTTTTTTCTTCAAACAATTACGGAACAGGCTCAAGAAAATCTTATTTCATTAAAACAGAAATACCTTCAATGTTTCTTTACCTAAATAGATCAATATTCACTTGATTTATTTAAAAAATAATAAAGCTGATTTTTGCATAAAACTGAAACTCGTATTTATTTTAATGTGTTTATTGCATTAATATCAGTTTTTAATTCATCTCGGTTTTAGATCGTGTAAGGGCATCGCGCAACGAAAAAACAACATCTATTGAACCCTGTAACAACCAAATTAGTTATTGTAATATATTCTCTGAAAAAAATTTTTATTGATTTCAATTTTTTTACAAGAATTAACATCAAAAAGTCATTCACTGACAAAATTGTCTTGAGCACACTAAAATAAAACAAGACTTGTATTTTTTACATTTAGGTAAAAAAAGAGTTTCTCAAAAAGTTGATTCCTAAAGGTTGCTGTGCTAGTTTTATCTAAAGCTAGCAAAACACAAAACAGCGATTTTCTAAGAAATATAAGAGCAATAACTTTCGGAATACAGCACTTAATTAGCCCTTCGAGCAACTGAAAATACTTTCTGAAAAAAGTCGTTTTCTAATGCTTGCTGTGCTTGTTTTACCTAAAGCTAGCAAAGCAGCGATTTGCAAGGAAATATAAGAGCAATTTATTTTTGGATACAGCATTTAATTAGCACTTAATTAGCCCTACAAGAACTAAAAAAAGATTTTCTCAAAAAAGTTGATTTCTAAAAGTTGCTATGCTAGTTTTGTCTAAAGCTAGCAAAGCAGTGATTTAAAAATAAAATAAAAATAACAATAATTTTCGGAATACAGCACATAATTAGCACTTAATTAGCCCTACAAGCACTAAAAATATTTTCTCAAAAAGTTGATTTCTTAAGGTTGAAGTGCTAGTTTTATCTAAAGCTAGCAAAGCAGCGATTTTCTAAAAAAATATAAGAGCAATAACTTTCGGAATACAGCACTTAATTAGCACTTAATTAGCCCTACGAGCACTAGAAAAGATTTTATGAAAAGAGTCGTTTTCTAAAGGTTGCTGTGCTTGTTTTATCTAAAGCTTGCAAAGCAGTCATTTTCAAAGAAATATTAGAGCAATTATTTTCGGAATATAGCACTTAATTAGCACTTGATCAGTCCTAGAAGCCTTAAGATGGATTTTCTCAAGAACATTGATTTCTAAAAGTTGCTGTGCTTGTTTTTCCTAAAGCTACCAAAGCAGCCATTGTCCATAAAAATATAAGAGGAATTACTTTCGGAAAACAGCACTTAATTTGCACCTAATGTGTGCTACACGCACTAAATATATATTTTTGATTCTGCTCACTTGGCTCTAATAGCTCTAGAGACGTCTTATAAATCTTCGTAATTTTGATGTTCTTGGTTCAATGACTATTCATAATCAAAACTATTATACATCTACAAAAAATATCGCCATCTTTATCCATACACTGCATACTCCTTGACCTATCTTCTGGGATCATCATTTACATATGTCTAACATAGATACAGTTTTAATAAACTCTTCTAATTATATGATTCATTGAATTGAAGTTCCTTTATTATAATTGGGTGTGTTACTATTTTATAGGTATGCCGCTTAAAAAAAATAAGAGACTATATAAAAGATGTTTTGTCACCAGTACTTAACAGCATCTTGTTGACAATATTCCAAATCATAATATGTAGAGCCTAAGAGAACTTACTTGATGAAGGCAATTTAAAATTTCATTCTCATTTAAAAGTGTGAGTGACATTGTGTTTTTTACACTTGTGGTAAGTTTATTCCTCTAAACTATGTAAATACTTTTGGTTGTTGGTCAAAATAATTCATTGTAGTTGTATAAACTGAAACTTATTTAGTCGAAAACTTGTCTTTGAAAAGCCCACATAATTTCAAACTAAACTTTCAAGTTGTATGCCAACACATTGTTTTGTCTTTTCCCGTTATCCTTAGCCTTGGAATCCTTGCATCAGAAATAGAACTAGAAATAGAAGAAGAAATAAAACAAAAAACATTTTTATTATCCTGTTCTGTGTGTGTTGATTATTGTTCATGAAACTTTGTTACAGTAAATAGTTGATTTAATTATTGTAAAACAAACCAGTTCCTTTTATATTACAATAAAATCAATAACTCTTCAGTTAATACAGCCATTGTATCTATTTGTTAATTATTAATTCCAAGAAAGCAATAAAGTGTCCCACTATGTTTTAACAGTAATTTCTAAAGTACCTATATAAGAAGTAGATGTCTAGCGTCACATCATTGTTTTACAAAACTTATTTACATAACTGTAAATTGTAGATTAAACTTCTTTATGAAAATATTAAAATTCCTTACGCAGACATCCGGTTGTAATCTTGTAATATAAGAAAGGTTGTTTATTATTTTGATACAGTTGTTCGTAAAGTTGTGAAGGTATGTCGAAGAAGTACGACATTATTTTCACAGAATTGAAGCACTATAAGTATATTTTTTAAAATTAAATTATTAAAACCAACAAAATATTTCCCAATCATAAAATTACTTTATTATTAAACTATCTTATAAGATTCCTGGGTTTCTAAATAAAATGTTGTTTTTTTAAATTGAAGAATTTGGAAATTGTTAAAGGATAACTATTTTTTACACAAAATTGGACCGACTTTATTAGTTGGTGCACTCAAAAATACAAAATAATATTAATTATATTTAGTACTGGCAATTTTGAAGTTGTTCAGTTGTAGTTAGATTGATATCTTTTGGCACCAACTTGACAAGTTCAATAAGTTCAATTTCTGAATAACTTGTCCCTTGTAATCAAGTATTGAACAATAACCAGTTTGGGATATACTGTATAAGCTGGAGTTTATTTAAAAAATTTCTATTGCGTTAGACAAACCGTAAATCAAGATATGGAATCCACAAAAAATACATGATTTATCAATGCTTATTTGTGATTCAAATTCTCAATAATATCAAATCGAATAATTTTCAGTCAAAATACCATAGTGTGTATTTTACCTGGTAACGTTTATGGTTTAAGGAAGGAAAGAGGTCAGGAATCCAAGTCACGTAGGCGTATATTATTAAGGTTCATCATAAACGATTTCACCAAAAAATATTAGCCAATAAAAGTTTCTCTTTCTATTGTTGGTTGATTTTCTATTGGAGGAAATTCAATTCTACTATTTCCAACGTTAAGTTTTGTTAGAAACGATACGACAATAGAAAAGTTAAGTTTCCTTCTAAGTAAACTCAGGGTAGTATACCTACGCTATGTGATTCTGTTTGTATTTTATTATAATGACATAATGGACGTTTGTCAAAATGAATAATTTTATTTATTAACTTTTGAATTAATTTTCATGGTCTAAGAATAATGTTCTTTAGGTTCATTCACTCCTTCATTATTGTCTTTGGACAAATTTTAGATCGTTTAACATAATAAAACAATTCAAACTGTGTATTATGAGATCTTCCCAAATACATATTCTGGAATGAATAAAATATACTGTGGATTTAATATTTATTGTCTTTGTTGGTAGATTCTACTTTTGTTCGGTAGATTGTGAAAGGGGAAGAAACAGAAGAGATCAGAGATGCTTTTGGGAATATTATTGGGAATTACCATAAATACGATATTTTCTGGTATTGAAAGATTCCAGTGTGGGAGTACTAGTTTCTTTACTTTTTAATTCGGGCAGTTACCAATGCTTCTAAAGTTGTATTAAAAATGGATCTTGTGTAGAAAAAGAATATGGAAAAAATGTTTTTAGTGACATTTTACCTTACCGTTTTCTTTAGGAAATTAAAAAGAAGAAATAAAAAATTCAGTATTCAATAAGAAACAATATAGCTTGAATTAAGGGCAAGAATCTGGTGTGTCAAGTAACATGACTTTCCTACCGCTTTCATGCAAATTATATCGAATAAAAAAATCGACCGATTTCGCGCTCCATTTTTGATTAAAGCGTGTGTTTCGGGTTATTGGCCAGCAACCAAAATGAGTAATTCTACAGATTTAATTAATTGCGTTTATGGAAAATAATGTCATTAGCATTTTAAAACGTATTATCAAATGAATAGATAAAATTCATTAGTATGTCTATAATAATTGTTTTTTTAATTGAAATTATCCACCAGTATTAATTGTTAACTTGAAAATGGTGCTATTTTTTTGGTTTCTAAATCAAAGGAAATATAATATTTTGTATATACCTTGAAATTATTATTATTAAATAGAAGACGAATTCTACAAATGGGTTTAGCAACCTATACAGTGTGTTCCATTTGAAATAACACAGTTTTTTTTAATTTTAAAATTGAAAATCTGGGACGGGAAAATTAAAGTATACACCATGATCGTCAACGTTTGAATGGAATATTTTTCAAAAACTTTAACAGTTTCTGAGTTATACATAGCATTATTTTATATGAATTTTGAAATCTCTGAATCTAAGTGAAGGTTTAACAAATTTGATTAATAATGAAACAATAAAATTTTGACTACTAACTTTTAAAATTGGTGCCAAAAATGTTCTATCTACCTAAACAGCTCAACCGGTACCAATAGAATTAATATTATTTAGTATTTTTCATTGCAATAACTAATAAAAGTCGGTCATTTTTCTTGTAAAAAAATATTTATCAATACAGTGAAAATCACCTTTCACCGTCTGTGCCGACTGAAATACTATCCCACTTCTGACATCAGTTGTAACGTTTAGCCCTGTGCTAAGCGGTGTGTTGTAGTTCACTCCAAAGATCGCAGTTTGCTTCCAAACGTTTTTTTTCAACATCTTGTACATCACCTTCACATGTAGTAGGTACGTCTTGTCACAAATTGTCACTTTGACAATTACCTGTCACCGACTGAACTACTATCCCCTTTCTGACAACAACGTCTGACACCAACTGTAACATTTAGGCCTGTGCTAAACGGTGTGTTGTAGTTCACTCAACACCGTCTGTATCGGCGGAACGATAGCTGAATTTTGACGTGACATCCATCGATAATGTTCTGGACGCTTGTCAAACTGACAATAATGTGCGCAAGTGTATCTTTCATATCGTTTCTGGAAAGTTCGAGAATAAATGTACTAATTCTAGAATTAATTAATGTATGTTAATGTTAATATAACAAATAAGGTAGATGCCAAACGAAGTATGTACGTGATGACTTATCCACGTAACAGTATGAATTTTGCATGATTTTTAATGGCGAATGTGATCTTTTTTTTTTTGATTGCTCTATACTTCCGCTTAACAAATTCTACATATTAAAATCACCTACAACAAATGTCATCAAGAAGTATTAGTTTTTGTTTGTTTTGATGTTGCAGCTAGCATGTCGGATGGCTCCGGATGATGAGTTCCGGGAGCGGCCCGCCGCCGGCCTCCTCCCCATCGACTTCGGCGGCGGTCGCTCATCCTTCTTCACCACCCCCACCACAACTATCAACAACCCACAATCTTGCACAAGCATCAACCGCCTACCATCAACAACACCAGCTGCGTCAGGCGGCTGCGCGTGGCGATCTTCCAACATGTCGTCGTCTCTTGACCACCGCCACCGCTGCGCCATCTACCACCACCACCACCACGTCATCACGATGCCTGCGATTCTCGCGCGACGAACGCGGTCGCTCTGCGCTCCACCTGGCGGCAGCGGCCGGACATTCGGCAGTGGTGCGTCTCCTGTTGACGCACGCCGCTGTCGGCGAGGTGGATGCGCCCGATGGAGGTGGTTGTGCGCCGCTCCAGAGAGCGGCAGCCGACGGTAGGGATGATGTGGTGCACCTGTTGCTGGCCCATGGGGCGGATGCCGATCGCCAGGACGGAGTGGTAAGTTTATTATTGGGTACAATAAATGACCCTTCCTAGCCTAGATTGCTACGCCACTGGTGAAATGGGTGTAGATGTATACATTTTCAATTCTTAAGTATTTTGTACCATTCCAAGGTAACGACATTAGTTTTCCATATTTATTTTATTATTAGGCAATCACTGATTTTTTCCCCCTTATTTAAGGTACTTCCAGCAGTCAAAAATTTACTTTCAATCATCACCAGTTTAAGGATATTGAATCGTAGATGGCCGGATTTTTTTCTAAAGTAAAAAAAATGTTGAACTCGCTATATATTTGATAACTGTATAAGCCTTTTTTTATTTATTCATTTATATAATGTTTTTTCTTTAATTTCTATATCACTATCACTACTAACCATCTAAAAACATATCAATAGATTGAAAGCTTTCCTATTTATTCGATTGTATATGTATCTCTATCGTATTTAATGACATTCACTGACACACACCTCTTACAAAATCAGGAAGCATAGAAGCGTAAACAGATATACATAGGTACCTACTTTAATATCATATATATCTAAGTAGGTAAGTTGTAAATGGAAGATTCAATGATGCGTGAAAACGTCTTAGATTGATGTTGCATTTAAATAGTCATTATTTATCGTCCTATCTAATACACTGACTTTACACTATAAATATATTCAAGATTCTCAAATCTCAACATGAGATTTGTATGTATGAATGAAATATGGAGAAATCTTCATAATTCATATCAATATTTGATAAACTGATTCTCATTTGTAGATCCATAGTATTAAAGTTGAAATTTAAATCGTTAAAACTATGTTTACGAGAGTTTTATTTCTAGAAACATTCTATAGATTGATATCAATATTTGTATCAGCAGGAATTCTTTTATTTTCAGTAGATATAGTAAAGTAATCTGAATCTAGCAAGGCAGCCATTTAAAAAACAACTATAAGAGTAATTAATTTCAGAATACAGCACTTAATTAGTACTTAATTAGCTCTACAAGCACTAAAAAATAAGTTATCAAAAGACTTGATTTTTAAAGGTTGCAGTGCTAGCTCTTGTCTAGAGCTAGCTAAGCAGTCATTTTCCAAAAAAACTATAAAAGCAATTAATTTCGAAATACAGCACTTAATTAGCACTTAATTAGCTCTACAAACACTAAAAAGGAAATCTCAAAAAGTTGGTTTTTTAAAAGTTGCTGTGCTAGGTTTAGTCTAAAGCTAACCAAGCAGCCTTTTGAAAAAAAACTATAAGAGCAATTAATTTCAGAATATAGTACTTAATTTGCACTTAACTAGCTCTACAAGCACTAAAAAATAAGTTATCAAAAACTTGATTTTTAAAGGTTGCAGTGCTAGCTCTTGTCTAGAGCTAGCTAAGCAGTCATTTTCCAAAAAAGTATAAGAGCAATTAATTTCGAAATAAAGCACTTAATTAGCACTTAATGAGCTCTAAAAACACTAAAATGGAAATCTCAAAAAAGCTGATTTTTAAAAGTTGCTGTGCTAGGTTAAGTCTAAAGCTAACCAAGCAGCCATTAAAAAAAACTATAAGAGCAATTAATTTCAGAATGCAGCACTTAATTTGCACTTAATTAGCTCTAAAAGCACTAAAAAATAAGTTCTCAAAGATGCTGATTTAAGCTAGCAAGGCAGCCATTTTCCAAAAAAAAAAACTGTAAGAGCAATTAATTTCGGAATACAGCACTTAATTTACACTCAATTACCTCTACAAGCACTAAAAAATAAGTTCTCAAAAAAGGTGATTTTTAAAGGTTGCTGTGCTAGTTGGCACCAAATATTCATTTTGGATTCAGAACAATCTGCTCTACTAGTTTTAGGGATGTCAAGAGATCGTTTGGGCGTTTTCATAAAAGGAAAAAATGAACATAGAGCTTGTTAAACTTCGCCAAATGATTTTCACGATAAATTTGAACAATTTCTATTTGTTCCAATTCATAAAATTTGCAAAATGTTCACAAATCATCTATCTATTAGCAGTCGAATCAAAAATATAGTTTATTCCATTTATGTATTTTTGAAATATACTATTTTTCTCATCATCTGAAATCATATTTTTGAGCATACATTACTAGGTATATGTTATCTAGTTAGACTATTATATTTGTTTTGTGTATTGAAGATATTACTGCTATCATGTTTTTGGATATAAAATCTTCTACATTTTCATATGTATATGAAAAAAGCTTCTTGAAACACCTTTCAAAAGATCGCTCAACTGTTACATTATCAAGTTTCCCTTATTTCCGGATTATTTCTTGCAGCACGGCAACACTGCCTTGCACGAAGCCTCATGGAAGGGCTACAGCCGCACGGTGCGCCTCCTAGCGGCAGCCGGTGCTGATCTATCCAAGCCGAATGCGGGCGGTTTTGCCGCCCTTCATCTATGCTGTCAAAATGGCCACAATCAAAGCTGCAGGGAATTGTTGTTGGCTGGCGCCGATCCTGATTCCGTGAACAATTATGGGGATACGGCCCTGCACTCGGCTGCCAGGTAATTTTTAGGAGGGGCTAAATTGCAGGAAAGTTAGAAATGCGGCTACTATCGTTCCAGAAGTTACTTAGTTTATAAATAATTGCAATAAAGGTGGTTCAACAATATGAGTTGATATGATTTAGTAGGTCCAAATTTCAGTTTAACTAACCAGAACTAACCAGATGGGAAAATAAACGAGGAAGCTTGGAATAATGTTTAAATACGGGATACAGGGTGTTTGTAATACATAACACAAAAATTCAAGGGGTTATTCCAAGAATATTTTATTCCTTTATAAACCTCCGCTTTGCTTCCAAGATATGGGTCCAGTGGAAATTATGACAGATTAAAATTCATACTAATATAATTAATAACAATTTTTGCTATATAGGCTTTTAAATTTGGATGTGGATGTTAAAATTGGATCCACTAAAATAATTTTCTGCTGAAAATGAAGATACCCCTTTCAATCTCTCTCTCTCAATAATTTTCCACATTTTCTTCCATTGTCTGCCCTTAGATACGGTCATGCCGGTGTAACACGTATCCTCATATCGGCCCAGTGTCGAGTATCGGATGTAAATAAAAATGGTGATACGGCCCTGCACATTGCCGCCGCCATGGGCCGAAGAAAACTTACCAGAATCCTGCTGGAAGCCGGTTGTGATAGACAGGTGCGTAATAAACAGGGCGAGACGGCCCGTGATATTGCTGTGCGCAAGGATCTGACTGAAATTATGGATATACTGGATGAGCGAGGTGGAAATAATCAGGGCCTGAAGAGGGACAAGAAGTCCATCAAGGGTGGTGGCAAGAAGCAGCGGTCCAAGAGCAAAGTGCGCTTCGAAGGTGGCAGCGGAGGCAAACGAGTTGGCAAAGGTGAGATAGAGATTCTTCCTTTTGCCGTTCAGTGTCGCAAAAAAAGTATCTTACACTTGTAGAAAAGAGCGAATCTTAGCTTTGAAGAAAAGAGCGAATCTTACAATCGTGATATACAATATTCTCTTCCAGTTACAAATCTAATTAACTTTCAGACTATAGTTGTTATTGTCACCACTACTCGCCCATGACTCGTAGCGACATAATATGCCACACTTGTCCTCAGTGTGAATTTTACATAATATACTCAGCATATTATAACAATATCACGATTGTCAATGATATTCGTTCCTTTATCGACTTGTAGCTAGAATAGATTTCTATATTTATTTTAAAGATGTGGTCGATAGTTTGGAGAAGGTGAAACATTGGTCCCCCTATGGTTGTCACTATTATCCTGATCCAGAAGCATTCCCATCACCACGCTTGGACTCGTTGCCACAGGAACCACTCAAAAAGGGTGAACAGTACTACCTTGATTTGGCTGGTAAGGATAACTTGCTGATTTTTTTGTAAATAAAAAAAAGTTTTTCTGTTGGCTATAATTTATATACTTTATAAACTAATAATAATAAAAATTGAGAATAATTATGATAATCTCGCAACATATAGGTGCTAGTGAAATGTTTCTATGTATTTTTGATAATATTTTTTATACTCTTTATCAATGTTTTAGCAATATAAGGGTTTTTAGATGATATATTTTAAAATATTTTTATCCTTTTTGATAGAATTTATCGCGTATGATATGAAACGTATAATATTTTTTATTTCAAAATATATAGATGAATATTTTGAAGCTGATGTTAATAAGTATTTAATTTTTTTTACGGAAAATTTTATTAAATAAAAATTGGGTTTTTTGTCATTACGTTTAAAGCTTTTTTGACATTATTAAATTCATCTTTTCTGGGTATCTCTAAATTTTTTGTGAACTATTTTATACTTCTATGAATTTCTCCTATATGGTTCTGAAAGCTTTTTTTATTATTTTAAACTAACACCCTTATAAGCTTGAATGAAATCTCATGTTGATTTGAAAACAATTTCTTACAATATTTTCTGTACTATATGTTGACGTATTATTTTTGTAAACTCGTATATTTTTTTTATTATTAACCATTGTGTCTGTGTTTCTATGGCCAAATATTATTTATTATCATGAACCTAACATCCCTGCGGCATGATCACATCCTTTCAAAAATACGTTAATATCTGAGATATTTATTTATGTTATGCTAAGATATATACATATTTGACGACGTGTCAAATTTGTTATTAATATCCTGTAAAACATCAATAGAAAAGTGAGAGAAATATGCATATTTTTATGGTTGTTTGTTGTGTCAAGTAGAAGAAAGCAGCAAAGATTTTTGTTTGTGTGAATAATCGGTTGTATATAGGTCAGGAGCTGGATGAAGAAATTTGACTTGGTGTGGTGGAAATGTTGGAACTTGTTATTTCCAGGACATCGCATATAATTGCTCGATTGATTAAATAATCGATGTTTTTTTTAGCGTATAAAAAATTGAAATATCAGATCTTATGTCAAAATTGTCACGCTACTGATGTTCTGTCCTCGCTTGAATTGATTCGTTTCTCGTGTTTTTAAGTCAAAAGCCATCATTCGTGAAACAAACTATATAAATATTTATTTCATGAAGCTCTTTAGTTAGCAGGGTTCATTTTAATTTTTATAACAAAAAAAATCAAATTTTGTTATGGAACCCCAATTCGTTGAGCCCAATTAGCACTCAACCAAATATTTTTTAAATTCGTTTATAGGTATAATACATTACATCTCAAACTCGATGATTGGCCTATATTTTAACGTTCCTAACACGTTATACTTTATCTACGAAAGCTACAAAACCAAAACACATCTGTTAATCTAAACGAAAATTCAGTTTCGTTGATTGATGTTCTAATTGCTTAATGATGGTTTGATATGAGATGTTCAGTAAGTAGTAGTTCCATAGATTTTCTTGTTGGTAGTTGGAAAAAAAAACGGTGCACTCACGTGCATTATGTGGTTATTACGTAAATTATGAACATAAAGTTAACTAGATTATCCACAGTAGTTGTGAAATGAAAAAGGAAAGAAAAAAAACTAGCTACATCGTACACACATGCTACGAGTTTGTTTACTGAACAGACATAAATAACGTGATGAAGGTGTTCAATGATGTGTGAAATTGTATGTAATTAATATATATATATACATAAGATGGAGAATGGATTTCATGACCAGTGCTAAATTGCCCCAGAATCAAATAAACGTGTGAAATAGTTCATATAGGCTAATTCTGATGGCTTCTATACTTAAACTCGCTAGATTTACACCTTGAAACATAAGTTTTAATACAATTCTCGTTAGTTATCATAACTTAAAGGCATTTTCACACTCACCTTAGTCATGTAACATACGATACAATTTGTTGTACGCAAATTTACACGAATAATTTAATAACTAGAGCTGTGAATAACTATTAAATGACCTGAAACAAATCTCTAATTACTTCTAAAACGGCATTCATCAAGTTATCATTAAATAAGTCGCTAGTTGATATTTGCAGAGGTTATCTATTTTATTTATATTTTTTTCCTTCATTGTTTTTGACTAATGCCTTATAGGAGAGGAACATTTATGCTTTAGAAATAAAAAGCCAATGATGGAGAGGTTATTTATAGACATTTTTTTTCATCATATTACCCTTAGACCACATGTACTGACTTTTTTTTGAATATTCGCCCCAATTTGCCATTTTTTTGTTGCAGGCAACATCCGTAAAGGCCCTGTCGGTGTTGGTTACACGTGCTATTGCGCCCCCCTGTTTCGACAGCTGGAAGCTCGCGTCGAACGTGACAAGCGTGAATTACAGAGGGCGCAGCTACGTCTTGGACAGCGTGTCCAAGGTTTGGAGCAACGCCTCCTGTTGGAACGTGACCGAGGTGGTCGAAGATCGGAAAGGGCACCACCAGTCAAAAAGGAGAACCAGGAAGCGCTGCTGTTGCCGAGATCGCGAAGCTTGGAAATGTTGGCTGAGAATAATGTGGGCGGGGAGATGAGACAGCAAATGCAACCAACAAGGTAAACAAAAAGTTGATTAAGTATACGGCATCAGCTAGCCACTGATTCTTTGCTTTATTCTAATTTCGTCATTGAAGTCTGTGACACTTGTCAAGTTTGCAGGTTATGTTTCGTATCTAGTTTTGATGTTCCTTGTCAGTACGAACCAAATCAATGAAAACAATTTGGTAATATATTTATAATAGATAATAATGCAGGAATATACAAACAGCAGTTTTCGTTGAATAAATTTAAGGTTTGGCCTAAGGACTATAACAATAACCCCCATCTAATCATCTAATGAATGTTCAGTTGTGTGTTTTGTATAATTGTGTCATATTTTGACAGATATATGAATACATATGTGATTACTATCAATAATTTATTGATTGCCGTTTACCGTTTATCTGGAATTCGGTTCAAATTTATCTAATTTGCAAAACTACAAAAATGTCGACATTGATATCCAGTCCTTGATGATTAATTTGTAATTAAAATTAATGTTTTAACTAGAATATTGTCCTTATATTTTGTAGCCTATTTAATCTTTATTTTAGTTGAAAGGAAATTAATATCGTAGAAACCTACAAGATAGATTTAAAATTTCATTCAATAAGGAAAGAAAAAAAATAGTGTAGGAGCTGATTGCAAAAAATCTGGCCGTTCGAGTAAAAGGAAGAAATGCTTTGGAAATGTTTCAAATTTCTCACGACTTGTGAATGGGAAAACCGTTTCAAAAAAAATGTCATCCTATTATTCGATCGGCCAGGTTTTTCGGCACTCAGCTCTTATTCTAAAACACTTGTTGTTTTATTTGTTGGTGGAGGGGTTAGAAGTAATTTTTCAGGCTGTAATTATCTCACAAGTGAAAGGTACCTACCTATATTGATATTAAGTTAACACAAACATTCATTACCCAAACCAATTTCCCTTTCTAATTATCTTGTAAATAAATAGTAGGTAATTAGTTTATTTATAGCTGTTACTTTGGCATTCTTGAAGACTTCAAAAGAGATTTAAGTGTTCTGTGGGAAAGGTCAAGGTGAAAACTAAAATTTTGTAATTTATTTGAAGGAAACAAAACGTTGCAAACTTTTAAATCGAAACTAATTTGCAAATTACGAGAATCCTGCATTGGTTTTTTTTCTTTCTGCTAGTCATAAACTAAAAGTATACGACACGACACAGCTTTCAAATGTGATTATTTTTACAATTTTATTTCGAATAATTTGTCAGGCAGAATGCAGCAGAATCAAATAATTGAGCGATTATTGAATAAATAGAATCAAGGAAATGCTAGAAAGATTAAATAAACTCGTTTGATAGATTTTATATGCTTGTTACAGATAAAAAGTCGATGAATGTTTTCTTAAAATTAAGTAATA
This sequence comes from Crioceris asparagi, assembly GCA_958507055.1. Taxonomy (NCBI): domain Eukaryota; kingdom Metazoa; phylum Arthropoda; class Insecta; order Coleoptera; family Chrysomelidae; genus Crioceris; species Crioceris asparagi. The sequence continues at coordinate 1,863,578 of OY293832.1, forward strand.
AAGAATGTTAGGTTATTGTATTATTAAAAAGAATTTAAAATGTCTTTAGAAAATTTATTCTACTATTAAGACCTAAAACATGAAATTGGAAAAGTTACGTTGGTTATATGAATCCAAGGCCAAGTTGTCGTTAGCCGTTGTTTCTTGGCACGGTAAATAAAGTGTGGACCCGAACAAACAAAAAAGCGAGGATGAGAATCGTCGTCCATATTATCTCTAAATATATACAGGGTTTCCCAAAAGAACGGGAACGGCCGAATATTTCAGCAACAGCTTGACATAAAGTTATAAAATTTGGTATACGGGGGTTACAGGTAGTACCGGATCTAAAAATAATATTTGCAACGTTGCCAGATTTACAGTTTATCCTATGGAGCCCTAAACTTTATTTTTTTAAATATAATGCTATTTTTATTTTTAGCGCATTCGATTTGTCGTTTGAAATTACTATATATCTAAATATCACAACATTTTATATCTTGAGAAATCGTGGTAATATGACAGTGAATATTAATTTATTAGAATTTTGTTGGTAAGTCTTATCTAAAAATACCATTTACAACGGTGTCAAATGTACATGTTGTTTCCACTAAATCTTCCAAAGTATTTATTTAAACTCCCTTTTTAAATGTTGCGCATTTTATTTGATACCATAAAGTTATATTTTTTACATTTTTTTTAACTGAAACAAATCAAATCCTACCAACAAATTTCTAGTAAATTAATTTTCATTGTCATATCACCACGATTTCTTGAGATATTGAAATTTGGTGATATTTTTTAACGGAATGTTGAATTGCAATATTAACAGAAAAACTGTAAATCTGGCAACGTTGCAAATGTTATTTTTAAATCCGGCACTACTAATAACCCCCGTACACCTAACTTTATGTCAAGCCGTTGCTGAAATATTCGGCCGTTCCGGTTCTTTTGGGAAACCCTGTATATGTATATATGTATTTTCTGGTTTCCATTGTTTACCAGAATGTGTGAAGGTAATCAACTAACTGGTCAAATATTTATAATTTAGTTGCTGGTATGTTGGCATCCATAGCCGTGGTCGAGCCAAGTCATAGAAATTAAAACATAATCCCAAAAATAACTTTTTTGCGATAGGGTAACAATACAAAACGGTTTGTCGTAAAATGCGGTGGAATTTTCAATTACATATATTATTTTGTCAACTATACGAATTGACCAGTTTACAGCACTAAATAATCATCTACAGTGTTTTTTAAATTATAATTGTTTTATGAAAATAAAATAATTGTATAATTGATATTTATAATCAAGTATCAATTTGAAGAAAAACAATGTATTTTTTTGTTTTATACATAAGTAATTTAAGAGACGCCTTTTTGAAATCTTTAGAAAGGAGTGATAATATTAGAAATAAAAAAAGGGTAAAAGCCTTGCCCTATGACTTCCCTCGACAAACCACCCCGCTTCCAGATGGAAACAATCTCGTCGCTTCTACCGTTTTTATATTGACACTTAATATTTGGACACCCTGTATATATGATTAACGAAAACCCTTACATTGCGTCGTCGGTAGTCCTTCCATATGCATAACAAAATTCGTTGTCCTAGGTCAAGCCGTTATTGAGCTACACCGCCAACAGACTACAGACAGACAGACCGACGGACTTGAGATACCATGATTTTGGTGATCTAGGAACCCCAAAACGTAAATATCAGCAAAAATCTCGAGGTCGATTTTTTACTTGAATACAATACTTCCCTTATTGAGGGAAGTGAAAATGCATCTCAATTGATATTTTCAAGTTATCCAGAAAACTATTATTGTATTTGAGAATTTTATTAGATCTTTCGTAAATATTGACCATACGAAAGTCAGTCAGTCTTTCTAATGCATCTCTTAATACTGTGGAAATGGACACAAGTACATAAATATTTAATTCTAATTCCTCGAACTCATTCCATATGATGTGGAAAATATTGTATTATCAATTGAGGAAGTTCGGATTCGATGTCTTGTCATAATATTTGTATCCAGCAAAGGATACATAAAACTGTCTCTGGTGAGATTATCAGTAAGATCCAAGCTAAAATCTACTTTGATATAGTCGGGGAGACAGAGTCATGTTTAGTCGCGTTATATGTGGAGGCTGTTCGTAATTTCTAGCATTTATATGTCCAAATATAAAACGTCAATTCTGCCTAATTAAATACTACTACCGAAAGTCTTTATTAAAAAAAAATGGTGACATATTAAAACAAATTACTACCCCGTGTTTCAAATGGGCCAGGTAGTTCAGTCTTAGAAGAGCAAGTTATCCCCAATCTCAATGATTTTGACAAAATCTGATCATTTGGTTTAGAGTGGATGAATCATTTATGGATAGAAACCAATAAAATAAAATCGGGCCCTTTGGTGTACCGATTGGTTCTTGCTTCTATAAGAAGGACACCTTTCTTGGATACATCAGTTTTGTAAATTTTAGCAACCTGACTATTCATAGTTTCCATTCATATTACATCTCGATTTCCTTTCAACCCTCTTCTAACTTCTTTGTTTTTTCTGTGACAGAAGTATGGACGAACTTGAAGCCGACGATGATGAAGACTCCACGACCAATCCAAGACCTTCTGTCAAGGAACTGGTGGCCCGTATCCAGCTCCAGAAGCCATTCAATAACAACTTTCATCATTCCACTAGTGCTACATCAGCTGCCCCGGCAGCTGCGCATCCTCATATCGGAGGCAACAACAGCGAAAGCAGCGACGACGAAGACAACCCATTGCGCATGTCCAAACAGCACGGCCCCATGGGTGACTCGAATCTGGTGCAACTTTTATTGCCACCCAACTATGAGAATCTACCCAGCGATGCCCCACCTAGGAGTCGAAGTGGCGTCTACAGCCCCACCATAGTCAATACTAGCTTGGTGATGGATCAATCCACCAGATATGTGGAACCCATTGTCAAGGTGCAAGAGTTTAGTCAACCGAGCACCAGCAAGTACTTGATGGTGGATCCGTATGCCGAGTACTATCAGCAGGATTTGATAAATCCATCAAAGTACTATGAGCACACCAGTTTGAATACACGTCTGGCAAAGTTGCGAGTACTGGACAGTGCTGCCAATAAAAGTATACCATCAGATGGTCCATCTGGTGTGGGTGGTGGTGGTAATTCAAGAGCTGGAATGCTTGAAGGAAATTATGGCAACGCCGCCCAACACGGACAGGATAATGTCGATAGGGATACCAACAATGATTCTGGGTATTCCACTAAAGTGTATGGTAGCTCCAAAGGAAATTCGCCTAGTTTGTCGGGTGGTGGAGGTGGGCCAGGTGATTGCTTGGGATCTTCGAGTTTGGTTTGAACGTGATTGTGACATTTATTAAATACATTTTCACACAGTGACAGATGAAGAGGATTTTTTTTCTTCAACCAAGTGTTTTTGGTGCACATTTAAAAGAAACATTATAAAAAATATATTAATGTTATGTTTTGTAATTTTAATGAGATTATTATATTTTTTCCCCCCAGAACAATTAAAATGTTATATTTTTTGTGGTGTCTATTTTTTATTTTTAATAAAATTGGGGGGTGGGGCAACAGGTTTTTCTTTTAACTGAAGCACTTGTCTTGAGTGTGTAAATAGAAAAAAATATTTACAGGTACGGAAGTTTAATAATTCCAAGAATATAATTAATTAGAAGAAAATTCTATGAAGTACATGAATATCAGAGAAATCAAGAATTTTGAACATAAATCTTATTTTTATTTTATTGCGTAGAAAAAAATTATGATAATTCAAATATTAATAAGAAATCAAATAATGTTTTTGTGGCAAAAAATCACATATAAATTTCAATAAGCATGTATCATGATTCAAAAATTTTCCGAAAAATCCCTCTTAGGATTCGTACTTAGATACCGTTGAAAATTTCGAAAAATTATTTTTTTTTCTACGACCTTTCAGAATCAAAGAAAAATCATCAAAATTGTAGAACTATGCAAAATTTGTGAACATACCTCAAAAATTAAAAAATATATACAATCGAATAATATATTTTCTCCTTTTTTTTCTTTGAAGTTGGTCAATTTTGAAATCAAATCAAATACCACAGAAAAAATCGAAAAAAATATGAAAAAAAACGCATTAATAAATTAATTTCCAAGAAAATCGAATATCTGCAAAATAACCACAGTACTTGAAATAAAAAATGCGTGATTTGAAGAGGCTTTATGAACTAGTTTCTAATTTTTTTCTCTTATATACTTTTTCAAAAATAAATTCATTAAGATTTCTCTTGCCGATTTGTTTGTTTGATGCAACCGTAAAAAACAAATTTAATAAATGGATTAAATTAAAATCTTTCATGTATGCTTTTATCTAACTACCCACTTGAAAATACTCAATTTGAAATTATTTATCTAAAGAAATCATATATATCATAAAGTCACATTTTATTACCAAGAGCTTAAAACCTAAAAACAATTTGCAAGATACATATATAAATATTTACCTATTCCATTTATTTCAGGTGAGTTTTTCCTTTTGACGCAAATAGATTTAATAATAATACTAATAAATAATCATAAATAGTACAACTATTAAAAAAAATGTTAATGCATTTGTAAACAATTTATTTCGTCTTTGTTCCTTAGCCAAAATTAATATTAGTATACCTACGAATGCAAACTATATTTCATAAAACTGTCATTTTCTACACATTGGTTTATTATAATGTCATATAAATAATATATTGCCGAAAATATGATTCATCAAAATATTAATACTTACATGTCTGACTTTGTGCCAGATGTTATCGGGAGAATAATATTTTTTCACAGGTTCATTATTTCAAAAATATCAACTAGGTAGGTATATTTATTTTTTAATAAGCCTTATTGAAAGATTATTGGTTGTCTGAATATGTTATTATAGTTTGTTTGCGATTTTTGAGACATCATCCGATTTTGATCTTGTTTGTAGAGGTAACTTTGACCGGAAATACCTGTAAAAAATAAAGAGATGTGATTATTTTTGTTCGAAGCAGAATTTTAAATTTTATTGTTTCAGAATGTTGAACGGGTCTTTTTTCATTTGTTGAATTAATTTAAAATTCGGTTTTATAGTTGGGAAGCTAACTAGAAAATTTATTGTATTGTTATTTCGTACACTAAAAGATAATTTTTTGGAGAAATATTTACAAAAAAATTGATATGGGTCCATTTGCCCAATTTAATAATATCACTGTACTAAATTTTAATCAGATCCTCATGAGTCGTTAGTAATTTCTAACGATTTTAAAATTATAAATTCAGGACCGTTTACCGTCAGGTAAGTTCACTTGAGGTAACATTTTTTGAAAATCGGTTTGTAACATCCTCTGTATATTTGAATCCAGGCGTTTTATTAATATTTATTCTTTCAGGTATTATTCCAAGCAAAGTGGATTGTACTAAAAGTGAAGGATAAAGATTATGGCAGTTTTAAATAAAGTAGGGAATACATTATTTATTTCTCAAACTAGACATTTGTGAAAAATTCTTATAACGTCAGTTTGTAGCCTCATCACCGTTAAATCATATATTTAAATCATCACTAGACATGGCCACTGACATTGAACAATAGGTAATTGAAAACTAAGCGCTGATGATTGTGTACAGAAATGTGGCTACTATTTGCTCTCGTCTGGTTAATTTTACAGGTGTAATTCTAAAGGCTTTTTAAATTAGCGGCGACGCTGGACTATTTGATGCAAAATAGTTACATTTTGATGATTTTTCTTTCCTCTCTTATTATAACGAGTTTTGTCAGGATTTTTTTCTTATTTTATTCTGAAATCATGAAGAACAGTAGTTGAAAATATTCAAAAGTATTTCAAATTCACCCTCATATACAAAAATACTCTTTTAACCTCAAACTGGCGCTGTAGTGAGTATGATGCGCGATGGGCAATATAAATTGACGTGCCTGAGGATTTTTCCAAAATGTCTTTAATTTGAGAAATAATACATTCATTCTACACTTTATTTAAACCGTATATGTTAAAGTATAATGCTTTTTTGAATTTTGTATGGAAAACTCAATCAACACTCTCCAAAATTGAAGCAATTACAAAAAAATCGATACGCCACCCCCACATCAGGTTCACATTATGACGTCACACTTCATTCATCATAACCTGATAATCTTATCACATTTATTTAGTGATAGAGAATATAATAATTGTATTTATTAGATTATTATAATGGACAATATTTGTAAATATAATGTGAACACAGCACATATTAAGTGATGGCTTTTAAATAGAAATTAGCAACAAATAACAAAATATATATCATTAGGTATAATGTTAAATATATGTTTAAAATATGTAGGTTTAGGTAGATAAAGTATTTTAATATGATTTTAACATTAATAAATTCAACAAATAGCTCTTTGATTGTGTTTTATTAATCTCCATTGCAATTATGTGATGGTCGTAAATGGTTGATGACGTTGTGTTTTTAAAATTGATAACAAATGTCTGATCACATGTCGTTCTATGTCGTGGTATACGAAGAACCGTTTAGCCAAAATATGAATAAGCAATTAGATAATCAGTTCATTTGTCCTCAGAGACTTGAGCCTTGAGATGGCTTGGTGAATCACTTGAAAAAGAGTGCTTTAGATAAGTTACATTAAGATCGTTCGAGCTGTTTTCGCACTACAGTCTTGATGGGAAATATGCTTATTCTGTGTTACCGGCACCAGTATTAACACCCTACAAAATAAAAAACGACAGCAACTGAATCGGTTTATCCGTTCCCGAGATACAGACAGGGATGAACTGATGGCTGAAAATATATTTTTAGGGTTCCATACCAAATTGGTGAAAACTTTCCGTACCTACTTGGAGTAGGAAATTAATATTAAAAACAAGTACCTATTCATTCACCCTTGAGGTATTTTTTGGCCTTAGCATTATGAATGAAAATGTTTTTCCTTTTATTATATTTAATTTTAGGTTTGCAAATCAGTTGATATTGATATTTTTGTTTCGCTGAAAGCGATACAACGTTATCAAATTTAAATGGATAAAGAAATTGAATATCTTTGAGGATAATTATTGAAGGGACATAAAATACCTATTCCTTCAAATATACAGATAAATATTCTACTCTCATATTACAGGAGTACTAAGAAATATTTGTTTCTATAAATAAAGGATACTACTATGTTTAGTTTATAAGCATGAGAACCTCTCAGCTCCAATAATAAAATTGTTTATATTATTTTGTATTTTTCGGTACAACTGCTGTAACTCCAAAACCGTAACTATATTGAGAACATGTTCAATTTGAACGTTTACGGATATGATCTTATCTTTAATTCTGCCGTCTCAGAGTCTCAATTTTCTGAAGAAATTATCTCTCCACATACCGGAAATACACTTAATTCAGATTTTAACATTGCTTTTAATTGAAAACCTTTTGAAAAAATGTTCAATTTAAAAGTTTCTGGATATGATCTTATCTTTAATTCTGCAATCTCAGATTTTCGATTTTCAAGCTCGACCCCCTTCGGGGGCTGTTTTTGGATGGAAGAAGATTTCGAATTGGCGGTTTTATGGATATGGGACCATTTATCAAGTCTCCTCTTTCAAATGAATCAAAAAGTATCAAAATCGGAATACGTTTTCTATCACAGTGCGCACACAAACCAAAAAAAAAGCCAACAGTCGAACGTAATAATAGTAGTCAAAAGATAATAAATTATGTGGGCTTCATACACTATAAAAGTATAAATCAATATTATCATGTCCATTTTACCGGTTTTAAATAGACAATTTATATTTATCTTGAGAGTTGTTCAGTATGTCAGCTCAAAAGGATGCGAACAATACGATGTGCAGGACACAGGAATGATAAAATGGCACACATAGTTTTCCCTCGTAATAGTTTGTTAAATATATATGTATATGTGAGATGATTTAAATTAGTTCTCCGCAGGTTACGGTGTAAAGTCGTTTTCTATTGGTATTCAGTATAAACGAGTAAAGTAGGAAGATGTCCAAGAGACTCCAGCAATAGGTTGAAATTGAAGAAGGTATATGACGCTGGTTCCCAATTTAAGGCCACAGCTTTGACAATAATCGCAGGCGATAGCTTCTCTCCACCGTAGATATAGGAATTCATTACGGAACTATCTTAGATGATTAAATGGATCTTTCAAATATGTTCGATACCTGTCTTGCTATTTAATATATTTAAGAGAAGTAGTTCCTGGAGATTTCAAGTAACAAAACTCATGCTACGGAAAGACGAATCCTAAACATGAAGCTCCAAGAAACAGAACCAACACAGAAATAAGAAGAAGTCCAAAAGTCAAAGAAATAGTGGAGAGAATATGTACATTAAAGTGGAATTGAGCGGAACTACTTACTGGAAGAAAGACATACAATAGATGGACGCGGAGGGTGATAGAATGGAGGCCATGGGAGGACAAAAGAAGCAAAGGAAGACCGCAAACAAGATGGTTAGATGACATAAATAGATTGACTAGACATCATGACTGGATAGAGGAAAGCCTGCAACCACAGATGAAGGAGTTTACCTGCAACAGAGTGGATTGGCAGAAGTTAAGGGAGGCGTTCACTCGACAATGGGTGGAATAAGCTGCTGAAGAAGAAGAAGCTCCTGGAGGCAGTGAGTTGAACGTCATGGGGTGAAGCGAATTTTCCGCTCCCTAGGACTTTGTACTTATTTCAGCAATTTTCTCTTTTAATGTTAATATTTCGAGAAATCTCATGTGAGAATTTTTGGAATGAGCACCTTGTATATGGAGTAAAATAAAAAAAATAGATAAACGATGTTCTTAGATTTCCGAATAAAAGCAAATACAAGCAAATACGATCAACGATTTTCGTGACAAATGTAACACCCAAAAGTGTGAAATAAATATTTTTTACAAAAAATTGGACTGACGTTATCATTTTGCGCACAGAAAAATACTAAATAATATTAATAATTCTATTGGTGCTGGTATTTGTGAAGTTGGTGCCAAAAGTTTTCAATCTAATTGCAACTGCACAACTTCAAAAGTACGCCTGCACCAATAGAATTAATATTATTTTGTATTTTCAAGTGCACCAATAAATAAAGTCAGTCCAATTTTTTACAAAAAAAAATTATTAATTGAATCATCAAAAATTATTGTACACCACTCTCTACATTCAAATCCTTATCGGTCAATTTGTCATTCTATAGTTAATTCGAAAATAACAATCGATGGCTATATTAATTTATTATCAGAAAATTAGAAATACGTGTGCACAGTTTATTATTATTATTATTATTATTATTAAAATATTGTTACAATCATGTAGTTGGTAATGGGCAGAATGGAGCTGATACAATTAAAAGTAATAAATTAATGAATGCAGGATATATCGATAGCTTCATAGCACGATTAGCCGCTAGCGATATTCTGAAATTGTATTGTTTCATTGTATTCTATTTTGAGGTTTGTTGGAATATGTTTGTTTTGTTTTGATTTGGACCGACGAACCCAAAAACACAACGTATAGGTATTTAATCCGACTGTTTGCTTTTTTTATGTGAAAAATGGTCCCATATTCATAAAAACTCATCAGAAATCTCCTTTCCTCTTCCAAAATCCATAACCGAATTGGGTGGAGGGGGTCAATTCCTCTCGAAAATCGAAAATTCGAGATGTCACAATTAAAAATGGGACAATATCCGGAAAAGGTTTAAATTGAACATTTTTTCAAAAGAGTTACTGTTTTCGAGTTACATTAACGTCAAAATCTCACATATATGTATTTTTGCTATGTGGAGGGGGCGATTTCTTTCGAAAACTGAAAATCTCTGAGTACCACATGAAAGACAATAATATTTGTAGCAAAATTTATAATGAACATTTTTTTTCGAGTTACAGCGGTGGTAAAATGGTTAAATCTAAAATTCTTTTGCGTATTCCGCAGCGATGTTCTGAGATATCTACATAATAATAACAAGGACAATCAAAGAATATAGCTACGTGGGTAATAGGATAAGTACTATCTTCTTTGGTATTAGTGAACGTTCAAAAATAATAAAAAAAAATATTTCAATGAAACTAGTTTGTTGAATAGACCCTAAAAATATTTGAAAAATTGTCAACTAGAACATTACTGCGATTTCTATCTGTCTGTCTGTTCTTCTGTCACAGTTTAAGTTCAAATTTGGTAGCCGCATCACGATCCTTTACGCTGGTCCAATTCGCTCATAGATATTTATTAATGACAATACCATATTTTTCAATCAATATTGAATAAATCTCAAAATTCCTCCATGATAAAGTAAAATTTTTCAAAAGGTTCAATGACTTTTGAGCTAGAGCCCTTGTAGGTATCTTTTGATTCCGAAAATTTCTGGTAGAATTTCCGATAGTTTAGCTACCGTAAAAAGTAATTTCATAATAATTCAGTTTTGAATAAAACCGAGTTCTTTGGTAAAAACATTAAATATATCATTTTGGTAGAAATATTGTAATTCCGGTTCTAGTGAAATCACGTTAGCAGACTTCAAGTCCTCCAAAAATGAATTATGTAGCTTCAAAAGGTAGAAAAATATTAGTGATTACAAAGTGGGGAAATTTAATTTGTCCCGCCATAGATAGGGTACTTGTTTTTGTAAAACACTTATTTGCCAAAACCTATTTCATGCCAACATCTTTTAGTGATATGTTTTTACCTCTTATTGTGTCATGTATTTGAGACAAAATAAAAAAGAAAAACACTTTAAAACAGTTCGTATTCCAAAGCTGTTATTGTTTGTTTCACGCGTCTCTCGAGTTTACTAAAATATTATTCATGTTGTTAATTAATATCTATCATCATACTCATCAATTTGTCTTTACATAAATGTCAGAAACATTCTAATTGAGATACCTGTCTAGCTAATAGAGCAATTATATTTTTATTTTGGAAGTCATTTTATTTTCATACCCCCCGCCTCGGTGGTCGGTGTTCCGGATCTGTCAATTTCAGATTGAATAGTTGATGATCCAAAAAATATATATCAGCCTTTGCATATAATATATAGATACATTGTAATAATTTATGTATATAAATAAATATGATAATGTTTGATTGTGCAAAATCACCGATCAACGATTTATTTGAAATTTGGGAATCGAAAACGAACGTATTTTTGACCGACTTCCCAAACGGATCAATATACAATTCGACTGCTCCAATTTTGATGATTTCTCTTTCATTTGAAAAACGTGTGCTGAGAATATAAAAAAAAACATCATTGATGAAAGTACTTTAACAATGTATCATAAAATTAAAGTATTTTAAATATAACTTTTAATATGAAGTTTGATACGCCCTTTAGAAATGTTATTTTTTTTAGATGCTGGTCTAATTTATTATAAGTTGGGATCGTTATAAACTTGTTTTTTGGCCAATATTTAATTTAGTTTTATTTACTGCAAGCCATTTATGTTCGGAAAATACAGATCCTTCAGCAATGGTATTCTGTTCCTGTAGAATACAATAATTATTTATTAGTGCTTCCAAAATATATTTTTGATTGATATTCAAAAATCGTTTCTCACTAAAAAGGTTGTTTTGCTTATTAAACGTTAAAATTTTAATAGCACGCTTTTGTATTCTGGCTACCGGCCCTAATGCATTTGAATAAGCTGAACCCCAACAAATAATTCCATAAAATAGGACGATACAGAACAAAGCATGGTATAATTTAAATAAAACACTTTTGTCGAGACTATATCTCATTTTATTGAAAATATAAAGAAGTTAGCTTACTTGCTTAACAATACTAAAAATACTTTTCTTCCAATTCCAATTTTCATCCAGTATAACAACAAGGTATTTAACTTCATTTACTCTTTTTATTTTATCACATTTACAATAATTTAAATTATAACAAACATCATTATGTATTGTCAGTCCGTCTATAAAACGAAGCTTATCTGGTCGATTTATATGATATATTTATAGTCACTCTGTGATAATTAAACCATTTTCTTATAATTTTTAAGGAAAGTAACTTCATCCCAACTGTCACCTCTACACATAATGACTGTGTCATCCGCAAATGATACAATAACACCCGGTATATTAAGTTGCAATATCCATTAATATAGGCATTAAATAATAATGGACCCAAAATTGAACCTTGAGGTACTCCACAAGTGACTAAGCTGTAAGAACTTTTAACACCAATAATGACAACTGAAACTGAAATCTATTTGAGAAATAGTTCTGCATCAAATCATTAACAATCCCTTTTATACCAAGAGCACGCAATATAATCAATATTTCATGTACTACCGTGTCAAAAGCCTAGATTCCGAAATACAGCTATAACCGATCTGTTATTGTCAAATTGATTACAAATGAAAATATGGAAATAATTTGGAGCATCATTACTATGTATTTAAATGTTTACGTAACGGTTTCCGAGCCTACTATACTAGGTATGAAATATATAGGTATTGGTATTGTAGAGGAACTTTTGGTTTATAATCTCCGCTCGTATTAAATCTATCATGTCAGCTCTCCCACAGAACACCCTGTATACATAAGTTGTCGTTCGGTACCTTTTATTTGTCAATGATTTAAATGCGCTTGTGTTGTCCTGATAGAATCATTTTCAGTCTAATAATGTTAAACGGTTTTGATATATTGTTTCTGTCGTTTTATCAAACGATAGCACTATTTGTGCATATCAATAAAGTAAATAATATATAGATATATAGGAATATACAATTTACGTTTAAATCCTGTTCTATATACCTACCTAATAATATAAATAATATTGATGGTGATTATACTATGTAACTTACTTTTATTATTTTATCAGCTTCATTGAACACAGAAATAAAATTAGTCTATGTAAACTATAAACGCCTAAGCTTATAACAGTTAATTGTATAATAAATAATATTTATATATTTTTTCTACGACAAATATGACCAGATGGCATAATCAAAATTTATCTAGCAGACATGAGACGTTTTATTATATTAGGACAAAACATGTTTTTGTTTTATGGAATTTTCCTGAAAGATAAAAAATCAGTTTTATACTCAATCAATGGGATATAAGTTAGTTTTGCAATTTGTGTGAGACTGAAAATATTGCCTTTTACAATAACTTTGATAACGAGATATGTCTCAAAATAAATCATTATACCCTCTTATAGATAATTTGTACTAGAGAAACTTAGGAGGAGTGTATGCATTCGAAGCGACAGACGGAGGGGGTTTGATAGCGCGCATTCGGATCATCACCGGTCACTCATCCAAACAGTCGCCACGATCTGCCCTGCTTAACTCCAGTGATTGAAGCCTACAACCATACGCGCTTCATTCACCTTTGCTAGTCTTGAAGGTTTCAAATTAACATACAGGTAGCTGTTTTTTTTTCAAGCAACTTTTGTATAATCGAAACATTGTCCGTGAAATTTTAAATGTCTCCTATATTTTGTTATTGAATTCTTATTATGTATATATAAATGAATAATATAGAAATAAATGAAAAGGTAGCGGGTAGACACTCTTTACGGTCCTGGTAGAGACTAGGTCTACTTCAGGGATGCGACCCTGCCTTCGCGAGCCTTGATTCCCATCAAATTCCACTAAACTGGTGGGAGTCATGTCCTATATCCCAAATTTCCATCAAAAACTCTATGAACTCCCATTACTCAATGATATCCTCTGGACAATATCTCAAAAATGAAGTAAATGGAATAAAACTTAAATTTGGCCTATAAAGGGTGCATTAAATCAGACTGATTTTTGACCGACGAACCCCGAACGGAGGAGGTGTACAATTCGAGTGTCCGCTTTTTTTGTTGTTTGTTTGTGCGCAACTTATAGCAAACGTCCTCCAATTTTGATGATTTATTCATTTCCACAAAAAAGTGTGAAAAAAATTGTTAAATTGAGAAAATGTGGGATACTATTTTAAATTGATTTCTCCAAATCGAACAATGTTTTCCAACATTGTCTCACCTTCAACTTCATTTTTCTCCTCTGAATGGGGTTGGGGATGTAATTATATAGGGGAAAATGTATATAGAGACGAGGAATATACGTAGGTTTATATGCTAATTGGACATATATCTCCCAATATTCAAGTGGTCAGAAATGACCAATCATCTCATCATCATCGTTATTCAATTATTGATAATTTTAATTGTAGGTTTGCCTTGATCGACAGCACCGTATTATATATCTGGGTACCTGTTATATATTGGAAGATATGTACCTATGTCATTTATATAATCAGATTCGTGTCAACAGGACATCTGTAAAATTTGAAACAAGGATATAGAGTGTGTCCAGAATTGGTGATGTGGGATGTATCTTTGGAAAAACGATTAGATTATTAAGCAATTAAAAATCATCACTTCTTCTTCGATAATTCACTGAATGGTATACAAGGCATCTACATTTTCTTGACGTACATCTGTCCACATTCATCGAAAAAATCGATTTGAACAACATTAAAACCATGAGGTTGCAACACAATGCAATAACAACCAAAGGATACTACGACAGTTTTCTTAGATCACTCTTTTCCTAATAGTTGAATAGGTACAAAGGAGGTACTACTATACCTTAGCCTGCGCGCTCCCCAGACCTGACTCCTATAGATTTTTGATATTTAGAGATACGTGGAGGAAATATTTTCCAGAGCCTTTCGCAGATGATATGAAAAAAGGTTCACAAAAGACGTTTAATCGATGGATGAATGTTTTCTAGAGATCGGAAATCATTCACTAGAAAAATGTGAAACAAGATATCCATTCAAGGCCGTGTAGATTTTTTCTTCAATTATTTTCTACAAATAATCTCTGATGTTCTCAAAGTAGATCCCCTAAATCCTATATGGACAGAAAGTTCTTGATAATTCTTTGCAATAATGCTATGAAATACAAAATGTTAATTGTGAAAAAGTTGATTTATTACCATTGGTATTTTCTGTTAAAATTGTTATTTGCGCGACAGTACTTTGACTGCAAAGCTAAAAGAATCGACAAAGAAAACGTTGGTTTAGTTATCTTTCAATGATTCCGAAGTATTTTATTTTATTGTGCTTCTATGCACGGAATTTTTTTGGTATAAAAAATTATATAAGTCAAAAACTGTCACAGTAAAGTCAAGAAACCTAAATACGTTATGTCGAAAATTTGACGAATCTGAAAATGTAAAATATTTTAGGAATATGCCTCCTTATAGGACTTTTTCAAAAAAATCAAATCGACAGCTCAAATTGAGAAAAAGTTAAGCAGCATTTCCGCACACCTGGACGCACCTGTATGTCAATTCCCATATTATATGCAGATTCCATTCAATCAAAAGTCCTTATTACTTTCCCTGCAAGCGGCTTCCAGTTTCTGCAGAATCTTATTACGTTCTAATAGTATAGGTGGATAGTTCTACCATTTCCCTTTCTCCTTGTTCCTCCAAACGGCTCATATAACAACTCGAAATCAGAAGCAGTCAATGGCACTTTAACTAGGTGACTAGGATCGATTTAATTGGAGAGGTGTGCAGTTCGTCAAATGGGTAATTTTCAATTGTTAACTCTTCAAGAACTCGTAGTAGGGTAGATTATTTGCCTATTGACTCTGACCATTGATGTTGAACGATGAATTTATAACCTATACTATACAGGTACATGGAGATGTTCATCAAGGGTCACATGCGTAAAGTAAGTGGTTCGTTTCATAGTTTTATTTCCATTTGAGAGTAACGATCACAGGTGAATTGGTATGCCGGAAATATCCCACGTGGTAGAATTGTGAAATCGAAACTGATTAGACATGTTTAATAGGTTAGGATAATCTTCTGTTTCATTCAACGTTTGAAATATTTGACATTAACAAACTAACTTGTTGTGTGCTTGAAAAGTAATATCAAAATTAAATAGGACACATAACCTATAAAAATGACAAGCGGCATAAATGTCACAATAATCAATCGACGTTTACTAATGAAACTAATAAATTTCAAAATAAATTTATTACACATTATATATGCATTCTCAACGTCAAAAAAATGTTGGAAAGTACCCTATTTAGAATTTCTATCATCCGTCTATGGTCAACAAAGATATCAACGTCTGGAGTTGATCACCTTATATAGGTACCTACATATATTTTTTTATCGTTCAACAAAATGTCCACAAATGTCATCCTATTCTCATATCAGCCACAACAGGATCCAGGATGTAGCTGGTTAGGTTAATCCCCGATATACGTACTCATACAATAGCTACAAGAAGAAGAAAAGGATCTCTCCCAATATATAGAGAGTGATATATATCTGAAATCACTTTTTATTCCCTACGTCTTCGTGTCTTCATCTACTTTACTGAAAAGATGGTAGGTAGAAGGTTAAAGTGGTCAGTTAATTCACATTGTTCAAAATTCTCATATCCTGTTTGCAGCAAATTGATACTTTGTGTTTTAAGGTTTCGTTTGCTGCATTCAATATGCAATGTTGGAGAAATATTCTGAGCGGTTTTCGATTGATAATTATTTCAGGTCTGGGCCGAATATTGTACTTGTACACCATATTTGGGTAGGTAATATCTTGATACAATTTAAAACAAAGCAATGATCTTAAATTGGCACAAGTAAATGTGTACCTAAGGCAATATAACATTTAACGATGTACAATTAAAAGTGGGAGAGCTGTTTATGTATTTTGAATGAATTGCTTCAATACATTATAAAAGGTATTATTGCGGTAAAATAAATGAAGAAAGAACTAGCAATGTTAGATTGATATTGGTTTTCATCTTTCAATTTATTTCAATACTGATGTTCGTAAATAAAGACAATGATTTCAAAAAACATACTAATGGTCCAGGAGACGGATTCTTGATTTACATCATTAATATGAGAAGTTAATCCTATCTGATCAAATCAATAAAGCAGATTATCTGTTGTACCTTTAAAAAAACAAATTTAAAAAAATTACATACATAATTTTCGCCTTGTGTAAGGTTTACTCCAGTAAAGACTCTAATGTCTCCTGTACATATTTGATATTCAGATATGTTATGCGCATGTCATAGTGTTAAAGAAAGCGTTTGTTATTCAGAAACTCGACCTATATAATTAATATACCTAAGTAAACATCTCTGAAATGTAATAATTTTATTATTGCTCATTTTTTTACATTTCTAGATTTACCAAGCTGTATAGCTGTTTGTTTGAAAAATCTTCATTCAACTTGATTATGCTTGAGTCAATGAATCTGTTCACATTGTAAGGGTTTATATATAAATTTTATAAGTATTATAACAATATATTATAAATTATTAAATTAAATTATTTAAAATCAAACTCTTAATATGAAGTTCTATCGTAGATAACTGTGGATCGATATAAACTTGTTTTTTTTTGGCCAATATTTAATTTAATATACTGCAAGCGATTTATGTCTAGAATATACAGATGCTTCAGCAATAGTATTCCTGTAATAATTATTTATTAGTGCTTCCAGAATATATTTTTGATTGATATTCAATAATCGTTTCTCACTAAAAAGGTTATTTTGCTTCGTATTCTGGATATCGGCCCTAATGCATTTGAATAAGCTGAACCCCAACAAATAATTCCAGAAAATAGGACACTACAGAACAAAGCATGGTGTATAATTTTAATAAATCATTTTTGTCTAGAATTTATTTCATTTTATCGAAAACAAAAAGAAGGTATCTTACTTTTTCTAAAATAATAAAAATATTTTTCTTCCAATTCCAATTTTCATCCAGTTAACACCAAGGTATTCATTTACTCTTTTCATTTTGTCACATTAACAATTTAAATTATTATAACAAACATCATCATGTATTTATTGTCAGTCCGTCTGTAACAGGGAGCTTATGCGCGTATAGAGACACATTTAAAACTCTCGATTTTGACATATTTAATGTCAATGTTTTCTGCATTGCTTTCCTGATGAAAAGATTTTTTTCCAATAATTAATCTTGAACAAATGTCGACATTTTGCGATTTTGCAGGAATGCATTTAGCAGAATAGTCCGATTGACAGTTTCTTTGCGGTATAAGTAAGTGAAAATGAAATATTCGCAAGACTCTGAGTTGAACAGAGTTGTCAAGAAAAAAATTACAAAACTGCATCATTCATTAACAAATTTCATTTATTTTTTTCAACCCAAATATTCGACAACTACCTATGGTAGGTATAGTTAATAAAAAAGTTACGGAAAAGACAAAGCTTGTCTGTTTCCGTCTCACGTTCTTGGATAGCAACGAAAATATTTTATTATTCATACCTTTATATATATAAAAAAAACAAACTTATCTCTGGCATTATTTGTTTGTATTTTGGGGTACGTATATTGTTTTTTAAGCATTCTTAAAATAAGAGCTTGGAAAGCCAATTCTATGTGTGTATATATGTTAAACTGATCTTGTTGTTTTAGAAGGCGGTATAAAACAGAAATAAAAAGTAAATATACCTGTATAAACGGATTTAGCCATTTCGTTTCAGCTTTTCCGGTGAGTTTTGGTCGATAATGTATGTATGCATTATATTTGTATATTAAATTAGGTAGTGTTTCTCTGCACTTCATATTTTCTTTGTAGGTACAAGTGAATAAAATGATACAATTGAATTGAAATTACGTTCCACATAAACAAAGAGAGTACTTGAACTGACTAACTTTATAATATTATATAATTCAGAAATTGCTATCTGATAATCATAATACATAACTAATATAAGCATTATTTGGCCGACTTCGAAAAATAGAGAAGGTAAATTCATCTTCAGCGGGTTTTATAAACGAGCACCGATTTTAATAATTCTTGTTCTTGTTGAGAGCTGGTCCCGTTTTTTGTTCGGCAAAATCGATTATGTCCTTCCTCCCTAAAATACTCCCAAAAAGGGTGTCGAAAATTGAAAATTCTGTCTGGTAGAATTGAAAAAAATTTAGAAAAAAAAATGGACTTTTCTATTAAAAAATAACTTGAATATCTGAAAGAACAGAAAATTAAAAACCGACCTGTTTCGGAAATTTAAGCCAATCAGATGCTTTGATTTTGACAGATTGCTATGACGGCAAGCTGAATTTTCCGAGAAAAAGCTCCCTTGCTTGACAGCTGTCACCGGAGTAACAAGCGTAAATTATTTCTGTCAAATAGTTACTTATAAACCATCAAAAATTGTATTTACTTTTGTAAATAATATTTGGTATAAAATTTTCGTACCGAATTTCCCGCAAGCTTGAATTATTCTCCGTAGTGTTTTCTCAGTTGCGATTTTTTTAAAATAAAATTTCACCTCGAAAAAGATTTCGAAAATTATTCAAGCTCTAGGGAGATTATAAGTGAAAATTGTTTATTTAGTCAATAGTGTGAATAAAGTTCTAGAGGTCTCTATTAGTCTATCTATATGTCTGTATGCCTGTGACAAGATAATCTCGGGAACAAATTAACCAATTTGGTTCATTTCTCTCTTGTTTTGTAGGGTATCGATATCACTCACTGGTGATACAGCTCGGGTAGCATCCAGCTTACACTGGTTATTAGGCAGTGTTTTGCTCAAGACTGTGGCACGAAAACGACTTCTACTATTTCGATGAAACGCGCTGGGAAAAAGTTAAGCAGAAATAAATTCTTTTTTTTATTTGTTACAATTCTGATTACTTAAACGATTCTTTCTTCCTACGTCATAATTTAATTTGACTAATGTTGCTGGCCTTAGCACGACATGATCAGATGATTTTTTTCACTATCTTCTTCTAATTAGTTTTGAACTTTTTTTGAAAGAGCTCGACGTTATATCTTAGAATTAAAAAAAAACTGATTTTGATCTTAAACAAAATGAGCTAGTTAACCGAAACAGTCAGAAGAAAAACCTTCACCTATAACTCCCACGATATAATACCGTGAGATATTTGTGTTTTCTTTTTTTGTTGTTGACGCCAACTCCAGCTTTTGCACGTTTGTGATTGGTCGCATTTGTCTATGACACATATACACAGATATCTATCTAAACAGAAATCTCCTCTCCTATATATGTGTTTGTGTGTTTAGATTTCTATGCCGCCATCTGATTGGTGGGCTCAAACTTGGATTTAAAGGGCGCCAAGTTCCACACGAACGCGACTCTGTATTCAGCGTTGGATTGCGCTCTTCTCTTTTGTGTTGGTGCGAAAAGCTTTGAACCCTCTCATTCATTTTCCACAAGTCGCCACGAACGCGCACTTTTAATTGTATCCACCTAACAAGAAACAAGTAAATTTTCATTTAAGCGTGTTTGGTGGTCTTTTTTTTTATTTAGAAAGAAATATTCAACTTGTGCATTGTGTTTGCATCAAAGCGTTTGAATTATCATTTATATTAAGATTCTGGTTTGGTTAGTAGCACTGCGTCTGATAGAGCTTTCCGGAGCTTGCAAAAGTTTGGCCAGACAACAAACAGGAAATTGTGATTGTGTGACGACACTGCAAGCCGATCTTTGAAGAACAGCAAACAACACAGTTTTAGGGTAAGTTTGTGAACAGATTGTTGTTAATTGCTTGCCTTACAAATATTTTATAAATAATGGAAGTTGCCAAGTGATTAAAT
The DNA here is from genome assembly GCA_958507055.1 of Crioceris asparagi. NCBI lineage: Eukaryota > Metazoa > Arthropoda > Insecta > Coleoptera > Chrysomelidae > Crioceris > Crioceris asparagi. The sequence continues at coordinate 1,884,195 of OY293832.1, forward strand.
ATCAACTAATAGCAGATTGCTGTCGATTTCTTATACCTTATATTTTTGGTGTGAAAATATCAAAAGATATTTTAGCTGTATAAATAAAAAAATTTAAAAATTATCAGAAGACCGGGAAAATAATAAAAATAATATGTTTTTTGGTCTCTCATTTTCTTAATTATTTTTTGAAAAGGTTTTTGATTGTACCATCCGTTAAACCATTAAATATTAAATATTCAAATGACGATCAACATTTCCATTTTTTCAAATGAAAACATCTATTTTTTATTTATTTTTTTTAATCATCCTTTGAATTTTAAGTATTTTTTTTTGTACCGTATTCCTATATCGAAACTCAAAAAAAATATATAAAAAAAATATTGAACATATCAATTTAGTTTTTCTGCGGATTTATTTTTTCAATAAACTCCTAGTAAACTATTCATATGTTTATTCCTATTTTTTTTTTCTACATGAAAAACGTATTGAGAACTCGATGCAAAATTTAAAAATGAAGTGTTTTTTTGAAAAATGGAGGTGATGACCGCAACTTATTTTTTGGCCTGCCTTGTATATATGAATTTACCCTAGAAAATAAACGCATTATAAAATAGAAATCAATGGGTCTGAGCATTTTTCCAAAAAATACGCCGCAGAAATTTAAATGGTTTTTAGATTAGATATTTTTAAAAGCTAATACATGATAATCAGAAATAGTCGCGGCGCCTTCGCCAAAATAGACACACTTATCCTATGAACGACCGACGATAGCTTCAAAAATCGCTAATAAATACGTCAATTTAATGGAAAAAGTAGAGTCATACTTTTTCGTACTTAGTATTTTATTTCTATGACGTTTCCTGAACAGCTGAAAAAGATAAACTACATCTTGTGTTGTCTTGGCATTATTAAAGTTTTGGAAAATACCTACATTGCAAACAAACGCAATAGAAAAAAACACTAAGAAATAATAGAAACAGTATTTGGTTTTTGTTTCTAAAGATGATTCTATGTTAGTACCATGTGTTGTTTTGTCAATGTTTTTGTGATAGGGATCTCACTAGAAAATTATCCGATGGTGATAAATCGAGAATTCCTGCTGGTCACTCTGTTCTTGCGCTCCTTAAAAACTTCATGTAAACAATCTCGTAACAGATGTTTCAATTTTACTTACTTATTACATTTTAGAAGAAACAATGAACGATATGTCTACTTGTTTTTTTTTTAGGTAAAAATGAATATTATAAAATTTTACTTTCAAATGACCATAAGTTTTGAATAGATAATCTGAGTGTAATGCGGTTATATTTCTAATTTATTAGAGTATAAGAAAACCTCTTAATGTAATCAAAATCTGATCTGTAGAAAATACTTCTGTACATTTGCTAAACCTTGTACATTTTGTAAGGGAAAGAAAAGTCCAGATTTCAATAATTTTCCCGACGCACTGCACTGTTATAAAATTTGAAACAAATCCGCTCATCTTCAGCTCTTCAAATCTAAAAATACAGTTTCCGCATTTTGCTAGGTAGAATTCGTCAAAACTTTAAATTTATTGTCACTTGGAGAAAGTTGGGGTAGTAGGTATTTTAATTCCAAAAACGGTATTAGGGACGGTGTCTGTTATATGGAAAAAAGATGAGCAATTTGATATATTTCTATGGCGCAATTGCAAAAATTTAACTATTTTGGATTACGAAATTTTGAACAAAAACATACGTATGTTGAGTTTATGAAGCTGAAGCTGAAAAGCTAGCCAACAGTGAAAGGAAGCATCTTTGTCAGCGCAAAAAGTGATTCACACCATATTATCATACGATCTTTCATTTTCCAGAAATCTGTTTTTTGGGACACCCTGTATAGTCCCAACTTATTTTAAAATTTGGAACTTGTGTTCCCCTTCAACTTTGATATTTACATCATTTTAATATAATTGAAAATAGAAAAGTTATTTTACTTTGTCGCTCTAATTGGCCACTCTGTATATTTTTCGGAGAAAACTACGCATTTGGTTACAAATAAAATCACTAAGCGTGACTAATGTTAAAGATAAAATCTAATTATTTTCTGGACACAGTCTTAATTAGAAAGTCGGCATTACTCGAAAGCCTCTAAATATGTATAAGAATATCTAAAAATACATACATTTAACTTTATTGATGATTCCATAAAACAGGGCTACCGTAATTAATTGATGACTCTAAATTATACAACATATTATTAAAACTTTGGATAAGTACCTATTATAATGAACTTCATAGAATCAAAGTGAACCTTTTGTTTATCGAAATAAATTTGCTATTTCAATTTGTGAAATAATGTTAAGGGGCCTCGCTACCAGCGTTTTTGATCGTTTTTGATGATTTTTTCTGTTAACGTCCTCGAGATGAAGTATGAAGGTTGTTCCATATGATATAATACCCGACAACCCTTATTAAATGTATTACAGGTAGTTTTAATGAGCAGTAGCGGGTACAGCAATAGTTAGCTGAAAAATGTAGTTCCACTATAACTCTTTTGGTTTTAGGAAGGAACAAATATGCCTGGAATCCGCTGTAGAATCGCGGATCATATTTTTTATTTTCCATAAAAAAAATAATAACAAAGTTTTCAACTGAAATTTTAGAATTCTTATTTTTCCTATGTGATTCGTAATTCTCCACAATCTTCTCAGTAAGCATACAAAATTTTACCTTGAAAGGATAATCAGTTTAAGAGAAATACTGGAACTACGATATCATTGGGTAGCGAGCCCCCTTAATGAAATTTCAAACGCAAATTTATCATATTAAGTTGGAAAAGTAAATTGTTATCACTTAGATATTTGATTTAATTGATGATACCTCTTATTTGCTATCTTCCTGATAGACTATAGTATTTCTTGTAGAATAATCCCTATTTTTTGTATATTTGAATGGAAATTAATGAACATTAGGTACATCTAGTTAAAGATAATCAGTTGGCATGTAAACTGGTACCTAAATGTTGTAAAACATACTTAGAATAAATTGATTATCATTTAAGAAATCGTAATTCATGTAGATATTTCTATAAAATATTCTCTATTTTCCATATAATAATGTTATTTATTTCAATAATTGCTCCTGTCAACAAGTTCGGAGAAGGTATAATTGTATTATGGGTGGGGTAGAGATTTTTAGGTTATTATTTTGAATGAAAAAAATATTAGATTCGGCCGAAATCTTCAAAATAATGATATTTTTTGATGCAGTCATTCGAAATATGTCAAAATTAGATATAATACTTATTTTCGATTTCTCAGCTGAAATTTGTTCAATATACAGGGTGTTTCATAATATATGCGCAGGACTTGAGGATGTGATAGCTCGTCCAAAAATAGGAAAAAAAGTTTATATTAACTTAGCCTCTAAAATGCACCATTTTCAAAATACAAAAATAAAAAAAATGGGAATATCTCCGGAACCGTTTATCGTACAAACGGCTTTTGTAAGCATTTTCTACTCATAATAAGCTAAGTTTAGAGTTAGAAAAAAATTTTTGCTAAGTCATAATTGGTGAAGATTTTGAAGCGTATTGACTGTTTTTCTCCCCAATTTCGACGCCAATGGAAAAAGTACGGTTTTGAGACGCCCATTTGAACCGCCAATGTTTTCTACTCAAAAAAGGTACCTACTGTTGGTCGTAAGCTCTAAGGTCGACCGTTTTCGAAAAAAATCAACTTTATGTTGAAAAAAACATGGCAAATTTTTTTAAAATACAATTTTTTATTTATTAATTAAACAAAATTTATGTAAACAATTAAGCAAGTAACAAAAGCTAAAATTGACCGTGTTTTTTTCAAAGTAAAAGTTGATTTATCTCCAAAATGGTCGACTTTAGAGCTCACGACCAACAGTATCTTTTTTGTAGAAAACATTGGCGGTTCAAATGAGCGCCTGAAAATCGTACTTTTTTCCATTGGCGTAGAAATGGGGGAGAAAAACACTTACTGCTCCTTTTTCTCCGTTTTCTTACGATAAACGGTTCCGAAGATATTCACAAAAAAATATTTTTTTTTAATTTCAACACCCTGCATCTCGAAAATGGTGCATTTTTGAGGATAAGTAATAAAGTAATATATACTTTTTTCATATTTTTGGACGAGCTATCACATCCTCAAGTCCTGCGCATATACTATGAAACACTCTGAATATCAGATCATTTTATATTTATAAGAAAGACATATCAATTAATAGAGAGCTTAACTGAAAACCGTTTAGAGTCATGTCTAGTCGTACTAGAGAGATTATAAAATAATGTAATAGACGTAATATTTCTTGAGCTTACTTGAACTTTTTCAATAAAAGAGAAAACAAATGGTTAGATACCATCATCCTACCCTAAGAATGTTTAGAAATTTTTTCGTTAAAACTTGAAGTCACGAACTATATAATAGATACAAGATTATATTATTAGATTTTCAAATATTGAATCAGATAAGAGTTCCATTCTTATTTAGTTAGATATATGAATTCCCTTTGAGTGTAAAGTTTACAGAGTTTCTTGAAATCTTGAATTAGATAATGAACTTGGTATGATGGTGAATTTAAGTTTGGAACGTCGTTTTAATTGAAGGTAACCTGCTTAAAAGTTTACCTAGATATCTCTTTTGTATGATAATTTTATTTTCTTTACCTACACAAGAACCATCTCTGTACAGTTGAATAGTTTCTTTATTGTTCTAACTTTTCAAACTTTTGATGATATATCTAGTTAGGTATATTACCTACTTTTTCTATAGACTATACAGGTTGTTTCAAATTCGAAGCTCACCATTGGGATCTCGGAAACTAGAGGGAATACGAAGATGGTTAAATTGGGGCAAAGTTGCGCATTTATGTGATCAACAATACGCCGTTTGGTAAGTTCGAAAATTTCGAGAAGTTCCGGAAATATCCGTAAAAAAACAGAATTTTCGGAAAATCATTTTATTTTTTCCGGCTTTATTTCTTAATGAATTTTTAAATAAATAGCACATTTACATTGCCACTTTTTTCACTCTTTCCAATGGTGTTAATAGGTTTGTAACATGACGTTTCGTCTATGTGTAAATAACATGAACTTCTTTTTTTATTATGGGAGCCATAATGATATTCTACAAATTTGAATAGCCCTTTTTATCACCTTTTTGACGATGTATCATAAGTTGCCCTTGTTGCCCTAAAAATCCGAGAAATTAAATAGATTACTTTTATAAAGTAGTTGACTTTGGTTTTTATAATCGATGACATCTAAATAACATTCTTTATTATTGGCAATTGCTGAGTCTTTGAAAATAGAGTTCCTCAATGAAGGAAAATGAGATATGATAAAACATTATTACAAGAATCATAGGAACTTCGAAATTCGCGATGGGTTTGGCTCATCCGAAAAACTTGGGATTCATTATACATCAATAATAATGATTTCTTTAGTTTCTTCATTCATCTTGTCCCCAGATTTTTGTCTGGTTTTTCTCAAGGAACCATGCTAAATTTCTATCCAATAAGTTGAATAAAGTTCGGTCACGTTGTTGTCTCTCGGGATACATCACTCTAGATGCAGTAATCACTTATGTGCTTTGCTTAGCCTTTTCGAGAAAGTCCATCAACTTCCAATCAATTTCGATGAATGATGGGTAGTTACCCAATCTAAACCAGATCAAAGCTGTGATAAATCCCATTGAGGGTATTGATTATACCTCTTATACTCAAAATTGAGAGGAATGCATGTGTATTTTCGAATGTCCAAAAACAAAACGAGTTTACCTAATTGCTTTTTGTTTTGAAGGACATCATATTGGCAGTAATTTCGTGGGAGATTACTATACACGATATAGAAGAATTCAGTGACTCTACTCATTCAAACAGTGTTTCGACAAAATATGAATTTTATTCAAGTGATATTTATATATAAATATACTCATTTAACAATATCTGCGTAGTCTTTTATGTGTACATCATAATTAAAATCATGAATCAATATAAGTTTTAGAGGTTACGTTGACGTTGAGTGGTAAACGTCTCCCATGAAGGTTCATGCTCATTCAAATGAACATCTTGTATAGATATACAAGCGTTCTTATGTAATATCAAGATCATAACCAAAATTTCGTTTATTGACTTCTTAAACGTAAAAATTTAAAAATATCAAAATAAATCACAATTGAATTGACATTAAAATTCAAAATAAGTAACCTATACAACGTATGTTTATTTATGATTTTAAATATAAAGTTCACATAGAAGACTACGCTGCTTTTGTTAAATTAGCAAATCTAGAAATCACTTGATTCATATTTTGACAAAACACCTTGATCAAATAACTGGGGTATTTGTTTTGTCAGTGCGCATTCGCCATAATTTAAAATATTATGAAACTCAAAACGTTATTAAGTTAATTGTTATGCATGGAATGATTTTAAAATGATGTACACTTATTATTGCTAGAGTAACTTATACGAAACATTAAGGAGTTCATAAAGTATTATTTTATCTCTAATATTATCGGAATCAATAACGCATCATTAGAATTTCATATTTTGTTAAAAATAAAGAAGGTAAATACGAACCAGAAATGAGGAAAGAACGGAAACTAAATAGTTTTACTTAAAACAAGTTCATACATTTTTCAAAAGATGCTAAATATGTAATTTGTTCTCTTTTAATTTCGAGAATAAATTCATCCAAAAGAACTAATTTGGCCTAAATAGGAATATATCTATAACTTTATCAACATCAGTACCAATATTATCCCTTTCAGTTTACTTACTTGACACAATGACGTTCAAATATTTGATGAGGTTGTCTCACAAAATATCTCCCTAGCCCAAAATATTATCCAATCAATCAAAATATTTGTGACAACATACTTGTGGTGTTATTTAAAGACATGATCATGATATATTTATTATAATATCAGCTTTTATTACAGGCAATTCCATTATAATAGCACATATACCTACTTCCCTAACTCAAGGCATGTGTGTTTAGGTATATACAGGGTGATGAGTCTTAGGAAGTCTTCAGTTGATAAATAATTTAGTTTATCACTACAAAAACTTATTTATTCAGAAAGCAAGTTAAACTATACTATTTATAGATCCAAGTGAATTGGAATTATTCTTGTCTTCTTATCTCTAATTTTTGAAGTGAAAACTTCTTCAGACGTATTGAGCGATTTTAGGTAGGGAAGGAAAAAACTTATGGGTTCGCGACACCGATGACCTTGAAATGCTTGTGACATGTTGCGCATAGTATAGCAGCCAGTGTACATGTATTGTACACATATATACATTAATACCATGTCTCTCTTCTGTGCTAATACAATTTGAATTGATTAATTGTAGAATTATTGTGTAGTAAAATAGTGAGAATTTTATATATTTATAGAGAAAAATAAATGACAAAAACAAAGTATTTATTGTCGAATATTTCAAACATTGTTATTGATATTTGCATAAAAAATGTTATATTATTTATTTTTCTAATATTTGATATCAGCAATACACCGTGCAATGAATATTATATAGTGCACTGATATAAGGATTTGTGAGTATTTAATAAGATTTTTTCATATTTAATATAGAAAATTTGATGATTTATACGAAAGAAGGTTCTGACATAATCGAAAAGAGATTTGGTCAAAAATTTGACGATATTCCGATGATATTATGAGGGGACTTCAATATCAACTTTGCAGATGATAAAAACCAACCACTAATTGAATTTCTTAATGAAACATTAGATTTTTCTAATGATCGAAAATTAAGTACTAAAAAATATAAAACGACAATCGATGCAGTTCTTACACAATACTCAGATAAATTCCAGTCTAACATATTTATTTCGTATTCCAGTTACCATAAGCCTATTATATATTATTTAAAAAAATGAAGTAATTAAAAGTACAAATGAACTATGAAGTATTCTTGAACCTAACGATGATAATGGAGCTAATAATGAAAATAAAGTTCCTTAAAACATATATAAATATTAAGTTATTATTTTTATTCGGCCTTTGGGACGGAACCCAATTGTTCGAAAATTTTACTCGTACATGGCCGCATTTTCCGGCACTCATGAACTATCTCATGGGTGGAATCTATTCACTTAGGTACATCTTAAATTTACCGTGTTCCTATAATATTTGGTATCTGTATCATAACTTCTGATACATTTTTTTCCATTCAAATACCTGAATTATGCCCTGAAAAAAGGCTTTATATTGTTTCATATATAGAGTCCTGAAGGCATACGTGTGAACCGACATACATATATAGGCATAGATATAATAAGTCCTTCATCTTTCTTTTATATCCAACAATGAGAATGAGATGCAAAGTCTACCACAAAATTGTCATCTTCAGTGTGGAGCATTCACAGTTTTTTCACCTTCTATGCGTATCTATTGTTTTTCTCCAAGGTTGAATGAGTCCGAGTTACATTTTTTTTTTCGAAAAAACAAATTTACGTTCATTTTAATATTATACTGAAGAAAAAAAAACACTTTGGGTGAAAATTACGCGGATATGGATTTTTTTCATGAAAATTTTATTTCTGCACGTTTGGTTCATACAGGGTGATACAAGTTTTACTAGAATAACTTCAGGGATCGATGGAACTAACCAAAATAATGACAGTTTGTATTACAAATCATACTCCAGAAACGCTTCTGTTTGAAGTAAAATGACGCCAAAGTTTGAATTATTTTTCTGTTTTAATTCTATTACTCTTAAGCCAGGGGATGTAAATACGCAAGTGTTTGATTAAATGCTAAGGGTAATGTAAATGATGAGTGTTCAAAAAATTTTAATTAATTGCTATACAAGGTGTTGTTTTTCTGGGAGGTCAACAGCACGGAATTTTGTAAAAGGCAGCATGCCTGGAAAAAAGCACATTCTAGCGTATTTTGAAGTAACACGGCTTACGCTTGTTGCGAAAATAAAAACTGAAAAATAATTCAAAGTTCGGTGCCATTTTACTATGGTTTATAATACAAACTATAGGTAATTATTTTGGTTAGTTCGGATCGATCCCGGAAGATATTCTAGTAATACGCGAATCACCCTTTATATTAAGATAATATTGAGGCAATTTTATCTCAAGAAGACGATTAAACAACAATGTGTGCGGTTTTGCTGGCTTGTATTTAAATATTACGCTTTTATTTCTAATTTGAATATGATTATGTTTACGCCTTGGTTTAAAATCAAACGATAATCTTAGATTTAAAATTTAAAAATTAAAAGATAATCAAGGTAAAAAAAATATTTCACAATCCAAAAAAGGACACACTACTTATTTGCGTTCGCCAAATTTCAATTCAGCCTTCCGTTAAATAACTAATATCTTGTGATTTTACATTTTCTGTTTTAGTATTTAAAAAGTTCCTGGCTGACATGCTATCGTTTTTTTTGTTTGTTTCATCTTCATCGCAGCGCCTAAAACCCCCGCAGCACCCATATCATCAATATCTTGATTAACATTGTGTTTCATTCATTAATTCATAATCTATGAGTATAGTGTACCAGAAATGCCGCTGGTTAAATACTAAATTCCAATAATGATATATACCTATATCAGTCGAGCTGTAGTGTATTTTTAGGCTGCTGATGAAACGCACTCTGGTGAGATTCATCAGATACTAATCAGATATTTCGAGCTCGTATCATACGTATAAAGGTATATGTCATATATGAAGGCGGTAAAATCTGCCTGTCCACTCCACTGCAGGGCTGCCTCTATGAGTTCGATGGTAGATTTTGAATTTCATTGCATACATACATGCTCGAAATTGACGTTTGTGCATTTCATGCAAAATATTCATACCTATACCATCATTGCATACGGTATTGGTCATTTCCGCGTTTTTGAAGAGTATCTGCAACAATACAGGGAGCACTGTTTTAATTTAATCTCTCTCTTATATACAGATATTTAATGTGCGTGTCAATCGTCACGTAAGGATAAAGCGTTACGCTTCCACCATGCGACTTTCTCTCGCCGGCTCGCTCTCTCTCTTAACCTAATCAAACTTTGTACAAAAAAAAACAGAGGCAGGCAAAATATCAATATTGTATTAGTATTTACATAGTTTTTAATTAACTTTATTTTCATTATTAGCTCTATTATTAAATAGTTTTTATTACTTTCGGTTCTTGTATCAATGGACTCCGCAGCGATTTCTCAGGCCCCATACGGTCTAGAGACTTGAAATTTCGAATTCGTACTTAGATCGCAGACATTTCGCCGCCTGTTAAGCTCCAAGTGTGATCCAATATTGGTTATTATAATTATCTCATTCAATCTCATTCAACCAAGATCATTATTTGGTCGACATGGAACGACAATGGGATCCGTCACTGGAATTACGCCCGAGCATGGAGCGTATATATACGTCTCGTTCTCTGGTATATAGGTACTTTCTGGAAGATCGTCTATGGTTATGTCGCAATTGTCAGACGTCAGACGTTATTGTTAATTTAAAGTTTAATTTTGTGTTGTGGTAGACAAACAGTAATTTGTTATGGAATTGCTGTTGCTGGCAAACACATATACATAAGTATAGTTAAAATCGAGAAAAGGATAGCAATAGTAGGTACTCATCGGTACGGTTTAAATCTTAAATGCCCAATAAAAACTATTTTTTTTTTCAAAAATTTCACTTGTCATCATTAAGTTCATACTTAGTCCATTGGTGCTTTTAATTATTTCATTTTATTCTAAAAAAGATATAATAGGCTTATGGTAACTGGAATAAGAAACAAATATATTAGACTGGAATTTATCTATGTATTGTGTAAAAACTGCATCGATCGTTGTTTTATATTTAATATTACTTAATTTTCCATCATTAGACATAGTCACATCTAATGCTTCAATAAGAAATTCACTCATCATCATTGGATTATCGTTGAATTTTTCACCAAATCTTTTATCGAGTATGTCAGAAACTTCTTTTGTATAAATTAACAAATTTTCGATATTAAATATGAAAAAAATCCTTTTAAATACTAACAAATACTTCTATCAGTGCACTATATACTTGTAATATTCATTGCAAGATGTATTGCAGATATCAAATATTAGTAAACATTTTTGGAAATATTCGACAATAAATAGTTTTTTGTGTCATTTATTTTTCTACATAAATATAAGTTCTCACTATTGTACTGCACAGTAATTCCACAATAATTATTCAATTAAATTAAAATTGTATTAGCAGAGAAGGGAGACGTGATATTTGTGTATATATGTGTATAATACATGTACACTGGCCGCTATACTCTACGCAATACGTCACAAGCATGTCGAGGTCATCGGTATCGCGAGCTGGGGAGATTTTACCCATCCGAAAAACGCCTAACGTGCCTATAGAATTTTTTACTTGAAAAAATTGATAATTCTTTTGATTACTGTGATAAAGTATTGTAGTACGGGTAGACATTTTGGGCATCTCCGCCGAATTAGATCTAGATGCAATAAGTCAGTAAACCCTCTGACTATAACTGACATCAACATTAAGAGAAGTGTATTTGACATTCATGCAATTTCAATATTTAAACAAATATATCTAGATATCTAACCCATCAGTATTTCTCTGTATATATCGTATATTGTCAAAACATTTCATGTGACAAAGTTGTATTTATCTAAATGTTGACACACATTATCACTCTATTCATTCATTCAGTCTCATTTGCTCAGAAAGCTGTTATTTCCTCTCTCATTTCTTGGTAAATACCTACAGTTTTGAACAAGTCGGCAAATATACATTTAGCTATATGCACTGCCTGTTATTTAAGTGTAGTCGAAAGTTTTTTCATCTCCGAGCTTTCGAGGGAATCTATGAGGAAAAAAACCAGACTCATCGAAATTGTTATGTTGTTGAGTTTGCGTATGATAGGAAATTATTTAGAACTATAAATACTTCTAAGAAACAAAATGAATTTTTTAACGTTATATTGTTTAGAAAAATCATAATGATGAGAGAAAAATTTATATAGATATATGATATTTCTGAATATGAACATATTCAACATGATTATATAACATCAGCCGTTTCTGGTAATAACTAGATTACGCTAGGACGTCTAACGGTGCCGATAACAACTACTGCGAGGACAAACACCCCCACTAAAAATATGAGGATTGAGTCCAAAATACCTTAAAATAATATGGCTCCGAATTGCAGGTTTTTCTACGTAGACATTAAAACAATAAAAATATTTCGTTCAATAGACTGGTAGTTTATTTTTATTGAAAGTCTTAGACATTTTATATAACAGTAATGTCGTAAAGTGTATTATTTATTTGATTACCTGACACACGCTTAAATTCTTTTTTTTCGCATTGTTGCTGTAAAATAACGGTTTTACCTGGAATTGTGACTTAAACCACTAGTGCGGTAAAGTGAGAATATTTTGTCACGACTCAAGTTCGAAACTGAACCGTATCAAGTTGTGTTGTATATTTGCACATTGAATCATTCATTTCAATTCAATAGGTTGGCGACCCGAGGCTGAAAACAATTTCAATTCAAGAAAATAATGTAAAAAAATACATAAAGTTCCTTATTTAATATATCGCAAAGCAATCTCGGTTACAGACCTATCAAACTATATACCTACGAGTATTTATAGCAAAACTGAATACCTTGAAATAATATTATACAGTTTGAATATAAAATGGAACAACAACGAATTGAATTTTCAAGTAGAATAGGGTTGCTTTGAATCGTTTTAACATTTTGTCTGTTTATTGTTGTTAATAAAAAATGGCCACCTCTACTGTTTTATGACCATTGAAAGATATTTATTATACCGGTAGTGTTTTCGTTATTGTAGGGATATAAAATTTGAAGTTATCTCATTTTAATCAACTTGTACCTTCGGTTTTCGATTTCCTATCTTATTAAGTGATAAAAGTGTCAACTCAGAAACTACCGACTTTCAAAAAAAATATAATGATCGATATTATGATTGATAATTAATTGGTGAATAGGATAAAAATATAATTTCTCTATAAAATATTAATTAATCGACTAACCCAGAACGGAGGAGGTATACAATTCGACTGTCTGCTTTTTCTTGGTTCGTGCGCGCGTTTTATATAGTAATCGTACTTGATGATTTTTTATTCATTTGAAAGCGGAAACTTGAGAAATGGTCCAATATTCATAAAAACGCAAATCTGAAATCTCCTTCCCCCCAAAAACCACCCCCGCAGGGGATAGATTGGGCAAATTTTCTGAAAATCTAAAATCTGAGGTGATATAATAATTAGAGCTAGGACAATATACGGAAACGTTTAAATTGAATATTTTTTAAAATAGTTACGGCTTTTGAGTTAGAGGCATGTTAAATTCTCAAATATGTGTATTTTTGATATGTGGAGAAGGCGATATCTTTCAAAAATTTAAAATCTGTGGGTACTTAGAGTTACGGTTTTTGAGTTACAGCGGTGCTAAAATGGTAGCATCTAAAATACTTATGCGTATTTCCGTAGCGATGTTTTCAGATCTCAATAATAACAAGTACGAGCAAAGAATATACTTTGGTAATAGGATAAGTACTATCTTCATTGGTATTAGTGAACGATCGACGATTTTTGTTACTGATGTTACACTCAAAAGTTTGAAATAAATATTTTTTACAAAAAATTGGACCGACTTTATCAGTTGGTGCACTGAAAAGTACAAAATAATATTAATTCTATTGATGCTGGTACTTGTGCAGTTGGTGCCAAAAGTTTTCTATCTAACTGCAACTGCACAACTTCAAAAGTAACAGCACCAATAGAATTAATATTATTTTGTAACTTTCAGTGCACCAACTGCTAGCGACGGTCCAATCTTTGTAAAAAATATTTATTATTCAGCAGTTTCATTTTCTAAAATGTGTTTTATGACATTGGCAATCATTTTGATATTAAATTCACACTACTAATTTCTAGCAGATTAGACTTGGCTATAATTTGTTTTGACTGAAAAACTTCAGCAACTTGATACTTGATCTTCCTAATCTCGATAGGTCAGTAATTAAAACACTTTCACTTGACAGGGCTCTTCATTCAAACTTTTTTTTGCAAAAAAATCATAATTATCTTCTATTGGATTCCTAGCAATTTTCAAAAAATCACAATTATAATCTTTGATACAACTAGTTTTTTTCCTAGATACAGTAGAAATAATTTATTGAAGCTACTAGATTCCACGTAACTTTTTGCAACTAGCTTAATTTTGTTTTAAATTATAAAAAACTCCAAAGCATTTCCCTCACATTGTAATGACACCCTTTTAATTTATACGTTTCCCTATCGATTTCATTTGTTCAATTTAAAGTGCCATTAGGACTTTTGAAAGATCTTTTACAAATAAACTACTCCTATAGATCTGCAATTCATCACAACTGTACCTAAGAAATAGGTACCTAAGTATAGTTAAATTCCATGTCATTTCGAAATCTCAACTTTCAGCGCCTTTCCCAACAGCTAATATTGGAAGGAAATCCAATAAACCCCTAATAATATGTGAGAAGAGGTGATATCAATGTTTGAGCTTCAACTCTCTTCTCTATACTCATTCATTTACACTTTCTTACAACTTCTCTTCATCTCCGGGATTAAATTACTCTTCTTCCCACATTTTGCTCTAATAGCCTTGGGCACACAAGATATAAGTAAGGAATAAGTAGCCGTAAAATAAATAACAACAACAAATAAACAACACCCTGTATTTCAGGATTTCAATATACTGTAGCAGATAAAAGTAATTATTGCGTTCGGTTAATTTGTGTAGATGAAATGCCGCCGTAGAGGGTTTAATTTTTTCGTCAGCTTTAATACAGAGAAATTGGTAAATGTTTCGATGTACTATATATATATATATATATATATATAGTCCGGGAGACATGGGGTATGTTTAGTAAATTTTAAAACAAGTGGAAACTCAAAAAAAAGGCTTTTATTAGACATTTAAGTATTATATGAAAAACCTGTCAAAGATTACGACTGCCGACTGCCTTTTAATACTTTACTTTGTTTGAATCATACCATACTGACGTTTGACATATTAGTTGACTTGATATAACGAATCATTAGATTTGTCTTTATCGTCTAGATGAGAGATTAGAGTTCCATACCCATGAATAGTTCGATTGTGGTTGAATCCATCCAACTGTTCCTTACATAGTTGTATGGTTCAATGTTTCAATAATATTTAAAAAGTCCACTTGTTTCATGACTTAATTATTTTTTAAATGTACTTCTGGCAGTATTGGCTGACATATTATTGCTATAAATTAAGTACAGTCTCTACATATTATACAGGATGTTCCCAAATAAATGCCAAAGTTTTTAGTCGGTGAATCCTTGTCGAGAATTAAACTTCGTCTTTCATGTAAACAAAAGCTCTTAGATTTTTACCTGAAAAGTTACACGCTTCCAAAAATAGAAAAGAAAAAATCTTCAAACCCTAAAAACAGTCGTACTTATTTGAAAACACCATGTATATTTACATAGGGATAATAAACAAGCATCCAGTTTCCCTTACTACTAAATCTTGGCGCAGTTGAAGAGAGCTTTAAGAAATAGATGTTTTTAATTGCAAATTAAAGGCGCGCCGATTGTTTCCTTCCTTTTTTCGTCCTACTTATTATTTTTTTTATATATTCCAGAACGCCAGAATGTCGATGAAGGCTATAATTTCCATGACGTTGCAGGAAAATAATAACAAACTGAAGTTGTCTGTGTGTTTTTCTTTTTAAATAAAATTGACGTCTTGTTTTGTAATAACTTGATAAAATGATTCAGCGTGTTATAAAAATAAATAACATTGAAAAAAAGCCGCAAGACTCTTTGAATATATTTCAGACCGTTATAATTCTTACATTATTTGTTGTTATTTTATAATTTATCTTCAGTGCATTATCTAATGAAGTCCGAATATCTACGATATTACGATTATCCGGATCGTAAGTCGTCCGGATAATTGAATACATGAAGAAAACCAATATTAATATTCCTAAAAAAATAATGAGCTGTTTTTTCATCAAGGTCGATTTCGAGTGAGCAAAAGTTGTTTCATGTTCAAAAATTAATTGTTTTATTGAAAAAAATTTAAATACAGATAGATATCTGGACATTCACCACTCAAATCTTTTCGATAAAATCGATGATGTTCCTCTCAATCAAGTAAGAAACATTTACATTCCACAAGACGATGCCCCTACATATGACGCTAATGGCATAAGGGATATTAGGTAGCCACCTTGATAAGTGGCAAGGAATCCATCTTGACTCGGGAGTAGCTTTACCAAAGAATTCATAAAGCTGAAATAGAAGGCCTCTATTCTTTTTTCTTACAGAGAAAACGTTACATCTGAACAAGCTCCAGACTGAGGTCTGATATCTTCTTAATAATCTTTTCATACCTATGAATGTTTCCCTCGCTTGTTCGATTCTAGATCGTATTTCTATTTTCAGGTCATACTGGCTGTTGATATTAGCTCCCAGACATTTTATAGATGTTACTTGTTCTATTGTTTGTCCTTTGACATGTAGATGTATGTTTATTGGTGTCTTTCAGAAGACTAGTATTTTGGTTATATTTCCTTGTAAGCCGAAGACTTCGCTATGACGAAACACAGAATTAATTATATTCTGCAGCTCTTGTAGCTGTTGTTTATTATATTTTCGTTGACGTTGACATTCGTCTAATATAGATTCCGAATACAGGTTAAAAAGGAGTGGGGCCAAGACGCAACCCTGTCGGACACCCCGTCTAATATTTGTATCTTCCGATGTTGTTTGCTCCATTTCTGACTGTTGCCGTTTGATGCCAATAGAATTCTGAGATAAAGCGAAAGTCTTGTTCATCGACTCTGGACGTTCTCAGTATTTCAATTATCTTTTGATGGTTAACGCAATCGAACGCTTTTCTATAGTCTATAATCTAATATATCCGACAAGTTGGACGATAATAATTATTGCAGTAAACAGTGTGAAAGCCCCTTTATCTAGTACTTAGAAACAACCTTCAAATTTATCTCAACTCAACCTATAAAATGATGCAGAAATTAATCATCATTTGTATGCACTATTAGAAATTTAATCAAGGCCGGAAATAATCTGATAAGATATTGTATTTGTTTTGTGATTTATCTCATTAGGTATTAGTTACCCAAATAAACATCATGTCGTTCATAGATCAGGTATATTTATAGATATTCTTTCGTTATCTATAATATTATGTTGTGTTTAACAAAATTTAATCATTGAGATGTTTCAAAATTAAATCCATCTCTTTGGTTGTAGGAAATGCGATAAACAAAAAAAAAACTGGGTCTGCGTCGGACCAGACGGTGGAAGTTATACTTCATTGGCTATTCGCACACAATTCTAATAAAATTTTAATCCCCCTCCTAAACTATGATAAACTAGTTATGCAAGCATAGAGAGGAAAACTGCAGAGAACAATCTTGTAATCACACACAGACAGACAGGCAGCTGAAAATCAATCCATTGGAGGTATTCCCCTTACGTATTTGAGTACCAAATTTGGTGTTGACCGGTTAAGTATTTTCCGAGTTATAGTGTTGAAAGACAGACAGACAGGATGATCAAAACAATAACTACCTCAAAAAAAAAATCGGTAATTAATAAGGAAATTTTAACTTCAAACAAATGTGGTTTGCAGCTTTCCGGATACCCCGTATATATAAATGATACCTGTATGTTGTAGAACGACTATATTTTTGAAATCTTTTGCCTCTGAAAATATGGAAATTTTTGTCTCCATCTCGCGACAATCAGCTTATGCTTCCCCCAAGGTATTTTCACGTAATATGTGCGAACATGTAGGTACAAAATCTGTCAATCTGTCATGTCGAACTATACAAAGTTCATCATCATCATCACCTCCTCTCGTATTCAATCTCGCACGTTCCAACACTACTGCGGCGGGAATCCGTCTTAACTGTTCAAAATTATAGATGCAAATTTTGCATGAGCATCTAAAATATACTCTCTACTATGAAGATGGCACAACGTGTAGCTATCCCATTAGATGGAGATGTAAGTGTATAGGAAAACAGGATCGATAAGAGGATATGACACAGGAAGAGGGTGCTTAATGAGCTTATGAGACAAAAGCTTCTTAAGCGCACCTGCCTGACTTGATTTCAGATTATGTCATTGATTTTATCCAATTTATTGTCTTTAATTGAATGTTTCTTTTAAAATTTTCATTATTAGTCTAAAGTTCAAAAGTTGTTGCTGAACATAAACTACACATGCTGAATGTATACGTAATATTAGTTTGAATTCTATCGGAGAAGTACAAGTTGGACTTGCCATCGTACAAGAACTGTCTAGAGATCGAATACTTTTCAAAGGATACAGTATTATTAAGATGCGGAGCAAAAAAAAAATATATACGTGGGTTAATTCTTAGCTTTATTTTATATTCAAGATTTCTTATTATAGCAGCTTATTGTATTACTTACTTTTTGAAAATTTTATTTGTTATCCTATTTCGGATGAGTAAAATTTTCCCAGCTCGCGACACCGATGACCTCGACATGCTTGTGACGTTTGCGCATAGTATAGCGGCCAGTGTACATGTATCATATACATATATACACTAATACCAAGTTTTTCTTCTTTGCTAATACAATTTGAATTGATTAATTGTAGAATTACTGTGCAGTACAATAGTGAGAACATATTATATATTATATTTATGTAAAGAATGAATGTAAAAAACAAAGTATTTATTGTAACAATATTTTTAATATTAAAACGGATATATTAATTTTTCTAATATTTGATATCTGTAATAAATCTTGTAATGAATATATTATATAGTGCACTAATAGAGGGATTTTTTAGTATTCAATAAGATTTTTTCATATTTACTATCGAAAATTTTATGACATACGAAAGTTCTGACATACTCGAAAAGAGATTTGGTAAAAAATTTAACGATATTCCGGTAATATTATATGGGTACTTCAATATCAACTTTGCAGATGATAAAATCCTACTACTTGAATTTCTTAATGAAACATTACGTTTGACTATGTCTAATGATCGAAAATTAAGTACTAGAAAATATAAAATAATGTTCGATGCAGTTTTTGCACAATACTTAGATAAATTGCAGTCTAACATAATTGTTTCTTGTTCCAGTTTCCATAGGCCTATTATCTATATTTTTTTTAGAATAAAGTGAAATGATTATAATTACAAATGTACTAAGTATTGTTGAACTTAACGATGATAATAGAGCTAATAATGAAAATAAATTTCATTAAAAACTATGTAAATACTAATACAATATTGATATTTTGTATTGAACTTGTGCAGTCCATCATATCTTTGATTAATTAAACTGTATAAAAATGTAAAAAAATATTTCTCGGAGTGCCAACAGATGTCAAAACGAGACTAATGTTAATAATTTAATTTAAAAAAAATATAAAAAATCAATAATTTAGTTATTCCTTTGTTTCAAGTTTTCACTTATTTCGGCAGTCCTCTGTTTTTTTATTTTATTCTTTATTTTTCTGTTTTTTCTAGCGGCAATAGAAATACACAGTCTGTGAAAATTACAACAAGAATTCTGGGCGCCAATATAATTAATATTATTTTGTTATTTTTTTTAAAATTAAATTTAATCACAACAAAATGATAATTTTTTTGGAAATATTTAGAAATAATTAAGTTATCAGTCAGTAAAAAATTCAACGCAGTATTCTATATTTCAGGTGGGCTTAATTTAAGAAAAAAAGATGAGTTCAGTACTTGCTAATGGTCTAGATAGGTACCTAGCTATCTCATCAACAACATAAAAATTCTATCACAATATTAGTAAGTACCCCTACCACTTCAAAAATTCTTATCAATTTTTTTTTTAATTAAAAAAATTCTCATAATAAATTGCATGCTAGTTAATTTTACTCCCTTTTCATAAAATATGAATTGAAATTGCATTTAGATTTCAAACAGTAACGACGGCATGCTGAAGTAAACAAAATTGATTTTGAAATTTGTACAGGGTTTTTCCTTATAATTAAACAGCTTCTGCTGGTTTTATTATACAAGGTAGAAAAAAAACTTTCAGTACGAAAGTTTTAAGGTTTAGGTATGCTGAACCATCAGGAAAAATAGTTATTGCATATACAAGGTGAATCACAAACATCTGGTGAACCAAACTTGCCTTTTTTATGGAACATCCTGTATATTATATTTCAGGATTATAGCGCTTAAAACCCTCTCTTTGAATATATATATAGTTTACATATGTATTTTTTTTTAAATAATAGTATATCGCATTATTTAGAACTCTACAAAAACACGCAAACAAACAAATAAACTGTTGTCAAAAAAGGGTTATAATCTGGTAACATAATATAAATAACCCTAAAATTATAAATGCTTTATATAACCACCGTTGTTGTTAATGCATTTTCTATAATCATCATCCCATTTATTAATAGAATGGGATTTCTCTTGATTTAAGGTATTTATGGCGTCTGTTATTTTATTTATTAAGTCTTCCAGTGTTCTACTTCTTTCTTTATATCTAAACTTCAGCTTTCAAGTAGCCTTATAAGAATCGAGAGGCATTAAATCGAGACTATTGGCTGGCCATTCAATATCTCCATTTCTTCCAATCCATAGCGGGTAGCGGTTGTTTAAACTATTACGGACATGAACTACATTGTGCGGTGGTGCCCCATCTTGATGCCATATGAGCTCATTATATTGTCTTAGAGGTAAATTGTCCAAAAGATGTTCAATATCGTTCCCAAGAAAATTCAAATATCTTTCATCACTCAAAGAACCCTGATTAAAATTGGGCCGATTGCCTTAGTGACGTAGACGATAAAAACATTGAAATGAACCATATCCCTATTGATTTAACTCGACTAACTCGATTTTCTTTTTTATTTTAGCATTTTCATTGTTTTTGAGTACCTATTGAATTATAAGATAGCAAATTTCATGAGAAAAAGATTTAAATATTTCGAGTAAGAAATTTATTAAAACAATTCAAATGACATTGAAATCTCTACTTCACCAACACAAATACTGCTGTTCGAAAAAATGAGTTGGCATAAAATTTTCGGTTCACGTTAGTGGATCATGACCAGCTTCCTGTATTTCAGATTTTTTTATTTCAGCATTTACCGAAAATAGCTGAGCTCCCAATTTATCATTCACATGAGTAGTACTTTTCTAGCTAAAACTCTACTAAATACAGAGTGTTATTTCATGTTATTCTCATTTGTGGATTAATCGTCTAACATTGACATTAACATGAAAAAAAAGCTATTTTCGTGATAGCAAAACCATGCTATTTCCAAATAACTAATTACAATTATAAATCACCGTTAGTTTATAGCTAGTAATGTACTGTTTAATTTTTTGAACGATCTCTTCAAAAGAACGAGGTATACAAATTGATATCTCCTAATTTTTCTTTTGAATATTTATCTATTCCTTCTCAGATTTCGATGATTCTAGTGAGTGGATAAAACAGTGTCCTTTTCCGCGAAAAATCCTTCCAAAGAGACTGGAAAGATTATTGAAAACTAATAGCAACATTTCAGAAACGATAGTTTCCTACATTTATTGTCACTAAATTTTGGAATCATTGCACTCTCCAATAGTATTTTTGTACCTTACATGCGAAAGTGGATCTTCTCGGGGCTGAAAGAAAATGTGTTCCATGCAAACTAATTCCAATTTGACCTTATCAAACGTACACAGTTCTTTTATTGATGTGTGCCTTTTGATTTGAGTGCGGGTAAATAGCCGCCAGATACAAAAACATAATCCCAATCAGTCAGTATTTTTTTTTCTCTTGCTACTTGGGAGACCAATTTGTTAATTGCAAAACAAAAATTCAAAATCAAACACAAGCCACGCAACAATACAAACGAAAAATTATTAATGAATTGGTTCAACTGCGTGAAAGCTACGTGGAGTAGAACGGTGCATACAAAATTTGAGATCATTCATCCAATTATTAAAACAATAATTAGATTGCATATATTTTTTCAATAACTTCATTTATCAAAATTATATACAGGGTGTTTCATAATATATGCGCAGGACTTGAGGATGTGATAGCTCATTCAAAAATATGAAAAAAAGTTTATATCAACTTACCCTCTAAAATGCACCATTTTCATATCTAATAATCTAATTTTTAAATAAAAAAAACAGTCAAGTGCGAGTTGGACTCACACATGAAGGGTTCCGTATAATCGTACAAGAACTAGCTACCTATTAAGTTTCAAAAGATACCTACATTCATTATTAAGATTTATCAAAAACAGTTAATTTTATAGGAAAAAATTATATCGATTAGTATCTTTTTTTCATTATTATTATTCTTTATTGAAGCTGCTATATATAGTATTACTTACATTTTGAAAATTTCATATATCCTATTATGGTTGAACCGATTATTACGGTCAAGAAAAAAAAATCCAAAAAATCACTCTTTATTTTTAATTTTATTCTATTTCTATTATTTCTTGTTGTTTTGGCAATCGAAACAGAACATTTTCTGAAAATTTCAACTGTCTAAATCTAGGTTCATGGGTACCTACTGAACTCTAAGAACCATGCCCTCAAGTGTATTTCATATCATCAAATGAAACATACCCATATTTAAACTAATATTTACATCATTTATAATTTCTATTCCTTACTCTAGTTTACAAGACTATAATTATTGAAATTAGGCGTATGATTTGAGTTTCTTAATGTAGGAGCTTTTTTCGAATAATTAGAATACAAGAAAAGCTAAGGCAGGAAGTAGGTAATACAAATGTATATTTTCATTTTTGAGAGCATGCTAATGGTGCAAAAAAAAACGATTTGTAGATAGTTTTGCCAAGGTCGTTTAAATGGACCCTGCTCATTGTTAGAAGGGCAAGGCCATCTAATAAAACTGTAGATAAATATGAAACATTTTGAAGGTTTTGATTTACTTTTGATTCTCGTAAATGTAAAAGAAATTTTAATAAAATCCTATAAAGATAATAAGATATACTAGTGGTCGCCTAGTGATCAAAATTCAAAATTCGACCGTAATTCATTATATTTTAACTTCTAACTTTATTGAGTTTTTTTTTTGTCAAAGATATAATAGTTGCATATAATTTTTGAGAGTTTTGTTCTATTACGTCAGTAGCAAGCTTGTACAAAAAGGCATTAGCGTGTGTTATTTGCCTAATTCCTTACAGTACATATGAAATTTAAAATTTAATGTTCAAAAAAAATATTTATTTTATAAAACAATGCATTGTAAAGTTTCGACTTAACGCCGGTAATATAACTTTATCCTTATGACAAAATGAAGAGAATGCAGTCCCTTAACAAAAGTGACTTTATATTCGAAATGTTTTGCATCGCAAAACCTGCGTTGTAAATGTATTAATCCACTAACGAAAGTATTAAAATTTCTTGAAATGACATTAAGTGCGCATTTAAATGTATCCCTCAAAATAATTACATCACTTTGTATACGCTATTCACCATATTTAAATTTACGTTCGACCGGGGTTGTCATTGACGAATAAAACAATCCGACAGCCCTGACTCGTTGACTTGATATGGCAATTGGGTTCGTTATGCAACCCACAATACACTTCTCTCACGTAAACCATATTTTATTATTTAATTTAATCTGAAATATTAACGCATAATACATCAAAATTTTGACTGTGTGCACTATTTTACCATATGAACTTTCACTACGCCAAATATCTCGTTTTATGCCTTAAAAATCGTCTACAATCATTTATTAATTAATATAGATACGGGCCTGGAGTTTTAAAGCGAGTAAAGCAATAAACTGAATCATTTCGAAAAGCCTTATTAATTTAAGCAACATCTATGCTTAATAATTGCAAATAACGATAAATATATTTAGATATTTTTACCACATTAAGAAATAATAGATGGTACAAGTATAAAATGTATTCTTATTAATTAATAAAGAGAGCCATCTATAAGGACAAAACGAAATCTGTCCTGTGAACAGCGTCAAAAATCGGGATTTCTTATAGTGAAGTATAAAAATAGTGTTTTATACAGGGGGTTTTATAAAATATGCGCAGGACTTGAGGATGTGATAGCTCGTCCAAAAATATGCACTAAAGTTCTTATCAACGTGCACTCTAAAATGCACCATTTTCGAGATACAGGGTGTTGAGAATGAAAAAAAAAATTTGTTGTATCTCGAAAATGGTGCATTTTAGAGGGTAAGTAAATATAAACTTTTTTTCATATTTTTGGAGGAGATATCACATCCTCAAGTCCTGCGCATATATAATGAAACACCCTGTTTATCTTCCGGCTTAATTAAGAATTCTCACAAAATAACTAACATAAATATTTCTACAAACAAAAATCATAGCCTTCCTGTAGCATTCAAGAAAGTGTATGAATAATGAGGAAAACATCGTTTAAATAAACTTTTATGGTGATTCGTTATTCGCGTGTCGCCGCTATTTTTTTTTTTTGGATGAAAGCTTAAGATTTAGCCCTTCCCTCCGAATGCTTCATATCTATTCCTTACTTTATAGTAAATTGTGTGTGTGGATTTAAAATCCTGAGGGATAATCCATCGTAAACGATTAGATATATATATGTTGTAAAAGATTTAAGAGAATCAAAGGAAAGAGATTTGGTCGTCGTTGCTTTTATTGGAAATGAGTTTTTGAATAATATTTTCGCTTTTCTCGCCCTTCTCGAGTAATCCGGCAGTATCGAGTCCGAAAAATGGGAGCGTTGAGAAAGGGGCGAGTCTTGTGGAATCCTTAAGGATTTGGTCTAAATATTGGTAGAGAGTGGACATTTTTTTTATATAAAGCTTTCTGTCATATTTTTTCAAGATATAGGTACTAGCTGCTTAACGAAACTAGAACACTTTTTAGGCAGAGTAAAGTAATACGTATTTATCTTTAATTTTTGGTTTTGAATTGCTCTATTTTTTAACAAAATTGTCTAATATACAAAGTGCCCAATCAAAAACGAAACAGAGCCATTTTCAGGAAGTGTGTCATTATTTTAGGAAAAAGCAGGGAACCATCGCTTTTTGATTGATGGGAGGACACTTTTTGCGATATTTGAGGGTAAGATTCACCCCAAAATATTTAAATAGCATTGGGAGTACATTAAGATATCTTTTAATAGCTCCTGTAATTCCCTTCACAATTACAATACCTACTCTTTAAATTTGAAAATTCCTTGTAATACTTTGAAGACTTTACATTTTAAAGTTTAAATGATGGTTCACTGCTTAATTACTACTTGATTGATTAAATGTTCAAACTGGTGACCATGTACTTCCATACAATAATAAAGATTGTGTTCGAAACGTTAGCGCACATTGCGAAGCATTTCCGGAATGATTCGATGACACTCGTCAACAATTCTTTGGCGCAAATCTTCTAACGACGCTGGATGTGTTCGATAGATTTTACTTTTTAAGTATCCCCACAAAAATAAATCGAGTGGTGCTAAATCTGGGGATCGAGGTGGCCATTCAGTGATGCCCCTTCCTCCAATCCAATGCCTTGGAAAATGTTGGTTTAAATACTGACGAACATTCACAGCATACTGCGAAGGAGCACCGTCCTGTTGAAAAATCAAATTATCTTCATCATACTGCTGATCATTTTCAATAATATCAGTCAAGGCAGGATCTGTAGCGTCTTCCAGTAATTGCAAATACATTATGCCAGTTAAAGTACCAGGTAGAAAAAAAGGACCCACCAATCGTTCACCGTAAATTTCAGCTCATTTATTTAATTTTGGTGCCTGCTGAGTATGCACCTCGTGGAAAATTCTTGGTTTTGAATCAGACCAATAGCGGAAATTGTGACGATTCACGGTTTCCGGTTAAAAAAAGCTGCATTCATTGGAAAAGCAGATATTAAAAAGCAACTGTGGATTCTTCATTGCTCGCTCCTGTCGCAAAATTGAAAACAATGGTCAAAATCATCCTCATCAAGTTCTTGCAGTTAATTTATTTTATATGGATGAAATTTGTTCTTTTTTAAAATGGTTTGGACGCTAGTTTGATTGGTCCCAGGCACAGATGCTAGTTGCCTCGTACTTAAGGTAGGATCAAGATGAACATGGCCCAAAACTGCAACTTCACTATCTTCATTAACTAAAGGCTTTTCAATTTCTCGTTTCTTGTTAGCTACATGCCCAGTCTTTTGAAATGTTTGTACTAACTCTACAACATACTTCCCACTGACATGTTTCTCTTGATGGTCTTCATTAGATAGCTGAGCTGTTCTATTCGCAGATTTATTGTTCATGAAGTAAAGCGGAATGATATCTACCCTTTCTGTAATCGAATTTACCATGGTATTAAATTTTCAAAAAGAATGTACAAGTAAATAAAGTAACAACCAAATTCTTCGAAATACGATAACAAACTCTAGTTTGTTCTTTCCACAAGTAATAATAAACTGCCACAATGCAAAGCAAAAACTAAAAATTTACACCAGTAGCGTAGTAACTGAATATTTGCAGAAAAATTTAAATTTCAATGCTTAGGGCGAAATTTACGAATATCTCTGTATAGTGCTATTTAAATATTTTGGTGTGATTCTGATTCTTACCCTCACTAGGGGGTAAGAGGGGTTGAGTCAAAAATACAGAAAAAAGTGTCCTCTTTGAATCAAAACTCAACGGGTCCCTGCTTTTTCCTAAATAATGAAACACTTCCTGAAAATGGCTCTGCTTCGTTTTCGATTGGCCACCCTGTATAATAAATACACTTACACTTCACGTATGATTTGAAATATTAAAGCTTTGTAGAACTGTTTTATATATGTATTACATATATTCGAATATGTCTTAGTTTTTCAAATATATTCACTAAGAATGACCTTTTTCCATTTTTATGGTTCCTTAAATTCAATGAGAAAAACGCAAACATTTTTCATCAGTAACATGGTTCTTGGTTTATGAAAGATTGTTGTTCTTCTTTGTAGTTCTTATTGGAACAAACTCTTGAGTTTCAAGTCTTTTCAGTCTATTTTATTTGATTTAGAACAGTATTTATTCACATATAGGTAAGCAAGTTCATCATCCCAATCTCAAACACACAACAAATACAATTTTAAGCACTTGATTTAATTCTTTTTTGTTATTTCTAGGTATAAACTCGACCCTTTTACCAAAAGCAAAACCAAAATAATATACTGAAATGCATCATATAACTGCATTTTTTCTCAACCTAACCTTGATGCTAGTGATGTTATCTTGCTTGAATGCAATATCCGGCAGTCAAGGACGTCTCCTCCTAAGACCCAGAGGTGGTGGGGCATCGTTATCATCCCCATCCTCTGCCTTGACGACATTACTGCTAAGAGCTGCTGCCTCAGCAGATGCTAGTGGCGGCGCCAAAAGGGCGCCCTACCGTGGTTTTATGGGTTTGCGCGGCAAGAAATGGTCACCCGCCGCCGCCACCAGCTCATTGGATGCAATCGACGAAGATGACAATAATAATGAACCTTCTTCTCAGTCTATGATATTCAATGAGAATGATGAGAATGATGATGGCGACAACGATGTAACCGCCTCTTTTGACGATGAGCAAATGTATAAGCGGGCCATCAATGGATTCATGGGACTGAGAGGCAAAAAGGATGGTGCAGATGATATTGCAAGAGCATATGGTGAGTACTCTTCTTCATCTTCCTGATCCTCTTCTTGTTGTCACTCTTCTTCATCTTCCTGATCCTCCTCTTGTTGTCACTCTTCTTCATCTTCCTGACCCTCCTCTTGGTGTCACTTTTCTTCATCTTCCTGACCATCTTCTTGTTGTCCTTCTTCTTCATCTGGCCTCTTATCCAACATTGGGCATAGTCCTATCCCAGTATCAATTACCTGTTTTGTTTCTTTAATAAATATTCATTAAGCAATAGCATTTCAACGAATGAAGATATCGACATGCAGTGTGGACAGAGTTTTTTTGCAAATTTGATGATCAACTTTCCGAATCTAATAAAATATTCATACGTTTCCATTTGCGATTTTGGAGCAAAAATTAAAAAAAAACAGTTAACTTTATAAAACCTGCCCCCTAGCGTGGGCGGCATGAACCAGAATGGCATGGATGGTCCTATATTATATTCACCAAATCTTCTTGAACCAGACCTCGTTAACAAAATTCCGTCGAGTCAAATTCAAGTTATCGACACTTATAATCCAAAAAGTTTTGCACCCGCTCCCGCCTTTATTTTACGTTCTACAATAAAATATCATGTATCAAAAAGATGGACCATTGTGGTGGCATTAACGTGAAAGTATTCATTTCCAAACTTATATTGAAAGTTTTTTTGAAAAAAACGCATTTTTATACGATCGAAACTATCACGCCCCCTAGCGATGGACGTATGGATTTAAAAATATTTCCAGAGCAATTTTCCTAAGTCGATTGCCCCAGAAGGATTTTTTCCCAAACTTCTACGACTCTTATTAGTTCCTGAGATACAGTACTTCGTCACTCTTAATGAATCACTCGTTACATTAAATAAAATAAATCTTGTTGTGACTATTGTAACCTAATTCCTTATTTCTTATGTTCTTTGAAACGCCATGTGGAGATTTGTTGCATTAAAAAGGACACCAGAAACAAAAACCAAGCCCTCGCTAAATCCTAAAGAATATTTTTGTTACAAAGAAAGGATTATGATTAGAAAGAGATATAAAAAAATATAAACAGCTGAAAGTAATTTGATAGATTAAGCTCTTTCTGTTACAAAAGGGATGATTTTAAAGAAAAAAAATCTCACAACAAAAGCCAGTGGCGTTTCTTCAGGGGACTTCTTGTTTTTTTTCTCTATTAGATCAAGATAAATACAAGTATTTTCTTTAATGAAAAGCTTGGCTTTAATCAAAGAATTCCACTTGGTAACGCCTTTTACAATATCATAAACTTTGGTAACCAATGCAGAAGCTCTCCAATTTTAATGTTTCATAACCTCTACACCCTTAATTAGATATACGAGGGGTTGTTTTTGTTTTTCAGAAAAGAAAAGGATTCCAACTGGCTTCGTGGGCTTGAGGGGTAAGAAAAGGCTAGTCAGCAGCTATCCATTTCTGAGTGACAAAAGGGCGCCAATGGCTTTTATGGGTATGAGGGGCAAAAAAAGTATGTTGGACGGCAAGAAGAGAGTACCATCGGGATTCTATGGCTTGAGAGGTATATACCATTTTGTAGTGAAATAATTGAAAATCTAGCATGACATTATTTGTGTTGTGAATTGTAATTCAATGATTTTCTGATGCAGGTGATTTAATATTAAAAGGTGAGTTTAGGTTTAAAAATTTACCAGGCAAATAATAGAAAAATATAAAAGGACATAGATACATACATACAGGGTGGTCCGAATTTTAAAGGAGAAACTTTAACAGCGTATTTAGCAGATAAAAATAATTAAAAAAGTTCAAATAAACTTATCTACAAAAACGCTTCGTTTTGGAGATACGGTGTATTGAAATATTGCGAAAAAAATCTATTTCTCTTATTTTTGAAGAAACTCTTCTAGATTTGGCTTTCAAACTTAGTAGATATTATTGCGAATTAAAATCAAATTTATAGCATGATAAGGATGTTTTATGAGTGGCGTTCGTGAGACCATTTTAACTATTTTAAATAATAAAAAAATGTACGCCAATGGTTTATCGCAATTTTATTAATAAATTTAGATATAATGATCAATTCTAAACAAAAATGGTCTCTTTAGTCTTTTCGCTAAAACGAATTGTTCTCGAGAAAAAAAATAATTTTGTTTGCATGTGCACCTAATATCTGAGGCTTGCAAATTAAATTGAGATAATTCGCGCTATTTCAATTCGTTTTTATTTACATCACATTTGCAAACCTACGATATTAGGTGCACATGCAAACAAAAATATTTTTTTTCTCGAAAACGTTTCGTTTCAGCGAAAAGACTAAAGAGACCATTTTGCGATAAACCAGTAGAGTATTTTTTTAAGTGGCAATAATACCTGCTAAAGTTGAAAGCAAAATCTCGAAGAGTTTTTCTAAAAATAAGAAAAACGAAGCGTTTTTGGAGATAAGTTTTTATGAATTTTTTTAATTATTTTTATCTGCTGAATATGCTGTTAAACTTTCTCCATTATAATTCCGAACACCCTGTATACTACCAATACATGGATTCAAATGTGTGGAGTAAGGTCCTTTTTTGATGTCTGCAATACAAAGTCGGGTCAGCAAAATAAAGAGTCGAGAATGAATTTGGTGAGACAAAGCTGCCTTCCTTTTATTTAAAGTGTTTGAAATTGTAGATGTTGATGAAATTTTAAATGCAACCTTCTCGATTTACAGACTTTTCTATTATTTGATTTAGTGGATGTGTTGTTTTACGTCATTTGAATTGAAATGGGATTGTTTTGTAGATGTAAAAGCAAATGGACATTGAATTTAGATAAAAATAATAAAGGGTGATTTACTAGGTATATGTAGGTATACCATATTCGTATCTTTGAAATTTATTTGTATTCTTACAAAAATGAAGTTTAGTAAACCTAACATGTTTTTTATACACAGTTATCAAATTATTTCTATATATCAAAACAGAGATGGTCAATGTTTTCTAAATGAAATTCCATGTTCTTTATATTTTTGTAAGTCTCCCTCATCTACATTTAGCAAAATGAAAATATTGTATACCTACTTTTCCGAAACAAATAATATTAAAAAATATATAATATGGCTTTTATTTGCATCATTTTAATTTCTTGTTTTGAATTAAACTGTACATATATATTACTATATATTTATTCCTTGCCAAACTCTAATGAAAAAATTGAGAACATCAATAAAACATAATAAAATCTAGATTCTACAATTTATTTTTATTATATATTAATATTACGTTATTATCAATATTATTTTTTTCAAACCATTCGAATATATCACTCATTTTATCTATTTGTTTCAAAAGTTCTAGACAGAAATCATTTTTATGAAATAAATGAACCAACTTTAGGTTTTATCTGACCGATTTCGATTATTCAATTTAAGCAGCAAAGTGCGTATCCATGGGTTTGGACGAGTGACTGGAAATACGAGTACGGTACATTGAGAAGATTAGATAAAGGAAACATTAATTTACTGAAGATGCTAGCAGTCAAGTCAAATATGAAT
Organism: Crioceris asparagi; assembly: GCA_958507055.1. Classification (NCBI taxonomy): domain Eukaryota; kingdom Metazoa; phylum Arthropoda; class Insecta; order Coleoptera; family Chrysomelidae; genus Crioceris; species Crioceris asparagi. Next base: position 1,915,398 of record OY293832.1, read on the forward strand.
ATTTGTTAAACAAAACAATCATTAGCAAAATAATTAACGAATTTGATTCTTCGAAACTGTTTGCTTTTAAAAAATGCTCTTATGTTTCAACAAAAATATTTTTTACAAAAAATTCGACTGCCGTTATCAGTTGGTGCTCAGAAAAGTACAAAATAATATTAATCAAATTGTTACTGGTACTTTTGAAGTTATGCAGTTGCAGTTAGATTGAAAACTTTTGGCACCAACTTCACAAGTACCAGCAACAATGGAATTATTATTATTTTGTATTTATTTCACACTTGTGTGTACTTTGCTTGTGTTTGTTATTATTCAGAAATACAAAACATCGTTGCGTAAATACGCATATCTTAGACTTTACCACTGCTGTAATTCGAAAGCCGTAGCTCTATGGAAAAAATGTGCAATATAAATGTTGCTAAAATAATCTAATCCTTAATTTACCATTTGCATAGTTTGGCAAGTAATGTGTAACCGGCTTAAGACTATTATTTTTGATTGAGTGTCTAAATCCATTCAAAAATAAATAATTTCTATTTATGTCTTTGTTTGCTATGTGCAACTATATTTACTATTGACTAAGCAATAAAATTCTTGTTTTTTATTATTCTTTCTTTTTCATATAGTTTGTATCTTTTATTTGATTTTAGATTACGCAGTATGCACCGAATGAAACCTTGGGCGTTACTTTATCAACAAAATATAAGGAAAAAATCATTATCATTAAAATGGATAAATAAATGTTAAAAGTATTTAGTAGTTTTCAATGATTCAGTTTATACAATAAGCCTGATTAGGAACTAGGTATCGCTATTTAATTCCTCAAAAATTCTACATCAAAATCCATTAGGAAAATGTTGAAATTATATGTGTTGATTTTCATCTCTAAACTATCACAAGCCTATATAATGTCGTACTCGGAACCCTGCGATTGGGACATATACGATTGTGACTATGGCTACCCATACCCAATATACCACACATGGCGATTCAAGTGTCACTTCAATCAACATTGCCCTGAAAATTTCAAATGTTGTCATCATCATTGTTTTCGTCACAAAATATGTCAACCTCGCCGGTATGGAGCACCACAACAACAACTTGGACCAGCAGCATCGCGTTCGCATTCATTTCCCAAACATGATGGTACTAGTAGTGGTGAGAGACCGGGTACGTGTAATGTACTCATCGGTTGTGATGTGATTTTTCCGCAGGATTTCATGGAACAATTTCGTTGTCCACATGATTATGCTTGTCCAGAGCACTACAAGTGTTGTTACATCAGTTGTTGGGGAGTAAAAGTGTGTCAACCTATAAGGTATGGAAGTGATTTGATAAATACCACAACAAGTTCAACGCTTTTATTGACAACAACAGTACCTACTATAAGCACTGCTGGATCGACTCAAGAAACTGGCACCGTTCCAGTTGCTTTGTTTATTCCTAAGATGCAATCAACACAGACTAGTGCAATACCAACAAAATCTAAATCAACAGCTGTAACGTTAAAGACTACAGAAACATCTGTTCAGAATGCAACAGTTTCAATTATTGCATCTACAGAAAAGATGACAGCAGTCACTGCTGTGTCAACATCTAAGGAAACTGATAGATCGCAGTTGGTAACAGGAGACTATTCAACAGATCAAAGTTCTGTAACAGAAGAGACTAGAGCTCAGGTTACTACAGAAGCTGTAGTTATGAGCAAGTCTACAGCAGACAATGTTACAGCAGTTGGAAGCTCTTTAGCAAAATTAGCTACAGTAACAAAAAGCACCACAATTCCAATTACTTTGTCAACTATCGACGATGAAGACAACGTGATCAATTCAACTACCTCAATATATTCAAATGAAGCAACTACAACAAAACAAAGTTCAGTTACAGGCCAAGTGACAACTTCAAAATCTTCAACAAGTACGACGTCAGTTTTTTCAGTTGCATCAACAGAAGCGACAACAGTCCCACATGTTGAGGCGGATAAAATATCAACCAAACAAAGTTCAGTAACAGACCAACTGACTATGGCAACATCTGCATCTGAATCTACAACCATGGGAACTACAGAATTGAAGAAATCAACATTGTCAACAGGTGCAGCTGTAGCATCAAGTGTTGTGAGTGATGAGCCAACAATTAAACAAAGCTCAGTGACAGCCCAAGTGACAACTTCAAAGCCTTCAACAAGATCAACAATTAAGGTTACAGAATCATTTGGTTCTGACTCAATTCAGAAAACATCAACGAAGCAAAGTACTCTTGCAGTTAAAGTCATCACGCCAGCTTCTTCAATTGCATCAACGGAAGCACCAACAGTCCCATATGTTGAGGTAGATAAGACATCAACTAAACAAAGTTCAGTAACAGACCAACCGACTATAGCAACATCTGCATCTGGATCTACAACAATAGGAAGTACAGAATTGAAGAAATCAACAATATCAGCAGGTTCAACTACAGCTTCAAGAATTGTGAGTTCTTCAACAGGCAAAGTGACCACTTCAATGCCTTCAACCATCAAAGCTACAATATCACTAGATACTGAGGAGGATGTGAAAACATCAACGAAGCAAAGTACTCTCACTGTAGGTCTAAATGTTGTAGCAAATGGAACATCAACCAAACCAACTGGAATCACGAAGCAAGTGACTATTCCCAAAGTAGTAGAAGTAGAAACTATAGCGTCACTTAAATCTGGTGAAGCTGAGTTGGAGTCGACGAGACAAAGTTTAACAAACAATAGTGAAGTGACAAAATCTGATGTAGTAAAAACATCGATAACAAAAATGACAATGAATCTACTAAATCTTAGTAGTGTAGGTATTCCAGCTGGCCTTGTATGGACAGAATTGTCCAATGGTACAGGAGCTGTTATTAGTCAAGATAATGAGGATGAAATTAATGAAACCGGAAGCGGAAGTAGTGATTCGGGTAGTGGAGATGATAATTTTATGGATGATGAAGACTTGTGAAAAATAAGAAGGGATTTTGTTGTTTTATATTGTAAAAATTTTGAATATTTTATATTAATTGTTTATAGTTCATAATATAATCTCGAAATTGAATAGATTAGATAATATGTATAATAAAATGAATGTTTTTATGTTTGTTCCCATTTACTCTTTAGCCATAATTGTCTTAAATAACATCAAAACTTTTTTACTTGGTGAACATATATATTTTCAAATCTAATCCCTATTTAAATATTGGTCTCCTCAAATCTTCCTCAAATGGAGTGTAGTAGAAATTGAGTTTTTAGGCTATTTTTAATTATTTTTTCTGATGTATTTTAAATAGACCGATTGTTTCTGTTACAGGGTGATCAAAAAGAAACCCAACAATATCAAGATACCAATCACAAACTGATGGCCATGGATATAAAAATCTTTTAACTAAAAATCCAAAAAATTAATAAAAAAATAAATAAATAGTTTCTTGATCATTATATTCCTTTCTTATTGTAAAATATTACCATAATATTATGATAATAAAATGAATTTATCTTCAAGGCTGGTGAAGATGAAATTCATAAAATAATAATGATTGTCCTGAAATATTATATTCTAGTCATTTAATTTTAAAATAAAAAAGAATTCTAGGTATTCCAGGACAATTTTGAAATTAGATTGTAGTTTCTGGAAATTGACGGCGAGGACTGTACACAACCTTTGAATTATGTCTTATTATAAATCTATAAAATAAAAGTGTTTAGCAGTTGGTTGGATTTTTTGAATTTGTTGTTTTTTGACAAAAAAAAAAGAAGAAGAAAATGTTGATAAAAACCCATTAATTGAGGAAGACTGCATCCAGTATTGAAAAGAGTGACCGTCCTAAGCTTAATTACTAAAAAATATATAAATATAAAACCTATAGACAAAATTTCTTGTGCTGTAATAAAATAAATGTTAACCTGACTGATTGTTGTCTGTTTATTTTTTTTTATTATCATCTTTCCACATTAACAAACGTATCATTTGATTTATCTTTGATTGTTCATTATAACGTTTATAATTCAGGCAGGTTGTTCTTGATTTGATCTATCTACTCAATCTGATAGTCTTTTACAAGTTGAGAAAGGTTTTAATTTTTTTGCTAATGCGAATTAAAATACCTAATATATCATTAGATTCGAATTGGAATGAATGTATGCAAGTTTGAAATAAACAATTGAAACTTCCAAGAAGAAACAGGGTTTAGTTTGTTGCAAATTACACCATGGATATTCATTTTAAATAAATAAAAAAAATTGTTTAATATGAAGAAATTTCCCAAAAAAAAAACAGTTAACTTCAACGTCTTTATATTTATCATTAATTTTTGATTTACTTAACATTTTATTCCATTATCTTTGCCACAATAAATTTATTTCTGTTTGGCCTAGCCCCCAGCAGATGGCAGCACATAAAACTGCATAGAGTTTTATGCATAAAACCGTACTATTTATTTTCATTACTACTATTCCTACTTCCCAATAGATGGCAGCACATTTGAATAGCAAATATTTGTATTGAGCTGATAATAGGACACGATCGAAAATACTCGGTGCTTTCAGACTTTCCAGCAACGTAGACAAATATGTCTATTATATTACTTTTTTCCCTTGTATAATAAATAACTACATATTTCTCATACTATAACGAGTTATTTTCAGCCAAACTCAACCATTAAGAGCTTGGAAATTGAGATATATGTTTCTAGAAAAATAATTTTATTGAAATATACATATACATCTATATACATATTTATTACAAAATCATTTAGTTGATAAAAATACATATTATCACTTATTATTGCGTTGTCCTGTTTGCGTTTTCAAGCTGGCCAGTCGACGACAGCTCCACTGACATGTTGTATACCTTCAATCATTTGGTGCGGTAGCATTGTCCAAGTATTAATACGAGGATCGTAAACCTTTAAAAGCGAAGAGGTATAATGGAGAAATAGAAAGTGTACCATTTAGATTCAAATCTTACCTCCGCAAGAGCTTTGTATTTTTCCATTCCTCCAGCCACGTAAAGAAGTCCATTTAATGCAATTGCACCTGGACAATTGTTTCGTTTACGTCTCATATTAGCCAGTCTTGTCCACCTTTGAACAACAGGATCATATGCTTCCACACATTTGCCATTTCCTCCGCCCAAAACAAATAATTTTCCCTCAAAACCAACCACGCCTGTAAATATTATAAAATTTTTAGTGATTGTTCTCAAGAACAAAGTCAAAATTATTCTCATATAAATAATTGGTACAGGTATAATCCTCGTCAATGTTTTACTGTTTGCGTAACAACCATACTGTAACTGACTGACCCCCCTTTAAAATGCCAAAAATAGTCGATATTGAGAGATATAAAAATGTTTATATAATTTCGTTTAATTTAATTTGTGTTTTCTAACTATGCAAACAGCTCCAGATTCATTCTCTTTTACCATTGATGAATTCCAAGAAGAATGATTCAAAAATATTTTATATGTACTGGGTGGCCCATTAATAAAGGACGCCGGCTTTATCTCAGAATCTGTAACGCACACCGCGAAGTGAAAAACACTGTTTTATTCAAAATTATCCCAAGTTAACCTAGATTGAGAATATTTTTTTTGTAACCTACTGAAAACAGGACAACTTTTTTGTATTAAAGTTTTTTCTCTATCTTGTCAAATAACAGGTGGGGGGAGCAGCGAATGTCGATTTAAAAAAAAAACTGGATAACTTTTTTAGGTATGACCTATTATGAATAACTGTTTCATTTTAAAGCGCTTTTTAGGCGCTTCTATTACAATAATAGCATTTTGAGTTTAATTATTTTCCGAGTCGGTAGATGGCGCTTTATGACAAGACGCAGATTTTTAAGAATTTCTAGAAAATTTCGAATGCAAAAGTATTTTTATTTTTCATTAGGAAGGAATAGGGTGAGAAATAATTACACTTACTGGTGAAAACGTCAACTCGATATGAATATTCCTCATAGACTTATTGAAAAATAAATTTAAACCTTCATTTTTATGTAACAAAAATAGAGAACAGTTTGAGTAATTTTTATTGAAGTTACCTATATTTCATATAACCTACTTTAACAATAACAAAAAAATTATATTACCAATATCGCTCTAGATGGGGTAATTTAAGTTTAGTAACAACAACCTAATACTTTATACAAGAAAATTATCATAAGTAGGACTCCCGGTTGGCTTTGACAGACATAACAGAAACAAAACAAAAGAAACGAAAATAAAATATATTTTTCTCTAGGTTTCTAGGTTTTTTCTAAATTCGGTTCTCTCAAGGACAACCAACATTGTCGAAAGAAAAATCGTAAAATAACTGACTAAGGAAAATAATATGCCAAAGTTTTTGTTATTGTAAAGAAAGATATATTTTATTTTCGCTTCTTTTTCTTTGTTTTTGTCATGTCAAGGCCTACCGAGAGTCCTACTTATTATAATTTTCTTACATAAAGTATTTGGTTGTTGTTACAGTTATTTGTGTTTAATTCACATTAAATTACACTAATCTTAAATTACCCCATCTAGACCGACATAGGTAATAGAATTTTTTTATTAATAAAGCAGGTTGTATAAAATATAGATAACTTCGATAAAAATTACTGATACTCAAAGTTATTCAAAATAGGTTATACCAAAAAAAGTTTTCTTCAAACCAACATTTGCCCCTCCCCCACTCGTTATTTGACAAGATAGAGAAAAAACTTTAATACAAAAAAGTTTTCCTAGTCCGATTAACGGATTCTGAGATATAGCCGGCGTCCCTTATTAATGCGCCATCTTGTTAAAAAACTAATCAGATGCGTTTCGACTTACCAGGCTTTACTATGTGATTAGGCATGTGAGGAATAAGCCTCCATGAATTTGTGACTGGCGAATAACATTCCACAGATGAAAGAAAATGTTCTCCATCGCTACCACCAACCTAAAATTATTAGTACATTATTTTGAGTCTTGATATTGAACTACAGTCAAATATTATGTTTTGAATGGATACATTAGAATCATTAATTTGCTTGAACTAAGATAAGATTATCTAATATGGTCTCTATTGTTTACATCCCCGTCTTCAAGTCCTTGTTTGTCTATAGCCTCAACAACTGCATTCCAGAAAGATCCTTCTGGGTCATCCCCTTTTCCATTTTAGTCTCCAACCCATTATTTGAAAGATTTATCCCTCAGGTCTCTGGTGTTCTAGGTGCTAAGACGTAGGACTTCTAACAGAGAGGTCATAGGTTCGAGTCCAAGTAGATCAAGGACTTTTTCCATAAATGAAAATTTCTCAAAAAAAAAACTCCGGAGGTAGAAGGATCGCTGGAAATGGCAAAAACTAGCGGTCGTCATCACTTGCCCCTTAACAACCCCCAATGAGGCAGCGTGGTAAGGTAGGTCTCAAAAACCCTCTGATCTGGTAGAATGGTGTTTGCTCTTTGAACAGTTCAGTTGTTTTTCTTCGAAATAATGTAAGCATCCGAAAATTTTGTCATTATTTCTTCGACCTATTCTTCCATTGAAATCCCCTAATATTATTTATTTCCCTTGGTTTTATTCTTACAAAAATTTGTTAAATCTTTCATTTTCCTTTGATCAAAATAAGTCACCAGATGTGGTGGAGTGTAAATCTAAAGACTACAAAAAATGGACAAAAACTAGGTAAATTTCTTATAGAAATGTACCGCGATCGTTCACACTTTTGAATTTCGAAAAAAGTCAACGGCATGTTATTATATGTCTATAAGTCCAAAAAAACTTTTGGTTCAAAAGTGTAATATATATATATACTTATACAAATAACATTAAGCTCTACACCTTTATGCTTATATTTAGTCGGACACAACCACCCACTAGAAGCGGATCACGTGATTTCAAGATTATTAGCTTTCATCAGCGCCACATAAATGGAAGCTGTATCCGACGAAACAAAAGCAACTGGAAGATAGTCAAAGTTTTCTGGCCTTATCTACCAGCGGAACACAATTCGCGCCACCTAGGTATTGAGAGCCTAATTACGTTTAACATAAGTATATATACGGTTTGGTTCACGAATGTTGGCGTCATTTTAGCGGGAAATTCAAATTTGACATCTATCTTATGTCAGCTGGCACCTATAGATGGCGCTGTCACCTATCATGTCAGTTGTCACGTGTCATCTGTCAAGCTGCCATCTTATCAGCTGTCAAATTTGAATTTCTCGCCAAAATGACGTCACTTCCGCTCTAGAACCCGCCTTGTATATCTACTGCCGTGGTGTAAATATAATCGAAAATAATTTTGGGTTATAGATATAATCAAAATCTACAACTTTTGTTCGAAGCATTTTTTTATAAAATGCACAGAAAAAAGATATTAAAGAAAAAAATAAGAAATATTGGTAAAAAATGAAAGCTCAATATGAATTTAATGTAATTGTAAATTTTCTGGAGATCTTAATGTAGACCCTGATTAAAAAATATATATATTTAAATTATTGATAAGAAATAGACAAAAAAACAGCCTTGAACATCGGAACGCAAACCCTATCTGCTTTATATTCAACAGCCAAAACAACAACCTCTAACCACAGGGCTATGACTCATGAGGTTAAAATCGGGCAATTTGCGTGTAATCAAATGTAAGTATACCAATGAAAATGTTGTTCACATGTCAATCCAATGAATTTTAAGAAAATTCCGTTTACCCTGGCTACAGGCCGTTGGGATTTTTTATTATCGCTGCGCAAATCCAACAGCCTTCATAATCATTACTTACAGCGTAAATCATTCCGTCCATTGCACAAATTTTTGGAAAACGTCTTTTTTGCACCATACTTGCTATTCTTTCCCATTCACCTGTTTGATGATCCAACTTCTCACATGACTTTAAGGTTATTTGAGAATCATTACTGGACAAAAAAAATTTATTAATTTATTTGTTAAAATTTCTCTCATGTGCAAATACAACCTTGTACATGTATTATCATATGTCCATTGGAATCCCCCTAAAACGTAAAGGTCACCATCTAGAATGGCGGCACCTGGCAAAATTCTGTCCTCCAAGTAGTCGTTGCACACCAACCACTTTTGAAGTCTCAGATCGAATACGTCCACTTTGCGAAATAAATCAGCGTCAAAACCTCCCACCTGATTGATTTTTTAATGTTTACCATCAAACAGAACAACCATTTTTCATTTAGATTTATTTAGGCAAAATACTTGAAAATAAATTAAATAATGACAACATACCACGAAGACCTTATCTTCGGTATTCAGTATACAAGATCCGTCTATCTTCTTATAGAAAGGATCTGGCCCTTGCAGCCATTGTTGCTCTTCAAGATCGTATTTTTCTATTGTTAACAAATCATGTTGGTTCCTACCTGCAAAAACCAAAAAGGTCTTCATTGGAACAGAATCCTCAGTTGCGTCAGGCAATACTCTTGGTTTTGTTCTTGGACTAGAATATGCAGATTTTTTCTCATCTGGAAAGATCAAATTATTAATTATTCAACAAAAAGATGTATCATTAATAAAAAAGACACAACTTGCCTTCCATTAATTGATATCTCATTGCCTCTCTTACGTATTTTACACATTGTGCATTGGCTTCAAATAAAGGTTCTTGTTCCACTTTTTCAATCAGATCTTTGGAAGCCATCAAAGGAAAACGGACATACTTCATCAATGATGGCAAATATTGGCGACGAATTTGAATGTTATGCTTGATCCACCTCATAACAGCCTCGAAGATCTATAAAAAAATGAAATTCCATATTTGTTATTAGGTACTAACTGTTGTGTGCAGGCTTCTGCTCTTCTTCTCATGGGTCTGTGATCTCTTTCAAAAATTTCTGGAGTGTTCCGTATGATATTACGCCTCTCAGTTATTCTATTTTCAAGTTCTTCTTGAGTCTGAACTGGAGTAGAATACACTAATGTTTTAAAACTAAACTATTTAAATCAGGCGATCTAGGTGGCCGTAATTGTGGTCCTCCACGACCTATCCAGCGATTTTCATAAGCTTCATCTTGGAATTGACGAACTAAAATGCTGAAATGAGCCGGAGCATCATTATGCATAGACCACAAGCAAATGATTTTGAAGAAAATCGAGGTAAGAATTTCCGTTAAGACGTCTTCATAGAAAAAATGTCCTATTAAATAATCACCAATGATACCAATTCACACATTAAGTGAAAATTGTTCCCGAAAATTCGAATCCCTTATAGCATGTGGGTTTTCTTCGGCCTACTTATGATTATTATGGAAATTTCTTATTTTTTCTCTGGAAAAATTCGCTTCATCAGTAAAGAAAACTAGTTTTTCAAATTGATGATTTTCAAGTTTTTTGAAGATACCATCGAGAAAGTTCCACGCGGGGTGGAAAATCTCGTGGTAGGAGTGCCTGAACTCTTTGAATATGGTAACGATATAACATTTTTAAAAAAAAATTCCACACATTTAAATGGTTGTTAATATTTCGGGTACTAGTTTCTGAATCATTTTCGATCTCTTGTAAAAGAGCCTCTTCATTCGCCAGTGTTCTAGCACTAGGCCTTCCCTCGGACGAGCTGCGTTGAAAACTTCCATACTCAAAAAGGCGCTGGTGAATATTTGTGAACGTTCTACTATCGGGAATGGAGCTATCAGGATATCTTTCGTGGTTGATACGCTGGGCTCGTTTAGGATTACCACCAGCAAGACCGTAAACTAAATGCACATCGGCCTTCTCAGAATTCGAATAATTTACCATTTTTTCAACTAAAATATTGCTTATGATAAATGGAAAAGCCAACCAAACTAATTAGTCAATAATGTAGCATTTATTACTCGTGAATCGCACTTGATTTGATATGAAGAATTTATAGTCAAATTGCCGAAATCCATTCCTACTAGTTTTCAATTATTTTCATTAAAATGATAAGCTCTACGGCAAAAACACAATAAACTTTTTTTGTTTAAAATTAATTGGTTATCACTTATCACTAATTTTTAAAGAAAGTTGCGAAAAAACAGCGGCGTATTACTTTATTTATTAAAATTGTACTGACACATACCCATATCTACAGCACGGGTTAAATAAAAAAAATATTTTCTGTTAAAAATACGTATTTATATCACAATATTTTATCCGGGAATTTAATTTAATATCGCAAACGGTTACAATTAACCCTATATATCGGAAACCAAGCTTTTGAGGACATACCTTTATATGAACTATTCGACTTAAAATTATCCCAAGAATCGCCCATTACAATAAGTACATAACATTAATTAACATCCTGTATACTTACTTCTATTTCGCTTGAAACTTTGACATCATCACTTTTTATAATATCGGAAAGCTTTTCTTGTGGTAATTCTAGATATTCCTCAGTACTTGCAATATATCTGAAATCAAAGAAATTTATCTTAATGTAATAGAAAAAAAAAAGTTTAGGTAGGCAAATAGAAAAAACTACATTTGCCATTATAAAACATTTTTTTCCGATATCAAAAATGTTTGCATTGAAGAAATAAAAAAAGTATTGATTTAAGCTCGGATTTATCAACAAAAAAATGTTTCACCACTCACCCGAAATTTTCTCTCATGAAGGTGTCAATTGTATCCATCAACTCTAGACAATTATTTTCATTGGCCAAAGATGCAGTGTGAAAGCAATTTTCAGTATTCAAATTTGCCTGTTGCGGAATGAAAACATATTCAATCATTCTGCGAGGAAAATAAAATAGAACGATAACTTACCTCCAAGAAATCACAGCATGCATTAAAGACACCAATCACCCCTAATTTATTAGCTGCTTTAAGTAAAATCTCAACATTATCTTCATTTATCAAAATTTCACCAGTATAAATATAACTTATAATTGGAGGCAAAGCTAAACGGTGGACACTCTCCAATACGATGCGATTCTTGGATTTTCCCAACACACCCGAAAACATTGTGTAAAAAAATAGAGACGTAGCTGCCAAAATTAGTTTGTGTGCAGGAACCTCGGTGTGATCAGCGACTAAAGTCACGTCACATAGCATGTCCTGGCTGGAAAAAAAATATTTCTTCAGAGTGATTGGGTGAATGAAAAATGAGATCCATTTCGAATTTAAGTAACAATTATGAAACTTTAAACATGTTTGAAGCAGATTCTTCATTATAAATTCAGGACTTTTTTATATTGACGAAGGTAAACATGTCCAAGAACTCGGCTTGATTTGTGCAAAATCTGATTTTTTCTTTGCGAGAATCCATTTTCAGGATAAAGAATACTAATTCTTTACCGTTCTTTAATATAAACTAACGTAAATGAAACTATTTATTTCTTTTGTAAATCTATAAAAACAATATTGTGTTGGTACGTATTAAATTAATGTTACCATATAGTAAAACAAACAAGTTTAACTAGTGTCGAGTGATTTATTAATACGACTGAAAGTCTTTTTTGGAAAATACAAGTGTTTCCCAATTTTTCCTTTCCTTCAAATAAGTACTTAGAAAAACGAATCTAATTTTTTCGTCTAGTCTTGTTGTTTTCTTGTATGACATTGATGAATAAACTATAGAGTGGTCTTACCTTTTAGATATAAAAATGTTATTTTACCTAATGTACGTTTAAATTAAATCAATAATTGTATGCTTACTTTCGCATTTCGTCAATGTTAATGTAAAATTTTTTAATCCGTTCTTGTAACTTGTAACGGATACCATTCTCTGTCTCTTCGAACATTAGATATTCATCGTCATCGGGTAATAGTACGGTATCGGTATCATATCTGTAAATAATGAAGAAAAACTATTCAATTGTATATAGAATAAAGCAATCCATGTTCCATACTCATCATCTGATGATTCTGGTTTACTCATTGTGTCAGTTGAAATTTGCAAATTCCAGCAGATTCTCAAAACAATGCGCTTTGGGGTTGATGAAGAAACTTATAATTGATAATAAGAAATATATAAAGGATACCAATATCACCAGAATATGATTATGTGGATCACAAACAGTTAACAGTGTTTTGTGATACAGATATTAAGATGTGTATTTAATTTAAAATAACGGTTATTTAAGTTAATTTAAAGCGCAACCTCAGTATAAGTCCAACATGTCGAATTTGACAACTCCAGCTGTCAATGTCCAAGATTGGAGGTAGTCAGAGAGATCATACAATAGAATTGTATGATCTCTCTGGAGGTATTCTTGATGAATGTCATGTCATGATTCAGACACAGCTTACCATTGGTAAGCTGTGATTCAGATATAATAAGGGTGTTCGAGCAGGATCTCAAACAAAACTCAAACCGTCAGAAGCATGCGCATTTCAATTATGAGTTGGCCGAAATTGAAATGCGCATGCCTCACGATCACAGCACCCAGTTTGAAACTGGTCCAAAATGCTGCTCGAACATCCTTATAAAGCCGTGACGATCACGGGACACAGTCAGTTCATTATATTAGTCAATTAGAGACATAAGTCGGTAGTAGTTGAAACGCGGTAGTCAAAGTGACATGTTGTCACAGTTGTACTACAACATAAGATCTTGTACAGAGTGTTTGAAAATAAACCATTGAAAGCAATCTGCGAACTTTTGAGTATTACGCAAGTGAACTCACTCCATAACTTTTAGTACAGGGTTAAACGTTACAATTGGTGTCAGAAGTTAGTAGAAAATCAAGAAAGAAGTAGATAAGAACAAGAAAGAAGTCGACAAGAACAAGAAAGAATTAGACAACAAGATAAAGAAGAACGAGAAAGAAATAATAACAGTAAGAACATGATAAACTATCCACGTTACAATATCATAACCTAAACTTTCACAACTTTGATGGCGATTATTTCAAAAAACGGTGGTATATGCAGTTTTAAATATTCATATTTTTGGAAAATTATATTAAAATACATCGATTGGTTTCAAAAGTTTTTCAATATACGAGAATTCATCGGTTGGCATAGTGCTGATGCCTTATCTAGCAAAAGTATTCATAAAATCTATAAATTTAGACGATTTTTAAGGCATAAAACGTGCACGGAGAAGAATGAGATTTGGCATAGTGAAATATTATATGGTGAAGTAATGCACACACTTAAAATTTTGATGTATTAATGATTAATAATTTAAATTGAATCAATGAAAAAAAATGGTTTACGCAGTAAACGTGTATTGTTTGTTGCATAACGAACCCAATTGCAAAGTGAAGTCAACGAGTCAGGGCTGTTATATTGTTTTATTCGTGAATGGAGAACCTGGTCCAACGCAAGTTTTGATATTATGAATAATGCATACAAAGTGATGTAATCTTTGCAATCCAACCACATTTGAAGTCTCATGTCGAACACATCCACATCGCTACTCATATATAGCCAGAATTTTCAAACTGAAAATGTATTTATTATATACTCATTACAATAATTTGAATTCTTGGAAAGTGAAAATAATTGTAAATACGAAATCTCTAACTTTTCACAATCAAAACTTATTTAGTATGTTTGAAAACAATCCAAGAACTTTTTTAATTATAAAGAACTTTTTTAATTATAACAATAAACAAAGTTGTTAAGCATTGCCTGTGCGGAGGCTTTGAAGAGTGACTGGTGATGAGCAGGACGCGTGTGTTCTGATAACCCTGACTATGTATACTCCTCCTGACTAGAATTAGAATATACTATTATCTTGAGACATATCGCTAGTTCGGAATCATATGTCTTCTTGTTAAGATAGAGAAGAATTATATGCAAGTGATCCGTATTATAATATTCAGATGATATCGGTGTCCTTTATATATTTATTATCAATTATAATTTTTTTTATCAACCCGCGCATTGTAGAGGATATATCAAATTCATTGGCAAAAATTCTTACAGCATATGAACCAGAAGCCAGCTTCTTACAAAAAATTCTAATATGTTCATGGAATTTAGTTTACTAACAATATACAAGTCCAGAAATCTAGTGGATTCTGTATCTTCGACTGTATAACCAACTAGTATTAAATTGTCATAGCTCAACTTGAAATATAATCAATAATGTGGTATCATTTGCAAATAATGTAAAGGTACCTTCAATACTGATTGTAGGTAGGTCATGTAGTTATAGCAGGAATAGAAGTGGTCCCAGAACAGATCCCTGAGGTACTCCACAATAAATATCTGAGGGATTGAGGTATGAGTTACCAATTTTCGCCATCTGTGTTCTATTCTATATTCGAATGATTTATTAATAACTTCTGGTAACGGATATTATTAATCTGTTTTGAAGAGTTTATAAACTTTTCATTCTAAATTGAATAAATGATTGTTGGTTTTAATAATATAACTTTCTCCTGATTATGCCTATCCCTATCTTTGTTTGTTGGTTTGCAGCGGTTTACTTATTATACTAGGAACTGCAGTTGTTAATAATCGTCTTACAGTCCCGTGTATCCATCGGATTGATGAAACGACTCAATAATGAGAAATGATCATTACAGATATGCATACATGTTTTGAAACAGAAGCTTTTCCGGTGGCAATCAACCATTTTTGTTACAAAACAATCATCTTTAGAAAATCTGAATTATGAAAAATAGTTTACACTTATGATAAAATAACAATAAGCAGGCACAAATCATTTCTTACATGTGAAAACTTCTGCTGTTGTTCTGTGAAATAGGCTCTTTATTACAAATAGCACAAATTCTTACCCTTTTTTGATTCTTTAGTGTGATTTATATCTATCAACTATTTCCCTATCAACAAATTAAAAGAAACATAACCGCTTCGGATTCTCTATTTGAATTTGGATGACAGAAAGGTAGATCAATCCACCAATTACGAATGTTCAAAATAAAAGAGATTGATACTCCTGCCTTATTTTCTGTTTCTTTCTATTGAGGGTACGCTTTTTCCATCGACTTGCCTGCTAGTTGGGTCCAAAGATATATCAAATCACAAGTACTTTTTCCTACTTCAAGTCTACTGCGCATGTCCGAGAATACCAACAAGCAACGGTTGCAAGATTTGTCACTGTCATTATTTTCAGCCAAACGCAACCATTGACCTTGGGAGTTCAGATATAACTTTTTAGAAAAAATAATTTTATTGAAATATATTTATTACAAAATCATTTAGATGATAAAAATATCTATTATCACGTATTCTTGTGTTTTTCTGTTTGCATTTTCAAGCTGGCCATTCGATGACAGCTCCACTGACATTTCGGATACCTTCAATCATTTGGTGGGGTAGCATTGTCCAAGTATTAATACGAGGATCGTAAACCTTTAAAAGGGAAGAGGTATAATGGAGAAATAAAAAGAGTACCATTTAGATTCAAATCTTACCTCCACAAGAGCTTTGTATTTTTCCATTCCACCAGCCACGTAAAGAAGTCCATTTAATGCAATTGCACCTGGATTATGTGATCGTTCACATCTCATATTAGCTAGTCTTGTCAACCTTTGAACAACAGGATCATATGCTTGAACACATTTGCCATTACCTCCACCCAAAACAAATAATTTTCCCTCAAACCCAGCCACGCCTGAAATATTATACAATTTTTGATGATTGCAGCAGTCATGTAAATAAATAGACCAAAATTATTCCCAAAAAAATAATTGGTACAGGTGTAATCCTCGTCAATGTTTTTACTGTTTGTGTAACAACCATTCTATAACTGACTGACCCCCTTTGCCCTTCAAAATGCCAACTTTGTCAGCCAAACAAAAGTCGATATTATGTGCAATCTGTTTTACCATTGATAGATTCCAAGAAGAGCGATCCAAAAATATTTGAAGATATGGAATAATAGTCGACAAAGAAAATTCAGATGAATTTCGACTTACCGGGTGTTACTATGCGATTAGACATACGAGGAATGCCCCTCCATGAATTTGTGACTGGCGAATAACATTCCACAGACGAAAGAAAATGTTCTCCATCGCTACCACCAACCTAAAATTATGAGTAAATTATTTTGGGTCTTGTTATTGAACTACAGTAAAATATTATGTTTTGAATTGATACATTAGAATCATTAATTTGCTTGAACTAAGATAAGATTATCTAATATGGTCTCTATTGTTTACATCCCCGTCTTCAATCCCTTGTTTGTCTATAGCCTCAACAACTGCATTCCAGGAAGATCGTTCTCGGTTATCCCCTTTTCCATTTTAGTCTCCAACCCATTATTTGAAAGATTTATCCCTCAGGTCGCTGGTGGTCTAGGTGCTAAGACGTTAGACTTCTAACAGAGAGGTCGTAGGTTCGAGTGCAAGTAGATCAAGGACTTTTTCCATAAATGAAAATTTCTCAAAAAAAAAAACTCCGGAGGTAGAAGGATCGCTAGAAATGGCAAAAACTAGCGGTCGTCATCACTTGCCCCTTAACAACCCCCAATGAGGCAGCGTGGTAAGGTAGGTCTCAAAAACCCTCTGATCTGGTAGAATGGTGTTTGCTCTTTGAACAGTTCAGTTGTTTTTTTTCGAATAAATGTAAGCATCCGAAAGTTCTGTCATTACTTCTTCGACCTATTCTTCCATTGAAATCCCCTAATATTATTTATTTCCCTTGGTTTAACTCTTACAAAAATTTGTTAAATCATTCATTTTCCTTTGATGAAAATTCCATGATCAAAATAAGTCACCAGATGTGGTGGAGTGTAAATCTAAAGAAGACTTCAAAAAAAGGAAAAAAACTAGACATGACCGAAAATATTGGCAAAAAATGGGACAAGCATATGTCCAAGGTTGGACAACAAAGGGCTAATGAAAAATCCTCCTCCTAGTTGTGCTTTTTTTTAATATCACTGCACAAATCCAACAGCCTTCATAATCATTACTTACAGCGTAAAGCATTCCGTCCATTGCACAGATTACAGGAAAACGTCTTTTTTGCACCATACTTGCTATTCTTTCCCATTCACCTGTTTGATGATCCAACTTCTCACATGACGTTAAGGTTACTTGAGAATGAGTACTGGGTCAAAAAAAATATTAATTTATCTATTCAAATTTCTCTCATGCAAATACAACCTTGTACATGTATTATCATATGTCCATTGGAATCCCCCTAAAACGTAAAGGTCACCATCTAGAATGGCGGCACCTGGCAAAATTCTGTCCTCCACATAGTTGTTGCATTCCAACCAGTTTTGAAGTCTCAGATCGAATACGTCCACTTTTCGAAATAAATCGGCGTCAAAACCTCCCACCTGATTTTGATTTTTGTAAATGTTTACCACCGAGCAGAACAACATTTTTCATTTGGATTGATTAGATAGAAAAAAACTTGAAAATAAATCAAACAATGACAACATACCACGTAGACCTTATCTTCGGTATTTAGTATACAAGATCCGTCTATCTTCTTATAGAAAGGATCTGGCCCTTGCAGCCACTGTTGCTCTTCAAGATCGTATTTTTCTATTGTTAACAAATCATGTTTGTTGCTACCTGCAAAAACCAAAAAGGTCTTCATTGGAACAGAATCTTCAGTTGCGTCAGGCAATACTCTTGGTTTTGTTCTTGGACTTGAAAATGCAGATTTTTTCTCATCTGGAAAGATCAAATTATTAATTATTCAACAAAAAAGATGTATCGTTAATAAAAAGACACAACGTACCTTCCATTAATTGATATCTCATTGCCTCTCTTACGTATTTTACACATTGTGCATTGGCTTCAAATAAAGGTTCTTGTTCCACTTTTTCAATCAGATCTTTGGAAGCCATCAAAGGAAAACGGACATACTTCATCAATGATGGCAAATATTGGCGACGAATTTGAATGTTATGCTTGATCCACCTCATAACAGCCTCGAAGATCTATAAAAAAATGAAATTCCATATTTGTTATTAGGTACTAAATGTTGCTTGTGCAGGCTTCTGCTCTTCTTCTCATGGGTCTGTGATCTCTTTCAAAAATTTCTGGAGTGTTCCGTATGATATTACGCCCCTCAGTTATTCTATTTTCAAGTTCTTCTTGAGTCTGAACTGGAGTAGAATACACTAATGTTTTAAAACTAAACTATTTAAATCAGGTGATCTAGGTGGCCATAATTGTGGTCCTCCACGATCTATCCAGCGATTTTCATAAGCTTCATCTTAGAATTGACGAACTAAAATGCTGAAATGAGCCGGAGCATCATCATGCATAGACCTCATTTTTTTGGCGCGTTAAAAGCGGAACATTATGAATTAACACAAGCAAATGATTTTGAAGAAAATCGAGGTAAGAATTTCCATCAAGACGTCTTCATAGAAAAAATGTCCTATTAAATAATCACCAATGATACCAACTCACACGTTAAGTGAAAATTGTTCCCGAAAATTCGATTCCCTTATAGCATGTGGGTTTTCTTCGGCCTACTTATGATTATTATGGAAATTTCTTATTTTTTCTCTGGAAAAATTCGCTTCATCAGTAAAGAAAACTAGTTTTTCAAATTGATGATTTTCAAGTTTTTTGAAGATACCATCGAGAAAGTTCCACGCGGGGTGGAAAATCTCGTGGTAGGAGTGCCTGAACTCTTTGAATATGGTAAAGATATAACATTTTTAAAAAAATTCTCCTCTTATTACGGGGTACACATTTAAATGGTTGTTAATTTTTCTGGTACTATTTTCGAGCTCTTGTAAAAGAGCCTCTTCATTCGCCAGTGTTCTAGCACTAGGCCTTCCCTCGGACGAGCTGCGTTGAAAACTTACATATTCAAAAAGGCGCTGGTGAATATTTGTAAACGTTACAACTATCGGGATTGGAGCTATCAGGATATCTTTCGTGGTTGATACGCTGGGCTCGTTTAGGATTACCATCAGCAAGACCGTAAACTAAATGCACATCGGCCTTCTCAGAATTCGAATAATTTACCATTTTTTCAACTAAAATATTGCTTATGATAAATGGAAAAGCCAAAAACGGCAAAAACACAAGAAACTTTATTTGTTTAAAATTAATTGGTTGTCAGTTATCACTTATCACTAATTTTTAAAGAAAATTGCTAAAAAACAGCGACGTATTACTCTATTTATTAAAATTGAATTGAAACAAACCCATATCTACATCACTGGTTAAATTAAAAAAAATATTTTCCACTAAAAAATACGTATTTATATCACAATATTTCATCCTTGAATTTAATTTAATATCGCAAACCAAGCATCTGAGGACATAACTTCATATAAACTTTTAGACTTGAAATTATCCCAGGAATCGCCCATTACAATAAGTACATAACATTAATTAACATCCTGTATACTTACCTCTATTTCGCTTGAAACTTTGACATCATCACTTTTTATAATATCGGAAAGCTTTTCTTGTGGTAATTCTAGATATTCCTCAGTACTTGCAATATATCTGAAATCAAAGAAATTTATCTTAATGTAATAAAAAAAAAAGTTTAGGTAGGCAAATAGAAAAAACTACATTTGCCATTATAAAACATTTTATTCCGATATCAAAAATGTTTGCATTTAAGAAATAAAAAAAGTATTCATTTAAGCTCGGATTTATCAACAAAAAAATGTTTCACCACTCACCCGAAATTTTCTCTCATGAAGTTGTCAATTGTATCCATCAACTCTAGATAATTATTTTCCTTGGCCAAAGATGCAGTGTGAAAGCAATTTTCAGTATTCAAATTTGCCTGTTGCGGAATGAAAACATATTCAATCATTCTGCGAGGAAAATAAAAAAGAACGATAACTTACCTCCAAGAAATCACAGCATGCATTAAAGACACCAATCACCCCTAATTTATTAGCTGCTTTAAGTAAAATCTCAACATTATCTTCATTTATCAAAATTTCACCAGTATAAATATAACTTATAATTGGAGGCAATGCTAAACGGTGGACACCCTCCAGTACGATGCGATTCTTGGATTTTCCCAACACACCCGAAAACATTGTATAAAAAAATAGAGACGTAGCTGCCAAAATTAGTTTGTGTGCACGAACCTCGGTGTGATCAGCGACTAAAGTCACGTCACATAGCATGTCCTGGCTGGAAAAAAATATTTCTTCAGAGTGATTGGGTGAATGAAAGATCCATTTCGAATTCGAATAACAATTATCAAACTTTAAACATGTTTGAAACAGATTCTTCATTATAAATTCAGGACTTTTTTACACTGACGAAGGTAAACATGTCCAAGAACTCGGCTTGATTTGTGCAAAATCTGATTTTTTCTTTGCGAGAATCCATTTTGAGGATAAAGAATACCAATTCTTTACCGTGCTTTAGTATAAACTAACGTAAATGAAGCTATTTATTTCTTTTGTAAATTTATAAAAACAATATTGTGTTGTTACGTATTAAATTAATATTACCATATAGTAAACCAAACAAGTTTAACTAGTGTCGAGTAATTTATCAGTACTACTGAAAGTCGTTTTTGGAAAATACAAGTGTTTCCCAATTTTTCCTTGCCCTCAAATAAATACTTAAAAAAACGAATCTACTTTTTTCGTGTAGTCGTGTTTTTGTATGATATTGATGAATAAACTATAGTGGTCTTAACTTTTAGATATAAAAATGTTATTTTAAATAATGTACGTTTAAATTAAATTAATAATTGTATGCTTACTTTCGCATTTCGTCAATGTTAATGTAACATTTTTTAATCCGTTTTTGTAACTTGTAACGGATACCATTCTCTGTCTCTTCGATCATTAGATATTCATCGTCATCGGGTAATAGTACGGTATCATATCTAGAAATAATGAAGATTCAATTGTATATAGAATAAAGCAATCGATGTTCCATACTCATCATCTGATGATTCTGATTCTGGTTTACTCATTGTGTCAGTTGAAATTTGCAAATTCCAGCAGATTCTCAAAACAATGCGCTTTGGGGTTGATGAAGTAACTTATAATTGATAATAAGAAATATATGAAGGATACTGATATCACCAGAATATTATTATATGGATCACAAACAGTGTTTTGTGATACAGATATTAGGATGTCTATTTAATTTAAAATAACGGTTATTTAAATTAATTTAAAAGCGCATCCTCAGTATAGGCCAGAGAAAACATGTATAGGCCCAACATGTCGAATTAATGACAACTTCAGCTGTCAATGTACAAAGTACAAGATTGGAGGTAGTGTTCTCTGGTTCAAGACAATGTTGCCAGCTCAATTATATAAAACCACTAAACAAGAAAACGGTGATGCCTCAGTTATAAGATATTTTCGAATTATAATTCTTTGGACTTTAAATGAAGTACGTATCCAAATATTTTCATATAAATAAGAACAAATTTATTATTGTTGAATTAAATAAAACTATTATTTTTAGTGGGTTTTCGTAAAAGTAATTTAGGACATCAACTACTCAATCTATGAAAAACAATTTATTGAAAAATAATTAATACAAAATAATTTGGATGATATAAATATCACGCCAATATAATGACAATAATTTATTCAAGGTTTTCTTGTTAATGCATTCTCAAGATGGCCAATCGGTGACGGCTGCACTGAGTTTATCTTTACCTTTTATCAAATGGTTGGGAAGCGTCTTCCAAGAATCAATACGAGGATCATAAACCTACAAAAGAAAAGAAAAAGAGATTGGCTGTAGCATTGACACGGCCAGAGGGTGGTGGGCGTGATAAGGTCTGCGTTATATTTGTACAGTTTCTCAAATTAAGGCATTTTTGTTGCCACGCCAAATAAAAAGACAATGAAATGTGAGCCAATTTGTTTTCAAATTGTTGAATCTCACCTCGACATAAGGCCTGCGTGCATTAATTCCACCAGCAATGTAAATAAGTCCATTTTCAGCAACTGCTCCTGCACCCCATGTTCGTGCATAATTCATGGAAGCCAGTATGGTCCACTTTTCTTCTACTGGATCGAAAACCTCCAGACCATAACCATTCCCTCCGCCCATAACATACAATTTCCCGTTGAGTTCAACCGCTGTTTTGCCTGTGAATTCAAAATGGACATTTTGAAATCATTTTTTTCAGGAAATGTAAGTAAGTCCTTGCCACTGCCGCCATAATTAATACCTAAGCTCAAAAAACACTCATAAGTTTGTACTTACCATGCATTGTCGTCTGCTGATAAATCATGGAAGGAAGAAGGGTCCACGCATTCGTCTTTGGACAATAATATTCCACGGATGATGAAGAATAACCTCCAAGCTAAAATTATCCATAGAGGGATTGAATCAAAATACGATTTACAATTCAATGAAATGTTTCAGTATTTTATACAATATTTTATCTACTAAAAATTTTCAACATCCCTAACTTACAGCATAAATTTTCCCGTCCATCGCACACATACAATGACCTCGTCTTTCTTCATTCATATCAGCAATTTTCTCCCAACGTCTTGTTTGCTGATCCAACTTCTCACATGACTTCAAGGATTTAATCGAACTAAATCTAAATGAAGAGTATTCAATCAAATATTGTGTTTAAATTTTCAAATTACTACAGTAATTACAGTCGAATAAATGCAAAGATTTTTGAAAAAATATCGGAAAAAGTATTCTAATTTGATTAAAAAACTTGACAACGTCGCTTATTAATTTCAAACCAAACTCAAACTGTCAATAGAAGGCGCTTTTCCACAACAAGCGTTCTGTTTAACGCAACCACGGTCACGTCATACAAAAAGGTCTTGAAACGATGAGCGTAAGAAAGTGGTTCGCAGTTGAAAGAAGATGTTGCTTAGAACATAAAAATATGCTGTTGCAAAGTTGCAAGATTCTCTGTTAACATATACAAATTGAAATATAATTGACAGCTGAGTTAGACATTGACAGTGACATTGTCACTACAACGTATATTCAGATATAGACCTGCAGAAATGCCTTATCTAGCTAAAGTATTCATAAAATCCATATATTAATATGATCAATTCTAAAGGATTTTTTAAGGCATAAAATGTGCACGGAGAAGTATGCGATTTGACATAGTGACAGATTATATGGTGAAGTAGTGCACACAGTTAAAATTTTGATGTATTAATGATTAATATTTTAAATTGAATTAATTAAAAAATGGTTTACGCAGTAGAAGTGTATTGTGTGTTGCATAACGAACACAACTGCAATGTGAAGTCAACAAGTCAGGGCTCTCAGTGATGTAATTATTTAATAAATAATGAATTACAATCGAATTTCGACCACTAGTTTCTATGAAACCATAGATGAGAGATTTTCTATTTGATTCAACATATTTTTTGATTGAAATTTTCTTTTATAATTATTGAATTTTCATGATTTTTCTCATTTAAACTTGATTCGGCACATTCGGCATTGCAATGCTAAAGTATAGGTATATATAGATCAATGCACCATACCAACAAACTAAATTTCATGCACTTAACCTGTGTAGAATTTCATATTTCCATCCTCCTGAAACGTAAATGACACCATCTAAAATGGCAGCACTTGTAGCAATTCTCTCCTCCAGCAAATCTCTGCAATCCAACCACATTTGAAGTCTCATATCGAACACGTCCACATTGTTACTCATATTACAGCCGGAATTTCCAAACTGAAAATTTATTTATTATATACTCATTACAATAATTTGAACCCTTGAAAAGTTAAAATAATTTAAATACGAAACCACCAGCTTTTCACAATTAAAACGTATTTAATATGACTGAAAATAAATAACCCAAGTACTGCTTTAATTAGTACAATTAAAATTGTTAAGCAGCGTCAGCGCGAAGGTTTTTGAAGAGTCACTAATGATGAGCCGGACGTGCGTTCTGTTCCTTGACTTTGTATACTCCGCCTATCATTTAGAGTGTAGGGGAAACGAACTAGAATTTATTTACCTTAAAACTACTCATTGGAAAGGTACGGTATAAGTTTTATCTTAAGACATATTGGTAGTTCGGAATCAGTGTTAATACTACATGTCCTCTTGTCTAGATATAAATAAGAATATAATGAAACGTTTACTAATAAGAGGTCATTTTGTGTATACCTTATATGTGTACTCTATGTCATAAAAAAACCGTTCATACCATATAAATCTTATCGCCTGTATTAAACCAAGCAGATCCCTTTCTCTTCCTAGTAAAGGACTCTGGTCCAGGTTGCCATCGCCTCTCATCAAAGTCATATGTTTCCAGAGTTAAACTGTCATTTTCATCTGAGCCAGCAACAACTAAAACTCTCCTTGTTTGAACAGAGCCAAACAAAACTCTTGGTTTTATTCTTGGACTAGAAAATTCGGCTTTTCTTTCACCTAAAAACCAAACTAGAGAATAAAATGGTCTCCAAAAAGTTACACAAGCAATTGAAACTGTCTAGGTATTATAACGATACAATTTTCCAATATCAGTAGAAGTTGATATTGTAAATAAGATGTATATCGAGCGATCCAAAAAAATAAAAAAAAAAACTCATTCAAAGTGTGCCATCTAATATGCGGGAACATGTTTTTACTCATGTGAAATTGCATATTATCATAAAAAATTCTGTTGAATATTATGTATCATATGGGTATTAAAAGTATCTGGTTCATAAAAAAACGTATTATGTGGTGTTCCACAAGGCTCTATCCTGGGACCGTTTCTTTTTCTCATGTATATAAATTCGTTGGTAAGTTTGAAATTGAATGGCAAAATAAATTTGTTTGCTGATGATACTACTATAGTAGATAGTGGAATTAATTTACAAGAAATCAAAATTAATTATAATGCTCCCATTGGTTAAAATGTCCTAAGCTAACACTAAATTATAAAAAAAATATCTTTCACTTTTATAGTCAGGAAAAATATATATGATTTAAAAAATCAAATCAAATTCAATAATGATGATATCAAATACTCTTTCACTGTAAAGTTTCTTGATTATCCATGATCCAAACACATTAAAAAATTGAGGAAACAGATAGCTCCAATAGTTGGAATTCTATTTAAATACCTGAAACTATTATACTTTTCATTAGTATATTCAAAGCTTCAATATTTAATTTCAGTTTGGGGCTCAGCAACATAGTCTTTAATGAAAAAATACTTCAGAATAAAATTATAAAGTGCATATTCAAATTGAATTACAGAGAACCCACAGTTAATTTATATAAGCCCAGGACATTATTGATATTTATTCATTATATAAAATATAAAAAATATAAAATTTGTATATTCATTAATCTTGTCGTTAATAGTTGAAGACATTCAAATTTCGTTTTTCGATTTAATACTGATCAACCCAATCATTTAACTAGATGTTCCAATAATCTTCTATCAATAAAAATTGGCAGAGAAATAAATTCTTTATAACGGCATAAAAGTATATCATGATTAACCGAATTAAAAAAAAATTGCAAAACAAGATTAAAAAATAGTTTAAAAAAATATTGTAATAATGTAATACAATAAATAATTTTATATAGCTTTTTTATTATATTTCTGATTTAATTGCATATTCTAATACTTAAGTTTTTTTATTATTATTATCATTTTTTACTTTCCCTATTACAAACATTTCTGTTTCTTGGGAAATAAAGCATTATTATTATTATTATTAAATCCTTTATTTTGAATCGCTGGATACTTCTGACAACAATTACGCTAATTAAACAAACGCACTTTTCATTAATTGATACCTCATGGCTTCTCTCACATAATCCACACATTTTGAATTTGCTTCAAATAAAGGTTCCTGTTCCACATTATCAATCAAATCTTCGAGAGACATCAAGGGAAAACGTACATGCTTCATCAGTGAAGGCAAATATTGTCGACGCCTGTCTAGCTTATGTTTGATCCACTCCATAACAGCCTCGAAAACCTGTATCAAGATAAAATCGCTTCATGATAAATAATCAATCAAATCTCTAAAATACATTTATAACCTATGCAATTTTTTCATAATTTCCACATCATCAGGCGCCATTTTGATCCCTAGACAAGCAATTTGAAATATTTCCATAATTGAAAAACAAATCTTTACTTTTTATAAAATGTCAACAAAAAATAAAGGTTCATACTTACTTTTATTTCACTAGAAACTTTCAATTCGTCACTTTGAATAATTTCAGTGAGTTTTTCCGGTGGTAATTCAAGATACGCCTTTGTTTTCGATATTTGACTGAAAACAAATAAATATAGCTTTAATGCATTTAAAATTTATTCAAAATAAAGTGCGTTGAAAAAATAATCATTCAATAATGATCGTGTTCAATTTTGACCTAGGAAGAACCATTTAGGCAGAATATGAATAAGCAATATGTTCCTAAGACTTGCAGGGGACCCTAAAAGGCAAAAATTTGATGAGCACTCCTTACATAACTTCTGATAGCGGTAGGAAAGTAAAGAGAAAGCAACGAAATCGATGATATTAAGGTTAGGTATAGCTATTTTTCAAATTCGTGCCTTTTTGATTTAGAGAAATAAAAAATCGAGCTCTTGGTGTTATAAAAAAATATATATATTCAGGAGTAGTTTCATTTCTTACCGGAAATGTTCTCTCATGAATGTGTCAGTTATGTGGATCAATTCTAGACAGTTATTTTTCCTCGCCAATGAAGCAATGTGAAAACAATTGTCCCTATTCAAGTTTTCCTGAAGCAAAATATAAAACAATAATTAAAATTATTAAGAGAGGCAAATTTTATAGAACAAGTTACCTGCAAGAAATGACAACATGCATTAAACACACCCATCACCCCTAATTTATTAGCTGCTTTAAGTAAAATCTCAACATTATCTTCATTTATCAAAATTTCACCAGTATAAATATAACTTATAATTGGAGGCAATGCTAAACGGTGGACACCCTCCAGTACGATGCGATTCTTGAATTTTCCCAGCAAACCCGAGAACATTGTGTAAAAAACTAGAGATGTAGCTGCCAAAATTAGTTTGTGTGCACGAATCTCGGTGTGATCAGCGACTAATGTCACGTCACATAACATGTGCTGGCTGGAAAACAAAGCTTTCTTCAGAGTGGTTTTGTAAAATCCATTTCAAATTAAACTTTAGGCAGATTATTAATTATTAATTTACTTTTGCCCTGACGAAGGTGACGAACATTTCCGAGAGCTTGGCTTGATTTAGACAAAATTTAAAATAGTGATTTGTGTATGCAAATTTATTAGAATGTGTTACTAATGAAAAAAATATCACATCAAGTAAAGTATCTAATATACATTCAGTTATTTAAACAGAGGTAAAAACACCTGAAATTGTTGACAGTATTAATGTTAATTAAAAACTTCAGGCTCATTTAGAAACGAATCTACCTACTTCTGCAACATATGCTGACTATTGATGATGAATAACTTAATTGAGGGTTTTATTTTTAGTATATAAATGTTATTGAGCCTCTGGTGCACTGGTGTATTTGAAATTTAAATATTTTCTACTCGGAAACATACGAATATCGAGAAGAAAAAAAAATAATTGAATGTTTTCTTGATCATGCTTACTTTCGCATATCGTGAATGTTAACGTGAAATTTGTTTGTCATTTCGTTTATCTTGTAAAGGGTACCGTCATCTTCCTCTTCGATAATTAGATGTTCACCATTGGATAATTGTATGGTGGTTGTTTCATTGTTCGTGGATTCATCCAAAGATGTTTCACTACTGGAAACAATAAAAAAAAAAATAATAGATGAATAGAACAAATGCAACGGATATTCCATACATACCTATCATCTGATTGCTCTGATGAACTCATTATTAACACTTTTCAGAAAAATCAGTAAGAGTTTAACGGCTTCTCAAACTATATACTCTGCGGCCGATATAAAAAAGGCTTGAATATGTATAGATATAAATTTCAAACCATATGGATTAGATAGCATAAAATACTAATAATTGGATGCAGAACTGAACTGGATTTTAAAATTTTAAAATAACGATTAAAATTTAAAAAACTCATTTGTTTCTCAATCTCAATTCTCACAATGTCAAGGTCAGGGTTGACGTTTGGGCAGAGAACACAGAACACTACTCTACCAGAGAACAAAGACAGATACTTCTCTGACACTACCTCCAACATTTGGGCAACGATTAGAGAAACCCGTTCGGGTTTGACTTCTGGTATATCAAAAGCTTATTGTTTTTTAATACACTTATCAGATAAAGCAGAGCCGTTCAAATGAATCCGTTTTTGTTCATTCTGATCTTTTAACTCATTAGGGAAAGTATTTTTGATTATTTAGTTTTCCATTTAATAAAATTATAGAAAAGTAGTGAAATTTGTCATTGAACTCCTGACAGAGAAGTGGTAAAGGACCGTATATTGGTATTTCGGCAACAAGGCTTGGATTTGTCTCAAAGCACATGGTTGAGCGTATCTCTGTTGGTTAGAAAATGAATTAACGACAGGTAAAGTCATGTGTTTTCATGCGCAAGGACGCATTTACAAAAGATATGCGTATGAAATTTCATACGATTTTTAAGGCGAGTTTAATCTCCTGTTTCCAGTCTTCTTGATGTAATTAGCGTGATTTAGATTCAAAATTCAATGCGTATTTCTTCCAATAGATGGCAGAGCGATTTGGAATCAAATTATTTTTTATATTTTAAAATTTACACACTAATGAAATGAATGATAAGAATATATATTTTTTCTTTTTTTATTATAATGATTAACTAGTTAATTAAATTTGTAAGAAACTGAACAAGACAGTCATGACGCCATCTAGTGTAAGGTAGCTTCACCCAGGAGGTTTCGGCTGACTCTAACAATTTACAGCGTAGGCAACTCACCGAACTTGTTAGCGTTTTAATTATATCAAAAATAATTTCCATTATCTT
Source organism: Crioceris asparagi (assembly GCA_958507055.1). NCBI lineage: Eukaryota > Metazoa > Arthropoda > Insecta > Coleoptera > Chrysomelidae > Crioceris > Crioceris asparagi. The sequence continues at coordinate 1,945,105 of OY293832.1, forward strand.
TGATTATATGTAATGTAATAGTTATTTATGGTATTAGTGTGTTGTATTGAAAATAAGCTACGTGAGAAAATTTATACTACGAAGCCGTCAGGCAGAGTGGCATAAATTCTCAAGTGACTAGGAAAAAGGATACACGAGTGGCATACAATGTTTTATCCAACAAGTGGAAGAAATCGTTTTTATGAGATAATAATTAATAAGCTTTATGACCAAATCCCAGCTACATGCGTCTCAGTACCCTATAAATGTTAGAATGACTTGACACTCTTGTCAGTGACTTTTTTACATTTTGGTAGTATGTTGTTTGTTTGGTTGCAGCTGTACCGATATGGGAGCGTCTGGTTCCAATAAACAAACGAATATTACCTACAAAGACTTCAAATTCGAATAAATCGTTAGCGTTTTCTCTTAATTTCAATATCAATGTAAATTCTGCTTGTAATAGTACCTGATAAATAAATAGAATACTACTTTAGATATGAACGTGAGTTTTGATAGTTTACTTGTCTAAAATGACATTAATAATGACAGTCATAACTGTCATATGTTGGATAAAGAAATAAAGAAAACATTTAAAACAAAGCAAGAGTAAGATTAGCCTTTCTATAGAAAGGATCAAAAACAATTCTCAAATTTAAATTGATAGAATGTTGTTTTATAAATATCTACTGTGCTATTAAATGACCAATAAAATTAACAAAATAATATATGACGCATGTAAAAATGCGTATCTATACGGGTACAAATTATATTAATTTTTAAATTCATAAATAAACTAACATCTGAGCTGTAGAAGACGGAAGCTGAGATCCAGATTATGTATTTAGTTGTTCTTGGAAAATAAATATTTACTCAACTATTACGGAAAAAAATACTTTTGAAATTTAAAAAAAGGTAAAGTTTATGAATAATTAAAGAAAATATTCCTTGATTACCATAATACCTTCAACAACATTTTCCATTGCTATCGGCCACAGAGCAGCCTAATTAGAAAATTCTAATATACATGCAAAATAAAATCAACCCACAGAAAATACGAAAAAAAAACAATGTCTTCCCAAAAGTCAAGTTCAAATATTTAATAACAAAGCCCAAAACGTAATGAATGCCTAATTAAATTGGAATGACATTTTTATTGCAACGCGTTGTTGGACTTTATTAAAAACGACAGGCTCTGTGATAAATTAAAAAAGTTTCACGCACAACGGCGAACTTGCCTAATTTGGAGATGGAACTGGACGTGTATATTTTTGGAGCAAAGCCATTTTCCGGGTTGAGAGGGATTTTAGAGTGGTGGGGGAGATCAATTATATCTGAGGAATGCAGTGGGGAGCGCTGAACTAGTCTAGTTAACAAGTTCCGTTGTTAATAATTGTAATTTGTTTAGTAACATTAATGAGAATAGAATTTTCTTAAGTTAAAACATTATTATGTCCTGAACATGAAATGGCAATCCTAACTGAGCATATAATACCTGGAGGCATTAAAAAAATAATTATTAAATTAAACACGTGGCATTTTAAATCCAAAAAAATACTTTTTATTGCGCATCTATGTTTTCAAAGAAACAGCGACGTAGTTCAAATGATCGAAACCATAACTGTATCTTTTATAGATAGTTGGCATGTCTTACCAGCCTTCAGATGATAAATTCTCAATTATATATAAATAAATTTGTTCTCTATTCTATTAACTCTATGAAGAAGATTGAGTTATTCAGTTATGTCACGTCTCATCCCAAATGTCAGTTTCAAAACGTCAACTTTGAACCCGCGCTTGCTTTCTATAAACACTTAAAACCCGAGTTTTACATAAGTACTTGTATGCTTGTCAGTTTTGCACGCGTGCTTGCACGTCAGTTTTGTCAACTTTACATGGCATTTTTGCACATATTCATGCTTTTACCTAAGTCAGCTTGTATGCGTGCTCTATACTTGTTCAACAGATTGTAATGATTATTTTCATTCATTTGTGAAGATGTATTAAGCTGAAATATATCCCTTTCATTATAATAATCTTTCATAATTAAACATTTATCTATAAATATTAAGAATTTCAACCTTTTAGAATAGTTACCAGTTTGTTTGATTATCTCGACTTTCAAATGACTTCAAGAAAGCCAAGTCCATACACTTCCCGCTTACTCGGATACAAGGGTTGAAAATTGGGGGGGGTAGATATTATATAGCAAACACGTTTAGGTAAGTGGCAAAGTTTCCTATTATGTAGGTACTACATTAACATACAGAAAGCGGCCAGGGTAGATCGTGGGGGGAGGAGAGAGAATCGGAAAATTAGCGTTTACCGTTGAACGTGAAAATCTGCTTTTCACAAAAACCCTCCTAATCCACGACCGGCAGAAAACTCTGCCTTCCGCATTGTTGCTCCAAATTTAGCAAGACAATTGAAGAAAAAAAAACAGATTGTTAGCATGTTATTATTATATGAGCTTTGATTTTTCTTGATAACTTGCACGTTTGGCATCAAACTAACTAAGAAAGTCGATCATATTTTTATATATATATATATATATATATATATATATATATATATATATATATATATACACAATTTATTTGTTTTTCTGCTTGTTTTGAGTGTTTCATAAGTCATCGAACATTCACTAATATTCAGTAGGTATTTTCAAAATATAGCGTTACAAATCTTGTTAGTGCCGTAACTCGGAAGCCAATTATTTTATTGAAAAATGTTGCAGAAATTGCAACAAAAGAAATCAATTTTCAAGAAAAAATACTCCCTCATGCCCATTGGGGAAAGCACATATTAGTTTTAGAACATATCTACTTATAGTAGTTTACATATTTTGCAGTTTTTTCGTTTACTTATTAGAGATTATTAATTATTCTACTCTTTTAATCTATAAGAAAAGATTGGTGCAGTAGTGTATTTAACCTTCGCCATAAGATTCTCGTTTTCTTTGGGTTTGATGTTATTTTCAATGGACCAAAAAAGAAGATTTGGTTCAAATTGAAATAGATCTGAAAATGATCCATTTATCCTTAAAATTGAATCTTAACTTATTTTTTTGTTATTTTAAATGATTGAAATGAGATTCAACTGAAATCAATATATACCACAAAATGAATAATATATAATTTTTGGCGGATGCGCCACGAAAATTTACAGGTTTCATAATTTTGCTTAATTTCATGGTAATTTACATACTTTGCAGTTCTTTCATTGCTTTTATGAGAGTTTATCAATGAACATACTTCTTCAATCTAATGGATTTGTAATTTCTTTGGTTTTGATCTTATTCTCAATGGATCAAAAAATATGACCTTAGATTTGGTTTGATTTGGAATGAAAATCAAAACTAATACATGTATCCTTCAAATTGAGTCTCAACATATTTCTTTGTAGTGTAAGAGTATTGAGTTGAGTTTGTAGTATTAAAAAATCCAGAATTTTTCAACAAAATGTGAAAATATAAATATTGGCGGATGCGACACGAAAATACAAAGGTTTTAAAGTTCGGCATATTACCGTGATAATTTACATATTTTCAGGTTTTTCCGATTATCTCATGGGCTATTATCAATAATGCTGCTCCTTTATTCCATTGGATTCTCATTTTCTTTGGTGTTTGATGTTATTTTGGATGAATCAAAATAGAAGAATTGTATTTGTTCAAAGCGGAAACAAACAAAACTAATTCGTTTATCTTTAATATTGAATCCTATTAGTTTCCTGCGTGATTTAACATTATTATTATATAACATTTCTTTTCCGATGACATGAAACCTAAACAATTTTGGTGAAGGAGCCACGCAAATAGACAGATTTTAAAATGCGGTGTATTTCCGTAGTAATGTTTCGCGGTTTTTAAAATCATTACATGAGACTTTATCAATGATGCTACTATTTTAATTTATTGGATTTTTTATTTGCTCTTTGGTTTTGATGTTATTTTCAATTGTTCAAAAAAGTGGATTTGGATAATTTGGAATAGACCCAGAACAGAAATTTCAGAATTAGATCTTTAAATTACTCGTCTTGTTATAAATCTAGTACTCTGGCATTAATTGTATTATTTGAAACATTTTCGATTGAGTGAGAATATGTCAACTTTTAATAAATATTTTTTACAAAAAATTGGACCGACGTTATTAGTTGGAGCACTGAGAAATTGCCCCCTCCACATAATGAAAATTCACATATCTCTGATTTTAACATCGCTGTAACTCGAAAACCGGATATTGTCTTATCATCAATTCTGCAGTCTCCGATTTTTGATTTTCGAGAGAAATGGCTCCGTCCACTCCTTTTGGGGGAAGTTTTTGAGTTGAAGGGCATGTCTAATTTTGATTTTGTTTCAATGAGACTAATTGCCAATACTCATCTCTCAAATGAAAGAGATATCAAAATCGGAGCACGTTTACTATTTAAAAGGCGCGAACATCCATAAAAAATGCAGACTTTTAGTCGAATTGTAGAACCCCTCCGTTTGGGCTCGTCGGTCAAAAAGTAAGGTACATATACCAGTTTAAAAATTTACATATTTTTGTGGCTTTTTTTCGTTTCTCTCATGAGAGTTTACAATAGTTGTTTCTATTGAAAATAAAGAAGTTGATGGTCGTTATATATTTGTGGGCCATTTTCTATGCTTGAATTGAATCACAGCCACAACTAAAAATAGACAAATTCTTGACTGGTTTAATACTTGATTAAATAGATTTTTTTTGGGTATCAGTCATTTATTAAATAAAATTCTTTGTATTATGCCAAGCTTTCGAGAATGTTTATTCTCTTCGTCAGGGCAAACTTAAAGTCGCTACAAGTTATCTTAACCACATAATAAATGAATAATTAACCTACTTACATTTGTGAAGTTAGATAAAATTAATTACAAACAACAGGAAATATTTCTTAACCATCAATCAGAAATGTTATCAGTTATTTTATTGAGTTGAAAATGTCTAGATTCTGCCTTAATATTTAGTTTTAATGTGTGACTTGTTCAAATAGCTACAAACACAAAGATAATTTCTATAAGATATTCTCTAAAAAAAAATTGAATATAGAGACTTTCAGCTCTATATATGCCGTTACCATGACATTTATAAATAACTAATGACATTTCTGATTGATGGTTATGAAATCTTTCCTGTTTGTAGTTAATTTTATCTAAATTCACGAATGTAAGTAGTTTAATTATTCATTTATTATGTGGTTAAGATAGTTTGTTACGATTTTTAGTTTGCCCTGAGGAAGAGAATCAACATTCTCGAAAGCTTGGCATATTACAAAGAATTTTACTTAATAAATGACTGTATGACCAACAAAAATCTATTTTTTTATCATATGTATAGATATATATGAAGAAAAAATTTTCATACACTGTCAAACACTTTTTTTTTCACTTTTACTGCCCTTCCTTCCCTTTTGACACCTAATGTCACATCATCTCACCATGATATTTATTATTATAATACAGCGTGTGCCAACAGAGCAGCTGAGATGGGGCCACCAAAAAAAAAAAAAGGACCAGAGTCCATAAATCATTTTCGTTCGGTCATCATCGAAATCGTGTCTGTATGTGTGTGAAGGTAATAAATAGCTGATGATATAAAGTTCAGAGGAGTCTGTCCGCCGCCTGTGGCACCTCCAAAGCCAACTTCAACTTCTCCCCATATATAGCCTGCCGTGTGCCGCCGTCATCGTCTGGAGATGGATATTATTATGATAAATTGGATTTTTCTTCTGGACTTGTATGTCTAGAGCTAGAGAAGGAGGCAGAAGACGTGTTTCTTAATCCAGAGGGTGAAACAATAATTGACATCGATAAGAGTGGAGAGAATAAAATGAGCGATATAGATATACAAGGTGGCCCATTAATAAAGGACGCCGGCTATATAGCTCTGGATCCTTTAATCGGATGACCCAGAGAAGAAACAATTAGAGGTAAATCGACCAAAAGAAAAAGCTGAAAAATATTTATAAGTTACTAAGTCTACCGCTAGAGGGTGTAACTCACACAGTGAATTAAAAAACACTGTTTTAATCAAAATTATCCCAAGTTAACCTATATTGAAAATATTTTTTTGTAACTTGGTAAAATTGGACAACTTTTTTGTATTAAAGTTTTTTCTCTTTATTGTCAAATAACGGATGGAGGGAGGGGCAAATGTTGGTATGAAAAAAACTGGATAACTTTATTTTTGGTTAATAGGTTAATATTTTGAATAACTTTCTTTTTTAATTTTAAAACGCTATTTTGAACGCTTCTACTGGAATAATAACATTTTAAGTTTAATTATTTGCCGAGTTGGTAGATGGCGCTTTATGACAAAGTTGCAGATTTTTTTTTTATTTTTTTGAAAATTTCAAATGCAATGGTATTTTTATTTTTCAATAGGAAGAAAGAGCGAGAAAAATTACAGTTTCTGGTGAAACCCGCAACTCGATATGATTATTACCTTTTAACGAACTGAAGATGGCTTTTGTTCAATATCTCTAAATCTAATGAAGATATTAGAGCGAAATTTTAGGAATCGACTAATGTTTTGACTCCAAACATGATAGTCGAAGAGCAATTTCAAAATTTTAAATAGGTATGCATTAAACATGGCAGCGTTGCGGGATCTTTTATAAATTTTGTCGTAAAATTGCAAGAATGTGGAATTTTCTACTACAAACAGGACTCATATCGAACCTCAGTAAAATAAACCGTTTTCTAGTAACATCGATTGAAATGTTAAAAAAATCAAAGAATTTGAGTTTCGTGTTGGTTTACTGTAGTGTTTAAAGTTTTTTTTTCAGGTACGTACGTTAAGAGGGCTGCAGTTCCCTCAACGACCACTTTTTTGAGCTTTTCTTATTATTTTTAAACTTAGAATCCGCTATTGAATTACAGGGTGATCAAGTTATATACCATTGGAGTATAAAGGGGAATAGGTACCAGATTGCGAGGTTACTTTTTTTACTATTCCTATGATTTTTGCTATAGTAAAGAAAAATAATATTTTTGTTCACATATAAATCTAAAAATCTATGTTTCTTTCAGCTTAAAAATTATGAAGAAAATGCTGACGGTATTTTAGGGCAGAAAATTGTCCATACAAAAATCAAAATAGATTCAAAGAAAAGTAAATATAAGTATATGTTTACTTTTCTTCGAATTTTATAGAAAATGCTTAGAAAAACATGATACTACTTTACTTAAAACTTCAAAATATTGTAAAAAAGTGTCTTCTATCTGCATTAGAATATGTATCTCTTCTGTATAAATAAAAATGAATCGCCAAATGCGTTGCTAAGCGCAAAACTCGAGAACGGCTCGACCAATTCGGATAATTTTTGTTTTAATATTTTCTTTAAGGCATAAGGAAGGTTCTTATGGAGAGCAAAAGCGTAAAAATTGCCGGAAAATAATGAAAGTACCACTTTTCTCATACGCTCTCATAGTGTGGTGTTAGATATGTCAAGAACCATTATCTAAAGAACACCTATATTATCTGGAACAATGAGCCTTTTTCCTTAGAAGAGTGTGGCCTTTCGCTATGAAAATATAGGTGATAAAAGTAAATTATTTAAAATAATCCAGCAAGTAAAAAAATAGCGTGTACCATAAAGCATTACAATAAAAATATTATATTATTACTGAAGTGTACAAAAGCAGACAGTTATTTTTCTAAGTAATCTTCATTTAAAATTGAGATAATAGATTAATAATTAAAGTGATTACTCTGAAATTCATTTTATTTGTTCATTTTTTCTATTGGACTGCACATGGCCAATAATCAACATAACCATTTATTTCAAATTTCATAGATCTCTACAATTATTACTGCTACGGCAACAACGCGCCGGGTACTGCTAGTAAGTATAATATAATAATATTCTTACAAGAGCAAAAATAAAAAATGAGGTGATCTAATTTTCATCTACTAGTTTCAAATGTTAATCCCACTTTATCAAAATATCTAAATACTTACTTATATACACTATGATGAAAATTCTCTTTTGAAACACACTCAAAAGGTTCATATTAAATTTTCACAAAGGCCACAAAATATTCATCATAACCTAATGCTCGTTGGGCCTTGATCATTTCTATGAGCTGCACGCACGCTCTCCCATGGAGCTTATTACAACAGCGATAACCCTTTCATTTTGGGCATTTTAAATTAATTTATCCTGATTTGTTATTCCAGTATAGGTGGGTACCTGTGTAGATAGAAGGTATTTGGTATTTTGAATGGTTACGGTAGGCGAAGGTAAGTACTAGGATTGCATACTTAGTAGCTTATATAAATGATAATAAAATCAGGATTAGTTTGGTGTACGCATGTAAAATCCTTCTACAGGACGATATCGTCGATCAAACAAGGACATGTGTTGATATAAATTGTAGGGAGATAATTCGAGGGTTGTTATTGCTTATTAATTTACTTGTATTATGTCTTTATTGAAATGAATTAATATGATTATGGAACCTTTCTACCTCAAAATCCTACACGCACGTAGTACCAGTCCGAAAACCAACCCAGACCAAAGATATAAACCAAAAGAGAACATGAGAATTTCTCCTACATATGTCTTTTCCGGTATGGAACCCTTCAACTTTATGTCTCAGTTGCACTGAAGGATACTCACAAAACAGTCCAATGACGTACTACACACAAATATAGCGAAAAATCCACGAAAATTCAACAATAGAGCTCAGAGGAGATACTTATTTGGATATTATAGGTATGGAACCCTGCACCTGGGAGGCCTAGTCACACTTACTTAAAAATCTCTAAACATGACTCCGTTTCCCGGACTATCTTATAGGTTTTGAGCTGCCTTTTTTCTCTTTCGGATCAAGTGGCATTTAGATCCAAACTCATTTTTAAGGGTTAATATGGGCCCATATGCTGTTGAATATGTTATCTATCAATTATGTATTCAATGATACACCAACGTTGTTAATTATAGGAAGCGAAAAATCAATTGGGAAAATATGCCTGCGTCCTATCTTCGGTAGAGGGGCTCAATTTTAAACGTGAACTTGTTACAAATCAAAAGAATTGTCCCAGGTGTTTCCTCCATTATCATCAAGTTATTATTAAATCTCTGCCATCGATGTCTTCTTCATCCTCAAAAAAACGAATAATGAGATTCATTGCAAAATTTCCTTTTTTCCCCTCATTCGATACGAATTATCATTCAAGGCTTTATTATGACACAAGCGTTCTTCAACTCTCGCTTTTTAGTGTGCCAATTTCCAAAGGGAACGACAGAGATTCGTAGTTAAAATAAAACTTATAACATTATTAGATAGCGGGAACATCTGCGAGCAAAATCCACTCTCTAATTTTATGATCAGATGGTGCTGATCCTGTAAGTCGATAACAAATTGTTAAATCAGTGTTAGAATGCCATAAAAAGGTTTTCGTTTTATTCCATATACAAGTTGTTCCGGAACGAATGCAAAACCTTGAAATGGCTTGTAGCAAAACCTATGACAATTCAATGAAAAATACCTACCTCATTTTAAGTTCTTGTACACCACGACCACACTTGACTGAATTTCAAAAGTGAAAAAATCACCAACTTGCGGCACAAAGTATGACTGCACTATAAGGGCTTCCATTTCCTATGTGTCAACCCCTTTCCATGTATATTCTCAACGATCAAAGATAGATGATATCTTCCTCAACCCTAAGCGCTTCCGTGGAACAATTGTTTGAGACTATAATCATTTTCTAATGAGCTCAGAGAAGCTGCGTGCAGATATTTCATAAATGTTAGTTCTGGATTCAACTTTCTGATGTGATATTATTTTGGTCTGTTTCTCATCCAAAAGTTCGATGGAACAAAGGAAAAGGGCTATATAGGATGGTTGTGCTCAAAGTTCATTTCAGTTTTGAGTTCTGACGACGATATAAATATAAGTTCAAGGAATTTTAGTTAGTTAAGTTCGGAAAAGACGAGAGCAGTTGCGCAATATTCTAGACAATAGAAATATGAATTCAATCAACATCAATTTCACATCACGTTTTTCAAATAGGCTATTTCAGCAGAAATGAAATTGCTACTTTTATGACTTTTACATTATACCTGGCAATGTATAAAAAAAGATTATTTATTTTATAAAACAATCAAATAATTTAGTTGTAAAGTCACAGTTATTGAATTCGTGTTCATTGAATTCAAAAAGCCCGCAAGATCTTTGACGTCACAACAGAAATTTTTTGCAACGCAGCTAGAATTTGAAGTGTACAAAATAGTTCAAATCAACCAAATAAAACGAAGAATAAATTGAGGTTATAGTCAATTGTCATTTTATTTTCAGATTATGGTTATTGCTTTTCTAATATTATTCTTATATTATTTAATAGAAATGAATACAGGATTTTTTAAGGCTGACAGTGATAATTTGCCATTATTGGATAGCGAGATAATAAATAATTTTTATGAAGTGAATATGCAGTTTTGCAATTCTCAATATTAAAACTAAAAAACTAAGTATTAGGCATTGTAGTAAATTGTATTGTTTAATGTGAAATCCAAGTGTATAATACACTTGATTTGTATTGAACAGACTATGTACCACATTTAATTTTTATGATGATGAATCTGTAGGTTTCGTGCAGGTCAGAAGGGTAAATATTATCTGCGCAGTCCGTGGCCCGTGGAAGAATAACCCCAGAACACAAAATCACCAAAACACCATATAATGTAGAAGTTGTTACTGATAAAACTCCTGGACAACGTAAACTTTATAAACCATTTTGTAACATAAGAAAACAATGACTTTATTAAAATACAATTTCCAGTAGTAAAGTGATGAGCAAAATTCATACCTTTAAATAAATTTGACATGGACACTTTTTGACATTAAAGTAGATCTAAGGAAGGGCTGCTTAGTTCTACTATCTATAACCTGCCTAATCAGAGGTCTACAGCAGTGTTGCAATTTAGAGTTCCGTAGACTATGACCATCTCTGTTTTTCATATTTGAATAGAAAAGATTGACAAAGTTTTCTGTTGTGACGTCATAACCGTTTAATTTAATTTTTAATTCTTAATATATTCATTATTAAGCAAAATTATACAGTTTTGATAGATGTTAGACTTCAATTTATAAATATAGAACCAAAAAATACAATTTTTCAAAATTACTGAAATACCCCATTGTTTCTGGGTTGATATTAAATAAATAGAATTTTGGTTCAAATTTAACCAGACTAAGTAGTTGTTATGTACCTCGAAAGTGAATGCAATCACAATTTTTTTTTGGTATAAAATTCGACTGTCTGCATTTTTTTGGTTCGTTCGCGCGTTTTATATAGTAATCGTACTCTGATTTTGATAATTTTTGATTAATTTGAATAGGAGGCTTGATAAATGGTCCCATATTCATAGAAACGCAAATCCGAAATCTCCTTCCTTCAGAAAACCGCCCACCAGGGGGGTGGATGTGTAAAATTTTCTCGAAAATCAAAAATCTGAGGCGGTATAATTAAAGATAGGACGATATCCGTAAACGTTTAAATTGATTTTTTTTTCAAAAGAGTTACGGTTTCGACTTAGATGGCATGTTAAATCCACAACTATGTGTAATTTTTGCTACGTGGAGAGGGCGATTTCCTTCGAAAATTGAAAATCTGTTTATCTGTTTCAATCTGTTGACACCATGAATTCTTGTTAATAGCAAAAGGAGTAATGGAGGCCAAAAAGGCCTACAAAATAAAATTGAGAGCGTTCCAAAAACCGAAGTACCTAATGACTTTTTTTTCGTAGATTCTTCCATATATTTGACCGGAAATATAATTGCGGAGAATTACAACACATACATATATACAGTCGTCGTCCCACTTCTGATGTAGTTTCACTGCTCAACAAACTTGCCTGATGTTATTCAGCGCGCTGTTCGTCTGATGTCAGAGGAACAAGAAACACATCTTAACATTTAACAACACATACCTATGCTCTCGAGAAATAGCTTTGTCACTCAATATTCACTGTCTTGTTCAAGTATACTTATAAAATCTTTCGATAGCCAACACCAAAGCGCAGCAGCTTTTGCAAAACAGAGAAGGAGAAATAATAAAACAAAAAAAAACACATAACGGTTTCCCCTTTTCTAACAACTTAAATGCATTGTGGAAACCACTAGAGCCCTTTTTCTATGATATTTATTCCATTTGTTCTACTCTACCTATAGCGTGCGGCTTGGTGCATCTTATATATCCCAAAGGTATATGCCGCCGCTTTCGAGTCATATCGATTTACTTCCTGTTGGTAGAGAGTGCTGCATCTAGTCTCAGGTTTTGGAGTTTGTTTTTTTTTTGAGAAGGAATTTCCATGTGGAATATTATATTTTTCCATATTACGTGAGAAATAGCAATACCTATACATACTGTATCTAAGGCTTTTACATAAATGGTTCGAGCGATTCAAAAGAAAAAATCCCCAAGGCCTGTAGCCAGCGGAAGGGTAAATTTCTCAAAATTTATGTAATTGGAAATTTGAACAACCTTTTTATTGTTATATCTACATGTCATTACACATGCAAATTGCCCATTTTTAACCGTTAGCTTCCATCAGCGCCACATAAGTGGAAGCTGTATCCGACGAATCATGTGACACTGATGAAAGCTAAGAAGCTTGAAATCACGTGAATCGCTTCTGGTGGGTGGTTGTGTCCGACTAAATGAAAGCATAAAGGTGTAGAGCATCGTCGATTATTTTTATATTATATACCCCTTTCATTATGAACTAATATAGATAGATCTCTTTCAACTTTCAATTAATTTTGAACCGAATATTTTTTTGGACCTACTTATAGACATACAACAACATGCCGTTGAAATTTTCTCGAAATTCAAAAGTGTGAACGATTGTAATAGTAATAACGATGAATTGGATGAAGGGAATATCCTGTTATAATTTCTTTAGAGTTAAGAATATATGTACAGAATCTATTTCACAGCATTTTTGAAATAAATAATTCTGGATATAATATACTTACATTAAAATGATCTTCACAAACAAAAATAGCAATGTTCTTTAGATAAATATGCCCCACATTTCTTCTGCATGCTCTTAGCCATTTTGATTGAAGATTTTTATCATCAGGTACGTAGATAAAAAACTGTTTGGAGTTTTCTCGGTTATACTGCCATAAAGTGGTACAATGCAGTACTTAAAATATTAGTAAAGTATTTTCTATTTCATGCAAAACAAAAATAACTAAAATCGAATAAACAAACCAAATATCACACCAGAATACAAAAAAGCAATGTGCATCATATGGCAAATAGCATGGCTGCGGCGGCTCGACTCGTCTCGACGCAAGGAGTGACGTCACAGCAGCTCCCACGCGTTTGGCCTCGTTTGAATTAGCTTAGCGAGGATTTCAACTTTAATAATTTATTGTAAAATAAGTACTGCGATTTAAGGGCTGATATTTGGTATAGGATGTTTTTATACATGGACATACATATTAATGAAATAAAAAAAATATATAGACAAGTTCCCTATTAGGCACATAGATCGATTGGGTTACTAAACACGCCTCCGTCTCCTGAACTATTTAGCTAAACATGTGATAGGTAAATCTTTGCATAAGAGTATAGCGGATTTGTATTAGGATTCAGGACACGGCCATATTAACCCTCTGTGTTAGATATATATGTCGTAGTCGCGGCCACAGTTGGTGGTGGTACAGCAAATGTTATCATCACCAAGTAGCTCTGTTATAATTATTCAAATTAATTTATAGAGAGAGACGCCCGGTATAGTGTCCCCTTCTTCGTAGTAGGGTTGCCTCCTCACTCGACGCTGTATTGGGTTTCTTGGTGGGGAAGGGAAGGGGTCATATCATTCCTATTTCTCATCACTGACATCGTCGTCGTAATATCAGAATACACAATCTTGAGCGCTAATTTTGTTGGTATAGAGCTCTGCTCAACATCTCAGCTTTCAACAAACCGGCTACAGATTCTAAAATCATGGTAAACAATATTAATTATTAAGCTTATCTGAGACAAGTAGTCACTATAACAAAATCAGCTTACAAAAACCATGAAATTAAATAAACTGTCACTTTTTTATTCAGTTTCAGTTACGTCACCAAGAAATCTTTTTTAAATAATATAAATCAGGTGAGATTGTCACTATTATAAATAAATACAGACAAAATTGACGGCAATCAGTTTTTCAAACGATTCTACTTAGCTTCTTATTAATTTATTTGGGTCAAATCTATTAATTAATATTTGACCCCCAGACCTGTTGACAGATTGATCTGAAATTTAGTACACACCTTTATTTCTGATGACAATACAATTTAATATATTCTGTATCATTGTAAATGCAAGATGGCCGCCGCTTCAAAATCATTGATTATATATTCTTACACAACCCATTCAACATGGGTATAAAATGAAAGGGCTTGACTAGTAGAATATAGTGCACTTTGAAAAACTAATCAAAATTCAATATGGCCGCTAACAAAATGGCGGATTAAGAATATATGTTTTTGCAACCTCTTCAACCTAAAGCCATTCAGTTTTCAGCAAAGTTCAAGTATGGGACATCTGAAAGAACGATCTTGCCTTTAATTTTGGCATATGGGCTTCCACTGTCCACAAAATGCAAGGCAGCACTGTAAACTACGTGGTTGTGTATCTAGGCTCAAAATTGTTGGAAGAAGGACAAGCATACGTGACTCTGAGTCGAGTAAAGTCTTTGGAAGGATTATGTAAGGGTCAGGAAATTGTCAGGAAGCAAACCTTTTAATAATGAGGCACTAAATGAAATAAATAGAAGGAGAAGTATTAAATTACAAAATTATAAACTAAAAACTTGTAAATAAAGTTAGTAAGAATGTCAGACCTCCATCAAAATGAAATAGTCGCATCATTCACAAAGTCAACGAACGAGCTGCATATATCATGTCAATAAAGGACAATACCTTCGTCACCGCCATCTATAGCTACACGCTCTTTAGAATCAATACTTTAATAGCTTAAGAATAAAACACTTTTTATACACGCAAAATAATAATAATACTCTATCGTCTAGACATATGCTACTTTGCTATATATATATAGTGGGTATATAGATGATGGCATGGCTGGAACACAAAAAAAAAGTTGATAACTTTATTTCGAAGTAGGTGCAGGTAGGTGGTACTCTATAATAATTATTTTGTGACAGCTAAATCGTGTTGGATATGCCATAAAAATTCACCAAGACTCAACAAAAAATACAATACTTTGGTTGGTTACGGGGTATCATTGAAGTTTCTTAGCTTTTATTTGATGAAGCTGTTTCACGATATCTTTAATAAAAAAATTAAATTACACTTCCGGCCAATTTGAAGTTTCACACTTTCCAGTCATTGATAATTTTCTAACTGCTGCAGCTATATGTAATTTATATTAATAATTTTGTTGGAAAATCCCAGGCAGGACCGGATTTACACATTTTGATGTTTAATAATTTTGCCTCTGAAAAACCTATAGGTAAGATTTTGGTGTTGTTCGATAGAAAAACTAAAAAAAAATTGTTTTGCAAAACAATATGTACAGGGTGCACCAAACTATAAAAATTATAATCAAAGTCTAAAAATAACAATAACAATTACAAGGTAAACTGATAAAGCTTGTAATAACTAGCCTAATTTTTAAAAATATGTGTATAAAAGATGGTGACCTTCTCTTCCTGAACATTCTTCTACTCTAGACACCATATTTCGCATAACATTATGCAACATTAATGAAGAAATATTCCAAATTTCGTCGATATTCTGAGGATTGGTGATGTAACTAAAAAGCACAGGGTGTTAAGTCACATGCCTTTGGGGGCCACTGGAGATCACCAAATCTTCATTCATGGATGCGCGAGCAGTATGACTTGTGGCACCGTCCTTCTGAAACCACATGTTTCCAGGATAACCCTCTTGTTGAAAAAAAGCTTGCAACATGTTCACAAAACGTTCCGAATTTATCGTGGTATTTTCTTAATTTTCATCCACAAAAAAAAATAATAAGGTCACACAATTTCCTGTGCTGACACAGCACACTAAACAGTAACTGTTTGGCTATGAAGAGGAGTTTGGTGTACTTCTTGCGGGTTTTCTCGAGACCAGTAACGAGAGTTTTGTTTGTTTACGTTGCTACACTTATGAAAATGTGCTTCGTCAGATATGAATAAATTTTCTGTTAAATCAGCTTTGTTTTCTAAAAGCTCGGAAAAAATGTTAGAAATTAATTATATTTAAACATTTATTACAATTTCTACAGTTTGGTGCAGCTTTCGAGTTTTTTATCGAACAACTTACCTATAATTCAGAGGCAAAGTTTTAGACTTCAAAATGTGTCACTATATTATGGGCCACCCTTTAGTTATATAAGGGTTTTGTCAGTTCATTTTTAAATAATTGCTTTTTTTATACCAAGTGCGACTTGGTACCTAGATAGTTCCTATTGTGGTCGTACTTGTCGTCGCAATTTTTACAATACTAAAAATCAGACAACACTCCTAATGATCGCAGAAACTTTGAATCTTCCTCAAAATACATTTGTATCAATTCCAATTGGGAAATTTACAAAGTTTCCCAGAAATAAATATTTGAGTGATCATCATCCATTGGTGGAATCCTCTATCCATCAATAAATATCGATTACTTACTTACCTATCCTGCGAATCCACTTGACTCACGTTGTTTGAAAGATGTGTATCAATATTCGGCGCGAACTTAATTCAATAAAACCGGCTTGTTATTAGATTATAATTATCATAGAAACTAGTTTCAAAACCGACGTGTTCCAAATTCAATCTTGATGCCGGAAAGCCTTCCACGTAGCTAATCCTCCTAATACATATATATATACATAGATATATATAGGGTATATGTGTAGGAAAAGCCTTCTTGTCTTTTGTGGATCGAGCAAAGTTGATACCTGCTGATTATACCTACGTTAATGGCGTGGCCAGAGCACTAAAAACTGTTATATCAAGCAGTTGAAATGGGGAGCGTGTCTTTACTAGACTCAAGTAATAAGTATTTGTAATTTCATTACCGAATGCGTGTATCCAGCTAACACTTGGTACGTTCCAACACTTCGAACGATGACAATGGTATGCGGAAATAATAAATTGATAAATATATTTTTATTTTGATACTTTGTCGAGTTTCGTAAATATATCTTCTAAAAAGAGAATTACACTACGTAAATACTGCCTATAATAGTATTTTTATACGTTTCGTTCGTTTCGCATCCTACCAAAACACCAAGTATTTAAATAATGGGGGGAGAAACTGATATGTGATGAGGCGTGGCCGAACAAGGGATGATGTCAACAGAGTAAATTGCTTACAGTTCCGTCTATTTCTGTTAATAGGTCATTGATTTCAGATGTTTTAGTACTTTGTAATTTTAGTAAAGATATTTTCGCATATTACATGGCATGCTGTGGCCTAAATGTTACTCAAGGTCCAGATAATCCTGAACGTCTTCACTTCTCTGTATATTATATAGAGTGTAGAACAGTTTGGCGCGGATCCGGAAGCACTTCCGTCGTCTCTTGCACACAAACACCGCTAGCTATACCAAAATGTAGTAGCATCCGGCTTCCGATATTTAATACCCCGCAACTTGACAACATTGTTCAAATAATAAGCAACCATAACCGAACTAGAAATTGTACATGCAAGAAGAAGAAAAAAAAACGGAAGACACAGAATAATGTGTTGGTAATGATGAACTTCAATCGAATGGATTATTTAAAGGATAGAGTTTGATTTGAGTTTGTTGTGGTTTTGGTTGTTGTTTTAGGCTTGAAACCTGGAGATTTGTCTTAAGTACAATTGGAAAAAAAAATTACTCCATAACAACAACTGGGCGGTTTAAAATATTGTATTTGTTGTTTGTGAATTTTCTCGGTATTCAGATTTATTGAAGATAAACTTGTTGTTTGGGTCGTTCATTAACATACCCTACTATCCTATCCTCTAACAAGCAGTGATCCCTGCTGAAACTTGTTGTCCTGCTGTGCTGGTTGTTATTATCACTTTCAAAATAAAATATGTTACAATAGGTGGTAGTAGGTTGGTCGCCCTTATATTATAACGAGGGTCTCCTGTTTGACAGAGACAAGAGCAACAATATCCCTACAACATTGTGGAACAGGCAAATAGAAATTATTATTATAAGTTTTTGCATATTTATCAAAGATTCTAAAACAAATAGATTTTAGTTTATGAAATGATGATTATAACCCCCATTTTTTTGTAGTAGAAGGTTGGTCAAGTAATAAGTGTTTTGAAATGTCTTAACATTTTCTATACAAAGATGTTATAGTTTTTAAACTACTTGTAAAAATTCACCCATTTGAGTGAAGAAATATTATGTTTCTGCACGCTAAAAATTTGATTATAATATGAAATTAAGGTAAAACATTTTAGTGGATCGACAGTATGGCCAGCCCGATCACCTGATCTAACTCTATTTAAAAATGTTGGACGACATTGTTAAATAATATCGGAATATTGCTAAATCGTTCAAGGCGATCTCTTTGGTTGTACAAATATGGCATTAGCGTGTGCTGTTTGCCTAATTACTTACAATACATATGAAATTTAAAATTTAATGTTAGTAATAGTTCAAAAACACAATGACAGCTAGCTATTTATTTTATATTAAAATGCATTGTAATGTTTCGATTCAACGCCGGTAATATTACTTTACGCTTATGGCAAAATGAAGAGACTGCAGTCCTTTCGCAAAAGTGACTTTGGATTCGAAATGTTTTGCATTGCAAAACCTGCGTTGTAAATGCATTAATCCACTAACAAAAGTATTAAAATGTCTTGAAATGATATTAAGAGCACATATCAATGTATCCCTCAAAATAATTACATCACTTTATATACGCTATTCACAATATATTTAAATTTGCGTTTGACCAGGGTTTTCATTCACGAATAAAACATTCAGACAGCCCTGACTTGTCGACTTCACATTGTAATTGGTTTCGTTATGCAACACACAATACACTTCTTCCATGTTAACCATATTTTGTTTATTTAATTTACTACTTCACCATAAAAACTTTCACTATGCCAAATTTCATACTCCTTTGTGCACGTTTTATGCCTTAAGAATCATCGACATTCACGTATTAATAGATAGATTTCAATAGTACTGGTAAAATCTGAAGTTGCTTACAAAAGACTTCTATGTACATATAACTCCAAAACTCTAAATTAGTTGTAAATTTCTGCACTCCTTCACCAATTGCCAAATCACAAAGTCGTCCTTGAACACAATTTGCTTAAAAAAGGAATCCAAAGTATATTCTCTTCATGTATTAATCTATGGATACTTGATGAATTTATGCTATCTGGTTGTTTTACAGTGTACCTTTCAGTATATAAATTCTACCTAGTATTTATTGGCGGTCTAACCGCAATGGCAAGATAGTTTAAAAGCTCCCTGGACCCCTGGAAACAACAACAACAACTATTTCTCCTTCTCCTCCTCCGGCTGTTGTCTGTTTTCCCTCTCCTCTCCCCTTCCATACTCCTCTGTGATTCCATCCGTAACCGAACCGTCGTTATCACTCACCACCAAAATCCGTCCTGCTGCTGGACACACAAACAACACACACCTTTACAGACAAAGCTTACCTATATTTATTTTTGATTGTCTCGACTCGACCGCAATGTTTGCGTACAAAATTTTGTAGAGTCTTACGGACCAATGGAGGCGCTTGTACATACAATATGAGTCCCAGTTAGTATCCTTGTGGTTGTTTTCATGTTGTAAACTATTTGGGAATTGGGAATAATATGTCTGCCCTGCCGCCAACTCACCTACTTACTACCCGAGGGGCGAAAAACATTTATTGTCACAGCAGGAATTTGGGGCAGTTATGTACATAAAATAATTAAATGTTATTCGCTGGCAATAGATGAAGTAATAGAGAATGTTGTATTATGAGGTTGATAAGGGTCATAGATTGAAGAATTGAAATGAGCTCAAAATTAGTTCGAGTTAAATGTGTACGAGTGTTCTTAATTTACAGCATTAATATGTCCAATGTTAAAGTTGTCTGAATTGGATATTACTACTATTACAGCCAAAAATTGAACCGACTTCATTAATTGGTGCACTGAAAAATACAAGATAATATTAGTTCTATTTATTGGTGCTGGTATTTTTGAAAAAAGTCTTCTATCTAAATACAATTGCACCAATATAATTAATATTATTTTGTATTTTTCAGTGCAACAGCTTATAAAATTGATCCATATACATATTTCAGACTTTACCACATCTGTAATTTGAAAACCAAAGCTTTTTTTGAAAAATGTCCAATTTAAATATTGCTACATATAACTAATCATGTCTTGTTTAATTTGGTTGTCTTATATTTTCAATTTTCAAAAAAAATGTCTCCTCCACACAGCGAAAATTACACATATTACAGATTTTACCATTGCTGTAACTTGAAAACCTTAGTTCTTTTGAAAGAAATTCAGCTTAAACTTTTCCGGATATGATCTTATCTTTAATTCTGCCGTCTCAGATTTTCAATGTTCGAGAAAAACTGCTCCTCCTCCTCCGGGGGCGGTTTCTAGAGGGAAGGCAATTTCGGATTTGAGACGATTTCTCAACTGCCTTCTTTCCAATGAATCAAAAATTATCAAAATGCTCCTGCTTTTTTTTTAAATGGGACAAAATCTGGAAAACTGCAAAGATAACTTCCACTATCTAGTTTCGAGACCACTGTACCTAGGTAGTTTTTATCATAACTCAGAATAGGAATATGAGAGTATCATTCAGTGTCTTTGTTTTTGTTATTTTTGACCGACTTCCCAAAAGAAGGAAATATATTTCGACTGTATTTAACTTCGTCACTCGTATTAGATAATTTTTTCTCATTTGAAAAAGGGTAGTTGCGAGATAGTCCCATAATCAAATATTCAGAGTTCGATTAAAATTATTCCTTTGAAGACTAGAAAAATATGTTTTTTTAGTTCATATATATTATTTAAGAATTTGAGACATTTCAAGGTTTTGTATTTAGAACTCTAAAAATGTAAAAAATCTATCAAACACGTGGACTTTCTGCACAAGTCTAGTAATGATCCGCGAATTTTCCATGCGGCTTAGCCTGTCAAAATATTGATCTGGCAACGTACGTCTTTTTTATCATCGAAATCACTTTTTCCCTCTTTGCAAGTGCTAGAGTTTCTAATACCAACATCACTTTTGGAATGAATATGTTTTTTAATAAAAACTATGATCGACTTTAGTAGATGTTTTACTAAAAAGGATGAAATAATAACACTTATATATCATCATCGGAAATTTAATGTAGGGAAAATTGTTGTTTTTTAAGGAGGATAAAATAAATACCTCTTAGACATTTGCGAGAAGTTTGAGCGACATGTGTAAGAATGTATTTATATATCGTCCTGCGCAACTTCAGGTGATGAGAATCCATCCACATCCTTGCCTGTGTATGTGTGTGTGGTGTGATCCTTCTTCTTCCCAACAGGACCAAAAGCGCGCCAGTTGCATTGCGACTCTGATAGATAGCGGGAGTGAGTCCTTTGCCAGCATTTCAGACAAATCCTTGCTAACGTGACTGACGAGATCGTGTCCTTTTATTACGGGACAAAATAATTGTCTCGACAGAAAAACAAATAAAACAACTGATGTGATTCAGTGCTTCTTAGATATGATAATTATTTGAGAGATTTGTTTATGGATTGTTTTTTTTTTCTTGTGTTGTTGGATGTTTATGCTGCGTATGGCACTTTACTGAATTTGCAACGTGATCGTTGTTTTTGTTGAGAAGAAAAAAAAACAATGTCCTGGTTAAGTTCAAGTGATGTGCAAAGGATTTGGTTGAGTTATGTTCTAATTGGTACGTATATATATATATATATATATTTTATAAACAATTTTAAAGTCTGTATTTGCTGAGTTAAGACTTTATTTAACTTTGCTTTTTTTGTTTAGTTTTGGCGGCAGTTAAAAAGTATTTGTTGTAGCTAACTTGATTGACCAGTAGGAAATTTTCGAGGTTCAGGTTTGGACAAAGAGGAACTCTTATCGAACTTTATAGTTGGGATGAAACGTTTTCTAGAAACATGGATTCAAAAACTTGACTACTTGTCTCAAGTGTAAATCAAAGAATTTGAGATCGCAGTAGCCTTGGAAAAGACAAGTTTCCCCTTGAGTTATTTGAAATTTGGTGACGTGCAACTCCCTTAACGAAAATTGTTCGACCTGTGTTGTTTTTGCATTATTTTTAAACTTAGAATCATCTGGTGAAATTTGGGACACCCTGTATACAAACTATCTATGTATTATATGTGTCCAGTCCAGTTTCAGCATTCTATTGAATAAAATAATTCATTTTTGAAGCGTAATGCGATATTCTGTTTCACCATTTTTAATTGAATTACAACCTCAACTTCAATCAATTCTAAATGAAATACATACAATAAACAAATAATAATTTTGTTTTGTTGGATTAAATGAATAAATTGTCATGTGTGTGTGTTAATTATTATTTATATTATTACTATGTAGGTGAAAAGGTTTTGTTAATTTTATTATTAATTGGAAAATGGAACGGTATTTTTTTATTCAATTATTTCATTACAATATATAATATACCTATAGGATTGAGCAAAATTGTATTTACGTCCATTATAGGTTTTTTTTCAAATGTTTTTCAGAATTCTGAGAGAAGAATAATCTTTGGTTTGATGGTTTCTTTTGATGTTTATAAAAGTCACAACAATGCATTCGGAGAAGTTTAATTATTGTCTTTTTGTGTTCTTAAATTTTTGTACCATGTAGTTTTGTTATAATAATTAATAAATAGTCCGGAAATTATCAATTTACTTCAGCCATTTCCAAATTTTATGAATGTAAAGTTGGTGCTTACAATAACAAACAACATCAAAAGTACAAGCACCAATAGAATGAATATTATTTTGTATTTTTCATCGCACCAACTAATAAAGTCGGTCCGTTTTTTTGTAAGAAATATTTATTTCACACTTTTGAGTGTCATGAAAATTGTTGAACGTTCACTAATACCAAAGAAGATAGTACCTATCCTATTACCATGAATAAGGCTTAGCTTGTATCTCTTTTGAAAACCAGCAGAATGAGTGTGACCCTCGAGGTCCACACGACAAACTTCCCAGAATATTCAGACGAACAGAAAAGCTCAATACGAATTTTCAGTAGCTGTTATTAAAGATCTTGATTTCCAAAATTTTATATAAAAGTATTATACTGATTTGTAAATAAGTCAAAAAAAACCTGCCTGCGCGGATTTGAGCCCGTCTCTCCACTATGATGCTTGCTTATATTATTACGATGCTCTACCAACTAGGCTATCGAAAACTTTCATCTTTGACGATAAGCACGACCAGAAATCTAAGAAGGTCGTAAATCTCCAAACACTTGAGTTATCAGCAGGCGGTCTACGCAGAATTGTAGTCTGAGCACCGTTATGTCCCAAGCTTTCAGCCAATGAATCACAATAATATTAATTTTGTATCGAACAACTATGTAAAACTTCGAGTATCAAGTCATCGACTGTGGTATCTAGCATTATCCATGACGATAATACTTTTGGGTGGAATATTTGGTACCTACGAGTTTATTTTGGAACCAGTCTTCAAATAATTCGGCTGTAGTATCATCATGATAATCAACTAAAGAGTCGTTAATATTCTTTGCCGATTAAGACAGAGCATTTGGTGTAAAACCATCTTTTCGGTTCCTGCTTGAATTATAGTAATGCGTTTTTGTTTATTAGACAGCGCCTTATTTTGGCACAAGTCAGATAAGTCTTTCCAACTTTTGTTTGGAATATCGTGTCTTTATCGAAGCAAGTTTCATCCAAATACACTATTGTTCTACCATATTCTCTAAATTGTCTTAACCTTAATCCAGACCTGGAAATACTTCAAGGGACAAATACTTTTATTGCTTATCTATATTTTTAACAATAGGTGATAATGAGGATCGTCGGCTTACATTGACTTACAACCTTCTTAAATTTCTGGTCGTATATATATATATATATATATATATATATATATATATATATATATATATATACCTATCTATCAGTATTCCCAGAGGAAGTTAATGTAATGGGGCCGATTTTGCATATCTCCACGTTTCAAAGTCACTAGAATCCAAATTGCGTGTGTTCGTATGTGCGTGTATGCGTATGTACGTTCGGAATTTTTCGTCTCCATTATCTCGCGAACCAATAACGATACTAATATGGAAGTGGGGCTCATTCGATGCGCAATTAAGTATTTAAGAACTGAAAAAGTTTCCAGCCCAGTCACGTTAGCTGTTTTTTTTAACAGCAATTCAAAAACTATATTCAGATGATTAGAAACACGTTCCCAGTTTGCTGCATAGTTTCGATATATGAGATATTTTAAAGGCAATAATAACTGTGATACCAAGTTAGAATTCTTTGATGCAAATTTTATTGCCCAATCTCTAGAAGAAGAACTTTATCATATGGATAGATAATATCTAACGAAGGTTGTTCATAAACTTCGTAACCGATATATTACAGTTAAGAAGAGAGGAAAATGAGAGGCGCAGAAGATGCAATAAAAATGATGAGCAATCAAAGTATTAATAAAAACTTTATATTGCAGCTAAAGAACATATTAAAACTTTCTAATAGCTTTTTGCGGGGGGAGAATTGGGGGCTAAAAGGTCCTTTTAGTTACTGGTGCAGAGACTTGAAACTTTTTTTTTTACTTCTCACTGCATCATAGGAAATATGAGAGGAAAACTGCAATTTTTATATTAAAACTCCATAAATTTCCACCAGTCTTTAATAATTGCAATAGAAGCTGCTATATATATATATATATATATATATATATATATATATATATATATATATATACCCTTACTAGTAAGTAGGTTCTTGAAGTGGTCCGAAAATGGGAAATTCATCTAATTATTTTTTGATTAAGGTTTTTCTTCTGTTCTATTTTTTTCTTCTTCTTTGCGTGCAACTCATTTGCCTCTATAGATTTACAAATTGAATATTTTCTCTAAAGCGAGGTAATATTTTATAAAATACCTAGTGGAAAATTCCTTTAAAAAAGGGTTTTCATTTTGGCTCTATTAGAGTGTAAATTGATAGAAAGAAAATAATGAATAATGTAAGGACAAAGCTATAAAGTGCATCGGGATGACCAGTAGAACCTCTTTAATGCGAACCAATTGGACCCATGAGAGGTTCGGATTATCAAATCGTTCGGATTACAGAATATATTGTGCTTTTCATAAAATAACACTTAAAACGTTCCCAAAATGGGTTAATTAGTGTTAAAGAAAAAAGAAAAATGCATTGCAGTGTAAAATACTGTATTTTTTATGTAATCAAGGTGTTGTAACCATAGAGTAAAAAAGTATTATCGTAGAAGAAATTATACACTACTACTGTAGAATGTAAAATTATACGTACAGTAGGTATTTTGGGTAAAATAACATAAAATACAGTACAGTATTGAGGAATGTGAACGGTACATACTATATCAACAAACATAGAATACATTACTGTACTGTAAAAAAGTCATTTTCTTCTGAACAAATGATGAACTGCGTTTTTTTTGGCTGCCAAGTCTTGGTGGTAACTGTGAAATATTTCATCACGCGGCAACGCTCGAATTACTGAACGTTCAAATTACGGAGGTTCGGATTAAAGATGTTGTACTGTACTTGATATGATTTTTCTATAGAAAAGATCAAATACGTCAGGTTAGAATGAGAAGGCCTAATCTAATGTCAAAGATTCGAAAATCAATGATTAAGAAATTTTAATGTCGATCTGTAGACATAAATTATCAATGCTAATACAGAGAACACTTGAAGTAAAAATAACAAAATCTGCTTCTTCATTGTAGATGATTAATATTGGATATCTGTCAATAGTTTTCATTTTAGATTATGCACAACTTTTTATCAAGTTTTTTTTATAAAAAAGTGTCGACTTATTTGGAACATTCTGTATATTAATCAATTCAAAGAAAAAAACATTCAAAGTGTGCCTTGTAAATATGGGAGCATGTCCTCATGAAAAATTTAAACTCGACAACTTTTGACCGATGAACCCAAAACAGATGAGTATGAGAAGAGTAAAAATCTTCTTCCCTTCAAAAAACATCCCCGAAGGATTGAAATTGGCAATTTTTCTCGAAAATTGATAATCTGAGGTACTATAATTAAAGACAGGGCAATATGCAGAAACGTTTAAATTGAATATTTTTTCAAAAGAGTTACGGTTTTCGAGTTACGACGATGTTAAAATCTCAAACATGTGTATTTACGCTATATGAAGAGTGCAGTTTCTTTCGAAAATTGAAAATCTGCGGGCAGTACATGAAACACCATATTTGAGATTAACATTTTTCCCTTAGAGTTACGGTTTTCGAGTTAATGCGGTGGTAAAATAGTTAAATCTAAAATACGTATTTCCGCCGCGATGTTCTGAGATTTTTACAATAACACGTACAAGCAAAGAATATGCGTGGGTAATAGGATAAGCAATATATTATTTGGTATTCGTGAATTTTCAACGATTTTCGTGAATAATGATACACTCAAAAGTGTGAATTAAATATTTTTCGAGAAAAAAATGTACGGACCTTATTAGTTGCTGCACTAAGAAATTCAAAATAATATTAATTCTATTGGTGCTGGTACTTGTGAAGTTGGTGCCAAAAGTTATCAATCTAACAGCAACTGCACAACTTCAAAAGTAACAGCACTAATAGAATTAATATTATTTTGAATTTTTCAGTGCACCAACAAATAAAGTCGGTCCAATTTTTTGTAAAAAATATTCATCAATGATTATAACAAATATTCAAAATACTTCTGAACTTCACTCTGCTTACCTTAAAAACATTTGGAAACGACTGAAATGAACTGATTATTTCCGGTCTGTTCATCAATTCCCCAAAAAGAGATCAATAATTGCTGCATATAAAAGTAGAGCTTGTCGAAAGATTTGGAACTCACGTGAATTTCAATTGAATTGGTATAATATTTAAACGATAGAGAATCTCAGTGAAATTCTCAATGAAATTATGTACAAAATGTGTAAAATAGCGAATTTCAACATAGATGTTTTGACTGAAATTCTCGTCCTAAAAATATAAAATATGTTCTTTATTTTCGTAAGAGGCATAGCGAAAATGCGTATTAAAATGCGCAGTTTGTTCAAAGTTCAAGGTGCTCGCGAAGATTGACAGATAACCTCACTTTTAAACTTTCGGCGAGAGTTTGTTTAAAATCTTCCATAATAATCATGTCTGTCTGGACAAAGGAGGTTGTTTCCCTTTTGATAGAGCAATACCAGAAGTGGCCGATATAAACCAAAATTAGTAGAATATTGAAATCGCAATTTGCGAACCTTGGACACTTACATACTTCGCTCCTGGAACTGGAACCGGTTGTCAGTATTGCAGAAATCAAAACTAAGTGGCAAGCATTAAAGCAAAATGCAACTAAAGAACTGAGAAAGTATAGTCTGTGTTCATACTTGTCATATGTTCTGAATGAGCGCAAGCGCATGAACATATTTTCTGCTATATTCTTGATGAAAATAGATCCTCGTGTAAAACAGACAATTTCATTTTTAACTGGTAATTGTTTTTAAAAATTCTTGTACAGATTATTGATAATAATTTTACTGAGATTCTCTATCGTGTAAAACAGCTCTAAAAGTTTCAATTGATGCAGGTAATCTATAATTTGCTTCAGACGAATGTTCCTTGACAAAGCCATCAAAAAAAATGAATAAATAAAGTTTGCAATTGAATCTAAAACATCTTCCGCCTTGAGCAGCAATGACAATGACATACACATGACAAATGACAGATATCCCCATCTGAATCTAGCAAATACAATTAGAGTGATAGTTTTTATTTGCAATATATAAATATTCTAAATGATATGACCTTGACTTTCAAACAATTTCATTTCCATTAAACACCACAATAATAGCATATTTGTATAATTCCTGTAATCAAATCCCGACTTGTCATATTATTTATTCTATTGAATTTTCATGTAAATCAATCCAAATTAATTTGGAATTTAAATTTGCAAAAATTTCCTTGCTCGACAAACAAGTTCAGAGATCGGTCTAACAGAAAAATGAATTTGTTTCAAGTGTTTTTAATTACCATAATTAAAACATGAAAAAAAATATTCACAAATTATAATATTAAATATACAGGGGGTCTGTAACTAACTAGAAAAAGTTACTTTAGTAGAAATAGTTATAGTTTGAATACCCATCGAGTGGGGTTTCGTCACGATTCCTGACGTCATCTGCCATTTTACGCATGTCGTAAATAATTTAAATTAAATTTTAATTCCTAACCCCAAAACACTGACACTGACTTATTTGTAAAGGAGCTAAATCACTTTCAGAAAGAAATGTTCGACATTAAACGTCAAAGAGGACAAGAACAAACGTCAAAATAACAGTCAGCCGATCTGATCGAAGACATATTATGTTTATGACGTTAAACTTTTATTTCACCTAGTTTTCAAACAAAAAAAGAGATAGACAAGGTATGACTGAGCCCCATTCGATGGGTATTTAAATTATATTATAGATGCTAAATTTCATTGCGAAATAGTGTGAATTAAACTCATAAGAGAATTATCAAAAAAAATGTATAATCACTTTTAATTTTTTTTATAATCTAATATTTAGGAATTAAATTTCGTCGTTTCGGACAATACAGTTTCTAATAAAAATGTCTAGAGAAGAATACTAATAAAATGTCGAGGAGAATAAAAAGTATTCATTCGTGCATTTCCTTTTACTTTATACTCTTTACATTCTTTCAAAAGCCGCCTCACTTACTGAAGCCGCTTTGACGACAACGTACCTATTAAGGAGAAGAGAATTCGATGCTGCAAATCTTTACTAGCTAAATTTTGCACATCTTTGTAGTTTCAATGACGTCACACTATGCTGGGTATACAATTTTATTTGTTGCTTTGTAGGATACTGTATAAACAAGAGAACCATCTTAAAGATCATCATCTGGTTTTTTGAGTCTAATGAAATTTGGTACTGAAAAAGAACCCGTAACATGGACCTAGTTTAGGGTTAAATGAATTCTGATAATACAGGTTAATTTTCCGGAAAAAATTAGACAATAAAAAGAAGGTTTTTCTTCAAAGTGCATCACGGAACATATCAAATGCTTGTGAATGATCGTTTATGTAGATAGTTTTCGTTTGGAGCTATACATTCACCGTATAAATTATTAAACCCATCGCCATTGCCAATGAGTTTAACAATTAAAATATGGCAAGGACGACTAGAACTCAATACTCCGAGGAATTCGTCTATTTGTTTTAGGAGTAGAATTTATACCCCATCGGTTCTGTACATTTGTACTTAAGTATCTTTTTTATTATTTTTTTAAACTTATAATAATCTAATTTGAAATATTTAATATAAAAATTCTTTAAATAAATTAACTAAAAAAAACATACTGATAATTAATTTTCAAGAATTTTTTAAATGATTTTTAGGTAATATTTGGAAAAAATAGAGATAGAAAAAAAATAATCAAAAAATCAATATTGACCTAAAAAAAGTTATTGGAGTTCCTCTCGCATAGTCAACATTAAACCATTATATTTTCTCATATTATAATTATATTTTATTGAAAAAAGTGAACTAATATGGACGGGCTTGAACGCACGACACAATGATTAGCGGACATTCACTTGATCATTGAGCCAAGCTGCCATTGGTATCGACTGTCATTTAACAAGCATTTTCACTGTTCTGTTCTGCACTATTTGTTCTATAAGGGTTCTTTTTGTCATCATTCCTGGAACCCTAAAAATACATAAGTAAATGCAATCATTTTATATTCATCAACAAAAAATAGCTTTATAAATGATCTTTTTCACATATAATTATGTAGTATTTATAGTTTTTTTTTTCCCCATTATTTTATTGTTTTCTTCCAGTAATAACGCCATCAGTCATGTTGGCAGTTCGCATCAATAAACTACAGGTACCCCAAGTGGCTCAATTAGGTGATCCTGTCGTCCTGGACTGCGACTATACACTGGAGGAATCCTTGGACGATGGTCTGGTGGTCAAGTGGTTCTTCAATGAACGTCCAACACCAATCTACCAATGGATACCGAATAAGAAACCACAGGAATTGGGTGTGTAACTATATTGTATATATATTCTCTACGTGGCCCTTAATAGGTACCTCGGCTCTGCTCTACTCTTTTTAACAATCGTTACAAAGTCACGTAGGAAGTGTGAAAAATATTTTTACGTGTTTTTATTTTCCAATTATATGATTCGAAATAGATGTTGGGAATAGAAGAGAGACACTTGGAAAATGTCAAGTTTTTTGGGGAAATAGTTGTGGTTTGTCATTGAATGAGTACATACAGTGTGTACCAAGTATGGATTGAATTAGCCGTGTTTTTCCAATGTCATTTATTTGAAAATATTTTTAAGGGGGTTTTCCGCCAGTTTCGAAGATATTTAAGTTGCGAAAGGACTTTCGGTTCTACAGGAAATCGACATTGATTCGTTTTTATCAAATTGAGCATACTAGTTTATTTGTTTGTGGGCTATCTACCTTTTGGTTTTTCTTATAAATAGGTAATCCAGATTTTAATTGAGAATGTCCAACATGTATCTTTATATTTGGATAAGATAAGAAAACTCCAGAAAATTGTACAGTTTGTTTAAAGTCTTCTATTGGTGCTGGTACTTTTTAAGTTGTACAATAATTGTAGTTAGATTGATAGACTTTTGGGTGCCAACTTCACAAGTACCAGCACCAATAGAATTAATATTACTTTATATTTTTCTGTGCACCAACTAATAAAGTCGCTTCAGTTTTAGTAAAAAAAATATTTCTTTCACACTTTTGAGTGTAACATTCATGTCATGAAAATCATTGAACGTTCGATCAGTCTTGAGCAAATCACCACCGGCGAGTGATATTGGGGTACCACAAGAAATAAAAAAGAAAGCAACAATATACACCGATCCGTTCCCGAGATAATGCGGTCCGAGACAGACAGACGGATGGACAGACAGACATACCAATGGCTGAAACTATGTTTATTAGACTTAAAAAAACTCCAAAACTTCAACATTTGTAAAAATCTCGATACCGAAAATTTCACACGATTACAATACTTTCCTTATACAGCTACTATAAGTTGCGTACGAAAGTAAAAAATCCCGATGGCCTGTAGTCAGCGGAAAGGAAAATAAAAAAAAAGTAGCGTGTTCCATTTGATATAAGCGAGATAATATTGGCTTTTGGTTTATATACAAATTTCGTAATATCCCATATATATATAAACTTTTGACCCAAACCTAAAAGTAGCGTGTTCCATTTGATATAAGCGAGATAATATTGGCTTTTGGTTGAATTGAAAGTCCTGCCATAATGTCAATATTTTTGATCGATCGGAAATTGTGAGAATCCCGCGTAAATATTTTTCTAGAAACTGTTAATTCAAACTCTATGGACTTGTGGTATTTGTTTAATTTGCCTCTAATTTGTTGCTTGCTATAACATTCAACTAGAATAAATGCTGGCTGAGAACGATAAAAGAAAACTAAGAGAACTGAGAAATAGTCACAATCTTCCCCCCATCCCCCAATCCCTCTAATAGTATAGATATAGCATAGCGCAGAGTCTCGTCTGCATCTCAGTTCGAAGAAGAGGATAACTATACGGTTAGAGAGTTGACAAATCACCCTGTCCTACACCAAAGACGTTATCTCAAGGTGTTAAACGACCCGTCATATCCCGAACGCATTCAAACTTTTTAGAAGAATTATTGTCCCCATCAAAGATCTCTTTCTCGCTCTCTGTGTCTTTCTCTGCGCACGACCCTGTTGTTTTATGCAAATGAGGAAAAGAAAGCTTATCGATCAACCAGAAGATCCTTCCTCACTTACTTCCGTTTTATTTCTTTCATCTATTATTAATCATAGTTGATATGAAATGGATTTCATCAAATTTGAAAAAAGAATCAAATCTGCAAAATTATTTTGCCCTGCAAGGTACACATTAAGAACTTACCAGTAGATTGGTGAGATTGGATTATCTACCCTTAATAATACTAAGTACTTCATAGTATCAACATAAACCAAAGGCCTGCAGAAAGTTTTATGTCACCTAACTGATATACCTAAGGAATTTATAACTTTGGATTTTTTATTATGTAAAAGAAGTAGTTATAGATCGAATGGAGTTCAAAGTTAAATTTAATGAATAACGTTTGAATTTCGACCCCCCGACAATCTCATTTCTGTTAATTCCTTCGTGATAGTTCCTTTTGAAGTTGGTGCCAAAAAGTCTTATATCTCCTTATACTATCATCACAACTTCAAAATCACCAGTACCAATAGAATCTATACATTAATACGTGATTGTATACGATTTTTAAGGCACAAAGGAGTATTTGGAGATTTGGCATAGTGAAAGTTTATATGGTGAAGTAGTGCACAATGTTGATGTATTATGCGTTAATATTTTAAATTAAATTAAAAAATATGGTTTACGTGGTAGAAGTGTATTGTGTGTTACATAATGTGCCCAATTCAATTTCATAAACATCGTAAGGCATTAGAAAAACAACACACACTAATGCCGTTTTGTACAAACTTGCAACTGACGTAGTAGAACAAAATTACCAAAAATTATATACAATTACTACCGTAACCGTTATAATTGTAGAGATACATGAAATTTAAAATAAATAGTTATGTTGGTTATTGGCCATGTGCAGTCCAATAGAAAAAATGAATAAATAAAAGGAATTTCAGAGTAATCACTTTAATTATTAATTTATTATCTCAATTTAAAATGACGATTACTTACAAACATAACTTCCTGCTTTTGTACAATTCAGTAATAATATAATATTCTTATTGTAACGCTTTATGGTACATGATATTGTTTTACTTGCTTGATTGTTTTAAATAATTTATTTTTATCACCTATATTTCCACAGTGTTAGATGGAGTAGGTTTGATATTTGTCCCTGTCCCTACCAGAAGTGCTGCCCTCTCGTAGCGAAAGACCACACTCTTCTCAGGAGAAAGGCTCATTGTTCCAGATAATATGGGTGTTCTTTGGATAATGGTGCTTGACGTGTATGATATATCTGAAACCACACTATGAAAGTGTATGGGAAAAGTGGTGTTTTCACTATTTTCCTCCCAATTTTTACGATTTTTCTCTCCATAAGAACCTTCCTTATGCATTAACAAAAATGTCAAAACAAACATTATCCGAATTGGTTGCGCCGTTTTCGAGTTTTCTGCTTAGCAACGCATTTGGTGATTCATTTTTGTTTATATATATAAACAAAAATGAATATATATATAAATATAGATAGATTACATCTTTGACAAAACAAAGACTCAATAACGTTTGAATTTAAAAAATAATGAATTACGGTCAAATTTCGACCACTGGGCGACCACTAGTTATTATTTCGCATTTTCCAGTACACCAACTATAAAAATAGTCAGTTATAGATATAAAATTATCATTTAGATTATTGTGATTTCAATATATTTTTTTAACGCAAAAAAACCTCTCACAATTTCCTGTCAAGGACTTCAACAACAACAAAAAGTCGACTGCCAGCCTGGGGTGCCTAAATCTATTACAAACATTCCTGGAAAGTTGTTGGTAAATTTCATTTTGCACCCAGATATATATATATATATATATATATATATATATATATATATATATATATATATATATATATATATATATATATAGGGAAAGGGCATCTTTTAACAGAATTTGTCATCGCTATCGGCGGAAAAATTTCAAAAAGTCAAACTCCACCTCGACCTCAATGTAGTAGAATCATCATGTTTTTTTGCCCTAAAAGGGGAGGGGAATCAATTTCCCTTCACGTATATATGGCTGGTTTGATTGGTTTGAACTCTGAGAAAGAAGGCAAGGGAAAAAGTCGTCGATGGCACTGAGACATTTCTTGACACATTTCAAATGTAAAAGTATTTCTCTGCAGTCTAAAACATTATATTAACTGTCTTTTATTATTAATATCTTTTGATAACATTTCATTTCTGTTATTCCGTATAAATTATTGCTATTATTGGCACAACATGTTATAAAGACGAAAATAATACGATTGATAGTATCATCCATGAATCATTTTTAAAATCTACTTGTCATAATTGTAGGTTATGATTCGTGTTTGTTTTAATGTTAATGTCATCACCAAGCCATTAACCGTACAAGTTCTTCGTTTTATTAGGTAAATTTCTTATAGAAATTTACCTATTGCGATCGTTCACACTTTTGAATTTCGAAAAAATTTCAACGGCATGTTGTTATATGTCTATAAGTTAGTCCAGAAAAACATTTGGTTCAAAAGTTTATATATATATATATATATATAAATAATAAATAAATAAATATAAATAAATAAAAAATAAATAATATAATATATATATATATATATATATATATATATATGGGATATTACGAAATTTGTTAACACGATAGAGGTCGCAGTTTTGAAGGTATCAAGTTCAAATTTGCTACAAAAATCAATCTCTCAAATATCTTGGTCGAGTTCGTTATTGAACAATATCGGGGAAGTAGTTTTAAAATGGCGACCATTCAAACATTTAAAAAATATATCAAAAAGGAGCCGTAGTGTAAATATCATCAAAAATAATTTTAGGTTATAGATATAATCAGTACCTACAACTTTTGTTCGAAGCAATTTTTCATAAAATACACAGGTAAAAAAATAAAAATTAATAAAGAAAAATAACGAATATTGATAAAACATGAACACTCAATATAAATTTGATGTAATTGTACATTTTCTGGAGATCTTAATATAGACCCTGATTAAAAAAATATATAGTATATTTATTGAAAAGAAATAGGCGAAAAAAAAAATTCAGCCTTGAAGTGGAACTCGAAACCTGTCCGCTTTATATTCAATAGCCAAAACAAAAACCTCTAATCGCAAGGCTATGATGACACATACGACAATTTTATGTAATAATATGTATGTATAACAATGAAAAGATCGTTAAAATTTGACTTCAATGAATTTTGAACAATTTACCTTTCCGCTGACTACAGGCCATCGGGATTTTTTTTATTTATGTCAATGCTAGACTAAAGACACCCGTTAACTCATACATATTAATTTTGAAAATTACCCTCAAGTCCATGTTCCTCCCATTCGACAGATCCCAGTAGGTCATTGGATTCAACATATCATAACAACGAGAAAAATGAACCAAATTTCCTCCGTCTCCCATACTACGAGTAGAGAGGCTTTTTAAAAAAAAAAAAAACACCAAGTTTCCCAGTTTGAGTTGACGTTATTTCGCAGGTATACTCAAGGGTCGATTGAACTTGAACTACTCCGCCAGCCCGGATAACAACAGCATCCATAGGGCGTTACATATCATCGAACCTGGTCCCGATTTATCTGGCAACTATACTTGTATGGTTTCCACATTTGATGGTGAAGATAGAAAGACAAAACGAATGTTGGTGCTTGGTGAGTGAATCAAAGTTCTTTTTTCTTCAAAATAATTTTAGAGAAGCTTATTCTAAATAATGTGATAATTTGTCTTGTAAAGCAACGAACAATATGCATTTCAGGAGCTATGATTAGAGAAACTTCTTTTTTTTAATAACGAAGTCGTAATCCAAGTTTTGTTTTATTATGAATTTGGGTTTCTTTAAGATTTATGAATTTTGTTGGGATAATATATCACATTGATTATAGGTATATAACTTTCACGAACTCATTTTCGACAAAATTGCTTTTTATGGTTCCGTACGTCCGAAAAAAAGACGGAACACTCGTGTATCCGTCTGTCTGTCGTTCACACTCAATTATCTCCGAATCTACTCGACCGATTGAATTGAAATTTCGTACAGATATCAATTTCTGTGACCCAAACGCAGAGGTGTGACATGAATAGATAAAATATGTATATGGGGGGGGTATTTTGGAGGGGAAGGTGGAAAATAAAAAAAAAAAATTGAAACTGCATCGTGTGACATATCAAATGGAAGGTCTTGCTATGAAGATTTTATATGTATTTTTTTGGAATTTTGAAATAAATAGTTTCCAAGTTATTCAAGAAAATAGATGAAATTGACCATTCCAAATACAGAAATTAGTATTCTACTTATAGATTATAGGAAAACCTATGAGAAGTCCATAATATTAAAATAACATATTATATCACTCAATATTGTCAAATTTGTGTCAGATTTACAAAAAAAAAAAGAAAGTACGGAACCCTCTGCACGCGAGTTCAACTCGCACTTGTCCAGTTTTTTTTTCTATTATTCACACTGACATTAATCAGGAACACTAGCGTCACCATTTCCGCGTTGGTATTTTTCTTTCGGCAATGGTTACGTAAACAGGAAGTTTTTATATATCGATATTATAGCAGCATTAAAAAAAATACGTCATTAACACTCAAAGGCTAAATCATTTTCACGTTGTTTACTTGATATTTTATGGGTAAAGATATACCATACGAATAATAATTATTTTTGAATCGTCTAATTTTGCTCGAATATTCTGTTATCGTAAACAGGTGATATTAAATTTCAAAGGCGCAGTTTATGTGAAATTTGTAATAAAAACAATAGAACAAATAACTTACTAATATTAAATAAGATATTTAAATTTGATAAAAGTCTATTTTAGCGACTTTTAAATTAAAGGCCCTAAGAAATCTAATGTTTGCAAAAATAGATGTAGGTTAGCATAAATTCTAATAAAATTGTGGCGGAAGACGCTATTTATAATGATTTGTTAATAAAAAAAGTAGAAATGGTGTTCTTGAAACATACGGCTTTTAGCTGAAATTTTTGATTTGGACATCTCTTTTCAATCCCAAATAATATATAGTCAGTCACCTTGCATTCTATTAAACACTAACATCCTTCAATTCGTTTAACATTACTTTTTCTCGAACTTATATTTACTATTTTTACGCATATTTTTACAAAATTTGAAGGATGTTAGTGTTCAATAGAATGCAAGGATGATTATATACTATTTGTGGTTTAAAAGATACTTCCAATTCGAAAATTCCAGCTAAAAGTCATAAGTCCTAAGAACACCATTTTCCCTTTATTTATCTAAAAATAAGAAAAATAGCTTCTACTGCCTCAATTTTATTAAAAGTTATGCTAACATACGTCAATTTTTGCAAACATTAAATTTTTTGGGTTTTTATAGCAAAAGCCGCTAAGCTAGACGTTTACCTTCAATGTTAACACTTATTGATAAAAGTAAAAATTAAAATGAAGTAAAAAAAATATGTCTAATAACTAAATTTAATCACCAGTCATAATATAATTTTTTATGGTCTTCCAATACGTCCTTAGAATAAAAATAAAAATTGTACCTAAGTATAGAAAATAACTAACCTCCCGAAAGATGGGAGAATGCTGTATATAATTCCATTCTATGTCTGCTTAGTGGTTATTGGAAATATCTATAATTGAATCCCCGAAACAATAGATAGGGGTTGGAACTAAACATTGAAATCATAAATCAAATACTGCACGCCTTACATAACCTAACCTAACTTTTTATAAATGTGTCTTTGCGCAGATCGATATACGCATATAACTCAATATAAACGTCACACTCTCCTGCCATATGCAGTCTTTTCAATGAAATCAAATCTCTTGTTTTCGCAAAAAGAAAATACGATGGTGTACATATTATTTAACATTGATATTTTTTTTTAAATATTTTGTTAAACATCAATGTCTGTGATTATTATTAGGATGAAAACTGATGAGCATTTTGCATCAAATTACAGAGCAAAGCAATTTTAGATCAAATTGAAAACTGTTTTTCAGTGCCTGTCTGATGAAATTCAATTTCCAATTCCAAATGCAAGCAGTAGGTAGGTACATTGAGGTAAATATATTCTTTTGTGATTCGTAATACAAAAGGTTTTCTATTACAAATATATGGTAGGTATATGTGAAGTAGTATTTTATTTCAACATTCAAAATCATTCTAAATAAATTCATATTGAATTTGTCCCAATTCCCAATGTGTCAGTGTATATATATATATATATATATATATATATATATATATATATATATATATAT
Source organism: Crioceris asparagi (assembly GCA_958507055.1). NCBI lineage: Eukaryota > Metazoa > Arthropoda > Insecta > Coleoptera > Chrysomelidae > Crioceris > Crioceris asparagi. The sequence continues at coordinate 1,983,359 of OY293832.1, forward strand.
ATATATATATATATATAAATACTCCCAAGGTTATAAAGGGTGATTCGCGTAGAATGCATTTTTTTGTTGTTATTTTTGAAAATTATAAGGGTTAAATTTATGAAAGCAGAAGTAAGTTTAAGGATTGTATAGGAGATGACAAAAGTTTTCGAAAGAAATCAACGTAACTCAAAACGTACGTCCACTATATAAAAGAGGCGCACGAACCGAAAAAAAAGCAGACAGTCGAATCACAGCTCGGTAAGCTGTAGTCGAAATGTATTCCTCCTCCGTTCAGGGTTCGTCGGTCAAAAATGATTTTTGACACGATGATATAGTTAAAAAAATGGATGGATTTGCTGAATTTGCATCATCGTTTCGAAAATATAAGCAATATAAGGTCTGGATAGACATAATCTAATAATCTAATAATCTAATAATAATAATCTAATAAATAATAATTTTTAATAGATGTAAACAATGGTAAATATATTATTTTCAGATATTTATACCCATTTCAAAATAACAGATTGGAAAAGTATAAAGTTGTATCATTATAAAATGAAGAGCATCATCTAGTGAGACAAAACGAAAACTCTTTTTGGCCCTAGGGAGGAAGGAAAGAGACATTATTTATGACCCTTTCAACAGAGTCGAAGGTAGAGTTTTCTACCAGTGAAGTATAAACGTCAACGTGAAACACCCTATATACACATTATACTATCAAATTCGATTTTCATCCACTGTTGAAAGCCCCAACAACTACTCGTAATTAAATTTCTCATTCGAATTGAAAGTTGTTAACGTAAATGGAATACAACAGAACAAAAAAAATATAGTATATATATATGGGACAGATGGATAGATGACAAAAACCGAATCGCAATTGACAGTAATGAAATCGTATTTATTTCACCAATGTGAAATAGTAGGTATTTTGCTCATTGTGATTGACAATTTAGCAAAAAAGGGTTGATGGAGGGATGGGGGGTGAGTATCAATGGCCGTGTCCACAGCAGACAGCACACCTGCTAGTTAGAGCTGGCGCACAAGTTTGATTTTTGACCGACGAACCCAAACGGAGGAGGTATACAATTCGACTGTCTACTTTTTTTTTTGGTTTGTGCGCTAGCTGTATATAGTACTCCGATTTTGATGATTTTTGTTTCTTTTGAAAGAGGAGACGTGAGAAATGGTCCCAAATGTGTAAAAAATCAAATCCGAAATCTCCTTCCCTCCAAAAAAGGGTTCAGTTTTTCTCGGAAAATCGAAAATCTGAGACTACAGAATTGAAGAGAGGGCAATATCATGAAACTTTTAAATTGAACATTTTTTAAAAGAGTTACTGTTTGCGAGTTACAGCGATGTAAAAATTTCAAATATCTTTGCTATGTGGAGGGGGCAATTTCTTTCGAAAATTGAAGAACTGAGGCAACCGAATTAAAGACCAGATTATTTGTAGCAACATTTATATTGAATTTTTTTTCATATAGTTACGATTTTCATGTTATAGCGGTAGTAAAGTCTAAATATGCGTATTTCTGCGACGAAGCTTTTAGATATCTGAATAACACAAGTACAAGTAAAGAATATACATGGGTAACAGTGAACGTTCGACGAGTTTCGTGCCTACTATTACACTCAAAAATGTGAAATAATTTTTTTTACAAAAAATTAGACCGATTTTATTAGATGGTGCAATGAAAAATACGAAATAATATTAATTATATTGGTGCTGGTACTTGTCAAGTACAACTTCAAAAGTACCTGCACCAATAGAAGTAATATTATTTTGTACATTTTAGTGCACCAACTAATAATGTCGGTCCAATTTTTTGTAAAAAATATTTATAATCATTTCAAATTTATCTGATTTTCGATTAAAAACTGTTTAAAACAGTCAACTTCAATTTACCAAAGGATGTTTTCATATATTAAATTAAAAAAAAAACAGCTTGTTGAAAAACAAACGAATCTTTAGTAATTTTATAAATATATTATTTGTTTTATCGTGTTCATGTGGTAAGAACAAAGTTCCTTTTGCTATATATTACTAAATAATAAGCGCAATGAAGGAATGACAATAAAATTGTATTTATTGTTTTTTCTATAAGCTTTTATTGATAATGTTACAACAAAATAAAACATTAAAAATGATTTTAAGATGTAATAATTTCACTAGTATAAGAGTTATGTTAGTTACAACAAATCTTGAGTGTGAGGCAAACTGTAACATATACAGGCTGGCCAATCGAAAACATGTCCTAAAACTGCAACTTCACTAGCTTCATTAACTACAGGTTTTTCAATTTCAAAGTGGGAGAGTCAAAAATAACGAAACAAAGGATCCCCTTGAATCAAAAAGCAACGAGTTCCTGAAGTAATGACACAGTTCTTAAAAATGGTCCTGTTTCGTTTTCTTTTGGCCACCTTGTATATTAGTATGATATTTATTTATAAAAATATATACAGCAGAACTTTTAATGAAAGTGCTTCTGCTAGGTAGATTTTCGTCTCTCACGATATTGTTTACATTTTCAATGTTTGTTGTGCCGTACTTCAATTTCTTTCGTTATTTTCTGTCTTTCACGATATTCCTCACATTTTTCTGCATTGGTTTTAGTTTGTTTTTTTTTATTTTTCTTTATTGGTCCCTCACAAACAAAATTCATCAGAATTTACATTATCCACAATAATGATAATTTAGTTGATCAACATACTCAAGTATCGAAACAAAATTACGAGAAATGAATACGAGTGGAACTCATACATCGATAGTAGTAAATTTTCATTAATAGAAAAATTTAACCCCAGGAATATGTTCTAATTGTATAATTATTACTTCCCTCAATAAGAGAAGTATTGTATTCACGTAACAAATCGACCTCGAGATTTTTGCTGATATTTACGTTTTGGGGTTCCTATATCACGAAAATCATGGTATATCAAGTCCGTCGGTCTGTCTGTCTGTCTGTAGTCTGTTGGCGTTGTAGCTCAATTACGGCTTGACCTAAGACAACGAATTTTGGTATGCAAATTGAAGGACTACCGGCGACGCAATGTAAGGGTTTTCATTAATCATATATACAGGGTGTCCAGAATATTGAGTGTCAATATAAGAACGGTAGAAGCGACGAGGTTGTTTCCATCTCGAAGCGGAGTGGTTTGCCGAGGGAAGTCATAGGTAAAGGCTTTTACCATTTATTTTTCTTTTATTTTATTTTCTCGTATTATTAGTACCACAATTTTTTAATAAAAAAATATTTAATACTTAGGTATAAAAGTATAGAGGATATTATTACATATTGTTCTTTTTTTATCATGATATATTTGCGGTTCGGATAACAATGAATAAAGACAAAAAATACTTATACTTAGAATGATATAGATGAAAGGATTAATCATTAAAGCTGGATTCTGTACTGTATAAAAAATAACCAGAACAATAAAATAAGACATTTTATTATTGTCTAGGGCATTAAATTCATCCAATTATAATCAAAATAAACTTGATGCCAATGATCCTCAGATATGAACAATTTTGTAAACAATTGAATGTGTCAGATGATAAATAAATATCTATTTACAGTGTTATAATTTATCAAAACAAAAAATCTATCTATATATCGAACCACTCGTTTATATCCAATGAGATTTGATATAAACAACATTGTTAATATAAATTACATTATTAATAACAAATTTAATATATACAAGATGATAAACATCACAGTTGAACCTATAACTGAAATTTCAATCAATTATTTAGTCATGTTGTACATTTAAAATGTCAGTATTTAAAAGAAAAAAATTGTTAATATTCATGTGATGAATTTTAACTCGACCAAAATATATTTTTAATTATTTATAATGAAGGTAGGTATTGTTATATTTTATTTCTTCTTATATTTCCATTCGAAATTGTATAAATTATTTTGCGACTGCAACTTAAAATTTTAATTCAAAGCCCTGGTGGCATTGTTTTGCCATTTTTGGATTAAACAAATATGTAGCTCCATATTGTGAGCATTTTGTTCCAAACACAGGTCAATATTGGCCACATAAATAATAAAAATGGCCACAAAAACAGTTTTTTCTTGTTTTTATATAAACAAGCAGGTCGATTTTAGATACAGGGTGTTTATTGATAGAATGCCCATACTTGAGGGTGTGAATCCTTGGGTGATTTCAAGAAGAAAAGTTATATTAACATATGACCTTAACCTGTTAGTTGTAGGGTGTTAAAATTTTAAGAAAAAAAAATTATATAATGATATCTCGTAGGTACACAACTTTTAAATATTCTGGAGCATTTTTAAACGTAAAATGTTTTTTCAAGTATTCATCAGTGACATCTGAAGAGGAAATGGTACGCCTCTGATTTTTCTAAGGACCAAAACTATTTTTGAAATACGACGCACTAAATTCCAACAAAATATTAAAAGTAGTCTCAAAGAACTGAACTTTTTTATTTTTTTACGCCGAAACGGTGCGTCATGCGAAAGTAATTCTATGAACCGAATTTGCGCAAAAATAAATGAGGGAGAAAATAATTTTGGTTTATAGATAAATCAGTAGCGTAAGTAAGAAATAGAAAGAGTAGATGAATTATTTAATGCAAATCTGTTTTTGATTATAACTTAAAACATTCTGACAGAAAGAATGAAATAGCATTGTGCGATAAATGGAAAAATATAAATAGAAATATTCTCAGCATGTTTTGGCACAATTAATAAAACACAAGTACTTAGATATTACCATCAACTACATTAGAAACAATAAATAGAAAATTCTCATATTCACTAAACTAAAACATATTTTCTGTTGCCAAAATATAATATTATTAAAAAATAATGTTGGGATTTATTTTTATTATCCAAAACATAAATAAATGTGCGTTACTATTTTGAAATCTGATATTACGATAATGAGATATGTTGAAAAAAGATTGGGCTAGGTTAGGAGAGAGGTCTGTGTTTATGTTTTCATCCAACTAGCTCGAACAGAGAAAATTTATTATCTTATCTTATAATATTAAGTGAGCAAATTCTTGTACACAAATATCGAGTGATCCAAAAAAAAAAATCATCTCCAGTAGGCCTTTGAAAATGAGAGCATGTCTTTACTTGAGTCATCTGCAATTGCATTTATAATGATTAAAATATCACTTGTCACTTTAAGCGTTTAGAAAAGCCCTGTTTTCATTTTCAAAAGCGTACTGGGGATGAGTTTTTTTTGGATCGCTCGATATTTATATCTATTTATATAAAACTGCTCAAATATCTCAGAAATAGCTCATAGGCTTTCGAGTTTTTGAGACGTAAATTTGATTTGAGAAAGAATTTTATTCCATTGTTCAATACATAGTGCAAAAGAAACTTGGAATTTTTGGAGTATTATTATTCTGTAGAGATGTCTAGACTTTCATTTTATTGATTTAAGCTTTTCTGAGTGACAATCTCGAAAAAATTAGATATTTGGAAATGATACAAATTTTTCTGTAATTCGCCAACAAAAATATCGACTAGCTCCGAGCCTATATCTTGCGACAAAATAGATGTAATAACACCGGTCGGTCGCAACAAACATTGTTATAAATATAGTACGTTTTTATAAATTGTTTTAACTGAAATCGCCCTCAATGACCACTGGTTAGTTGTATTTGTTGAACTGATTATTAGTTTAAATTGAGCTATAAGTACATTAAGTATGCTATATAAAATCATGTTTTTTTTACATAATATATAAAAATAAGTATTACCTTTTGTAATGAACCTTTTAAATGTGTAACATTTAAAATACAAGATAATTATATGACACCTGAAGGTCGAAACGTGTTTAAGGTCTATATTTAATTGTTTTAAGTACATATCTATTTCGTTGTATTATTAGATAATCTTTGGCTTTATTTTTTTATACCAGGCGATTCAATTTGATACGTGCACCATTGTATTTCTAGGTAAATTTCTTATAGAAATGTCTCTACCTATTGCGATCGTTCACACTTTTGAATTTCGAAAAAAATGTCAATACCGTGTTGTTATATGTCTGTAAGTCCAAAACAACTGTTGGTTCAAAAGTTTATACATATATATATATATATATATATATATATATATATATATATATATATATATATATATATATATATATATATATATATATATATATACATAAATATGGGATATTAAGAAATTTGTTAAAACAACAGAGGTCGCAATTTTGGAAGTATAAGTTTCAAATTTGCTACAAAAATCAATCTCCTAAATATCTAGGCCGAGTTAGTTATTGGGCATTATCGGGTAAGTAGTTTAAAAATGGCGACCATTCACAAATTTTAAAAAAATATCAAAAGAGGGTTGTGTTTCATCGAAAATAATTCTGGGTTATAAAAGAAAAAATCTATGGATGTTCAAATTTTAATTCAATGAATTTTGAAAAATTTACCTTTCCGCTGGCTACAAGCCGTCGGGATTTTTTATTTCAACCAAAAAAAAAACCGTTGTCTTTTAGCCAGCAGATAGTTACCTAGGTAAATTTCACGATTTTTGATTTTTATTATTTTTCCTACCAATTTTAAGGAAAATGCTTCAAACAAAAGTTTTAAATGCAAATCATATCTAAGACTCAAAAATATTTTTGATGATATTAATTCAATGCATACTTTTTGAGTTTTTTTTAAGTTTGGTCAGCCACCATTTTGAAACTACTAGTCCTCCATTAATGAACATATTTTTTGTACGATCTATTTTTACCGAAATATTAATCTTGAGAGTCAACTTACACGACTTTTCTACCAGTTAACCAATTCCATTAAATATATAAAAATAAGAATAAAATGTAAAAAAAAATTAGCACTTCGTTTAAGCATAACTTTTTTTTAACTGCTTTTTTGGAATACTCACTCACTAAAGGAAAGCTACTGTAATCCATTTTTTTGTCAGTTTAGTATTATATTTTATTTGGTATTTTATTATTTTCAATTTATTAAAAATCTACAAAGCTGTCAATTATTGAACACAAGTATTATTTTATATAAATGGCACTATCCTTAAACGAACAATCTAGAAATACAAAAAAAAATATCTTGCGAGTTGCATTTAATAATTGAATCGTATCAAACGGTGATGACGTCACAAACTGGCATGAGAATTTAAACAATGCGAGTTTAGAGACAAAAATTGAAGTGTGAGTCATTTTCAAAAATATCTTTTATTTGTAAAATAAAGAATTTATCCGTTACTCTATTTTCACACTGTACTTATACAGGATGAATCGGGAGAAACGGACCAAACTACAGGTGTGTATTAAGTATACATTTGAAAATAATTTTAAGAAACTGATATATTCTTATTCGATTTTTATTTGTTTTCATGTTACAGAGTACAACAAAATTTCATATATTAACATTTTTTAATCATAGCGTTCTTTTCTATAAATTTTCAAAAATACCGCCATTGACCTCTAAACATTTTCTGCTTCGCCCACAAAAAGCGCCTGTTATCTATACTCTTCTAATTGATTAGTATTTCGAATATATCGATTTAATAGATATCTACATCACGAGTGTCCACTTTTACTTTGTACACCTCATTTTTGAACCAGCCGCATAAACAATCATCTAGAGGTGTAAGGTCTGGGGATCTTGGAGGCCAATAAATAGGAACACCTCGACCAATCCAACGCCCTGGAAAACTTTCGACCAAATGTTGCTTAACCTGACCCGAGCGAAATGTACAGAAAATTTATGTTGAAAATTAATATCGACTGTTGCGTGGGGATTTTTGTCTGACCATACATGAGAGTTACGAGAATTAATAATACCATCACGGGTAAATGTTGCTTCATCCGTAGAAAGTATATGTGGTACAACACGAAGATTATTATTTATTCATCGACAAAATTACATATGTTTAGCATTAGCTTCCGGTTGTAGGTGTTGTAATTTCTGTACATGGTATGGATGTAAGCCTTGAAGGGTGTCTATTACTTTTTTTTGTCGGTTGCCCAATTGGGTACCAATTCTTTGTGAAATTGTCGTTGCATCTTCTTTTACCAAATCCAGGATATTTTCTACTTCTCCTAAACCTTGTCGAGTAGCTCGATCAGATGTTATGTTTTTATTAGGATGTCTTTGATAATGTGGAAACCGTTGACGATATTCTTCAACAGCAGCTGTAGCATTTCCATTACAAAAACCATAAACAAACATCACATTTGCATATTCTAAATGTGAATAAGTGTTTGGCATTTTGTAACACTTTGAACAAACAAATTCGGAAATGAACGGTCAATCACTGTCGCAACACAATGACTCGTTATAAAAACAACAAAGTCATCAAATGTTTTTAAGCCTCGAGCATGGCACATACTCTAATTACGCGAAAATGCGGAAGCAAGTAGAACAATAGATACATTTTTTTAGACAAGATATAACCTGAAAACAAACTAAAATCGGATTAGAACATAGGAGTCATTTTTACATTATTTTCAAGTGTAAAATACGCTCCTGTAGTTTGGTCTGTTCCTCCCGAATCACCATGTATATTTTAATAATTGTTATTTATTGCTCTGCACTATTACGACGTAGTAAGATTATCTATTACTTTTCCATTTTCATTGATGATCTCAGTGACATTAATAATTTCTGCTTTAAAAATAGATTGTACAATACCGCCGCGATATTTATCGCATTTTTATTGTTTACAATTATTGGTTCCTTTTTATATAATTTTGATTCTTTTCTAAAATATATAAAGGTGTAAATCGTTCACCTGGTCTGTTGAAATCAGTTTGGAATATATCCAACTATTCATTCTAAAATTGTGTATATCAAATATTTGTTTATGTAACAAAGCAATTTAGAATCAGAAATTATGTCCGCTCATTTGAGACCGATTAATGCCGCTGCTAATTATACCAGTGGTGTTCATTTGAAATTTAAATCAGCTGATAAACTAAATGCCATGCAAACGTTTTTTGAAAATCATTCAGTAATATTTTCTTATGCTTTTTGACCGACGAATCCCAAACGGAGGAGGTATACAATTCGACTGTCTGCTTTTTTTGTTTGTGCGCGCGTTTTATATGGTAAACTTATTCCGATTTTGATGATTTTTGATTCATTTGAAAGAGGAGAGGTCCCATATTCATAAAAACGCAAATCGGAAATCTCCTTCCCTCCGAAAACCGGCCCGGAAGGGGCAAATTTTCTCGAAAATCGAGATAGCAGAATTAAAGATAACTAAATATCCGGCAACGTTTAAATTGGAAATTTTCTCAAAAGACCTACGGTTTTCGAGTGTCTGCGATGTTAAAATTTGAAATATTTGTATTTTCGCTATGTGGAAAAGGCTATTTATTTCGAAAATTGAAAGTCTAAAAATTGAAAATTAATGGCCAGATTATTTGTAAATATTCAACATTTTTTATTCATGAGTTACGGTTTTCGAGTTACAGCAGTGGTCAAGTTTATGATATGCGTATTTCCGTGACGATGTCATTATGATTTCTGAATAATAGCAAATACAAGCAAAGCATACATGGATAAGGGTGAACGTTCATCGATTTTCATGACAAATGTAACACTCAGAAGTGTGAAATAAATAGTTTTTTTTCAAAAAATTGGACCGACGTTATCAGTTGGTGCACTAAAATGTACAAAATAATATTAATTCTATTGGTGCTGGTACTTGTGAAGTTGGTGCCAAAAGTTTTCAATCTAACTGCAACTGAATATCTTCAAAAGTACCAGCACCAATAGAATTAATTTTTATTTTGTACTTTTCAGTGCACCAACTGATAACGTCGGTCCAATTTTTTGTAAAAAATATTTATTGACTATCAACTGATATATAAGATATATAAGAAATGCAATGTATTTTGTGTTTGGGGAGTTGGGTGTATAGAAAAATCCACAAATAGAAGCAAAACATGTATAATTTATTTTCCATTCTTTAGTAACAGTCATTATATAGGGATTATTAGACATATCAAAACAATTAGTCTATAATAATAGATATCAGTCGAAATAGAAAGTAATTTTAATTAGTCAAAACAAAAGGAAAAACTCGGGAAAAACGTATGCTGGAAATAGAGCCGATTTGATAAGATATAAGTCTGAGAATCATTCTTTAACAGTTTAAAATAAATAAGTTTTGAATAATTATTTAATTAATAGGCAATTAGTTCCCAGCATTTCATAAAATTACAAAAAAAAGGTTACTCACAACAACTCAAACTAATAATTTTCATTTTGGTATATTTATAGCATTGTAAAAATACATTTCTTTTTCTCTGATAAAATAAATTCATATTTTTTTGTGCTACGAGCTTCCAAGCCCGCTCCTATATTAATTTCTCTCTCTAAAACTATACAGGGTGTTCCTAGAGGAAACCATATTATATAATAATAGTAAATTATTTTCCATTCCATTGATAAGTATACCTAACAATTTCCAGTAGAGAGCATACATTACCTCAAGAAACACCCTATATATATATATATATGTATATATCACTTTTGGATTGGATTTAAATCTATATTTGTTGTTTTACAACAAAATGAAAGACCAACAGTCAGAAAATTTTAAAAGAAATTATTCTTCTTTTGAATATAAGTTACATAGGTATATAAAAATTGTAAATAGGCTCCAAAAAAAACTTATTTTGAATAATTTTGTTTGAATAACTTATTTTCCTCAATCAGTCATTGTGCGAAGCTACCGAATTATAAGGACCAGCCTGTCTCAAAACATAGCAAATACCACCACTACTTTTGTTACCATTATTGTTAACCAAGTTATCTGTCATTGTTGTTGCCGATGTCATCGTTGTCGTCGTTGTCGATTTTGGTATCAATTTCGGCACCAAAACCATGGCCAAAACAGCGGATAAATGCAAACACCAATACAACTTGTTGTAAACTGCTACACTTGGCCAAAACTCCAACAACACAAACGGAAAGGTAATGTAAGCCAATACAAAATGTGTAACAGCAAATGTAATGATATCGTAGAACAGTTTGGATTCTCTGGATTCCATAAAATGACCGCGAACAAATCGACGAACAGTTCGCGAGGCAAAAGTAAATATAGCACCACTGAGGAAGGTCAAGTAATAGCCTGGATAGAAACCATGCCAGACAGAAGATAGGATATAAGTTAAAATAGTTGCATGTTGCTTGGTTCTTTCATAGACAATCATCCTCAACCAGATGTTGGTGTTTTTATTCCATGCTTCGATGGCTTGTTTCAAACTGGTAGCCAGCTCAAATTGGAATATATCAACATTGGAGACCTTATCCCATACAGGACTACCATCTCTATCACTATAACCCGATAAACCAATACCACAATTATTACATATCGCATCCGCTATGGTCCATGCGAAATAATACTTAAATCTCACTAGAGTTGTACATACAGTCAGGTACCAAAATTTATAGCTAACACTTGTATTCTCGATGAAATGCTCATCTTTGACACGCTTAATTGGAAACAGTGGCAGGAATCTGACAAAAATGAAAGCACAAAATAAGGCAACAGCAACTTTTTTGAAGATAGCCCGTACAGGACTAGGTTCATGTATGATACACTTGGTGACGTCTTGCTTAGCTGGTACTTTGGCATAGTTTTTACCCTCAATAAAATCAATGTAATCATTATAAAACACCACCGGCCCCGCCATCAATGAAGGAAACAGCAGGGCATAGCTAAAGTACTCAAAGAAACTTGGCTGTTTATAAATGGCATACGTCTTCTGCATCTGAGTCATGTCCTCTTCTTTTTTGCACAGTCCATCGTGCAAGCTAAACGCCAGCGATGTCACTTTCTGTGTAATCACCATCAAAGGCCCAGTTATATCTAAGCCATAGCTGCCGTAATCGTAAATCTGTCGATGTAGATGCAAAAATGACAGATACATTAGAGCCACTGTCAACACCATGCCGTGCATTACATGTGCATTTTGCGTGACCATTACCACATAACAAACAGCTGGAAGACCTGCAAGGTGTATAGCTTGGAAGCCGAAGCAAAAGTAGGCAATTAAAACACCAAATACCAGACCGAAGGCATGTCGCACCGCTGTGCTGGTACGTGATGGATGTAGCCATGTTCTGTAGAGTGTTGCAAGACCGAGGGCTGCTAATTGGCTGATGATAAAGTTGAATTGGTCATTTGCTAAGCCCGTATAAGCTGCCAAGCCACTAAACAGCTGACTGCCCCCGTATGTGTTTGTTGTTGCACTGTTCACCACTGCGTTCATTTTGGTTGTTGCATTAACAGTACATTATAATATATGTCGGTGCCGGCTTATATATAGGTATATACACGTATGGTGCGCGTATTTTTGTCACAAAATTTAATAATTAACTCAGAAATCAAGTAACTACCACCGACTAAATCTCGCAACGTGAACGTGAACTGTTATGATGAATGCACTCTGTCTGGTATTTTCTACCTTACTGTTTGTCATCATCTTCTTCTGGATCGTATGATGAGGATGCGCTGTTGCCACATTGGTTTCGCATCGCTGCTTCAAGGGAAGAGTGTTGAATGAACTCTGCTCAATTGTGTTTTTATATGTAAAAATATATATGAGATGGTCCTAATTAATTATGTTGTTTCATTAGGATAGAATGTGATCATTTTGTTGTGATATGGAAGTGTCAGATTTAAATGACGTTTTTTTTTTTTTGTGTGAATGAAATCAGGTATGAGATATTGAGTGATTTATATACCGACAAAAATAATCACTTATCATAAATTTGGTTTGATTTGAATATATTTATTTCTCGATTGTTTTTCACACTCAAAATAATATGTTATTCTGGATTAGGTCAAAATACAGGTAAATAACAATAGTAAACATTTTATTGTCCACGTCATACTTCCGATGAAAAATATATTTGCAAATTTATGTTAAATATATGTATTTAAAATTGCATTGTGTTCTACCTATATAATGGTTTGTTTATTTTATTCATAAATAAATATATTTCGTCTACGCAATGTTTGTAATCATCTATATTAATTTCCTCAATATAATTAAGGAATCCTCCGATAAGGAGCGAAAAGTGTTTATAGTCAATATTTTCTTTTTGAAATACAATTATTAATATGTCAATATTGACAAACGTAAAGTGCAGATAACATTTTTGACCGACGAACCCAAACAGAGGAGGTATACAATTCGACTGTCTACATGTTTTCTTTATAATTCTTAGCCACTTTAGCATAGTAAACGTACTCCGATTTTGATGATTTTTTTTTTCATTTAGGAGAGGAGACTTTAGAAATGGTCCCGTATTCAGAGAAACTCAAATTCGAAATCTCCTTCGCTCCGAAAAACGTCCCTGAAGGTGGTGGATGGGGCAATTTTTCTCGAAAATCGAAAATCCGACTCGGCAGAATTAAAGATAAGAAAATATCCAGAAACGTTTAAATTGAACATTTTTTCAAAAGACCTACGGTTTTCGAGATTCATCGATTTTGAAATTTTAATTCTGTGTATTTTCGCTATGTGGATGAGGCGATTTCTTTCGAAAATTGAGAATATGAAAATGACTAATTGAATAACAAATTATTTGTAACAACATTTACTTTGAACATTTTTCCATCAAGTTGCGGTTTTCGAATCAGTATTTCGGCCACGATGTTTTGAGATCTCCAAATAATACTCGTAACAGTACAAGAAAAGAATTATACATGGGTATAAGTGAACATTCAACTATTTTCGTGACTAATGTTTCACTCTAAAGTGTGAAATAAATATTTTTTACAATAAAATGGACCGACGTTATTAGTTGGTGCACTGAAAAATTCAAAATAATATTACTTCTATTGGTGCCTAGTACTTGTGAAGTTGCCAAAAGATTTCAATCTAACGGCATCTGTACAACTTCAAAAGTATCAGCACCAGTAGAATTAAAATTATTTTGTATTTTTTCATTGCACCAACTAATAACATCGGTCCATTTTTTTTATAAATATTTTACACAACCTACCTATGTTTATGACATGAGATAATTAATGCCCATCTGACAAGATCAAAGAAGTGTATTTCATTCTCAAAAGCCAAATGCGTTCTTTTTGATCGGCATTGATTTCCCGATACTGGAAGAATTGCTTATTCTCCGATATATGAGTCATCTTTAGACCACATAATGTAAGGAAATCGAAAGCAGCACGGCAACGTTGCGTGTGAACTCGTTACAGGCCACGCCCGGCTAAATATTCGCACCACCACACACACACCAAAACCAAAGGGATTGATCGTCATTGCTGGCAATTCTAAACCATAAAACACTCTAACTTAAGGTTCATCGTATTAGGTATATCTAGAACATGACATAACGTAGACGCTACTCGCTCTTTTGCGTGTAAGTATTTGACGTAACAATGCCGAATTGGCATTGAAAATAGACATAGGTACCTACTATACAGGTGTTATTGAAAATTTACATTTCTGACACACCGTTATATCGTTTTTATTACTTTACATGTAAGCTGTTGTAATTGACTTTTCTTATAATAAACACTGCGCTAACAAACAGATGGCGTACTTATTTGTGTGAAAATTGTATTCAAATTCTCTCAGAGGAAAGAGATTGTGTGAGTAGAATGTTTAGTAGGTATGCGTGGGTGACCACCTGTTGACCAAATATAATATTAGGAAAGGGCATGGATTCTGTTCTAAACTGTTGCTCGCGTTATTTAGGGCAGGATGGTATTTTTCCGGCGGAGGAGGAGAGTGATAGCGAAAATGTTGCCTTCCCTACTTACTGCGTAGATAAACGATGAAGCGGTTATTAAATGATTGTTTTGTGGTTGTCTTAGTCAGGGAGACGGAAGACTTTTTCATCTTCTTTATATGTACCGGGTGATTTTTAATAAGGTTGAAGAGGTACTGTATCTCAGGAACTTATAGTCGTAGAAGTGTGGGAAAAAAATCCTTCAGAGGAAATTGACCAAGGAAAATTGCAGATTTTTTTTTAATTCACATGTGTTGGATTATAAGTGTCTAGGTATAACTTAAGTTTGACTTAACGGAATTTTAATAACGAGGTCTGGTTCAAGAAAGGAAGGTTTGCCTAGGATAATTCCGTATCGAATGACATAAAAATATACAGGGATTCATTATAAAGTAGGAATAAATATTTTTTTACAAAAAATTGGACCAACGTTATTAGTTGGTGCACTGAAAAATACAAAATAATATTAATTCTATTGGTGCTGGTACCTTTGAAGTTGTGCAGTTGCAGTTAAACTGTTATTATATAGAAATCTCAGAACACTGCTGCGGAAATACGCAGCATAAGTATTTAAGATTTAATCATTTTACCACCGCTGTAACTCGAAAACCGTAACTGTTCATTTTAAATTTTGCTACAAATATTATTGTCTTTCATGTGGTACCCAGAGATTTTCAGTTTTCGAAAGAAATCGCTCCCTCCACATAGCAAAAATACACATATGTGAGATTTTAATATGAATTTAACTTGAAAACCGCAACTGTTCATTTTAAATTTTGCTACAAATATTATTGTCTTTCATGTGGTACCCAGAGATTTTCAGTTTTCGAAAGAAATCGCTCCCTCCACATAGCAAAAATACACATATTTGAGATTTTAATATGAATTTAACTTGAAAACCGCAACTCTTTTGAAAAAATGTTTAAACGTTTCCAGATATTATCCTTCTTTAATTCTGGCATCTCGAATTTTCGATTTTCGAGAAAATTTGCCCCCTCCACCCCCTTCGAGGTAGCTTTTCGGAAGAAAGGAAATTTCAGATTTGAGTTTTTACGAATATGGGACCAAGTCTCCTCTTTCAAATGAATCAAAAATCGGAGTACGTTTACGTTTAAAAAGAAGACAGTCGAATTCTAATCTCTTCCGTTCGGGGTTCGTCGGCCAAAAAAAGCTAATATTTTTTTTTTGTTTTGATTCTTCAAAAGATGCAGATATTTCCAATTTACCATGGAGGTTTTTAAACAATTTTTCTCGTTCCATATTATTGATATAATTCTACAATATAATGTTTAATTGTTTGACTAACAACCAAACAGGATATACCTACCTAGTTTGACATGCATGACTATAATAATTGTTGTTCTTTTAATAAGATGATTTTCATTGGCATGTAACATTATAAAAGATAACCATGACACATAAACTGCCATAATTAAAATTACCTGGGTAATTATTACACGTGAATGTCATTTATACAAAGTCGATTTTTAATTAATTATTTGAAAATATAGGCCTCATTATACCTCAACGGAAGTCAACTTGATATATATTTGGATCCGCTAACGATGGTAACAATAGATTATCTTGTCTATTTATGACTCCATGACTTTAGTATAGGTGCCACGTTTCACACTCAGAATGCAGTATGGTTGGGTATAGCCAATGATTAAATGGGGCAATACAGTGTTGCCGCTCTTTAAATTTACCTATAATATTTTCTTCAGTAATTTTGAAATCTATTATTTTGTAGGTATTATTGAATATAATAATATTAAAATAAAATTTATACCAAAGTGGCGAGATTTTCCTGAGACACGACCTGATGATGGTTGTTCGAGTTCGACATAACAACAACAATGATGTGCTTCATAAGACTCCACACTGCATTTTCCCGTTTGAAATGTCTTATAGTCAGTTATTCTGGAACACCAGGCAGACGTTTCAATCTCTTGTAGATGATATAGTAATATAACATATATTATTTTTAACATCGTTATTTTTGTTTCAGTTCCTGAAAAGAATCTTGAACTCAGACAAGTCTACATTGGCAATAATATGGTACAAGTCACTTGTAACGCTGAAGGTGTATTTCCCAAGCCTAGTATGAGTCTTCAAATAGGAAATTGGTGAGTTTTTTCCATACTTTAAATGTTTCATTTTAAAGTATGTAGTATACGTGGGTAATAGGATATGTACTATCTTGATTGGTATTAGTGAACGTTCAACGATTTTCGTGACTTATGTTACACTCAAAAGTGTGAAATAAATATTTTTTACAAAAAATTGGACCGACGTTATTAGTTGGTGCACTGAAAAGTATAAAATAATATTAATTCTATTGGGGCTGGTACTTGTGAAGTTGGTGCCAAAAGTTATTAATCTACCTGCAACTGCACAACTTTAAAAGTAACAGCACCAATAGAATTAATATTATTTTATACTTTTCAGTGCACCAACTAATAACATCGGTCCAATTTTTTGTAAAAAATATTTTTACTGCTGCAGTCGACACCCCGAACGCGCTCATTTAACTGCTCATCTGGACACACCCATTTTCTATGACATCTCAACTAGGTACTTCCTATCTGACTCTTCCAATGACATATTCTCATATTATATAGCCCACTATACTGGAAAATACTTGATTTAGGACTCTTGCCATTTTGTTATTAATATTATTTATTTTTTATTTTGTTTTTTCAGCGAGTTGAACAATTCACAAATACATATTCAACAGCGTGATAACCTTTTCGATATCAAAGCTGTCGCTGAAATACCATCATTCGAAACACCCGAAGAAGTATCATGTGAACTTTTGATACCACAAGCAAACTATACTGTCAGAAAAGAAGCTATATACTATCCAGGTAAGATATGATTTTATATCTATTAATGGAAAGGCAAATACAATTTTATTATAAAAATAATTTTAATTATAAACAGCTGTTTTTGAATTTAGTAAAATACATTTTCTTCTCAGAGTTCTCACTACAAAACTGTTAGATCTATCAAGAAGTTTGCTAGTACAAATAATTCAAGAAATTAAATGTTCTTTAAGATCTACTAAAGCGAGTTTCAGTTTATGAAAAATGTAGTTTTTTATAGCATTGGAAGAGCTTTTTCGAAGGGTTGAGTTTTATTTATATATAGAAAATTTCAAAATATACACATCTCTCAATAAATCAAAATCGCTCCAAGATTACTATGCAAACTGAGGTTACATACAGTCGAATTGTATACCTCATTCTTTTGAAAAATTGGTCAGAAACCATGAAATGTACCATACCATCATTATTTTTGATGTTAGCTCAAGTTCACTTAATCATGTTAAGTTGATAAATCTTCATTATTCATTAATACCTTCTAAAAAGCAATGTAATTACATAAAACTTACTGGAAAATCTCTTCACTTTGCAAACATGCTACTAAATAATTGAAACTCAACCATTTTATTCCGCAATCCGTAATTCAGGCTTTTACATAGAGAAGAAGAATTTTACAATTTGAAAGGGTAGATACTTACATTTTAGGTACCGCCATCATTATTTATTCATTATCCAATTGTAGTTCTCATTTATATTTTAAAATCAAATTGCATTTATGTAAGCAGTGCTTAAAAATTTATCAAGCAAGATGTTTTATATACAGGGTGGTTATATACCGACATCGATCGATTGTGAGCAAACGGTAACTACAATCTGAAAATTTGGTGACATGCTAAAGTCACTGGGGGACATAAGTTTAAAATATTTACATTTTAGTCGCATTTCTGGTATATACAGGAAGTACTTAGATGCCAACTGTGTTATTTTTAATGGAATACACCCTGTATATTATCACATTTCTAGATTTCCTATACAATTTTGAGATCATTTTATGTATAATGTTCTATACCTAAGTATAACTATTTTTGACATATTTCGAATATTATGTCAAAAATTAAGTTTACAGTCCAAAACATAATTATCAATCTTTCCTATGAAGCAGCCTTCACGTGAAAACTTACCTGAATACACCAACACACACTCACAAATGTCACAAACATGGAGAATATACTGATTGGGTCTATTCTCGAAGGAATATATTGGGAAATACATCCAGAACAACATATTAGAAAGGACGAGAAGCTTCGAGATAGGAGGTTAAGTGGATATAAAAAGACACGGACCCATAATAGTCAATGAGTCAGTCATAGATCACAATCGGTCATAGATCATAGACAGTAGAAAGTCGTATATAGTCAGAGAAATAAGTGTGAATATAAATGTGTATATAGCCGTGTAGTTATTGGTGTAAATGCATAAGTCAAAATAAATCGAACCCAGTTTTAATATAAATTCCCGTTACAATATTTAATTTGTGTTGATTTTCTTTTAGAAGAAGATCTACTTTATCAGTATTTTTATATCTTGATAATAATTTTTACAGTGATCAAAAAGATAGCTTGAAAACTAGATTCAAAAAAGGCCAAATGTGATTTTTTTCGAATGGAGCAGCAAAAATATGTATAAGGTTATCTATACCGAAAATTAGTATTTTTTAAAAATAATTGGCAATTTTTATATGTAAAAATGTTACACATCTTTATGGTTGTGTTAGAAGTGGGCCATTATTGCATTAGAAAATATTAACAAATGTCAATACAAGTTAAAGAAGCGTCAAAAAAGTTACTTTACTCGTTGTTTTTTTTTTTATCTAATTTTCAAGCTCTTTTTTTGATCACTTTGTACAAGTTATTAACAAAATATAAAAATACTGATAAAGTAGATCTTCTTCTACAAGAAAATTAACCCCAATTAAATATTAAAGGTTATTTCATAGGAAAGATTGATAATTATGTTTTGGACTGGTACGTTAATTTTTGACATAAAATTAAAAATATATCAAAAAGGGTTAGACTTAGGTAAAGGACATTATACATAAAATGTTTTCAAAATTGTACAAGAAATCTAAATAACCGGTGATATACAGGGTCTGCTCACAATCGATCGATATCTTACCCGGAGAACCACCCTGTATAGGTCGTATATGTAGGCTATATGCGACGAGTAGATTACATACATGTGTACCTATGTAATCTACGTCAGGAATGTACCTGCAAGGAATTTAATAGTCTACGCTTGTTATTATATCTATATACAGGGTGATTCAAATTTGAGGTAAACAAAATGGAGATGGTGATTTTCCCGAAAAGATTTGGAGACGTAAAATTTCATATAAAGTTAAGGTTAAGTATCTTCGATCTCAAAAGACTCTAGAACTAGGTATTAATCACAAATTTGGCAGTCATAACTTGAACATGTTCTGCAACAATCTCGCATTCAATGTACAACCTCTACTTTGATATAACTAGCAACAATGTAGAGCTGAAAACATGTGATGTGAGCTAGTGAAGCAATTGCTGCGTCAAACGCGTAAAAAGGACGAAAAATAACTACTCTAAAGTCCCGTAAGAATTAATTGAGACTATATAAAAACGTTAAATTTCCAAAATTTCGAAATCAACGATTGACTTTGACTTTTCAATGGGCCTCAAAAGTAACGTAGTGCTTACAAAATAAACCTAAATCATTTTTAATTTCAAATAATCATCCTGCCATTGAAATAAACGTCGTCTTCGTTACCATCTTCCGTGAATCGCCCTGTATATATATATATATATATATATATATATATGTACTATGTTTCTCTAAAGTTAATACCGGATTAACGCAAAGGAAAAAGCCAATTTTAAAAGTTGTAATGAAAATGCTCAAGTTTTACCAAGACTCGAATCCAACGTAATGGTTGTTAGTTCATTTGTTCAATTACTTATAAATAACTCTTTTGATAAGACGTAATCTTGGGAGATGTCTTTTGCCCCATTTTACTTTACCGACTACGCAGAATGAATAACAATTATACCTATTATAGTCACAGCTACAATCATCATACAG
This sequence comes from Crioceris asparagi, assembly GCA_958507055.1. Taxonomy (NCBI): domain Eukaryota; kingdom Metazoa; phylum Arthropoda; class Insecta; order Coleoptera; family Chrysomelidae; genus Crioceris; species Crioceris asparagi. The sequence goes on from OY293832.1 coordinate 2,004,029, forward strand.
GGTGTCACTAAGAAATTAACATAAATTAAAATAAAAAGAGAATACGGTATAACTTTTATAATCCGGACAAAATTAATGGTAAAGGGGTTGTCCGGATAAGTGATAAAACCGGATTACTGTATATTAATTTGATACAAGTAAAACCCAGAATAATTCATAAAACGTTTATTATTTAAAACAAAAGTAATAGTTAGTAACTAACAAGATATGCTCAAACTTCACATTTTAAAATTATCTCATAGAATACAGGATGTTTCATAAAAAATATCATTGCTTTACAAATAATAAGTATTTATAACAAGAAATGTGGGAATTTTGAATAATCTATGAATAATCTATGATCTATGATCTGGCTGTTGTTTTCAATTGACTGACATACTGACATTTGACATTATAAATGTCACATTTCACAGTCACATATCGAATGTCATAGAACATATTTCTTACAATAATTATAGATAGTGAATGTTATCCAAAAAATGTATTAAATTACATCCGTATGATAGGTTGATAGTTAATTTATGATTACTTTTCAAATTCTGAGAAAAAGTAATGACGTAACGTTTCTATATCAGTTCGATGTCCGACTGACAACAAGTCATTTTCTTTCAGTACTAGTGCGTAAAGTAATGTAGCACCAGCAGTGTGTAACGATGTATTTTTGGAATGAGATAATTGAGGTCAAATCAACATATTATAATATCAAATTTATAGTTTCTGCGTTTTCCGTTTGAAGAAAATAATTTCCACACAACCTTGTATGTCTGAAGAAGCCTTTGTAATGTTCCATTTTTTTCAAAGAACCCTCCCACTCACACTCAATTAGGGATGAACGTGGGTGTAGCTTTTGTTTTTTTTTTTTTCGTCTATAATTGTGCAGATCTCTATCTATGAGTCCTTTTGTATGGGGCTATGACATTATTTTTGCCATAGAAAGGGGTCCCTTCCTCGACTGCTGTATATTGGCCTCGTTATAATTCTCATTAACCCAGTTTTCACATCAGCTATACTTGGTTATTGCTAGCGTATGCAGGAGATCACAAGGGAAAATAGAATTTCCATTCATTTTACCACCCCAAAAGGATTTAAAGGATTTTTATAATAATAGCAATGTATTTGGTTCAAGAGCATCTTGTTTGTTTCTTAGGGTTATTCTTTGCTGTTATGGCTGAACAGTCTTTGAACAAGTTTCACTCGCGATTATCGATTTTCTATCCAAAAATTTTTTTGGGAATAATTTAGTAGAATTATTATTATTTTCTGAATTTTGATTCTCAAGAAAGTTTTTGCCCCATTCACCCCCATATTTTTTTTTAATTGATCCATTCCTCAGCTCTCTTCTTTCGATCTTGAGATTGTTCGATAGAACCCGATCTACTTTAATCTTATATATCACTTAGATGAACTCACAACAAAAAAAGTTTTCAATCTAAATCTAATTTGTTTCCATCGAAGTACGCCTCTGGAAGTTAGGTAATCCCCCTGACACCTATACAAAAGAAAGTGTGAAACGATGTCAGAGAAAAATATAGAGGGCCATGAAAATTTTCAGCATCTCCCAAGGTGACTCTTTACCTTAGACAGAATGAAATAAAAAAACAACAACAACAACAACATTACAGAAGGAAAAACCAGGAAAATTATACAAAGAAGACGAAGACAAAAAAAGTGTGGAGAATATTTGCACTTACAGTCTCAGTAGGCTTGACGCGGCGTTAATTGAAGGAGATAAAATATACGTGGAGAAGTTTTTATGGTTATGTACCCAGGGAAGGTGCAATGTTGGGGTGCTTTTCGTTTTATTTTGGGTAAATTAAAAATATCTCAACAATGGAATATTTTATAATACAAATTATCATATTAATAATAACCAAATAATAATTACAAATTGTTCTGTAAAAAAAACACCTAAAATTATTCCAAAATCTTACATTACAATATCTTTTTTTTTGTTTTATCTATTTTTTATCTATTTGAACCTGCAATAAAATACAGCCAGATAAATGGGCAAATCGCTGAAAATATGGTTTTCTCTGAAAGATAAACATCTTTTAAAAAGTGGAAACTGTTTTTTTTCGTGATTAAAATAATTTCTACTTAGACTTGCGGTGTTTAATGTTTTTGAATGTTTTGTGATTTCAGCAATAATATTGCACCTCCCCAGGGCTCCATTTATAAATATATGTCATTATTTATATTTGTGACCGACGGTTATGAAATTGCAAATTTATTCTAAATTCACGACTTTTGCCCTGAAGATGAGAATAAACATTCTCGAAAGCTCGGCTTTAAACTGCATCTCAAAAATCATGTTATTTATTGAACATCTTTTAAAGCAGTCAAGACAACAAAATCGAAATATATATATGTCTGCTTTTTTATTGACATTCACATTCTTTATGAGATTCACCTAAAAACTGAACAAATCAATATATTTTGAAGCTACGTTACCACTACATTACTGTTACTAAATCATTGCTTCTCTTTCAGTGAATTCTGGAAAACCTACTGCACTGTCATCCACTTTCAGCAATTTATTGGTATTACTCTACATCTGTCAACTTACCTTTGGTAAGTCAACGAACTATACGTTGTGTTTGTGTCAATAATGTTGTTTTTTTAATATTTTGTCATATTTTTATTCAAACTAATTTAAAACTTCTAATTAATCTTTTCATATTTTCACAGGTTGAAATCATCTTTAGACTTGCCAAAATAATATTAAATGTATATTATAATGAATTCGAGTATTTTCTATATATAAATGTAAAGAAAAAAATTATAAAATGTTACGAGTCTCTAAATAAATTGTGTACATTTTTTTAATAAATGAATTAATTTTCACTTCTTCCTTCATTAGCCAAATCTTATAGATTGTTTTCAGGAATAATATTATCTGAGGTGATCGAGCAGAACATTGTTATTTCTTAAGGGAATCTAGCACAGGCGTTTAGATAAACGTCAAAATGACAGCGTCACGTCAACGGCACCGAAGACACTATTATTATTATATTAAAAAAATACCCCAACAAAATTATAACATCAAAGATATATATTTAATAAATAGTTATTTATTTCAAGTCAACAGTTAATTTATTTAAATTCCTTATTTATACCACACGAAAGACAGTCGTACTAAACGGGTATCTTTTATCTGTCAAATGTCATTCGAGCCAATGACCATTGTCGAATGCTTTCATTTTGTCTTTCATGGGGATTTAGACATTTTTGAAGTCATTTTGTAAACATTATTTAATGACCTTTCGTCTAGCAGACCATGAAAGAGATTATCAGGTAAGGTACCAACTTATTTATTTTCAGGAGTTTCTAAAAACCAGACTAAACAAAGAATTCAAATAGCATGGAACACAAAAACAGAGTAAATTGTCATGAAATTTCAGCAATCGTTATGATTAATTCATAAGTGTTAATTTCCTTCAGTTTTGCTAAATAAAATATTAACCCATCTAAAAATGTCTTGTTATTATTCTTATAAATTTCAAGAACTTTCATTTTGTTCTCAAATTTACAACGTTGCCATATCACAAAAATATTTAAATGCTTTGCTAACGCACTGAACCATGTGAGGTCTATTTATTTTTTTCTTGACAGTGCAACACACTTCAGTGACGGCATACCTACCCTTTGCATCTGAAAAGGCTTTGATTAATTAATACTGTCAGTACTTTGGGTTCAAAAAGAAACACACACCTATCTTTGCAATTTCAAAGATTAAATCTCGAAAAGCAGAGCAGCTCATTCATATCTATAATCATGCAACACATCTTTTCATAGACTATTTGAGTAAGAGAACATGTGTCTTTTGTCACTGTGACAAGATCTATCACAATGCATTACTTGTCTCCTTTTTTTAATACATATATTTATATGTATAAGGGACTAGATTTAATTGAAGTAGCAATTGTGTGTAAGCCTTCTATATCTGCTCCGAATATTTCCGTTCGCGCCCCTACAAAATGTCGTCAGCTAAATGCAATATGCTATTTATTGAAATGTGCTGCCATCCATTGGGAGCTAGGCTTAATTGAAACAAAAATAATTAATACGGTCTTAAACATGAATAATTGAGATTTAGGTGATTTAGATAGAATGACGATTACGTCACAAATATGGGTCGTATGTCAAAAAGTCTTTGTTTAAAACATAATCGACGTGCCAGATGATTTTTTTCGAAAAAATCTCAATTTCAGAAATAATGAGTTTGTTTGTTACTTTTTGAAAGCACTGTATATCTAATACTCAAAATGTTCAAAGTATACTGCTTGCCCCCCGCCCCTTAGAAAATGTCAAATACTAATAATATCAATATGAATTTTTGGTAAAACTTTCACCAAAACTTGTACATCTGAATCTCCCTTATACTTTTGCTAACAATATTATATAAAAGAATACATCAAATCCCACAAGGAAAAACGATGCTTTTCAAAGTGGATCAGCTCGAAAGTTTTTGTGGGATAAACTTTAAAAACTTTTCACCTGACTTTATACATAGGTATGTATACAGGATGCTGCACCATATACGACACGATTTCTTCTGTATGCAAAAACCATTTTGTGACATAACGTAATTATTTTCCATTTGACTGGATAGAGAATCTCTATATGCACAACCTGAAATTATTTTGAAATATACGAATAGTTTCAAAACGAAATTTTTCAGTTGTATTGTTATTTATATAGTTTTTAATGAACTATATTTTCATTATTAGCTCTATTATCATCGCTAAGTCCAACAATACTTACTCCATTTATACATTTAATCATTTCATTTTATTCTAAAATGGATATAATAGGCTTATGGAAACTAAAATGAGAAACAAATATGTTAGACTGGAATTTATCCAAGTGTTATGTTAAAACTGTATCGATCATTGTTTTATACTTTTTACTACTGAACTTTCAATCATCAGGCATAGTCAAACCTAATACTTCTTTAAGAAATTCAAGGTAGGTTTTTATCATCTGTAATGTTGATATTGAAGTCCTCACATAATATTATCGGAATATCGTCAAATTGTTCACCAAATCTTTTTTCGAGTATATAAGAACCTTCATTAGTATAAATCATCAAATTTTTTTACGCAAATATCAATAACAATGTTGGAAATATTCGACAATAAATACTTTATTTTCGTCATTGATTTTTCTATATAAATTAATCAAGTTCTCACTATTGTACTGCACAGTAATTCTACAATTCAAATTGTATTAGCAGAGAAAAGAGGCGTGGCATTAGTTTATATATGTGTACAATACATGTACACTGGCTGCTATACTATGCGCAATACGTCACAAGCAAATCAAGGTCATCGGTGTCGCGAACCCATAAATTTTTCCCCCATCAAAAATCGCTCAACGCGACTAAAGAAGTTTTCACTTCAATAAAGATGGTTAACACTATACCTACCAATATAATTCTTTACATATTCAAAACCTTTTATCTCGAAATCTGAAATACTTGGATCTAACTTTCAAATATGAACCTTACGTCATCAAATCTTGTGAGGAACCACCCGTTTCATTGTCTTACCTCAATTTAGTATCACCCTGTATAATATATATATATACACCTATACCATCTAACGTCAATCAGAGTCAATTATGGTAAAATATTTGTAAAAGGACTTTGAAAACTCAATGAAATCCCCACAGAGCAATTTTGTTGGCGAGCTTGTTAAAAGCAACGCGTCATCACAAAGTCGACGACTGATCCGATATAAAGTTGAAAGTTTTTTTCTTCTTCTTCTTCTTCTATTTTTGAGTCTCTTCTTTTGTAACAATGTTTCATCTCGTGTAGGGTCGAAAAAGGAATCAGGGATTGGGGTCCTCTTTGATGGTGGTTGAAGGTTTGATGGAAAGTTTTTATTTTGTTGTTGGATGCATATAAGTAAAATAAGATATTGCTGAAAAAGAGTTCAAAGAAAGAAACTATTTATATTGGATTTGATTTGGGAGAATTTAAAGTGGAGCTTGCAAACTTGAAAAATATTCGGTCATCAAAACATTGTTTGAGCTCTTTCTGTTGGCAATACAAATATTGGATCAAGGCAGCATGATTACGTGGGAGATTAACTTATACAATATAGGATAATTCAGTGACTCAACTCAACTCAAACAGTGTATAGCCAAAATATGAATTTTGTTCAAGTGATTATTATATATTTGCTTATTTAACGAAAGCAGCGAAGTCTTTTATGTCGGCATCATTCGTTAAAATCATAAATCAATATAAATTTTAGAGGTGACGTTAAGTGGTAAAACGTCACCTATGAAGGTTCATTCAAATGAACTTCATTGTGACCACGTATTTGACATAGAACAGCATAAAAACCTTATATACACGATATACAAATATACTTACGAAATGTCACGATCACTTAAGAATCTCGTGTGGTCACGGGTGATCTAGTTGGTAAGACTTAGAACTTCTGACCGAGTGGTCGTGGGTTCGAGTCCAACTACGGCAAGGATTTTTTCCGTACATGAAAATTTCCTGAAAAATTTTGGGGGTAGAAAGATATCTTCAAAATGGCAAAAACTACCGATCGACATCACTTTTGTTGTTGCCCCTTATCAACCCGATTTGAGCCAGAACAATCTTTAATATCTTCAACGTGTAGAGTAGTTTTTCCAATTTAACATTCAGTGATGGACGAAATCGTCTTTTTTTCCGTCTAGCTCAAGCATATTAGTTTTGATTAGCTCTCAAATTTTACTGACGTTGAACATGAAGAAATACTTACCTACGTCTTTGATTGTGTCGTCAATATAAAACAAGTCCGCTTTTCATCATTAAATTAAAAGATCTCCACAAAAAAATCTGTCGCTGTTTTGTGGCTAATGAATTAAAGTCAGGAATCGTCGACTTGCGATTCCAAATTAGTAATGTCGTAAAAGCACAAAAATGGCCATTCATATACATTCCCTGTATTCGTATTTCTGTAATAACCCCGTCCGCACACCTCCCCTCCCCAACCTGCGCTCCTATGCTCGCCCAGTGTAAAACTGTAACATTTTATAGCAGGTTATAACAGTTACACGTTATGATCCATCTATATATGTAGTATAAAATATATATATAGATATATAGTTCATTTAGATGGTTGTAAAAGTTGGCCGGTTCAAATTTCGTCGCGATGATTGCCATTACCGAATGCTGTCGCATCTTGTAACAGTCGATTTGGATTTTATGATTCTTTTTTCCTTTTTTTCGAGGGATATGATGCTTTGCCCATCTATACTATATACAGTGCGCTCATAAAATCTGGAAACGCTTCAATATCTTCAATATTACCAACATATGAAGCCCATTAATTCCACTGACTGCCATTTAGATAAATTTTCTATATATTGCGATCGTTCAATCAATGGCATGCTATTTTATTTCAATAAAATCCAATTCTGGAATGTCATCAGTTGATGGCTATGAAATATTTCCTATTTGTAGTTAATTTCTCCTAAATGCAAGGATTTTACCCTGATGAAGAAAATGAATATTCTCGAAAGCTCGGCTGAGCCAAAATAATTTTATTCATCAAAAATGATTGGTGATAATGATTTGAGAACAAGAAGAATTTACATAAATTCAGGTTTGTGTGATTATTTCAATGTTCCTCAATAAAATAAAATATTTCTGCTCCAATATTATGCAATTCCAGATGTTTCTTATATCACATGGCACACTCGGAATGATATTTGTTTGGATAGCTCGATATATTAATGCATGGTGCTTTGTAAAAAAAGAAACCTTGAAATTGAATTGGAAAAAAATTGTTACTACCCACATAGCCTTTTTATCAATACTTATATATAATATAGAAGCATCATAAATTTCTTCACTCGCAGCAAAGTGCTATTTTGAGAAATTGTAGCAAAAAAGTTAATAGAACAAAGGAAGAAAATAAGATACTATTATTATTATATCGGTTGTATTCTTATATTTCGATATATCTATCGAAGCGCGCCACTTAAATTTCAAAACTACTTCGTAGTGACGTTTAAAGGCATAGTTTCCAATATAGGTAGTAGGTGGGGGGGGTATATGTACGTCGTTCGATATTATTATTATTATTATTATTATTATATATAGCTTCCAATATAACGCTGAAACGTTTTCCAAAGACTTTTCCATTATATAACGTGTAGCTATATGTTATTTATTGGAAATGGTTTTATCTGGTCTGTATGGGAATATTTCAAATGTTTATTTTTAAAGTGGATATCGTTGAAAATGCCACATTTTATGAGCATTCAAATATTTGATTCTAAGGAAATTCATTCAAGGAAATTGTTGCAATAAAACTATCAAATTTGGTATGAAACTGGCATTTGTTAAACTAAAATAGTGTAACGGGGATTTATATTAAAACTGGGTTCGATTTATTTTCACTTATTTATTTACACCAATAACTACTGGACTATAATCACATTTATATTCACACTTATTTCTCGTACTATATACTTCTTACTACTGTCTGATCTATGAGCTATATCCGATTGTGATCTATGACTGGCTATCTATCACTAACTGAACTCTGTCTATGCCTTCAGCTTTATATAAAGCTAACCTAAAAAGCTCTAGATGGTTCCAGTGTTTGTTTTCGTTGTTTCTGGAGGTTATTTCTCAATATATGGCTTCGAGAATAGACCAGGACTTATTCTTGTTGCCTCTGATGTCTCCCGTGTTTTCTGGAATGTTTGTGAGTGTGTATAGTTCATTTGTGAGAGTAGTTTATTATTCGGGTAAGTCTTCACGTTACAATAGCACATGCAGGAAAATTCGAGTCATTTTTTTTAACTTATATAATTTTTATCGGATCTGTCGTATCAACTATTATACTTGGTAAATTCCATTCTCATTCCGCTTTTGTTTATGATAATTATGGATGATATTATTAAGAAATGCAAGCCCAAAACCAAAAAGTTAGAAATAGAATATACTTGGCTGGAAAGAATACCAACAAGCGAAGGAGCATTCGCAGATGACGTGGTAATACTGACTGAATGTTAGTTTAAACATATGGAACACGGCATTGAAAGGAGATGGATTAAGATTAAAACCAAGGTCATGATGGTTGGAGAAAATATAGAAATACCAAAGATAGTGATAGATGGAGAACATATAGAACAAGTAGATCATTTTCAATAACTAGGAATAACTCTAGACGGAAATGGGAAACAAGAAATAGATGACAACACCAGAATGCAAAAAGGCAATAAGGTCTACTTCGCATTGAATGAAAAAATCATAAACAAAGACATAAATAGAGATACAAAAATCAAAGTTTTTAAAAACGATGTATGAACTTTTGGTTTCGGATTATTGGTATTGACGGAGCCACAGAAAAGTAATATACAGGCGTCGGAAATACAGTACTTGTGAAGAGTTAGAGGGTTCAATAAAAGAGACAGAATGAAAAACATAGATATAAGACAAGATCTAGAAATAAAGTCAACCTTAGAATACGTTGAAGAGAGACAGCTATCTTGGTGAGGACACCTGCAGATGATGGATGAAAATAGACCGTTAAGAAAATATGGAAAGCAGAATACAGAAGAATTGCAAAATAGGCCGACCAAGGAACACCTGGGATAAAATAATCACACAACTGCTGGAGAAAAGAGGGACGAACCGAAAAGAAGCAACTCGACTGCTATACGACAGGAAGGAATGTAGAAAATTTGTGAGAATGTTCATACGGCTTATACACAGTCAGTCGAACATGTCCTTCAACTTAATCGAGTCAAGGTAAATGTTGGATTGTGTTTGGGCAGGTTGAATCAATGCTGATGATCTTAATGTGGAGAGCAAGAACGCTTCTGGCCCTTTTACCATTATTATTTCCAAGATTGAAGCCGTTCGAAAACCTGTCACAATACTGATGTTTTTCAACTGGTTTGCTAAAGCTTATTTCTAGAGCTGATCAACTTGGTTGATGACATGTATGGGGAACTTAAATTTAATGAATTACGCGGTCTAATTTCGATCAATCACTAGTCTATTAGTTCGAATGCTTCTATACTCCATTTCAAAAAGAGAGAGAGAGAGAGGGAGAGCAATAAATTATGATAATGAAGAAGTATTTTGCCCCAATACGAAGTGTCCAAAACTAGATACAAGTTTGTGTAGGTAATAAAGGAGAAATTATAGAGGTATCCTCATTTCTATATAGACCTTCAGGGGATGTATGTAATTTAGATTGACAAACATATATATATATATATACATATAGACAGACTGACATATGTATACATAGTATTGTTGTGTGTAATATTAACTAGGGTTCATAAATTCCATCCATATCACCAATGTAGATATATATGTACTTATTTAGGGCATTAAATTCGTTTATCTGTAAAATATGGGTGAACCAGTTACAATAGTACATAGAATCTGGTACATTTGTGATACGTAAATGCCATAAATAAGTTTTAGTGTATCGGTTATATCAAGCGAGACAAGGTTTATATAGATTTAATGTCAATAACACAATGCAATGCAGTTTTGGAATATGATATTTACAGGGTCTCTCTATATTTCTAATTATCGTACCTATTCGTTTAAGTGACATACAGGTGATACAGTCAGATATTTGTTTGATATATAAAATGAACTTACTGGATATATAGTATATTTATGTATGTAAATTATTAAACATCATAAATTTGTTTTTCGAGACACTGTAATTAATCATTATAATAATCCGGACCAGATGTTAGATATTAGATTTGAACGAAATATGGGGAGCGCTTATTAATACTGACCGGCTTCGATCATCGAAGTTAAGCAGCACAATACGTTGGGAACGGTTTGGGAAACCAGCGAGAGTATATTTTGCTAGTATAGCTCTCTGGAAGGGTGTACGATGAGATTTATCTTGAGACATATTGGTGGTTCGGAATCCACGTTAAACTGTAGTTCCCCTTGTCTGTGGTAACACTTTTAAGGCAGAGAAGCTTCTTACGCTCGAATACGAGTACGGCACTCAAAGAAGAAGATGGTAGTTTGTATCTAGTTTTAGTTGATAGTGTAACGCAGATAATTTATCATGTACAACGTTTAGCACAGTGTTAAACATTACAGTTGGTATCAGAAGTGGGATCCCCTCGCAGTTGGCTGAGAATATATGGTCAAGACCAGATTGAAAGATTACGGCGAAATATATATATATATATATATATATATATATATATATATATATATATATATATATATATATTAAAGATCTAATAGAGTTCCTGAAAAAGGAGAAAGAAAAGCAAACAAGACAAATCTTGGTAGAAAAGGTAAGAATTAGACAACAAGAAAAAGAATAACAAGAAATAATTAGATAGGAAAACCAATCAAAAATAAGACAAATTCTAGAAAATCAAGAAAGAAGTAGAAAAGAATTAAAAAGAAATAATAACTGTAAGTACATGATAAACTATCCTCGTTAAAATATAAATAAATATTTATGAGTGATTGTTTCAATAATTATTGCAAATATTTTAACCCAAGAATCTTGGGATCAAATTATGAAGATTTAACCCAAATCACAAAGTTATTATTAAAGAAGATTTGTACTAAGCCAGAGTACAATTTTCTTGAAATGATTTTCAATCTCAACTTTCAATTGTTTCCAACTACTATCTTCATAATATACAACAGTGTCGTGAGCCAAACAAATAATTTTACCTTTAGTTTTAATTGATAAAAAGTCATTAATATATATAATAAAAAGTAATGGACCCAAGACAGTTCCTTGTGGTACACCACATTATATATGATTTTTGTTTCATTTATTGTTGTATTTATTTTCTTTTGTTGTTTCCGATTTGATAAATAGATACAAAGATCATGAGCCGATATAATTCAGTTAACTATAAAATTAAATTAAACGTTCTGGAAATGACTTTAATTTGACCTATACCTACAAACAATAATCTCACACCCATTAAATAAAGCTATGCTGGTGCTGCTGGACGACATTTTGAAATTTAATTTATAAAAGTCATTTTCCTCTCTACGCCAGTATTACATCGATACACCTTTTTCCATCAAATCGAACACCACCCTACACTCTTCCTATAATAATAAACTCTATCCCTCTGGATGCGGACTACTATGGCATTCTTCGGTCACCCATCACCGATCAAACACACCTCTCCCCTGCCACCCAGCAACTACCACCAACCCCTCAGGAAAGCGATGTAAACACATATCTCGAAATTCAAGTTGAAGCGGGCCCTATTTGTCGGACGTCAAGTAAATAACGGCGAAGCGAGAGTGTTCTGTATAGTAGAGTATAGAGTACATATAGAGTCCATAGAGCCATTTCTCACACGGACGCACTTTCCCGCCATTCAAGCGATCAGCGAAATTGAATTCCTGACAAATCTACGGCCACACGGTCGGGTGGGTCGGTTTTTCTCCTTCTAGGCGGTGAGATAGAGACGATAGAGGGCGCTGGAGGAAAATGCTATACCACCTTCTGGCATGTATGATGCCCCGGTCATTTGTTCATGATATATTACGCATGAAGGAGCCGAGCATATCATAGAATTTAGTGACATTTCATAAAATCACCAACAAGTTCAGGCTGCCTATATTATTTATTATCAAAATATATTTATTACAACATGAATGACGCTTGTCAACAAGTAGACATCAGGTAATACCATTACCGAGCCTTCCAGCGATGCCAACAAGTACTCGTTGAGCTAATACTCCAGCCCGCATTGCATTACATTGCCGTTGATAGGAGCAATACAATTCAAGACATACAGGGTTTGCCAAAAGAGCCGGAACAGCCGAATATTTCAGCAACGCTTTGACATAAAGTAATATTTGCAACGTTGTCAGACTTACAGTTTTACCTTTGGAGCCCACAACTTTATTTTTTTCAAGTATTGCTATGTTAATTTTTAGCGCAATATATGTATTGAATTGTATTCAGTCATATTACACCTGTCAACGATGATGTAATGTAATGCGGGATGAAGTATTAGGTCACCGAGTAGATGCTGTCTTGTTCTCCTCACGATTTGATTCGATTTATTTAGCGTCGGATGAGATAAGTACTTTATGAAATAATATTCAGTCCTATGCACCAGACAGACAAAATCTCTTTATATCGTCATTACGATTAATAAAGGCTATTGAACCTTTTTCAATTAAGCTCAAATATATCTGTTATACTTTTAATTAAATCCAAAACCTATCTAATATAACAGTTTTTTTGTTGTGTAAATAAACTCTAAGGGATGATGAGATTTCAAATTCCATTCATTATTCAATAACGTCAGCTTCAAATGAAACTCAATCAACCATTACATATTTGAGCGATAAGCGACTTTTATTCTCGAAACCTCATTCAATATACGAGTGATTTTTAATAAATAAAATGATATCCATTAACCAAAAATGCCCGCGGTAAATAGAGCTCACTGGATATATAAATCCTACATTTCGAATAAACAAATTTGAGCAAACCTCATCTAAATGTATAAGATTTGGGCGTTGGGGTATCAAATATGGCCGATACCTGGGATAAACAACAAAATTTACCATTGAAGTATTGAAAAATTTATTGAATAATAAATAGGAATAATCAAAATATCGATTTAACATAACATAATTATAGCAGAGCGCAATTGTTTCACCACTAATAGCTGCTTAATTATTTTTGCATATTGAATCCGCGTGATGACTCTCTTTCTATTTAAAATCACTGAACCAAGACGTGAGGACATATACAGGGTGGCCAATTATTGCGACAAAGTAGAATAACTCTATTTTTAATAATTTAAAAATGAGGGAAATATAAAAGTTGTAGGGGAACACAAGCCCCACATTTTAATTAGTTGGGACTATACAGAGAGTCCCAAAAATCCAGTTTTTTCAAACTAATTTTTCAATTGTTTATAGATCCTAAACAAATAATTGAAAGTTGACAAGTGATACACCATTGCATTCTCGTTATTTTATGTGAAATTCAAAAATGTAAAAATATATAGGGTAGTTCATTAAAATTTATGTTGTCCTGGATTTTTGGGTGACCCTGTATAGTCTCAACTAATTTTAAAATGTGGGGCTTGTGTTCCTCGACAACTTTTATATTTAAATCATTTTAAGTTAATTGAACATAGACAAGTTATTCTACTTTGTCACGCTAATTGGCCACCCTGTATATGAATCGAAAATGTTTCGTTTTGTAATTATTCTGTGAAAATACTATGCAGGAGTGTATGTACTTTTGACTGATACTTTATGTAGGTATCTATATCTTTAATAACAAAGAAAACATCAGAAACAACCCAGATCTAATCAATTTTCTGCTTTGATAGGTTCAGTAATACAAAGATTGGACTATACATTTATTATGACCTTAGAGCAACCTCAAGAGACTCCACAAAAATAATCATCGAATTCTTCTTCTTTATTCTTTCATTCTGCACGCTAGCTGCGAAATTATTTTCTTTAATCGAATACTTCCCGAAAATTATCAGTAAAACATTAAAAATTAAATTGCAGCAAGAGGATGAAACCAATTCGAAAAGAAATTTGTTGCTACAAATAGAAATCTTTTATTTATTAAGAAATCGTTAAAAAGATATGATTTCTGCGTGGCACACGGGTTGTGCCACGCCACCTGGAGGACTATATTGGACTTTGGAGACGCGCGGCACATAAGCTGTGCCACATTCATATCGAAACTGGAGACCTTGTATCAGTACGTTGATTATCAAACTGGAACTAGTTTTGAGAAAATTTATTTCAAAAACCCTCAAAATTCATGGTTATTCCAGTTCACTTCAAAATTGGTGGAATTTAATTATTTTACAAAAGCATCCAATAGTATCTAGTATTAGGTCTGGAAAATATATTCATATTGATAATACTTTTCATTTATAGTTTATTAAATCAAGCCCACAGTTTTGTATTCTAGTAAAAAAATTATTAAATTAATCCACTGTAAAATATACTAATGAGAAAGAATTTACCATTTTATAATGAATACTAGCTGACCCGACAGACGTTGTCCTGTCTTAACAAAAGCAAAAACAGTATCTTGGTTTTCTAAATTTTCACCCATGACAACAATAGCAACTTCATCAATTGTTGCCATATTATAGCGTCTTGCGTGTTTTCCTCCAGGCGTCTTATCGGCTTAGCTGACAATTTTGTGGTTATCAGATGGCATGCGGTTTAATGCAGTCTTGAATAACACAACCAATTCATTGTCTGATGGAAAAACTTTAAATGTTTTTCCATCCAAGTGGCTCCAAACTTGGTCTGCTCACTGATTTATTGTGTGCATAACGCTGATCGACTTGTTCTGCTGAATCGGCCATGAAATAAATTTGCAAAAATTGTACCACCATGTGACTTTCAAGATACTTTGCACTGGCATTCCCCCATCAACTTTTGACTGGCTGCTTTTGGTTATTCACCTAGCTACAAACCTACTGTACGCTACTTTAATTGATAAATGATTTCAATTGAAAATTACCAACGTATTCAGGCACGTGGTGGTAAAATTTTATTGTTTTACAATATAGTTATCTTGAAAGTTAGCATAAAATTGTCTTGAATAACTTTTGTTGAGTTATATATATATGAGTTAAAAATCTATAGAATCTGTCCCATATCCGTAAACCAATGAATGCAGAGGCTCTGGTGGCAGTACCAATGGCGTCAATTTGACTTCACCGCTCCTGCAACACAATCCAGGGGCTTCATTCTTTCAATATTAGGTGTGATTGATTTTAACTTACCGAGATGAATAAACACTTCTCAAAAACTCACTGTATAATAAATTGAAATGGAACTATTATTTATCAACCGATCCATGTATGTTAAACGATAATTGCAGCGCGCGTTATGTCAATTACTGAAAGTTATTTCAACCAACTGACAATTGTCAAACAACTGTATGTACTGTATATAAAATTAATATGGTCTTTAAGTTTTCATAAATGTTCTTAAATTTTCTAATGTTCCGCTCAACTTCCTTATTTTTTTCGATCATTTGAACCTTCTTCTGATAACAATCAACACAACAAAAAAGAATTAGCGGAATCGGTTTGACTGCTCTCGAGATTTGCGCTTAGCAACACATTCAGCGATTCATTTTTATATTATAGAAGATTACTTAAATCTCATTAGATGTGATGGGGGTAAAATACTCCATGTTAGAAAAGAAATTATGAAAGTTGATGAGTCAAGAAGAAATGTTTCTTATATCTTCAGCAGTGCTTCTTCTCTTTCAAATGCCGTACCGGTTTTTGACTGTAGGCTAATTGTATGCCTATGCCTCGAAAGTGTTACCAAAGACAAAGATATCTACAATTTAATGTGTATTCCGGCAAACCGAAATTTTTCAAGATAAGAGGAGTTTACACAGCGATAACTAGGGATATGGGAACGCGTGCCCGGTTTATCACCGATCACTCCGCCGGGGTTCTATTGGAGAAAATATGTGTTTCCTTATGGCACTTCAAATCATATAACTGTTGGCCAACTGTCTGGAAAATTATATGTAGACCAGTAATGTGAGCATAAATAGTACGATTTTTGGAATTAGAATAAGTCTTCTAAAGTACCGGAGATTATCAGGACATTTGCTTTGTGGTCCTGGTCTCAATGAAGGGAAACTCCCAATCTGCACCTCCACGTGGTAGAAGACGGGCAACACCTTCCTAAGGTGGCTAACGCAGATGGGGACCGATTGTTCGTAGTGTTGAGAAATTAGTGATATTAAAATTTTGTCGCAAAAAGCTATAATGGCAAAAAACGAAAAATCGGCTCCTAGTTCCCGGTAGACTTTGAGCAGTGAAAGTGTGACATAAAACCCCGGGAGAATGTTTAAGGTCAAACCTGTAAAAATATAAAAGATTTATAGCTTAGCAAAGCTCGGTCACCGAGGTACTGCAATAACGAATTGTTCAAAATATTAGAGTATCATCGACGGATTTCTTGACCTTGAAACCCAAAATTGAAGTTTTCATCGCAATCTGCATGTTTAGAAAAAAAACAGAGGCAGTCATAAGGACTGCCGATAGAAGTTAATACATAAAACAAAGCAATAACTAAATTATTGATTTTTTTTATTTTTCAAATGAAATTATTAACACTAGTCTGGTTTTCACATCTATAGAGAACTTAGAGCAATAATTATTTACATTTTTATTCAATTTATTAATTAACCATATATATGATAGAGTGCACAAGCTCTATACAAAATATCAATATTGTATTAGTATTTACATAGTTTTTAATGAACTTTATTTTCATTATTAGCTCTATTATCATCGTTAAGTTCAACAATACTTAGTCCATTGATACTTCTAATTATTTCATTATATTCTAAAAAAGACATAATAGAGTTATGGTAACTGGAATACGAAAGAAATATGTTAGACTTGAATTTATCTAAGTATTGTGTAAAAACTGTATCGATCATTGTTTTATAGTTTTTACTACTCAACTTTCGATCATCAGGCATAGTCAAACCTAATACTTCTTTAAGAAATTCAAGGTAGGTTTTTATCATCTGTAATGTTGATATTGAAGTCCTCACATAATATCATCGGAATATCGTCAAATTGTTCACCAAATCTTTTTTCGAGTAGATATATAAGAACCTTCATTAGTATAAATCATCAAATTTTTTTACGCAAATATCAATAACAATGTTGGAAATATTCGACAATAAATACTTTATTTTTGTCATTGATTTTTCTATATAAATTAATAAAGTCCTCACTATTGTACTGCACAGTAGTTCTACAATTCAAATTGTATTAGCAGAGAAGAGAGACGTGGTATTAGTGTATATATGTGTAAAATATACTATGCGCAATACGTCACAAGCATGTCGAGGTCATCGGTGTCGCGAGCTGGGAATATTCTACCCATCCGAAAAACGCCTAACGTGCCTATAGAAGTTTTCACTTCAAAAAATATTAGTAAAGAACCCTATTTACTATAGATATCTTTATCATCTTAATTCTTATTACCGACATAAAAACAATCTCTTTCACCTGTCTTGCAAAAAGACATTTCCTGAGTCCATAACTCCTACATTCCATCTCATGCCAAAAATACCCAAGCTGTATTTTGCCAGCGGCTTTGTATATAGAGTATATGGCATTCCTCAAACAACAAAAACATCAATTCTTCCAGAGGAACGCACTGGCTGATACCTTGAGTAAATTTAATAAAAATCTGCCTCACCCCGACAAAAAGGAAAGTTTAGATAGAAGAAAACGAACGAAAAAAAAAAAAACTCCGACCTCAATACGCACCATAGGCGCCATAATATAATCTTTCAGCGCTGGAAGAGATTTTGTGTAGTGAAAGGAAGACCCTTTAAATATTTGCTATTATATATCTATATATGCGATGGAGTGAAGAATTCTCCAGAGTCTAGAGACTGCACACACTATAAATACATACTTCATATATCAAAAGTTATATGAGTCCGAGTAAAGATTTATCTTGGATATAATATGTATTTGTTTTGTTTGGTTTTTATATTCTACGTCATGGGAATGCTAGTGTGCAAAATTGCCAACGAGATTGCTCATGGGAATTGCATCCTAGAGTGCAAAATTGTCGACAAGCTGTTGTAATAATGGTAATACAACAACAGTGTAGAACTAGTTAGCTTTGTTTTTTTTTTGAGATTATTTGAAAAGGTTTTAGGTATACAAATCCTTCGAAATCTAATTATAATCCTTTTTTATCAATTTTATTTTCAAATAAATATTTTCTTACAAAAAATTGGATCGAATTTATTTGTTGGTGCACTCAAAAATACAAAATAATATTAATTCTGCTAGTGCTGGTACTTTTGAAGTTGTGCAATTGTAGTTAGATAGAAGACTTTTGGCACCAACTTCAAAAGTACCATCTAAAAAATCTATGATTTAAACATTCCCGGGTATGGTCTTTTATTTAATTTTGTCGTCTAAATTTTCAATTTTCAGAAAAATATTGCCCCCTCCACCCTTTTGGAAGAATTTTTTGAGGGTTAAAGTGTATTGAATGTAGATTTTTTTTCAATTCGCAATAATCCTCTATCAAATTAAAAAGGAATCTTGGGGATCGGAGCACGTTTACTATTTATAATGTGCGAACATTCATAAAAATAAAAAAAAATAAAAAAAACATGCAGATAAACAGTCGAATAAAGAACTTGCCAAAAAATAAAAGTTAGTAAATATAGTCAAAAGCTTTAGTATATTGTCATCAAAAACCCCTTAGACAAGAAAAAAAATGGAAAAAAAAAATCTTTGCCCGAAATATAGGGTTTTATTTTTTTATTTTGACCTTCGCTTTTAACGCGCTGCCAATGGTTGTGACGTCAGACCTTGCTTGCCGAACATCACGACGGCGTACATCAGTTAAAAGCCTGTAGTAATAAACGTGCTATTCTTAAACGTGGTTGTAATTTAATTTTAGTGATTGGATCTCAATGTATTGATGTTTTATTATTTATTTGTATGTTTTTGTGGTAAATACTTTGATTAAAAACAGTTGATGCAGGTTTTACAAAAAGATAATCAGATAATTAATATGTTTATGGCTACGTCATTCATATGTTGCCATCCAGAGTACAAGAAATTAATTATTTAAGAATGTTACACTTCTTATATTCTGATCATGTTAATGACTGTTGTAGTGCATCTGAAGGTTTTTCTATCCCTATTTTTAAGCAATCAGTGATATCAAAAAACATTACCTTATCGTGCTGGAAAAGCCAGACGCAGATATGACTTTATAAAAGAAATTTGGGGTTTTATAATAAATTTTCTTACAAATTTACTAATAGTTGGTAAATATTTAGAAAATATTATAGACGCATTACCCTCACTTATGCCAAAATCATCTCCTAGACGTATACATGAATTTCCAGTTCATTTATTTTTGATTCAAGAATATGTGTACAGAATATATTTTACATTATTTTTCAATTAAGTAATTCTAGATATAATTATAGACTTACGTTAAAATGATCTTCACATACAAAAATAGCAGTGTTCATTACAGAAATATGCTCCACATTTCTTCCGCATGCTCGTAGCTATTTCGACTGGCGATTTTTATCTTCACTTCAGATACGTGAATAAAAATATTTGGAGTTTTCACGGTTGTACTAGAAGACGGTGACACAATGCAGTACTTATAATAAGTATTTTTCATTTCATACAAAAAATAACTAAAATCGAATAAACAAACCAAATATCATACCAGAATACAAAAGCAATGTGCATCAAATGGCTAATAGCATAGCCGTGGCGGCTCGACTCAACCCGACGCAAGTAGTGACGTCACAGCAGTCCCCGCGCGTCTCGCCTCGTTTGAATTAGCTTAGCGAGGATTTCAACTTTTATAATTTATTGCAAAATAAGTACTGCAATTTAAGAGCTGACATTTGGTATAGGGTGTTTTATACATAAACACACATATTATTGAAATAAAAAAAAATCTAGGAAAGCTCCTTATTGTATCTATACCTCCTCCGTTTGGTTTTTCGGTTAATTATGATTTGAGAACAGGTTTATTGTCTTATATCAAGCACTCCACTCTTTTTTTTTGCATTCCATCAATTACATGACCCCCTCATTTATGAAAGACTTTCTAGTTTCTTCAAATTATAAATTTATTTGATCTCTTTTAGTAATTAGAATATTAAGTATTAAGTATTAACATTCATCTCGGCATTTCATACATGACAATGAGATTATAAATGCAAATGTGAGTTTGTTTGTTTGTTTAGCATTTACGCTAACTAATCTGTCAATGATCATGAAATTTTGCATACACTTTGTTAGGGGTACAAAAATCCGGACATGCGGTACCTTTGATCCAAAAAGTAAAATGGGTGTTCTAATTTTGTATGGAAAAATAATATTAAATAGACATTTTGCCGTAAAATTTCGTGCTCCTTAAAACAATTAAATGAACATATAAAAATATTTTCCTTGCTAGAAACCTTTAAGTAACTATATCGAACCACTCAACTTGCGGTATTTTATATTATTTATTTCTACTAATTATTATTAAGGACCTCCGGTCATCTAAAAGGTAAAATACTACATTTCCAACCAAGAGGTGATGGGTTCGATCCCCTCTGGCCACTGAAACAATGCGATTTATTATTATAAAAAAATAATCCTACCCATAAGATAAATACTTTGTCTTTTTGTAAGAGAAAAAATAATACTATTAATACCGGATGATAAAGTATACCTACCTAACGTCACTTCCGGTTATGCCGGATTGATCGAGGCAATAAAATATCGGTAACCTAATTCGCTTGGCAGCCAGATACCTAACTCAAATATGGCTTTAAAATAAACCTCAATCTTCTATAGTGAAGTATAGTAGAAAAATAATAAATCTACGCAGCCACAGAATTGTGGATTATTTAGACATGGCATATTTCTTATTTATTGGTAAAGATCGGATCCTTCATTTTGATGATAATGTACAAGATGGCCCATTAATAAGGGACTCTGGCTAAATCTCAGGATCCGTTAATCGGACGACCCTGAGAAAAAAATGTTTAGGGATAAATCGACCACAAGAAAAAGCTGGAAAATATTTATAAGTTTCTAAGTATACCACTGGAGGGCGTAACTCACACCGCGAATTAAAAAACACTGTTCTATTCAAATTTATCATAAGTTAACCTATATTAAAAATATTTTCCCGAAGTAACATAACTTTTTTGTACCAAAGTTTTTTCTCTATTTTATCAAATAAAGGTCAAGTCAAATGTTGGTTTGAAAAAAACTTGATATTTTGTTTGTATGACCTATTTTGAATATCTTTTCTTTATTTTAAAGCGATTTTAAGGCGTTTCTACTTGGAATAATAACATTTTGAGTTTAATTATTTTCAGAGTCGGTAGATTGCGCTTTATGACAAAGTCGAAGATTTTTATGAAATTTTCGAAAATTTTGAATGCAATGGTATTTTTATTTTCCTTTAGGTAGAAAGAGCGTAAAAAATACGGTTACTGGTGAAAACCGAAACTTGATATGATTATTCCTTATAGATTTATTTAAAAATATATTTAAACCTTAATTTCTATGTAACAAAATTAGAGAACACTTTGAGTACCAGGAATTTTCATTAAAGTTACCTATATTTTATATAACCTAGTTTAAAAATAACAAAAAATTTCTATTACCTATGTCGCTCTATACGGGGTAATTTAAGTTTAGTGTAATTAAATGAGAATTTAACCCAAATAACAACCCACAGCAGGTTACAGCTTTGTATTGCCCAGGACGGACGACACTTTGAGCACTTAAGGCGTTATTAATATTTGTTTATATTTTAGTTATAGGTTCTAAGCTATTTAGATCTGGGTTTCTAAGTTTTTTTCTAAATTCAGTCCTATTAAGGACGACCGACATTTTCGGGAGAAAAATCGTAAAATATTTGACTAAGGGAAATAATATGCCAAAGTTTTTGTTACTGTGAAGAAATATATATTTTATTTTCGCTTCTTTTGTTTTGTTTCTGTCATGTCAAGGCCTACCAAGAGTCCTACTTATTATAATTTTCTTATAAAGTATTAGGTTGTTGTTATAGATGTCTGTGTTTAATTCTCATTTAATTACACGATACTTGAATTACCCCATCTAAATACACCAAGTTTTCTCAAATCCTGTTAGATAAAAGTTAAGGTTGAAATATATTTTTAAATAAATCTTTAAGGCTATTTTCACCAGTAACTGTAATTTTTCACACTCTTTCTTCCTAATGAAAAATAAAAATATCATTGCATTTGAAAGTTTCGGAGAAAATCATAAAAATCAGCGACTTTATCATAAAGCGCCATCTACCGAATTGGAAATGAATTAAACACAAAATGTTATTATTCTAGTAGAAGTAAAGTGAAATAAAGTTAATAGGTCATAACAAAAAAAGTTATTCCGTTTTTTATAACCAAGATTTGATTTGGGCCATCCAGAACATTTATTTTATTCATTTCTTTGATATATTTTGGAAACGTCTTCATTACAATTAAAGCAAAGCGCTAATCATCAACTGCTTCCTATCAATTTCGAAATTTCACATAAATCCCCAAAGAATAGGGACAAAAAACGTTATTTTGATTTTTCAATTGATCAAAATTCAATTTAATTATTTTCTGGGATCTCCTCCTGAATTAAATATCATTAGTACGTGGTTCTATATTAAAAAAATTGTAAAAGAAAAAGTTTCCAAAGACTCAAGTCACTTAGATTATAACCTGCCCATTATTTCCAAAGTATGTAACTCGTTTTCTGATAGCGTCACACCAACACCGTGTCGCTATGATTCGTCGAGGCAAAAACTTGAACTGAATCCCACAGGATATTTTACCGCTCCATACCCCGCCACGTATTGCAAGTTGGGGCATGTTTATTCTTGTTCCATACCCAATGGTGGTGCTCGCATCGCGTTTTAGACATTCCGAATCTCGTCCATTTCTGTGTTATCTTTTCCAATAATATGATGGAGAAGAAAGAAGAAAAAAAAAGGCAGTCATGGAAACTTCCTTGAAGGAAGAATCGTAGTCGTTATTTTCCAGCAGGTATGGAATATCGCCTCATTATAACGCCTTTTAGATATCGGTTGTTTTTGCGATGGAAGACGATGATATTTTTATAATAATGAGAGTGTAACAAGGAGCGTGGGATGACAAATTTTCTCATTAAAAGTAAAAAAAAACTTGCTGCATTTTTTCAAAGATATTCATTATTATTTCATGTGAAAATAAGGAACTGCTGTACCAACAATTAAAAAGTAACCGAACAAATACAGCAATAAAAAACAAATATAACAAATATATAAAAATTCTGAATAAAGTCATAAAAGAGGCTAAAATTAAATATGATAAAAGCAATTATAGAGCAATATCTCTGATATCAAACTTGGCCAAATTGTTGGAAAAAAATTATACATAACAGATTATTTGATTTTATTAAAAAGAACAAGTTATTATCAGAAAAACAATATGGTTTCATAAAAAACAAAGGTACAAAAATCATCAGGGGAAAAGC
Source organism: Crioceris asparagi (assembly GCA_958507055.1). Taxonomy (NCBI): domain Eukaryota; kingdom Metazoa; phylum Arthropoda; class Insecta; order Coleoptera; family Chrysomelidae; genus Crioceris; species Crioceris asparagi. Next base: position 2,028,101 of record OY293832.1, read on the forward strand.
TTACGTTCTCATAAAAAGTTACTAAACTAATAGGAAACAACAGGTCAGAATAGGAGATAGTGAGAGCGAGTTCAAAACTGTAAGTAGAGGCGTACCCCAAGGAACAATTCTTGGGCCGCTTTTCTTTCATCAACATAACAAACGACTCTATCATCTCATATGCTGACGATACCAGCATTTTAGTATCAGACGAAACCTGGAATAACGTAGAAAATAAGTTGAATGCTCTATTGTCAAGAGTTAATGAATGGCTGATTTTGAATAAATTAGATTTAATTTAGATGTTAAAAGATAAAAGGAAACTAGGGTAAAACATTGTAAATACTTAGGTATCATTAAAGATATAATCTTTAATGGGATAAGCACATTGAATATTTAATTAAAAAACTAAATACCTAGTTTACATATTCTATAAATTAGCAAAAGTCATGCAAATAGAAACACTAAGAATAGTTAGATGGAATATGAATTAGATCTTGTGTTCATTTTTACAGGTTTGAAAATTTCTGTAAGTTTGACGTACGTTAACATTCGAGTAATCACGAAAAGTCAATAAGATTTAAAAAACCTTGTTGATTTTCTTCAGTTTGTAGACTGATGGGCACTGTTCTACAGTTTTTTTTATTTAAAAAATTATGAAATCGCGAAATAGAATGTAATTCCAAATATAAAAAGTTAAACTCAAATCAAGACAGCGCATTGGTAATACTTACTCAATTATCTCAAAATAAACTGAATTTTTACTCTGCAAATCAAGTTGCTATCATGCTTCGTAAACTCGACAATTTCACATTCACAATAACTCTTCGTCCCCTTCAAAATTCAAATGAATGATCATCCGCCAATATACACTACCGATTTGCGGCCACTTGAACTAATTCACTGACTCTCCCTTTCTCACCTCTCCCATCATTTCCTCCGCCTACTTCATCCGTTGAACCGACAAATTTAATATCAATCTCATGACTTTCAATGCAGCTATAGTTTCAAGCTAATAGTCAGGGAGATGAACTCCTATTTAGTACCTCTGTCGAGTTATGTGTGTAGAGACTTTTCTTAATTTATAGCATTAATATGTCCAGCCATAAAATGGTAAAAACAGCCGGACGTGCATTGGAATAAGCTATTCCCAAAATAAAAAAGGGTAGATAGGTAGAAAAAATGGTTTGTCCATCATTCGGAAATTTATCTTTTCCACTTCCGTAATCAGGAATAAAAACAGTAAATCGCAGATAAATATAAATTAAAATCAAAGCTATTCCAAATACCGACACCTGGAAAGCGTTTCACTTCCAATTGCTGCATTTGATTGGATTCATCATGTGACAATGCCCTCGTTAGGGGTACTCAACACGCCGCCATCTCCTGGACTATAATATGGTACGCACCAGAAGTTAGGTTAGGAATGGGGGTTGGAAACATCCTCCAATTGCTCCTCTTGCGTAAGTGACCTACCAACATCGACAAATTGACTCCCTTAAATGGTTTTATTGGCAATCGGTGGTGAGTGAATTTAGGGAAGGAACACGACGTCGACAGCGATGGAGGGCATTTTGGAAAAGGCAGAAGAAGAAGTAGTAGAAGAAGAAGTGATGCCCTTTGAATGCGTGAATTACTTCCGCTACTTTGATACACGTCGACGAATGGAGTCTGTGATGTTCTCGACGACCCCATCCCCCCTTCATTTTAACCGGAAGCAGAGTGATTTAGGAAGTTATTTTAGTGGTGTGTGGATGGATATCTGATGCAATTTATTAGCATTTGATTATCACAAGTGGCAATTTTAATAGAATATCTATATTAATATATATATATATATATATATATATATATATATATATATATAATATATTATTAACACATAGGGGAGATTATTATTTTATTTGATAAATTATTTTGATACTTTTTATATGCGTTGTTACATGGGGCTTTTCTAATGAAGTGATATTACGAAAATGTGTCTTAAATTATATAGGTAAAAGATTAATTTTTAGAGGAGAAGCATCACTTGCAAATGCGAGAAAGGTTTTTATTCTATTGGCAGTTGATTATATTTAATAAATAAGCAAAAATGTACCACTTACTAGCTAGGAAGTTAAAAATATCAGGATAATATTAGTATTGGAAAACAATGTTTGTAAAATTCGCTCGCCTGGACGTGATTACTGATGAAATCAAGATGGCACGAAAAGAAGATATGACCACGCGCATATCCAAAGACGTCAGTCCATGACAAAACGTCAGAGACAACCATAAAACGCATGTTTCAAACGATAATCTCATATTCTATGCTCGCTTGTATTTTGGGTTGCCGCAATTTGGGTTTTCTATATCTAATATGAGACATGGTCATGACATAACAGTTATGGACAAAATTTAATTTTTCCTCTTCGAGGCATTCTTTGAGCAATATTTACATAGACTCAATGATTGCCTTTTCCAAATATTTTGTCACTTCAAGGGTTACATTTCATTTTTGCCATTGCTAATTTTATTTCTGCGTTGGTAATAGCAGACATCTCCTCTGAAACTACGTTGGTAATAGGGAACTTGCCAAAAAAATAAATTAGTAAAAATAATCAAAATCGTAAGTTGTTATCATAAAAAAACCATAGTCAAGAAAGGAAGTAAAAAAAAATTTGGGACTTTATAATAAATTTTATTAAATAGAAGCATTACCCTCACTTATGCCAAATTCATCTCATAGACGTATAAAAGAATTTTCAGTTATTCTATTTCGTGTTAAGAATATATGTACAGAATCTATTTTACAGTATTTTTTAACAAAATAATTCTGGATTTAATATACTTACATTAAAATGATCTTCACATAAAAAATAGCAGTGTTCTTTAGAGAAATATCCCCCACATTTCTTCTGCATGCTCTTAACCATTTTGATCGGCGGTTCTTATCTTCAGGTACCTACGTGAAAAAAAAAGTTTTCACGGTTGTATTACAACAAAGTGGCACAAAACAAAAATAAATAAAATCAAAAAAACTAACCAAATTTCGCACCAGGATACAAAAGCAATGTGTATCAAATGGCATGGCCGCGGCGGCTCGACTCGTCTCGACGCAAGGAGTGACGTCACAGCAGCTCCCGCGCGTTTGTCCTCGTTTGAATTAGCTTAGCGACGATTTCAACTTTAATAATTTATTGTAAGATAAGTACTGCGATTTAAGGGCTGGTATTTGGTGTAGTGTGATTTATACACACATATTAATGAAATAAAAAAAATATAGGCAAGTTTCCTATTCACTCCGTGCTGGCTTCGGGAGGCTCTGGGATTTTTTGTTAATACAAAGATCCGTAACGTTCTATTATTTCTTTGATATCGTTTCTATTATCTTTAATAATCCTACTTTGTTCTCTTGAATATTAATATTATAATTATCTTCAAGTTCCGTGTCTAGAGTTATATACCTTCTCTTGTATTTCTCTCTTCATATATTTTTATTCAATCGCCAGTATTCATTAGTTGCTTTGGTCATTTTGCATTTTTCTTGTATGAGTTGTATTTTTTGCTCATAAATTTTCCCATTTTCTTAGTATTCTTAGAGAAACATATCTTTTTGTTGTAATGATATCAGTCGATATTCTGTTTTCTAGTGCAAACTTCCATTATTTTAAGTTTTTCAACGTCGAATAATCTTTTGTCGAGTTCAGCCTGATGTTTTCCTAAACTTTTATGTTTTTGTATTCCTTACATTAAACGTAATTTTTGATCTACATCCAGAAAAAAGTAATCCAATATATCTTTTGATCTTGAGTTTCGTTTTTTCCCTCCAAATTATAAACCGTCTTCATCCACCAAAGATAAAATACCCAAGTTTCATTCGAAACATTTCTCTTTTCTTCCAAGCTACCAAATTCTTAATTAAAACGCCCCATAATGACTTTTATACATTAAGCTTTACACACTCTACTATGATCTTTTGGTAGCTAATTAAAGAATCTGGATGAAGCAAAATAGAATGAAAAGGGGCTGGTTAATTAAACAGTAGTGCGAAAATAAATGAAGTCGAATTATTTTTACGATATTCCAATTACTTTAATCAAGTTTAGTCGTTATAATTGTTTTAAATGTTGAAAAGGATGATTATTTTCAAAGGAGTGATGTATATACGTACCTATTACTTTTCTCTGTGTGGGTATTTGGTTAGAAATTTGCTACGAACTGTCGAAATGTTCCGTGAACCCTTTGTAGCTTGAAATTCAAAAGGCAAACATCTAAAAACACCACTAAAAATTTGAATATAAACTATTTCTCAGTAAAAGTAAGTATATATCGAATAGAAACTGGTAAAGTACACAATAACTTTTTGGACACACTGTAGGTACCTAAGCCACAAAACATTAAAATTAAATTTGAAAAAGCTGTACAAACCCGAAAAAAAAACATTCTCGCTTACACAGAAGGAATAGACACATATGTGAATCGACTTTCAATAAGATGTATTCCCGTAAATTTTCTCTTCCCCCCCCCAACTCACACATGGTGGTAGCTATATAATAAATGTTTCATGATCAAATGTCCTGTGACTTTTATGACTTGTCCAAAAGAAGGGGCCCTGAAAGAGTAGGTAACACGAACGTGTGCTATGTGCCAAAATAGCTTCAAAGAATTGTTTTGCCTTTGAAGAGATAAATAAATGATTTTAGTTTCGGCTCAAAAAAAATAACGTACACGATATTCCAGAATATTTCAATTCAAAAAACATCTCCTGAGCGTTTTTATTTAATATAGCATTCTGATTTTAATTCTAATAATGAAATAAATCAAAATAAAGGATATGTTTTCTGTATCTTAATTTCAATCACTTGATGTAAATAATAGCAACCGAGCATTGCACTCATTCATATATGATACGAGCATTTATATAAAAAAATCATAACTAGAAAATATTTGTACGGGGGGTGTTGGGTGTGACAACATCTACGGGTTCAAATTCTGCTAAATCTTAATCCATCTAGTAAGATTGTTGTACAATGGTATTTTGTTACAAAATCAATTATTCACTGATAATTTGACATTAAATGACATTCACAGTGTCAAGTGACACCCTGTATAGACATCACATATAGGAAGTAATTATACACTGAGAAATCCTAGTAATTAATTAATAATTTCATATATATTCTATCGACGTTTTCTACCTAGATGTTATATACTACATGTAGCTATATGGATGAAACTGATGTAAAGTAGCTATGGTAAAATAATAACTGATTAGAAAGGTAATGAAGACGACAATAGATGAGCGCGCCACCAGAGGGCGCACCTAGTAAGAGTAGTTGCCACGTGCAACATTATAATTTGTTATCAGTTGCGAACCATCAACATTGTCTATTGTTGTTGTTGCTGTTGTTTCAATGCAGCAAACGCGGATGTTATGTAGTTACAGGACAGATAAGGTCGGATTAAGGGATTTAATTAGTAGGGCATGATTATGTCATCACACAAGGTGTAGCGCTATTGACTTTCAAGTTACATTCGTCTATACAGGGTGTTTATCAAATATGCAGCGAAAATTCTAGGGGTTATTTCTATATAAGATTATTTTGTCCTTTGATGGTTTTTGAAATGCCGCAAAACAAAAACAAAAGAATACTGGTACTTTCTAAATTGGTGCCAAAAGTCTTCTATCTAACCAGAATTACAGAAGTACAAAAGTACCAGCACCAATAGAATTCATATTATTTTGTATTTTTCAGTGCACCATCTAATAAAGTCCGTTCAATTTTTTGCATAAAACAGTTAAAGAACTAAAAGTTGCAGACAGTTTCAATTATTTTCTAAAATACTAAAAATAGCTAGGGTAAAACCACTCTTTGAGAAAGGTGATTATTCTGTAATTGATAACGAGAGACCGATATCTGTGCTTTCTACCATATCTAAATTATTAGAAAAAATTGTACATAAAAACATGATATCATTTGCAAAAAATTATAAGATATTGCAGAAAAATCAGCATGGTTTCACATTCAGTAAATATACCCAATGATGAATAATGACTTTCAGTATTTCAGTATTTATATGGCTTTAACCGAAGCATTTGACCTTGTCAATCATGGATTTAGAGGAAAGTTTAGAGACACAGCTTCAAACTTATATCTATAATAGACAACAAAATAAAGAAATAAATAATGTTCTATCAAGTAAAAAAGTTATAACGTATGGTATGCCTCAAGGCTCTGTTTTGCGACCCTTGTTATTTGTTATATTTATTAATGATATGAGTAGAAGTGCCAATGAAGGAAGTATAATTAATCTTGTTTGCTGATGATTCATCTTGCATTAAATTTGATAAAGATTTGCCTAAAAAGAAAAGAAAAATTAAAATTCGAATAAATGAACTCTGTAACTGGTATGACCGTTATCGCGTGAGTAAAGAAAAACTGCAAGAGTAAAAATGTTATGCATGAAAGCTACTTGGTGAAAATTGATCACTATTTCATAAAAACAAGTCCAAGATGTCAAATTTCTGAGTCTCGTAATGAATAATACCTACCTACATTCAGTTGGGAACCTCATTTAGATTTATTTTGTAAAAAAATAGCTTCGGTATGTTTTGCATTATATATAGACTTGGAAATTTTGCAAACATATCTGTTTTATATTTTACTATTACTGTTATTCCAGAATAAAATATAGTATTGTTTTTTAAGGATCTTCGGGTCAGTTTGTAAGAGTTATTAAGTTACATAAGAGAGCTATAAAAATTCATTGTCTTTAGGTCCTAGAGAGTCATGTAGAGCCAGGTTTGGCACTGCTATCTCTACCCTGCATTTACATTCTGGAAATATATAAAATAATATTAATACTTTTCCAATGAGTTGCTCCTTCCATAATTATTCAACAAGATTTTGTCAAAACTTGACTATATACCAACTCATGGCTTGGCCTTGTATGAAAAAACTCCTCAGTACATGGGTACATTATTATTATTTTACAACAAGCTGCCTAAAAATGTATCTATCTATCTATCTATCCTTTATCGAGATGCTTATGCTACCCCAATGTTGGACACCTTTATGCTATTAAAGCAACAAATGAACCAGACAAACTTATCTCCTCTTCCCAATCTAAATGGCCAGGATCTCATCTCTCTGATACAACGTTAACGTTGGTTGGTTTGTTTGTTGAAACAACACAATTTAGACCTTTACTTGGTTCGGTACGTAAATACGTAGGTATTGTTTTCCACTTAAAATGTGAAATAGATATACATCTTCGGTGCGGTGGTGCAAAGCGGTCTCCAAGGTGAAATTCCGCAAGCAGTAAATAGTGATATACGATGACATGTAGTAGTAAAAGTTGTACAGTGGGCAATGTAAAGTCGACCATTTTCCTTTCATCCAACTCGCCAAGCATGTATGACCGACCACCCTTTTCTTTCCTTCTCTTTCATCCCTTGTATCCCAAGTAAGTATCAAGCAGGTGTGAAACTCTCATTAAAATAGATCGCTGCCTGCAAGATGGATGACGACATTTTATATGGGTGTGGGGTTGAAAACGACCAAGTAGAAAAACAATGGAGTTGATAGGATGTGTTGATATTGGGCGATAGTGGAATATGCGTGTGAATCGGTTCTAGGTGTACCAACTGAAATTGAAAATTGTCGAGATATATAACAAAAGCAGAAGATTCGGTATTTAATCACAGCAACTTCATTGATTTTAATGGGATCTTTACGGTAACTGTGGCGCCAAGATTGACAAAACACCTCAAAATAAGACGAAAATCAAGAATACCAATTTTTGAGTTTTTGTCTCATTTTGGAGATATTGGCCCCTTCTTGTCCCAACAATCTTGCGGGATGTTGGAGCAAAGGGGGGTGTTGTGTGGGGAAAAAACGCGTTTAGAAGTAAATAAAAATTCGTACTTACCAGTAAAATCACTGTAGACACCGTCAAACAAGGCATTTTCTTCATAAATTGCAATTTTTAATTGGATATTACACAGTATAACACATTTCAATTCTTGCTCAGCCGCCATCATATTGTAATTACTGGAATAATCATAGAAAATCACAGAATACTAATATAGAAAATGTACATACGTTTCCATACGATTATTAATACACTGTTGCCATTTACTTCATTTTAGAAGAAGAATTATCATTAAGTATCCTTGCTATAGTAGAATACGTTGTAGAGAATTGAAAGTAGCATCTGAATATGAAATATAATTTAAATGAAATTTATTCAAACAAGGAAAGCTAAGGAATAAGATTAAATACAGATTTAATATTTTGTGGTTGGCAAGGTTTGTGTTTTGGTAACAGGTTTGTTTCCTTAATATTTGCTAAACAACTGCATTTCAAAGTTCTATTTTTATATTAACTAAGCTTTTCCGGAAATTGATGCTATCAATAAAATTTACTTGCTTATTAATTATTCTTTGTAGGAAATACTTCGCAACCTAAAGTACGTACTGATATTTCCAAATATCCAGCTGTTTATCGCTAGATGTGCTACAAGACGCATACCCACTATTCTATGTATTTTCGACCTTTTAGATATAGAGGCAACGGTGTAGTATTTGAAACGTGAGTCGTTTCTTGTTTCAGCCATTTTATATTTCAAAACAACAATAATATGACAATAATAGCGGCTAGACGAGCGTCAAGGAGTGAAAGGTGAAATTTAGGTGTTTACAGTGAATAATGTTAATTTATCAAGAAAGAAAGTTGGAACGATTTCCACAGTGTAATTTCTGGTAAGTTTGAGATACGTATTTTGCTCCACCCAGCACCCTTTTTGCTCCAACATCCCGCAAGCTTGTCGGAACAACAAGGAGCTAATATCTCCAAAACCAGACGAAAACTCGAAAATATGTATTCAAGATTTTCGTCTTATTTTGGGGTATTTTATCAGAAAAAATCGTTGGCGCCACAGTTATCGGAGCCTTTTTAATAGTACACCGGTCAGATTACCGAATAAGAAGTCAAGTATTCGACTCAAATGACTGCAGAATCTATTTCCGAGGAATAGAGTCAACAGGCGCCACGCACTTTCGCACGTCCAAAATCAGTATAAGAATATTTACAACTGCTTGTACCTTATATAAGATATTCTGTGTACGTCGTTTCATTTGTACAGTGTTGTTGGAAGACTTTATCATTAGGTTTGTACTTTATTGGTATTTTGTTAAATATCTCCAGCTACAGGTGCAACGATTGCAAAAAAATCATTTAAATCCCATTGGAACATTACTATTTCTAATAGCTACTTTCCCTTTATGGGAAGTGTATAATATCGCCGCTAGATAAAAAGTTTATCTACAATATATTATTAAGGCATTCCACGTCCCCCCTTCATTGTGCATCATAACTTGCCTTAGAAAGAAAAAAAAGGTCATCTCGCCAAAAAGCCGTCCCAAATAAATAGAGTGAAAGTGGGCAAGTGTAATATATACACTACGACGAACTATTGCTCATAGATTTTACGAAAGGCGATAACCAACACAGTATGCACCACATATTATTTTGTGCCATATATATATGATGGTCCAGCTGTCCATACCGTTTCATTAATATTATATCGTATTTTATCACAATGTCGAGAGTATAGCGGACAAGATCAGGTTATATTTCCTGTTAGTTTTGTCATCCAGTTGACAATGCCGCAGTTATATCTTACTACTAAGTACAAGTAGAACTCATCCACCGAGTATTCCGTAGAAATGTAGGTATTTAGGAAAAACCTTGTGTAGGTACGTTTATCAAATGTGAGTAAAAGACTAAATTTTAAGAGGATAAGTGCCTATGTATATAGCAAGGAGGATGATAATCATATATCATCATAATAATCATAATACTTAATGACTATTTTTAAGTACTTGATAATTAGGGGTTCCCCAAAAAAAACGAAATGGCCGAATAGTTCAGCAAACGGCTTGACATAGGTAAAGCTATGATGAAATTTGATATCCCGGGGGTATACCGGATCTAAAAATCATATTGGCAACGTTGCCAGATTTACAGTTTTTCCATGGAGCCTTCAGCTTTATTTTTTAAATATAATGTTATGTTTAGTTTTAGTGCATTTTTTTTGTCATGTTCAAATTACTATGAACCTATAATATCGAATTCTAATTCCACTAATTTTTATTAATATGGCAATTCAACGTTAGAATTACGTCAGAAAATATCACAAAATATCTATATCTGGAGAAATCGTGCCAATATAACAATAAAAATGTATTTATTAGAAATTTGTTGGCAGGTCTGATCTAAAAATACCATTTACAATTTTAATTTACGTTTGGAATACTTGTAGAATGACATATTCTCAATCTAAGATACCTCAAACAATTCAGGATAGGAATAGGGACCATCTTTTCTAAAAATTTTGACCAAACTTTGGTATCCTAGTGAAAATAGTCACCCTATAAGCTTTACAGAAATAAATTGTTAGTTAGACAGTTAGTTAGACAGTTACCAAATGTATACAAATTTGTGAGACTTGTACAGGGTGTTCCTGAATGATATGCGAATATTTAAAGGAATGCTTCTACATCTAAAATTAATGATATTTTATTGGTTAAACCATAGGCCCAAAAGATTCCGTTATTAAAATACGGGGTGTTAAAGTTATAGAAAAAAAAAAGGAAATTAAATAGTATTTTCGAAATCGCTTTAGACATTTCCATAACATTTGGTAAGCAGTGACTATTAATGAAGGCACATATTTTTCAATACAAACATAATTTCTAGCTTTAACAGTGGCGTGCATTCGAGCACGGACTTTGATATTTCTATAGAAAAAATGTTACGCGAATGGTTTTTTCCTGAATAATTTTTTTTAATTTTCCCTTCAATTTGACAAATAATAGCCCTCATGAGTTTTTGGGCGCAATCCGCCGTTTTTGAGGAAAAAATTAAATACCGTCGATTTGTTTGACAGAAATAATATTATAATTATTTATTGAAGGATAGAATCATTATGAACTGAATCTAGGTGGCTGAACCTAAAATACATAGTATGTCCTTTTTGGTGTTTTAATGACATTCCAAACAACATTTTGTTTTTAAAAACTCTTATTTATTTACTTTTTAAAAAAAAAAAAACTCCAACACCCCGTATTTTAGTAACGGAACATTTTGCGACTATAGTTTAATCAACAAACTATCATTAATTTTCGATGTAGAATCACTCCTTTAAATATTCGCAAATCATATTATCTACACAAATTCACTTAAATGTAGATAGATGTGCAATATTCTTTATTTCACAAACCTTCAACGAACAAAACTATTTGCTGTAAAACTTTCATCATTACTCACAACACCAATTTATAACTCAAAATCATTCCATCAACAAAAATCATTTCTACTACAATATGTAATGAGTTTCCGAAGCAGTTTAATTCAATATGTGAGCAGCAAGAGTGTTTCTGTGTAGGCTACCTATATGTATAATAATAAACTGCCTGCGGAGTTGTCTACGTTAACAGCCAAAACCCCCCAACTCCCCCTATAATAATTCGTTTCAAAGTTTCAAATTTTCCACGGCTGATTGATTGACCAAAGGGCACACCCCTTCGGGTATATATCTCTATAATATACCCTTTAATAGGCATAGGTACATGGAAGATCCGATTAAAATTGAAAATGTCCAAATAGTCTATTACGTGCGTGAATTGCTAAGTGACAAATAACTTATCTATAGAATCAGACAGACAGACAGACAGACAGACATACCTACAGAGAGAGAACGCATTAAATTGACAAATACAGCATCCAAAGGCGAATGTAGCTAAAGTTTATACATATATAGTATGTTTCAAGATATATGGAAATTACTAAAGAACGAAGCATTTCTACTGTTAAATAAATATAATTGACTTTGACAGTAGAAAAAAAATAGGTAATACTCTTACCATATGCTTATCAATTCATATTTATCATATAGGTTTCAGACGATTTTTCAACATGACAAACACTAAGAAAAAGCTGAAATACTTGCCGGCGTTCCTCAGGGATCAATTTTAGGCCCATTGCTTTTTCTTATTTATACTTTCGACATATTAAGATCCCTAAAACTTTTTGTAAAATAAAAGCATATGCCGATGATACCCAAATTTACTGTATTGTTTCTCTTGCTGAATTTAAAGAAGCTGAAAAGTGTATAGATGAGGACATTTAAATGTAATAGAGTAATTTGAGACTTAGAACTTATGACTAATCAAAGAATGATTCTCAAAAATTAATTATAATTTACAAAGAATCTTTTAAGTTATATTAAGTGGAAAAAGTCTTCAGTTCATCAAGTATTAATTAAAATTTATTTAGTTTAGTATGGTTAAGAAATTATCATTCATGTTTTTAGTTCATTTTGGTTCAAATGAGTAGCCAATGGCTAGACTTGCATCAGACATGAACTTTTATATTTAGAATAGATTTCTAATTCATTCTGTAGTTTTTTTATATTCTGAATAAAGTTATTATTATTATTATTATATCTAGAGGGTGCTAAAAGCGACAATCCATTGGGTTCAGTCTTTCTCGTATCGACTTCTCAGCGGTTCTTCGGACACATCCCGAGTTACATGTGTAACTAATGAGTTCTAATAAGATCAAAATTGCGGCAATTTTTCAATTGATTGAACTGTGATGTGTTTATTTTAAGTTCAGTTATCCACAAGGAATTTCTATCACCGTCGCAATACCACCACGTGCTACCAACCTCAAAGTTCAATAAGCATCCAACCTCTTCTTGAAATATTCTACCAAGGTATATTAACCATACGGACATTTTGACAAGATTTAAACTTGACCGAAGTTACATGGCAGATCTTTCAGTACCTTTATGCTAGTTAATTGCTGACAAATTAATCTACGCCGTTAAGCAACTATTTGTTCTGAACGTCAACCGGTGCAAAGTTACATTTTTCAAAAGATTTTATGGCGTATTTCATTTACTCTTTCCTGTTACATTACAGCTGCATATTCAAAGGAGACAGTGAGCTATTTCCACAAATCTAGAATTATACTATTTTCTTATTTGATGATTACATCAGACATTATCACTGAATGGTTAAGAGTAGAGTAAATAGTCTCTAAATTCACGAATAGGAGATTGGTTCTTGGGTGTATAGGATGAAAGGGCTTTTACAGGTAGAGGGCTACTATCTCAATGGTAAACTGATAGTTAACCAGTGAGGATGTAAGCTTCTTTGATTGACTTGAATCGACTTGGACTTGGACCAGATTTGTGTTGATTAATATGGTTTGTTGTCAAACGAATGACATCGGTATATAGTTAACTTGAAACAGAACAATTGATTATGTGGAGTATATAAATGTATCGCTGTGAAGTTTGTAAAGAAATCACATCAGTGTTGAAAGTGTTGAAATAAATACACTTAATTAATGAGACTTGTCAGCATCTAAGATTCTTTGTGGAAATAAAATTGATAAAACTAAGCAGGCTTTCTGATGTTGATTATTATCTATCAATCGATCGATTTTGTTTATATTTAAAGTCTCGAAAATCATCCTGGTTAGTTGAGAATATGATTTATGAAACTCATGATCTATTTGGCTAACTGTTCTTAGCGTACATAAGATTGAAAAAATGGAACCATTATATCGTACACGAACCGTCTCTCTACGAGTAAGTATTACGATTCAAAAGATACAAATATTAACAAAAACAATAGGGCTCATCAGATACAGCCTGTTGACAGACGGACGGACAGCATTGGCTTATAGATATAGATTTTTGTTCACATGACTTCACTGTACGCAATTCAAGAAAGCAACTACAAAACGGCCTCTAGGTATATTACAGAGAAAAAAGACTAAACGAAATAATAAAGTGCAAAAAGCATTTGACGCGTAATTTTACCACCCACCCCCCACCCACCGCATTGCCTCTTTTATATGGAAGTGTAGAAAATTAACACTCCAGAGAAAAGCTGCTTTTCGAATATATTACACAGAAAACACTTTCCCATGTTTAATAAAATCCTTTTCAACCCTATCGTTTGACTACTACCAACCCCTTTTCGTGGTTTCATTTGCATTTTATCATCAACTCAGTTACTTTCTCTACTATACTTTGCGCTTAGGGAAAAAGTGATTTGTCAATTGTTGGGAAACTTTCAGTTATTTAATGAATAACTTTTTCCACCAAGCAGACTCCATTTTAATTGAAAAATAAAATTTGGATATTTAAAAAAACGCTCATAACAACGAATTTAGATATGGAAAAATTATTCGATATTCTTTTCATTCCAGAAAAACATATTCGAAAAAGAATAATTTCTGCAACACCTGCCTGGAAAGTTCAGTTTTTGAGCACTGCTTAGTATTTTATGCGCTAGTCTAAGAAAGAAAGAAAGAAGAAAATGACATACATACATGACAACAAATAAAGTATTTAAAAAGTTTTTATTTTTTTAATTATTCAATTTAATAATTTTGATGGACAACATTCACTATAAATATTATTGTATTATCAGGTTTTATAATTATCATTTGACATATTCTATGACTTTTAATATGCGACTGTGACATTGACAATGCCAAACGTCAGTTACTTCAATCAATTGACAATTGCAAAGAACTGCAATATCATGGAACAAGAAGACTGGAAATAAGGAGATTAAACTCGTCCTAAAAATCGTGTATCTCCTTGTTTCCAGTCTTCTTGTCATGGAATAACAAAGTTCATATTATTTTCTTCGAACATGTAATATGATCAATTTGATTTTTCTCTCAAATTGACCTTGTACCTACCTTATTGACTAATGAACATGGTATACTAGTAATAAGGATGTTAATTAATTTCATGAAAACTGTAAGTGATAGGCTCTTATCAAGCCTAAAGTGGCTAAGTCACAGAGCTGAGAATACTTGAAGTCGATAGGTATCAATCCAGTGATAAAATTCTTAGAACGCTCCTATTAACAATAATTGTGCTTGTCAAACTTCTAAGTTACCAAAAACCGTTTGAATTATCCCTAACAAAATAATGTTGCTCATTGTTTTTGTTTTCTGAAAGTTATAAATATGATTCAACTTGAATGATTTTTCACCATGTGAACCAACTTTTGGTGTTGCGCATTCGCCAGAAATTAAAAAAACAATAGGAAGCTTTCTTAGTTTTTTATATTTCATTAACATCTGTGTTTATGTATAAAAACATCCTATACCAAATTTCAGCCCTTAAATTGTAACACTTATTTTAGAATCGATTGTTAAAGTTGAAATCCTCGCTAAGCTACTTCAAACGATGGTTTTTGCTGTGACGTCACTTCTTGCGTCGAGACGAGTCGAGCCTCCGTGGCCATGCTATTTACCATTTGATGCAAATTGCTTTTGTATTCTGATATAAAATTTGGTTTGTTTATTAGATTTTAGTTATTTTTGTTTTGTATGAAAAGGAAAATACTTATAAGTACTGCATTGTGTCATTGTCAAAAATAGCTGATCAAAATGGCTAAGAGCATAAAGAATAAATGTGAGGGACATTTCTCTAAAGTACACTACTATTTTTGTATGTGAAGATCATTTGAATTAAGTATATTATATCCAGAAGTATTTAATTGAAATATATTGTAAAATATATTCTGTACATTTATTCTTAACTCTAAATAAAATTAGAACTGGAAATTCATTTATAGAAGAAGCAGATGATTTTTGCATAAGTTAGGGTAATGCTTCTAAAATATTTTCTAAATATGAAGATGCCAACTTTGTTGGCGAAACAATTGTTAGGTGACAATACTAAATTTGTTGGTGTGTTGTGGTATTTCTCTGTTTTTATATTGTTGTATCTACGTCAACTGTTCCGAATCTCAAACACTATTTATATTAACTATAGGTAAATCATCTGATTGTCTTTTTGTAAAACCTCCATCAACCATTTATTTCATCAAAGTATTTACTATACAAACTTGTTAATAAATAACATCAATACATTGAGATCAAATTCATCAAAATTAAATTACAACCACGTTTAAGAATAGCACGTTTATTACGATGGGCTTTCATCTGCTGTCCGCCGTTGTTTCGTTCGGCGAGCAAGGTCTGACGTCACAACCATTAGCAGCGCGTTTAAAGCTGATATCAAAATAACAACATTTCAAAAACTTATATTTCAGGTAAGGATTTTTTTTCGACTCTCTTTCTTGACTATGGGGATTTTAATGATAATAACTCAGGATTTTGACTATTTTTACTAAATTTTATTTTTTTTTGGCGAATTCCCTATTAGAATAGTAGGAAAGCTAATGGAAACATATCTAAGATCACCTGTCAAGTTATGTTCTTCATTTACAGTATTAATATATTTAGCAATTAAAGCAAAATTTTGTCGAATGATTAGATCTGTCTGTAACGTGTAGATAGTGCTTAGAGGTATATGAATGTCTATGGTTCCATATTCCGTATCTGACTGAATCACTCATCAAAAGTTTTGTTCACTTCCAGTTGACTTAGAAATATAAAAATTGATATCGATGTAGTTTATTGCGACAAAAACCTTCCTAACATTTAGTGGCTTCACGTGTTCGATTGATCGACAGAAAAACAAAGCCCTCTTATTGCTTTACACCACCCCCACTCTCCCCGCACCTCATTCAGCCCCATTTTACTTTTCCCCATCGCTTCTTTCCAGTTATCTTGTCTTCTACTGCACCCCCCATAAATCATTATTATGGCTTAGACACCCGGAGTAGCCCCTAAAACGAGTTCCAAGAGTAAATAATGAAATTAATTGTCTCCAGAGACGATGGAAGAGGACAGGGCTGCGTGGAAATATATATACCTATACAGGGTGATTTTCAAATTGAGGGGTGAGAAAATATTGAATCGGTGTTTCTCCAAAAAGAATTTGTTACAGAAAGATCATTTTATAGGAGAGTATTAGATTTAAACAATATTTTAATGTCGTGTACAATGCTATTTTATGATTCTTTATTACAAATAATTAAAAGATAATTATTAATACTTACTTATTGTATTCTTCAAAAATGGTCAGTTCGGGTTTAGATATTACTTCCAAGGATATTCTTGTGACACCATTAATAAAAGATTAAATGAGAAGATAATTAATTCGGGTAATTTTCACTTTTTGGAACAATTTCTTTTATGTGACAATAGTCGGCGGTTTTTTTTGTTGTACGTGACGTTTACTTCATAGCATATAGCTCTGTATTTTAACGTAATTTTTTAATAGAAAAAAATTACCATATCTTTTGGTGCAAACTTGTGTTATATACCCACATGTATAATATTTCCTTAAAACATTTAGTTTTTGACTAGAAATTTGTCTGCAAGAAAAACATCAAGACGAGAGTTTGTTAATTTCTCATCTCGATGATCGAGACCAGACGAGAAATTTCCTTTGAGACGAGATTTCTTTTTTATCTCAAATTTGAATCACCTTGTATTTAGGAGGGAAGAGTACCTAACCGAATGATTTGGCGTGTCTTCTTCTTCTTCTTTGTATTCTCCATCCTCTGTGCTTCTCCACTTGGTTGTTGGATGATTTTACGATTTCCTTAACCACCGCCATGTAAATCGTGGAAATTGTCACACACAGGATTTTGGGGTGGAGGGTAATTTGTGAGGGTGTATACCTACCTATCTCACCGAATATGTAACTTTTTGGGGGGCGCATGTGCAGCTAAACAGGTGGCTCTGGACTATAGTTTTGTTTTTTGAGGTTGTTCTACTTGTTGAATTGTTGGGGAAAGTTGCAGGTATGATATGTTCGAGATTCTTAAATTATTTGCTAAATGGAATTTCTATTATTGCTTATGCCTTTGAAAATGTACTGCAGGTAATCAAAGAAGTACAACGAACACGAGGGAGGTTACATTAAGAGGTAAAACGTCACCCATGAAGGTTCATTCAAATGAACGTCAATTGTGACCACTTATTTGACATAGAACTGAATATAAACCTTACATATATCTAGATATTCAAACGTACTTACGAAATGTCAAGATCATAACCTAATTTTCGTTTATTGACTTCTTAAATGTCAGAATTAAAAAATCTCAAAATAATCACAATTGAATTGACATAAAAATTCAAAACATTACCTGTAAAACTAATTTTTGTTTATGATTTTAAATATAAAGTTGACATAGAAGACAACGCTGCTTTTGTTAAATGAGCATAAATCTAAATAAATATCATTTGAATAAAATTCATAACCTAACCTATCTTAACCTGTAAAACTAATCTTAACCTAGCCTAACCTAACCTAACCTGTAAAACTAATCTTTTTTTGTGATTTTAAATATAAAGTTGACATAGAAGACAACGCTGCTTTTGTTAAATGAGCATAAATCTAAATATCACTTGAATAAATTTCATATTCTGGCAAAATACTGTTTCCATGAGTAGAGTCACTGAATTCTCCCATATCCTTCATGGTAATCTCCCACGAGTACAGAACAGATGTATTTGGATTGCCAATATCTAATTTGAAAGACAAGTGAGCAGATTTTTTTCGGATGTTTTGCAATTAGTTTTTTTTTCTTGCAAAATTTTCTAACAGAAAACACTTAATGTTCTACCACTGGTTCGATTAGCCTTTATAAATGTTATCTAATATATATTCGGAAACACAAAAGTGACAGAGTGTGGCTGTGACAGGAAAATTGATAAAAGAGTCTGTTAAGCATATTGATATTCATGCTTTGGCGCGCTTAATGCGTGTTTTCGCGTTCGTTTTTTTTCCACGTTACCAACATAACATCAATCATCCCTAATTTCCTCTCATTAAATTATTAAATTTATTTAATGCCTTATTGGTACCGCCGCGTATAACATCCCTTTCATGCTCTTTCTCAAGGGGATGAATTATTTTGATGGATTTAATGCCTCAAGAAGTAAAACTTTGGAAGCTTTCCTACTTTTTCTAAGCTAGTTTAAGAGAGTTTAACAGTAGATATTTGTCAAGATATCTGAAAATTGTTTTTTTTACTGTAGGCTGAGATGAAAACCTTCGAGTTGGTTATTCCATTTTTAGAGTCATTTATATCCAGTAAGATATAAGTAATATAATAGAGTTAGGTTAGGTTTTCTATCGTTTATCGATTCTTAAATCCATCGGTAAAGAACATAACATAATTTGTAAATACATATTGTAACGTGAAAACTTACCCCAATAATAAACTACACACCCACAGACATACACGAATTTCAATATCGGAAAGAACACCCTCAAACACTCGAGAAACCTCAGAAGCAGCCAAGATCGTAGTGCCTGGATTATTCCCGAAAGAATAACATACAGCAAATCAAATAGAAGACTGGTATCAACTTGAAGAATCGATACTTTTAGGTTAAGTAGTATAAATAACCGCGTCAATCACAGAGTCATAGTCAGTTAGATTGTGCATAGAACAGTAAATATAAATAGAGCTTTAAGCGCTAAATAATGCTGTGAATATAAATGTGTATATACCCATTTGTGTAATTATTAGTGTAAATAAATAAGTGAAAATAAATCGAACCCAGTTTTAAATATAAATTCCCGTTACAATATAAAGGTAATGAGCTGATTTCAATCAATTCCGATTCTACGATTTGACAAGTAAATTTCCAGCATACCAATCCAACAACAACGACGAAATTCAATATTCTTATTCTTCCTCACATGTATAGAAGATGATCAAATACCTAATACCAAAATTGCATGTGCAAAATAAATATCCCGCGTAATTTGTTGTTTTTTTTTATTTCCTCCAACATGCAGGAACGCTAACGATGTCAAGCTCCTCACCACCCCTAGTTTTTTGGCGGCTGATATGCGGGAAGAGGGCGTAAAAGTGTGTCATTTATGATGGTGACTCCCCCCCCCCGCCATTTGAATGCAGAAGAAGATTCTTTTTTTCTTTTCTTTTTTACTTGTTTCTTACGACCCTACAATGGGATATTATTAAGGTCATGCAGGCACAACGACTTTGCGTGAAGTTGACAAAGGCGGCACGAAAGACACATATCTTCTCTCTTTTTGGAGGTTCTCTTTGATGTTTGAAGATGATATAATATGCGTGTAGAAAGATTTATCCAACTTCATAATGTCCCTTATAATCTGTGTAAGTATTTGCTGACATGCATAAAATTTGTTGAGAAATAGAACAAAAAAGGCATATATAAGGATTTGCAATTCTTCTTCTCTCCTTCCTTATTCTATAGCACAATTTTTATTAGGATAATGAACTTGATTTTTTTACAAATTAATTTTTTACTATCTGTTTTACACGGCACTTCCCTTTGGTAGATTGAAATTAGTACAGACGGTGAAGTTCAGATTGTCAAAGTGACAAGTAGTGAGAATTGTACTATTACGGAAGGTGGTGTACAAGGTGTTGAAAATAAACCTTTTAGAAGAAAATTGCGAACTTTGGAGTATTACGCAAGTGAACGCACCCCACAACGTTTAGCACAGGGTTGAACGTTATATTTGGTGTCAGAAGTGGGATCCCTCATATTTTGTTGAGAATGTATGGTAAAGATCAAATCGAAAGATAACGAAGAAATGGCAACTATTGCAGATAAAATCCCTCGAAAATCCGGAAAGAAAAGGACAAGAAGAATGTGCAAGAAAAAGACAACAAGAAAAAGAAGAATGGGCAAGATTTAAACTAGAACGTATTGAACATTGAAAAATTATGCTAGAATATAAAGAAGAAGGGACCAAAATTAGACAAGAAAAAGAAGAACAGACAAGAATTAAACAAGAACATAAAGAAGAACAGACCAGAATTACACAAGAGAATAAAAAAGAACTGGCAAGACTTAGACAAGAGTATGAAGAAGAACAGGCTAGAATTAGACAACAATATAAGAAAGTAAACAACGTCCAACAGAAACTTCATTATTACTCGAACAAGGACAGCTCAAATAAAGAGTCTATTACTAGAAAGGGTAGATTTATTCTCGAACCTTCCAGAAAGTATCTATGAGGTACAGTTTGTCACAGTATTGTCAATTTGACAAGCTTCTAGAACATTATTATAAGCTACCCAGAATAATCGTAGAATATTCTCGATGAATGCCTTGTCAAGACTCAGATATATAACGCCGTGTCGATCACAGGTCACATTCAGTCGTCAGTTTATAACAGTCAGTCGATGAAGTCAGTCTATGAAATCAGTACAGATGGTGAAGTTTAGATTGTCAAAGTGAAAAGTTGTGACACTTGTACTACTACGGAAGGTGGTGTACAAGGTGTTGAAAATAAACATTTTAGAAACAAAGTGCGAACTTTGGAATATTACGCAAGTGAACTCACCCCACATCGTTTAGCATAGGGTTAAACGTTACAATATCAATTAATGCACTTATAGACATGAACCAAAAAAAATAATATTTATATATATAGAAAAGGTGTGTTTTTTAACAAAAATCTGAATGAATCTGCTCATGAAATTACTCCCCAGGTTGTTTTCAAATAATTAGAGTTATATAACATTTCAGTTCCCCCCGTATAACAACTAAAACGATAGAATTCAACTAAAGACTGCAAAGACATATCAATTGCTGAAAAAAACTATGAAAACTGGAATAAAAATAAAAAAGAGTAATGGGATACAAAATACACAACTAGTTATTGCTTTTATTTTTGCAGCTGATTCACTGAGTCCACCAGTCAAAACAGATTTCCACTCTATAACTGAAACATCCAACTTTTACATCATTTATCTATCAATATAGCTTTGGTGGAGATTTAGAAACAGTTTTTCGTGAAACATGTCTAGCTCCATTTAAAGTTTAAATTGCAAATTTTTAACTTACCTACCTCTTTCCAATGAAGTGGAGACAAAATGTTGGGAGCTATGGATATATATATAAATTGAGAACCGGATTCTGTATTTTGGTATTTGTTAGAGACCGACGACAGGAAAGTAAAACTCTGTTGTGTTAGGTAGTACACTGCAGCGCTGTGCTTTTTCGTGTGATTTATTGAAAACTTTTCCAATCACCGGATCGTAATATCAGGGGGATTTGGCGCGTTGGATATTTTGAAGGGAAGAAAAGGGGCCTTATAAGGTATGTACACATAATTTTGGGTGGTAAGTATTTCGCTACAAATACAGTATGTACAAAAGTTGCAGTCTAATTCGAAGATATATCTTTTTAAATTGCAAATCATGTATATTTTTTCTCAAATGCCACTTATGTACTTACGGAACCCTCGTTACTCGAGCCCGAATTGCACTTTGCCATTTTATCAAATATATCTATGCTGTCATTTTGAATGATATATCTATTGAATAAATACTATTTTCGGTGAATTAACTAATGAATATGTTCTTAAAAGTTTCTCAAATTTAGTGGTACTGGTAAAAAAAACAAAAAGGCCTCTTGTTGTACGTATTTAACGAGTTTACTATGTAGTTTCGGTGCCATTATGAGGAGACATGTGCTATTCGTCAGAGGGTGGAGCATCTTGACGAGTATAGACATTGGGTGGGGCCCGGGTGATAAGAGTGTAAGGCATACTGCTATTGGTCATCGATATATTCCAAGGTCAAGATTATATCCCGATACATCTAGTGAGTTCGCGCTATAAGTGGAATGTTCGGGGTGCTGAAAGATGTCGTTGGAGGGGCTTGCCTATATATTGAAGAGGATTTGCTGCATAGTCAGTCTGTACAAGGTTGGGATTTTTAGTATAATTCTACTAAATTTAGTACTTTTCGATTCTATTTAGTAGCCTAGTA
Organism: Crioceris asparagi; assembly: GCA_958507055.1. NCBI lineage: Eukaryota > Metazoa > Arthropoda > Insecta > Coleoptera > Chrysomelidae > Crioceris > Crioceris asparagi. The sequence goes on from OY293832.1 coordinate 2,050,806, forward strand.
TTCTCTGAGGAAATCTAGTATTTTCAAACAATATGCCAATATATGAGTAATTCTGTGCTTTTACTTGGAACTGCTTGGAAGTTATCTCTGCTTGGAATTCGGAATGTGAGCCTGAAGCATGGTCAAATCTGTTTTGTGCTCTGCGCTCAACTTTGTGTTTCGTGTTCTGTTCGATCCGTTTCCGTTATTTTATCTTTTCTTTCTGTCCAGAGAACACTACCTTTGTTGTCAGTTATCGAACGTTGTCCGTCGTAGTCGTACCCACAGAACACAGAATACTAATAATGTGGTACCCGTAGCTTAACCGGCTTTACCTTAGCGTTGTTTATCAATAATGTTATTTTATTTTTCTATTTTTTTTAGAGTGTTAATTTTGTTTTGGAAAATTCCATGTTGTGTTTGTATATTCATTTATTCAAAAAATATATCATAGCTTTATGAACTTCGAACACATATTGATTATAAATCAAATACTGGAATAGGTATGGGTCCGTGGATATATAATGTATTGTCGAATTTTATAATAAATGAACAAGTTTTATGGCTTTCATTTGAATTTCTCACGTTTTGTCGGTATAGAAGGAATTTAGTATTTAAGCTTCAAATTTAGTAGCCAATCAAGTCATTTTTAGTAGAACTGGCAACGGCGGCGTGCACAACACTGAGTCTGTATACTTAGTGCAGTTGAGTGAGTCAGTATACGTTGGAGACCGTTAGTGTGCTGAGGCATACTGTATAGAAATAATCTGTGCCATTTTAGTGTGGAAATAAATAAACTTGAATATAAATTAAGTTACAGTTACAGTATGATAAAATATGACTTGTTAAATAGTTATTTCAATTAATGCAATAATTTGAAAATTGTCTGAAAATATAAAATTCAAACAAAACTGGAAATATAAACACAAATTTTTATCTTATCTAAGAAAATTTAAGTACCTGTGCTTCCCTGAGAAGGTTTTTTGACAAGTTGTAAATTACAAAAGTTTGATTCGGAATAATTTCTGAGCAATCTTCTTTCATTAATGTAACATACAACAAAATATTTATGAAGGGGGTCCAAAATATTCTGTACACACATTCTTGATGTGCTGAAATTTGTTATATTTATAATTTTGCCTGCTCCTAAAGTATCTTTTGCCTTGAAGATCGGCTTAGCCTCAAAGATTGTTGAAATTTGCTGTTTTGTAGGATGGTGTTAAACACGCGTTTCTCAACCCCTTTTACAACTACAAGTACACGGAACATTATTGCGACATCCTGATGGATTGATCCCGATTTGGGAACAACTCCTTTGTAACCCACTGTTGTGTTAGTACGGTGAAATTTGTCGATAAGTATTTGAAGAAATGAATAGATTTGTTTGTTCTCTACATCTGTTTTCTATGAGGTATTATGATGATTCCTGGTTCTTAAAACATAAACCGAAAAATAAAACAAATCAATCCAATCTTATAGCTGTGATTTTAGTTTCGATCAATTATTTTTTTGTAAGTTTATGGCTTAATTATACAACAATAGAATTCGTTACCAGTACCATTATATCAATTTAATTTTGGGAATTATTTTGGTTTTTAACCAAGGGAATTTTATCAAAAATAATAAATCAAAAACTCGAGTCTATAGAAGCCGCAATGTTGACCGTTTGACACGGACAGCACCTATGGAATCGGTAATCGAAACCGACAACGGGCTACTCCAGAGGCGGCGAGAAGGTTACATGAACTACCTATACAATATTTTTTGCCCGAACATACTGTAGTATATTTCACTCAATCTATATCTCCCATCTTCCGACTATACCACTATCGTTGCTGTTGGTGCTGTTGTATTCCATGTTCCTGCACACGCCACACCAAGGGTTCCGGTGTTAATGCATCTCTCTCGTCTAATTTGCATATTGCCGCCATGAATACCCGATTAACCGAGATCCTCAACGTTCTTAGTGTCGTGTATTTTACTCCTCCGGTTTGCTCTGCTCTATTAACACACACATACTCGAGCTATAGACGGGCTCTTCGTCGACGACAGACAGACAGATAGGCGCGCGCGCGTGTATCTAGATGCTGCAGATTACCAATGAGAAGGGTGGTGGGGAGGGTGATGAAGGGAAAGGCCCTCGCCACCCAGCCGCAGGGCAACCTTGGTGAATAGGTCTCTGCCGCGAAATAACAAACCTTCATCAGTATACATACACAAATGTACGTACATACGCCCAGATACACAGGTTGTCCTGATGAAACTCAAAGTCTGTCAAGTGAGAGATGATACGTAACCAAATTCCAGGACATGCCTGGGCTTTGGGTCAGTTCAGGCGCTTGGAACGAGGCACGACCCAACTCAGGTGTTGCCCAAGCATCGAGGTTCGTCCACTATGACGATAATAGATCTATAAGCCCATCTCATCGTCGTACAATGGCTTCGTATTTAACCAAAAAAATCGAAATTGAGTTTAACTTTAGCTGTTAACCATTGTGAGAGTATTTGAGGTTATGTATGTGATCTAGGGCATGTCAGGTGGTCGAGACATCGTATCAGTACAGTACACTTCCACACCACACACTGATTTAAGTTGAGATCCTGACCAAATTGGTTTAAAAAAAAATAATCCATTTCTTTTTCTTTGTAACTCAGTATGTGAGTTTAAATTATTGTGAAATATGTTTTGTTTATAGTTGACCAATTCTTAGGGGAGACTGGGGTAATGGTCTCTCGAGGTTAAATGATCCGCACGAATATAAAAAAGCTAGAAGTGCCATCTGTTGAATAATAGTTGAAGTATAATTGAAAGACTCGGTAAGTTTACGCTATATACCTACCTGCTGCTTTGTGCAACAATTTGTTGTGCTAAATTTGTAGGTTACATTTTGTAAAAATTATTGCTTTGGGGTAAATCCATTACTTTATGATAAGGTAAAATGATCTGAGGTTCGATTTAGCCTCATACATTTTTAAAAACCTAGCAATACGTTGATATTGAAACCAATATTTATTCTGGTTATTTTCAGGATGCCACGTACTTATTAGCGCAAAACACAGCGTCAAAACTGGGAACATAAAAAACGCTATAAACGAGGTAAAAGAGGCCAAGAAAAAAAAAGAAAAACAAGTCAAAATCAGAAAACAAAAAAGATGTTAAAATGAACAAGAATACAAAAAAGGAGCAGAAGTAAGTGATGACTTGAGCTGCAACAACGGATCAGAATCAGAAGAGTGCAACTTTTGCTGTATCATGATGAGCAAGTTTCTTTTTACTTACTTGTTAGAATTTAAAATATTTTTATTGCTTTGTTTTCATATTTCAAGTTATTTTTTATGTTTTTTTTTATAAATAAGCTAATGTTTTGCATTTATTGTTTTATTATTTATCGAAATTGCAATCATCAATTAATTTAAAAAAAGGATAATTTTACCCCATGTGGAGGATTGTTTTAACTCTAACATTGGGGTAAAATGATCTTTTTGCAGATATTAAATTCCAAAATATGAAAAAAATCTTTTCAAATATTAAATTGTTGCGAAATGAACACAAATCTCTTTAGAAAACAAATATAAAATAATAGGTATTCTTGTATTTGCAGGAATATGAAAAAAATCACCTAAAGGGGATCATTATACCCCAGTCTACCCTACATTTTCTTGGAAAAAATATATATTTTTGTAATATAAATAAATCAGCGATATTTTATTATTTTTCAGTTAAAGGGACACTGTCCGCAGCATCGTCAATAATGCCGTAAAACAAACTTGCTTTTGGAATCATATTTTTTTATATTTATAAAATACAACGGTGTGAATATCATAATGAATCACCCAGTATATTTTGTCCAAGAAGCGGACATGGAAGCTTCTGGCTGTTCCCTGTTGCTCTTGGTGGGGGGGGATCATCTAATCTTACATTGGCAGATGAGACAAGGACAAGATTATTCTGCTGAGGAATTGTATACCGACTGTGGTGTATCTGCAAGGAAATGGATGGTGCACGACGATGAAGCAATAAGATTTTGATATTCTATGGGTATTTAAATGGTATCTTCTAAGCTTTTGAATAAGCAATAGGCTAATTCTAAAACAACATGGGATAGAATGTGATTGGATATCGCCGTCAATGTTGGATTTAAAATGTTAATTCAAATGCTCATTGATTGAGGCTGCACTCTTCTTGGCCAAAAGGGAGTCTGTGACATGTTTTATTTAATTTGTGATTTGAATCAAGTTCCGAAGTTTAGGCCAGGGGATATATACATATTTTAGACCCACTACTCAGTTATGTTTATGCTGAATTAATAAATATTTTTTTAAAAAAATTGTACAAACTTTATTTGTTGGTGCACTGATAAATACAAAATAATATTAATTCCATTGGTATTGGTAATTTTGAAGTTGTGCAATTGTCGTTAAATAAAAGACTCTTGGCACCAACTTCACAAGTGCCAGCACCAATATAATTCATATTATTTTGTATTTTTCCATGCAGTAACAAATAAAGACGGTCCAATTTTTTTAAGAAATATTCATTTCACACATCAGTCTTGAAAATCGTTACTGTAAAGAAAAAATGTTCAATCTAAATGTTACTACAAATAATCTGGTCTTTAATTTGGCCGTCGCAGATTTTCAATTGCCTCCTCCATATAAAGAAAAGGCAAATATTTCAGATTTTAGCATTGCTTTAACTCGAAAACCGTAACTCTGGTCCAAAAAATGTTCAATCTAAACGTTTCCGGATATTGTCTTATCTTTAATTCAGTCGTATCAGATTTTCGACTTTCTAGAAAAATTGCTCCCTCCACCCTCTTCGGAGGCGGTTTTTGAAGGGAAGAAGATTGGATTGGATTGGAGTTTCTATGAATATGGGACCATTTCTCAAGTCTCCTCTTTCAAATGAATCAAAAATCATCAAAATCAGTGTACGTTTACTATATACAACACGAACACAAACCAAAAAAAAACAGACAGTCGAATTGTATACCTCCTCCGTTTGGGTTTGTCGCTGAAAAATTACCACAAGATCTACCTACTTCAACTTGTAATTGCTGCATCTTTTCATTCCAAAAAATGACTTGAATAACAACATAATGAATGCATAATACCTACAATCCATTAAAGGTAGGTACAGTCAAAAGTTATAGCGTTTAATAGTTTCACAGAGTGTCAATAAAATGTAGATAAACACAAAGCACCTTCTAGAAATGTTTGTACAAGTAATAGCCTCTAAAATTTAACGCCTCAACGTGCTCTGTAAATAAGACGAGGAAAAAAAAAGTGACCCTCCATTTTCTCACCCTTTCTCTTCTATCCAACTTGCACCACTTTACAACGTGAAATTCTTGTTATTCAAACGAAAACAGAATATTTCACTTAGATGCTAGATGATAGAATAATGCAGAATTTCAACAACGCGCTTCTTCTATCTCTGTCGTTTTTCATCTGTATGCAAATACAGTGGTGCAAATTGCAATTATTGAGGAGCCTCCTTAGAGAAGAGGAACGCTCCCCTCCCCCGCCCCAACTATTATATCCAAACCCTAAGCGTTCCCCTTCACGACGCTGATAGTTACAATCAACGCAGCACCTTGCCCTCTACTGCGCCCCCTGGTCCCTTCAATGTGAATACAGTTTTTTACAAGGAATTTCACGCAGTCTAGCAAATGCCAGAGACATATTTATTTCAGGCAAACATACATTCTTCAGTTTAATGCACTAGTCCAGAAGAAGACAGAGGTGCGATACATAACCTATAAACATTTATTCCATCAATTTGGAGATGGAAATGACAGTTGATTTATCTCGGTCCCCAAGCACACTAGCATCATAAACCCAAACTCTCTACTTTAGTTTTCTCCATGGTCATGGTATGGATATTTGCAGCTAAAATTTATTGGAGATGTTCGAAATGGTTTAGATAATAATCCCCACCAACATTTCAAAATTGATTACGCACCAACAAAGATCCACCACAATCCATCGCAGTGAACGACCAGCCATAAACAAAATTATAATAATTAATTTTGTTGGCAGTCCTGACCAATTAATAAACATACCAACGAAATCCATCGTATTTATATCTATCTGTTCGACGTATTTGAGCTCGCGTTTATATTCTGTTTTTTTTTTCTTTTGATAAATCACTCTTGTCATTTATTCTCGTCGTGAAATGTGACTGATTGCAACGATGAGATTTAGTGACAGGCAGATGTGAAATGCGTCAAAGTTGTGTCATCATTTACTATATTATAAATATATCATCAGGAATCGATTGAAGGGATATACACATTCGTTATTAACTAGATTTTTTATTCCAAATGAATAAAGCAATAAGTATTTTAAACGTGTTACTTTTTAGTGGCCATTTTATTTTAAAATTCACAACTTTTACCCTGAAGAAGAAACTAAACAATCTCGAAAGATTGGCTGTAGTAGTAGAAATGTATGGTTGAAACGTACAAAAATTTCATCAATATTTCATGAAGATCTCTGTCTGTTTTAGAAAAACGTAGCTCCCAAACTATTGAATTTATTGAATTTATGTTTAAAAGGTGATAAGATCAAGAGTGTTTTAGCTGGTTAAAATCTCAACAACGTTTGTGGAATGGTTTGTTTTCAAAATATGAGAGTTGGAAGCAGATAACCGACAATGACTGTCTGCCCCTGATAAATTGATGACAACTCAAATAACCATTAGCATTGCACCAAAAAAGCAGCTATACAATTTCTGGATGAAGGAAGAAGTGATCTGAGTATATTACCTGTCATCGTTTGGAGTGCTTTCTGAACAAGTGTAGGGTATAGAAAACACGAGATGCTATACAGGGTGTTTTTTTTTATAACATGATGATATTTAAGGAGGTTATTCTTGGACCTCAGTTTTAAGGATAAAAACCATCTTCATCAGATGATGCAATAAAAATAATAAAATTACAATACATAATGTATGAATTATAAAATCTTCATATTTCCAAGATTTACCACTTAAAATATTTCCAGCTATTAATGAACCACCTTGTATATATGAATTATCTTGAACATTATGTCATTTTTAGTCATTTAGTTGTAAGGTGAAAAAAACTTGGACCGACGTTATAAGTTTGTGCACTCAAAAGTACAAAATAATATTAATTCTATTGGTGCTGGTACTTTATAAGTTGTGAAGTTGCAGTTAGATTGATAACTTTTGGCACCAACTACACAAGTACCAGCACCAATAGAATTAATATTGTTTTGTATTTTTCAGTGAATCAATTGATAACGTCGGTCCAATTTTCTGTAACAAATATTTATTACAAAAAATAAAACCGACTATATAAGAAGGTTTGTTGATGAATTCAAAATAAGGCTAAGGCAATGAGATTTCGGATTTAAGTTTTTACGAACATGAGACTATTTCTGAAGTCGCCACTTTTAAATGATTCAAGAATCATCAAAATCGGAGTACGTTTACTATATACAACGCGCGCACAAAGCAAAAAAATCCCGATGGCCTGTAGCCAGCGGAAAGGTAAATTTCTCAGAATTCATTGAATTGAAATTTGAACAACCTTTTCATTGGTATACCTATATGTTATTACATAAAGTTGCCGTATGTGTCATAGCCTTGCGGTTAGAGGTTTTTGTTTTGGCTGTTGAATATAAAGCAGATAGGGTTCGCGTTCCACTTCAAGGCTGATTTTTTTTTCGCCTATTTTTTTTCAATAAATATACTAAATATTTTTTAAATCAAGATTTATATTAAGATCTCCAGAAAATGTACAATTACATCAAATTTATATTGAGTGTTCATGTTTTATCAATATTTATTATTTTTTCTTGATTAATTTAAATTTTTTTATTTGTGCATTTTATGGAAAATTGCTTCGAACAAAAGTTGTAGGTACTGATTATATCTATAACCTAAAATTATTTTTGATGATATTTACACTACGGCTCTTTTTTTGATAATTTCTTAAAATGTTTGAACGGTCGCCATTTGGAACTGCTTACCCGATATTGCCCAATAACGAACTCGGCCGAGATATTTAAGAGATTGATTTTTGTAGCAAATTTGAAGTTGATTCCTTCAAAACTGCGACCTCTATCGTGTTAACAAATTTCGTAATATCCCATATATATATATATATAAACTTTTCCACCAAATATTTTTTTGGACTAACTTATATACATATAACAACATGCCGTTGAATTTTTTTCGAAATTCAAAAGTGTGATCGATCGCAATAGGTACATTTCTATAAGAAATTTACCTAAAAAGCACAGTCGAATTGTATACCGCTTCCGTTTGGGTTCGTCGGTCAAAAAACAAACATTCAGTCGAATTCTATACCTCATTCTTCTGAGAAGTCGCTCAAAAATGACGCAGAATCTAAATGAATCCAAAGAGATGAAAATATTAATTACTGACAGCAGGGCTTCCCTTTTTACGTATTTACCTAACTACCTACGTTTGTGTCTGTGAAGGTATATGTCAGTATGTGGGTCTGTATGTGTATAAAGATTAAGGAAAAGGAGAAAAGCTGGAAAATATAAAAGGTATAGGCAGATGCGAGGAGGCCAACACAAAGACATCAAAGGCGAGAGGGAACTGAATGTCTTTTCAAAAATAACGTTAAAATTCTGCCGCGACTGCAAACTCTGTAGAGGAATATACCTACCTTTTCATATATACTGTGTGACAATAAAAATGCAACACTCAACTTTTCCATAAACAGCAAAGCTGCTAATGCTAGAATGAGTATTAAAATGATTCAGTTTCCTTCACTCACTTTAAAAACATTGAATTAAGTGCATTTGAATGGGGTCGGATAATAGTCAGGGCATTTGTTTCGGGAAATCAGCAATAGGCTTGACTGAAATGGAAAATGCATCCAACGTGGATTCCACGGTACTTTGAGTTTACTCAGACTGGACCACATAGCAAAGGCAACAACGTCGAAAAGGTGCTGCCCGAGGAACTACAAACCGTGAAAAAACCGCTTAATCTTGAATGCCCTTAGAGACCGATTTTCAACCTATATAGGTCATTGGCTGGCCACTAAAGGACAACGACTCTTTCTAATATAAGTTTCTCTTGCGATCGGGTCTTCTAGCTAGCAGTATTTTGGGTCGGTTGGGTCTCATCTTGACTGAGATTGCAGTGGTATCAAGAACATGTCCATACCGAAATCAGAAACAAGCGCCACCTACCATCAGTATGGCCATAGTACTCCTTGAAATGAAACCATGTTCTAGAACCAGTTGCTCTACCAGTAAATGGGAAAAACAATTATCCTACAAGATAATGCCAGACCTCATACAGCAACGTCCACGACGAGGTTCCTTTATTACAATCAAAAGTCTACGTTCTTTCCTGGCCACCCAAGTTGCCTGATCTTGCATCCATTGATCATGTATGGAGGAAAATGATTGGTTAAACATAAATTTTGTGGCTTATAATAATGGATTTACATTACATGTTGTTCAAGCTGCTTGAGAGTCATTTCCTCAACAAGACATTATTGATCATCTTATTCGAAGCTTCATAATTATTTAGCGGCAAATGCACTGACGGTGTGTAACATTTTCAATGTAGCACAGTATATTTCTATCCGAGATGATGACAGGCGGCAAGGCTAAATAGCCCTTCAGAACACATTGTACAGTGGTCGAGGCTCACACTCTTCACTCGAATATCTTACAATGGATATATAGGTATATAAAAAAAATCTTGAATTTCTAATTAAAGGGGGTTTTCCAGCCGTGTTGGTGTGCGCGCAAAGGGACGCAGAGACGATGTACAGCCGAAGCCCTACCTATTTAAAAGGGGCGGCATGCCTTTGAAACGCGCACTAATTACTAATTACTAATTCTTCTTTTCTCATCATCACTCGAGAGAAGGAGATTTTTTCCCTTTGATGATTGAAGGGCTTTCGATTGCCACTGTGTGAGAGGTGTTTTCTCTGACAGGGCAATGTCATTGTCATACTGCGTGTGCTTTGAAGGACTTGTACAGTGGTACTAAGTACCATAACCTATCTCGGTCTACTTACTTTCATCATGAGAGCCGATGATTCTTCTTGGAAGAATATGGCAGGCTGAATAAAGTGATGGGGGAGGGATAATAAGTCTTTCATGAATTTGCTACGAAAAATTTAAATCAATTTGGGCTTGTGAAACTAATTAATAAATATTATTTTTTAAACAAGGTTAATTATGGAAAGATTTTTATTACTAAAATACTGTAGGGATTACTTTATCTCTGAACTAATTATTGTTGGAAGTCATTCGGGCGGTGGCACGCAATATAACGAATGTAAGTCCAAATCCTAGCCATAACCTCATTTCTGTCAATCTACAATATAAGAAAACTATATTGTGCACCAACTGCAACGGTAAAATTTTTGGCAAACCGTTTCGTTCTTTAATGACATAAAACAAATTAATTATAAAAAATATTTAAACAAAATTTTTTTATATTAGAATTATTAGATAAAATAGATCATGGGGATGAAGTCATTTATTAAATAAAATTCTTTGGATTATGTCAAGCTTTCGAGAATGTTTATTCTCTTCCTCAGGGCAAACTAAAAATCGTTACAACTAATCTTAACCAAATAATAAATTAATAATTAAACTACTTACATTCGTTAATTTAGATAAATTTTTTCTTTTCACTGAACGTGTATCTGCCTTAATATTTTCAATTTTAATGTTTGACTTGTTCAAATATTCAAATAGCCTAACTTGAATCTAAACAATTTCAACTCTAGATATGCGGTTACCATGACATTTATAAATAACTAATGATATTTCTGATTGATGGTTATGAAATCTTCTGTATTTTTAGTTAATTTTATCTAAATTCTCGAATAAAAGTAGTTTAATTATTAATTTATTATGTGGTTAGAAAAGTTGTAACGATTTTTAGTTTGCCCTGAGGAAGAGAATAAACATTCTCGAAAGCTTGTCATAATCCAAAGAATTTTGTTTAATAAATGACTGCATCCTCAATAAAAATCTATTTTATCAAATATTAAACCAGTCAAGATTTCAAAATCAAACAATATATTAGAATTATGTATATAAGTATAGATCGTGAATTTTTATTCTTGAATTAACATTAAGTACATAATTTTAATTCAAGAATAAAAATTCACGATTTGAACATAATGAAAATAAGGCAACACTGCATAAGTACTTACCAGTTAGTTGAGTTAACTATTTTCTAACAGATGCCGTCATAATCGTACCTAGTCAATAACTTCAAATCAAAATTGTGGGTTGAATAACGTACCTACCGCGAGTTCTTAGCTTTATTAACTTCTTTATGTTCAATGAATAGATTCGAATTAAAATTTAAGAATTATTATTATGTACATAATTTCAATTTAAGAATAAAAAGTATCCAGGAAATTTAAATTCAAGGAGGAAAATTAAGAAATTTATATTATGTACTTAAAAATATTTAATGAATTGAAATTATTTATTCAATGAAGTATATTATTTTAATTTACAAAATATAATAGATACTCTTATTTGAAATTATTATATGAGACAATAATAATTCAATTCTGTAAATAAAATTCACAACACGTTACAATTCTAATTCAACGATTTGACTGAATATATGATATAAGTGTCAATATAGCACCATAATAATATAGATATACAATTTTTCAAATTTTGAACAGGCTGCAAAATAATTGGATAATTTCAATAAAGAAATAATTTTGATTCAATTGTGGTAGGTTTAATTATAATCCTAGAATATTATATTGTAATTTATCCAAATATAAATTAATTGAGTTATTATTTTGACATGATACAAAAATATCATGAAACCATACCCTAAGGAAAATGATAAATATCGGGTCTATACAGGGTGGTCCGAATTATAATGAAGAAACTTTAATAGCGTATAAAAATAATTAAAAAAGTTCATATAAACTTTTCTCCAAAAACGTTTTGGAAATACGGGGTGTTGAAATATTGCGAAAAAAATCCGGTTATCTTGTTCTTTAAAAAACTACTAGATTTTGCTTTCGAACTTAGTAGGCATTATTGCCACTTAATAACAAATGTATAGCATGATAAACACTTGTTTTTGTTTTACCATTCGTGAGACCGTTTTAATTATTTTAAATAATAAAAAAAGTTGTACGCCAATGGTTTATCGCCATTTTGTTAATACATTTATTGATCAATTCTAAACAAAAATGTTATCTTCAGTCTTTTCGCTAAAACGAATTGTTCTCGAGAAAAAAAATATTTTTGTTTGCATGTGCACCTAATATCTTAAGTTTGCAAATGTGATGTAAATGAAAACGAATTGAAATAGCGCGAATTATCTTTATTTAATTTGCAAACCTCAGATATTAGGTGCACATGCAAACAAAAATTTTCTCGAGAACGGTTCGTTTTAGAGAACAGACTAGAGATAACATTTTTATTTAGAATTGATCAATATATCTAAATTTATTAACAAAATGGCGATAAACTATCGAGACACAAACAGCACAATTCGATAGTTAAATATATTCTCCCCAAGGTGGTGTTGTATCTTGTTTCACACATGACCTAATACCAAGACGATGAATAAGGTAATTCGCTGTTCAAATAAAATCTGGATATCTTTGAAGCTGTCTCATCAACTGGAAGTAACTTCTTTCTACAAGAAAGCTTTCTGAAGCGTGATGTTTTGGAAATGGCACAAACTGTTATTATTGTTTGTACTGTTGTTACCTAGCTAACCCAAATACCTACCCAGCTTTTATCTATTGAGCTAATGTCGAAATTCCGGTGAACTGATCTTTGGAGGTATGTTTTCTCTGACTGATCTCAACAAACAGAAGTAGGTATAAGTTCTCATACTTTCATATGATGCGTTCGGAAATATTAAAAAATATACAAAGCTATACACATACTTTTAGATACCTACCGTTTCAATTTTCATACAGTGGCAAACGCTGCGTTTATATCGGGAGTTATAAAAATGATTTGCTTAATATAGAGTATAAAAAATTCAATTCAATCAGTAGAATTGAATGATATTAAATTGTCATCTATAATCTGGAGAATCTTTTATAAAATAAAATAAAAATAAATAATCCAAAATTTTCATTACAAATAATGAATGAATACTGTTCAAACTTGAATGAGTTCGTATTCATACATCTCACTACCTGTCAAGTTTAAAACCTATAAAACAGATCTAATAAAGATTAATGATAAATATCTATAAGAAAACTTATTGAGACATTGAACCATAGAGATGGTCAAAGGAACTACGCATGCATAGAGTAAATAGGTTAGGTTAGGTTGTATGGGCATAATATGGAACAGTTGCCCCTCTTAACCTCTATCCATGCTCTATCTACACGATAAATACCTGGTAATTCACCAGCACTACGTCAGCCGATGAACTCTCCTATATTGAAAACGTTTTGATACCAATTTGCATTTTCCAAAAATATAAATATTTAAAACTGCATATAGGTACCACCGTTTTTGAAATAATCGCGATCAAAGTTGTGAAAGTTGAGTTTAAGATATCTTTGAACCTGCGACCACTCTGGATGATTGAAAACTAAATTTAAAATTGCCAAATTTTATAAACTTTACAGCCAAACCCTTAGAATTTCCATTTAATGACTTAGAAATTAATAAACCATTTTTATCTTATTCTTCACATCATCTGCACTATTTTACGTCCCATGCTATGCTCTAAAAAGTCATTATTTTAAGAGCATAGAATAGGACCAATTAGCGCAGATGACGTTAAGATAAATTAATTTCAGAGTCATTAAATGGAAATTCTAAGGATTTGACAATTAAGTTTGTAAAATTTGGCAATTTTAAATTTAGTTTTTGATCATCTTGAGTGGTCAGGTTCGAATATATTGTAACGTTTAAACCTGTCCTAAACGTTGTGGGGAGTTCACTTGCGTAACACTCAAAGTTCGCAGATTGCTTCCAATGGTTTATTTCCAAATACTCTGTACACGACCTTCTGTTGTAGTACAACTGTCACCACTTGTCACCTTGACAAACTATACTGTCACTGTCTTCACCGACAGAACTACTATTAACATCTGATTCCACAGACTGACTGTTATCAACTGACTTTATAAGACTGACCGATTGTGACCCGTGATCGACACGGCTTTATATACCTGAATCATGACATGATATTCATCGAGAATGTTTGTTTATGAATTTCTAGATGCACAGAATAATGTTCTAGAGTCTTGTCAAACTGACAATAGTATGACAAATTGTACCTCACATATAGTTTCTGGAAGGATCGAGAATAACTCTACCAACTCTAGAAGTAAATAATGAACTATAATATGAAACAACTATAGCAAACAAGGTAGTAGAAATAAATAAAGACTAAACAAATATTTACTGTAAGTACATGACTATCTATCCACGTTACAATATAATAACCTCAACTTTCATTACTTTGATCGCGATTATTTCAAAAACGTTGGTATATGCAGTTTCAAATAGTTATATTTTTGGATAATGCAATTAAAAATACATCGATTGGTAGTTTTTCAATATACGAGAGTTAATCGGCTGGCTTAGTGCTGGTTATGAACCAATCTTTAATCATGAAGGAAAAACACCTTCATGATCTTTAATCCATTGACCGATCTAGATGTCCCGTCAACGAATATGTCAAACAGTCAAACGTCAGTAATGTTTTTTGAGTATTTACTTGCAGCCTGTTCTGAAATATAAGCATTAGTCTATGCATGGTTAGAATGGTCGTCTAAAATTTGAATACCTTGATAAATCAGAGGTCCAAATGAAAAAAAGCCTCCTGCATTTGCGAGCACATTTTGTCCTATTCTATATTACCTCCACCCCTATACTTAATAAATGCAAATAACGACAAATACACTATTTTCAGATATTTCCACCACTTTAATAAATAATGGAGGCACAGCTTACCATAACCACAGTATAAAGAACTACATTATACTGTGCCATTACTGTGGTGGAAGTATGAATTGTATTCATTATATCATTAATCAAAGAGCAGCGCCATCTAGTAGGGCAAAACGGAAACTTCTTTTTAACCCTAGGCAAAGAATATACCTACTAGTATATTCTTTGCCCTAGGTAAGAAACGATTAGTCTTGTGAAAAATATAGTATATTCATCATTGGTATCGTGTCCACAGCAGTGTCTGATTACCAATAAGTAATCAAAAATCAGTGTCTTATGGACACGACTGATTACTGATGCATCGCTATTAGCTCATTTGTCATACTAACGTTTGTCAAAAGATTTGAAATAATTTAATTTGACAATTACACATATTAGAGGAATTGAAAATGGAAAATGAAACAGTATTTTTTGTTCAGTATATTTATTATGGAGAAGATTATGTGGTAAACGGAGCGATAGATGTCCATAATAATAGAATTGGGAAATAGCTGAAGTAAAAGATAGGTTATGTTAATCCATCGTTTACTGATAGCTGTCATATCAAAAATGTCAACTTTCTGATTACGGATTCCTTAAGCGATTTGTAATCGTAATCAGGCACTGCTCCGGACACGACCATTTTTTATCTTGACATACTGAGTCGTACGAGTCAATAGGTTGATTTTTATAAGTTTGTTCGAGAAGCAGTTTGGACACCTAAGCTAACCTAACCTCCTTCATATGTGGTTTGGACCAGTTTCCAACTGTGTTCTATGGTTGATAAGCATGCGCATTTCAATTTCGGTCATCTCAAAATAGAAATGCGCATTATTCTGACATAGCCTAATTGATAGGTAAGCTGTGCTCTGTGCTTCTGACGGTTTGAACAGCAGCTCGAACACCTTTAATATTTGTTGGAATTTGTTTGAGAGCGGTAGAGAAGTCGTGTTAGAGGGCTAATAATTTGCTCAAGGCAGATGTAGTGTTCTCTGAGATAGATGAAAATGTCTATAATTGTTCGAGAAATAAAAAGCATTTTTTTATAAAGTACTTATTTATTTAAAACAAGATACAAATATATTTTATTGTCTTGAGGTTCATTTTCATTTCATATCTTTGGCCTAAAATTGATGATGCCAGCACTGACCGATGTGTAGCCTCCTCGACTCATTTTGGTAGGAAGCATTGACCAAGTATTGGTCCGAGGGTCGTAAATCTATAGACAAATTAGGAATACAATTTCAAATGTGGGCAATCGTAAGCAGTATTCAATCTCCATTGATTTCAAACGTTGAATCTCACCTCAACAGAATCAATCGGCCCTTGATTATTATATCCACCCACAACGTACAGGAAGCCATTATGAACAGCAACACCAGGTTGTTCTCTTTCAATGGCTAAATCAGCTAATTTTGACCACTTGCCCACCACTGGATCGAAGACTTCCATGGTTTTTGAATATCTATTTGCATTATTTTTTCCTCCTAGAACATATAACTTACCATCGAACTCAGCTGCACCTGTTAATCAATTGAAATATATTAACTTTTCTAATATTATAACATTATAAAGAACTATCAGGCGTATTCATAATCCAATCTTAGTTCGGTACTAGCTAGTACCGTATTACAATAAAAAACAAAACACTATCCTACCATAACACTGACATTAGAGGCATAAACCTAATTTAAGGTTAGTAGATTATGAATACGCCTGTATATCTTTAGAGATAAAGGCAAAGAAGGTATATACTACATAGAAGTGTATATCGTATACTAAATTTGAGGATTTCAGGCAAAAACCAATGGAGCTTCGTTAACCAAGTGACGAGGGCACTACCGTCGAAAATCTCTATTTTGTAGAATAAATCAACACACAGCTATAACGATAGTGAGCATTTGGTGCCAGGCCCGAATACTCTAACGCCACTTCCCGATAGTAGTTTTAGAACCATCTGCGTACCATTTGATGGTATTCTTTTTGAGAGCTTGGATTGTAGGCTCCCTTTCCCAATCTTCTTTTCTACTTAGCATCCTAGTAAAATAATTCTCAATGCTAATTTTCCTTATCATCTCGTCACTGAGAAGGTTAGCTGATGGGATGTATTTGGTAAGGGAGGACCAGGTTCTCCCCCCATTCCTAATTTCCTCATTGTCGGTATCTTCCCTGGCTAGTTTCAGAATGGCCTCATGGGCTAGTCTATTACAAGATGAAGAGGTATGAGATATGTGATGATGCCCTAGTTGGGCACGTTTTCATAGCTCCGGTGATACAAACACAGGCCAACCTTTGTATTCTATCGAGGGTTTCCCTCATAGCAAAGATTAGTGTATTATCTTTGCTCATAGTGTTCTGGTTTGCCTTGGCATTCGAGACTATTACCCCATAAGTTATTATTTGGCTTACAATCATGACGTACATCCATCGCAGTATTTTTGGGTTACATCCTCAAGTCTTAACAGCTAGACTTCTGCAAGCCATCAAAGCCTTTGTTGCTTTACTAGCAGTATGCTTGTTCCACAGAAGCTTGCTATCTAAGGTTACTCCCAGATATTTGACTTCATACTTCCACTCTCCATTTAAAGGGAAGGATGTCTGATAGCTGAAAGTTTCCCTCTCCGGGTGAATGGGATTACCGTGGTCTTGGTTGGGTTAATATGTAGCCCCACTGACAAGCACCATTGCTCAATAATTATGAGGCCGTTTTGCATTAGGTCGCATAAGGTGCTCTCGAATTTCACTCAATTAGGAAAATGTCGTCAGCGCAGCCGATGCATTCGGAGCCAAGCTCCGTAAGCCTATGGAATAGATCACCTACTACTAGGCTCCATAGAAGTGGAGATATTACTCATCCTTGAGGTATTCCGCGAGTGAAATGAACAGAGGTGTTTGGAGTATTCACCTGTGTCTCAGCTATTCTCGTCTTCAACATCTCATACTTTCATTTGATGTCAAAGGACCCAGATATGTCTATGAAAGCACACATTGCGATTTCTTCGTTATTCAGACGGCTCTGTTGATCAACCCGCCCTGTAAGCATGCTGAGATTTATTTCTCCAGTTTCTCCGTTCTTAGGTGGTTACTTTCTCCATTGTTTTCATTAGAAACGATGTTAAGCAGATAGGTTTGAAATCTTGTAATCTTCAGAAGATGGGGGAGAATCTCCTCATTTCCTTCTTGCAGGAGTATTGGGAAAATTTCATCTACTCCTGGTGATTTATACGTTTGAAAGGTGTTTATTGCCCATTCCAACCGTCGCATTGTAAATATTTTCCTCTTCTCCCTCAGTTTATGACCCGTCTGGCTTCTTGAACGACATTGTGGGGTGAATTTTGCTTTTGTTATGATCTTTTGCAGTCTGGCTGCTGTTGGAATGGCAGTGATTTTTCACAAAAGGCTTGAAAATGGAGATGGTTACGTGGGTTGTGTACTGAAGAGCCCGTTTCCTGGCCTCTTCAGGTACAAGTCTCTGATGGAGGAGTTGCAGGTACTTCTGCTCCACTGAGATCCTTTCTAAGTAAACCGTCTCTGCCGCCTGGTTGTCACAATTTGGACAAATCGAAAGGCAGACGATTTTTCTGCCGTTTTGCATTTTTCCCATTTTCAAGGGGCCCGGATCTCAATCCTCTCTAGGTAGAGGCTTTCTCCCCCTTTCCTCCAGTGAGTCTTGTTAATAGATCTTTATTATCCATGTTTCTTCTCAATTTTTCAATTTTAGTTTAATAATTATAAATAAAATAATCAAATTTTTCGCTCAAAATTCCATCACAAGCTAAAACATATTCGTAATCCTTTATTATATATTATTTGTATGTAACTGAAATTAGCAGAATGCAAAACACAATTATTCTTTTCAATTTTGATAATATTGACTATAGACTCATCATGTTCTCAATCAAGGCCGTTTATTAGGCACTCCAGAACGTCTCTCAACAGGAACCACCAGCCCGTTAGCAATACAAAAGTACACAATAAATAAAAACTGTATTTTGTGACAAAAGTACCTATAGCTGTTTCTGGTCGCCTGATAGCAGTATGTTGAATTAGTTTACAAAATACAGATTTTTGACGCCATCGTCACTTGGTTTTCGCCTCAAATTAAGTTAGTATACGATATACGATGTAACTTCTTTCAATGTAGTATCTATTTCCTTTGAAAGAGGTAACGTTTGTTGGGTTAGGTTAGGTAGAATGTTATCATAGAAAAATGAGCGGGAAGATTGAAAGTTGTCTTAAATTGTCAGATGCTACCGTTCAAACATTTTTTGGGTTAATTGGAAGAATTAAAATCGTTTAATCATGTAACTATTTCATACAGTAACTTAGATTGTAGCCTACCAGGTTTAGATCTCTTAATCGTCATGGGTGGAACGAACTGCCAGCAATTCTTCTCTGGAATATAACATTCCACTGATGACAAATAAACAAATTTGTCACGACCTCCAATCTGAAATTATGTTCGAATACGTTGATGTCTAATGTAATACATTATGTAACGATTAGCCCTGTGATAAATAGTGTGAAAGAATTCACTTGAGTTAATTCACTGCAAAGTTCGGAACTTGTCGCTTTGACAATCACCTAATGACTGATGATGACTTCGAGATAGAAACAGAAACTAACGGTGATTTCGAGATGGAAACAACAAACGTTTTGATGACCGAATGTCAAAGTTCTGATACCTGATTGGGGTGCATTTGAAAGTTCGGCAGGTTTCGATTGGCCTCGCTAAACACAACGATAGTTGCGTTTTGTATCTCGAAATCACTAATAAGCGTTTCGTTGACTCATCTAATTTAGAGTGTTTTTGGTCAGTCACTTTAAACGTCAATTCCGTTATAGTTGTAGTTAACTTTAAAGTTTAAGTAAATGTCACAATTGTAAAAGACTTTTTGTTTATTTGATCTTAACAAGCTTCAAATAATCCACAAAATGCGTACCTAGGTTTATACTGGAAATACTCCACTAACTTGTAAGAAAATCACTTAAAACTTACCGAAAAGTTCAAAAAATTGATCACCAAAGAAAAACATAAAGAGAAATGTCAATGTCAAAACTGTCAAATAACGATAAGCAATCAATATAAAGGTACCGCTAAGCCTCCGTAATTAACCACGTCCGTTATGCTTAATAACATAACGGCGTGACAGGTCGCTACTGCGCCGACTCCGTATACGATAATCACGATTTCAGTGACAAATGTGCGGACCAAAAAGACTTTTATCATGTGTGAAATAAAGCATTTTGACATTAAGATGTTTCATAGATTTTTCCTTAGAAATAGCACTTACGGCATAAATATTTTCCTTTAGCGAACACATGATATGATCATTTCTGACAGCTTTCATATCTGCTATTCGTAACCAACGCCCAGTTGCATGATCCAGCTTTTCACCACAATTTATTTCGCCATTAAAACCATCATAATATGCTCCTGTGAGGTAGATGTTACCATTCGAAAACACAGCAGATGCCCAATTAGCCCCGTATGTCAACAAATCACAGCACTCCGACCATTTCATACTTCTCAGATCGAACGCATCTACTTCGCGGGTGGACAGGTTAATCTGCAAATTTAGTATAAATTGTTATGTTTATTAAGAAATGTATTGATAAAAATTATTGTTCAGCGATTTCAATTTTTCGCAAATGAAATATGAAATTTGATTCTCTTTTTATAATTAATGTTTATCAAAATCAAATTTGAAGGGAACGGTGATTATGGCTTGCCTTATAGATTTTTTCATCAGCAGTGAGTATAATAGTATCTCTTTTCCATGGTATATTAAATTCCGGTAGTTGCGTCCATTGTTGCCTTTCAAAATTATATATTTCCACTGATACTTTATCGCTGATCTTACCAACAGCCACAAGTGAATGATGGTCTCTATTTTCTTCTATTGCTGAAGTCAGACTCGGTCTCTTTGCCGGGATGGAAAAACTTGATTTCTGTTCATCTGAAATATTGATACTTACAATTATTCTAGAGGTATACAATAAATAACGTTTCACAAAAACTAAAACTGCCTTTTAGGCGGAAGATGCTATTTTTATTGATTTGTTAATAAAAAAAAAATATAGGAAAAATGGTATTCCAATGAATTACGACAGTTAGCTTGAATTTTCGTTTTGGAAGTCTCTTCCCAATCCCAAATAGTATATAATCATCCTTGCATTCTATTAAAGACTAACATCTTTAAAAATTAACAAAAATATAAGTAAACATAATAAATATACGTTCTTGAAAAAGTAAGGTTAAACGAATAAATGACTGACTTGTGCAGTGTGTTTGACGTTTAAAAACTGTCAATTCCAATGTTGCCAAAACTGGAAAATAACGTTTGCGATATTGAACATGTTTTAAATATTAATATTAATATTAATATTAATTATAAGGAAAGCATAAAAACCAAGTTTTCAGATTTAGGTGTCGTAAAAGTATAACTTCATATTTATCATTTACTAAAATTTTATTTTTATAAATACTTGCTTTAGAGCAAAAATACGATATTATGGCAACTTTAGATGACGATGACAAACTTCAGCCTTTCGAAAATATGAATTTAATGATTGCTTTACTAGAAAGATATTGTTATACTTGGCAGCGTTGGCAACATTGATATTAACAGCACTTGAATGTTGAATATACTGCATAAGTCAATCATCGATTCGTACATTTTTAGAGAAGTAATGTTTGGTATTTTCACGATTTTTTAATTTTAAAGATGTTACCATTGAACAGAATACAAGAATGATTATATACTATTTAGGATTGAAAAGATACATCCAAATCGAAAATTCCAGCTAAAATTCGCAAGTTCTAAGAAATGTTTCCCTTTTTCTATTAAGAAATCATTAAAAATATCGTCTTCCGCCTCTATTTTATTAAAAGTTACGTTAAGATACATCTATTTTTGCAAACATTTGATTTTTTAAGGCTTTTATAGCAAAAGCTGTTTAACTAGACTTTTAATAATTTATTTCCAAAGATACTTGTCTTATTACGGAACCGGACAGAACTCCGATCAACCTTACCCAATAATAGTCAGACGATATTCCATGGAAAAAATAATTTCAATAGAGGAAAGAACGCAAATAAAAATTAAAATAATTACCCAATAAAAATGACCAAAGAACTGGCTCACCTGACATTAAATGGTATTTCATAGCTTCATTCATCAAAATAAAATATTTCGAGCTGGCTTTGAATATACATTCTTCTGATACTTTCTCAATCAAATCCTTTTGAGAGATCAATGGAAAACGAACAAAATCCAACAATGATAAAAAATATCCCATACGACTTTCAATTTTATACTTGGCCCAAGCCACAACAGCTTCAAACACCTTGAATAATATGAAATCTTAAATCAATAAATTACCCATTGCAGAAAACATAAACAAATTTTCCTCACTTTTAATTCATCAGAAACATTCAACTCGTCACTTTTTATGATTTCCGACAGTTGTTGATATGGAAGTTCTAAAAACTCTTCAGAATCCACTAGTTTACTATAAATAATAGTAGAATTAATAAAATTCTCATTGAGAAAGTTAATATGTAGGTAATATAATTGCTTACGCAAAATTTTGTTGTATGAATGCATCTGCCTGAGAAACCAGATCAAAGCAATCGTTTTCTCTAGCAAAAGCTGCCACCCTCAAACAATTATCAACACTAAGCTCTGCCTAAAAAAAATCAAATCATTGATAAAAAGAAATGAGAATCAAATCGCTCCACTAACCTGCAAAAAATGACAACATGCATTGAATACATCGTCTAAGACAAGTAACTTGGCTGTTCGTAATAAATACTTTACATTATTTCTGGTAACAAGTAATTCAGTAGAATAGAAATACTGAATTATCGCTGGCAGAGCATCACTATGGATATCATCCAGGACAATACGCTGCATGGTTAATTCGGTCATATTCGAAAACATTGTGTGAAAAAATAGTGACGATGCAGCCAAAATAACTTTATGTGCTCGAACTTCACAGTGATCAGCCACTATCGTGATATCACATAACATATCTTGGCTAGAATTACATTTTTTATTGTAAATTAACGGAAATTACTCTTATACATATTAACATCTACGATATAAGGCGATATAGATCTAATCAACCCTATTCTCTTCATCTGATATTAAAACATATTTTTTCTTACTTTTGCATTTGATCTATCGACTTGAAAGATTTGTTGAAACAGTTGTGGTTCTTGTAAAACTTGTAATTGATACCTTCATCATTTTTCTCAAAGATAAGGCAGTTGCCATTCGGAAGATCCATTACTTGAGAACTACAAATTGTAAATATAATAACTATATAAATAAATACCCTAGCAATAAACAATAACAATACTTTTATATCTACCTTTGGTTGTCATTTATGGAATTCATGTTCATGTCGAGTAAATACCCAGAATACTTATCAGTTTCCAAACCGATCAGACTTTCAACACAAGGACTGAAAAAAATCAAATGATTATACGAAAAGCACAAGCATTTATTAGAACTAGAGAGCTCGTAATACTTTACCAGAGACATTTAAGCCCGTTGCAGACGGAGTATGTTTTGCTGCATGATTGCTTGCTTGTTTTGCTGCACGGTCCGATAAATGCTGCCGCGCATGGTGTGCTGATGGCTCCCTTGCTTGTGTTGGCTTCACACGATGCAGGCCATCATGCATGTAAAATGACAGTACAGAGAAATATGACTGTGACAAATGATACAAAATATTGATCATTCTAATCAAGCTCTATTTTTAATCATTGTTACAACAGAGAAAAGGTCCCAACAATTAAAATAACATGTTATTTTGTGCAAAATAACTTTTGAGTTTGACTCGACTAGTTCCGAGTGCTCCGACAAGGCACGATGCATGAAAACAATCAACAAAAATAGCACCGATTCTATCATCAAACCATGCACGATTTCAAGCAACCAACCGTGCACGCGATGTCATTTTCTTACACGGAAGCATGCACAGCACCAAGCCTAGCTCCCATCAAGGAAACATGCAGCAAAACATACTCCGTCTGCAGCGGGCTTAACCAAATTTCGGTAATTAATATGTGAATCCCAGCGATAGCGATCAGAGAAAACATATGATTAACCTCTTTCATCTGTGCATAGGGCAGTAAAAAGCAAAGAACATTAGAACACTATCCCCAAGTTCCAAGCAAAGAGTCGAAATTAAGCAAAAAACAGATAACAACGTGCTTCTTGCTCTGTTTATAGTTTTACGGGACGGAACTTACCAGATGGCCGGTTAACAGAGAACACTACCTTGCTAGAAACAAAAAAAAATTACATAGATGAATGAACACTAAAAATAATGAATATTTAATTCATATGGAAGACTGGATTAATGAGATTAAACATTAAACTCGCTCCAAAAATCGAGTCAAATTTCATACGCATATCTTTTCAAAACGCGTCTTTGCGCACCATGCTGTGCGTAATGAACAGCGCTCGATTAGGAATATAAAAAATAAATAAAAAAACAAATGTTCAAGTAGAGCGATCTATTCAGCGTTCTAGTTTAAGTAAAAGGTGTTCGAGCAGCAGTTTGGACCAGTTTCAAACTATTTCCAATACTGTGTTCCGTGTCTGTGAAGCATGCGCATTTTGATTTTCGTCAGAAACGTTCAAAAACTAAAATGCACATGGTTCTGACGGTTTGAGTTTCGTTAAATGCTGCTCGAATACCCTTATTTAATGTTCGTCGTACATAAGAACCCCTGATATCAGCTGATATGAAACTTCTTTACATGTAACTTCGTAGAGAAACATAGGAAGCTTACTCTCCTGTAAATTTCAATCTCAGACATATGAAATAATGTAACGTTTAACCCTGTGCTAAACGTTATTGTGGGGTGAGTTCACTTGTGTAATACTCAATAGTTCGAAAATTGCTTCCAATAACGTTTACTTCTAACACATTGTACACGACCTTCTGTAATAGTACAACTGTCACAACTTGTCACTTTGACTATCCACAACAAAAATTTATAGATTTAAATCAGCAGGTAGAGGTATCTTACTTCTTACTGTTTTAAAATAGAATTTAAAGTAATTTCACTGAATGCATTTTAGCTGTCAAAATTTCAATAAATAACGTCTTATCTCAAAAAGCAGAAGAGATAAGTATGGTGGTATCTTGATATAATTATTCATATTTATTGAAACAATCCAAAAATGCAAAAATACACATGTTGTTCTATTTAAAATAATTAAGTAGATATTATACCAACTCCCTGTATAGCACGAAGTGACAGATACTTAGGTGGATAGATTCCAACCTGTTATGCCCTTCCTCAAAATTTCAGATTTTTATCTTACTCGGTTCTCCATAAACTTTTAATGGACGATCACTGTGAATCACCCTATACATATTCGTTTTCTCATTAGAGTTCAATTGAAAATTTGAACGACATCTACTAGTTACTAATGATTTATATTCATCAACAAAATATATGAATAGAATGCAAGCTAGCTTTATCAAACGTTTTCTTCTTTCAAATCAAAAATCGCCGCGCAAATTCAAATTTCACGTTGCTATGGCAATCTAGATTACAAACATATTAAACATTTCAGACAGAGTGTTTGTTGCAGATTGACAATAATTGTAACATCGTAAAACAATGGTGAGAGAATATTTCTAAAATAAGAGAACTTTATTGTTTTCAACAACAAATATATCGATAATTATTTCATAGATTCTGAGCAGAGCGAAACCAGCCTTGCAATCAGGTGAAAGTTCAAAATCATCCACTCAAAGTGGTGGACGAAAACAAATGCATTTCGAAGAATACCTCAAAAATAGAGATTATATGGGTGCTAAAATTGTTTTGGAGGTAGGTAGTTTTGTGGCAAATACATGTTTGATTTTTCCACATATTAATATATAATTTAATTATTGTCAACAGTTCCACAAAGATCCACATAAAGAAATTCTAATTGAGCAATGGATGGCGTATTGCGACTTTCACAGAGGTGATTACAAACATTCACTAGATATATATGAGAGCTTATTCAAAACAGATGAAAATATCGACAATTTAGCGGTGAATATAGCATGCTGCTATTTTTATTTAGGTAAGATATATTATTTTTCATTTTCAAAATGTATAAATAAAAATATTTAGCAAAAGCCTGATCATCCAAAATACTGCGTATACTCCCCACCCGTTATAGTTGAATCTGTCTATATTTTTTTATGATCCCTGATCAGTTTTGAAATAGAATTTTAGTTATATAGAAGAAAGTAACCATATTGAAATTGTTTTTTTTTCAAAATCAATGAATTCATGTCTAATATCATCGCATTTTTTGAAGAAATTTTTCAGATATACCATTGTTATTTAAAATTTGGAGAACACATTGAAAAAAAATGATCAAAAATTCCATAAATTTTCGAGATATTAAGTCGAGGCTTACACTGGCTTCTTTGGGTATCATTTTGAGACTATAAAAAAATGCTAACACCATTGACCATAGATAAAATATTTATATATGGAGCCACTGACTTATCGTTTAGTAAGTCTATTGAATCTTGAGACATTTCGCAAATTCTGTCTTGATATCGACAAATGCCCTCTAGTAGCAACATACCAAATTACAATTATCCAACATATCTTGAAAATAGACCTTACATTCTCTATTTTCTACTCAATTTATCAGACATCTTTGTTGAAACACAAATATAATAACGAAATTGTTTTAGAAAAATTTAAAGTAATTTCAAAATCTGTAAGTTTATACAACTAACTATACACCATCGTTAGATCATCTATAAATATAAGTTGTGTATGGAAAGTCACATTACAAAATAATATTAATTCTATTGGTGCTGATACTTGAAGTTCACGCGTCACAAACATTCTTAAGCAATCTGTATCAACAGAAATTTGAAAATTCAAATTCGTGTTGGCTTTCGGTAGGTTTATGGTGTAGATTTTATTGCTCAAGAACAGCTGTTTTGAAAGCAGATAAATTTGCTGAAATCTATTTAGCCACTTTGAAGTTACAAATTTTCTCTAACAATAACATTTGAATATCTCCCAGAGGAGATTTTTATTTTACTCTTGTTATTTTTTCTCTCAAGGTATGTACGAAGAATCGAAAACAATGTTGGAGAAAGCACCATCTAGTGGTCTAAAATCACGACTCAGTTTTCATTTGGCACACAAATTACGTGATGAAACAACATTGATGGAGTATCATCAAAAATTGCAAGATATATTGGAGGATCAGCTTAGCTTGGCGGCCATACATTTTTTAAGGGCACATTATCAAGAGGCCATCGATATCTATAAGAGATTATTGTTGCAGGACAGGTGGGTTAAGTAAAAAATTATTATATCAGATTTAAAAAAAAACACTGACAATCAAATGACCTATTATTTATACCATACCTACATGCGAATTTAAAATTATAAAGTCTTACATTCAAATAGTGCATATTTAAATTGAAACAGTTTACTTTGTATTCGTAGAATCTTAGAATTGATACTAAGAATACATGATGATGTTTATATGCTAACATATCTACAGGGTGTCCCAAAATTAGCCTGCCGAACTTCACCAGCGGATTCTAAGTTTATAAATAAAGCAAGAAATTCCAATAAACATAGGTCGATATCAGGTTCGATAAGATAGTACCTGTTTGTAGTCGAAAATTCAAAATTTTCATAAATTTACGACAAAATTTAGAAAAAGCTGCATAAAAAAAGTTAGGTTAGTTTTTGCCCCAACGCAGCCCTGTTCGATACATTCTTATTTATAATTTTGAAATTGCTATTAGCCTATCATGTTGGGAGTCAAAATATTAGTATTTGAAATTTGAAATTTAATGATTAAGAAACTTATTTCTGAAAAACAGCAGCCTAGTAAAAAATATCCGAAAAAGTACTCAACATGCGATAAGTGCGGCTCTATCGCTCTTAGATCAACGGAAGGAAGCGGGAATGATTGTACAGCTGTATCCTTGATTCGTTGTAAATTTTGCATTGGTCCATTGACATGACTCTTTCTACCTCAATGTAGAATCGCATTTTCTGGGAATTGTATCCCAAATCTGTTTATTTGGTGATACGAATAGTTTTACTTGAAAACATAATGTTTCAGAGATAACATTGCCTTTAATGTATATGTTGCATTATGTTATTACAAACTGGACTATTATGACGTATCTCAAGAAGCCTTAGCACTCTATCTAAATCACTATCCAGATTCTGTGATTGCCAACAATTTAAAGGTAAGTTTGTGAAAAAACTTCTGTCATTAGTCATTATAATCTCTATTTCTTGCAATGTCCAACTTGCTAACTTGAGCACTGGTAAGAATGCGATCAAAAAACTCAATTTTACTTCTAGGAATACCGAGTTGTTTCCTTGAATATACAAATAAAATATATATTTCACTTGTGTAGCATAAAATAATTTGGAGGTTAATAAATTTTATCCTTCAGCGGTTAAATGAAAGGGGTTATAAATCCGGTAACAAGGCTTTCTCTTCGAAAGAAGAAAATGGTAATTTGAAACCGTTCTCAAGTTTTTCGATGAATCCTAGTAGCCTATGCAACAGGTTTTTCCTCTTTTCCAAACTGCTCAAGATAGTTGAAAAGACTAACTTTTCACTTGTCAGTGACAGCTGACAGCTATAGTAGTTACAGTTGGGCTAAGAACAAGGATGATATAAGATCTTATAACATCCTTCGCTAAGATTTATACCCATAACTGGGGAATAGTGAGACACAATATTTTCTGTAGATAATTATTTGATTTACCTTCCCACATATTTCTCTTATTGGGTCATTCATTATCCTAAATATGAAAACTTTTAAAGGCCTGCAATACTTTCCGCTTGTACAATGGTTCAGCGGCAGAGAATGAATTGAGAAACATAGTCGAACAAAGCTCTAACGTCGGATTTGGGAATGACTTGTTGAAACACAATCTAGTTGTCTTTAGAGGTGGTGAAGGTGCATTGAAGGTAGGTATAAGCAATGTTTAAATCCTCAACCTGAAGATTTTTCGATAAATACTTAGCAGGTATCTAAATTGCTCGTATCTATTTTACTCTTACCCATCAGGTGTTTCCATCATTAGTTGACATTGTACCAGAGGCTCGACTCAATCTAGTGATACACTATTTAAACAATAATGATACCAAAGAAGCTTACGAGCTGTTGCGTAACCATCAACCTGCCGTTCCACAGGAGTACATACTGAAGGGTGTTGTTAATGCAACCCTAGGTCAAGAAATCAATTCGGTAACATACCTACCTATAGCTAGCTAGTTCAATCCAACTTTAGAGCAAAATATCATTCATACTCGTATTATGATAGATGAGGTTTTACATACATATGCTTCTCTTTCAGCCTGAACATATAAAAGTGGCCGAAGAGTGCTTCCATCTGGTGGGCAGTTCACCCAGCGAATGCGACACCATCCATGGTCGACAATGCATGGCAGCTGCTTTCTTTCTGGCTGGTCAATTCGAAGAGGTTTTGGTCTATTTAACGTCCATCAAAAGCTATTTACATTCAGGTTAAATATCCCCCTAAAATATATTGATACCTACTTACGCACTGAATGAAGGCTTTTTGCACTCACCAGCTGGCGCCACGGGTGCTTGAGGTCCTGTCGCTGTCAAAAAAGTTTTTAGGTTACATTGTCATTGTCAATATCGATGGAGCTTAAAACGTGAATCATTTTGGAAAATATTGAAATATTCTTTACGAATCTGATTTTATAGTTTTGTTTTTATTTTCCCAAATCGCAGATGACACGTTCAATTTTAATTTCGGCCAAGCAAAGACTGCCTGCGGGCAATTTGTCGAGGCTGAAGAAGCCCTACAGGCGGTTAAGGATCCACTGATACGTTCAGAAGCAGCATTCATTGCATGTCTGCTGCGATGTCTCATCATGAATGGTAAAGCGCAAAAGGCATGGGAACTATGTAACACGTTTAGGGTGAGTAACTAGGTTCTCAAAAAGTTTTCAATTTTAAATTCGTTTTCATCACTCATCCGTCATATTTCTGCCCAAGAATCCTGATTCACTTGCAATAGGTAAACCTTTTGGTTGTTTTCTATTGCAGCAAGAAACCGAATCAGACGACATTGAAATCGATGCTGCTGCTGCTGCTGGTGGCATCAACAAGAAGAGTCTTGGTGCGGCCGGTAATGCAGATTCCTTTAATTTGCTGCTACTGGTCGCCAACGATTGTTATCGAGCTGGTGAATTTTGGTATTCGGCAAAAGCGTTCGATGTACTGGATAAATTAGAACCGAATCCCGAATTTTGGGAGGGCAAAAGAGGCGCCATTGTGGGTGTTTTTCAAGCGGTGATAGCAAAACAAATGCCCATGGATATGCTCGATGATGTTTTGCAATTGTTGCGTGCCAGCACATCAACGCAAGCTGATCAAATTGCAAAGGTGATCAGAAAATGGGCCAAAGAACAACAAAACATGTGAACATTTGGAATTACAGTGAAGTCTATGGATATTGTTAAAAATGCATAAAAAACTGGTTTACTTTATGCTAAGTTCGTTATGGAAGAAATATAAAATATTTCTTGGTTATAATGTATTTTTCTTGTTACGCTCCTAGAAATAACAAAATAATAAAAAAATAAAGTTCCATACCTATGGTATATAGTGCATAGATATTTCTCGATGGTTCTATTATTGTCGTATTTAACTAGAGCTATCTATAAATGGCGGCTTAATTTAACAAAATTATTAGATCGCATCTATACAACGCTCTAACATTAGTACCGTCCCACAATCCGTAAGAACCCCCCATAAAACGTTATTTGAGAACCATGTAGAGCTGAAACTTTTCTTCTTGTTCAGTTTTAATTTGATCTCAGGAAAAAGTAGCAGAGGTCTATGAATGCCTAAGAAACCTATATTATTTATTATACAATACTGTTCATTAAAATAGAAAAATAACGCTAGAGCTTATTGTATTTAATTTTTATTCATTTCCATCATCATATAATATAGCATTTCTTTAATATGTTGGATTTTAATTCACATACAGGGTGATGCACGCGGGGTAAAGTGTTCAAGAACAGTTTTTTCTTCTGAAAATCCATAATGATCAATATCAGTTATCTGAGATTATCTCAATAAGAAATAACATAATTTTAATTTTCGTATCATCAAATTTTCAGGTAATAAAAATAAGCCAGTTAACGTGAACCACCCTGTATATTTTGCCTGCAGAGATTAATTTACCTTGTTCAAGGAAAATATCTACATAAGGAAAATTTAATTTCTCGTTAGTACAAGCCTCCTTATAAATAATTGAACAATAGCTCTTGATGTAATTAAATCCCTGGTATGGTATTTTACATCCATTTAATTTGGCAATTTGTAAGTAGAGAAGCCTAGAAAAAAATGAAAATTATTCAAAAAAATAAAGCAGACAGTCGAATTGTATACCTCCTCCGTTCGGGGTTCGTCGGTTAAAAAATTGTTTTCATTACATATATTTATAATATAAAAATGAATCGCTGAATGTGTTGCTAAGCGCAAATCTCGAGAGCAGCTGAACCGATTTCGGTAATTCTTTTTTTGTTGTGTTCATTATTATCAGAAGAAGGTTCTTTTGAACCCAAAAATTAAGAAAGTTGAGCGGAACATTAGAAAATTTAAGAACATTTACGAAAACTTAAGACAATATTAATTTTACATACAGAACATACAATTGTTTGACAACTGTCAGTTGTTTAAAATAATTGTCAGTAATTGACAGAACGCGCGCTGCAAATATCGTTTAACATAGATGGATCGGTTGATAAATAATAGTTTCATTTCAATTTATTATTCAGTGAGTTTTTGAGAAGTGTTTATTCATCTCGGTGAAAGAATGAAACCCCTATGGATGGACACCATTGGTACTGCCACCAGAGCCTCTATATTCATTGGTTTACGGAAATGGGTCAGATTCTATGCATTTTTAACTCATATACAGGAATACAATAATATACGAGGGGTGTAAGAGAAGTTCTATATACGAGGGGTGTACGAAAAGTTCTATATACGAGGGGTGTAAGAGAAGTTCTGCCCATATACGAGGGGTGTAAGAGAAGTTCTATATACGAGGGGTGTAAGAGAAGTTCTCCCATATACGAGGGATGTAAGAGAAGTTCTCCCATATACGAGGGATGTAAGAGAAGTTCTCCCATATACGAGGGGTGTAAGAGAAGTTCTCCCATATACGAGGGGTGTAAGAGAAGTTCTATATACGAGGGGTGTAAGAGAAGTTCTCCCATATACGAGGGGTGTAAGAGAAGTTCTATATACGAGGGATGTAAGAGAAGTTCTCCCATAAACGGGGGGAGTAAGAGAAGTTCTATATACGAGGGATGTAAGAGAAGTTCTCCCATAAACGGGGGGAGTAAGAGAAGTTCTATATACGAGGGGTGTAAGAGAAGTTCTATATACGAGGGGTGTACGAAAAGTTCTATATACGAGGGGTGTAAGAGAAGTTCTCCCATATACGAGGGGTGTAAGAGAAGTTCTATATACGAGGGGTGTAAGAGAAGTTCTCCCATATACGAGGGGTGTAAGAGAAGTTCTCCCATATACGAGGGGTGTAAGAGAAGTTCTATATACGAGGGATGTAAGAGAAGTTCTCCCATAAACGGGGGGAGTAAGAGAAGTTCTATATACGAGGGGTGTAAGAGAAGTTCTATATACGAGGGTTGTACGAAAAGTTCTCCCATATACGAGGGATGTAAGAGAAGTTCTCCCATATACGAGGGGTGTAAGAGAAGTTCTCCCATATACGAGGGGTGTAAGAGAAGTTCTATATACGAGGGGTGTAAGAGAAGTTCTCCCATATACGAGGGGTGTAAGAGAAGTTCTCCCATATACGAGGGGTGTAAGAGAAGTTCTCCCATATACGAGGGGTGTAAGAGAAGTTCTATATACGAGGGGTGTAAGAGAAGTTCTCCCATATACGAGGGGTGTAAGAGAAGTTCTCCCATATACGCGGGGTGTAAGAGAAGTTCTATATACGAGGGGTGTAAGAGAAGTTCTATATACCAGGGGTGTAAGAGAAGTTCTCCCATATACGAGGGGTGTAAGAGAAGTTCTATATACGAGGGGTGTAAGAGAAGTTCTATATACGAGGGGTGTAAGAGAAGTTCTATATACGAGGGGTGTACGAAAAGTTCTCCCATATACGAGGGATGTAAGAGAAGTTCTCCCATATACGAGGGGTGTAAGAGAAGTTCTCCCATATACGAGGGGTGTAAGAGAAGTTCTATATACGAGGGGTGTAAGAGAAGTTCTCCCATATACGAGGGGTGTAAGAGAAGTTCTCCCATATACGCGGGGTGTAAGAGAAGTTCTATATACGAGGGGGGTAAGAGAAGTTCTATATACGAGGGGTGTACGAAAAGTTCTTCCATATACGAGGCGTGTAAGAGAAGTTCTCCCATATACGAGGGGTGTAAGAGAAGTTCTATATACGAGGGGTGTAAGAGAAGTTCTATATACGAGGGATGTAAGAGAAGTTCTCCCTTATACGAGGGGTGTAAGAGAAGTTCTATATACGAGGAGTGTAAGAGAAGTTCTATATACGAGGGGTGTACGAAAAGTTCTCCCATATACGAGGGGTGTACGAAAAGTTCTCCCATATACGGGGGGTGTAAGAGAAGTTCTCCCATATACGAGGGGTGTAAGAGAAGTTCTATATTCGAGGGGTGTACGAAAAGTTCTCCCATATACGAGGGATGTAAGAGAAGTTCTCCCATATACGAGGGGTGTAAGAGAAGTTCTCCCATATACGAGGGGTGTAAGAGAAGTTCTATATACGAGATGTGTAAGAGAAGTTCTCCCATATACGAGGGGTGTAAGAGAAGTTCTCTCATATACGAGGGGTGTAAGAGTAGTTCTATATACGAGGGGTGTAAGAGAAGTTCTATATACGAGGGGTGTACGAAAAGTTCTCCCATATACGAGGGGTGTAAGAGAAGTTCTCCCATATACGAGGGGTGTAAGAGAAGTTCTATATACGGGGGGTGTAAGAGAAGTTCTATATACGAGGGGTGTACGAAAAGTTCTCCCATATACGAGGGGTGTACGAAAAGTTCTCCCATATACGAGGGGTGTAAGAGAAGTTCTCCCATATACGAGGGGTGTAAGAGAAGTTCTATATACAAGGGGTGTAAGAGAAGTTCTATATACAAGGGGTGGACGAAAAGTTCTCCCATATACGAGGGGTGTGCGAAAAGTTCTCCCATATACGAGGGGTGTAAGAGAAGTTCTCCCATATACGAGGGGTGGACGAAAAGTTCTCCCATATACGAGGGGTGTACGAAAAGTTCTCCCATATAAGAGGGGTGTAAGAGAAGTTCTCCCATATACGAGGGGTGTAAGAGAAGTTCTATATACGAGGGGTGTAAGAGAAGTTCTCCCATATATGAGGGGTGTAAGAGAAGTTCTATATACGAGGGGTGTAAGAGAAGTTCTCCCATATACGAGGGGTGTAAGAGAAGTTCTATATACGAGGGGTGTACGAAAAGTTCTCCCATATACGAGGGGTGTACGAAAAGTTCTCCCATATACGAGGGGTGTAAGAGAAGTTCTCCCATATACGAGGGGTGTAAGAGAAGTTCTATATACGAGGGGTGTAAGAGAAGTTCTATATACGAGGGGTGTAAGAGAAGTTCTATATACGAGGGATGTACGAAAAGTTCTCCCATATACGAGGGGTGTAC
Source organism: Crioceris asparagi (assembly GCA_958507055.1). Taxonomy (NCBI): domain Eukaryota; kingdom Metazoa; phylum Arthropoda; class Insecta; order Coleoptera; family Chrysomelidae; genus Crioceris; species Crioceris asparagi. Next base: position 2,085,467 of record OY293832.1, read on the forward strand.
TAAAAGTTCTCCCATATACGAGGGGTGTAAGAGAAGTTCTCCCATATACAAGGGGTGTAAGAGAAGTTCTCCCATTTACGAGGGGTGTAAGAGAAGTTCTCCCATATACGAGGGGTGTAAGAGAAGTTCTTTATACGAGGGTTGTAAGATAAGTTCTATATACGAGGGGTGTACGAAAAGTTCTCCCATATACGAGGGGTGTACTAAAAGTTCTCCCATATACGAGGGGTGTAACAGAAGTTCTCCCATATACGAGGGGTGTAAGAGAACTTATATATACGAGGGGTGTAAGAGAAGTTCTATATACGAGGGGTTTACGAAAAGTTCTCCCATATAAGAGGGGTGTACGAAAAGTTCTCCCATATACGAGGGGTGTAAGAGAAGTTCTCCCATATACGAGGGGTGTTAGAGAAGTTCTCCCATATACGAGGGGTGTAAGAGAAGTTCTACATACGAGGGGTGTAAGAGAAGTTCTATATACGAGGGGTGAACGAAAAGTTCTCCCATATACGAGGGGTGTACGAATAGTTCTCCCATATACGAGGGGTGTAAGAGAAGTTCTCCCATATACGAGGGGTGTAAGAGAAGTTCTTTATACGAGGGGTGTAAGAGAAGTTCTCCCATATACGTGGGGTGTAAGAGAAGTTCTATATTCGAGGGGTGTAAGAGAAGTTCTATATACGAGGGGTGTACGAAAAGTTCTCCCATATACTAGGGGTGTACTAAAAGTTCTCCCATATACGAGGGGTGTAAGAGAAGTTCTCCCATATACGAGGGGTGTAAGAGACGTTCTCCCATATACGAGGGGTGTAAGAGAAGTTCTATATACGAGGGGTGTAAGAAAAGTTCTCCCATATACGAGGGGTGTAAGAGAAGTTCTATATACGAGGGGTGTACGAAAAGTTCTCCCATATACGAGGGGTGTAAGAGAAGTTCTCCCATATACGAGGGGTGTAAGAGAAGTTCTATATACGAGGGGTGTAAGAGAAGTTCTATATACGAGGGGTGTACGAAAAGTTCTCCCATATACGAGGGGTGTACGAAAAGTTCTCCCATATACGAGGGGTGTAAGAGAAGTTCTCCCATATACGAGGGGTGTAAGAGAAGTTCTATATACGAGGGGTGTAAGAGAAGTTCTATATACAAGGGGTGGACGAAAAGTTCTCCCATATACGAGGGGTGTACGAAAAGTTCTCCCATATACGAGGGGTGTAAGAGAAGTTCTCCCATATACGAGGGGTGGACGAAAAGTTCTCCCATATACGAGGGGTGTACGAAAAGTTCTCCCATATAAGAGGGGTGTAAGAGAAGTTCTCCCATATACGAGGGGTGTAAGAGAAGTTCTATATACGAGGGGTGTAAGAGAAGTTCTCCCATATATGAGGGGTGTAAGAGAAGTTCTATATACGAGGGGTGTAAGAGAAGTTCTCCCATATACGAGGGGTGTAAGAGAAGTTCTCCCATATACGAGGGGTGTAAGAGAAGTTCTATATACGAGGGATGTAAGAGAACTTCTCCCATAAACGAGGGGTGTAAGAGAAGTTCTATATACGAGGGGTGTAAGAGAAGTTCTATATACGAGGGGTGTACGAAAAGTTCTCCCATATACGAGGGGTGTAAGAGAAGTTCTCCCATATACGAGGGGTGGACGAAAAGTTCTCCCATATACGAGGGGTGTACGAAAAGTTCTCCCATATAAGAGGGGTGTAAGAGAAGTTCTCCCATATACGAGGGGTGTAAGAGAAGTTCTATATACGAGGGGTGTAAGAGAAGTTCTATATACGAGGGGTGTACGAAAAGTTGTCCCATATACGAGGGGTGTACGAAAAGTTCTATATACGAGGGGTGTAAGAGAAGTTCTATATACGAGGGGTGTAAGAGAAGTTCTATATACGAGGGGTGTACGAAAAGTTCTCCCATATACGAGGGGTGTAAGAGAAGTTCTCCCATATACGAGGGGTGTAAGAGAAGTTCTCCCATATACGAGGGGTGTAAGAGAAGTTCTATATACCAGGGGTGTAAGAGAAGTTCTCCCATATACGAGGAGTGTAAGAGAAGTTCTATATACGAGGGGTGTACGAAAAGTTCTATATACGAGGGGTGTAAGAGAAGTTCTCCCATATACGAGGGGTGTAAGAGAAGTTCTATATACGAGGGGTGTAAGAGAAGTTCTCCCATATACGAGGGGTGTAAGAGAAGTTCTCCCATATACGAGGGGTGTAAGAGAAGTTCTATATACGAGGGATGTAAGAGAAGTTCTCCCATAAACGGGGGGAGTAAGAGAAGTTCTATATACGAGGGGTGTAAGAGAAGTTCTATATACGAGGGGTGTACGAAAAGTTCTCCCATATACGAGGGATGTAAGAGAAGTTCTCCCATATACGAGGGGTGTAAGAGAAGTTCTCCCATATACGAGGGGTGTAAGAGAAGTTCTCCCATATACGAGGGGTGTAAGAGAAGTTCTATGTACGAGGGGTGTAAGAGAAGTTCTCCCATATACGCGGGGTGTAAGAGAAGTTCTATATACGAGGGGTGTAAGAGAAGTTATATATACGAGGGATGTAAGAGAAGTTCTCCCATATACGAGGGGTGTAAGAGAAGTTCTATATACGAGGAGTGTAAGAGAAGTTCTATATACGAGGGGTGTACGAAAAGTTCTTCCATATACGAGGCGTGTAAGAGAAGTTCTCCCATATACGAGGGGTGTAAGAGAAGTTCTATATACGAGGGGTGTAAGAGAAGTTATATATACGAGGGATGTAAGAGAAGTTCTCCCATATACGAGGGGTGTAAGAGAAGTTCTATATACGAGGAGTGTAAGAGAAGTTCTATATACGAGGGGTGTACGAAAAGTTCTCCCATATACGAGGGGTGTACGAAAAGTTCTCCCATATACGGGGGGTGTAAGAGAAGTTCTCCCATATACGAGGGGTGTAAGAAAAGTTCTATATTCGAGGGGTGTACGAAAAGTTCTCCCATATACGAGGGATGTAAGAGAAGTTCTCCCATATACGAGGGGTGTAAGAGAAGTTCTCCCATATACGAGGGGTGTAAGAGAAGTTCTATATACGAGGGGTGTAAGAGAAGTTCTATATACGAGGGGTGTACGAAAAGTTCTCCCATATACGAGGGGTGTAAGAGAAGTTCTCCCATATACGAGGGGTGTAAGAGAAGTTCTATATACGAGGGGTGTAAGAGAAGTTCTATATACGAGAGGTGTACGAAAAGTTCTCCCATATACGAGGGGTGTACGAAAAGTTCTCCCATATACGAGGGGTGTACGAAAAGTTCTCCCATATACGAGGGGTGTAAGAGAAGTTCTCCCATATACGAGGGGTGTAAGAGAAGTTCTATATACGAGGGGTGTAAGAGAAGTTCTCCCATATACGAGGGGTGGACGAAAAGTTCTCCCATATACGAGGGGTGTACGAAAAGTTCTCCCATATAAGAGGGGTGTAAGAGAAGTTCTCCCATATACGAGGGGTGTAAGAGAAGTTCTATATACGAGGGGTGTAAGAGAAGTTCTCCCATATATGAGGGGTGTAAGAGAAGTTCTATATACGAGGGGTGTAAGAGAAGTTCTCCCATATACGAGGGGTGTAAGAGAAGTTCTCCCATATACGAGGGGTGTAAGAGAAGTTCTATATACGAGGGGTGTAAGAGAATTTCTATATACGAGGGGTGTACGAAAAGTTCTCCCATATACGAGGGGTGTACGAAAAGTTCTCCCATATACGAGGGGTGTAAGAGAAGTTCTCCCATATACGAGGGGTGTAAGAGAAGTTCTCCCATATACGAGGGGTGTAAGAGAAGTTCTATATACCAGGGGTGTAAGAGAAGTTCTCCCATATACGAGGGCTGTAAGAGAAGTTCTATATACGAGGGGTGTAAGAGAAGTTCTATATACGAGGGGTGTAAGAGAAGTTCTCCCATATACGAGGGGTGTAAGAGAAGTTCTATATACGAAGGGTGTACGAAAAGTTCTCCCATATACGGGGGTGTAAGAGAAGTTCTCCCATATACGTGGGGTGTAAGAGAAGTTCTATATTCGAGGGGTGTAAGAGAAGTTATATATACGAGGGGTGTACGAAAAGTTCTCCCATATACTAGGGGTGTACTAAAAGTTCTCCCATATACGAGGGGTGTAAGAGAAGTTCTCCCATATACGAGGGGTGTAAGAGACGTTCTCCCATATACGTCTTACAGCAAATCTTGTCAAAAATGTTGCAGCGCTTTCTTAGCTAGATGTGTGTTGGACATAGGGATTGTTCTAGAGCCTTGTCAAACTGACAATAGTATGACAAATTGTACCTCACATATATTTCTGGAAGGATCGAGAATAACTCTACCAACTCTAGAAGTAAATAATGAACTTTAACATGAAACAACCATAGCAAACAAGGTAGTAGAAATAGAGACTAAACAAATATTAACAGTAAGTACATGACTACCTATCCACGTTACAATATAATAACCTCAACTTTCATTACTTTAATCGCGATTATTTCAAAAACGTTGGTATATGCAATTTTAAATATTTATATTTTTGGATAATGCCATCTAGTAGGGCAAAACGGAAACTTCTATTCAACCCTAGGTAAGAAACCATTAGACTTGTGAAAAATATAGTATATTCATCATTGGTATCGTGTCCACAGCAGTGTCTGATTACCAATCAGTAATCAAAAATCAGTATCTTATGGACACGACAGATTACTGGTGCATCGCTTAGCTCATTTGTCATACTAACGTTTGTCAAAAGATTTGAAATAATTTAATTCGACAATTACACATATTAGAGGAATTGAAAATGGAAAATGAAACAGTATTTTTTGTTCAGTATATTTATTATGGAGAAGATGTGGTAAACAGAGCGATAGATGTCCATAATAATAGAATTGGGAAATAGCTGAATCAAAAGATAGGTTATGTTACTCCATTGTTTACTGATAGCTGTCATACCAAAAACGTAATCTTTTTAATTACTGATTCCTTAAGCGATTTGTAATCGTAATCAGGCACTGCTCCGGCCACGACCATTTTTTTATCTTGACACACTGAGTCGTACGAGTCAATAGATTGATTTTTATAAGGTTGTTCGAGAAGCAGTTTGTACACCTAAGCTAACCTAACCTCCTTCATCTGTGGTTTAGACCCATTTCAAACTGTGTTCTATGGTTGTAAAGCATGCGCATATCAATTTCGGTCATCTCAAAATAGAAATGCGCATTATTCTGACACAGCCTAATTGATAGGTAAGCTGTGCTCTGTGCTTCTGACGGTTTGAACAGCAGCTCGAACACCTTTATTATTTGTTGGAATTTGTTTGAGAGCGGTAGAGAAGTTGTGTTAGAGGGCTAATAATTTGCTCAAGGCAGATGTAGTGTTCTCTGAGATAGATGAAAATGTCTATAATTGTTCGAGAAATAAAAAGGATTTTTTTATAAAGTACTTATTTATTTAAAACAAGATACAAATATATTTTATTGTCTTGAGGCTCGTTTTCCTTTCATATCTTTGGCCTAAAATTGATGATGCCAGCACTGACCGATGTGTAGCCTCCTCGACTCATTTTGGTAGGAAGCATTGACCAAGTATTGGTCCGAGGGTCGTAAATCTAAAGACAAATTAGGAATACAATTTCAAATGTGGGCAATCGTAAGCAGTATTCAATCTCCATTGATTTCAAACGTTGAATCTCACCTCAACAGAATCAATCGGCCCTTGATTATTATATCCACCCACAACGTACAGGAAGCCATTATGAACAGCAACACCAGGTTGTTCTCTTTCAATGGCTAAATCAGCTAATTTTGACCACTTGTCCACCACTGGATCGAAGACTTCCATGGTTTTTGAATATCTATTTGCATTTTTTCCTCCTAGAACATATAACTTACCATCGAACTCAGCTGCACCTGTTAATCAATTGAAATATATTAACTTTTCTAATATTATAACATTATAAAGAACTATCAGGCGTATTCATAATCCAATCTTAGTTCGGTACTAGCTAGTACCGTATTACAATAAAAAACAAAACATTATCCTACCATAACACTGACATTAGAGTCATAAACCTAATTTAAGGTTAGTAGATTATGAATGCGCCTGTATATCTTTATAGATAAAGGCAAAGAAGGTATATACTACATAGAAGTGTATATCGTATACTAAATTTGAGGATTTCAGGCAAAAACCAATGGAGCTTCGTTAACCAAGTGACGAGGGCACTACCGTCGAAAATCTCTATTTTGTAGAATAAATCAACACACAGCTATAACGATAGTGAGCATTTGGTGCCAGGCCCGAATACTCTAACGCCACTCCCCGATAGTAGTTTTAGAACCATCTGCGTACCATTTGATGGTATTCTTTTTGAGAGCTTGGATTGTAGGCTCCCTTTCCCAATCTTCTTTTCTACTTAGCATCCTAGGAAAATAATTCTCAATGCTAATTTTCCTTATCATCTCGTCACTGAGAAGGTTAGCTGATGGGATGTATTTGGTAAGGGAGGACCAGGTTCTCCCCCCATTCCTAATTACCTCATTGTCGGTATCTTCCCTGGCTAGTTTCAGAATGGCCTCATGGGCTAGTCTATTACAAGATGAAGAGGTATGAGATATGTGATGATGCCCTAGTTGGGCACGTTTTCATAGCTCCGGTGATACAAACACAGGCCAACCTTTGTATTCTATCGAGGGTTTCCCTCATAGCAAAGATTAGTGTATTATCTTTGCTCATAGTGTTCTGGTTTGCCTTGGCATTCCAGACTATTACCCCATAAGTTATTATTTGGCTTACAGTCATGACGTACATCCATCGCAGTATTTTTGGGTTACATCCTCAAGTCTTAACAGCTAGACTTCTGCAAGCCATCAAAGCCTTTGTTGCTTTACTAGCAGTATGCTTGTTCCACAGAGGCTTGCTATCTAAGGTTACTCCCAGATATTTGACTTCATACTTCCACTCTCCATTTAAAGGGAAGGATGTCTGATAGCTGAAAGTTTCCCTCTCCGGGTGAATGGGATTACCGTGGTCTTGGTTGGGTTAATATGTAGCCCCACTGACAAGCACCATTGCTCAATAATTATGAGGCCGTTTTGCATTAGGTCGCATAAGGTGCTCTCGAATTTTACTCAATTAGGAAAATGTCGTCAGCGCAGCCGATGCATTCGGAGCCAAGCTCCGTAAGCCTATGGAATAGATCACCTACTACTAGGCTCCTGAGGCTGGAGATATTACTCATCCTTGAGGTATTCCGCGAGTGAAATGAACAGAGGTGTTTTGATTATTCACCTGTGTCTCAGCTATTCTCGTCTTCAACATCTCATACTTCCATTTGATGTCAAAGGACCCAGATATGTCTATGAAAGCACACATTGCGATTTCTTCGTTATTCAGACGGCTCTGTTGATCAATCCGCCCTGTAAGCATGCTGAGATTTATTTCTCCAGTTTCTCCGTTCTTAGGTGGTTATGCACTACTTTCTCCATTGTTTTCATTAGAAACGATGTTAAGCAGATAGGTTTGAAATCTTGTAATCTTCAGAAGATGGGGGAGAATCTCCTCATTTCCTTCTTGCAGGAGTATTGGGAAAATTTCATCTACTCCTGGTGATTTATACGTTTGAAAGGTGTTTATTGCCCATTCCAACCGTCGCATTGTAAATATTTTTCTCTTCTCCCTCAGTTTATGACCCGTCTGGCTTCTTGAAAGACATTGTGGGGTTAATTTCGCTTTTGCTATGAACTTTTGCAGTCGGGCTACTGTTGGAATGGAAGTGATCTTTCACAAAAGGCTTGAAAATGGAGATGGTTACGTGGGTTGTGTACTGAAGAGCCCGTTTCCTGGCCTCTTCAGGTACAAGTCTCTGATGGAGGAGTTGCAGGTACTTCTGCTCCACTGAGATCCTTTCTAAGTAGACCGTCTCTGCCGCCTGGTTGTCACAATTTGGACAAATCGAAAGGCAGACGATTTTTCTGCCGTTTTGCATTTTTCTCATTTTCAGGGGGCCCGGATCTCAATCCTCTCTAGGTAGAGGCTTTCTCCCCCTTTCCTTCAGTGAGTCTTGTTAATAGATCTATATTATCCATGTTTCTTCTCAATTTTTCAATTTTAGTTTAATATTTATAAATAAAATAATCAAAGTTTTCGCTCAAAATTCCATCACAAGCTAAAACATATTCGTAATCCTTTATTATATATTATTTGTGTGTAACTGAAATTAGCAGAATGCAAAACACAATTATTCTTTTCAATTTTGATAATATTGACTATAGACTCATCATGTTCTCAATCAAGGCCGTTTATTAGGCACTCCAGAACGTCTCTCAACAGCAACCACCAGCCCGTTAGCAATACAAAAGTACACAATAAATAAAAACTGTATTTTGTGACAAAAGTACCTATAGCTGTTTCTGGTCGCCTGATAGCAGTATTTTGAATTATTTTACAAAATACAGATTTTCGACGCCCTCGTCACTTGATTTTCGCCTCAAATTTAGTTAGTATACGATGTACACTTCTATGTAGTATCTATTTCCTTTGAAAGAGGTAACTTTTGTTAGGTTAGGTTAGGTAGAATGTTATCATAGAAAAATGAGCGGGAACATTGAACGTTGTCTTAAATTGTCAGATGCTACCGTTCAAACATTTTTTGGGTTAATTGGAAGAATCAAAATAGTTTAATCATGTAACTATTTCATACAGTAATTTAGATTGTAGCCTACCAGGTTTAGATCTCTTAATCGTCATGGGTGGAACGTACTGCCAGCAATTCTTCTCTGGAATATAACATTGCACTGATGACAAATAACCAGTATTGTCACGACCTCCAATCTGAAATTATGTTCGAATACGTTGATGAATAATGTAATACATTATGTAACGAATAACCCTGTGATAAATAGTGTGAAAGAACTCACTTGAGTTAATTCACTGCAAAGTTCAGAACTTGTCGCTTTGACAATCCCCTAATGACTGATGATGACTTTGAGATAGAAACAGAAACTAACGGTGATTTCGAGATGGAAACAACAAACGTTTTGATGACCGAATGTCAAAGTTCTGATACCTGATTGGGGTGCATTTGAAAGTTCGGCAGGTTTCGATTGGCCTCGCTAAACACAACGATAGTTGCGTTTTGTATCTCGAAATCACTAATAAGCGTTTCGTTGACTCATCTAATTTAGAGTGTTTTTGGTCAGTCACTTTAAACGTCACTTCCGTTATAGTTGTAGTTAACTTTAAAGTTTAAGTAAATGTCACAATTGTAAAAGACTTTTTGTTTATTTGATCTTAACAAGCTTCAAATAATCCACAAAATGCGTACCTAGGTTTATACTGGAAATACTCCACTAACTTATGAGAAAATCACTTAAAACTTACCGAAAAGTTCAAAAAATTGATCGCAAAAGAAAAATATAAAGAGAAATGTCAATGTCAAAACTGTCAAATAACGATAAGCAATCAATATAAAGGTACCGCTAAGCCTCCGTAATTAACCACGTCCGTTATGCTTAATAACATAACGGCGTGACAGGTCGCTACTGCGCCGACTCCGTATACGATAATCACGATTTCAGTGACAAATGTGCGGACCAAAAAGACTTTTATCATGTGTGAAATAAAGCATTTTGACATTAAGATGTTTCATAGATTTTTCCTTAGAAATAGCACTTACGGCATAAATATTTTCCTTTAGCGAACACATGCTATGATCATTTCTGACAGCTTTCATATCTGCTATTCGTAACCAACGCCCAGTTGCATGATCCAGTTTTTGACCACTATTTTTTGTGCCATTATAACTACCTCCTGTGAGGTAGATGTTACCGTTCGAAAACACAGCAGATGCCCCAAAACCTTGGTTTGACAACAACTCACAGCACTCCGACCACTTCATACTTCTCAGATCGAACGCATCTACTTCGCCGGTGGACTGGTTAATCTGCAAATTTAGTATAAAGAAATGTATTGATAAGAATTATTGTTCAGCGATTTCAATTTTTTGCAAATGAAATTTGATTCTCTTTATAATAGACCAAATGCATTAATGAATTCAATCCTCCGCATGCGCGAATTATCGGCCATAGAACACCTCTTTCAAGCTTATTTAGAAGCAGTGTTCAGTGGTTCATATCATAGAACATAAAGAACTTGATAGAAACGCTCACAGACAGCCATTAACATGGAATTATGTGGACACAGGCATAGTTCAAAACAGTAACATTTCAAATGAAGGTGTCCGTTGAAACTTCCCGCCGCGCATTCGGAAAACAATGTTCGCTTAATGCAATTGGTCTATTAATGTTTATCAAATTCAAATTTGAAGGGAACGGTGATTATGGCTTGCCTTATAGATTTTTTCATCAGCAGTGAGTATAATAGTATTGCTTTTCCATGGTATATTAAATTCCGGTAGTTGCGTCCATTGTTGCCTTTCAAAATTATATATTTCCACTGATACTTTACCGCTGATCTCACCAACAGCCACAAGTGAATGATGGTCACTATTTTCTTCTATTGCTGAAGTCAGACTCGGTCTCTTTGCTGGGATGGAAAAACTTGATTTCTGTTCATCTGAAATATTGATACTTACAATTATTCTAGAGGTATACAATAAATAACGTTTTACAGAAACTAACACTGCCCTAGAATTACATAATATTATTATGTATTTTTCAGTGCACCCAGTAATTTTTTTAAAGAATATTTATATTGATTTGTTATTAAAAAAATTGGAAAAATGTTATTTTAATCATCCTTGCATTCTATTATAAAGACTAACATCCTTAGCAAAAATATAAGTAAACATAATAAATATACATTCTTGAAAAAGTGAGGTTAAACGAATAGTTAGATGACTGACTTGTGCAGTCTGTTTGACGTTTAAAAACTGTCAATTCCAATGTTGCCAAAACTGGAAACATAACGTTTGTGATATTGAACATGTTTTAAATATTTGATAAGGAAAGCATAAAAACCAAGTTGTCAGATTTTAAGTGACGTAAAAGTATAGCTTCATGTTTAACATTTACTAAAAAAATATTTTTATAAATACTTGTTTTAGAGCAAAAATACGATGATATTATGGCAATTTTAGATGACGATGACGAACTTTATCTTCAGCCTTTCGAAAATAAAAATTTAATGATTGCTTTACTACACCAGTTTCAAGTGTATTTCAGAAGTCGTCAACTGTAATTCAGAATAGTTAATTGTATTTTAGAAAGCATCACATGTATTTCGGATTAGTCAGTTGAAATCCAGAACTATACAGATGAATTTCAGATGGGTCAATTGAAATTTAGAATTCGTCAAATGTATTTCATATTGGTGAATTGTTATTCAGAACTCGTCAAAGTTACTTCAGAACATATCAAATGTAAAACAGAAAGCATTAAAAATGTATTTCTTATCATTGTAGGTCTGCAAACTCCACAATTGTCTTTGTAGTTCATTTTGGCAAATTGGTAAGTGTATAGCTTTTTACAATCAAAAACAATGCACAAATATGATTGACAAAACTAATCACCACGTTTACCCGTGATTTGACACATATGTTCCAAATTACCCATCTAATGCTTTCTGATTTATATTTGAAACTCGTATGTTCTGAAATACATTTGATACGTTCTAATTTACATTTGATAAGTTCTGAATTAAATTTGACGAGTTCTGAATCACAATGCATTTTTTTTCACCCATTTCTTTTCAATAAATATACTATATATTTTTTTAATCAGGGTGTATATTAAGATCTCCAGAAAATGTACAATTACATCAAATTTATATTGAGTGTTTATGTTTTATCAATATTTGTTATTTTTCTTTACTAATTTTTATTTTTTTACCTGTGTATTTTATGAAAAATTATTTTGAATAAAAGTTGTAGGTACTGATTATATCTATAACCTAAAATTATTTTTGATGATATTTACACTACGGCTCTTTTTTAATATTTTTGTTAAATGTCTGAATGGTCGCCATTTTGAAACTACTTTCCCGATATTGCCGAATAACGAACTCGACCGAGATATATGAGAGATTGATTTTTGTAGCAAATTTGAACTTGATACCTTCAAAACTGCGACCTCTATCGTGTTAACAAATTTCGTAATATCCCATATATATATATGTTTTTTGGACTAACTTATAGACATATAAAAACATGCCGTTGAATTTTTTTTCGAAATTCAAAAGTGTGAACGATCGCAATAGGTACATTTTTATAAGAAATTTACCTAATTAAAATAATTACCCAATAAAAATGACCAAAGAACTGGCTCACCTGACATTAAATGGTATTTCATAGCTTCATTCATCAAAATAAAATATTTGGAGCTGGCTTTGAATATACATTCTTCCGATACTTTCTCAATCAAATCCTTTTGAGAGATCAATGGAAAACGAACAAAATCCAACAATGATAAAAAATATCCCATACGACTTTCAATTTTATACTTGGTCCAAGCCACAACAGCTTCAAACACCTTGAATAATATGAAATTTTAAATCAATAAATTACCTATTGCAGAAAACATAAACAAATTTTCCTCACTTTTAATTCATCAGAAACATTCAACTCGCCACTTTTTATGATTTCCAACAGTTGTTGATATGGAAGTTCTAAAAACTCTTCAGAATCCACTAGTTTACTATAAATAATAGTAGAATTAATAAAATTCTCATTGAGAAAGTTAATATGTAGGTAATATAATTGCTTACGCAAAATTTTGTTGTATGAATGCATCTGCCTGAAAAACCAGATCAAAGCAATCGTTTTCTCTAGCAAAAGCTGCCACCCTCAAACAATTATCAACACTAAGCTCTGCCTAAAAAAATCAAATCATTGAAAAAAAGAAATGAGAATCAAATTGCTTCACTAACCTGCAAAAAATGACAACATGCATTGAATACATCGTTTAAGACAAGTAACTTGGCTGCTGGTAATAAATACTTTACATTATTTCTGGTAACAAGTAATTCAGCAGAATAGAAATACTGAATTATCGCTGGCAGAGCATCACTATGGATATCATCCAGGACAAAACGCTGCATGGTTAATTCGGTGATATTCGAAAACATTGTGTGAAAAAATAGTGACGATGCAGCCAAAATAACTTTATGTGCTCGAACTTCACAGTGATCAGCCACTATCGTGATATCACATAACATATCTTGGCTAGAATTACATTTTTTATTGTAAATTCACGGAAATTACTCTTATACATATTAACATCTACGATATAAGGCGATATAGATCTAATCAACCCTATTCTCTTCATCTGATATTTAAACATATTTTTTCTTACTTTTGCATTTGATCTATCGACTTGAAAGATTTGTTGAAACAGTTGTGGTTCTTGTAAAACTTGTAATTGATACCTTCACCATTTTTCTCAAAGATAAGGCAGTTGCCATTCGGAAGATCCATTACTTGAGAACTACAAATTGTAAATATAATAACTATATAAATAAATACCCTAGCAATAAACAATAATAATACTTTTATATCTACCTTTGGTTGTCATTTATTGAATTCATGTTCATGTCGAGTAAATACCCAGAATACTTATCAGTTTCCAAACCGATCAGACTTTCAACACAAGGACTGAAAGAAATCAAATGATTATACGAAAAGCACAAGCATTTATTAGAACTAGAGAGCTCGTAATACTTTACCAGAGACATTTACCAAAACGAGTAAAACTAGAGAAATTAGCAGAGTGTAAATTAACCAAATTTCGGTAATTAATATGTGAATCGCAGCGATAGCGATCAGAGAAAACATATGATTAACCTTCCAAGCAAAGAGTCGAAATAGGCAAACAGATAACAACGTGCTTCTTGCTCTAGCTTTGTTTTGGTTGTGATCAGAGAATATATACCTACATATATATATATATGATATATGATATATATGATATACGAACTGTTCTAGAATTGCGCCGGAATGGATGCGCCGAGTCACTGAATGCTGGAACTGTCCCAAAAAGGTTCTGAACCGGTTCAGGATTTCTTACAACCAGAACTTTCTTTGCTTTCTTTGTTTTTTCATAATTTACCTATTTGTTTTGGATTATTGATTTTTCAAGGAAAATAATGGAAGGTAATAATTATATAGTACGAATTATGTTTATTATCATAATATTGAGTTTTTTATAGGTAAGCATCAAGAATTAAACGAATCCGTTTAATGTACAACTCATGCAGTTCTTGCCGAGGATAGATTTTTTAATGTAAAATGCCACACAGATGCCCTAATTGATTTGTACAAAAAGTATAAATCACAAGTTGGAGCATTTGAAATTAAAAATATGAAATAACTTTGGGAGAGGGTAGCACGAGATATTTCGAATTTGTTCCAAATTACAATAAGCCCTACAAAATGTGAGAATAAGTGGAAGGTTTTGGATAGAAATTATATGAAGGTCGTTGAGAATAATAATAAAACAGGTAAGTAGTGAATCTTGACGTGAATCGTACCTAAATTTGCATGATTTTAGGACGAGAAAGGAAATATTTCGTATATGAAGAGGAATTCGATGAAATATTTGGAAAAAAAAGAATATCAATCCTACAATCCTGTTGACTGCCACAGAGACTATAATCCCCAATAATCAACAGGAAGTATTAATGGAGACTAGTAATACCATACCTAGGAGCCCTACTCATTCGCAAACTCCAGTTCATATAAGAATTCCTGAAAACTCCGTTACAGATAGAAAAGTCAAAAGAAAAAGTTCTTCAAGGAATGTTACTTCTTATAAAAAAAGAAACGAAATCCTAACCGAAATGAAAAATGATTTAAAAAAGTATTACGATGAAAAGTCATTGAGAGACCATGAAAAATTAGAGCTTTTGAGGAAAATACACGAAGATAGAGTTCGCAGAACGAAAATGTTACAAAATTATTTCAATGGGGAAAATGAATCTTAAGTTTAAAACCTAAATTATATATTTAGTTAGATTGGTGAGAATAGTTTTTTTTTTGTTGATTAAGTTATACGGTTATCAATATAAACCTATGTATATTTTTCATATAATTATTTATTAATGTTTTTTGCAAGACTGGTTATGTTTAGTTTTTATATTTTATTATATTTTTTGTGAGACTGGTTAAGTTTAATAAATTTGTTCTTTGTGAGTTATTAGATTGATTACATGCTGATCATGTGATATCTTTAATTTCCTATTCATGTTGAGAGTCCAATACATATTCAAAATCAACAAATACATTACAAATTTAAAATGCACAGACTTTGTATTCAAGACAATAGACTTCCAATAATTAATTGAAATAAAACTTCATCTATTTAAATATAATAATAATTTAATTGTATAAAAGAGCTGCTACATAATTTCTATAGGCTTGTCCAGCAATATTGTGCTCAATATGGTTTTCAATTTGAATCTCGTTAACATTTTCATTTTGAATTTTGTCAACCCGATCTAGTTCTATTGTTAAGTTGTGTAGAACGCAACAAGCTCTTATGAAATGACAAATATGTTCAACGCTTTTTAGTTTTATGTGATAGCTGACGAAATTTTTGTTTGAGAATGCCAAAGCAGTGTTCAATTAAGATGCGGCAGTGACTTAATTTGAAATTAAATTTTTTTTCAATATCATTCAGATGTCCACGATCTTTATAAGGTGTTAGCAGATTCCTTAAACATGGATAGGCACTATCTCCTAAAATGACTTTATCCCCACATTTTGCAGCTAATGTTGGGTACACCGGAGAGTTGGTGAAAACTCGGGCATCATGAACCGAACCGGGGTAGCCAATAAAAATGTCTCTTATTCTTCTCTTTGAATCACATACAGCTTGAAACTAGAAATAATAGAATATATGGTTTTATTACAAGGTATTTCTAACTATCAGAGCACCGGCAGGTACTGTACTTACCTGTATGGAGTGAAATTTCTTTCTATTTATGTAGCTTTCCTGATCATCAGCAGATTTGTCAATCCTAACGTGTGTGCCATCTATACAGCCCAACACATCTGGAAATCCCATAGCAGCAAAGTCCTCCAAAATTTCTTGTTTTTCAACATCGGTAGGCCAAGTTATTACATCTTTTGCCTTGTTACTTAAAAATAATGTAACATTCACAATGATATTGTGTACTTTATTACTGAGAGCAATATTGAATCTATCGTTCACATCTCTGAAAGAAGCAGCTTCATGTGATGCGTACCAACGGAAAACCCACATACATTTTTCTGCAGTAACCCTTAAAAATCCGGTATCTTTTTTTGGAAAAAACTCACTGCTTTCGAACTCAGTAGAAAGTTTATTCAGTAGTTCTCTAGGGATCTTAAATTGATCTAGAAATTCTTTCTCTGTATATAATAAAACAGTATCCTCAGCATACAGTTCATTTATATTATGATGCTGTAATATTTCTGGTAACATAGTTTCAATATAATGCTCATCATCTTCTGAAGAATCTTCACTTGAACTTGAAGACATCAGTTCCTAAAGCATATGTTAATAGTTCACATAATTTATTATGAACAGGTTTTATTATAAAGTATTTTTTCTTACCAGCAGTATATTGACATCCAATTTTTTTGAAATCGACATTTTTGGATCGTTCATAAAGAATACTAAAATGTGAAATCAAATAATATAACCTCACTATTTCCCTGCAGACCTGAACAGTTCTCAATAAGTTCTTACCAAAGAGCAGGTACAGCTAGAACTATTCTGTAACGGTTCTATAACGGTTCTGAGAATCTACAAATTTAACCAAAACATCGAACTTAAAATTCCGAACTGATTCCGACTGAACCAAAACGCTATAATAATAATGCGCATGCGCAAACAATCTCAGAACGGTCCAAAGGCAGAACCAAAACAAAGCTTCTGTTTATAGTTCTACGGGACGGAACTTACCAGATGGCCGGTTAACAGAGAACACTACCTCGCTAGAAACAAAAAAAAAATACATAGATGAATGAACACTAAAAAGAATGAATATTTAATTTATATGGAAGACTGGATTAATGAGATTAAACATTTAACTCGCTTCAAAAATCGAGTCAAATTTCATACGCATATCTTTTCAAAACGCGTCTTTGCGCACCATGCTGTGCGTAATGAACAGCGCTCGATTAGGAATATAAAAATAAATAAAAAAAAACAAATGTTCAAGTAGAGCGATCTATTCAGTGCTCTAGTTTAAGTAAAAGGTGTTCGAGCAGCAGTTTGGACCAGTTTCAAACTATTTCCAATACTGTGTTACGTGATTGTGAAGCATGCGCATTTTGATTTCCGTCAGAAACGTTCAAAAACTAAAATGCGCATGCTTCTGACGGTTTGAGTTTGGTTAAATGCTGCTCGAACACCCTTATTTAATGTTGTTCGTCGTACATAAAAACCCCTGATATCAGCTGATATGAAACTTTTTTAGATGTAACTACGTAGAGAAACATAGGAAGCTTACTCTGCTGTAAATTTCAATCTCAGACATATGAAATAATGTAACGTTTAACCCTGTGCTAAACGTTATTGTGGGGTGAGTTCACTTGCGTAATACTCAATAGTTCGCAAATTGCTTCCAATAACATTTACTTCTAACATATTGTACACGACCTTCTGTAATAGTACAACTGTCACAACTTGTCACTTTGACTGTTTTAAAATAGAATTTAAACTCATTTCACTAAATGCATTTTAGCTGTCAAAATTTCAATAAATAATGTTTTATCTCAAAAAGCAGAAGAGATAAGTATGGTGGTATCTTTATATAATTATTCATATTTATTGAAACAATCCAAAAAATGCAAAAATACACAGGTTGTTCTATTTAAAATAATTAAGTAGATATTATACCAACTCCCTGTATAGCAAGTGACAGAAACTTAAGTGGATAGATTCCAACCTGCTATGCCCTTCCGTAAAATTTCAGATTTTTATCTTAAGGTGAGTTTATACAGTAAATAAAATAAGAAACAAATTAAAATTAATAAGAAATAAGAATAACCTCAAGAAAGATTGGTTTATACAGATGACAAAAATAAAATAAGAAATAAGAATGAACCAATCAAATCACAGCTTTTTGACAAAAACTTTTGTGTTGTATGCAAGTTAAGTGTTCTCTGGTGGTTGATCATGTGCATTATCTTATCAGTTTCCAAACAAAAATTTAGCTTATTTCGTGTATAAACGCTCCCATGGAAATGAGCATGTTCAATTTTCCTATTTTATCTTAATTTGTTTCTTATTTTATTTTATTTACTGTATAAACTCACCTTTACTCGGTTCTCCATAAACTTCTAATGGACGCACACTGTGAATCACCCTATACATATTCGTTTTCTCATTAGAGTTCAATTGAAAATTTGAACGACATCTACTGGTTACTAATGATTTATATTCATCAACAAAATATATGAATAGAATGCAAGCTAGCTTTATCAAAAGTTTTCTTCTTTCAAATCAAAAATCGCCGCGCAAATTCAAATTTCACGTTGCTATGGCAATCTAGATTACAAACATATTAAACATTTCAGGCAGAGTGTTTGTTGCAGATTGACAATAATTGTAACATCGTAAAACAATGGTGAGAGAATATTTCTAAAATAAGAGAACTTTATTGTTTTCAACAACAAATATATCGATAATTATTTCATAGATTCTGAGCAGAGCGAAACCAGCCTTGCAATCAGGTGAAAGTTCAAAATCATCCACTCAAAGTGGTGGACGAAAACAAATGCATTTCGAAGAATACCTCAAAAATAGAGATTATATGGGTGCTAAAATTGTTTTGGAGGTAGGTAGTTTTGTGGCAAATACATGTTTGATTTTTCCACATATTAATATATAATTTAATTATTGTCAACAGTTCCACAAAGATCCACATAAAGAAATTCTAATTGAGCAATGGATGGCGTATTGCGACTTTCACAGAGGTGATTACAAACATTCACTAGATATATATGAGAGCTTATTCAAAACAGATGAAAATATCGACAATTTAGCGGTGAATATAGCATGCTGCTATTTTTATTTAGGTAAGATATATTATTTTTCATTTTCAAAATGTATAAATAAAAATATTTAGCAAAAGCCTGATCATCCAAAATACTGCGTATACTCCCCACCCGTTATAGTTGAATCTGTCTATATTTTTTTATGATCCCTGATCAGTTTTGAAATAGAATTTTAGTTATATAGAAGAAAGTAACCATATTGAAATTGTTTTTTTTTTCAAAATCAATGAATTCATGTCTAATATCATCGCATTTTTTGAAGAAATTTTTCAGATATACCATTGTTATTTAAAATTTGGAGAACACATTGAAAAAAAATGATCAAAAATTCCATAAATTTTCGAGATATTAAGTCGAGGCTTACACTGGCTTCTTTGGGTATCATTTTGAGACTATAAAAAAATGCTAACACCATTGACCATAGATAAAATATTTATATATGGAGCCACTGACTTATCGTTTAGTAAGTCTATTGAATCTTGAGACATTTCGCAAATTCTGTCTTGATATCGACAAATGCCCTCTAGTAGCAACATACCAAATTACAATTATCCAACATATCTTGAAAATAGACCTTACATTCTCTATTTTCTACTCAATTTATCAGACATCTTTGTTGAAACACAAATATAATAACGAAATTGTTTTAGAAAAATTTAAAGTAATTTCAAAATCTGTAAGTTTAGGCAACTAACTATACACCATCGTTAGATCATCTATAAATATAAGTTGTGTATGGAAAGTCACATTACAAAATAATATTAATTCTATTGGTGCTGATACTTGAAGTTCACGCGTCACAAACATTCTTAAGCAATCTGTATCAACAGAAATTTGAAAATTCAAATTCGTGTTGGCTTTCGGTAGGTATATGGTGTAGATTTTATTGCTCAAGAACAGCTGTTTTGAAAGCAGATAAATTTGCTGAAATCTATTTAGCCACTTTGAAGTTACAAATTTTCTCTAACAATAACATTTGAATATCTCCCAGAGGAGATTTTTATTTTACTCTTGTTATTTTTTCTCTCAAGGTATGTACGAAGAATCGAAAACAATGTTGGAGAAAGCACCATCTAGTGGTCTAAAATCACGACTCAGTTTTCATTTGGCACACAAATTACGTGATGAAACAACATTGATGGAGTATCATCAAAAATTGCAAGATATATTGGAGGATCAGCTTAGCTTGGCGGCCATACATTTTTTAAGGGCACATTATCAAGAGGCCATTGATATTTATAAGAGATTATTGTTACAGGACAGGTGAGTGGCTACATGCGAATTTAAACTTATAAAGTTTTACATTCAAATACTGAATATTTAAATTGAAACGGTTCACTTTGTATTCGTAGACTCTTAGAATTGATACTAAGAACACAGCTTAGTTTGGTAAGCTGTGCTAAGAATACATGATGATGTTTATATGCTAACATATCTACAGGGTGTCCCAAAATTAGCCTGCCGAACGGACGAGCCTGAAGAAGAAAAAAAGAAAAATTACAAACACTATACATTTGTAACCGAATGTGAAATAAGTCAACGCGAAACTTGTCTTTTCCATGGCTCCTATAATGATCTCGAATTCTTTGATTTATACTTGAGACAAGCAGTGAAGCTTTTGAATCAATGTTTCTAGGAAACGGTTCATCCTACTACGAGGTTCGATAAGATAGTACCTGTTTGTAGTCGAAAATTCAAAATTTTCATAAATTTACGACAAAATTTAGAAAAAGCCGCATAAAAAAGTTAGGTTAGTTTTTGCCCCAACGCAGCCCTGTTTGATGCATTCTTTATTATAATTTTGAAATTGCTATTAGCCTATCATGTTGGGAGTCAAAATATTAGTAGATCCCTAAAATTTCGCTCCATTATCTTCATCAGTTCTGGAGATATTGAATAAAAACCTCTTTAGTTCGCGTACCTTAATAAAGGGCTGCAATTCTCTTTTCTATTCTATTCTATTTCTATTTTTCGACCTATGTTTACTGGAACTTTTTGTTGCATTATTTTTAAACTTAGAATCCGCTGGTGACGTTTAGCAGGCTAATTTTGGGACACCCTGTATACAGATTCAAAATAACATGGCATTTACATTGAAGTAGAAAAAAGGGCAAGAATTTAATTGCAGAAAATAAACCAAAAACATTCGACCAAGAAGACTTATGTAATGAAAAATAGCAAAATACTGCGATAATCCCATGAAAGAAATATAAATTAATCTGGTGATCAGGGTGGCCATTTGATCGTGACAAGTGTGTTGAAATTAAATGAATCTATCGCTCTTAGATCAACGGACGGAAGCGGGAATGATTGTACAGTTGTATCCTTGATTCGTTGTAGCATGTATCGAGTAAATTTTGCACTGGTCCATTGAAATGACTCTTTCTACCTCAATGTAGATGAATCGCATCTTCTGGGAATTGTATTCCAAATCTGTTTATTTGGTGATACGAATAGTTTCACTTGAAAACATAATGTTTCAGAGATAACATTGCCTTTAATGTATATGTTGCATTATGTTATTACAAACTCGACTATTATGATGTATCTCAAGAAGCCTTAGCACTCTATCTAAATCACTATCCAGATTCTGTGATTGCCAACAATTTAAAGGTAAGTTTGTGAAAAAACTTCTGTCATTAGTCATTATAATCTCTATTGCTTGCGATGTCCAACTTGCTAACTTAAGCACTGGAAAGAATGCGATCAAAAAACTCGATTTTACTTCTAGAAATACCCAGTTGTTTCCTTGAATATACAAATAAAAAAAATATTTCACTTGTGTAGCATAAAATAATTTGGAGGTTAATAAATTTTATCCTTCAGCGGTTAAATGAAAGGGGTTATAAATCCGGTAACAAGGCTGGCTCTTCGAAAGAAGAAAATGGTAATTTGAAACCGTTCTCAAGTTTTTCGATGAATCCTAGTAGCCTATGCAACAGGTTTTTCCTCTTTTCCAAACTGCTCAAGATAGTTGAAAAGACTAACTTTTCACTTGTCAGTGACAGCTGACAGCTATAGTAGTTACAGTTGGGCTAAGAACAAGGATGATATAAGATCATATAACATCCTTCGCTAAGATTTATACCCATAACTGGGGAATAGTGAGACACAATATTTTCTGTAGATAATTATTTGATTTACCTTCCCACATATTTCTCTTATTGTGTCACTCATTATCATAAATATGAAAACTTTTAAAGGCCTGCAATACTTTCCGCTTGTACAATGGTTCAGCGGCAGAGAATGAACTGAGAAATATAGTCGAACAAAGCTCCAATGTCGGATTCGGGAATGACTTGTTGAAACACAATTTAGTTGTCTTTAGAGGTGGTGAAGGTGCATTGAAGGTAGGTATAAGCAATGTTTAAATCCTCAACCTGAAGATTTTTCGATAAATACTTAGCAGGTGTCTAAATTGCTCGTTTCTATTTTACTCTTACCCATCAGGTGTTTCCATCATTAGTTGACATTGTACCAGAGGCTCGACTCAATCTAGTGATACACTATTTAAACAACAATGATACCAAAGAGGCTTACGAGCTGTTGCGTAACCATCAACCTGCCGTTCCACAGGAGTACATACTGAAGGGTGTTGTTAATGCAGCCCTAGGTCAAGAAATCAATTCGGTAACATACCTACCTATAGCTAGCTAGTTCAATCCAACTTTAGAGCAAAATATCATTCATACTCATATTATGACAGATGAGGTTTTACATACATATGCTTCTCTTTCAGCCTGAACATATAAAAGTGGCCGAAGAGTGCTTCCATCTGGTGGGCAGTTCACCCAGCGAATGCGACACCATCCATGGTCGACAATGCATGGCAGCTGCTTTCTTTCTGGCTGGTCAATTCGAAGAGGTTTTGGTTTATTTAACGTCCATCAAAAGCTATTTACATTCAGGTTAAATATCCCCCTAAAATATATTGATACCTACTTACGCACTGAATGAAGGCTTTTTGCACTCACCAGCTAGCGCCACTGGTGCTTGAGGTCCTGTCGCTGTCAAAAAAGTTTTTAGGTTACATTGTCTTTGTCAATATCGTTGGAGCTTAGAACGTGAATAATTTTGGAAAATATTGAAATGTTCTTGACGAATTTGATTTTATAGTTTTGTTTCTATTTTCCCAAATCGCAGATGACACGTTCAATTTTAATTTCGGCCAAGCAAAGACTGCTTGTGGGCAATTTGTCGAGGCTGAAGAAGCCCTACAAGCGGTCAAGGATCCACTGATACGTTCAGAAGCAGCATTCATTGCATGTCTGCTGCGATGTCTCATCATGAATGGTAAGGCGCAAAAGGCATGGGAACTATGTAACACGTTTAGGGTGAGTAACTATGTTTTCAGAAAAGTTTTCAATTTTCAATTCGTTTTCATCACTCATCCGTTATGTTACTGCCCAAGAACCTTCTCCTGATTCAATTGCAACAGGTACACATTTTGGTTGTTTTCTATTGCAGCAAGAAACCGAATCAGACGACATTGAAATCGATGCTGCTGCTGCCAAGAAGGGTCTTGGTGCGGCCGGTAATGCAGATTCCTTCAATTTGCTCTTATTGATCGCCAACGATTGTTATCGAGCTGGTGAATTTTGGTATGCGGCGAAAGCGTTCGATGCACTGGATAAATTAGAACCGAATCCCGAATTTTGGGAGGGTAAAAGAGGCGCCATTGTGGGTGTTTTTCAAGCGGTGATTGCAAAACAAATGCCCCTGGATATGCTCGATGATGTTTTGCAATTGTTGCGTGGCAGCACATCAACGCAAGCTGATCAAATTGCAAAGGTGATCAGAAAATGGGCCAAAGAACAACAAAACATGTGAACATTTGGAATTACAGTGAAGTCTATGGATATTGTTAAAATGCATCAAAAACTGGTTTACTTTATGCTAAGTTCGTTATGGAAGAAATATAAAATAATTTTTTGTTTATAATGTATTTTTTTGTTACACTCCTAGAAATAACAAAATAATAAAAAAATTAAAGTTCTATACCTATGGTATATAGTGCATAGATATTTTTCTATAGTTTTATTATTGTCGTATTTAACTAGAGCTATCTATAAATGGCGGCTTAATTTAACAAAATTATTAGATCGCATCTATACAACTCTCTAACATTAGTACCGTCCCACATTCCATAAGAACCCCCATGAAACGTTATTTGAGAACCATATAGAGCTGAAACTTTGTTCTTGTTCAGTTTTAATTTGATCTCAGGAAAAAGTAGCATAGGTCTGTGAATGCCTAAGAAACCTATATTAATTATTGTACAATACTGTTCATTAAAATAGAAAAATAACACTAGAGCTTATTGTATTTAATTTTCATTCATTTCCATCAACACAAATTTTACAAAAAAAAATATTATCGATGCTGCATAAAATATCTGAGATTAAGGGCCAATGCTGCTGCACCCAGCCCAGTTGAATGGTCAGAACAACCAAAATCAATGGTGGCACTTGTACGTTTTTGTAAATTACTGATGATGTCACTTCTACTTTTGTAGCAGCCATGTTGCGTTTGAAAACTTACTATCATTTCGATCCAATTGTTTGATTTTCCAGTGATAAATTCAGCAAAACCTTCATTGCCACACAAAACAACTGGAAAGAATATATAGCATTTTTTTTAATATGTCGGATTTTTGTTCACATACAGGGTGATGCACAGGGTAAAGCGTTCAAGAACAGTTTTTTTCTTCTGAAAATTCGTAGTGATCAGTAAGTTATCTGAGATTATCTCAATAAGGAATACCATAATTTTAATTTTCCTCTCAGCAAATTTTCACGTAATAAAAATTAGCCAGTTAACGTGAACCACCCTGTATATTTTGTCTGCAGAGATTAATTTACCTTGTTCAAGGAAAATATCTACATAAGGAAAATTTAATTTCTCGTTAGTACAAGCCTCCTTATAAATAAGTGAACAATAGTTCTTGATGTAATTAATTCCCTGGTATGGTATTTTACATCCATTTAATTTGGCAATTTGTAAGTAGAGAAGCCTAGAAAAATAATAAAAATTATTCCAAAAAAATATGTTTTCATTACATCTATCTATAATATAAAAGTGAATCGCTGAATGTGTTGCTAAGCGCAAATTTCGAGAGCAGCTGAACCGATTTCGCTAATTCTTTTTTTGTTGTGTTCATTATTATCAGAAGAACGAAAAAAATAAGAAAGTTGAGCGGGACATTAGAACATTTAAGAACAGTTATGAAAAATTAAAGACAATATTAATTTTACATACAGTACATACAGTTGTTTGACAACTGTCAGTTGTTTGAAATAACTGTCAGTAATTGACAGAACGCGCTGCATATATCGTTTAACATAGATGTATCGGTTGATAAATGAGAGTTTTTGAGAAGAGTTTATACACCTCGGTAAGTTAAAATCCATCACACCTAATATTGAAAGAATGAAGCCCCTGCCACCAGAGCCTCTGTATTCATTGGTTTACGGAAATGGAACAGATTCTATACATTTTTAACTCATATTCAGGAATACAATAATTGTTTTCAAATAAAGTCATTTGGCGCAACAAAAGTTATTCAAGGCAATGTTATGCTAACTTTCAAGGTAACTATATTGTAAAGCAATAAAACTTTTACCACCACCTGCCTGAATACGTTGGTAATTTTCAATTGAAATCATATATCAATAATTAAAGTAGCGTACAGTAGGTTTATAGCCAGGTGAATAACCAAAAGCAGCCAGTCAAAAGTTGATGGGGGAATGGCAGTGCTAACAAAGTATCACATATAAAATTTAAAAAACCAAGATATTCTTTTTGCTTTTGTTATGACAGGACGTCTGTCGGGTCAGCTAGTCCTTTATAAAAAAGCTATCTGTTGTATATGAAATTTGACGTTACTTTTAGTTGCTATAGATATGAAATCAATTCGATAATCATGTACTTAAGCTATTTGCTATTTTGATTTTATTTCAATAATGGTACCTGTGAGTTAACAAATAACCAGTATCGATTCTCATTCGATTCAACATCATTTCTCGACATGTTTCACT
The DNA here is from genome assembly GCA_958507055.1 of Crioceris asparagi. Lineage (NCBI taxonomy): Eukaryota > Metazoa > Arthropoda > Insecta > Coleoptera > Chrysomelidae > Crioceris > Crioceris asparagi. The sequence goes on from OY293832.1 coordinate 2,111,513, forward strand.
GATAAAACAATTATAATCCTCCCCACGAGAGCTGCTGAATGATGAATGCTTCAAGATCTCTTTGAAACACACATCAGTGTAAATACCATTGAAGACGGCCCTGGTATTGCTGAGGATCTTTTCTCTTGTCCAATTTGTATAAACACCTAAATTGAACAGGCTATTTGAGAAAAAATCGTTGGTGATAACATACTTTGCCCATTTTTGTGCATCAAGTAGGTCATGCTTAACTGGAAGAGAAAATATTCTCAAAAAAAATACTATATTGACTTGTATATGGACCGATTAAAAAAAAACTCATTCTTCGAAGTGAATCTTGAATTATCTAAAATTATTAAATACACAAACATCACTTGTCACTTTTTGGGGAAGAAATATTTTTGACCGACGAACCCCGAACGGAAGGGGTATACAATTCGACTGTGTGCTTTTTTTATTTTGTGCGCGCCTTTTATATAGTAATCGTACTCCGATTTTGATGATTTTTGATTCATTTAAAAGAGGAGGCTTGAGAAATGGTCCCATATTCATAAAAACGGGAATCCGACATCTCCTTCCCTTCGAAAACCGCACCGAAGGGGGTGGAAAGGGCAAATTTTCTCGAAAATTGAAAATCTGCCGTGGTATAATTAAAGATAGGACAATATCCGGAATCGTTTAAATTGACCATTTTTTCAAAAGAGTAACGGTTTTCGAGATAGAGGCATGTTAAATTCTCAAATATGTGTATTTTCGCTATGTGGAGAGGGCGATTTCTTTCGAAAATTGAAAATCTCTAGTTACTTCATGAAAAACCTAATTATTTGTAGCAACATTTATAATGAACATTTTATCCTTAGAGTTACGGTTTTCGAGTTAAATCGGTGTTAAAATGGTAACAACTAAAATGCTTATAAGCGTATTTCCGCAGCGTTGTTTTGAGATCTCAAAAATAACAACTACAAACAAAGAATATAAGTGGGTAATAGGAAAAGTACTATCTTTATCTTCATTGGTATTAGTGAACGTTCAATGATTTTCGTGACTAATGTTACACTCAAAAGTGTGAAATAAATATATAACTGATATCATCGGTCCAATTTTTTGTCAAAAATATTTATTTTGATCAACATTGAAACAAATAATGCACGAAATTTGCAAACCTTAACAACATTTGGAAATAATTTATATTATATTATTTCAAATAAGTTGAATGATAATTTATCTTTTTTGCGCTGAATTCATAAGGAATTAAAATCAATCTTTCAGTATTAGATGTGGTATTAATTCTAAGGTTCTACTGCGCATGCGTATAGATGTTATATTCTTAAATATTAAATATTATTAATTCTAATTGTCCAGAACTCCCAAGACTCACAACTCACAAGTTATCATATATGACGGATAGTTAGGTAAATGTGGCCAGATTTTTGTTCGTATTTTTTGACACAGATCTATAAAGTATTCAATGATCGTATTTTGTTCCAAATTTTGTCCAGAAAGTTTGACCAGGTTAGCTGAAAATGACGTTTTATTATGGTACAATAAAATAAAGATATACAGAATACAATTGAGTTAATGAAAAGAAACAAGTTGATTCAATTAAGATCAACGCAGCATGGATTATGTTGATATTAATTCAAAATAAAAAACAGACTAGCAGGTTTACCTTCAGCCAAAACAATTCCAAACAAACCATCGAAACTAAATTCTTCAGATCTATAAAATACAAATTTTAAAACATTATCGAGTTTTCCAATCACTTCATCTGTTAGATCAGTCAAATTACTTTCAACTCCATTGAGAATAAAATAAAACCAAAAAAGTAAAAGCACTAAAAATCTCATTTTTCTATTTGCAGGCAGTGGAAATTCAATACTGAAACTGATATAGGTAATAATATGCAGATGAAGAGAATTAAATGATACTATGAATTAATCGTCCTTATCTTATTACTGACATTGTTGCCGGAAAAATAATTAAATTATGGTAGGTATACCAAATATCATACATTAATGTATAAATTTGCAATATTCTGTGTCTTGTAAGACCTTCGTTTAATTATCATATCTCAATGAAAACTTCTTTGTATTTACGAGATACTGACTATTAATTAAAAGTTTTGATTACTCCCCGGTGACTTAGGAAGTTAAAAATTGGTCTGGTGGTGGTAGGTTATTGGGATATAATACCTATACCATATACCTATATAGGAAATCATCACATTGGTCAAGGCAATGCTATTAATGCGGCTAATTTATAACACTAGGTATGAAGCTGCTGAATCAGATAACTTTGTATTGTTATTAATAAACGATTTTACTCTTGCCTTTATGCAGTAAACTGAAAATAAACAATATATAATTTGTTTTACGAATGTTGGCGTCAACCCTTGAAAACACGAAAAATGGATCGATCCAACTGACGGGAGTAAATCAGTGGCGTAACAATTTCGAGCTAAGATATGGCATTTAAGGAAGTTCATATAATTAGAGGAAAAAATGTCGATTGATTAAATAAGCAAACATAATATGAAAGATTTATTATCAACAATCATGCAGAAACATAAAATACAAATTTATTGCTTGAGTTATGAAATATAAATTTGTGCACCTGAATTATCTGAAATGTCACAATAATGACTTTGTGACGCCTATGAAATAAAGATTGCGTTGCATTCCGACACACGTGCAGCGCCCTATCATTGTATGAAAGGAGATAAGCTTGACATACTGATGTCGTAGCTTAGATCGACAAACGTAGTAGAGAATTTCATGATAATGAGATGTATAGCGATATGTACGTAGCTCGTGAATGATTACACACAATAGCCATGATTCGTGAAACAAACTGTACTGTATCACGTACTGACGTAATTGGAGAGTAGGTGTTCTCTGATTGGAGATGCGCATGGGCCAGTCAGCCAGGGGAATACATATATATATATATATATATATATATATATATATATATATATATATATATATATATAATATTCTCATCGTAAATTCATGAACAAATACAAATATATATAATTTATTATTTTTCCCATTCACAAATAGTTTTATTGAAATTTGAACAGGACAGCGTTCGTCAGAACGGTTATCTAATTAATAAATCATAAATATTGGTTTTAGTATTTTATTAATCTATAATTTACTATTACATGAGTAAATATTAAGACCAACATTTTTTCTTCATAAAAAGCCTACAAATCATATACAAATGAACGATGATTATGTATGACCAAAGGTCTAAGTACCATAAAGTTAATTATCCTCATTCACAAAGCCGAGCATTGAAGGTACCTATAATTGTGAGCCCATTTGGTTTATTACACTTTTAATTATATAAAGCGTTTCAGGCGAAAATTTTCAATCAACAAAATAACAGGCTCGAGATCCAGGAATAATCAACATTTCTCCAAGACAATCAATCTTCAGTCTAGTTTATTTATTATTGTGTAACTTTTTACAATGCAATGCCATATGAACCTTCAAATAACTCTGATATTTTATTGCACAATCGCACAATGGACACGTGTACACTTTTATACCCGACAAGTCGCCGTGTTTAATTTGATGCCGTTTCAAATTTGCCTTACGATTGGCCGTATAGTCACACTTATCACAATGGAATAATACAGTTGTTTTATTTTGATGGACCATTTGATGTCGTGTAAGAACATGTTTATATCTTGTCACAAAATCACACTGTTCACAACTAAAAGTCTTCACCTGCGATATATCTTTGTGACGCACTAGATGTGACAGGAGATGTTGTTTTTCCGTTGCCAAATAGGAGCATTCTTCACATTTGAATAGTTGAATTCCCATATAACCCGGACCAGTACAACTGCCACTGTCTTGTTCTTTATTATTATTAATTTGTACAGGAGTTTCCGTTGTGACCATCATTTTCGGTTTATTCTCAGTTTTCACTGGAGCGACAAGTTCTTCTCGTTTGACCACAGCTTCAACATCAATATGGGTTATTTGGTGTTCAAGAGGAATATTATGTAAGTCGTTGTGTCGCATCATATGTAATTCGGAATTTGTACTATATGGACACTTGTGGCACTCAAATATCTTTTTCTGTTGATGGATAATCTTGTGGTTTTGTAGGTGTGATTTTAGCTTTGTCTGAAAAGAACATTGATCGCATTTCAAAGGCTTATCTGCTTGATGGACTACTGCGTGTTTATTGAGATTAATTTTATACTTTGATGTGAAAGAACATTGGTCGCACTTGAAAGGTCTTACAGTTTCATGGACAGCTTGATGCTGCTTCAGGCATAATGGTCTGCTTGTCCTGTAATTACATTTTCCACACTGTAATGTTTTTTCATTATCATGCACTAGTTGATGTTGTCGAATATGTTTTTTCGTTTTGGTTTTGAAAGTACACTTATCGCATTTGTATGGTTTAGTTTCTTCAATTCCATTAGCTTCGTTTGATTGCTTAACAATGCCACCAGAAACTTCTTCAGTTTTTATTAGGCTTGTACCGATGAGTTGATCAAAATAGATAGATTTTGCATCTGAATTGTGAAATTCATCAAATGTCTCTATATCCTTTTCATCTTTACAAATATCTGATTGTGTAACCATACCACCAGAAGCTTCTTCAGTTTTTATTAGGCTTGTATCGATAAGTTGATCAAAATAAATAGATTTTGTATCTGAATTGTGAAATTCATCAAATTTCTCATCTATATCCTTTTCATCTTTACAAATATCTGATTGTGTAACAATACCACCAGAAGCTTCTTCAGTTTTTATTCGGCTTATATCGAGTTGATCAAAATAAATAGATTTTGCATCTGAATTGTGAAATTCATCAAATGTCTCATCTATATCCTTTTCAACTTTACAAATATCTGATTGCGTAACAATAACACCAGAAGCTTCTTCAGTTTTTACTAGGCTTGTATCGATGAGTTGATCAAAATAAATAGATTTTGCATCTGAATTGTGAAATTCATCAAATGTCTCTATATCCTTTTCAACTTTACAAATATCATTAGAGAAAAATGTTGGCTCTTCTTTTGGTCTGACTTCCAACATGCTTGATTGGGGTACTTCATATTTTAAGGCGTCGTAATTTTCAATAGCTTCTTCTACTTCAGTTTTAATTTTGGGGCAATTATCTGTTAAACATTCCATTATACGGGTCTCTTCTTGATTATGGAGCTGAGTTACGAGTTGTGTTAGTGTTTAAAATGCCATATAATAATAATAATAATACTTGATACAATGAAAACAAGTACAATTGATAGCGGTACCGATTTCTATTCTATTTTTTATATTCTTTCTATCATGTATATGTGGTTTAAAGCTGCACAAAAAAAATCTCAATATTTGTAAATTTGTAAAGCAAACCATCCACCACAGATTATGATGTAAGGTTAAAACTTGTTAAAAGTATGGAGTACACAGAATACTATTAAATGGAAGATATATAAAATCAAGGAAGATTGAGGATGCAAAGTACGGCACCGGCAGTGAAACCACCTGGCGTATAGGCAACCCGCGAAGTATGAACATCATACACGCGAATGCATGCTGCACTTTCTCTAAAGACAGTGAAAAATAGAGATGGTTTGCTTTAAGCTTCCGCTAATTTAGTTAAAATCTGCTTTATAAGTGATAAGTTCATACGTCAGGCCTAGGTAAAAGTGTTGAAAAGACTTAGGCAAGACAATATACGGCAGTGTATTTGTCCAATATGGTTTTGCAATATTTTTCAAATTCTACTATTTTTGAAACCCTCAATAACCACGTTTTCGATCAACCTCCCTTAGATAATTATTTATTTTTGTTAATTAAGACAATTGCGGCAAAATATGTAGATATAAGATTTCATTTTATTACAATAAATGTTATAGATATATCTGAAACTAGGAGGCAGTTTTAGAATAAGTTAGATTTGTTTAAAGGACATTATTATGTATTTTAAAGGACATTAGGGCCAGTTTCATAATCAACTTAAAGGACCCTTTAATTTTAAAGTTTCCTTTAAAACGAATAGTTCGTTTCATAAACACCTTTTAGGCTAAATGACCCTTTAAATCGGCCTTTAAACTAAAGTGAAGATTTTGGCACTTTAAATCCGTAAAGGAGCATTTTAGAAACTTCAAATATCAAATCTGACATTCAAATAATTTGGTGTTTGCAGGTTAAGGTGTATTTATTTGTATTCATTTCAAAGTCAGCAACGGTTTTCTTGTTTGTATTTAGCATACATTGAACATTTGGAAATATTGCTCATTATTTCCATATAAAATAAACTGCTAAACTTTGAAACTGCCAGGATTATAATTGTGGCTACAGAAGTCTTCCATAACATGGCCATCGATATGAAAGAAGCTGTTCCTGAAGATTGGATAATTATAAATAATTATATGGATGATGAGAATGAAAACCATAATGAAATTAATAGAAATGAGGTTAGTTCTGGCAATTATTGATTAATGTACATTTCGCTATTTTATAAATGATATAAATAAACAATTCCTAATATTTTGTCTTGCTATCTGACAAACGGCTGGTCACATTGGTTCACAGACCTTTGCTCACCGGTGATCTGAACTTTTGAGGTGTAAATCGACTCCACTGATCAAAATGATTATGTTTATATTGTTCAGCTAGAGTAGATGAAACATTATTTAATTTCGGAATCAAAATTTTGGGTGGTTTGTGGTTTTATTGAACGACTCCAAAAAAGGACGAGGTACACAATTTGGTTATATGTTTGCTTTACTTGTATTTAATACAAATAATGTAAAAGACATTCCTTCTATCTAATAACAAGCAGAATATTTATTTGTATGTTATATGCAAAGCAGCGGGAAAAACAAGATTCGAAATTCGAATTTTCACATTCAACATACGTCAATGTGAAATTCTGGAAATTCATAGAATACGAACAAAATTATAATCCTGTGCTCAGACCCGTCTGAAGGTAGGCGCCGACTAAGTTAGATTCTTATCTCAAGATTGCCAATACAAGAAAAAAATCCTTAAAGGAGTTTTTACGTAGGAAGACCATGAGAAGTGTTTATGAAACGAGTCATTTTTAAAGGAGTATTTAAATGGAGCTTTAAACTAAAGGTGCCTTTAAGTAAAGAAGCATTTAAGCTTTTATTATGGAACCGGCTCTTAATGTGTTGTTTATGTTGTACAATCATGTGAGTATGTGAGTTTCTTTTTTGCGGATTTAGGTAGTAATTAATTTTATAAGCATCTCATCAAATGTATATTATATTGTAGCTTGTAGGTACTCTAAACGATGACTTTTGTTAGTTTTAAGTTTTTTATTTCATTTATTTGTCCTCCGTCTTATAGACTAACAAGTGTCCGTCTATCACAGAATATTAATAAATGTCTTAGAGCATGGAATTACCAAGGAGACATCGCATTCGGGAGATCAAGTGAAGTCAAAATACATCGATTGGTATCAAACGTTATCAATATCAGTTCTATTTCTAGTGACAGTGCTGCCGTGGTATGTCATCGGTTAAACAGCTGTTGTCTGCTGTCAGCTGTCATATGTCAATTTAAAGCTGATGCCAATCGCCCATTTTCTCTTCTCAATTTTCGCTAGGTGCGCGCCATACTTGTTTTATGGCGTCATTCTAATTTCCAAATAATTAAAGTGTAAAAGTGTTTTGAAAGATTGTTTTAACACACTTCAAGCTGAAAGTCTTTGGAGTGGCTATTATACTAATATCCCAAAATGTCTTATCAACAGAGAAGAGCTGGTGGATTTGGTAAGATGATGAGAAATAAAAAATAAATATGAATTCTTAAATCAAGCTATTATTATGAATAATATTGAATAATTTTTAGGCCAACAACAGCAAAATGTTGGAGGTATAGGACAAAGACGGCCTATAGTTACGAATAATTTCGTATCTGGTGGTCAGGTAAGAACAATTTTCACATATTTTTAAAATGCAAATTGTATTAATAAAACATTTATTATCATCTTAGATATTATCAATATTTATAAAATAATTTAAATACTTATTCATTTGAACCCATTAAGTTCTGGCGAAATGAATAATTTTCACCGGTATATATCCGCCATTTTATCTTGAAACATATTATTGATTTGATTCAGAAGATAAGTTAATTCTCTTGTTTTTAAGAAAAAACTGGTAATATTTTTATTTTTTATGACTTAAATCTGATCAATCATTTAATAATAATCTTGTGATTGTTATTAGTTTGTTAGGTATATCGTTTTTGGTTTATATTACGTCTGAAAATAACTGCGCATGCTCAGATAATCATACGAAGCGCGAAATTTAATTTGTTTCAAACAATTTAATAACACTTGATTGTCTAAATATCAATCTATTGCAACGATTTGGCAACGTTTTGTCGCCGAACGATGGGATATTATATAGGCGTATTCCATAATGTTAATCAACTTGCTGAACTTTGTTAATTATGTCTTGAGTCAATGTCCCATTTGACTGGTGAAATTGTTTTGACCTAACCCGTAATACATTAAGGAACACGCATATTTTCCTTTATTCTATCATATAATTAATTGTACCTGCTCCCATCTGACAGATCTCAATTTCTTTGATAACAATAATTATATTAACAACAGTTTTTCTATGGCTGTGACAGGTGTTCTCTCTTTTCAACCAACGCGGGTGACTGACATTTACAACATGGTAGTGTTGCACAAAAAAATATAGGGCATATACCTGTTATTTCATAAGTTTTGTTGTCGATCCAAGATTCCTAAAGCTTTACGTCTATTTTTGCCAATACAAAACGAAAATTTTGTTCAAATGTCAAAGTCAACGATGGCGCTGCGAAAGGGAGATGTTATTTAGAACATTAAATATCTTTTATTCAAAAGTTATGAGCGCCAAGGAGGATAGAAGATAGGGAGGGCGTATTTAAGTTATTAAAGTGAAGCCGCGCTGAATGTAGGCAACCCGTCAAGTATGAACACCTGGGCGCACAGTATACACGCAACAATCACTTATCGCGCACTTTTCCAATATTACATGCCTCTTTTCACTTTCCCATATCCACACATCAACACTGGCAATCAGTATTTTCACGTTTTAAAATTAAATCAAAAGAAAATAATTCACTTTGTTGTCTTTTGCGAACTCTGGGCCCATATCCTGTTAGATTTGAATAAGTTCTCTTCCGTGTTCTTGATATTTGCCATTTTTCTATTTTTATTGAGTGACAGTATTGATTGACATTTGAGATTTATCGCTAGCGCATGCGCACTTGGCATTTTTTTGATTTGGGTGCTTATTCATAATATAGTATTTTGTCCATTTCTATGATCTTGATACATTTTATAATAGATAATATGATTAAAACTCAACGTACTATGAATCTTCTTGCAACTTTGGTATTTTTATGTTCTATGCAACATCCCCCTTGGATTGCGCACCACACGGTAGAAATTGGAAGCTGAAAAATACTAGATGCTAAACCACCCACTCATTTTACGCAAGATCGTTTTTCCACAGATTTCTTTATGGGGTTTGGTTCTTGGTACAAAATTTTTATTGCAAAAAATCGCTATGAATGGTCATTACTTTTTATTACTTTTAAATAATCCGTTAAAATAGTAATTTTCATAAGCTTTTTATATACAGAGTGTCCCATTTAAGTGTACTTGCGGCGACTTAACTGGACCCACGGTATATATATAAATCAAACATACTTTTGGCCTTGGTGGATGTATATGACTTTGAATCTTTGGTCGAACAAAACAGCTATTTTGTATCTTGATTACGTTATTTTGCGTTCCATGGCTCTCAATGGTCTTATTTTTTTACATCTTTTATATTATATTGGTTCTTTTCTACATTATACATATTTTGATCATCGAAAGCCTTTTATGTGTAATGAATACTTTCGACGATTTTAATAACCCAATAAACTTGCGAAATAAATGATCAAAGAATTTATTCAAAGTGTTTTATGTTGCTTGTTGTTTTTTGAAGAATAAAAACATTTTTAACTTACAGGGTTGGGCAGAAGTGTGAAATCACTAAGTAAATTAAAAACTAAACTAGTATTGAACTTGGAGTTGTTTTTGAATATAGCTGTAATTCTCTATAGTTGCATTAATTTATGTACGTCCCATTTCAAAAGCTACGTTATTTTCGAGGCATGATGACGTAATCGTTTTTTTCTCTTTCGAATACTTAGCTTATCCTGTATATTGGACTTATTGTTTTTAAAGCAGCATTAAACACTTTGAAATAATCAACTTCTTACTGGATCAGATATATTTATTTGGTTAATTTTTATTGTCGATGATGTATTCCAAAGACCCTAAAATGAGGTGTCAAGATGCGATATATAATACATATATACAGGGTGTTTAGTAGAAATACAGCAAAAATCACGAGACATGATATTACATATATACGGGGAGTCTCGGAATGAGTGGGACAAGCTTTGGCTTGAGCAAAACCTATCTCCGTTCCAAGAAAAATACAAAAACAGTTGTTCACTTAGTTTCCAATTATTTTTTTTTCAATCAGAGAAGCTTGAACTTTGCCAGCAAAAAAATGCATTAAAATATTATATCAAGTATCTTTTTAACAAATAATTGTGCAGTATCTAGTCATACTATTTTTTTATACATTGGCGTGTACTTTGTTTCTGCTACAAGCCATTTCAAGGTTATCCATTCACACCGGTACACCCTACAGATATATTTATGAAATTTTTACCGTATACTTACCAAACACCCTGTATATAGATACGAGGATTAGTTGAGTTATCACTAGCTGTATGTTGTCAAAGACAGCTCGGCTTGTGATGCACCTATATATATATCTATAAAATGGTGCAGCAAAAAAATACAAAAACAACAACTAAATATGAGATTGTTGTCAAAACCAAAACCCTTCTTCGATCCACATCTAGCTACAAACACCAAACAAACAAGGAGGCGTCCAGACCCGTGGATCAGCAGCAGGTCAGATGAATCAGCCCACTAATGCAGCCAATAATACAGCAAACACTGGCATCCAATTTCGTAATCAACAACAGGTTAGAATTGTTCACACAAATTAAAAGCTTAAATTACTCCATTATTTTTGACGGTTCCTTTATAAAACCTGCTTCGTGAGTCCTGACGAAAGCCTCAGCCTTGTCCATATAGCATACAACTGCTATTGCGATCACTTGGTGGTGCTAAATAACTATGACGTCATAAATTGGCATTGTTGCTTAGATATGACGTCATAGCATAGTAGACTATTGCAATAATTTACTTTGGACATGGCTCCTGTTTTTACAACTAGCAAGCGCAATTTGAACTTTTGACACCGCAACCTTCTTTCTTTTTTTTCTGGCAGACCCCTCAGAAGCAGCCACAAGCAGCATCAACTCCACAGCCAGCGACTCCACAACAAAATGTCAAACCACCACCACCACAGACAGTGGCGACACCTGTCGCCGCTGCCGCTCCTGCTCCAGTCGTCAACAAGGAAGCGCTGAAGCCTGAACCAACTACACCAATGGCCACAGATCAATCGGACAATGTGTCAATCAGTACTGAAGATGGGCAGCAAGTGAAGAAGAAACCTTTCTGGCTGAAGAATGGAAGTAAGTGATATAATATTTATTTGTTGTTAGAATAAGAAAGAAGGTGCCTTCGAATTCTCTTTCATATCTACTAATAAACTCAGTGGAGTGGATTTGTCCGCCAAAGAAATGCTCTTTTTAACTTTGCTAAAATGCGTTGAGCAGCTTTGATTTTACAGATATTTATTTTCAAAAACATTTGAACTCCCCCAACTTTTATTTTCAGAAATATTATTACTTTGCAAAACTCGAGATCATTGTCCGACAAATTTTTCGGGGCATAGATGCTTTCTGAATCCGAAAACACCCCATTGCCCAGAATTTTCGCAATTATAAAAGTTGTTCAACATAATGAAGCAATATACAAAGTCTTAAAAAGAGTGGTTTTCGATGAATGATTTCAGGTCTGACCAAAAGACTATAATATTTTTTGTACTGTCAATTCGTTGTTTATTATTAACAATTATTGAAATGAAGCCAGTCTGGGATAACAACGCGCTGACAACGATGCGTTCCATAATAGACTCCACAATGTATTCTCATTCTATAATTGAAATAAATAATTCTTCTACAGATAAAATTTCGAAGAAGGAGAGAATGCGCCGCAGAAACATCAAACTCAGCCGAGTGTTGCAACCCAAAAATGCTGTTATGATTCTCCATGAACTGGTGAAGAACACCAACTACGATGTCACTGAATCCAACAAAAATGAAGAGAATCAATTTAAAGCCACCGTTGTCGTTGATGGTATCGAACATGTGGGTTATGGTAAGTGTTAATATAAATGATATATATAGTTTGTCTGAGTAGTGTAAATAATGCGGCAATAAAACTAAATTATTCTACTTTGAGGGGAATACAGTGTTGCCAAGTTATTTGCTGGTAAATCCGGCAATAAGGCTAGAGTTTCTAAGGAAGCTAATAAAATTTGAAACATTGAATTGCAGATGATGCTTCTGACATATGTCAACATCCTTGCGTCTTATAGGATGCGCGATCGGAATTGAAAATGTCCAAAATATCTTATTTTATAAATAAATAATGAATTTATCTGTTATTTTATATCCACATGGAGTCAATAAGGTAATATTACTAGAACTAGAAATTACCTTGTGTTACACCTGTGGAAGATTGATTGGTACAATTGATCCATTTACATCGTAAGTTTATCGTTTTGATGCAGCTTTGTTGTTGAGGAATTGTATCGAGCATCTGAGAGAGTTGGCATTGATTTTTTTCTCAATAGAATAATGCCCTAGTGATGGTGCAGACATTTTTTTAAATACTTCTAACCCCATTTTAATTATTTTTAAAAAGTATTTGGAAATTCATCCTTCAGTGCAAAAACAATTAACAAAGATTTGTTTTTTTCTTATCAAAATTTAGGTCGTAGCAAGATACAAGCTAAGAACGCAGCCGCCGAAATGGCTCTCAAACACTTTGTCAAACACAACAAGCTGACATCAATGCAACCGGAAATGAAAAAGGATGACGCCAACAACACCGCCACCACCGCCGTCGACGGTGCTAATCCTCCTCCAGCGGCTGCTGCTGGTGGTGGAAACGAAGAGAAAATGGACACCACTGAGGAGGAACAAAACAACACCCAACAGAATCTGGATCCCTTGCCGTGGCAGCATGTGGCCTCGTTTGCCTTGTACAAGCTGTTTGCCTCTTGGGGCGAGGACCCCAATTTGGTGGTCAAGCAAGGCGGTGGTGCTGCTCCCGGCGGGGGCCTTCAAGGTGCTGACAAAATGTTGAACGAAGCATCATCATCATCGCGACCAGCCAAAAAGATGCCCGACAATCCGGAAACCATCAATCCCTTGATGTTGATCAATCAAATGTTGCCGCATGCGCAATTTGAGGAGATTGGTAAAAGTGGTAATCCACCGAATGTGATTTTCTCATTCAAGTGCACAGTCGATAATGAATCATTTGTTGGAGCAGGTAGGCAGTTGTCATTTAATTAAAATATAAAAGTCGAAAAAAATAATACTAACCTTGAGGCGTGCTGCCCGAAACATTATACCCTTGAGGAATACCGATTAAGATAGTTTGAGAAACCAAAAGTTTTGTGTTTTAGACTGATACGTGGCACCCAAGTTTTTCTCATAAAAAATGTTGTAAAACTTCGATCAGTCAGTGTGCTCTTGCTCTTCTAGTGCTGATGTTATTCATTAATTTTGATTTCCCTTTCAGGTCCAAACAAGAAAACCGCCAAAAAGATGGCCGCTTTTGCGGCATGTCATAAAGTTTTAGCCATCAAATATCCACCAGATGTATATGTACCACCTTTATGCTGAATTGATTATATTCAGCTGATTTTTTTTTAAATAGTAGAGAACAAAAAATGAAACAACTCATTTTCTTTATTCACATTTTATATTAATTGGATATGAAATGAAACATTGTGTGTGTATTTATTTCAAATTATGACCTGCTGAAATTTATATTATGTAATTTTTATTATTCAAGGACAAAATATTTGAAACTTTTTTTTATAAGAATTATGTGCGTATTGTATTATATCTATTCGTATATGATTAGATAAATGTAACCGATACCAATTTCTTTTTTTATTCGCTATTTCCTACATGACCTCACAAAAAAATGAATTTGTCCAAGATGTTGACATCTTGATGTTGAAACTTTTCAAGGTCAGGTAAGTGGAACCCATTGAAAACAATAAATTTGTAATATGTATGTAATTTTCATTGGTTCTTTAGAAAATATAAATTCTACAAAACCCATATGTTTAAAACAAAACATTTAAAATATCTAATATACAAGTGGAAACCTGATTGGCTAAACAGTATAAAATATGAAGCATTGTATAGCGCCATCTAGCGGCGAATTACAACAAAGTTAAGCACGTTATTTGTAACACACTTATGTCAAAGAGGATAGATACTACATAGAAGTACATCGTAAAGTAAATTTGAGGCGAAAACCGAGTGAGCTTCGTTAACCAAGTGACGTGGGCGCTATCGTCGAAAATGATTTTTTTGTAGAATCATTCGGCTATCAGGCGATCTGTATCTACGTTCTTGGTCTATAAACTCACTCAGATGAAAGTCTTATGACTTGTTTTTTTTTTACTTGACAACTGTCTAGAAAAAAAAACAAATAATACGTCACTTGAAATTATATATTAACAAAAAAATATTTCGATCGTTTGGACTCTAACAAAATTCACAATGAGTAAATTGGAAAAATTAGAAACCGTACCACAAGATGCTCGTTATCACAATTGCAATGCAACAAACTGGTGTTTTTCTACATTCGTAGATTATCAAAGATGCAAAAGATTGCTTGGCGAAGGGTAAGAAATTGAACTTACACATCTCTGTTCTATGATATGACTTTTCCTACCGCTATCGCAATTTCAAGTAACTATGTAACGAAAGTAATCGTGTAGAATATTGAATATGACTGTTTTTGTTTGCCTCGACGCGATGAAAAAAAATGTTCGGACGATTTTTTTATAATTGCTGAAGTTCTAAGAACGCTAGAAAAATAGCTTTTCTACATTGGCAACGCTGCTCTTCAGTGTGGAATCGTTAATGCCCATGTAACATCGGATTGACATTGTACCTACTATTGTACGTCACGCTAGCCTTTTCTAAGATTGACCAGAAATTTGTCTCCTAACTAGATGGCCTTGTAACATATGGTCTATTCTGAAATCTCATTACATCGGAATATTTTATCTATTTAGTTATTAAAAACCATGTCCACCCTCTCGATATCCCTGTGTTCTTTTCCAGGAACACGTGTTGTGATCAATTTTCTAAAATCTACAAGACAATCTGCCCCAATGCTTGGATACAACGCTGGGAAGAGCAGCTAGAAATTGGGACATTTCCTGTTGACCTACCACCGGCCAAGAACGATTGCAAACAAATGAAATAAGTACTCTAATACCTTTTGTAAGCACATAGGTATTTTTTTGGTAACTTTGTTGTCAGATAATTGGGTATGTTTAATAATAAAACAAAGCAAACTTAAACCGATTAGTAATATATTTCGAACAATTTTACAGAGTTTTCTGTTCAATTCATCCAACTTCTTAGATTCATAATATTCTGTGGCTGTGGTGATGTTTGGAGGTTATGTTTCGTATTTGATTTTGATATTACTTGTCAACACAAAGCCACAGCTTACGTAACACACCAAAACCTCCTCGATTCACAAGGTCATATTATTATTTAATATTATATATTGAATGTGATAAGTGTTAAGGGCAATTCAAATATTATTATAGCATTTGTTTGGAAGTAGTTAGGAACAAACAATATAACAAATTAACATCATTTTATAATTTATTTTTTTAGTTATTTACAAATGTTTGCCAAAGTATCTTAGATCCATTGGTGAGACCCAACGTTGACAACCACCCATGTTGTTTTGAATTAAATACTTCATTGTATACGGGTTCTGATTATTCTCATCTTCCCATTTTTCCTTTTCTTTCATTTCCTCCAGAATATTTTGCGATACAGCCATCGCTTTAAAGGGCAATTTCTTTGCTACATCAGTCAAAAAGTATTCCACCTCTTCGTATTCGCACTTACCCCCAAGTTCAAGAATTATCCGCCCTGTTTTAAAACAAGAAAAAAAAAAGATTTGTACCAAAGGTGACGGTTCAGTTGATCTAACGTAACGTAGCTAATATCTGGTCCTATTTTTGCTCAGATCTGGGCAAATAAATATAAGAAATGGAACTCAAATAGCCGTGTTGGGTTACGTGAACCAAGAACCTCAAAAAAACTCACCAGCTTTGATGGGAGTAACGTAATGATCTATTGCGCCTTTACCACCACCCATACGCTGGCCCTGGCCCTTTTTCGTGACTGGGAACCAAGGTGAGTCCACCCTCCATAAGGCAAACATTCGGTTGGCATCCATTTTCTTTCCAATTGTCATACGCATCATCTCAAAGTGGCCCCATCTGAGCCTGCCACCACCTAAAGCCTGCATTTATTATAGTTAAGAATCAGAGCTTTAAAACTTAGAGATTTATACTTTTTTGTGAATTCTGTGAACCTACCATTATTCCATACTGTTTATGAAGCAGATAATTGTGTACTTCTTCTGGACCTCTCATTAGACGCAATTTCTTTTGCATTTTCGGTGGTTTTACATTAGCAGGAAGAGTGGGAACACGATCGACAAACTTCAATTTTGGTTTATCGGGAAATTCGATATCTAAAATATGATAGGTATTTTGTTTGTGCATGAATTTTTGATTATAGTTTTTCAATAAAACTCACGATCGTAGTTTGGAGGTGGTGGGTAATGTTTGAAGCCACATTTTTGCACTACTGTTACTGGAGGCACTGGAATGTTTAAAGAGTTATACCGTCATAATGAAATATAAAATAAGTTAAAATTACCTCTAAATAAAATATTTCTAATATTCATCATTTTGTCTGTAATAAAATTTAAGAATATAGGTATAAATTTATATTTCCTCCGATCTCAGTTCAAAATAAAATAAATTGGGTTAAGTGTCAACGTCAACTTTTCTGACAGTTTGCATAGAACCACAAAATCATAACAAAAAACTTAGAACGTAAATATTACACTGTCAAAGTTTTTTTTCTTCTCTAAAGCTTGTAACGAAATCGTATAGATGTCTTTGTATATATCGATTTAAATTCATTACACATTTCAAATGGATCAATAAAATAATGTTTGTATAAAACTAAAAATTTATTTCATGATAGGTAATTAAATCAAACCAATTTACTTTACTGGTTAATTAAATTTGGTGGGTAGGTCATTACATTTTCAGAGTATTCAATAAAGTTGAAATAACCTTGTATTTATCATTAGAGGCATCGTCAGCTTTGTCTAATTCTATGAATATATTACAGTAAAAAAACCTCCGAGAAAAAAATAAAAAGTTCTCAATCATGACATCTATCGAACATAAAAAATCTAAATCAATATTGAAAAGAAAACAAAGATTAATTTTATTGCAAAATTCATTAAAGTTAATACAATATGATTTCTTCTATTTTTGTATTGTTTAATTAGGTACATTAGTTTTCAAGAAAACATAATTGCGTTGTTAATGTTTTTTTGGCGACTGCCCATTATTTCAGTATATTTGATATCATAGCAAACTTTTTATGAAGAATTTTGAGATCTGATCTGAAGATTAATAGAAATACTTGGTAGGATTATTATTTAAAAAATATATACCGCATTTGGTTGGTTATATTCAGAACTCTGGGATACTGGAACCTCAACCTCAAAATAGAATGTGATATTCTTAATGAATATAATTCGGTATAATATATTTTACCAAGGAAGAGAACATTTTCTGTCTATATAATGTGAGTTTTATGAACATGATTCTGTTTAAAAGTTTATGGGCAATAGCTTCATAAAATCCGCAGTTTTTTTTGGGAAGTCTGTAACAAAAAGACACAACATCATCATCTTAATGATGAACGTTATAAAACCACGAAAACAGCCTCTTGGTGTATGTTTGTTGATCGCTGTCCCGGACTATGTACTATGTAAGAATACATAATATACATACTGCGAGACATTAAAAATGCATCACACATTAAACATAAAATTTTATAATATTTCCAACCGGAGGTAAATAATTGCGATAGTACAAGGGATCGCTGCAAGTACCTACCTGATGGAAACTAGCGGTCAAAATCTTGCCCCTTGCCAACCTGTATCAAGGTACCTACATATCGTAGTAAGGCACACCTTAAAACCCATTTATTGAGGAATTGAGTCCCAAGCAAGTTGATCATCATGTCTGAAGCGATGTAAATCCATTATTAAGCCTGAAATTTGACCTAATCATCTACTTACTTATCATGTCCCATACCTATATGTTCTAAGGGTAAAAGATCAGGAGATCTAGCTGGTCATGAAGGAATGGTAACTTCAAGAGTCACCAAGGAAGCTTGTAGTGATTTTTGCTCAACGAGGTGTTTGTAAAACATTCATTGAAGATGTAGATAGTCTTGAACATTCAAATTGCTGTGTCTTTCGTTTCAGGCAAATTTCCTATCAACTAAATTGAGACACAAATTAATTTCCTTCCTAATCTTACTGAACATATGTATCTGAAAGCAATGCTGCAATCTCACTACCCACATATATATGTCTTTGGGTCAAGATGAGACGTAAATAAAAAAGACTATCAGCCTGAATTTACTCCGCAATCTGACAAGAAACTTTTTATTGGTATGGCTACTGAACATCTCATAATTTTTCTTGATGGAGCTCTTGTTAGTATCTATTTTCAGCTCAATTCAATATTTGCCCAAAATAGGGAACTTCCCTATATTTTTTTATTTAATTAATATGTGTGTTTACGTATGAAATCAACCTATACCAAATATCAGCCCGTAAATCGCAGTACTTATTTTACAATAAATTATTAAAGTTGAAATCCTTGCTAAGCTAATTCAACGAGGACAAAAGCGCGGGAGCTGCTGTGACGTCACTCCTTGTATCGAGACGAGTCGAGCCACCACAGCCATGTTATTTGCCATTCGATGCACTGGCTTTTCGAGCTCGATATACGTCTTTCTGTATCATTGAATGCTTGGAAATAGGGATAAAAAAACGTCAGATGCACATAAACAGTCATTAACATGATCAGAATATAAGGGCTCAACACTCATAAATACTCAATTTCTGGTACACCGAATGTCAACATATCTAATGACGCAGCCATAAACATATTAACTATAGGTAAATTATCTGATTGTCCTGTTGTAAAACCTGCATCAACCATTTCTAATCAAAGTATTTACCACACAAATATATAAATAAATAACATCAATACATTGAAATCAAATCACCAACATTAAATTACAACTACGTTTAAGAATAGCACGTTTATTACTACAGGCTTTTAACTGATGTACGCCGTCGTGATGTTCGGCAAGCAAGGTCTGACGTCACAACCATTGGCAGCGCGTTTAAAGTGGGCGAGCGAAATAACAACATTTTAAACCCTTATATGTCAGTTGAAGATTTTTTTCGACTTTTTTTCTTGTCTATGGGGTTTTTGATGATAATAACTCAAGATTTTGACTATTTTTACTAACTTTTCTTATTTTGGCCTAGGTTCCCTATTCCTTATGTTGTTGCATTTTCAGTGTCCCCCAGTATACCTACACTAACCTTATCCACCTACGTATATGTTGGTGTGGGTGTTCCAATGTTCGTTCGTTGGAGCGCTCTCCTATAATATAACACCAACAACTACTGCTTGCTGCTCTTCTTTGGCTCTCCCTGCCATACAGCTTTCCCGCGATCGATTTTCCAACTCTGTAGAAGATAGAGATACAACACTCTACTACCTACGTAAATGCCGCCCTCACACTCTTACAATGTTGAGGCATGCGCTCAACACACCACAAAGGGAACACCAGTGGAATATCCATACAACTCCATCCAGCCACCACAGAGTCAGTCATAGTTGTATAGTGTTAACTTACCAATAATATTCCTTATTAAAGAAATAAAACGAGTTTACAAAAAAAAAGAGTTCACAAGTAACGCGCCGACCTTTCTTTTTTAACGATGCAGTGAACGTGGTACCAGCTAAATGCTGGGACTGGTGAGTGGTTTTTCCCTAAATATTTTTATTCAACCATTTTCTCCAGTTAAAGCACCCACCTGTTATATGCCCGTATGGGGTATATGCACAAAACTGGATATCTTTTGACATGCAGTGATACTCTCCTCCATTCATTCATTCATGTATTGCGTTCTCATATATTTTCATGATAAATTCATGTATGTGTATATGTATATTATCTTACATGGAAAAGTAAACAGTTGAGTTATGACTTTATCGATTTTTCTACAGCTTCGATAAACCTAACCGGTTAATATATATATATAATAGCCGATATTGTGGATTTTTACACCTTTCCGTTTAATATAATTCGGTGTGTAATGAAGATTATTTTGTTATCTTTGTACTAAAGAGTACTATGATCTTTTATTTTTTTAAACATATGGCACTGCTGAGTTACAGTTTTTGATCATCAGATAATATAGCGAATATACAGGCGGGTCTTTATTCTTTGATTACATAGTAAACTTTTAGCTCTTCATTAGCTTATTAACTACATAAATTATTTCATTGAAGCTCTTCGAATATAGTTTTGACCAACTTCACATAATTCATCTATATATTTTGATGATTCTTGCCAGTGTCAATTTGTTCAAAAATCTAAAATCTTAAACGCCAATTCTCCGATATGTCAGTAGGGAGTTGTTTTGATGGATCAAATTGCAAGGTCTGTCTGTTTGTAGCTACGGATGTTTTTGGAGCGATTCGAGAACCGCATGGATGATACTGACATTGAACTAGTTTTATTTGATTCATTATTTATCAAGTGCATCTATGTCTTTGTTTAGATTCTTGTATGTGGTTGAAAGTTTTCCCTCAATGCTAAATTAATGTCACATTTGTAGTTCGTTCTTTGGGCATAACTTTAAATTCACATTGTGGATATGTTGAAAATCTGAAAAGCTTCTTTTAAGTTATATTATTGAAAGTAAACAAACAGTCTATGAATAGAGCAGACGAAAGTTTTGATACAAATATTTTTCTAATACGGATAGCATTTTCAGATTTTCACTTTTCTACCCAGTTTAGTACCTCCTTGTCCCTTAAATTAAACTGGAGAATAAATAACGCAAAATAAATGTACCAAAAATAATTTTTCCACCAAAATATGTTTGCTTATCTTTATCACCGCTAAATTTGGAACTTAACGGTTAAATAATCATAATAAATATTATTTATAGAAAATTGGACAAACTTTATACTATGATAAATAAGTTGACAGACACAAAATGATTAAGAAATAAATATTTTTTACAAAAAAATAGACGGACGTTATTCGTTGGTGCACTGAAAAATTCAAAATAATATTAATTCTATTGGTGCTGGTAATTTTGAAGGTGTGCAGTTGCAGTTAGATTGAAAACTTTTAGCACCAACTTGAAAAGTATCAACAATAGAATTAATATTATTGTATTGTATTTTTCAGTGCACCAACTAGTAACGCCGGTCCAATTTGTTGTAAAAAATATTTATTTCACACTTTTGTGTGTAACATTAGTCATGAAAATCGTTGAATGTGCACTAATACCAGTGAAGATAGTACTTATCCTATTACCCACGTATATTCCTTGCTTATAGTTGTTATTATAGAGATCTCAGAACATCGCTGCGGAAATACGATTAAGCATTCAAGTTGTTACCATTTTAACACCGATTTAACTCAAAAACCGTAACTCTAAGGAAAAAATGATCATTATAAATGTTGCTACAAATAATTATGTCTTTCAGGTACTGCAAACAAATTTTCAATTTTTGACAGAAATCGCCCTCTCCACGTTGCAAAAATAGGTATATTTGAGAATTTAACATGCCGCCATCTCGAAAACCGTTACTATTTTGAAAAAATGTTCAATTTAAACGTTTCCGGATATTGTCCTATCTTTAATTAAACCACCGCAGATTTTCAATTTTCGAGAAAATTTGCCACCTCCACCCCCTTCGGTGCGGTTTTCGGAGGGAACGAGATGTCGGATTCCCGTTTTTATGAATTTGAGACCATTTCTCAAGCCTTCTCTTTCAAATGAATCAAAAATCATCAAAATCGGAATACGATTACTATATAAAAGGCGCGCACAAACCAAAAAAAAAGCGCACAGTCAAATTGTATACCTCCTCCGTTTGGGGTTTGTCGGTCAAAAACTGCGGGGTTTTCCAGCTGATCTTAGGGAAATGAATGAAACCTCTGAAAAGAAGACATTGTGCAATGTTTTTATTATCACCATTGGAACAGGAACAACGTTTCGATAAGAAAATCATTCATTATATTATTTTACGTTTTAATATATGTGGTTAGCCAAATGGAAATACATAATTGAAGTTCTCAATGATTTTTTCGATAAATAGTGTTGGATTTCTCACAAAAAAATATGTTGAGGTGAATTGACATACACATAGATTAAGAGGTAAGAATTTAATATATTATTAACTATGCTCAGCATAACTCTTGCAGTGCCTCGTGAAAAAGAAAAGTTAATTGTCACGCAAATGTCACAGGTACCTACCTTTGTAAGTTCTCGGTCAGTTTCTAGCACTTGCTTTTTCGTTTTAGCAGGTAATATAATAATTTCTGCACAAGGTAAAACACGTAGGTGAATTGTCCCCAGTGCATTTTACTTATTTTATTAAATAAGTGAATTTACATCCGGTTCAATTATCGCCAGACAAGTGGACTCGACTGAAATAACAAGAATTATGTTGTGATTATAAAGTTAATAGGGGATTTAGAGCAGGGCAAATCCTTAATCATTATGGTTTATTAATTGATCTTAGTAGTGCGGAAGACACAGTGACGTAGACTTACGTTTCACCAGTGACCTCTATGAAGCAGAATTTTTGATCGACTTTCCAAACGGAGGAGGTGTACAAGTCGGAATTTTGTGTATTTCATGAAATGTGTACTTCTATTGCGGTATAACAAAAAAATGATAAAAATTAAAAATAATGGAGGCTCATAAGAAAACGTGATTCTTCATACCAACAGTGACAATCTTAATTTCTAAGAGACACTGCCTAATTAGAACCAAAACATTAATACTCGCTTGTTTCTGTAGGTAATTCTAAACGTGTAATATATAACCTGATTTTCATGTGTGTGATACGTTTCTATTTCCATTTCCATGAATAAAAACAGAGTTGTATTACCATATGAATTAATTATTTTCCACAATAGGCGATGGTTTTCAAAATTACTGAAAAGGTTTTGAGATCATGGCATTTATTATATTGAAAGTAACTTACAAGCCGTTTTTGCGCACGATGTATATAGTGTAACGTGAAAACTTACCTGAATACACCAACACACACTCACAAATGTCACAAACATCCAGAAACATGGAGAATATACTGATTGGGTCGTCGATTCTCGAAGGAATATATTGGGAAATACATCCAGAACAACATATTAGAAAGGACGAGAAGCTTCCAGATAGGAGGTTAAGTGTATATAAAATGACACGGACCACAGTCAGTTAGTCAGTCATAGATCACAATCGGTCATAAATCATAGACAGTAGAAAGTCCGAGAAATAAGTGTGAATATAAATGTGTATATAGTCGTGTAGTTATTGGTGTAAATAAATCGAACCCAGTTTTAATATAAATTCCCGTTACAATAGTAAACGTACTCAAATTTTGATTCGTTTGAAAGAGGAGACTTGAGAAATGGTCCCACATCATGAAAAAAATTCAGTCCAAAATCTCTTCTCCACCAAAAATGGGGGCAATTTCTCTCGGAAATCTAAAATCTGAAACAGCAGAATTACAGATAAGATAAAATCCGAAATTGTTTAAATTGAAAATTTTTTCAAAAGAGTTGCTGTTTTCGTGTTATAGCATTGTTAAAATCTGAAATATGGAGGGAATAATTTCTTTTGAAAATTAATGAGATATAACCTGCACACAGACGAATGGACGGACGGATGGACAGCGTACCTATAGCGTACATACGTACAGACAAGAACGGAAATACGGACTTCGAAATGTGGAGTTTTGTCAAAATTACAATTTTGGAAAATCGTACTCCAGTATACCATTTGGGAAGTTGTATTGGAATTTTTCTTAAAAATTCAAAAATGTGAAAATATATATAGGTATTTTTGAACGAAATGATACATTTTATTTAATTTTCTGTCCAAATAAATGAAATTTATTTATAATTAGGGCCTATTCTGTAGATATACGATAAAATTTGGTGGACGTAAATTTTTCTCGAAGGTCAATATAG
The DNA here is from genome assembly GCA_958507055.1 of Crioceris asparagi. NCBI lineage: Eukaryota > Metazoa > Arthropoda > Insecta > Coleoptera > Chrysomelidae > Crioceris > Crioceris asparagi. The sequence continues at coordinate 2,135,938 of OY293832.1, forward strand.
CGCTCATATTTTGCATTCTAAATTACAAAAGCCCAAACTCCTCTTCACTATCGTAAAACCACCATCGAAAAAACAATCCTTAACAATGAGTCTCTAAATTTCGGAAAAAAAACCCAAACGTATTTTTTAACAGTCTCTGAAATTTAAGTTTTGTTAGAAAACAGTAATCCGATTACTTCTGCTGAGAAAGATGAATTTGTCGTCAAGATTCTCCCTCAAAATTAATAGAGCTTTTGGAAGCACGTTCGTTCCTTTGAAACTTCAATCTCTTGCAAATTCCACATTGACAATGGTATAATTAACAAAAACTGTTGTGAATACTACAAAGGCCATTATATATATATATATATATATATATATATATATATATATATATATATATATATATATATATATAGTTTATGTAATTATTCCAAAAGCTTGAGTTAATTAATATGTATTTTGCGAATGAGCCATATTCACCGCTGGAGCTTTTCAAAATAATGCACAATATGTGATCGTGGGATGGACGTGTGAAACGATTTTCCATACTCTTGTAGATAAACGTTATAGAAATATTTGGTTTGAGGGCTTACGTTTGAAGAGCTTCAAAAAAAATTGAGAGAGATGTCGTGGGATACACAGTAAGATTAAAGTTCCTTTTGCTATACATGGTGTTTCATAATATAGGCATGCGCCGGACTTGAGGCAGTGATAGCTTGTCCAAAAATATGAAAGAAAGTTTATATTAACTTACCCTCTAAAATGCACCATTTTCGAGATACAGGGTGTTGAAACTAAAAAAAAATCGCTTTTTGTGAATATTTCCGGAATCATTTATAGTACTGAAAACACAAAAAGGTACTGTTGGTCAGGAGCTCTAAAGTCGTCCTGTTTTCCAGAAAAATCAACTTTGATGTAGAAAAAAACACGGTAAATTTTTTGAAATATTTTTTTTATTTATTAATTATACAAAATCTATTTAAACGTTAGAACAAGTAACAAACGAAAAAATTGACCATGTTTTTTTCAACACAAAAGTTGATTTTTCTCGACTTATTATTATCATTACTCAGATATTTCAATACTGAACGAAGCGAGGAGCATGTCGTGAATAGTGAATGCGCCATAAGTACGCCTGACTTCTCTTTCTTGCTCACTATAAACTATTAGGCATACCTATCTAATGTTCCGTCCATGGTAGAATAAGCTCTTAAAATACCTGACAATAGGACTAAGGTCTGGTGAAGCTGCAGGTCAAAGGAATTGTTTCAGTTTGTTACGTCAGCAAAAAAAAGCATGTTAAGCTCAAATTAAGATACTTAGGGCCGATTTCATAATCAAATTTAATAGGATTAATTTTAATCGTAGATTAAAAAGTTCATAAATTTGTTGGTTGGTCATATAATTTAAAGATACGAAAGAACGAAAGATATGGTGACTAAGGTTGCAAAACTTATGAAAAAATGCACTCTTTTTATTCCGTCATCGAGATATGAGTTAAACAAATTGAAGAATTAACTAATCTTCCATTAAGGATTCATTATTAAATCGGCCCTTAGCGTTATCCTGATCCTGATCTCCATCTATCAGGATACAAAATGATCATTTAGGCATCTTCCAGAAACTTTCTCAATCTTGGTTTGCCACCATACCTACTTGCTCAATTATTTCCTTCTTTTGTAATGAGCATTTTAAATATACAATGGAATGTGAGCGTAGATATTTTCTTTCATTAAATCTTAATAGGCAGCGTCCAGCGTTAATTTATGGATTAACTGTCATAATTGCCTTTCCAGTTCAAGACTTTGCGCTGCGTCCCGATTCAAATCGACGTCTTCATAATAAATCTCTCTTGTTCTGTTTTTTTTTAAATCGATTTTCGTCCTCCTAATGTCTGGTCTCTGGATTTTGCCCCCACTCGTCCTTGCCAGCTTTCTCTTACATTATACAGGGCATCTCTTAATGGCCAGCGTTGTTTTTCAAAAAATGGTGGATGCAACTTTTTTCCAAATAAAAAAAACGAATAATCTGATATAAAAATATGTAAACTTCAAAAGTAAAAAGCTGAACGGACCTTTCAAATCAACTATCATTTAATATTCTTAAGATGGTAGCTCGTGGGGGCAAGGGGTTAAAAGGGCCGAATCAAATTTTGGTTAAAAAGTTGCCCCCCTCAATATTTATATTATTTTTATGTCTAAATTATATCTTTCTAGTAGTTTCAATTTGGAAAATAAATATTTTTTTACAAAATTAGGATCGACTTTATTAGATGGTGCACTGAAAACACACAAAATAATATTAATTCTATTGGTGCTGGTACTTTTGAAGTTGTGCAATTGTAGTTCGATATAAGACTTTTGGCACCATAGTGAGATCATTTCTCAACTCTCCTCTTTCAAATGAATCAAAAATCATCAAAATCGGAGCACGTTTAGTATGTAATACCACCTCCTTTTTTTGAAGTCGGTCAAAAAAATTAATATACTCGAGTAAACCTTAGAGATTTGGATTTATAGACGTTTTCATTGAAATGAAATTACATAAAGATTAGGAAGGAACCTTTACGAGTATAGTAGGTTTTCTCAATATTTTTTTTAACAATAGACCCAGATTTTTAGTTTTTAATTCTTTTATAATGGTTCCTCTTCATTTTTATTACCTTCATTCATTTTAAATAGTTTGAAAAGTGAATGTGAGAGCTAATTTTAATCAGTTTTAAAATTTACAATCTGGATTTTATTATAAACTAGAAATGAAAAGTGGACTTCATAGTTATTATTATTATTGTTGAGAATTTCTTGATAAGAGTAAAATAAATAAACGGCTGTTTGGTGAACTGTGACATTTCGAAAGAGCCAATATTCATTACAAATAAATGGAAGTTCAAATCGATCAGCTGAAGCAAAATTGAACATTTCAAAACCCGAACGGGGAAAATATTATTTGCGATAATTTTACATCATAATATCTCAAAAAATATATAATCCCTTTCACCTCAAGTGACCTTTACGATTTATTTCCAACATCATGATTACTGTTCATATTGGAAAAGGAAGTTTCGTTACTTTTTAGGTAAAGTATGAAACAAATCTAGGGTGATTGAAAATGATATTCAAACACTATTTGATTCGTAAAAAGGTCTTGAAAAATGCGCATCCTATATGAAACTAATAATAAAATATAAATGAAAATTGATAAAATATTTTAACGGGCATATAAAAATGAATGGGAATTTTTCAATTTTTCAAGTTTATTTATTTACATGCTAAAATATTACAAAATATTTATAGACACTACACTACCAACTACTACGCACAATTTATATTTATTATTTACACTATTTACAGCCAAATTTGATCCGAGCTTTATTTATTTATGTTGTTGGTGGCCCCCTACACGGGACCCACCCAGCTGCTGGCCTTCACGGCACTACCGGTCTTCATCTTATTCACCGTGCTGACTCACTCGATTGCACCATACTGACTGACCCCGCAGCAAAACCAAAACCTCTCCAATATATTGGCCAGCACTCTCTATCTAAAAATCTTCCACCGACATCTTTCAACGCCCCGAACATTCCACCAACAGCGCGAACTCACCAGATGTATCGGGATATAATCTTGACCTTGGCATGTTCGGTGGCCAATAGCATTATGCCTTACACTCATATCACCCGATCCCGACCAACGTCCGTACTCGTCAAGATGCTCCGCCCTTTGACAAATCGCACATGTTTCCTCGTTATGGCTTCCACATTATATTGCAAATTTGTTAAAATATTGAGAAGAAATGTCTTGATCTAAATTTGAAAGATTATACTGACTTCCTGAGAGCCTAGAAAATCGGCACCAATGAGAACGAACAAAAATAAAATAAAAAGCTCAATTTAAAGGTCTCTTCTTTGCTTCAAATTTTCAATTTTCAAAAAAACTACCCCTTCAGAGGGGATTTTTAAGAAAAACATGTCGAATTTCAAATGTTTTTTCAATGCGACCATTTCTTAGTTCTCCTCTAGTGAATAAAATTATCAAAATTTGCCAAATAAGCGAGAAAAGAAAAAATATGGCCGTAAGACGGTCAAAAAATAATTCCTAACGTTGTTAATGTTGAATGTAACGTACCTATCGTATTTCCAAAATATGTTTCAATTTGAAATTGAAAATTTCTTCTCTTTATTCATTTCAGGCCATGCTTTGGACTGGCGTAATAAAAGTACGGATTGCCCTATGGATCTTTGCAATATTTTGGAATCCACCTGGTGGCCTGTCAGAAAGCAATGTCGGTAAGTATCTCAATTTCAAAGTAACCTTAAACCTATAGCTGCTATGTAAAGTACGGAATTAAAATCCGACTTTTTTTAACTTTCTCAAGGATTGCTCCATATTTATATTAAAAAGCTCATGGTTTAATTTTTTTTATTATTCAAATATGTATCTAGGTATATCAAGATAGTGTTCCAACACAGCTATTATAATACATTGAAAGAGCTGCTTGTAGAGAAATTGACTGATCAAGGGTCAGTTGCAGAATTTGTCCACATTTTTTTCTGAAAAATTTTTCGTTCAGCAACAGTACCAAGAAAATATTAATAAAATTGAAATAGTCAGACTAGCAGTTGCTGAGTAGTCAGTTTTTTCTTTAATATAATTATTTATTTAATGATTCTTTACAGGTTGCCTTTTCAGTGAAAGACTATGCCTAGAAAATGAATGGTGCTATGATGGTAAGTTTTATGTCAGACCAAATAATTTGTTAAGTAGAAGGAATGGTGAGGAGGGTTCAATGGTTGAGGACATTATTTTTGAATCCTCTTCAGCCTTGAATAATATATTTTTTATCAATTATGTTGTCATTTATCCACAAAACATTTTTCATTAAAATAAATATTTAAAAAAATGGACCGACGTTATTATTTGGTGCACTGAAAAATACAAAATAGGTAATATTGATTTGGTCATCTCGAATTTTTGATTTTGGAAAAAAATCTCCCCCTTTACATAGCGTAAAGACATATTTCAGAATTTACTATTATTCTAACTCGAAAACCTATGATTTTTAAAAAAATTGCCCCCACCATCTCCTTTGGGGAAGTTTTTGATTTTTGGACCAATTCTCAATACTCCTCCGTCAAATAAAAAAATATCAAAATCGGAGGATGTTTCAAAAGTCGCGAATATCCATAAAAACATGCAGATTTACAGTCGAATTGTATACTTCCTCCGGTTGGCAAGTCGGTCAAAAATCGTAACCACCGAGCAAATCGTAGCTTTGTGACTTGGAGTTTGTAAGTCGTCGAAAAACTGGATGGTGATATACAGGAAAATTCGTTTTTTTATATTTTTTTGTTAAATTAAACTTATTTGTACTGACCACTTGCTAGCTCTACCTTTTCTCATTATAAAGTTGCTAGAATTTGACCTGTTTAACTCATCCGATATTTCCGAAACTTAATAAAATTATTCAAAGTTTAATAGAGAGATTCATTATATCCAAATCATTCGAATCTCTAGAATTATTGATTCCTAATTAACATTTTTTTACAATTATAGCATATTTTCAAATTCAATTAGGTAAATAGCTTTATTAGTTTCAATGGGTAATTTATTATTATTCATATTTTTATTTACTTAATGACAAAGAATTGACTTTGTTTTTCCAACTGAAACTTGATACACCAGATATTCTTCTACTCGTATTAACCTCAAAGTGTGTTATCAGTTTGAGGTGTTGTATCTGTGAGGTTGTCTGTGGCAACGAACGAACCGATTTTGAATTAGTTTTTTTTTGTTTGTCTGAAGAGTTCATCAAGAGTGTGCTCTTAGCATTTGTTTTTGACCGGGGTTTTTAAATCTAATTTATCATTCCAATTTGTCGTAAATCTCTCGAATTCCACAAATATTATACAAACATTATCCATCCTTAATGGCTGTCTACCAGTCTAGTAAAGGATCTTAATTATATGTATATATCCTGGATACAATCTGGAATGCCTATGAATATTTGCTAAATAATAGGACGATGCAAGGTATGACAGAAATGCGTATAATATTGTTTCTTCTCGGGATTGAAATATTCAAGTGGTTTAGTTGTATCTTGACGTCTTATATAAAGGCGAAAAATATGGAAAAAGGAACAAAAAAATGTCATCTCTTCGAAGTTCTGGAAAATGTGTAGAGTTATACGTAGATACAGGGTGATTCAAAATTGAGATAAAAAAATGATTGGGAGATTCTTCTCAAGATTTGGATTCGTCAAGTACCTTGAATTTTGAGATATAAGAAGTGAAAATAAATATTTTTTTATATTATGTCTTTCATATTATTGGATAACAATCACTTGTTTAATTTTGTTCACTTCACTTATTTGGATCACCCTGTATATCTTACCTATGCCATTTTCAAATAGAAAGTATCTACTCGACTCTCAAACTCCCACCTACTTACAACTTCTATTGGGACATATAGGATGGAGATTGAATTGGATTTTACAAGATCTATTGCCGAGACTATGAACGTCAATAAAACGCTCTAGAAATTTCAACCAGTTGGGAGACACTTTAATCTGATATCAGTTTTGTAAAAATGTCTCGGCAATGACCCAGGTGTATAGATGAAAATAGCAAAATTCAATATTATAGCAGTTGATAAAATGTTGAAACGATTTTCTGAAAGATTTATTCTTGGCTCTTCCTTTATTCGCAGCGTATTGCTTAATACTCTACAGTTTCTCTTTCACTATTTCAATAATTTATCCTTCAAGTTAATATTTTTCATCCATATTAGTTGATTCTATTTTTGTCATGTAAAACCTTGTTTATTTATTGCCATGAATCAATTTAGAACAGCCAAAGAAAATCAGTATTGTTTTCCATAAACATGATTTTAGATTTCTCTGTTTTATATAGACCAGGCCTTCGGGAGATGCCTCAAACCCATGGGAGATATCGATGACAGCGATCTATACAGGTAATGCCCAAAATTGCAGCTAGCTCAAATTTTGAAATCAAACTCTTACACTCTCACTCTACCAGATTCGAATTGGAAAGAGAAGCTCTACATGAACTGAGCTCTGAACTAGGCAGACTCTTCGCTCTGGGGTATAGATGGAGCCACGGCTACACTCAATGTCGTCTTCAAACCATGCTAGATGCTTTCCAAAACGAGTACGTTGCAAATAATTACACTTAAACCTGATCTACTTATCCAAAAACAACTTTCAGTATCACCTTTGAACCCGACTCATGCTCCCATCTATCTGATAACGATCTGGAAGGCGCGCTGAAGGCTCTGCAAGGACAAGTGGAGCTGAAGCCTCGTCAGATTGCAATAATAAAATATACACCCAGTGAGGATGAACCGCATGGGGCGTTTGCAGATGAAATTTACTATCCACCCATATCCAGGAATCGGGAACAGGAGGAGCTGCGCCAGAAGATACTATCCCCAAATGCAATTGAATGTATGTTAGCAAACATATTTTTTATGAGGGAATAGTAACGCATTTTTTCAGTGGACATGCCGGATCCTTACGCCGATTATACGCTAAGAAAAAGAGCCTGGATATCCCCCCGACAACTACAGATGGCATCCAGACCGTATTACCCAATTGATCATCCATCGTCGAAACGATTCCATCATCAACCAGCAGAACCATTGGAATTTCTCAATAGATACGATAACGAAATACCCGACCAGGATTTTCGGTTCGGCAACCGGCTCCTTTCATTGGACGACATGATCGCCATGTATCCGGAAGTGAAGTGGTTGAGTGATTTGAATTTAAGCCCAAAAGAGATTGAAGCTTTGATTGCTCCAGAAAATTACAAAACCCTTGTGAAATTGATGGAAAGATTCGATCATGATATGACCAAAGAGCCGTACGATATGGAGGAGCTTCTAAAACAACAATTAGAAGCTGAAAAGGAGTTGGAGAATCTCCAAAACGATGCCACAAATAACTTGCCAGAATTAATTGACGATTACATTAAGAATAGTATGGAGGATAAAGATATCAGTCGAGTTTCTTTGCAAACTAATATTTTCGGCAATAAAAAGCTGCGCCATTTGAATGAAGGCAGCAAATTCATAGATGATCTTGCTGAAGATACCGATGGTGATGATAATGAGGCAAAACCAAAGTTTTACGCTGAAGGTGGCGTCGTTTGGACTGATAAAGGTAACTAATTAGCTACATAACGAGTAAATTTAAGTGATGGGAATTTCCATTTACAGATGAAGATGATTCCGAAAGGATACTGGAGACTAATTTGGATAAATTGCTGGGAAAGTATAATATGGGGTTTAAGAGACCGGAACGATTGGATGTCAAGAAACCGGGACCGCCGTTTGATCCACAAATAACTGATAACCCAAAACAAGGTACATTTAAATAACGATGAGTGGACTAAACTTTTAAATAAATTTAATCAAATTGTTTCATTTCAAAGCTGAGAAATACACTGATATTCTTTTACCGAGTATGATGAAGAAGAAACCAGATTCAGCAAATGGTAAGAAAGTTCGAATTAGAATTATTGGAATAAGACTTGAAATATGTTTTTTTTGGCTAGAAAAAGATTATGATGACAGCTTTGTTCATGTGGAATTGAGGCATGGCATCAAATCTTGGAAGCAAGGTGATAATATCATGAAGACTATTTCACATGTATTGGATATCCAACCTGAAATGTTATCCCATCAAATGTAGGTCTTCGTCTTCAACTATTTTTTATAAATCATACGTTATACTTATAAATATATAACTCCTAAGGCTATGCTCGCTTATTTGTACTTTTTTTCAGCTACAAACCCTATTCAATATCTTTTAAAGTGGAACAGAACAGTCGTGGCTTGAATTCCAGTGAACTAGCAAAGCGTATTGGTAAGTTGATGTCAGATTATGTTATGATCATTCTCCATTACATCTTTTCCAGCAAATATAAACAACATCCTGAAAGAATTCGAAGGTGTTGACGTGGTATCTGTCGCTTTTGGCGATGAAGTAAGTTGCTTTCAATATCACCATGACCTGGTCTTACAAAAAAATAACCATTTCCAGCAAAACTTGCACTCTGTGGTAACTTACCCGTCTCATGGTAATCAAAACAGCAACGCTATACGACCTCCTTTGATGAAAAAAGAACCCAGAGGAGTACATCCACATGGAACAGACTATGAAGCCCAAAAGAATGATGACCTCAATCATATCTACGTTGAATTTGCCAATGATTTGAAGAACTGGAAGCAGGGTAGTAATATTATCACTAACATCTCGAATCTGTTACGTCTCGAGCGACAGGATCTGAGCGAGGGAAAGTAAGTTAGTTTAATTATTTGTTGATTTAAAATGATAGGCTTGTTACAAAATTACAGAGTTCGATCGAATTATGTGAGCTTCAAGGTAAATAGCAGAGTACTCAATGTCAGTGAAGTGGCAAAGAACATTAAGGCAAACCAGGATAAGCTGGAAGAGCTGACAGGAGTTCAGATAACTTCCGTCGGCATTGGAAACAGGGTACATGGTTGCACTACAAATAGAAGCTGTTAATTTATAATCAAATTGATTATTTCAGGAGTCTATGCAGTCCGTCGTCTCGGTACCATTAAACAATGACAATGAAATGTACATCATCATTTTTATGGTGTGTGGTATTTTGGCATCAGTGATTATAACCACTGGACTGTTGATATTGATAAGAAAACACATCAAGGCTAGAGATAAGTTGCACTCGTTGATTCGAAATGATCCAGAGATCAGTAAAGATGTAGTCAAGACCAAGACTGCATCTGCTACGAAACCAAGTGATTCTATTCATGGTAGAATCACATCACTTTCAAGAGAGTCTGAACAAAGTCCGTCCAGCAGATCGAGCACGTCATCTTGGAGCGAGGAGCCGGTTTTCCACAACATGGACATCTCGACTGGTAAAATAAAGTTTCTTTCCTATGTTCTTGATATTTATGCTTCTTTCCAGACAAATCCCACTTCTGATGCTCTATATATATAGCTTCAATAGCTTTAATAATTGTAGGTCATATGGTGTTGAGCTATATGGAGGATCATCTGAAGAACAAGGACCGTCTGGAACAGGAATGGGAAGCACTGTGCGCCTACGTAGCTGAACCATGTGAGACTTTGGTGGCCAAGAAGAAGGACAACATTGACAAGAATAGATATCCCGAGATTGTACCATATGATCATGCGAGGATTTTGTTGAATGAGCTATCGAATGCTTCAGGTTGCGATTACATCAATGCCTCCAGCATAACTGATCACGATCCAAGGAATCCAGCCTATATTGCAACGCAAGGTCCCCTACCTCATACCACGCCAGATTTTTGGCAGCTGATTTGGGAGCAAGGTGCAGTTGTAATTGTCATGTTGACTCGGTAAGTGTTAACAATTCAAGAGTGTTGTATCGTAATTTATTTGTTTTTTGTTTGTCTCCGTAGATTGACTGAAGGTGGTACGGCCATGTGTCACCGTTACTGGCCAGAAGAGGGCTCTGAAGTGTACCACATCTATGAGGTTCATTTGGTTAGCGAGCACATTTGGTGTGATGATTATTTGGTAAGATCGTTCTACCTGAAGAATATACGCACAGGCGAAACACGTACCGTTACCCAGTTCCACTTTTTGTCGTGGCCCGAAAATGGCGTGCCCACCTCCACCAAGGCCCTCCTGGAGTTCAGGTAAGCATCAAGGGACAATTTATTTGTACAATGAGGTATATTCTTCAAAAGTATTTACAGGATGTTCCAAATATTAGATACGATGATGTCAACGTTTTCTTTTTTTATTGAACACCATAATAATGCTGTTTTTACAAGACGGTGCCACCACTCATATGCGATATTTATTTATTACTTGAGGATATTTTTATATAGTTGTGTTCCCTTTTTCACACAGGCGCAAAGTGAACAAATCCTATCGTGGACGCTCCTGCCCCATTGTGGTCCATTGCAGTGATGGTTCCGGTCGAACTGGCACCTACTGTCTCATCGACATGGTGTTGAGTCGAATGGCCAAGGGGGCCAAGGAGATTGACATTGCAGCCACACTGGAACATCTGCGCGATCAACGTCCCAAGATGGTTGCTTCGAAGCAACAATTTGAATTTGTTTTGACGGCTGTGGCTGAAGAGGTGCACGCCATCTTGAAGGCTCTACCGCCACAACAACAACAACAACAAACGACGACGACCCCGGCACAAGAAAAGGAAAAATAAAGAGATAAACAAACAAACACGCAAACTTATAAGACTATAACTTTATTCTATACTATATAGATGATGATGAGAATGATTTAATATATGTAGTCTAGTTCACAAAGGCAAGAAACCATAAGCTCTGCAGATTAAAAGACATGATAGATTGAAGAAGGATTTGCAATGACAGCTAGAAACATTTATGACAGTTTTCGAACTCGAAAGGTATCGATAATAAAAAATTCCATTCTAAATAAGTCAAAATTTAGTGACGTTAGGAAACTAAAAACTTTCTTAAAGAGGAGAAAATTTTCAAACAAAATGTCAACTCTTGGAACATGAAAATAAGGCTCCATACGATAATTGCTGTGCCGAAATGCTGTGTTTATAATGTAACTAACAACTGCATCACAATTGCGCAGGCTTGCATAATCGTCGCTGTCAAAACGACGATTTGGTACAGTGTTGCCGCACAGTCAGTCTTGTGTTTAAACTGATGCACAAATAAAAAATATCAAAGCGATGTTGACTGCATGTATTTGATGATAAATAAATGATTTTTAATCATGTTCTCTAGGAAATTGCTGTTTTCACTAATTTATCTGATATTTTCTAGAGAAATTTTGAAACATTTTATGACGTCAGGGTAAAACCTTGGCAACACTGAATAGAATAGAATAGAATAGAATTTCATTTGCAACTGCGTCGAGCTAAATTTTTGCTAATGAGAACTTTTAATAATAAAAAGTCGAAGTCGAAATTTTCTTCTTTTTAAGGATCTAATTTCTCTAGAAACTACACGTCCTTTTTAATTGTTGATAACTTTCGCCATTGAGTACTTAAGTACAAATTTGAAACTTTTGCAATTTTTTCGAGATTCCATTACGAATTTAATTTGCAGTGGCAGAAATTGATCCGAATTTGAACTTGTAAGCTAGACTAAAAATAATGAAGCGATTTTTCAAAACGTACAACATACTTAAATTCAGTCAGTCAGTAATTAAACTATTTGTTGTCAATGCTTTTCAAAGTAGATGAGTCAATATTATATTTAAGATATATATATACGTATATAATACAAATCTCCTCCTGAATTCGATAAATATACGACCTCTACAAATATCTCAAAACCCTGTTTTATATAAAAAAGGGGAAAATGAGTATAGTTATTCGCCGAAATATTCCCCAGGTAAGTATTTTATTTATTATTATTGAAGGTATAAGACTATTTAACCCGGTGCAAAGTGTTTTGGTCATATTTGACAATTGGTTATGTTTAAACGAAAATTCTCGAGCATTTTTCAATTTTCTATAAAACCTGTTTTGACTTTAATAAACTTGGATATGTTTTATATATTTCAAATATACACCTAGAAGAAAGTTGAACAAACAAATCTACTAATTTATTACTGGAATATTCGTAGAAATTTGAAAAAATGGCTACTTTTTCCTATTTTTAGGTTATGTTGGAGCTTCAAGAAGAATAGAACGTTACCTGGTTATTTAAGACATAAAATCTCTTGCCGAAAAGTCTTTCCAGAAAATGAAACACTTTGTATTATACTAAAATGATGTACCTACTTGGGAAAATACCTGTGAATATTTTTTTCAACAGATAGCCATACTCATATTCCCTTTAGCTATCATCATGTTTAGGACCATCTCTAACCTCACTTATATATCATTCCACACACATCTCTTTTTTATTCTTTAGGATGAATCTTTCTTTGATAGAAGAAACAATTATTTATTATTTAACAATTTTTACATATCCGTTCCACCAGTTAGAAGGTTTCCCCCTATCGAAGAAAACAAAATAAATATTATATATTTCCACAATATTCATAATATATCCATATTATATTGATGTTTAAATAAAATATAAATAAATTATATTAATGTATATGTTCTCCAAAAAAAATATATATATATTATAAAAAAAAATATCGCCCTAGTGTTAAGTATACTGAGAAAAAATTATTATGGATAACACATATTTGTTTATGTTAGAACTTTCCTGAGAAAATATATTTTTATTGACTGTTGTATTAGTTCAAAGTATATTTTAACTTAGTTTAAGCTCATATTGATATGTGATTTATTATTTTTTTTTTCAAAAGAAACACGTATATATATATATACAATGATTGTTGGTCGAAGTTTTTGATAACCAGCCTCTCAAAAATATCGTCCAAACTAAAAAAAAGGCCATACAAAAAACCTAAACTTTCTTGTAATAAAAATATATATATATGTATGTTTTCAGACTGACGGTCTAGCCAGATTATATATTATATATACCAGGTAAGTTATAAATTATAGCAAAGAGGAAAAAATAATGCAAAAAAAAAGAATATATTATTTATAGTAATTAAGACAGATTATAGTTATTATAATATATAAGAAAGAGGTATAATTACAAATTGTTCTGATACATAAATATATATTTATCAACTATATTTTGTCAAATATTCAATCAATGTACTGATTCCAACAACTAATTAAAAAATATTATGATGATAATGATAATGATGATGATGAAATTAGATTAGTCAAAAATATGTAACCTTGGTGTATGCATACAAGCACTCTTGTTGTTTAATTTTTGTCTTTCTTAACACATCGAAAATCCTTATCCCACCCCTGTCTTATGTCCCCAATAATCCACCAAAAAAAAAAGCAATCCTTAAAAGAAAAAATCCCGGCCGACCGCCTGTAGCCAGCGGAAAGGTATTTTTCTCAAAATTCATTGAATCGAAATTTTAACAACCGTTTCATTGGTATACTTACATGTCATTACATGCAAAATGCCCATTTTTAACCGCATGTGTCATAGCCTTGTGGTTAGAGTTTGTTGGTTTTGGCTGTTGAATATATAAAGCAGATAGGGTTCGCGTTCCGCTTCAAAGCTGTTTTTTTTTATCTATTTCTTATCAATAATTTAAATATATATTTTTTGAATCAGGGTCTATATTAAGATCTCCAGAAAATTTACAATTACATCAAATTTTTCTTCTTTTTTTTAGGTTACTCCTTAGATATTAACGTAATGTTTTTTAATTTTTAGAATTTATTTTCTAGGCTGTTGTAACAAAAAAACACATCAATTATTTTTAGAAGATACATCTATTACAGCAAATCATTTTAAGTATGCAAATACGACTTACAAACTCGTCGTTGATATTTTTATAATGAGTTGGAACGTGCGGAAGAATGTGGCGACTGGTGACTCTCGAAAAAAAATTACTGTGCGGGATCATCATTCTACATTTTTGTTCAAAAATATCATTATTGCAATTCTATTCTTTCTAATTTAGGATTTCTTAAACAATCTACAATGTTGAAGTAGGAATGGTGGTATTTCCTTACCGACATCCACATTCAGCGACCACCATATCCTTGTACGCGTATCTGTAGGTGAGTACGCCATTCCTGTCCACATACAAGATGGATATGGATCCCAGGGATGTGGGTACGCAACAGGATCTGGATACTTTTGAGGGGGCTACACTGTGCAGGAGCGATTGCACTATGGCATGCTTGGTGGGATTCAGATGCTCTGCAACGGGATAGAAGCATCTGCCCAGGCATTGAAAAGCCTGAAACAAAAAAAAAACTTGAAGAAAGGAAGTGAAATCTTTTAAGGTTACTCTGGAAACTGTTCGTATCTGAATTTAATGTACGAAGAATGTTTTTGTTCGAAACTAGATGTTAATTTAATGAACTAACCTAAGCAAAACTACGGAACCCTTTCTATCTAAGCCCAACTCACACTCGATCAATTATCGTTTATATTTAAGTTCAAACTTATTGCTCTAAAACTTACATCATAACCACTGGGCTGAACAATCCAAACATCATACTTGATTTCGGAAAAATCCACATACAACGGCCTTCGCTTGCAGGTATTCTTCTTCTTCACCCTTCGCATCTGATACCTTCTAGCTGCCACTTCATCATCCCATATTCTATTGGTTTCCTCTTCATAGTCTTCTTCAATGCTTCGTCTTCTTCTGTCAATCTTTTTATCATTTATTTCCACAAATTTATCGTTGTTTTTCCTCGTCTCCTTAGATGAATACGATAATATCAGAATGGGATAGTCGTGTTCGGTGTTCGTAAGAGCCGTTTCCTGAGGCATCAGTGATAGCTTCAAACTATCATCAATTTGTGTCAAAAACGATGAAATACTTATGACAATTTTCAACGATTTGTTTCTGCTTGTGCTGTCCCGCAGGATATTGGTGACTGGTGAGGTGACATCGAAACTGATCCAGGTATTGTTGACATGTTGAATTTGTAGCTCCTTGAGGCTGAATAACTTGTTTACAATATCGTCGTATATTGAGATCTTCAGGATTCTTCTAACATCTTTTTTTGTATCTTTGGCAGCTGCTACAGCATTTATGTCTAGTAGTGTTAGAATTTTCAATTCAGCACTCAGGAATTTTTCATCTTTATCAGCTGATGGTATATCGAAGATTAGGAGGTGGTTATCTTTGGGTTCTTCGAAGATTTCATTACCCATAAAAGTTCCTGAAACAAATTTATAGCATAAAAATAGATATAGCAGGAAGGCTGTCACAGGGTTAATAAAAAGTACCCTATTTTCATAATTATTAATGTTCAGTTTACAAAAAAAGACATATAAATAACCTACCCATTCTACTTATTCTTATTTTTTGAGATGTTTGAATGTCAAAGTAGAACACTCTATAACCATGTATTATTTTTAGGTGATTTGGGTTAAATCTTCATATTTTGACTATTAATGAATCAACCTGTATATAGGTAGGTAATATACACTTTGTTGAATGGTCTAGCTTAGCAGCTTTTGTTATAGAAGCCCTAAAAAAATCAAATGTTCGCAAAAATAAGTGTATTTCAGCATAACTTTCAATAAAATTGTCACTGGAAGGCGCCATTTTTAATGATTTGTTCATAAAAAAATTTAAAATGTTGTTCTTAAGACGAATTTTAAGTAGATATTTCGATTTAGAAGTGTGTTTTCAATCGCCAATAGTTTATGATAATCATCCTTGCATTCTATTAAACCCTGACATCCTTCAAAATTATCAAAAATATGCGTGAGCGTGAAAATAATGAATATAAGTTGAGTTTGAACGAATTGATGATAGACTTGTGCAGTATATTCAACATTCAAGTGCTGTTAACATCAGTGTTGCCAACGCTGGCAGCATAACTTTCGCAGCATTAGATTATTTTATGAATTCCATTTCCAAAATCATTTACTTTGGTAAAAAACCAAAGAGAATGGCACTAGAACGCTGTAAGAAATCTAATTGCTCTACAGCAAGTATTTGTACAACAATTTTAGTAAATTTTAAAAATGATACTATACATTTAGACACTTAAACTCTCACCACTTGATTTATGCTTTCCTTATCGAATATTTAGGAATATGTTCAATTTCGCAAACGTTATATTGGCAGTTTTGGCAACATTGGAATTGAAAGTTCTTACTCTTTGAACACACTGCACAAGTCAATCATCGCTTCGTTTAACCTTACTTTCCCGCGAATGTATGTTTAATACTTATAAGCATATTTTTGCTAATTTTGAAGGATGTTAGCGTTTAATAGAATGCAAAGATGATACTTCCAAATCGAAAATTACAGCTAGAAATCCTAAGAACAACATTTTTCCCTTTTTTATTAAAAAAAATCATTGAAAATAGCGCCTTCCACCTCAATTTTATTAAAAGTTAAGCTAAAATATACCTACTTTTGGAAACATTTGATTTTCTAGGGCTTTTATAGTAAAAGCTTTTACTAAAACTTGCTTTTGAGATCGATCATCATAATTTCTTTACAGAATAATTTTATGAATTTTCTAAGAATTATGCCTTCTAGCTTTAACACGTGATTCTTCACAATAATATCAACACATTCAATTTGTCAGTTATATTTTTCAAGAAAAACATGATTACTGACATATTTAGCTTGACTTTCTGAACATGCGTCGGCCAATAAAAATGTTGTTAAATATACTTTTGATTGAATTTCTATGCTTGAATTTTCTCGTTTAGAAATTTTATAAGTATTTATCTCACACTTACCAGCATGAGTTGGAATCAAACTTCTCACAACATCCGGTCGTCTCACTCTATTCACCAATCGACTACCACTACTAGTATCATCAATCTTATTTTTTTCATACAATTCCAACATAAACTTTGGCACATGAATACTGTTGGTAGCTGATGCTTTGTTGTTTTTTCTTTTAACAACAACACCATCACTTTTGTCACTTGAATTATTTTTCAAATCACTAATACCAACAACAATTGAAACTTCAGTACTGTCATGAGCAGTGGAAGCAGCGTCATCGATGAAATTGAACAATTGTATTGTTGATGTATCACTGCTAGGGAGATTTTGTCGTACAACTATCAAAAAGTAAATGCAAAGACAAAATAGGATTGGCGTTAGAATGAAAAGACTCAAATAGTACGACGACATGCTGCGTTTTGGAGGAAGTTATGGAAGAGAGTATGTATATGGCGTCAAGCAATGCGAGAGTTTGGCCATTCGAAATTCGAAAGATAAATTATAGAATAAGCTTATATTGTAGGATGTGTGTAGCAATGGCACTTGAAATCCATTTAGCATTTTAATCTTTGGTTATGGTTTTATCAAAATGATGGCCCTACTTACCTGGTAAAAATAAACAGTGAGTGTGTTGGATTTGTGTGGTTATAAATATATCAAGTTAGAAGATATCTATACCTACAGGCTGTTTCAAATTCGACTCTTGAAAGCTATAGGGAATACGAAGATGGTTAAATTGGCGCAATGTTGCGTATTTATTAAAAGTTTGAAAATTTCGAGTAGTTCCCGAGATATTTGGCAAAAAAACAGAATTTTCGAAAAATCATTTTATTTTTTCCTAGCTCTATTTCTTAATGAATTTCTAAATAAATAGCACATTTACATTGCCACTTCTTTCACTCTTTCCAGTGGTGTTAATAGTTTTGTAACCTGACATTTCGTTTATGTGTAACTATCATGAACTTTTTCTTTCTTATGGAAGCCATATTGGCATTCCACAAATTTGAATAGCCTTTTAGGTAAATTTCTTATAGAAATATACCTATTGCGATCGTTCACACTTTTGAATTTCGAAAAAATTTCAACGGCATGTTGTTATATGTCTATAAGTTAGTCCAAAAAAACATTCGGTTGAAAAGTTTATATATATATATATATATATATGGGATATTACGAAATTTGTTAACACGATAGAGGTCGCAGTTTTGAAGGTATCAAGTTCAAATTTGCTACAAAAATCAATCTCTCAAATATCTCGGTCGGGTTCGTTATTGGGCAATATCGGGTAAGTAGTTTCAAAATGGCGACCTTTCAAACATTTAAAAAAATTATCAAAAAAGAGCCGTAGTGTAAATATTATTAAAAATAATTTTAGGTTATAGATATAATCAGTACCTACAACTTTTGTTTAAAGAAATTTTTCATAAAATACACAGAAAAAAAATAAAAATTAATAAAGAAAAATAACAAATATTGATAAAACATGAACACTCAATATAAATTTGATGTAATTGTACATTTTCTGGAGATCTTAATATAGACCCTGATTAAAAAAATATATAGCATATTTATTGAAAAGAAATAGGCGAAAAAAAAATCTGCCTTGAAGTGGACTCGAACCCTGTCTGCTTTATATTCAACAGCCAAAACAAAAACCTCTAACCGCAAGGCTATGACAATTTTACTTAATAACATGTAGGTATACCAATGAAAAGGTTGTTAAAATTTCAATTCAATGAATTTTGAAAAATTTACCTTTCCGCTTTCGACTACAGGCCATCGGGATTTTTTTTATTACCTTTTTGACGATGTATAAGTTGGCCTTGTTGTCCTAAAAATCGGAGAAATTAAATAAATTACTTTTATAAAGTAGTTGGCTTTGATTTTTCCAGTCGGTGTTTAGTAAATGATATTCTGTATTATTGTCAATTGCTGAGTCGTTGAAAATAGAGTTCTCCAATTAAGAAAAACGAGATATGATAAAACTTTATTACAAGAATGATAAAAACAGTATGAATAGGTATATTGGAAGTGTATCATCTTAACATGTAGGTATCTCGAGATACGACAACCCCACCGATCTTTATTCAACTTATTGGATACAAATTTAGCTGAGCATGGTTCCTTTAAAATACCCAGACAAAAAACTGGAGAAAGGATTGATGAAGAATGTAAAGAAACCTTTATTAATGAGGTATAATTAATCTAAAGTTTTTCAAACGAGCCAAACCCATCGCAAATTCTGTCCATTAATTTGGACAAATTTGGTTGTGGTTATCGTCTCTCGGGATACATCTTAACATACACACTTTCAATGTATTCACACTATTTCTATCATTCTTCTAACAAAGTTTTATCATATCTCGTTTTTCTTCATTGGAGAACTCCATTTTCAACGACTCAGCTATCGACAATAATACAGAATGTCATTTACGTGTCACCGATTGGAAAAATTAAAGCCGACTACTTTATAAAAGTAATTTATTTAATTTCTCGGATTTTTAGGATAGCAAGGCCAACTTATGATACATCGTCAAAAAGATAATAAAAAGGGCTATTCAAATTTGTGGAATACGAATATGGCTCCCATAAGAGAAAAAAAATTCGTGGTAGTTACACATAGACGAAAAGTCAGGTTACAAAACTATTAACACCATTGGAAAGAGTGAAAAAAAGTGGCAATGTAAATGTGCTATTTATTTAGAAATTCATTAAGAAATAGAGCCAGGAAAAAAAATCGTAAATTTTCTGTGGCCGGTTTCTTCGTCAGTCGGTGTATTTGAAGAAAAAAAATTTTTAGATAATTGTAAGCATGAAACTATACCCTTAGCAAAGATTATTGTCCATAGACAATTAAAATCTGACCACTTGGTTTATGCTTTCGTTATTGAATATTTAAAAAAAATGTTCAATATCTGAAACATTATATTGGCTGTTTTGGCAACATTGAAACTGACAGTTCTCAAACGTCAAACTCATTGCACATGTCAATCATCAATTCGTTTAACCTTACTCTTTTGCGAACTTATATTTACTATTTTTACGCATTTGGGATTGAAAAGATACTTCCAAATCGAAAATTCCTGCTAAAAAAGTCATAAGTCCTAAGAACATCATCTCTCCTTTTTTTATTAACAAATCATTAAAAATAGCGTTTTCCGCCTCCATTTTATTAAAATTTATGCTCACATGCATCGTTTTTTGCAAACATTTGATTGTTTAGGGCTTTTATAGTTAAAGCCGCTAAACTAGATTATTACCAAAAAAAATGGATCGACTTTATTTAGTGCACTTTAAAATACAAAATAATATTAATACTATTGGTTCTGGCGCTTTTGAAGTTGGTATAAGTGCAATTGTTGTCAGATAGAAGAATTGTATTTTGTATTTTTCAGTGCACCAATTTATAAAGTCGGTCCAGTTTTTGGTAAAAAATACTTATTTTACATTTTTGAGTGTAACATCAGTCACGAAAATCGTTGAACGTTCACTAATACCAAAGAAGATAGTACGTATTATCCATATATATTCTTTGCTTGTACTTGTTATTATTCAGATACCTATCTCAAATATACTCAATACAGGCAGAAATACATCACATACTTAATTTCAGACCTTACCACTGCTGCAACTCAAAAACAGTAGCTCTCTGGGAAAAATGTTCCATATAGTCATCTTTAATTCTGCCGTCTCATATTCATCGATTTTCGAGAAAAATTCCCTCTCCATCATCTTCGGAGGCGGTTTTTTAGAGGGAAGAAGAATTCGGATTTGAGTTTTTCTAAAAAAAAAAATGAAACATACTACCGAATTTTATGACTCCATATCTTTTTTTGAATTCAGGCCATTCCTCTGAAGTCGATCAAGAAAATAATCAATTTCAATACTTTCTTGAACTTCATCAGAACTAAATTTCATTTCCCTGGATTCTATTATATTCTATCACGAATATTTGTGAATTCATTCACACTTAAGTACCTAAGTTTGCTCAGCTTTAAATCCAGCAAAGCTGAGTATACAGTCTGTTCATAAAGTATGGAAACGCTTCAATAGCTACTAAAATATTAACATATAGAGAAAAATCTTTGACAGGTCGATTTTTGATTTTGAATTTCTTATTTTATATGCAAACAGCATCATTTTATCCCCTCCACTTTCCAAGTTATGACATCATCATCAATTTTTTTAAATAGGAATGCCATAATTTTATATTATAAACGGAAAACTGGCAATTTTCTGTGTTCAAAAATACCAAATACATGGGCACTAACATAAAAAAAATAATATATTTTTATTCGCTGCTTTCAATTTTATACAAATTATGCATAAAAACAAGTTAGCGTTTGAATCGGAGTCCTTAGCAACAATTAATAAGTTCTTAGTTACCACTGCGTATTAATATTACTGTTATTATTGAAAATTTAAAGCAGCAAATGAAAAAATATTAATTTCTCAGCACCCTGTATTTCATATGTTTTTATGTTAATATATTTGGTATTTTTGAGCTCAGAAAATGGCCAGTTTGCCGTTTATAATAAAAAATTATGGCCTCCCCATTTAAAAAAAATAATGATGACGTCACAATTTGGAAGGTGGAAGGGATAAAATGATGCTGCTTGCATAAAAAAGTAGAAAATCAAAATCAAAATTCGACCTGTCAGGGCTTTTTCTCTATATGTTAATATTTTAGAAGTCATTGAAGTGTTTCCATACTTTATAAACGCACTGTATATATTATATGTAGAGTATTGTATACAATTGATCTAAAATTAACATTTCTAGCGGCATCATAGATTCATGTAAACACAAAAAAACATGTGTGAATTTTATACACTTGTTAACCAATAGGTAGATAGTTATTTGGTAGTTCATATCGTAGCTACCAATACCTGTTTGTAATTTGGTGTTTCAAAAGTAAAATGTTACTTCATAGTTAAAAAAGTGAAGTCTTTCTGTGTCAAGTGAAGTTGTGATTTTTTTTTTAAATTTTGGACCAAATAAGTTTAGTTCAAAAATGAACTAGGTGTCCAAAATTGAGTATCATTAAGGGGTTGTTTTTAGAGAAGTATAGTGTTGTTTTTTTTGAATATAGAACTAAAGATATGCCATTAGCAGAATTAACCCATTACTTTTAATTTTAAAGATGCATGGTAAAAAGCGAATATTTTGCATTATAGTTAGCCCTAAAAATCAAGACACTATTTTTAATTATTTTTTAATAAAAAAGGCAGGAATGTTGGTCTTAAGAGTTAGGACTTTTAGCTGAAATTTTCGATTTGGAAGTATCTTTTCAACCCCAAATAATATATAATCATCCTTGCTCTCTATTAAAAGCTAATTCAATATTAGCAAAAATATGCGTGAAAATAGTACCTAAACATAAGTTCGCGAAAAAGTGAGGTTAAACAAAACGATGATTGACTTGAGCAGTGTGTTCGATTTTTAAACATTGAATTCCAATGTTGCCAAAACTGACAATATAACATTTGCGATATTGAATATATTCTTTAATATTTGATAACGAAAGCATAAACCAAGTGGTGAGATTTTAAGTTTAAAATTTACTAAAAATTTATGTTTTACAAATACTTCTCAGATAATGTCATGTAATTAAAATTCTCACAAATTTTTGAATTCACTGAAACACCATCAGTATTTAAGCAATTCAATTTTTCCATCCAATCCAGAACACCCAACACTTGCCATTTAAAAAAATTTGAACTATAAATTTCAATATGTTAAGCTCAGCTGTTATTTTCGTTAATTTTTTTCTAATGCAAATACTCTTGGAAATGGAATCCATAAAATAATCTAATGCTACGAAAGATATACTGGCAGCGTTGGCAACATTGATATTAACAGCACTTGGATGTCGAATATACTGCACATGTCAATCATCAATTCGTTCAACCTCACTTTTTCGCGAACTTATGTTCACTATTTTCACGTATATTTTTGCTAATTTTAAAGAATGTTGGAATTTAATAGAATCCAAGGATGATTGTTTATTATTTGGGATTGAAAAGATACTTCTAAAGCGAAAATTCCAGTTGAAAGTTGTAAGCCCTAAGAACAACATATCCCTTTTTTATTAACAAATAATTAAAAATAGCGCCTTCCGCCTCAGTTTTGTTAAAAGTTATTACAAAATACAGCTATTTTTGCAAACATTTCAATACACTTATATATCTAGTGTCCAAAAAAGTTAGCTAAACAAGTCTAATGTTGAGAAATTTTATGTTCTTTCATCCTGTTTTCACAAAATTGTAATAATTCTATTGGTTTTCATGATTTTAAAGAAAAACTGACTGCTACAATTTTTAATTCTTTTTTTTTCATAGCGTCTTTCCTAGCAACTTTCTCAGTAAAACAAAATAAGGTTTATAATATTATCGAGCTATTAAAAAAAACACATCACATGCTATTTCAGGACTTTACGAAAGCATTTTTCTTTAGCAAATGGTAGGCATTTAAAATTTGTTGCTAGACCTACCATAAAAAAATTATATTTGTTCTTGTTTTAAGTTGCGAAATTTTGAGAATTGTTGATAATAAGACAATCATTGAAAGTTTCAATGATTTTTATGGTCTACATTTCCTGCACTATCACTACCCTAGTATTAGCACGTGAATCTACATCCACTAATGAGTAAACCAATAAAGGAATTCCGGCAGCCTCATTGGCTGGCCAGCAAGTGGTCTGACTAGTATTATATAGAATAACCCTGGACTACCCACATCACATGTTGTGATGAATGAATTGTTCATAAGGTGGTGGTGGTGACTGTTACTACTTACCTATCTATTATTGGATTGGGTTACGAAATCTCGTGACTTGAAAAATAGCATTAAAAAAATCGATAGATATAGAGATCGGTGATGATATGTGCTATAGTAGTACTGAGTTGAATACGACAGCTGTAAGGTCAGTTATTATTGTAGGCTTAAGGGCTGCAGGTGTCCTTGACGTTGAAAAAGCCCACATAACCTATAACTTTGTTTAATTTTTTTTGTCTATCATTAAAAGAGGTGTTGTTGACTGTACAAACTGTAACTTTTGGCAATTGGTGTCTCTATTTCTGAATATGGTAAAACTAGATTACGCTAGGACGTGATTCTGTGCCGACAACAACTACTGCGATGGCAAATACCCCTTCCGCCATTGAATAACGTCAACAACTGTTAGAGCAATATCTACAATTTCACAATATTGCATAATACCACTATAAATGTTCATTCAGATTCATTACCAAACAAAGCACCGCCACCCAGATAAATATCATGATTTCAAGGTTGTTGGCTATCTTCAGATTGCCGCAGCCGTGTCTCATAATCTGTCTATTTATTCCGTATCCAAAAGGCTTTCATCAGGACCTTATTTTGCATGGAGCAACTTTATTTTTACTTTTATTCTTAATATTTCATGAGTTTCAACCCGCTCCCAGTCGTACAGACGGACGAACAGACGAATTTAGTATTTGTTGTTATTTCGCTATAACAGAAGTGATTTGGTAAAGAACACTAAAAATGACTCTTGCTACGAAAAGAAATCTAGAAAAGAACATCTACTGAAAATCGAACACAAACAACAAATTTCACACAATCTTTCCCTATATGTACTTGGGATGGCGACAGGAAAGTAAAAAACTGCAATAATGTCCTATATTCACTGGAGTATTTATGACGTTGCATTGGGGTTAGCCTATTCGACGGCCGGCAGGCAGCAGCTGTCACTTTAGGGGTGCCGGCGAACGGCAAATGACAGTTCCCATTTTCCCCATCATCCAATCCTGGGTAGTTTGACAAAAATGACATACACTACTACTACTGCTAGCAGTGGTTGTTCATTACATTGTGCAATTACAATAACCAATAATATGACTGTGATCCTTCCGTGAGTTTCGGTTGAACATCCTGAAGCACACTTCCGGTGTTTTAAGTATTCGCTGCAAAGAATACTTATTTAAATATTATAATAAATAAAAGATTATCGATCCTCTTCTTGTTATTTGCAATTTAACCTGCGTTTGTGTGTATTATATATGGGTATGTGATGAAAATGCTGTTGGGATATTGCCGGGACAATTTAGATTGTTTATTATAATTGATTAAAACTAAATTTAATTGTGTAACAAGTGCCTGAAATTTTGTGAAAAATGTTTGCGTTCGGAATGATGTATAATGCTACACGTTTCTCTTTGCAAATGGTGCAAAGCATGGATCTTGGTGAAATGGGTAAGTAGAATCTTGTTCTAAGTAGTGAGAGCTTTGTTTCTTTGAAAAAGTCTGATCTTGTCAAACTTATTAGCTGTAGGCTGTAGTAGGTCGAGTCAAAAAGTGACAAGCTTTTCAAATACACCTGCCTTTGATTCAACAAACTCGTTTTTCTGTATCTTATCAGATGATTCTGGGAATAGTTAGGTATTCAGAAAGTTGTCAATTTTTCGTTGATATTTAAAGTATAAGTCTTACACTAAAGTTGTAACTATATTTTATCTACTGCCAATCTTGTATTTATGAACAATGCAACATAACTCCATGGAAATTCATAATTTAAATAATAATTTTAACGATCGTTAGAGACCGCATTTGTCACGTGTTGAAGTGAAACTATTTTCTCATTTGAAACATCGGCCTCCGTGGCGCAATTGGCTAGCGCGTTCGGCTGTTAACCGAAAGGTTGGTGGTTCGAGCCCACCCGGGGGCGTCAATTTTTTTTCGTTCAAAATTATGCCTATCTATTTGCCATTCATTTTAATTTTAGTTTGAAGCCATTAAAGTGAATAGTCATTGATGCAAAAAACTGCAATCTTTGTGTAGATATTTTTTTATCAAAGTCTGTTTTATTTCTGAGAAATAATGTCATTAAAATGATATTTGTAATTTTTATTATTTAAATATAATATTAATTTGCGTTTCAGGCGGATATTATCGTGAATGGAAATAAATTTGAAGTGTAAAAAATATAGGTATATAGATCATTTGGAGATTTTAATCTGCTTTTATAAATAACTAAATAATCGTGTGTGTGATCAGATCAAAGATCGATTGCTGAATGAATGACAGCAATTACATTAATATATTAGATCTGAATCGAAATTAGAGATAGGTATGGGGAATATTGAAGTAAGATGTAACTCACCCTTATTTGGGCTCTAAAATTGAAAAATATAAAAATATATAGGGAGTTCCATTTGAAAAATCATAACTTTGATATGTACAGATATTGTTAATATATGATAATTCATCTAAAAAATTGCAACTCTGTGCTGTTCTGTTTTTTTGGGATACCCTGTATGGTCCCAACTATATATAAATATACAATAAAAAGATTATCTTGGGGATGCAGTCATTTAATTAATACAATTCTTTGATTTAAGCCAAGTTTTCGAGAATGTTTATTCTCTTCTTCAGGGCAAACTTCAAATAGTTACAAAATTATTTCAACAACAACTTTATAGTATTATAATAAATATTTTTTACGAAAAATTGGACGGACGTTATTAGTTGGTGTACTGAAAAATATAAAATAATATCCAAACTTGTCTACAATAGATTAGATAACAATCTAAAAAAATTAAACTTCTCTAGAGGGCGTATTAAATTTCATATTAAGAGTTGGATTTTAAATAATTTGAAGTTATAATATACATAGATATTGTTATGTTACTTAAAAAATCTGTTTTAATATTTAATACTTCCTATATCATGTGTCTTTCTTTACATTTGTAGTTGTATTTATAGTTTTGTTGCATTTTAATTTTATTATTTGTTTATTTATTGTATATTAATATGTATATTTAGATTATGTTAAGCTTGTAGATTTTAATACATTATTAAGTTCAGGTCTACACACAGATGCTATTTGCATCTCGGTAGGGGATTGTTGGACTTTATTAAGTCAGACAATCTATTAGCATACTATTTTTTAATCAAGATTTGTATGTTAACCTGAATAAAGATTATTATTATTATTATTAATTCTATTGGTGCTGTTACTTTTGAACTTGTGCAGTCGCAGTTAGATTGATAACTTTTGGCACCAACTTCACAAGTACCAGCACCAATAGAAATAATATTATTTTATATTTTTCAGTGCACCAAC
Source organism: Crioceris asparagi (assembly GCA_958507055.1). Classification (NCBI taxonomy): domain Eukaryota; kingdom Metazoa; phylum Arthropoda; class Insecta; order Coleoptera; family Chrysomelidae; genus Crioceris; species Crioceris asparagi. Next base: position 2,163,305 of record OY293832.1, read on the forward strand.
TAATAACGTCCGTCCAACTTAAAAAAAAATATATTTATTCCACACTTTTTAGTGTAAAATTAGTCACGAAAATCGTTGAACGATCACTAATACCAATGAAGATAGTACATACCCCATTACCCACGTATATTCTTTGCTTGTATTTGTTATTATTGAGATCTCAGAACATCGCTGCTGAAATATGCTTAAGTATTTTAGATGTTACCATTTTAACACCGATTTTACTCGAAAACCGTAATTTTAAGGAAAAAATGTTCATTTTAAATGTTGCTACAAATAATTATGTCTTTCATGCAGTATCCACAGATTTTCAATTTTCGAGAGAAATCGCCCTCTCCACAAAGCAAATATATATATATATTTGAGAATTGAACACGCCTCTAACTGGAAAACCGTAACTCTTGAAAATATTATCCTATCTTTAATAATACCGCCTCAGATTTTCGATTTTCAAGAAAATTTGCCCCATCCACCCCTTCGGTGGCGGTTTTTGGAGGGAACGAGATTTCGGATTTGCGTTTTTATGAATATGGGACCATTTCTCAAGCCTCTTCTTTCAAATGAATCAAAAATAATCAAAATCCGAGCTCGTTTACTATATAAAAGGCGCGCACAAACCAAAAAAAAAGCAGACAGTCGAATTGTATACCTTCTCCGTTGGGGGTTCGTCGGTCAAAAATACTTACAGTCGTGAATTTAGAATAAATTAGCTAAAAAAAAGATTTCATAGCCATCAGTTACGAATATCATTATTTATATTTGTCATAGTAACATAATAAGTTAGAAAATATCTAGATTTAGTTGATAAAATGACAATTAATGAATGTAAAACCAGTTGAGAATAAAAAATCAATATATGTATATATATATATATATTTTCGAAATTTGTAAACACGGTAGCTTTTGAAGGTATCAAGTTTGAATTTGCTTTAAAAATCGATCGGACAAATATCTCGGTCGAGTTCGTTAACGAGCATAAGTAGTTTCAAAATGGCGGCCAGTCAAATATTTTTCAATTATACATATTATCTGTACCTAAAACTTTTGTGTGAAGCATTTCTCCCTAAAAGTAATAGAAAAAAAAATTCAACCATCAAATGCGAATCACCTTGTATACCTTTACAGGGTGGCCCATCGAAAACAGTTCAGCAAGGTTTGTACGTAACAATTAAAAAAAAAACCGAGAAATTGCCTTTTAAAAAAATTGATTTTATTGAGTATTACTTAGGTACATGTTATCTTATTAAATGTTGAAAATGTCCGCCATTCCCCTCCATACAATAGTATAACAACTGTTCAAAGTGTTCTCGGACATTGCGAAGAACATCTGGTGTAATTTCAACATTTAATTAGATAACATGTAAGTATTACTCAATAAAATCCCCAAATGAAAAAATAAGGGTATTAGTCCTAAAAATAAAAGTTGACGGGACCGAGTTTTATTTTAATTGTTACATACAAAGCCGTAAACTTTGCTGAACTATTTTCGATGGGCCACCTTGTATATACTTGCAGGATAAAATTTAATTCAACCATTGTATCATATATATATATACATATCGTACTCTCAATATTCCACTGATGATAACAACAATAATTATACAACACCACTACTATTTTTATTATTAATAATAATGTATCGTTGCGATGCAGATTACTATTTATTAAGTATATTATGTTGAGAGTGTGATTGTAGTTTGATAGTTTCTGCTTATTACAAACAACAATTAAAGTTTTTGATTGTACAAGTACAAAATCAACAAGTTGTTGTGTTTAGTGTATATTGTTTGTTTTTAACTTAAGATAAGAAGACAAGTTAAGTAAGTGCTTTTGCCTCTTGTATCTGCATCTGTTCTACTCGTCAACTTGCAAACTACTGTTCAAAATGACTTTACGTAAGTAAATAATAATTTATAATTTTCTCACCCTACATGCAAAAGTGGTTTCGAGCCTGAACACTTCTTATTGAAGCCCCGACAATCACTTTTTTGAACTCTTTTCTTAATTTTTCAATCAACATAACCTCAAAATAACTGACGTTTATTTACTCTAATACCATAGCTTACCTTAAGCTGTGCTAATACTATATGCTAGTTTTATCAAACTAGTTACGAGTCGTTTTGGTGCTACAGTTTTGTACGAAAATACGTTTTTCCGCTATTTAGCCGAGCCTAAGTAGTACAAGTAGAAAACAAAAAAAAAGCAACAGAATTGATCTATTGGTTTTCGGGTGATAATCTTGGTAAAAACTACAAACAGAACAATGACAGAAAATGTGTTTCTTCAGGGAACCCCTAATTTATTTATTATTTTTTTATTTATTATTTATTTGAAAGAGGACACATGAGAATTGGTCCCATATTCATAAAAACTCAAAAGTTTTCAATCTAACTGCAACTGCACAACTTCAAAGTACGAGCACCAACAGAATTAATATTATTTTGCATTTTTTGGCACCAACTGATAACGTCGGTCCAATTTTTTTTAAATATTTATTAGTTTCATATATTATATATTGTTGATTTCCGCTATGAATATAAATCGAGATAAGAAACACGATATTTTCCATATTAATGACCTTGCTCAAATTTTAATCATCCATCAAATTATGGAAAACGTTGGTCCTATAAACATTACTGTTTAAATTATTCATAAGCATAAGCAAATCATTATTACATAATATTTTCTATTAAGCGGGTCTAATGTTGTTTTATCTACCGAGTGTCTAAAAAATGAGAAGTTTCATTGGAAAACTTACTACATTTACGGATTTAGTTGGATTCATTAAAATAAAAATAAATTACAATAAATGATAAGATTGTTTATTTAGGACTTTCATATTTTTATTCGTATTAATGGAACCAACAGTAGATGTTATAATTATACAGGGTGATTCAAAAAAGGTGCGTAGGACTTTAGGGGAAGATCGTTTGTATAAAAATATGAAAAACAGTTTCCATAAACATGGGTCTTCCAACGCACCATTTTCGTGATACAGGGGATCAAAGTTAAAAAAAAACATTTTTTGAGAAGATCTTTGGAACTGTTACCTACAGCGCTCTTATCTTGCATACATATTAAACTCATAAATACCCATATTTTAAGGTGCAGACATTTCTTTTGAAAAAGTCAGTGGCGTAGATGTTGGGTATATTTTGTATTTAAACCCCTCTTACTTCTATGCCACGGGTCCAAATAAAGTTTGTTTAATTTTTTTAGAGCCGCCGATATTCTATAAGCAAAAAAGGTATTCTCGCTCTGTTACTCTAAAGTGATCTGTTTTCGAGACAAGGTTATTTTATGATCAAAAACATACATTTTCTATTTTATTTTGTTAAAATACTTTGTTTGTGTTCATAAGTTAGTTATTTCCATGTTTAAAAAAATTTGGTAATTTTTTCTTTTATGTTTTTGATCATAAAATGACCTTTTTCTCAATAACAGATCACTTTAGAGCAATAGAGCAAGAGTACATTTTTTGCTGAAAAACATTGGCAGTTCTGAAAACCTTAAGCAAAAACCTTCTTTTCACCAGTGGCGTAGAAGTTAGTGGGATTTAAATACAAAATATACCCTAAATCTATGCTACTGACTCTTTAAAAAAAATTGGCTGCACCTTAAAATAAGGGTATTTATAAATTTAAAATGTGTGCAATAGATGACCGCTGTACCTCTAACAGTTCTAAAGGTATTTACAAAAAAAAACGTTTTTTTCTCAACTTTGACCCCCCCGTATCTCGAAAACGGGGCGTTTGCGAAGTCATGAAAAAAATCATATTTTTGCAAAAAACTATCTTCTCCTACAGCCCTGCGCACCTTCTATGAATCACACTGTATATTATTACAAAATGTTTGATTGACAATGTTTAATATTTTCTTGGTTATTTATTTATTGATATATTTTCTAATGGAATTAAAAATTGAGAATCCTACCAATAATTTACGAACGAACTTAGATAATGTGTTTTTGGCGAGCTTATTACAGGCTGACATGTTTTCATCAGGTGATGACGTCACACACTGACGTAATACTCGATAAGATAGTTGGTTTGAAATGAAAATCGACACGTTTCACATCAATTTGGCTATTCCACACTGTATAGGTACATCTATATTATATACACATTTACTCGATATATAAATTTAACAACAATTAAAAAGTCAAGTTACAGGAAAATAAACTGACATGAACTTTGCATTCTCCCCATTTAGATTTTAGATAATTATAAATTATGTTTTGTCTATGTGATAAGGAACAAAGTAAATATAAAGTTTAGTCTGTAGTATAATAAATTATTTATACTTATGGTATTTTTGATATCTTCAATGCAAATGAATAATATGGATTATATGTGCATAGTTGGAAAACTTTTCATTTTAAATTACTTTTTTGATTACATACAGGGTGACCCATGGAGTATAGATTTGATATTTTTCTTAAAACGATAAAAGTCCGATATTGATACAATTTCTTAGAATATTTTCATTTATAGGTATACCAGAAAGTCAAGCAATAAAATTATATTTTTTTAATTAATGTGAACCTCTCGTTTTTCGTACATTTTTAGATTTGTCACAAGTTGTCGACGTAACGATCCTAGGTGTCAGACTTTTTTGTAATAATAATATTTGCTTGTACTTGTTATTTATTTAGAGATCTCAAAATATCGCGGCGGAAATACGCATAAGTATTTTAGATTTTACCAATTTACGACCACTGTAACTCTAAAACCGTAACTCTAAGGTGAAAATGTTCATTTCGTTGCTACAAATAATGTAGTCTTTCATGTGGTGCCCTCAGATGTTCAATTTTCGAAAGAAATTGCCCTCTCCACATAGCGAAAATACATATATATATATATGAGATTTTAACATCGCTCTAACTCGAAAACCGTTACTCTTTTGAAAAAATCTTCGATTTAAACGTTTCCGGATATTTTCCAATCTTTAATTATGCCACCTGATTTTTTATTTTCGAGAAAAATTGCCCCCTCCATTCCCTTCGGGGGCGTTTTTTTGAATTAATTTAATAATTTTACAAACTGTATATTAACATTCTCATGTTTTGTCCTTTATTTATAATTTTGTACTCAATTTAAGGTACATTTTTGTATTATATACCTAAACATAGGCAACCAATTCTTATACATTTACTATCTTTCTTTAAATATCCACTATAGGTTCCATTTCACTTTTGTAACAAGTTTTGAAATCAACTCATTAGTCAAATAAGTTTTGTTTAGACTATTTATCTATTTAACATATTCTTTTATCTATAGTACTAATGTTTTTAACTGTCAACTTATTCCAACCGTTGTTCATACTTGTATATATACACAACTACGTGTTGATTATTGTAAGTACTTTTTTTATAATAATTTTGTGAAATTTCCATATTGGATATAAGTATCATGGAAACTTAATTTCCATCAGCCTTGCGTCTGATGATACGCTGATGTTTTGAAACCGGTAGCAGCCATAAGCGAACTATGAGAATTGTTTTTTTTTATTCTTTCTTTGAAATCTTAAAAATTTTATGCTATGTTGAAATAAAATACAAGTTGTTGCATTTGAAACAGTTAAGCTATTGCCATAAGTATTTCGAATTCTTTAAAAATTTTTAGTTGATGATGGAACATCGACTTTCAGTTCACTCTTATCTCAGAAGATACTCTAAATTTTAAGGAAACGACTTAAAAAAAGTTGATCTAATTATCTTGATTGGTTCCGATAATTTTTTGTGGGTATACGAACGGGTTTTGATTATTATTAATAATAATAATCTTAAATTTATTTATTAAATAATTTAGGATTATTTGCTGCTGTCATTTTCCGTGTTTATTCCAATATATTTCAGTACAAAAATATTAAAGGTTCCCGATTTTCTCAATTTATTTTACCAAAAGAATTGACTTTACCCGAGTTAAACTCAGGGCTCCAAATATTATAGCCTAATGAATTGAATGTTGGAGTTTTTTTTTGTTGAGAATTCACTACTTAGAGAAGCTTTTTCTTTTGCTCAGTTTTTAATAAAGGACAATAGAATATATAATAAACATGAAAATTGCACCATGAATTATTTTAAATAAATAAAATGAGATGCATACATTTGCAAGTGACAAAGTGAATAATGAATTATAGATAAAAAAATACAAATAGACTAAAATACCTTAAAGCTAGTCTTGTTCTTTTAGTGTTGTCGATGATATTCCTGTTTGTTTTTTTTTCTTCTTTAATCCGGTTTTAAGAGCTCTTAATAGCTTCGTTTGCGCGACGTCGAGATCCATTCATAATTTGACCTTCTTCTTCTATCCGTCTGTCCGTTACCTGCCTATCTACCTGTGGAACTGGGTCACACACAGAAGAGGAATAATAATTATTGTCCATCGAGCAGAAGATGATGGTTATCATCATGGTCAGTACGCGCCAGATGGGCCTGTAGGGGGCTCGGGGGGGACAGAGGCTTTATACCCGACATTCGGTTCTCTAATTTAGCTTTTGATTAGAGCCAATAACACCACCACCTATGAGTAGTAGAATGCCCGACAATTTTGATATCTAATGACGTCACGATAAGTGGTTCGCCACCAATTTTATTTTATTTTATTTTGCGATTTCAGGATTGTTTCAATCGGATTACAGCTTACCATTTGTTATGGTAAGATGTGACGGGTCACATCCGAATATCAGTACCTTTTCTGAGACTACAAAATACAGCACAAGTTTTTTTATATTAAAAAAAAATAAATTAAAATCCAACTTTTCTCGCCCCCAGAAAGCTTTTCTCAGGGGGTTGGATGGAGCATTTTTTTTTCGAAATTCGAAAAATTGAGACAGGAAAAATTAAAGGAAGGATATCACATCCGGTAATATTTAAATCGAACGGTTTCCGAGTTGTAAAGTCTGAAATATGTTAATTATGTGTTTCAACGATTGTGATAATTATTGATACATTCAAAAATTTGCAAAAAAATTTTTTTACAAAACTAGTGCCGACTTTATTATATCTCCCTCTACTGGTAAGTTGGTGCCAAACGTCTTCTATGAACCCAAAAATTGCATTACTTCAAAATTACCAGCAACATTGGAATTAACATTGTCTTGTATTTTTCATTGAAGCAACAATTCAATTTAAAGTCAATCCTAGTTTCAGTAAAAGAGTCTCATTAATTTCTAGCTGGAGTTATTCAATTTTTTGTTATAAATTAAAGTATACCTCTTACTTAATATTTCTATAATTTTCATTTACTACTCTTATCATAAAACATATAATATAAACACTCATTCGAGCCTTATGTTGTTCGTCTCTTTTCAGCCCCAATTCATATATATATATATATATATATATATATATATATATATATATACCTACCTCTTTGTTTCTCACGTTAATTCACTGACTTGACATACTGAATTACCAAAAGTGGATTATTATGGCATCTCCCTCCTCATATCAGACCGCTGCAATGCATTTGCGTGTCATCAAAGCAATCAGCATTATATGTTTTTGCTCTTTAATTTTTGTTTTGGCTTTTTTTTAACCTCACATAGATAAACTTCATTAGCAGTGTGCAATCTCCCATCATTATATTGGCCCCAATTGTGTTTGAAAGATTCATCATGTCGTATAATAAACAACAATATGACGCGCTCGTTCTCAATAATTATCATCATAGTTTCCCATATTAGGACAGTTTTACACTAAATACCAACATCAATATTTACAGTTTTTACAATACTCGAATATTCGCAAATTCAGATTTGTAAAATCAAAACAAAAAATGATTAAAGTAATTTAGGTAATTCCTCCGTTTCCTATTTGGATGTTAGCGATCGCTAAATGTTCCGTTCGCTTTCTTATTCACTGTAGTATATAGAAGATCCTCGATGGTTCTCAGATCTCTTAAATTTCTCAAGTCAGAACATTTGTTACCATTCCCCACCATCTTTACTTGCTATTTTACCCTTAATGATTAATTGAAAAACTTGATACTATATTTGGGTTACTCATTATATGGCCAAAGTCATCCGTTTTTCGTTTTTTCATACAGTTAGACCAGGATTTATCTTTCTTTTCCATTTTTTTTTCATGATCTCTTCATTTGTAATTCTATCAACCCTTGGTACCCTCAATATTCCACAGATCATAAGTTAAGATATATATAATACATTTATAAGCAAGTAATTCATTAAAATTTAAAATTTCTTCCCTGAAGAAGGGAATTGATATGTCTGAAAACTCGAATCATCTTATTAACGTTCTACTAATCTCTGAAAAATCCTGAGTGGATAGAGGTATCGTGTGATTCCTTGTTTAAAAGGTCCTTTTAATTATTTTTCTGTTAGTTTGATTTTTGAGAATGGAACTCTTTGTTTTTAAGAAAAAAATATTGTTTTTAGACTGCAGGTTCGGTATTTTCTCATTTTTCTTTTGTCTTTTATAGTGCGTGCTTTAATAAACTTCAATTATTGAAATGTTGGCCCATATCTATTTATTGGTTGCATTCACAAAAAAGTCGTTTTCAGCAATATTAATATTTTTATTTTATGACTTCTTCAGATAATATGTAATAACGGTGTATGCGCCCGATATTATCATGGGGCAAAAGTAGCTCAATGGTAAGTTCCGGGCTCTTAACCTTGAGTTCCTCGGTTCGTATCCTGATCAGCTTTTATTGAATATGAATTTCTTATAATTTAATCGGAAATTTTCAATGAAAATTTGTACATATCTAATATATTAATACGAGCAATTCTTGTATATATTATGTATATAAATTTTATCTCGGAAAGTGTTCTAACGATTTTGATCAAATTTGGTTTTTAGACAAGGTTCTGATTTTTTTTCTGAGAAAACGCGTGGGTGTCACCCTCGAGGTCCTTAATCTTTTTTTTTGAACGGTTCGGCAGATTTGGATAAAATTTGCAAAAAGGGTTTTTAAGAGCCGAGAAATCGATTGACGATACTTTCATTTTTTAATGGGTGTCACATTCGAGGTCCACACTAGCTATTACTGGAATGGCTCCGCAGATTGCGATACAAATTTCAATATGGGTTTTTTTGGTTGAGAAGTCGATTGGTGATACAGCTGACTACTGATATGTTTCACATTCATATTTAGTTTGACATCTGTAAGCTATGAGGTAGGTGAACGATAAAAGCAATATTTACTGATCTACCGATCGCTATACTAACTAGAAATATGCACATTTTTGAACTAAGATTGAGCATCCTTAGTACCTTATAGACGCACTCTAAATCTTTAGTTACCCGAGTAAGGCTCGGTCCCCAGATATTTATTACTAAGAGACATCTCATATTATGTCTATAGATGAAAGTAATACAACATAAATTATGTATATTATTATTCATGTTGATAAATCTCTGCTGCATTGATTATTATAAATGCTAAATCGAGGGCGCTTCCTGCAATTCAACAAAAATTCCAAACGCCTTTCTATTTACGGAACAATCTACCTACAAGCACATAAAACCGTATACAGGGGGATTTCTGTTGTGTTTCTAGTGTGTTGATAACTTTCAATTATCCATGTGAAGTGTGATATAATTCATAGGATGAACTCTAACTTATTTTTACTTTATTGTTTATTTTATATTTTGAGGAGTAACAACTATTCAGCACAGAACAAAGCTTTTAATGCCTAATTTAATGTAATTTTTCCAAAGAAAATAATACAGGCTATATATAAAGTAGATTGTATTTTTTTGATTATTAATTTTTTCTCAATTTTCATGGAGGGAGTATTACAGTAAAGGCCAAAGAAGACCTGTTTCTAATTTAATATATAATCTTTTCTTTAATTCGGCCGTGTCATATTTTCAATTTTCGAAAAAAATTGCTCTTCCACATAGCGGAAATACGCATAATACATATTTCAGACTTTACCATTGCGAAACTCGGAAACGGTAATTCTTTTGCCCCCTCCACCCCCTTTGGGGGCGGTTTTTGAAGTGAAGGAGAGTCGGTCGAAAACAGCCGAGAATTATATTGGTAGCGACATCTGTTGTTGAATAGTTGAATCACGAGATTTCAGAACTAAATATGGGTTCACACCAAGGTTGATTGTATAAATAATAAGTAGTTATGGTATAAGTATGCATAGAAGAAGTGACGTGTATTTGTTAATAAGATTAGAAATTTGTATTGTAATTTTCACTCGATGGTATCAAGCGCGGTATAGACTTGAAAAGAATTGTTGGACGCATTTTAATCATCTTGTAATGAAAGACGAGTTCAACGGCTGAGATATTCCTTGTTGTCATTATTATTAATTTGGTATATATTTTGTTGATCACTACTATGATTTTAGAGGTCGAATTAATTTCGAAACGTATGTGTGTACTTACATTTACGATTATAAAAAAAACAGAGACAGTAGTTGAATGGTAATTTAATCAATATATGATGCATGGCCAACTCGTACATAACACGAATATAATAGGGGAAACATCTGCGTAACAATGACGTATTCGTTGTATATATAAACTAAGGATACAGACATTTATACCACACTTATTAAATAAACTACATATATATTGCTAACATATACTGTGTTAAATTTGAATTTGAAACTAAATCATTTTGAAAAAATCTGGTGTGTCCACTCACACGACTTTCCTACAGCTCGCAGGCAAATTCCAGTGAATGAAAATGTTTACACTATTACAATACTCTCCTTACATAGCGACGATAATAGCGGTAGTAAAGTAAAACTCCTCTGGTCAAATCGTGCTACCACTCATTTTTTTCAGCATGTCAAGACAAACAACAATGGACATGTAATATTTTTTCGCAAGATGAAACATTTAGCCAGAAACTGAAGAAACATGTGGAAAATACGGAATTTCATTCAAGCATAACTTTTTTTGTGCTTTTTCTCAGAAATGGCGCTATATGTGGGTGGTAAAGGGCTCTCAGAAGAATACGGCAAGTTTAATCAAAATAATCCTTAGAGTCGCTTTCGCGCTATAGTCTTGAGCAAATCACGTTTTTTGGCTATATACCGATCCGTTCCCGAGATAATGCTGTCACAGACAGACAGACGGATATACCAATGGCTGAAAATATGTTTATTAGACTTAGAAAACTCTAAAACGTCAACATTTGTAAAAATCTACCGAAAATTTCACACGATAACAATACTTTCCTTATAAAACTACATAGTAGCGTAGGAAAGTAAAAATGTTCTTTTTAAATGTTGCTACATTAATCTCTTTTTTAATTTGACCGTCTCATAGTTTCAATTTTCGCAAAAAAATGCCTCCTCCTCATAGCGGAAATACTCCTATTTGTGTCTTTATCATTGCTGTAACTCGAAACTCGTAACTCGTTTTAAAAAAATGTTCAATTCAAACGTTTTTAAATATTGTCCCATTTTTAATTCTGCCGTCTCAGATTTTCGATTTTCCAGAAAAAATTACACCCTCCATTCCCTTCAAGGGTGGTTTTTGGAGGGTAGGAGATTTCGGATTTGAGTTTTTTATATATGGGAGTATTTCTCAACTTTAAAAAACAAACAACCAACCGAATTGTACACCTCCTCCTTTTTTTAATCGGTAAAAAATGGAAATCCTTCAAGCAATTGGAACCAAATTTTCATTAGTATTTAGATACTTCCAGTATATATATATATATATGCAAGACATTATTTGTTAGAATTTCATTAAAATTCCTAATGTTTTACTGGGTGTGGCATTTTCAAAGGTATCATTAGAAGTTGGAATATGGTTTATGCTGCTGACATTTGAATACTAACATCAAATAACAAATAAAAGTGAAATTAGAAGATAGTTATTTCTTGTAGCGAAATTTGAAGATAAAAAAAATCAAGGATCAGAAAAATGGTTTATTTAGAATAATTTTAGAAAGAAAGGAACTATCTTTAAAAAAACAGTACTTTTTTAGTTTTTTTCCGAGGTTGACAAGATCATAAGAAAAAAATTTTTTTGGAAAATTACATTGAATATGTATCACACTGTATATCTGGGTGTGTATTATTGTGTTGCATCTCTTTAGGTGCTAATAATATACCTATACAGTATACAGGGAGGCGTCGGAAGGAACGGACCAAACACCAGAGACGTATTATAGAGTCTAAATAATGTAAAAAAACTTACATCTTATTATCCGGCTTTTTATATGTTTCCTCGAACTTCAAACGACGAAGTAGAAAATGAATGGCGGTATTTTTCAACATTTATTAAACGGTTATTAAAACGTAATTAAATGAAAAATAATTTTCACACGTATAAACTCTTGAAGCAGCTTGGTGTGTTTCAACCGACTCACCATGTATATGGTATACTGTGTAAGGAGGTCATTTGAAGATAAGTTCCTATCATTTGAATCATAACACACTTGCATATAACTAGTTTGTAAATCAGGCGTATATAATATTTACATTTATGATTTGAATTTAGATGCAAACAGAATTTCTTGTGGGTTTCATTTAAAAATTTAAGCTATATATATAGGCTTATAGTAAAGTAGAATGTACCACGTGCGCAGTATTTGCGCCACCGATGGAACCCAAAATCCTTTTCCTTTTGACGACATTTGCTTGACAGCCGATGTCATTTATTTCAAAATGTACCATTCGTTATTTAGTGCAAAGTGAATGAATCAATCATTGTTTTACCTCTTATCAAAAAATATGGTAGTTCAGAGTTCAGACGGAAATGTGACAGTGTTTGAATTGAGAACATTTTAGTTTATTTATAAAATAGATAATGTTTTGTTATGTTATATTATGACTTTTTAATATTGGCGAGATTCTAGCAGCCGGTCCAGTATCTTTGTTCTTTGTCTTTCCAGTTCTACACGTTTCTTTCTTAGCGTCTCACTAGAGTTTGGCTTTCAAAACACAAAATACATAAACAGGGTGGCCAGTTAGTGTGACAAAGTCTATTTTTGACCGACGAACCCCGAAAGGAGGAGGTATACAATTCGACTGTTTTTTTTTTGGTTTGTGCGCGCGTTTTATATAGTAAACGAGCTCCGATTTTGATAATTTTTGATGCATTTGAAAGAGAAGGCTTGAGAAATGGTCCCATATTTATAAAAACGCAAATCCGAAATCTCCTTCCTTCCGAAAACCGCCCCTGAAGGGCAAATATCCTCGAAAATCGAAAATCCAAGATGGCAGAATTAAAGATTACAAAATATTCAGAAACGTTTGACTTGAACATTTTTTCAAAACAGCTACGGTTTTCGAGTTTCTGCGATGTTAAAATTTGAAATAGGTATGTTTATTTTTGCTATGTGGAAGAGGCATTTTTTTTTCAAAAATTGAAAATCTAAGAATGGAAAATTAATGACCAGATTATTTGTAGCAACATTTATATTCAACATTTTTTCCATAGAGTTACGGTTTTCGAGTTACAGCAGTGGTAAAGTTTATAATATGCATATTTCAGCGACGATTTTCTAACTACAACTGCACAATTTCAAAAGTATCAGCACCAATAGAATTAAAATTATTTTATACTTTTTTGCTGATGATGATGATGTAAATATAAAAGTTGTAGGAGCACAAAAGCCCCACATTTTAAAATTAGGTGAGACTATACAGGGTGCCCCAAAAAACCAGAACAGCAGTTGCTGTTTTTCATCCTATATATTTTTACATTTTGGAATTCCACATAAAATAACAAAACAACAATTGAAATTTGACAAGTAATTCACCATTGTACTTGTTATTTTATGTACAATACAAAAATGTAACAATATACAGGGTGATTCCTTCAAAAAACGGAGACTTTGTGCTGTTCTGGTTTTTTGAGACACCCTGTATAGTCCCAACTAATTTAAAAATGTGGGGCTCGTGTTTCCCTACAACTTTTATATTTAAACTCTTTTAAAATAATTGAAAATAGAGAAGTCTACTGTTTCGCACTGATTGGCTATTTCCTGTATTGTCTTCGCTTGTATCAAAATCAGGACTCGACTGACGAACGCCATTTCCGCTGTTTCTATAAAAATTATCAGATCATCAGAATATTTTTTATTGTTGTTGCTACATTGATGTTGTCAGTTACTATTATGGTGATCTTGTGTTCGAACACATTGAAGTTGATCGAGTTGTGTTGGTTGTATCATTTTCACGATGAGCCATTCTCAACTGGACATATATAAAATGCAGCTATACCGATGATCGTACAGCTGCTGTTCTTTGCTATATATTTACATGTATACCTACCTATCTTCTTGCAATTTTCGATGAGCTAAAAATAGCTTGTTGTAAAAAACGAGTTCATCGACCTTTTTCCGAAAGGTAACAACAACATTTTTGGGCCAAGTGGAACACATCTTCACATTTGTTGTTGTCGTCAAAAAGATTCAGGCAGTATTTTGCAGTTTGCATATTTTACTGGACTTATCTCTTTGGATTTTTATTCAAAATTCATTATACCGGGTTGGTTGGCTAACCTATACTATCAAAAAAAAACTAGTTAATATACTATGTACGAATGCGAATTTATTATTCTAATACACTGAAAAAGACAAATTGGAACTTTATTCAAAATGTTTCCCAATTTAAAGGTTTTCTTCTTAATTTTTGCTATATCATATTATTATTTTCGAGAAAATAACTCTTTTTCTACTCCCTGTGGATAATATTTTTTGAAATAATATTTATTCTTCTGGTGCTAATACTTTTGAAGTGGATGCCAAAAGATCCAGAACTATTTTACTCTAAAATTACTAGCACCAGTAGAATTAATATTATTTTGTATTTCTCAGAGCACCATTTAATAAAGTCGGTCGAAGTTTTTGAAAAAAAAATAGACTACAATTTCTAGAAACAAAAATAAAACTAAGACTATGTTTAGTCTTAAACATCCTTTAATAAGCTTTTAACATTTTTAAGATTAGTTCAATTATAAGAGCAAAAAATGTTGCGCAAATCTACATTTTGTTTGAGAAATGAAAAATTATAATAATGACAAATACCTTCAATCACTATTCTATATCACAGAAAAAAATGCTAGTAAGTACGAGTAGCACTCGTACCCCCAGAGTTCTGTACATTTATGTATTATGGTAAAACATAGTAAACTAAATAATTACATCATAAATAATCATTATCATTTTTAGGGAATTTTTGTGAACAAAAGTTGTAGGGATAAATCATATACCTATTTATAATTAAAAATATTTTTCATGAAATTTAATCGACGACTATTTTTTAGATTTTTTCAAAGGTTTGTCCGGCAACCATTTTGAAACTACTAGTTCGATATATTTACAAACTCGACCGAGATATTTGTATGACAGATATTCGTAGCAAATTTCAGCTTGATATCTTTAAAAATGCATCGTCTATCGTGTTTACAAATGAAGCTAATATGGATGGGACTTGAACTCACGACCGTATACGGTTAGTGGATGTAAACTTTATCATTGAGCAAAGCTGCCCATGTATCTGCATCGACAATCATGGTACAATCATTTTCACTTATGAAACTTTTTGATATTTTGTTATGTGCTGTATTTGATTCTGTTTTTT
Source organism: Crioceris asparagi (assembly GCA_958507055.1). NCBI lineage: Eukaryota > Metazoa > Arthropoda > Insecta > Coleoptera > Chrysomelidae > Crioceris > Crioceris asparagi. Next base: position 2,178,836 of record OY293832.1, read on the forward strand.
TTGTGCTAATGACTACACTGTACCACCGCATTTTTTTCGAGAATCGTTTTTCACGGAACCCTAGAAACAACACGAAATTTCTGATCTATAATCCAACTTTATTATCAACTGTCTGAGAGCAACAGTGTCAAGGAATGAATAATAAATACATCGTCATCAACCTGTAATTAATTACACAACTATTATATTGATGAAAATAATTACTTGAAAATTTCAAGTAGATGAACTTACTGTGTGTGGGTATTACCTGATGCCAAAAATCCAAAGGGCATCTGGACAAGGCCGCCTTGATTCGCACGTTTCAACGACTCATTCACCTTGATGCATTTTATTACTTGTAATAATATTTTTCGCCTTTTTTGTTATGTAAACTCGCTTATATATATATATACGTATATATAAAGGATTTTGTTTTGTAAAGGAAACTTTTATTCCAGTAAAACATTTAAAAGTAAAAGCTTCTTGCAAATATATACAGTGGGTTGCAAACCAAATGCTTGCAAACGCGTCGATTTTTAAGTTAGGCTGCGTTTAGTTCTTTATTTTAAATGGAATTACGAAGTATGTTTCCTATACCATGTATTATAATACCTTATCGAAATATTTACGATTGAACTGAGATCGTTTCAGTTTCTAAATAAAAGGGCCAATTTATAAGGTAAACAGAATCACAAATCAGATTTAAATGTTTTGAAAATAGGTGTTTCCATTTAAAATGAAGAAGTTTATGGTCGTAATTCATTTTTGGATCAACATGATCAACAGAATCTGAAAAATTGTTTGTTCCGATCTACGCGTCCTCACTGTATATTTATTATTTTTTTTAAATAATTTGAAAACTTATAACGTGTAACATGCAACTGCAATGTAACTGCAAAAACATATTCCAATAATATTGAGTGACTAATTATCGTCTTGTCTAATCATCGTGACAGTTTATTGCTAGTTTATTAGTGAACAATTAAGAAATATATATCATTCTTGAACTTATAAATATTATGTTCGGACCGTCGATTGATTAAGCAGTCCCACAGTAGTAGTCGTTTATCTACTTGTTAACTTCAATCTAAAGCGTTATTAATATACGTTGTTTTGGGAAAATATTCATTTATCATTTTCATTGTGTGTTGTTTTGTTTATTACAAGAGTGAGTGTGGCTGTAGTTACTTTGATTACTTGTGTGAGAATAACAGTTTTTGTTTTGTGGAAGATTAATTGTCTCTTTTGTGTTGTGTGATTTTTCTTTTTTTTTTTTTGTACCAACATATTATATTCAAACTCCCTTGTTTGAATTAGGATGACATCTCAAATTTTGGACGTTTGGAGAAGTAAAAGTGAGTATTGTATCGAGTTTTTTTTTTCATGTCTGGATTGGATAGATTATAATATTAGAAACTGTTGAACAAGTTCCACGCGTTTCATTCCAGTTCCTCAGAGCTTTAGAGCTAGGATATCTAAGTTTGGTTTAAAAAAAAATGCAATTCAGAAAATCAAACATTAACTTTAAAAATGTATTTTATATTAAAAAAGAACTATATATTAGATTTAAAATAAGCTTACATCCGTTTAGAATAATTTTTCAAATAATTTTAAAATAGAACCGACATTTTTAAATGGTGCACTTAAAAATACGAAATAATATTAATTCTATTGGTGCTTGTACTTTTGAAGTTTTACAATTGCAGTTAGATTGATAACTTTTGGCACCAATTTCAAAAGTGCCCAGCATCAATAGAATTAATATTATTTTGTATTCTTCAGTGCACCAACTAGTAAAGTCGGTTTAATTTTTTGTAAAAAATGTTTATTTCACACTTGTGAGTGTGATATTAGTCATGAAAATCGTTGAACGTTCACTAATACCAATGAAGATAGTAATTATCCTATTATCCACGTACATTCCTTGCTAGTACTTGTTTTTATGAAGAGATCTCAAAACATCTCGGCGGAAATTCGCATAAGTATTTTAGATTTTACCATTTTATCACCACTGTAACTTGAAAACCGTAACTCTAAGAAAAAAATATTCATCATAAATGTTGCTACAAATAATCTGGTTTTTCATGTGGTTGCCTCAGATTTTTTTATTTTCGAAAGAAATTGCCCCCACCATATATCGAAAATACATATATTTAAGATTGTAACATCGCTGTAACTCGAAAACCGTAACTCTTCTGAAAAAATGTTCAATTTAAACGTTTCCGGATATCAACTTATCTTTAATTTTGCCACCTCAGATTTTCGAGAAAAATTGGTATTTTTTGAAGGAAATGAGATTTCAGATTCAAGTTTTTACAAATATGGGACCATTTCTCAAGTCTCCTCTTTCACATTAATCAAAAATCATCAAAATCAGAATACCTTTGCTATATACAACGTGCGTACGAACCAAAAAAAGCAGCGAGTCAGTCGATAAATAACATATTTTTTTTGGAAATAATTTTTGTTTCTGTTTAAGGCAGAAAAAAAATTGTAAAAATTTTTCTTTCTAGAAATAGAAACAAAGATATCTTCCAAAATATACGATTTAATATTAATCATATTTCTGCTTTTTTGATTCTATATTAGGAATGAATTTTCCACATCTAATTTTAAATCTACTGGAAAGCTCATATAAATGAACCTCGAGGTTTGCACCCCTTATATGGATCTCTTTATGATTTCCTAGGCGAAATTTTATGTCTTAATTTTTTATTGCATAATAAATCGTTCTTAAGATTTTAGTAATCAATTTCTTATTCTTAATATTATCAACTTTGTCGTCCATTCAATTGAAGCGGTCACAGGTGAATCGGTCAAATCGTGAAATGCAAACTGATTAGATTGAGACGATTACCCGTTTAATACGTTATTATAATCTACTGTCACGTTCAATCTTCAAAATATTTAACATAAATAAACCAACCAACTTAGTATTGTAATTATTGTAGTTTGGATTTGACAAGTAATGTCAATATTATATACGAAACATAACCTACAACTTTTATGTGTATTATCAGTGTCAAATGATCTTGGAGATTCAATAAGTCGTCCTTTGCTCATTTAAATAGAAGAAATAATATTGAATTTTGTATTGTTCCAAGTTCCATACAAAAAAAACTGTTGCATACTATATGATGTACGATTTCAAACATGCATATTATATATATAAATGCTAGGTATGTATTTATATATGTATCTTTGACCCGTTATCCCAGTTCTTTTTAATATCAAATTAATGTTTAAAAAAAAGAATCAAATTAACGGTAGGTTTACCAAAACGTTATAAAACATGATGACTAAACAGCGTTATGTCGATTCCGCTGCTTTTTTTTAATTCATATACAGGATGGTGCATAGAAAACTTTCCATCTTGGTTTATTTTTTTACCGACTTCCTGAAAAGGTGGACTTAAGACAATTTGAATATATGTGTTTCAACTTCAGCAACATTTTCCAAAAAATTTAAGGGTTTTTGAGCACTATAAATGTTCAAGATATAAAATAAATAGATACTTACTTAAAAAAAGACTAAAATGTGAAAAAATAACTTTAAAAAAATTACTGCATTTTTATAAGGATTAAGTTCGAACTGATTATTTTTTATTTCTATGGTTTTCATTACAGTTTTGAGTTCGTTTTGTAATCGATTTGAATTCGATAATATCAAATTTTTGTTTGCATAACCTCAAATATCAGATTTTGCTTAAAATCATTTTTTTGACCGACTTCCCAGGCATTTATTCCAGAACTTTTATGCAATGAAAAATATAAAATAATATTAATTGATGGCACTTTTAATGTTGTTGTCAGAATAATTACATCTGTCTATAATTAATTTTTTGTAAAAAATATTTATTTTACACTTTTGAGTGTAACATTAGTCACGAATATCGTTGAACGTTCACTAATAACAATGAAGATAGTACTTATCCTATACCCACGTATATTCTTTGCTTGTAGTTGTTATTATTGAGATCTCAAAACATCGCTGCGGAAATAGGTACGTTCAAGTATTTTAGATTTAGACATTTTACCACCGCTTAGCTCGAAAACCGTAACTCCGTAAGTAAAAAATGCTCAATATAAATGTTGCTGCAAATATTAATGTCTTTCATGTGGTACTCAGAGATTTTCAGTTTTCGAAAGAAATTGCCCCCTCCACGTAGCACATACGTGAGATTTTAACATGAATGCAACTCAAAAACCGTAACTCTTTTGAAAAAAAATCAATCTGAACGTTTCCAGATATTGTTCTATCCTTAATTCTGGCATCTTTTCGATTTTCGAGAAAATTTGCCCCACCACCTCCTTCGGCGGCGGTTTTCGGAGGGAAGGAGATTTCGTATTTGAGTTTTTACGAAAATGGGACCATTTCTCAAGTTTCCTCTTTCAAATGAATCAAAAATCATCAAAATCGGTGTACGTTTACTATATACAACGCGCGAACAAACCAGAAAATAGCAGACAGTTGAATTGTATACCTCCTTCGTTCGGGGTTCGACGGTCAAAAACAGAGGATATCAAAAAAAAATCAAACCAAGCTACACGGGACCGAAGTTTTCCAGACGCCACCCTGTATATAAATATGTCAGAGTTTATGTGTTATCTCGACGATTGTATAATGTTACGTTACAAAAAGAATGTTACCATCATCATCTGTGACCGGATTTTTACGTATGCCATCATGATGGAATGAAGGTCACGGTCATGGCTTTTATTATTGTTTTAAAAATGTTGATAATAATTTATTTTTACGGTGTGTGTTTCTATAAAAAAAAACTATCTTTAATACGTCCAGATACCTATGAAATCCATTTTTTTGACTTTTTTTTCTAGAGAGTGTGAATTCAAATTGCTTCACTTATTGACTGGGTTATTTACTATTTATTAAATACTATATTGTAAATATAATTCTTATAGATGAAGTTTTTGGTAACGAGAAATGAATGATTACTCAGTTGCTAGATACCAAACCAGTACCAAAGAATTTAAAAAAATATGTAAAGTAGTGATCCGCGAAATTTCCATGCGACCATACACCACTGTTCGAGATAATGATCTAGAGGTAACCTAGCTAGGAAACAGGAGCCATGGATCGAATCCGCCCATAAGAATCTACATTTTGGAGAATCTAATAACAACATAACTTGAAACTTGGAGCTAATTAAATTATTCAGAAAGAAAATAATTTGGTATTCGAGCTTATTGATGAAATCTTATTATTCACGATCATTAAAAATTGTGAAGAAAGCTCTCTTAAAATTTTGACTGATTCCTACGTATGAAGTCGGTTCTAGTTTTTTCTTTCTTAAAACTTATTTACTGCCAACTCCAAAAAATGGTTCTTCCTATCATCTGCCAGTTTGAGTGTGGGTCGTTTCGAATGGTCCATTGCTCCAGTTCTGCATTTTTTTAACGGTCCCACACGGATCACGGATGGACAGTCACGCGAGAAGAACCAAGAAGAGAATGGCAGCGGTTAACCAGGAAGTAGTAGTACTATTTATTATACTACAACAACTAATATAGTGAGTCCCAGCGGGCACTAGTACCACCACAGTACCACGATATCTGCCGTACCGTTTGCATCTCAAAATCCATCTGTGATACATTTATAATATTTATAAATTATTAATATAGTGCTTGATTAATTATTTTTCAAATCGTGACTAAAAAAATAAACATACGTTTATCTATTTTAATGTGATATAATTAATTTAATTATTATGGTTTAATTGATTTGAAGAAAAAAAAACAAAACGAAAAATTATGGAAGTGTACTTAAATAATGCCAAAAGTTGTATCAAAACGCACCGCATCAAAGAGAAGAAGAAAATGATACATGAAATTAAGGAAAAGGAAAAGTTCAAGAACAGATGGAGGAATTGTGAGTTTTTTTTCTTGGTTACTTTACGATTAGGGTTTAGTTATTTGTGTCAAAAGACTTTTGGCTTCAACATTTTCTAGAAAATTTCCGAACGTTCACTTTTATTCACTGATTTCAAAATGTGCCGGTAATAATCTTGCACTCTCGCTGGTGCAGTAACTCTAAAACGCTGGACTTTTTTTAAAGTAATTAAAATGTTGCTGGAAATTATCTTTTCTCTAATTTTGTCAAGGATATATTGGATTCTGGCAATAAAAAAAATTATGCCATCTCTGCACAAAAATATCTTAGAAGCAGAAAGAACATTCAAATTTGATTATTTTTGAGTTGGCATTGGTATAATTTTGAAGAAAAGATCGGGGTTACACCTAAGTTAAAAAAAACATTTGTACTAAATCTTTTGAATTTTGCCATAAGTAAAGTTGACTGTATTCAGATTTGGTTGAGGTTGAAATATTTATTTGGATTTTTTCTGCTGTCACTTGATTTTATTTTGAATGAATGATCTAAGGATTTAGATTATCCCGAATAAGAAGTCAATATTTTTGAAAATATTTGAAAAAATCGCTAATTTATTATCAGTACTTACAGCTGTCTGATATTTATTCTTCTTGGGTCTAATTATTGAATAATAATAATTATATTGCGATATGAATTAATTAATTATTATTATTAATTATAAATACAAGGTTTATTTCTCATATTTTTATTTCCATTGATGTTTATTAGAAAAATATACATTTTGAGATAAATTATAGTATCGTGAATTCTAGAATTTATTGCATATAGTTGAATAGAAAAATTTAAGAATTTTCCTATGATTGCATAAGTTATTTAATGAACTTTATATAGATTACAAAAGCTCGTGTATAATAAATATGTAATGAAAATGGCAACTGTTGTAAGAAATAATATTACTATCAGAAACAATTGATTTATAACAACATGACTTTGAATTTATTGAATTTTACGATATTCTAGTACTTATTCTTGGTATATTTTAATTCATTTTTTGAATACAAGCCCAACATTCTCAAAGTTCCGTACCGTAAAATAAAATGAAATATAAAGGGTTTATTACATGTTTTGAAAAAACTAAAATCATTCATTCTTGAAAAAATCTTATAATTCTCTTATTAAAAAAAATAATTCAAGGTTTTAGTTGTCTGAAATCATAATATGGGCGCCGTATTGTATTTGAACGGAAATAACTAAGAGATTTTCTTTAGCCTTTCAGTGATAAATTAGATAAATAAAAAAAAATAGGAAAATATGATTTTGGTGTCAATTTGACAACGTGAGTTCGCCAAACAATACAACGCAAGGATATCCTATTGAATTTTTATCTTCTAGTTTGGCATCAAAAACGTACAGGTGCAAAAAACAGAAAAAAAAATCGGCAAATTTTAAGTATTATATTTTTTTAATTTTTAGTCAAATTTTGATGATTTTTTTTGCAAACTTTACATAAATATATCAAATTTAATTCATAAACTGAGTTTTTTATAAAATTTAGTATTTGGCTAATTATGCAGAGTAAATCGAAGAATTGTTACTTTACTCTAACTTTAAAACACCCCGTGCAATAATTTCGTGAGTAAATTTTCCTACGGCATCATTTTTTGGTCAGAACCATGTCTCCTGAACATTTTGTTTTTTGGGCTCATCTCAATACATGTCTTTGTTAATGTTTAGGAACGAAATAAACTTGCCAACAACAATTTGTTATTTTTTCAATTATCATTACATTCTTTGTGACGTTATTATTTTTTTACGAGTTTTTATCAACAAAATGATTTGACCAGCATGTTCGCCAGATCGGGACCCTATAGAACACGATTGGCACATGTTTGGCAGAAGGGTTAGAGGTCGCGAAGTGGCAGTGGCAGTTAGTTTCAATAAATTAATTTCGCTTAGTCCTTGAAGAACATAACGAAAGATGATATTTGCAGCTTTATTGACAGCATGAACTGACAACCAAGACATGTGTTGACATGAGCCAAATAAAAAAATGCTCAGGAGACATAGTTCTGGCCAAAAAATGATGTCATAGGAAAATTTGCTTAGGAAATTATTGCATTGTATTTTAAAGTTAGAGTAAAGTAACAACCCTTTGATTTACTGTGTTTATGAATTAAAATCATCATCAAAATTTGGCAAAAAATTAAAAAAATTAGAATACTTAGAATTTGCCGAATTTTTTTTCTTTTGCGTTTTTTTTATACCTGTATATTTTAAATGCTTCCTTGAAGATAAAAATTCAATAGGATATCCTTGCGTTGTATTGTTTGGTGGACGCACGTTGCCAAATGTACTCTAAAATCATACTTTCCTATTTTTTTTCATTTATCAAATTTAAACTAAGAAACTAAATAAAATCTCTTAGTTATTTCCGTTCACCTACAATACGGCGCCCATGTGAAAAAACAAAGTTGATGATTTCAGACACCTAAAACGTTGAATTTAAAAGTATTGTATACAAATATATTTTTTTGTAAAAAGATGCTGTGAAATTTTTTGAATTTTTTTAATAAGAGTTTTTTAGTTTTTTTTAAATTAATAATTTTAGTTTTTTCAAGACATTTAACCGTTTATATTTAATTTTATTTTAAGAAGAGGTACTAGAATATCGTAAAATTAAAAAAAATCCGTTGCGTTTATAAACTTTAACTATCCCAAATCACATATGCACCCGAGAACGCAATATGCTTGAAAAAATGAGGGTCCAAAGTATTCTCTTCAAATATCTAATAATTATATATAAATACCAATATTATCAGTTTAGTTATTACTTTATTATGTATTTGACTGTTATAAACAATAATAAATAATCCAAGAATCAGGTCAGGAGGTTAAATCAGTTTTCTCCGTGAACATCAAATAATAATAACAATAAGTACATACTATCCTATGAATAACGTTTTATTATGACTATTAAGTTTCTAAAACATCGAGAAAGACGAAGAAATTCAATTAGTTAGTAGAGGTATTTTATATATTGATGCAAATATGGTAACGGGTAGTTTCTATTGAAAAAGATCCATTTTAAATTAGTGAAAGAGATCCGGATTCGAACAAGTTTGAAAATGGAAATTAAGGAAAATTTTAGCATTTGTATGTGTTCAAAATAATATCGGTATTAAATACACGAAGGAATCTAAGTTAAATGAATAATAACTAATAAAATATAGTAATAAAAACACTAAGAAGTCGCTTTTATTGTCCGACGAACCCAAACGGAAAGAGGTATACAATTCGACTGCCTGTTTTTTTTTTAAAGAGGAGACTTATCCCATATTCGTAACAACTCAAATCGGAAATCTCCTTCCCCCCAAAAACGCCCGCAAAGGGGATGGAGGAGGCAATTTTTCTCGAAAATCTGATACGGCAGAATTAAAGATAGAAAAATATCCGGAAACGTTTAAATTGAACATTTTTTCAAAAGACGTTACGGTTTTCGAGTTACAGCGATTCTGAAATCTCAAATATGTCTATTTTCGCTATGTCGAGGGGGCAATTTCTTTCGAAAATTTAAAATCTGAGACAACTAAATTAAAGAGCAGATTATTTGTAGCAACATTTATATTTAACGTTTTTTTCCATTCAGTTACGGTTTTCGAGTTGCTGCAGTCTAAAATATGCGTATTTTCGCGACGATATTTTTAAATTTCTGAATAATAAAAAGTAAGTAATTGCAAAGAATATACATGGGTAATGGTATAAGTGAACGTTCAACGATTCTCGTGACTAAGGTTACACTCAAAAGAGTGAAATAAATATTTTTACAACACAATGGATCGACGTTATTAGCTAAATAATATTAATTCTATTGGTGCTGGTACTTGTACATTTGGTGCCAAGTTTTCAAACTAACTGCAACTCCAATACTTCAAAAGTACCAGCACCAACATAATTAATATTTTTTGCTATTTTCCAATGCACCAACTAATAACGTCTGTCCCATTTTTCGTAAAAAATATTTATTGCAATAAATTGTAATCTGACAGATATAAGCCTGAGGTTATTCTGGATTCTTCCATTTTCCAACTCATCTCCTGTATTGCGAAATTTTATAATAAAATATTCGAATTTATTTATTTTAAATTTAATTGGATGTTCTGATACATTGGGTTGGTATATTTTGATGTCCAGATTATAGAAAAATAAACTTCGATCTGAATTTTAATTATTTAAAAAATCATTATATATTATAAAGCTTCTTAAATGGAATACTTGTTCATTGATATATCAGCTTCCATAACAGTGGGTCCTAACCCTCATCCTTGAAGGCGACCTGCCAATTACATCTGAATTATCATTTTTGCTGAAAATTTATTTTGGCAGATTTGGAGCAAAAACAATTTACCCTCAAATTCAAAATGGTGGTTAACGTACCAGTGGAATTTGTTTACCAGTTAGTTTGAATTGTAAACTAACAGTTACTCCTTCCCACTGCCTAAAGATTCGAACAATAAAATTGGTTAATGAGAAATAATACAGAGTAAAGTCTTATCTGATCAATCCAACTGGGCTATACAAGAATAACTGGTCCAAAATTGTGGACACACCTCCTTCAAATAATCGCTTTTCTGCAACAAAAATGATCATCCAAACTATGTGAATCTAAATAAATACTATGATTAATTACCAAAAAAATACGGACATGACACTTGTGACAAATAACTATGTCTAAAATTTATAATTATAGAATCTAACAAAAGTGTGCATTGAATCTTTTGTCTCTAGTACGCCGCCAATGGTCGAGACTTTTCTAATTTTACGTCAGATGTTGCTGAAAATTTTACGTAATCAATGCGTCTACGATTGGGGACACTTCTTGTTCAAGTAGTTTGTTCATTCTATTAATGACATTTCGGTTTTGGTGTGAGAGCTCATCTAATTGGAACAGGTAAAAAAAATTACAAACTGTATTTTTGATTAGTATCGATAAAAATATATCTTTTCAAACGTTTTCCTTCCTATTCCCGAAACAATTTTGTCTACGAGTTTTAGGTATAGGCTACTTCCTAGACACCATGCTTTAAGCAATGTTGCCATTTATTTTGAACGCAGTTCCGTGATAAATGTATCAAACGAAACCAAGAATATAAGATAGAATTTGATTTGAGCACATATTATTTGGCAGGATATTCGGCTGCTGGACTGATCGATCAACAACTGAAATATCTGTAAATAAACATAATATCCCTGCCATAAGATGTTAGATAATGTTTTATAACCTAAAATAAACATATATGAGTGATTAAATTTGGGAAAGGTAAAAGTGGGGGTGGAAATTATTCATATTAACAGCTGACATAATCCCATAAATAAAGAACCTGTAGCGGGTAGCACATAAGCCAGCAACGTATTTCGGAATACAGCTGAACCGTGGAATGCCAAGAAGGCGGGTACCTAACCAAAGTTAAAAAAATTTGTGTTTTTGAAGTGAAAACTCTATAGGCACGTTAGGCGTTATTTGGATGGGCAAAATCTTCCCAGTTCGCGACACCGATGACCTCGACATGCTTGTGACGTATTGCGCATAGTATTGCAGCCAGTGTACATGTATTATACACATATATACACTAATACCACGTCTCTCTTCTCTGCTAATACAATTTGAATTGATTAATTGTAGAATTACTGTGCAGTACCATAATGAGAACTTGATATATTTACGTAGAAAAATCAATGACAAAATCAAAGTATTTATTGTTGAATATTTCCAACATTGTTATTGATATTTGCGAAAGAAGTTTTGATATTATTTATTTTTCTAATATTTGATATCTACAATACATTGTGCAATGAATATTATATAGTACACTGATATAAGGATTTGTTAGAATTCAATAAGATTTTTTCATATTTAATATCAAATTCTCGAAAAAAGATTTGGTGAAAAATTTGACAATATTCCGATGATATTATGTGGGAACTTCAATATCAACTTTGCAGATGATAAAAACCTACCACTAATTGAATTTCTTAATGAAGCATTAGGTTTGACTATGTCTAATGATCGAAAATTAAGTACTAAAAAATATAAAACAACAATCGATGCAGTTTTTACAAAATACTTAGATAACATATTTGTTTCTTATTTCAGTTACCATAAGCCTAGTATATCTTTTTTTAGAATAAAATTAAATAATTAACAGTACAAATGGACTAAGTACTGTTGAACTTAACGATGATAATAGAGCTAGTAATGAAAATAAAGTTCATTAAAAACTATGTAAATACTAATACAATATTGACATTTTGTATAGAGCTTGTGCAGTTCATCATATGTTGGATTAATTAATAAACTGTATAAAAATTTTAATAATTATTGCTCGGAGTGCCAATAATGTTAATAATTTCATTAGAAAAATTAATAAAATCAATAATTTAGTTATTCCTTTGTTTTAAGTTTTCACTTCTGTCGGCAGTCCTCTGACTGACTGCCTCTGTTTTTATTAATATACTGGAACAATTTATATGTTTTGAATTTTACTTTACGCTCTAGTACGAAAAGAAACCGACTTTACGCACGCCCTGACTAAGGTGTCAATCGGACAATAAGCCAATATAGACAATTTACGTCATTACCAATGCCAATTCCATTAATTTTAATACACGATTGTGAATTGTGACATAAACAATGCCAAAAGCCAGTTGTCAGTCAACTGCTGAATCATGGTATAACAAATTTCATATTATTTTCCTGGCACAAGAATACGGGCATAACATACTTGTAACATAATATATTATTTAACGATTTATGACATCGTTGACTATCGTTGCCTCAGCTATAAAGGAGCAATCTCTATTAGTAATAGAAAATTATCAAAGTCCGACGTAGTTTTAGAATTTGTTTTCCGATTAGTTTATTTTTTTTTGTTATTTTCAATAAAATATGTTATATAAAACCAAGCTTTAAGCTTACGAAAAAGCAACATTGACCTAAATCTAGTTATTGATCCTTTTGCCATTTCTGTTTGCCAAAATTTATCGCATAAATTTGGCGGAATTTTTATTTATGGTCCAACCGGTGATTCAGCATTTCTCGAACTTTTATATAAGTAGGTTTAATAGTTTAAGGTTGAATGCTATCGATTATTTTTGTTTTGTTTTATAATCAAGTAGTCAATCTTTTTAAAAATCATCAACAATGTATTTATATCCTAATGTCAACAATCCCAGTTTGGTTAAGACTCTCTAGACTTTTATTACATCAAAACCTAGTTGTATAGGTGTGACCCAGCAGGTCTACGCTATGATGTTTTATAGTAGATCCTTCAAATTAGGCAAGAAGTTGAATAGTTTTCTTTACAAAAAATAGGATCGACTTTTAATAAATTAATATTGGTGCACAGAAAAATACATATTCCAAATAAAATGGAGATACATTTTTCCTGCAAAATATCCTGCTAAGAAAGTAAATGGAGCTATTTTTGGGAAAACAGAAAATTTGATATGGCAATATATATATATTAAAGAATATGCTATTTCCAGAACTTCTGAATATATTCCAATGATCTCAACGGCTTTACAGTTACAGCCCTTGAAGAAGGGAGTTTTCGAACCATTTCAGATTTTTATTGAATGTTTTATGTAATTCTGTTGACACTTGTGAAAGTTAAATATTTTTACTAATTTTGGAGGAGGTGCCACCAGTACCTGTATCAGTACAACTTCAAAATTAACATTACAATGGAAAACATTTAATTTTCTATTTCTTATAGCCTCATCTAATAAAGTCAGCTATGGTTTTTTCGTGAAAAGCTATTTTCGACCGACTTCTCAAACGGATAGAGTTCGATTGTCTGCTGTTAATTCATTCAATAAAATCGGTCATAAAAAAAGTGGAAACTTTCTTTCCAACACAATCTCATCTATAAAAGCAACGTTGAATTATTGAATTTCGAAGCCATATCTTTCTATATAGTACACCTATACAGGGTGATTTTTTTAACGTGCCCATTAGAAGATTTTCACTTAAAAATCGAGATGAAAATTTGAACCTGGCTACAATCAACGTTGCCAAATTTAGTGAAAATATTTACAAAATTTTAGCACTTTTTTCAAACGGAAACCCCTGGTTTTTACAAGATGTTTGAATTCTGCACATTTAATGAAGTATGAAAAGCCCTAGTCTTTATAACTTATCTGTCATAATTTTTGACGAATGTCATTTTTACTGCCAAAAGTTCTCATGACAGATGTCTATTTAAAAATTTATATCTCACTTATTGTCATCTAGAAAAGCAAAAAGTTGTTTTTGATCGGTAGCCCGAAGTTGGAATTTCGTTCAGTATGCCCAACATTCTGAAAATTGTTTTGTTTAATACTCCAAAAGAAAAATATTAAAGACATCAATAAAAAAAATTTAAAAACTCAATTTTTGTTAATAGCACATACCAATTTTTCTATCGTCATTAGGAAGAAAATTTAATTTTAGGGGAATTCTTATGTTTTCACACTCTCTTATGTTTTTTCAAATAATAAAAATGATATTCATTCGAGATATTTCTCAATTTTCTATCGCGAATGTCTTTTTTACGAGTGCCCTTGGACGTAAAACAATCGCTCTTATTGATACCACATTTTAGCTGTCAAATTGACAGTTTTGAAAGTGGAAGTACAAAACATCTGTTACAAAAATTTAAAACTACTTTTTGCTTTTCTGGTTTACAATAAGAGAGATATGAATTTTTAAATAGACAGCTGTCATCAGAACTTTTTGCAGTAAAAATGACATACGTCAAAAACTATTATAGATAAGTTATAACAACTAGGGCTTTTTATACTTAATCAACTGTGCGGAACTCAAATATGTAACAAAAAACAGGTGCTTCCATTCGAAAAAACAAAGTTGTTACAATTTGCCACCATTTTGTAAATATTTCCACTAAATTGGGCGACGTTGATTATAGCCAGGTTCAAATTTTCATATTTTTATCATGATTTTTAATAGAAAATCTTCTAATGGACACGTTAAAAAAATCACCCTATATATTACATTTCCTTTTCTTCATGAATAATTTCATTAAACATTAACAGAAAGTATGTCATACTAATATACTGTAATATATTGATTTTGTTATCATCAAATGGTAAAATAAACCCCTCTCTATTCTATTCTACATGCGAAGCAGGGCATTGGGCGGTTCTTACATTTATTATGTACAATTATTATCAGTGTCGATGCTTTAGGTATTTTAAGAACACTATACCTACACTATTATTTTCATTCAAATCGATATCAGTATGTTCACGAGTTCATTTCATCTGGTATTTGTTTTGATTTATAAATAAATGTCTTACTTCATGAGAAAAATGTCACGATTTGGCAACACTGCAAAAACTTTTATTTCTTGAATTCATTAAATAGATTTTCAAAATCAGACCAGATCAATTGCAACAAACAAATTTTATAATTCTTTTGTTTTTGAGGAATTCAAATTTGAGTTTGAGTTTTGTCCAATTATTTTTATAAATGTTAAAGTTAAGAATCAAATGTTTTTTGCTCTTTGAATGTGACCGAAGATATGATATGCAAGTATCACATGTAATCAGCTGATTCGGATCATTTCCGTTTTTGAAGATTAACAGTGTTTCAAATTTCCGGCATTTCCAAAGTCAGACTCTGGATTATAAATATATCAGCTCATTAAAGTTATAAATACGTCAAATGTCAACTCTACCGGACGTGATGCATTATCATATTTTTATAATTTCTTCAAGTGCATATCATAAAAACAGTCAATCATATTAAAAATACTCATTTATTTGCTCAAATAGATGTATTTGAATGACGTCTTGTCTAAGGTTATCAAAATATTTTTGCGTTCTTCGTTAACGTTTGAAATTGACTGAAAAATGAAAAATATGTTATATTTACCTCATATCTCGTAGAAGATACCTATGAAAACATAAACTTGACCTGCTGGCAATGTAATAAATAGATGCAAAATAATTTATCAAAATGATTGACGTTGTTATTTCAATATTCAAAATTTATTTAGCATTACTGCTGAATGTTTGTGAATCATATCCGGTATGAATTGGCGAAGGCTCTTAAGATTTCCATTGCATATTTATGAAAAAGTGAAAAGGTCTATAATTAGGTGAATGAAGAAAGATTCGGGCAAATATTTGGTATTCAGCTTCAGAGTTACGGATTTATGAGCTTACCAGCTCCTTTTGTTGTTGTTTTATATGCGGCATGAGCAGTGGCACCTTCTTGCTGATACCATTTATATTGCCCAAGCTGATTTCAACTAAGTTCTATCAAAAAACATATCACGACAAAAAGCTACAAGCCATCGACAATTATTACTGCCCCCTTCAGGAGTTTCTTGGAAATAAAATTTGTGCTGGTAATCCAGAGAATGCAAACTTTGTTGGCGAAACAATTATTGTCGCATGATGTTGATAAAATTGTTTTTGTGGTAATTGTGTATTTGTTTTAGAAAATCTGTTGTATGATTTATATTATATGTATACCTATAGATTCGATTTTCTGTTTTTTTCTTGCAGTGGAGGATATGGAACAGTACTTGCACTACATTGGCGGCGGTGCAGGGGCTCTGGCCCTGACTGGGGTGGCAGCGGCTTCGGCATATTATCTAACTAGTCGACCGACACCCCAAAGACCGCTGTTCCCGTTGGAAGCTCAATGTATATTGGAACAAGAAGAAGAAGTGAGTAAAAAACAAACCTTGGAACAAAAACAAAAACAGCCGTAATCATATTCGAAACTTAGTACGCCACTATAAGACACGGTCGAAAATGAGGACTATGCTACAATCCAACTAACCTAACCTTAAAATGACTCTAAATCAGTGTTATGGTAGGATAGTGTTTGATTATTTTAATACGGTACTAGCTAGTACCGAACTAAGACTGGATTATGAATATGGCTGTATGTCTTTACGTTTTCAACGTTTCCGAATGAAAAAAAATTTAACTGAATTGACGGCTGTCACATATTGATCTTTCTAAATAGATAATATACATAAAAGATGTGAAAATAATAGTTAGAACGGCTATCTCATTGATGGATAATAATATTTTTCACGGGTAAATTCATATTCAATTCCTTACGCATCTTTTTGAAGAAAAACGATGCATCCTTGCACAGGTATTCGTGCGCACCAAGCAACTCTCATTTGACATAGACAGATTAATATCAGTAGTGAACTTATTTGATCTCATTTGACTCTTCTGTCATATCTAGTCTTCTTGATATTCAAATTAAATGAATATTCACAAATTCTACATTTAACGGTATAGAAAAGACATTTTTGATTCTAGAAATAATTAATTAATTTCAAACCTGATTTCGATTTTGAGTGGTGGATATTATATACCTAAGTTTACATTTTAGTTAAAATGTTGTTAAAAAGTCTACAAAAATGTCGCGAAAATGAAACTATATCGATACATTGACGTGTATCTGAAGCATTTTGGTAATAAAAAATTTTGTTAGCTTTATTTTTGTATTCAATAGAAAATTCCGGGATTTAAATAGCGCGAAGTTATTTTTATCCAGTTAACATTGAAAACAGTTGCTTTTTTCATATATTTATTCATTTGCCTATTATATTTCATTCTCTTGACATTGTACAAATAATGTCAGAAATTTGGATTTTTTTGACACGTTGAAAGGAATATATTATTGTTATAAACGTTTGATTTATTGTCGAGCTAATAACCATATATTTCCGATTGAAAAAGTTGATGATTTACTTATTAATGTATGTACATTTGATGGCTTCATATACAGGGTGGTTCTTCAGGAAAGACATCGATCGATGGTAAGCAAATGATAACTACAAACAATCCGAAAATTTGGTGACATAATAAAGTCTCTGTCTGGGGGGACATACGTCTAAAATATTTTCATGCTAGTCGCATTTCCGGTTATACCGGAAGTAGATGGCAACTTTGTTAGTTTTAATGGAATACCCTGTATATTACCGCATTTTAGATTTATTGTACAATTTTGAAAAAAAATCATGTATAATGTCCTATATGGTAATATACAGGGTATTCCATTAAAAATGATAAAGTTGGCATCTACTTCCGGTATAACCGGAAATGCGACTAACATGAACATATTTTAGACGTATGTCCCCCAGTGACTTTAGTATATCACCAAATTTTTAGACTGTTTGTACATATCGTTTGCCCCCAATCGATCGATGTCTTTTCCGGAGAACAACCCTGTATATTGTAACAAAACTGCTTACGTACATTTTATGGTCTAGGTACTTTCAGGTGATTTTGTTTGTTTTCATAGACATTTTGAAAAAGAAAGTAGGTACCTCAATTAAAATCCAAACTAGTATTTAGTAATTTATTTATTTGTTCAATAAATTTGTCTCATTGAAGTCAAGTTTTTTCTATATTTTCGTTTATCATCGAATGATAACGGTATTATTTCCTGAGACTGAAAAAGTTAATTTTATTTCTTTGACTCCAATAATTCTAATATTAAAACTCGAAAAATTAAAGTTTCTTATTTTAATAGAAATTTTCATTTAATTCATCCTTCTTCGATACCTGAAAACGTTCCATTTGTTGTAATTACTACTATTTTTTTTCTTCTTCAAATTCGTTAATAATTCAAAAATTCAATCCTATAAGATTTAGATATGTTGACTCAATCTGTACTGAGAAATTTCAATCTATTTTCAACTTATTTTGTATATTACTTGATTAATGAACACATTGCTAATAAATCATCTAAACATTTAGAATTTCTAGAAATATATAAATCAAAGTATATAAAATAAGAAGGTATATTTTTAGTTGATCTTTGATTACAGGAAGTTCAAATACAATTGAAACTTTATACCGGCAAAATAATTCTGATTCACATGATTCTAAAATAGTTAGATAACAAAATTTCAAGATATTATTTTGGTTCTGTTTGAATTTGACAGCCAAAAAACTTGTTGATGTAATATCTATCTTTGTAAGGGCTGTAACTTTTAAAGTGTGCGTTTTTGTGTTTAGATAAAATTGAACATAGAATATGCCATTAAGAGTATGACCATTCTTTATGAAACACCTTGTATCAAAATTTTATTAACTTCGTTCTGTTTTTTGTATTTTTTTTTAATTCTGCACTATTTATTTTACATAACTGTACCATAACAACGACTGACCCGACTCAACCCAAATACAAATACTAGACTATAAATTACTTTGTTGATTATAAAACTAGATCACATCTACAAGAGTCTATTTTCCACTCAACTAAGGCTTCTCTCACATGACTCACATGTGATGTTGATAATTATTATTATTTGAGTTATGCATTCGTATTCTAGTGTATTGATGATATTATGGCTACAGTCCAAATAGTATTGTGCAAAATGTCAGCGTAACATTCGTTCGCGTATACATAGGTTGGTACATACATTTTTATTAAGATCATGTGACATCATTCATACAGGGTGTATGTACTAATCGATGTAATGCATCTTCGAAGGGCTGTAACTTTTAAGGGTGTGTTTTTGTATATAGATAAATGTTGTCAAATCGACTTAAAGCTGACCATAGAATATGCCTTTAAGAGTATGACCATTCTTTATGATACACCCTGTATATGATCAGATAATTATTATTTATTTTTAACGGTATTTGTCCATACAAAAATCATCAGGTCTCAAGACCATTCATTACAAACTAAAGTGGTTACATTAAATTTTGATGTAAGAGGGACCATTTAGCCAGACAAAATGAAAACTATTTTCGGCCCCATAGGTAAAAAAAACTCACTTTCAAATGAATAGATGTCGGCTTATAGCACTTTCCTTTGTTTTTTATTTGTAGACAAATATGTTCAGATGTGATCAAAAAGAAGTGCATTTTAAAGAAAAGAATACGGCATAAAAATAAAAATGTCAAAACCAACCGGCTGAACTCCGAACGGAGGAGGTACCTATATAATTCGAATGATTGCTTTTTTTAGGTTCGTGCCCGCGTTTTATATATTTATATTTTGATGATTTTGGATTCATTTGAAAGAGGAGGCTTGAAATTTAGTCCCATATTCATGAAAACGTAAATCCGAAATCTCCTTCCCTTCGAAAACCGCCCCCGAAAGGGTTGGAGGGGCAAATTTTCTCGAAAATCTGAGGTGGTATAATTAAAAATAGGACAATATCCGGAAACATTTAAATTGGACATTTTTTCAGAAGAGTTACGGTTTTCGAGATAGAGGCATGTTAAATTCTCGAATATGAATATTTTTGTTATGTGGAGAGGGCGATTTCTTTCGAAAATCTGTGGACACTACATGAAAGACCTATTTGCAGCAACATTTATAATGTACATTTTTTCCTTGGAGTTACGGTTTTCGAATTACAACGATGGTAAAATAGTAACATCTAAAATACTTATGCGTATTTCCGCAGCGATGTATTGAAATCTCAATAATAATAACAACTACAAGCAAAGAATTTACGTGGGTAATAGGATAAGTAGTATCTTCATTGGTATTAGTGAACGTTCAACGATTTTCATGACAGATATTTGATTACTTTAAAGGTTTCCTTAGCAACGCCTATCTAATAATTGTCGCCTACCACTTTAAAACTTCAAATTTTACTTCGAAAATCTTCTGACTTTAGTATATTGTAATATTTTTTCAATATTCAAACATCGCTTTTTCCTGTCACAGAAAAAAACAGTCTATTATACTCGGGTAAAATATTAGGTTTTAGCTCTCAACTACAACCTCGGTCTAAAATCTAGTACTTTTATCCCTTGTATAATAAATAACTATTTTACAAAAAATGGATCGACGTTATTAGCTGATGCACTGAAAAATACAAAATAATATTAATTCTATTGGTGCTGGTACTTGTGAAGTTGGTGCCAAAAGTTATAAATCTAACTGCAACTGCACAACTTCAAAAGTACCAGCACCAATAGAATTAATATTATTTTGTATTTTTCAGTAATTTTCAACTAAAAACGTCGGTCCAAGTTTTCGTAAAAAATATTTATTAAATGACTTTTTTAAAACCAGAAAAAAAAATTGCACTTTTTTCCCGGGTATACCGGGTGTTCCTTAACGATATGCGAATATTAAAAGGGATGATTCTGCATCGAAAATAAATGATAGTTTGTTGATTAAACTATAGAAAATGTTCCGTTGCTAAAATACGGGGTGATGAAATTTTAGAAGAAAAAAAAGGAAATTAATAAGAGTTTTTAAGTGCACTGAAAATTAAAGCGTTTTACTGGTTTATATACCATAGATTATATTAATTGCGTTAAGCATACTCAATGGTCGGATTTCATGGACGCATTTTTTTTATTTCTTTCCCAACTTTGATATCAGTCGTTACGCATGTGATTCGCACTGACTCAGGTCCATTTTCTTTTTTCGATTTCATTTCTATAACAGTAGTTAGTGATGATCATCGAACCGCAACATTTGAACCTTTCGCAACATCGACAACGAAACCAAAAATTGTGAATTGTTCGCAGAATGCGAAATACCGCTAGTTTTTTTTTTTCTTCTTCTGTTCATTAATAATAATATTTGAAATCGGAACCATTGAACTCGCACGCAGAATTCAATCAAAAATATAGTACAGTCAATAGTTAATAGATGAAATAAAATGTACATGACTGAAGTAAACCTTATAAAGATATAAAGCTGTATTCAACATCCACTTTCAGTTAAAAGAGCTAAAAAAAACTCCCCTTCCCCATGAAAACCGCCTCCAAAGAGGGTGGGGGGTGCGAAATTATACGAAAATTTAATATTTTTTCCTATATTATATAACAGACGTATTTCTATTGCCAATAGTATGGCATGATATTATCATAGTAACTTATAAAGAATCTAAACTAGAACGGAATGAAGATTTGTTTATGAATACCGGTTTAAATGTTTTATGAATGTTATTGACCCGACTATGTAATAATAGCATGTGAAATTGTTGAAAAGTTGAACAACCTTTCTGTCCTCTCTTTCTCTATGAAATCAATTTTATAATCGTTTGAATCAATCATTTTTTGTTCGTTTTTTTCTTCCTTCCAATTCTTTCAAATAGATATACCTATCTAACGGTGTCCAATGTGGTATGACATCGTTTTCTACTGTATATATATATATATATATATATATATATATATATATATATATATATTCAATCTAGTTGTTATTTTTTTTTGTTCATATAATATAATAGATGAAAGATTGAAAAGAAAAGATAGATACCTGATCATGTTCACGAGTCATATATTGTATGCAAATTTGTTGAGAAGTGAAAAATAGCTTCAATTTTGATATAACTGTACAACAGATGAAGTTAAAAAAAAATCGAGATGTCTCTTGGGAGATCCGGTAAGAACAAAGTTCCTCTTTATATGTGCAATTACTAAATAACCAGCCCAATGAAGGAATGGTAATGAAATTGTATCTATTTAATAATTCTTTTTCCAAGTTTTTGTACGTAAACAACATAATAGAGCATTGCGAATGTATTTAAAGATGTAATAATTTGCTTTGCGGAATTTTCAGGATTTCTAAGGCTTTTTGAATTGTCCTTAAATCCCGATCATAAATAATTTTGAAAATAACTTACTGAGGTAGGTACTAAATTGAACATAAGCTTTTTTGAATTCATCGGAATAACACATTTTATTTTGATAGTGCATTAATACGTTATTCAATGACATAACCTATTAAACTTTTGACTTAACCTCAAATTAGTAATCGACTTTCATATTTGTTGGTGATTTTTTTTGTGTTTCATATGATTCATGTTTGATAAATAAGAATAAGCACAAGTGTGTAACGGAGCAAAATGTTTCTACGAGTCATGGGCGAGTAGTGAGAACCACAAGAGTGAGAGACGTGTATCTAGAAACTAACATTCTTGTGTAACGCGATTGTTACGAGTTTCGCCCAATTTGCTCACGTGTGGGATACATTATTTTTTTTTAGTGATACATGGAACTGTTTATATTACCTGCTCCAAGTAAATTATATGGAATTCATTGTTCCATGATCCAGCAGTTGTTATTTTCCATGGTTTGACGTTTGGCATTGCTATCGTCACGGTTTACATACGCGTTAAAGGTTATGGAATATGACAGGCGATAATTAAACAATATGATTCATATTTTACTAGAATAACTTCAGTGATCGATGGAACTGACCAAAATAATGACAGTTTGTATTACAAACCATATTCCAAAAGCGTTTTCATTTGAAGTAAAATGGCACCGAAGTTTGAATTATTTTTCAGTTTTTATTCGCTTACTTGTAAGCCAGGGGATGTAAATTCGCAAGAAGCGTAAACTGTCTTACGTCAAAATACGCTAGGATGTGTTTTGTTTTTCAAAGCATGCTGCTATTTAAGTAACAATATTGGCCAAGGCAGCTGAGCAATGTTCGGAATTTTATGGAATTTCTCGAAAACTAAGCGACGTATCAAAAAAGTTTAAGAATAGTGAAAGTTAGCAAAAAGACTAAACATTTCAGAAAAATAATATAATTTATCCAGTGGCGTGCGACTGAAAAGTTTTACAAAATTCTGTGTAGTTGACCCCCCAGAAAAACAACACCCCGTATAGCAAATAATATAAAATTTAAAACACTTATCAGTTACGTTACCCTTAGCATTTTATCAAACACTTGCGTATTTATATCCTCTGGCTTACGAGTACCTAATAAAATAAAAACAGAAAAATACTTCAAACTTTGGCACCATTTTACTCTAAATGGATGCTTTTTTGGAGTATGGTTTATAATACAAACTATCATTATTTTGACTGTTTTTTGCACAAGTGTGGGAAAATTGTATCATCGAGACTTTGAGAATATTGAACACTTTTGTCACATCACACTGAATGCTTGAAGTTGAACTTTCAAGGTAACTGTTGCGAAAATAATATTTTTGAATCTAGATTGCAGATTGTAAGGTATAGTGGGATAACTGCGAGATGTAGATAGATGCCCGTCGATTTTTTGGTCCAGTGCCACCAGTTGCGTCGGGACGCCTTTCCATACAATACACTTGATACACGAGTTCTCTTGAATCGTGAGGAGCTTGTTTGTTGAAATTTTGTTGAGCTAGCTGTATTAAAAAATTATTTCACGGTGCAGATTTTTATTGTGTTATTAAAGTAGCAGGTGGAGGATTTTTTATTGCAAGAAATGTGATAGTTTGCAAAAATATTTACAATGTTGACTGCAGTTTTAGATTACAGCGGTAATTAAACTATGATAAATATGATCATTTGTTCTTTTCAAAACAATTTGAAGTTTATATGAGTTTTATCTATAATAAAACTTGACTTTTGTCGTCAATATTTCGCAAAAGATTATTATATATTAACATTTTTCAGATGTATCTCTAATACCAAGCTTATTTCCAAAATTTTGGATCTGCTTTTACCCAAGAACTTTTCACAAGATTTTCTTTCAATTACACGAACTAAACAATCATATAAACAACCCAGTGGTTTTGGAAAATACATTCTCTCTTCGGAAAATACAAATTCTATTTTCTGTTTTGACGTAAATAATTAATAAATTCGTATATGTGGGGGTCCTAAAACATGCCATTTTAATATCGCTCACAAATTAAATTTAGAGGGAGCCAAAATACTCTATCGAGATAAATATAATATTAAATAAGTATATTATATAAAAGCGTTGTGAACTTGAGCATGAGCCAAAGAATTTTTTGCTCCATTTAGTTAGTATCTAGTGACTCAGTAAAGTGTGATCTTGGCGGCGGTGATTTGTTGATGTGATACGGTTTTTTTTTTGATGTGGTGACATTTCGTATCTAGTTGTATGTGTTTTTCCTCTCAATTCAATTCTCAACGAACTGTTTATTACGTCATGTAAAGTGTTTCTGTCATCTAGGAACAGCAGTTTTTTTTTTCGCAACAAAAATGTGCAATTGTTGTGGATGTCAAAGTGTCCCACCTATTGCGGCCCCCATAAATCTCAATAATCAATCAGATGTTTATAATTACAGAGTGAGTATTAACGATATTGGATTGAATAGATGTTTTTTTTCTTTTCGCTTTGTGAAAAATATATTTTTGGTTTTGCAAACACTGTTTTCACTTTTATAAAGTTTTGCTTTCTCACGAGGGATTACATAACCCTATTTTTCATTCAAGGTCATTTTGTTGAATTGAAACGTTTATTAATTTTTTTCATCAAAGGAAATAATTATAAAGTATAAAATTGATTTTTACCCTTCCATACAACGTTACTAACTATCTTGAGTGCTATTGAAGCACGAATTGTGTTGAAATTTTTACACTTTTTGCAACACCTTCCTTTAAAGTTCAACATTCGAGCATTGCCTCTATCAAACTAGTGCGCCATAGACATAGATTGTAATATTAGATTTTATAATTATCACATTTCATGTTCTATGACTTTTACTAAGCGACTGTGAACTATGAAATCATTGACAATGCTAAACGTCAGTAGGTCAGTCAATTTATAACAACTGCTGGATCATGGAACAACAAATTTTATATTATTTTTGACTGACCGACAAACTCCGAACGGAGGAGGTATTCGATTTTCTGCTTTTTTTTTGGTTCGTACGCGTTTTATATAGTAGCAGTTGCAGTTAGATTGATAACTTTAGGCATCAACTTCACAAGTACCAGCAACAATACAATTAATATTATTTCGTATTTTTCAGAGCACCAACTAATAACGTCGGTACATTTTTTTTGTAAAAAATATTTATTTCACACTTTTCATTGTAACATTTGCCATGAAAATTGTTGAACGTTCACTAATACCAAAGAAGATAGTACTTACCTATTACCCACATATATTCGTTACTTGTACTTGTTATTATGTAGAGATCTCAGAACATCGCTGTGGAAATACGCAAAGTATTTTAGATTTAAACATTTTACCACCGCTTAACTCGAAACACGTAACTTTTTTGAAAAAATGTTGAAACTTTTCCGGATATTGTCCTATCTTTAATTCTGACTTCTCTAATTTTCAATTTTCGAGAAAATTTGCCCCCTCCACCACCTATGGGGGCGGTTTTCAGAGGGAAAGAGGTTTCGGATATGAGTTTTCACAAATATGGGACCATTTCTCTCAAGTCTACTCTTTCAAATGAATCAAAAATCATCGGAGAACGCTTACTATATACAACGCGCGAACAAACAAAAAAAAAAAAGCATACAGTCGAATTTTATACCTCCTCCGTTCGGGGTTCGTCCGTCATAAATAAATTAATCAATAAATGATTGTTATTATGATAAAAAGTTCATCGGTTTCTCTCTGTAGAGCTTCAAAAATAAACTCCCAAACTGTTATCCAAATCTTATATTGTTGGCTTGTGTTTAAAATTTGAGATTGAGAATTTTTGACCGCACGCTTTTTATTTAAAATCAAGCTACCCAGTTGTTATCTCATTGCAGTTGTTAACTGGTCGCAAAACAAATCGAATTATGGTTTGTTTCACGATGCTGATGGCGTCTGTCAGGAAAAACGGATCAATTCAACCGAGGGGACTAAATCAGTGGCGTGACGATTTTGAGATAAGATTTGGTATTTTAATTTTTTGATACGCTTTATGGAAAATCGTATATTTAGGAAGAAAAAAGCATTGATTGATTAAATAAGCAATTATATTATAAGATTTATTATTAACAATAATGCAAAATCTTTTGCTTGAGTTATAAAATATAAATTTATTCATGTGAATTCTTCTCTGAAATGTTACATTGACTTTGTGAACGCCTATGAAATAAAGATTGCGTTGTCTTCAAGTGATACGAGCAGCACCCTATTGAAGGCGATAAGCTTGAAATACTGATGTCGTAGCTTAGATGGACAAACCTGGTAGAGAATTACATGATAATGAGATGCGATGAGAAGTATAGCTTGTAATGTACGTAGCTCATGAATGATTACAGGCAATAGCCATGATTCGTGAAACAAACTTTTACTAATAGATACCTAGGCTTAATTCAATGTAATTATAGCTCACACACTGGTTGTTCGTTAGAGGCAGCACTGTTTTTCAAATGCATTTTCTTCGCAATGACGTATGACAACGATTGCACAATTCTCGCTAGTAGTAGAACAGTAAATAAAATTTCATTAATTTTCTACGCCTAATTATTGTCTAACTGATTTTTATTATTTTTCAATTTACTATTCGATAAGTTAATAGCTTGTATATAAAGGGATATTAAATTGATTTGTAGATGTGTATATTATATACATTGGCGACTTTCCAATAGTATCAGTTGACTATTATTTATTCTTGAATACTTAATAATATATGTGATGGAGATAAATATATATATATATATATATATATATATATATATATATATATATATATATATATATATATATATATATATAGAATATATCTACTTCAATTATTGAATACAATAAATCAATCAGCTTTATATATATATAGGTACATTTTCATTTCATAAGAAAGTGTTATGAAACAATGGGAAAATCTTAGAAGAGATGATATTTATTACTAATAATTGAAAATTAAAAAATACAACCCATGTATATTCTTTGCCTGTACTTATTATGATTCAGAGATCGCAAAACGTCGCGGCGGAAATACACCTATTTCAGAATTAACTACTGCTGTAACTCGAAAACCGTAACTTTTTTTGAAAAATGTCCAATTTGAATATTGATACATATAATATTTTCTTTCATTTGGTCGTCTCATATTTTCAATTTTCGAAAAAAAATGCCCCCTCCACATTCCAGAAATACACATATTTCAGTCTTAATTATTGCTCCCTCCACCCGCTTCGGGTGTTGGTTTTTGGAGGTAAGATTTTGAATTTGAGTTTTTCTAAATATGGGACCATTGCTCCACTGTCCTCTTTCAAATGAATCAAAAATCATCAAAATCGGATCACGTTTACTATGCAAAACGCACGAACAGCCATCAATAAAAAAATGATAAAAAAGCAAACATACAACCGAATTGTATACCTACCTCCTCCTTTTTTAAAGTCGGTCAAAAATTTGGATTGATTATCAGGCACGGCTCGACGCTCTGCGGCAAACTGATGATGTGCAACAACCTAGAAATCATGATATTTGTCTGGGTGGTTTTATTCGGATGTTATTGATGGAATTAATCTCTACGATTTTTCTATTAGAATGACGTATTTCCCTTACAGTGTTCCGAGAAAATATCGAGCCTTATACTCAGTTATAAAATGGATCAGATTAAATGAAAATCTTACAAAGAAAAACATTGCTAATGAAGGAAAAGGAAAGGAAAATATTTTATTTCCGTTCCTACAAAGGCTACTATATATAATAAGGATTCTGATGATTTTGAAAGCTTTGAAGTTCATGGCATTCATGAAAATACCTGAGGATTATTTGCATTCGTTAGTCAAGGATGATTTTGCGAAAAATAGGAAGGTTGTGAAAGAGATAATTTCTGACAAAGGCCGTCTTGCTCCAAAAAATATTTTGTTCAAATTTATCGGGTATTACTTTATAATTTCATCAAATCGTTCCTTATAAATACAAGGAATAAAAGAAGGGGTCAAGTTAAGTTATCAACGGGTTATTAATTCGCTTGTTTAAATAATGGGATTTCTTATATCCAGGAGGATTTAATATTTTGATGCTGGCAACATTTCTGGATGAAGTAATTCCGAATTAATGTTTAAAGATCTCTTACAACTTGAACATCACTATTCGTTGAAACGGACATATTTTACAGGCTTTACTAGGCATTATTAGTCGTGGTAGGTTGTCTGTGCTTTCCACAAGTTCGCGCCTTTGCTGGAATTGAACCGGGATCTAATTCTAATGGCAGTTCCTATACACAAACCACCAAGCCATGTTGAATGCTTATTTTTTACTTACCTAACTAAATAAGTTAACTGAGAATTAAACACAAAGACTTGAGTGTAACAACAACCTTATACTTCATAGAAGAAAACTATAATAAGTAGGACTCTAAAATAAAATATATCTTTTTTTAAAATAACAAAAACTTTGTCAAATTATTTTCCTTATTTCGGTTGTCCATAAGAGAACCGAATTTACAAAAAAAAAAAACCTAGACACCTAGAGCTCAACAACTTAGAACCTAGATTTAAAATAAAAATAAAATAAAAATATTGCCTTAAATGCTCAAAGTGTCGTCCGTCCTGGGCAATACAAAGCTGTAACCTGCTGTGGGTAGTTATTTGTGTTTAATTCTAATTTATTTACACTTAACGTCAATTACCCCATCTAGAGCAACATAGATAATATATTATATTTATTTATTGTTAAAGTAGGTTATATATATAAAATATAGGTAACTCTAATAAAAATTACTGATATACTCATAGTGTTCCTTAATTTTGTTTCGTAAAAATAAAGTTTTAAATATATTTTTAAATAAGTCTATAGGGACTAATCATATCGAGTTGCGGTTTTCACCAGTAACTGTAATTTTTCACGCTCTTTCTTCCTAATGGAAAAAAATACTATTGCATTTGACATTTTCGAGAAATTCTTCAAAAATCTGCGACTTTGTCATAAAATGTCATCTACCGAATCGGAAAATAATCAAACTCGAAATGTTATTACTCCAGTAGAAGCGCCCAAAAAGCGCTTTGAAATGAAACAAAGTAATTCAAAATTGGTCATACCAAAAAAAAAAAGTTTTCCAGTTTTTTTCAAACCAATATTTGCCCCTTCCCCCAAACGTTATTTGACAAGATAGACAAAAAAATTTATACAAAGTAGTTGTCTTATTTTCAGAAGATTACAAAAAAATATTTTCAATATAGGTTAACTTGGGATAATTTTGAATAAAACAGTGTTTTTTAATTCGTGGTGTAAGCTACGCCCTCTAACGGTAGACTTAGCAACTTATAAATATTTTCCAGCTTTCTCTTGTGGCCGATTTACCTCTACATTTTTTTTCTCCGGCTCGTCCGATTAACGGATTCTGAGATACAGCCGGCGTCCTTTAATAATGGGCCACCTTGTACGTCTGCAAAAAGTGACCTTTATTTATAAATTATTATTTGGCATACAAATTGTATGAGCCTATCAGGGTTCATTTAAATGAGATACTTGAGCCAAAAGTGAAACTAATTTGCAACTTTGTAAATTCATATTATCCTACGCTAGTACCTACATAAATATTTCTACAGGATAGTGGCGCAAAATCAACATAATGGCTCAAATTATAAAAGACTTGTGCGTGTTTTTGAGGCTCATACTGTTACATCCTCTCTTAAAAAATTGGTCTGTACATGTATCAAAATACTCTATCATCTCTCCTGACCATGATTACTTAATATTAGTTGAATTTGAATTACCATTTGTCCATGTGTCCCAATGCCAATCTGGTGTACCTAATGGTCCAATAAATTCATCCATTCCATGTCCTTTCCACATGGATATGACGTTTGATTTGTGGGTATGTCGTTGTGGGCGAACACAGTAATAATAACTAAACTCTAGCGACATCTGTTGGGTACCTACGCATGTCGAAAACAATCATTCGACAAATTATTGGCCCTACAATACCTCAATGGAAATAGCCAAGGAAATTTTGTACCATCTTTGAGAAATTTAGCAAGAATTGAAAGGCTGTTGTTTTTTTTTTTCAACCATGTTGTTTTTTGTTTCAGGGCCCAGATCAAATTCGAGTTTCCAGATTTTTCAAAGAAGCAAAAGAAGGCAAATTCATCAGCTACATCTACCCCGATGCCAAGACGCTGTATGAATCATTTAGAAGAGGCTCCAAAGTTTCAAGTAAGTCATATTTATTTAAATTGAAAATACGAAGACAATAAAAAAAAATTACTTAATTTTCTCGATATTTATTTTCATATTCATCAATTCATGGAGTAAACTTCTAAAATTTGTTGAAGTTTCTCTTTCATAAATCGATACCATGTCTGGTATCTTTGTTCCGTTTTATGACATAATCTAAGATTATGGAGAGTATAATAGGTGAAGGCTTAATACGCATCCTTGCGGAAGTCCATTGTTCTTGATTGTGCATTCTTCTTATTTTTTTTGCGTTAATTCCATACAAATCCTTCACAATCTCTATCGCATTCCCTTCTACTTTCTTTTGTCTCAAAATATTCCAAAAATCTTCCCCCCTCAATTTATTGAACGCCTTTTTCAGGTCCGAAAAGTATTGAGTACTCAGAGAACGGATCTTTCAGGGAAATGAGTTTTTCTAGATTAAATAACAACTCTAAGAGTTGTTATCGAAAAACAACAAGCTAAAAATTCAGAATAAAGGTCACCATTTTCAACTCATCTCTAGCTATCTTTAAGCGCGAACAAAATATATATCAATGTAAAATTAAATGTCTATGACGTATCTACAAACGTATGGTTGTTTACTACGTTATTTTCGACGCCCATTCTATCTCCAGCTCTAAAAATAAAAACTAAAGTTAACCACCGCAATCGCAGTAAATACTCGTAAATATGTCCGAATTAATATGTTGAATATATATTATCATCCTTCGTCTCAAAACAATTTCAAAAACACACAAAAAAGTTATCGCACTGCCAACCTGTTTTCCATCACTTTAACATTGTTATACATCTTGTAAATCATCAGAACTGTCAAGAGATAGATAATCTTCAAATGTAGTATTACACTTCTAGTCCAATCCCCATTTGATTGGAATTAAGTATCTGGATTTATCATTTTTATCAGGCTTATGTCTAGATACAGACTCCCTTCAGGGTTTCCTCTTCATTCTGGGAAAACCTACAGAAGCTGTCATCTGCCAGGTTACATGTGTTTCCTGATCCTACATTGCTCTGTCAGCATCCTCGTCGTTTCTTGACATTGACGGCACTAGTTTATTATCCACTGTTGGATATGCTCCTTGCATCTAGCAATACTACAAGACTTTGATCATGCTCAGTGTTTAGCCAGTTTTGACTGTTGCAATAATATCAGCAGTTTTTTGTTATCGATGAAAAAATAGCAATGCTCCATATCTTTCAGACAATGGACCATGTCTGGGTTGGCGAGAATCCTATTCCAAACCCTACCAATGGTTGAGCTACAATGAAGCCCTTCTAAGAGCCAAAAACTTGGGTTCTGGTTTGGTAGCTGGGGGTCTAGTACCAGGCCCGAATACCATAGTGGGTATCTATGCCCAAAATTGCCCAGAATGGATACTGACTGAACAGGCATTGTACTGCTACAGTATGGTGCTTGTACCATTGTACGATACCCTTGGACCAGATGCATGTGCCTTCATCATCAAGCAAGGTTGAAAGAGGTTTTTTTTTTGGGTCACCAGAATGTTATTTCTATCAACATTATATTTTCAGCTGAAATGAATACAGTTATCGTTGAGGATGATGCCAAGTGTAATATGTTGTTGGAAAAATCACCGAGGTGTCTCAAGAAATTGATTTGCGTAAAGGAAGTACGACCTGCTACTAAACAACGTGCAAAGAATCGTGGTGTCGATATCGTAAGACTGCATGAAGTTGAGATAGCTGGTGCCAAGGCGAATCACCCTGAAGTTGTAAGTGTTCGATGCATCTAAAAACTGGTGTAAATTTTAATTTTCCCTCTTTTCTGGATCTTCTAGCCTCCAAAACCTTCCGATTTGGCATCTATTTGCTACACCAGTGGCACCACAGGCAATCCAAAAGGTGTAATGTTGACACACGAGAATATTGTAGCCTCAATGAGTGCTGTAATGTTACAATTTGGTGATCATAGACTCAAAAGTGATGACATACTACTGTCATTTCTCCCGCTGGCACACATGCTGGAGAGATGTTGTGAGGTGAGGTCGTTGATCTGTTGAATTTGAGAGTTATTGAATATAATCTACCTTGTTTATCTATCTAGAATGCTATGTACAGTGTTGGTGGGGCAGTTGGTTTCTATTTGGGTGATATTCGAAGGCTTTCCGATGACATGAAAGCCTTGAAGCCGACTGTAACGCCAGCTGTACCACGACTATTGAATAGGATATACGATAAGGTGCAGGCCGACATAAATGGTAGTTGTGTGAAGAAGATGTTGTTCAATATGGCGTTCGGGACGAAAGAGAAGGAGGTTAAAAGGTGAGTTAGTACTCCAACACGACTTACATACCACATAATTAGAATCCAGAACTTTGCACGTCAAACGCGATCTCAATTTAAAGTCTTTACGACTTAATGTGACTTGAGTCTTGCTCCCATAAAAAATCTGCCTGATATACAGAGTGTTTCATAATATATGCGCAGGAGTTGAGGATGTGACTGTTTTTCATACTTTTGGACGAGCTATCACATCCTCAAGTCCTACGCAAATATAATGAAACACCCTGTATAAGCCAGTACGGTAAGAGATGTTTTTGTCATTATCAAAAATTCTACTTTTTTTGGAAAGATGAGTTTCATACTCAGCTGTGTTGATAAAATTTTAATGAAACAGAAAATTGTTTCGTTAATTAATAACTATGGTTGCTTGATTGGACAAGATATAGGTACATATATTAATAGTTATAATTAACTAGTCGTAAAGAATATTGAGGTTGAGAAACTTTCTGGTATAGAAGTAACATATGTTTGAGTATAATACAGGTAATATAATTATGAATTAAATTATTTATAATATCAAACTTCCGTTATTTGAACTTTGAATAATTTATAAATGAAGATTATTGATCAGAAATTATTGGGTCCTATATAATTATTTACCACCATTTATACAGGGTGTTGAGAAGTTTTTTTTGAAATATCACATGTTTTAAGTTGCTTTTATTATATCTATCTCAATTGACATGCAAATTTCAACTTGTATCAATGATGGATGACAATACAATAATGTAATTACTTTATTCTAATATCTTGATCAGGATCATCAGGATAAATTAAAATAAAATAATTTCATCTTTATTACCGGTTAAGAATATACTATACTAGTCTTATTCATACAAAAAACTTATAAAAACACGCTACTATATTAAGTGCGGATGTTTATGGCTTCCAAAACACCCAACTGACAGAACCTTCAATCCACGGTCGTAAATGAGGACTGTGCTGCAATCTAACTAACCTAACCTTAAATTAGGTTAATGACTCTTATGTCAGTGATAGGATAGTGTTTTGTTTGATTATTTTAATACGATACTAGCTAGTACTGAACTAAGATTGGATTATGAATACGCCTTTAAAAGTTTAAACTAACTGAAGCTTCTTCTACATTTTTGTCAAACCTATTTTCGCAGGGGTATTGTAAGGAAAAACAGTTTCTGGGACATGTTGGTGTTCAGAAAGGTACAAGAAGGCATGGGCGGTCGATTGAGGTTAATGTTGGTTGGATCGGCGCCATTGGCGGAAAATGTATTGACATTTATCAGATGCGCTCTAGGATGTGTGGTAAGTCATTTAATATAAGAAAATTTCAATGTTGTACAGTTTTTTTCATAGTGCTTTTGTGATCACCCTGTATATTTTTGCATTTTGAGATAGTCATTTTGTCAGTAATTTAAATCATGTAGGAGTATATAGAATATTTTCTTTTTCTCAATATTAAGATGCCCAGTTTTTTTTAATAGATTTTTTTCTGGAATATTTTTAATACATTGTATTTTCACATTCTATCCCTCAAGGTCGTTGAGGGTTATGGTCAAACCGAGTGCACTGCCCCCATCACCCTCACCATTCAAGGTGACCATACTCCGGGACATGTAGGCCCCCCTGTCGCATGTTGTTGTGTTAAATTGGTCGATGTGCCCGAAATGGAGTACTGGTCACGCAACAATCAGGGCGAGGTGTGTGTCAAGGGTACCAATGTGTTCCAGGGCTATTACAAAGACCCCCAGAAGACAGAAGAGGTGATCGATGAACTGGGATGGCATCATACCGGCGATGTTGGTATGTGGTTACCGGTAAGTGGGAAATATATTTAATTGTTATCATTAATATTTAAAGTTAAGCAGGACCGAGCGTGGTGAAGGTTTGGATGAGTGACCATTGATAAGCCGGTCGCGTCTATAGAGGCTATTTGTTAGATTTGAAAACAAACGATATCTTCCGGTGTGTCTCAGGGCTCAATCCTGGGCCTTGTCTTATTCACTCTTTTGCAAGCTACGCAGATGATTCGTCGAAACTAGATTCTAGAAGTAATTTTGTTGACACAGAAAAAGAGAAACGACTGTACTAATTCTACTATTTTCCATACTAGACAAAAAAATATTCTTAGAATCAGAACAATCCAAAAAATGTAGGTTCATGGCTGAAATAAAACAAAAACATTTTTTATTTGAAATAAATATCTACAAGTTTTCTTTCCTATTATTTTTGATTATTTCACGTATTTTCTCTTTCAGAATGGCACTTTGAAGATTATCGACAGAAGGAAACATATTTTCAAATTGTCACAGGGTGAATACATTATACCAGAGAAGATTGAAAATATTTACATTAGGTCACAATATGTTAGTCAAGTTTTTGTTTATGGTGAATCACTCAAAGTAAGTCAAAAGAAAAAGTATGAGGAGGTATATAAATATTTCATTTTATAGATGAAGGTCTGAACTTAGACTAGGATTTCATCATTTCTTCATTATTTTATTTTTTCAGTCGTGCATTATAGCTATAGTTGTACCGGATGTCGATGTAATTAAATGTTGGGCACATGAAAATGGCATACCTGGTACACTTAGTGTTCTATGTAATAATGCAGAAGTGAAGCAACTAATTTTAGATGATATGATCTCTTGGGGCAAGGAAGCTGGTCTTAAATCCTTTGAGCAAGTAAGTATCTGCTAATATACAGTTTATGATAAAAATTTCTTGTGCTACTCAAAACCAAATAACGGTATTTAAAGATAGGGACGATAGAATACTATAAATTTTCAAATGTACCTACCTATATATCTTAGCATATACTAGTTTGAAATATATCGATTAAAAAAACATCACTGAGGCAAAAATGTGTACCTATGTTTCTCTCAAATGTTTTTTTGTCATTGGTACCTTTTCCTATATTTTTTCTGTTTTGTTTCAGGTAAAAGACATCTACCTTCACCCCGACAATTTCAGCATACAAAATGGCCTCCTTACACCGACAATGAAAACAAAACGTCCCCAATTGCGAGAATATTTCAAACCACAACTAGATGATATGTACTCAAGACTTAGTTAGATATTAATTATATTCTCATTTTCTTGATTTATTATTGTTAACGTGCAGCAATTTGAAAATTATATTTATCTCAATCTCTATATCCACAAAAATATATAGGATATAGGTATAGGAAAGGTTCTCATGAAGAACAAAAAATCGAGACTTTGAAAGCAATACAAATATATACCTACATACCTGCATAACCTAATACTGTGTATGATAAGTTGCCCTAAGGCTGCAGCTGTGTTAATAATTAATCAAATTATCTTACAGTTTCCCCAAAATAAGCAATATTATTTGCAAAACAGTTAACGGTTAATGCAAAATTTATATTGCACTGGAAAAAAAGACACTCGACTGTTGACTATTTTTCACTTTCACTTGTTTCCAAAATTTGAAATATAAGAAGTAGTGAACTAAATGAAGTGTGACAGATGACAGAGACAACTTGTAATTCACGTTCTTCTTGGACATCAAGTGATACACAGAACGATACAAAAGTATCATGTATCAGTGAATTGTCCAGCGTTTCACTAAACTAACCGATGTAATAAAAATGAACGATATATATATATATATATATATATATATATATATATATATATATATATATATATATACATACTTAAATAT
Organism: Crioceris asparagi; assembly: GCA_958507055.1. Lineage (NCBI taxonomy): Eukaryota > Metazoa > Arthropoda > Insecta > Coleoptera > Chrysomelidae > Crioceris > Crioceris asparagi. The sequence goes on from OY293832.1 coordinate 2,215,489, forward strand.
ATATATCTTGGTGCCGTCAATATATTATTATTATCATATAATAGAAACCAATGACAAATAGTGTACAAATTTTATATAGATTCCTAAATTCTCACACATCACATTAGAGCGCTTTATAGCGCTCTAATCATATTCAGAAGAAATGAAATACATAAATATAAATGAATAAACCTATTATATTAACACTCAATGAGTTGATTTTGTTGAATGATTTTACATAATATTATTAGTAATAAATAAAGATGCGATATGGCGAGTAGATTTCAATTTGTAGTAGAAATTTGTTAAAACAATATACGTAAATTATATTATTATCATTAATAAAATAACAAGCCGTAGTTTTGAATGTATTTCTATGCAGTTATACCTATGGTTATCTCTGGTTATATTAAAAACAAAAAGATAGTTGCGCCAATATGATTGATTGTTATAAATGAAAGAAAATTGCGCATGTGATGATTTTTCATAAATCACGGGGTAGCTATGATTTTTTTTTATATAGGAAACGTTGATCAATTGTTTGGAAATGGAGGTTATTAAGAGTTGTTAGTTGTTTTGTTTTTTTTTTCTTCCCTATCTAGTATAAGGGATTGAGTGGATATTTTGCATTCCAACACTTTGATTCAATAATTAAATAATTATTATCATCATCTTGATTCTGAAAATGCACCGGGATTAGAATAATTCCTCTAATCTATGCGATTATAATTGTTTTTTTTATGTTATATGAATAGTAGACTGTTGTTTTTTTTGTTTGGTTCTTGAATAAATATAATTCTTGCCCTATTTTTTCTTCTTTGAATCTCGTGAAAGTTATTGTAGAAAATGAAATGAAGCTTTTTAACTACTTTCTAGATACATATAACTGATTCTATTATACATAATTATTATATATACCTTCCTTTGAATTATCGTTTGAATGATAGTTAAGTGATATTTATTATTATAATTAGTTTTAAGTGCAATTCATTCTTACAAATAAAAATTTGAAATTCCCTTTATTTTTTCTCCTATACAAATTAACGCCACAAATAACCAATTATGGGCTGTGTAAGTTTCTACATTCAAATGTGAATCCATTAAAAAATAACATATATTTGGATGGAAATGAACGTGAAGTGGAGCTATGTAAATTCCAACATTTACGATTAATAAGACTTATAATGAATTGGAAACCAACCTTGCTCGTGTCGTTCGCCAAATATGGAGGTAGTGTTCTCCTGGCCAAATATAAGCAGTCAAACTTCGTAGAGAAAATAAACATGCTACACTCACTTATCAATGCTAGTTAATTCTCTGATCGAAATGCTCGAGTTAGTTCGGATAAGCTCAGAATGAACTATGTTACGGCCAATGATTTGAAACAAATAATCTTGAGGAAATAAATGTAAAGAATAAGTCATTTATATGATAATAAATATAGGTACCGGATTTAATTGAGTTTTTCATTAATTATCAGTTTGCGTTTTTGACGTTTCATAATGAACTGGTTTTAATATATTTGCTCAGTTTTCCAATAAAGTTGGTTACACATTTGATACATGTTGTTTTAAACCAATCATATGCTTTGATTTTGACTGGTTGCTATAACAACCTGAATTTAGCGAAAATTAGTTCGGTCGCAAAATTAATAAGCGATAGTTTCCTGGCTTGACAGCTGTCAAGTGCGGATGCCAGAATAACTAGCATAGATTATTTTTAACAAATATTTATTCAGAAGCTGTCAAAAATTGTATTTAGGTACTTTTAGAGATTAATTTTTGGTACGGAATCTCTCACAAGCTTGAATTATTCTCCGTAAATATTTTCTTAGTTGCGTGTTTTTATTTCCCTCGAAATTTTTTTCGGAAATTATTGACATTAAAATTAAAAAGTGATATTAAAAACTTCAGTATGAATGAAAAAATGAGTTTCTCCGAATTCTTCAAAGGAATAAGGCTTATGGGCTAATATCAAATCAAGCGTTCTTTATAGGTTAAATCAATTTTCAAGGTGTAATGTGAATTAATCGTGGTTGATTATGAGAAAACGCAATCAATGGTCTATAGTAAAACTCAAATCTTATACTAAAACCTTGAATCATGTTCAACCTCTAAAAGACCTACAATGTGCGCGAAATCAGTTAACTCCCAAAAAACATTTTATTTTACATCGCAGTCCTAATGCCTTACTAATGATGAAACGTATTTAAGAAACTTGATACAATTATTTTGTTTAGAGACATTAGAATTTTTAGATAACCATATGATTTTTATCAAATAGGCGTGCTCAGTTCGATCTGATCATGAAAATCTTCTAATGAAATTAACTGATGACGGTTACGGTTTTAGTTTACAGAAGATATTTGGTATTAAAAACTGAATCGATACTATAAAATCGACGATTTTTAAACCCATATATGAGTCAAATTAACGTTAAATGAAGAGGATAAATCTTGGAATAAAAACCATCGTATATATTAAACATTTTATTATTTTACACGTCTATTTCTTAGCTTTCGTCGTGGCCTGTTGTGCCTTAAGAACTTTAACAACGATCTTCTGTTCCTCAATGAGGAAGGCTCTGATGATCTTTTCTTTGACACACTTGTGACATAAAACACCACCGTAGGCGCGTTTCACAGTCTTCTTCCTTCTGCACAGGCGGGAACGTTCCTGGGGACGTGCTGGAAGAATGCCCCTAAGCTTGTCTTTGCATTGACCACATCTGGGGATCTTCTTGGGTTTCTTCAAGTATTGGTATACTAGTTTACCACCAGGAGTACGCACACTGAAATCAAGAATGAACTACTTACTAAGAGAATATCCGCAGTAAATGAATGCAATGACCCATATGGTTTGAGAGGAGTTGATCAGAAAAAGAACGAACGATATGTGTCGTCGTCAATAATGTACATAATGTACTTCAGTACTCTAGCCAATTATTCATCATATAAACTCCGTAACAAAAATATTAGGCAATGAATTAAGTAAAACATACTAATTAGGTCCAATTTAACAAATAGGTGATGGTTAGAGTTCTAATGCCAAATGAGTTGTAAATTATTATAAATAACACTTACATGTGCCTTCTGTTGGATTTTGTGTTGTACGACAATCGTCGTCTGAAGACAAGTCGTTGCACCATTTTTGCCCTAAAATCACAGATTAATGTCACTTACCGAGAAATATTTATATAAAACTAAATTTCATATATATTATTAAAAGAAAAGTATCACAACATCATGAAATTATTCGAAATAATTCAGATGATTGAAGATTTAGAATTTGATTTCACTACTAACCTATTCGAGCTTGTATTTGGAAAAGGAAGAACCACAAAACAAGAAGATGTAATCAAACAACAAGACAGTGTTGCCAAGCCTACGTTTACTAAAGGGTTTTCCAATAAGAGGTGTTATTTTGAATAGCCCGCTATTTCGGTAGATGTCACTTTTGAAGCTGTCATTTCTTGGCATTTGACAAGTAGAAACTACGCCATTAATAAAAATGGTACGATACACGCTTCAACAACGCATTGAAATTATTAAAATTCACTATAAAAATGGTGAAAATTTGGCAGAGACGGTTCGTAAAACTCGAACATTTTTGGGTCGTCGTGAAGCACCTTGTCGGACCGCAATACAGAAATTGGTGGAAAAATTCGAGCTGTTGGGACAAGTTAGTGATGAGAAGAATAAAACCCGTGCACGTCGCTCAAGAACAGCCGAGAATATTGCTGCTGTAGCCGAAAGTGTTGAAGAAAACCCAGGTTTGTCCATTCCTCGTCGTTCTTTGTTATTAGGTATTCCACAAACGTCATTACACCGTATTTTGCATAAAGATTTGGGTCTTAAGGCTTATAAAGTCCAGTTAACACAAGAACTCAAGCCGGCCGATCATCAACAGCGTCGTGACTTTGCTGATTGGGTCGTTGAAATGCATGAAAATGATCCGGAATTCCATCGAAAAATCATCTTCAGTGATGAGGCACATTTCCACCTCGGTGGCTTCGTCAACAAGCAAAATTGTCGCATCTGGGGCTCAGAAAACCCAAGAGTTATTGTTGAAAAGCCTCTCTATCCTCAACGTGTGACTGTTTGGTGCGGTTTATGGTCCGGCGGAGTCATTGGACCTTACTTTTTCGAAAATGAGGCTGGCGCAACAGTTACGGTGAATGGATTGCGCTATCAAGAGATGATTAACGATTTTTTATGGCCGGAATTGGATGGTATTGATCTGGACAACGTTCACTTTCAACAAGACGGCGCTACGTGCCACACAAGCAACGAAACCATTGATCTTTTAAGGGAAAAGTTTCCGGACCGTGTTATCTCTCGAAGAGGTGATCACAATTGGCCACCGAGATCTTGTGATTTAACACCTTGCGACTTCTTTCTTTGGGGCTACGTGAAGGAGAAGGTCTACGCCAACAGCCCAGTATCGATTCAAGACCTCAAAGATGGAATTCGTGAGGCTATCGAGGACATAGAGCAGCCACTTTGCGATTTAGTTATGGAAAATTTCATGAAAAAGATTTTGTCCTGTAAGCGTGGCCGTGGTGGTCATTTGCCTGATGTTATTTTCCACTATTAACGGCATACCTTCCTCTTTGTAATGAAATAAACATCTGATGATTTATAATAAAAAATGGCATTTTTCTTTGAATATCAAAATAACACCTCTTATTGGAAAACCCTTTACATCTGAAAACAGATCGATTATTTGTCATTAAAAACTATAGCTGCAGATTTCAAGTGCATTTTCGGATAACAAATTTATTTCTTATTTTTAAATAAATTTATTATTCTGATTCTCAAAAAATTGCTATTTTTAAATTATGCATTATTGGCATTATGTATATCGATCAAGGATATCTAGGCAACACCCTCCGTCTCTTGACATTTCTCTTGAGACATATGACTCACGTCAATTGTCAAGAAGTATGACACAAAAATATTTAACGCCATCTCGGATTAATTAATGGCCCTGATGAAATGATAATGATAATAAGAACGTGATATTTGTTTTGAGAGAAACCCAAAATGGTTTCACTTTTCGAAAATTACGAACAACAATACTCCGTCTTAACTGCAGACATAACTGCCCAAGTAGGACTTTTAACTGCATCGGCAACTAGTAAGAATAGTTTCATGCTGATATTTGAAATACAACTTGTGTTATTTACTTTGATTTATTTACAGAAGACCGTCGTCAGTTGATATCAAATATAGAGAAACATGTCGAAGAAGCTCAGGAACTGGTTAGTTACCTTATGTTCTTCTTCTGATGGTATCTAATAATAATTTACTTTTTTAGTTGGAACAAATGGAACTTGAAGTTCGTGAAGTTGAGCCTGCAAAACGGCAAAGATGCAGGACGAAAGTAGATTGCTATCGTGCCGAATTAAAAAGACTGACATTGGACTATATAAAAGCCCGATCAGTTAAACAGGGAGCTCTGTACGACAGCACTGATGAACTTAACGACATACGAATATCTTCGGATCAGAAACAAAGATTACTGGACAACTCTGAAACGCTAGAGCGGACAGGTAAGAAGCTTGAAGAAGGTTATCGGGTGGTTATTGAAACGCAGGAAATTGGCAATCAGGTGCTCAAAAACCTTGGTGAACAAAGGGAAACCATACAGAGATCCAGAAGTAGGGTTAGTAAATTTAAAGCTTAGTTATCTATTTATTTGTTAAATTTGTGTATTTTTTCAGTTACGTGAAGCTGACGAAGAATTGAATCGATCCAGTAGAGTTTTGAGTTCAATGATTATGAGATCGTTGCAACAGAAAGTGATTTTAATTGCGGTTTGCATTTGTTTCTTCATAGCCATATGCCTTGGAATTTACCTGGGCTTCAAAAAAAACTCTTAATTCTATAATAACCGTCTAATGTTTCTGGTGGTGCTCGTGAGTTTGAGAATGCAATTTTCTGAAATCGTTCAACGCGATAATATGACCAACACTGAACTCTGACATATACATTGAAAGTTTATTTTCAAACTTGTCACTCACAAAAATGGAACAGTTTAGTGTATTTTGCTAGTCAATCGTCCCTTTACATATTTCTTTCGATATTGGTAATTAATAATTTTATTAAAATACTTAGATTTAAGATTCACCAATGATTTATATTATACACATAATTTATATCTATTTTAACATTTGTTGAGCATTCCTTATTATGGTATAAAATATAAATTATGACTGTTTTACATTTTAATCCTGAACAATTGTTAATAAAAACTGAAGCACTTATTTGTTTTATTTTCTTCGTAAATTTGTTATTCAAATGTTTTCTGTTTTGGATGTGACAGGTGCGTGACAAACCAAAAATTATTGTTCGCTACTATTGTTACAGATGGCGCTACGTTTTATCTTCTCAAAATTTTTTGTTTGACTCAATTCAGATGATTTTCTTCATACAACAAACTTTGTTCGTCATTTCAGACAATCTTATTGATATTATTATCAATAATTAATTTCGTTATTCGTTCGAAAGATTAACAAGATATGTGTTAGTATGAATGTTGTATCATAGATGGCGTATGCTTTCTGAAATCTGACAGTTTATCCAGCTGCCTTGATTTTGTGGTTGTGCGGTATTGTGTTTTTGCGTGAAAAAATACATGAAAAGTGGGTGAAAATAAGTGTTTCAATATGAGTGAATCTCGGGATTTTGGTGTTAAGAGTGTCTACTTGATAAACCATCCATCAGCTGAAGGATTCCATCAAATATGTATGTACAATATTGATAAATATAAATTTTTAACATGGTTATGTTATCGTCTTTAATGTGTCATTCATCTGCGATTCTCTCTTTGACAGATATGATCTTAAAATAAACCCTATTTATCCTTACAAATCATGTTTTCTTTTAGATAACAACATAATCTATAATGATATTGCGAGTCATTTATAATTTTCACAACGAATATGCGTTTGCCCTCTTATTGATTCTCTCAGATGGGAAATGACATTGGTCGACAATACATATGACATTTGACCAGCTGAGAATGAGAACCAGAATCTGAATTTGTTTTTCTTTATATAGGTATTAATTACATGAAATGATCGATAACGGGTTAAACAACTACTAAAAAAAACTTCAACAAGGTGATTGGCAACAAAGCAGAGAAAACTAAATCCATAAGATATTACAAGGTCGTTCTTTGAGTACATATTTTTGGTTCAAAATTTAATCAAATTATTGTTGGTTTCGAAAATTTCATAGAGAAGCTACATAAATCAACAGTTATCTCAGAAGTGATAACACTTTTTGTATGTTGTTTTCAATATTTCAAATGTACCATGATGTTCTGTTAAATGTTTATCTTAATATATATGTTATTGCAAAGTAATTGCAATGGATTTTACAACAATTCTGTTTATCTACTAATAAGAAATGCATAAATGAATTGAGATAAAAGTACTACATAATTTAGATCTCGAAAGTTATTGAAATATATGTATACTTAGTACTAGACTTCGAGAATAAACTGAGCAACCCTAACCGAAACGGCAGGAAGTTCACGGAGTGTTATTTTTGTCTTTTTTTTGCTCAACTTACTCTTTTTTTTTTCGACTTCCATATATCTTACCGGACGTGATATTTATACCGACTCAGCAGTTTCTCATACTCACATTCATCTGAATATATTCGCTAACGCTAAAATTGCATGTGTCTTTTATTTAAAAATATTATATACTAAACATACATGTATAATATTATATCAAGTAAAGCGTATTAAAAAAAAAGAAAACACATAATTTGCTGACAATCAAAACTTGTAATTCTTAGAAACATATCAAGTATGTCGGCGGCATTCGCTCAGTTGACAATTTTGTCAAGAAGGCTTGAAGGGAACGTGTAAATAACATCGGCGTTATGCTAGCTACACTTACAGGATGTTGAAAGTTTCAGTACTTAATAAAATAAAATAAATATTAAGCATTTATCGAATGGAAATGTGAAAATCTAGATAAAAATATAGAAATTACATGGTAATTTCTTATTGCTATCAAAATTTTGTATAAATCACATGGTGAATCTCTAAACATCCTGTATCTTTAGGATTTGTTGTTAGGTATTATAGGAGGTATATGAACAAAATCCTCAATTACAAATTGCTTCCTTTGCATCCTTTCATATTTAATGTCAGATTTATTCAATCTAGCATGTAGGTATGTTTGGAGCGTTGTCAACTGAGTTCTTATATGTCTATAAATAAGTACCTATGTACTTACATATCCATATTATTTATAATCGAAGATTTGTCTTATTTACATTCGCGTCGAGATTGATGGCATCCTGGAATTGCAACTGAAGAACGAACTACCTACGGTAACGTCTTGTAGTTTGCTTTTAGCCTATATGCAGCTTTTTTATTATGACTTATAAAACTTATTTTTTTCGTAATAGAAATTATAAATATGGCAAAAAATTAAGTATGTTGATTCTACTAACTGGTTTTTGGTTGTTGATTAAAGTTGTCCGTTCTTCAAGACTTTTCCCTTGACATTAGAGCTTCTGCGCCCTGAAATATTTGCCGAACAATGTTATCGAAAAAAATATATACATATAAGTATACCTATTTTCTCCACAAATTTTCAAAAGATGAATTTGGTACTAAATAACTATGACGTCATAACATTGCTGTGTTACAGGACTTTTTCTAATTTCACTCAAATCGATTCATAATATTTCTCTTGAATTGAAAGATTGCCAATGACTTGTCTCCTATGCTATAATAATATGCATTAAACTTGGCCCTAAGGTTAAAGAGGTTATGTTATGTCCATCGTTGTAAATAAATAAGTTTATTCAATAAATTGCATGACGCTCGGACATTATTGGACATTCATACTCCTCAATCTCTGGTGACTTACTTTAGATGAGATTAGATATGCTTACTACATGTTGCGTAATTTCCTGATTTGAAATGTAATAAATATACAGAGTGGTCTTAAATATCATAACACCTTAGTTTCTTAGGTATACTTATTTCCCGTTCAGTATTGCTATCTTGACTTTTTTTGGTAAATTTCCTCTAGAAATGTACCTAGGTATTGCGATCGTTTAAACTTTCGAATTGAGAAAAAAAATTCAACGGCATAGTGTCAATAAACAAGACCAAAATCAAAATTTTCTCAATTGTTATGTAGAAATACGTGGGAGTTGCCATTGTGATTATTTCATTTATTTTTAAGTACATTTTGTCTAAATAAATTTCTCACTGATTTGCATTGGAATTTTATACGTTTAAAGAATGAAAACATTCCTCAAATAACCGTTCGAAAAGAAAAATATACGTAAAAAACACTTTAAGCTCTTGCGCAATTTATAATACCTATATTCAAATTATATATACATGAGTGGATTCTGGACATTATAAACAACATGAATGAATGAATGAAAAATACTTTCTCTCCTTCTTTCTTGAAATTTTTGGCGCCACTAGTGAAAAACAAACACACATATCTTTATATTTCAACATCATCTTTTACCAATATATATATATATACAAGGTGGGACATGGAATATATAAATAGCGACTGTTACAATGAAGAAATTCAAATGCTTCTAATTATTGTTTTGCTTCTATACCTTAATTAAATTTTTGTTTTTAACTAATTAGAACATTTGAACTGAATGACATTGGATGTCAAACAAATGTCAAAATGACTTTGAAATTATTTTGGGTTACAGCGCGAGTGCAAATAGTGCACGTAGTGTATTCATTCTACTTTTACAATAGCCTATAATTTGTGCTAACAAATCGGTCATCTTAAAATCCATTCTAATCCAGAATATTCAAATATTTTCTGTATATATACCTATTTGCGTTTCGAATCATTGTAACATACATAATATAATATAGGATCACATTTATGTATATATATACCTACTCTCGTATACTTATATGTTGTTTTCATTTTAAGTCCATAACAAAATATTTCTAATTTAATGTGATGTTCAATTGCTGAGAATTCAGAATTTGCTTGCGTATCATATTTATAAACCAAGTTTGTTTGTAAGAATACTATTTATATGTACTTACGTTTATTTATTTATATATATATACATATTGTATTATGTAATCAATTTCCAGATATCTGCTCAACAGTTTGTGAGAAAATGCTTGCCATTAAGTAGATGTAATAGAGGGCATTAGTAGGAGTATCTTGTAATTTTTGATAGACTTTATAGTGTATGTTATTTTTCTTCAAGATATTCCGAAATTACTTTTTTGCCTTTATTAATTGTGCTGGTAATTAGTTTTAGATATCTTATTTATATACACAATACTGTGTCTTATGTTTCGCCAACAAAACAAAGTTGACCTCTTCAGGGGTAAACCTGTAACATTTACATATTGCACCTACCAACGATGATGCAATGCAATGCGGGTTGGTGTATCTTTTCACCGAGTAGGTAGTTGTTTTCATTGTTGATAGGCGACAGTTATATTAGTACTAGCAATACCCGGCGCTTTGCTGCCGTAGCAGTAATAATAATTGTAGAGATATATGAAATTTGAGATACTTAAATAGTTATGTTGGTTATTGGCCATGTGCAGAACAATAGAAAAAATGAATAATAAATCGAATTACAGAGTAATCATTTAATAATTATTAATTTATTATCTCAATTTTAAATGACGATTACTTTGGACCCGTTCTCGTGTTTTGCGCTTAGCAACGCATTTGGCGGTTCATTTTTATTGAAGTATATAGACTATCTATTCTTTTTGATCAGTCTGGACATCGGAGTTCTTTTTATTTTGTAGAAAGATATGAATTTATTATAGGTTTTCATTTTCTGACAAAAAATCTCCCGTTTTTTTTTGCCAAATAGCAAAATAATGAATTTATATATACATTTAAAAAATTAATGTTTAGTATAAAATCATTTATCCATTCAAGTGCCCATTTTGACATCTTCACTTCACTCATTGCCATAATCATGGGTTTCTGATGTTAGATCCATCCCTGTGCTTTTTATTTGTATAGATATATATATATCTAACAAAATTATAATGGCTTTCCATAAATGTGGGCGGAGAAGCGAAGTTGTTGTATACCTATTTATATTTATCTGTAGTTATTTATTTATATGTATAAATGTTGTCGCCTCGCTATTTTAATAGGACTTAGGTCCGGAGGAATCACCGTATGCCATGCATGCATGCATGCGTCTGTCGGTCGTAGTAACAACCATCAGCAGTGATTTTGCATCAAAGATCATACACACATATATAAATTCAGAGTACGTATTTACACATTATAATTCCCTAACTATTAGCCATTAACACACGATACACTCGATAAATTTTATTGTGCAGTTGTAGCGGCCAGAGTTGTAATGTACTAAATACATAATATGTTTTTTTATGTCCTTAAAGTTAGCACCACCATTATCGGGTTTTCGATTCAGCGAGAAGTGGATTGATTGTCGCTTATTTGTCGTTAATTTGTTATGGAAACTAAAATTTGGTCGCACTTTAATTTTTTTTGTTTTTTGTGGTGATGCTAACTTGATACTAAAGAGTGGAGAAAGTGGCAATGTAAATGTGCTATTTATTTAGAAATTCATTAAGAAATAAAGCCAGGAAAAAATAAAATGATTTTCCGAAAAGTCTTTTTTCGGGTATCTCCGGAACTGCTCGAAATTTAAAAAAAAATTAAACGTCGTATTGTCAAGCACATAAATGCGCAACTTTGCTCCAATTTAACCATCTTCGTATTCCCTATAGTTTCCGAGATCCCAATGGTGAGAGTCGAAATTTGCAACAGCCTGTATATGACATTTCTAGATCAAATTAAGAAAATACGATCGAGTTTTATTGTTGTAGAAATATATATTTTGAATTTTGACATGTCAAATGATTATCAATTAGGTACTTATTGCATCATGGGCAGTGATTCATATAAATAAGAATAAATTAAGCAGTAATGGCTCTTATCTACAAACAAACAAACGAAAAAAAAAACAATATCCATTAATTTGAACATGTCGCGTCTGTATGTGTGATGAAAGCTAATAAAGTTTCTTATCTTTTATACAGCTTTATGATGTCTTATTCTTCTTCTTAAAATCCAACAGCGTCTTGGTCCACCTATCTAGATATCAACTAGGTATATAACACATATGTTATGAGGATACACAGTCTTCTGTAATGTTAACACTTATTTTATCTTCTTCATGTGATGTAACCAATAAAATAGCTGTAGGTTTTATGGCTTTAATATGACTATATATATATATATCTTCACTCAGTCGTTGGTGGTTTTTCTTTTGTTGTTTTGTTCGTCTTTGGATGTGGTAAAACCGACAACAATCGACTTGAGATGATCATCGTGTGTGTCCTCGAATAAAACTGATTATGAGCATCTTTTCAACATCATGAGTTTTGATTTAATTTTCATCAGCTTTAACGTAAAAATGTCGATAACATCTCCAAATGTTTCGAAACAAGCAGGACAATAATACGGAAATGTCTTTGGAGACGTACCTACGTCAGTTGATCTATAATGATACTCTCGATATTCCAGAAATAGTATTTTTTTACCCTAGTCAAAATACTCATCGACGAGTAAACAATACGTACGCAGTATTCGACAAGGTAACGATCAATGCCTGTCTCATCTAATATGGATATCTGCTGGCAAGTAGATCTCCTAGACGTATAAATGAATTTTCAGTTCTATTTTTTTTGGAGTTGAGAATATATGTACAGAATCTGTTTTACAGTATTTTTTGATGAAATAATTTTGGATGTAATATACTTACAATAAAATGCCATTTTAATTGGCGATTTTTATCTTCAGGTACGTGAATAAAAAAATATTTGGAGCTTTCACGCTTGTACTAGAACAAGTGGCGCAATGCAGTACTTTCCATTTCAAAAATAACTAAGACGTAAGGAGTGATGTCACAGCAGCTTCAGCGCGTTTGGCTTCGTTTGAATTTGCCTAGAGAGGATGTCAACTTCAATAATTTATTGTAAAATAAGTATTGTGATTTGAGAGCTGATATTTGGTATCGGGTGTTTTTATACATAAACACACATTTTAATGAAATAAAAAAATATAGGCAAGTTCCCCTATTGACAAGAGTCAGTTGATCTTGTTGGAAACATTGGAAACTGCATAACCACCTCGAAAATATTATCGATTCAGTGTCTGAATAAACCAAATCCATGCTTAATAAATAAAAATTAAGATAGATATAAAAAAGAGAAAGAGAGTGAATACCTGATGTTTATGATAATGATGAGATTTATTAATTACCCTAATTTATTGGAAATAAATATTTTCGAAAGCTGGGCGAATTATAAAAAGATAAAATTAAGTTTTAATAATTTAGTACATATTTGATATTTGATAGAAAATAATAATAGTTAAATTAAATAAAAAAATCAAATTGATCGAAAAGCTTCTCCATGTCTCTGGTACATGTACATTTTTTAATACTTTTCAAATGATGATTGAATTATAATTTCTTGCAGCGTAATTATTGAGCATATACTTTGACCCCCTTATTCCATTGTAATTAATATCTCATCAGTCATCTTTTTTTTTCTATGGAAAAATAATCTATTGAACAGCTCAGATGAACTCTCTATTCAGATTCAGAGGGAGTAGAGATATATATTAAGTATATATATATTAAGTATATATATATATATATATATATATATATCCTGTATCATGACATGGCGAAAATATACAAGTACGTAATAATATATATTTTATACAGAGTGTCCCAACTCTGAACGGAATGTCTCACTATTCTGGTGAATATTTAACTAATTGGATTTGTAAAAAAATATATTACAGTCTTGTGCATAGAAATAGAAAGTATTGAAATGTCCTTAAAGTTAGCACTATTACTACTATTATCGAATTTCGATTCAGCGAGAAGTGGATTAATTGTCGCTTATTTGTTGTAAAGTTGTTGTGGAAATTAAATATTTGTCGCACTTTTACTTTTTATCTTGTGTTGTGATGCTTACTTGATATCAAAGTTAGCACTACCATTGCTAAAAATATAAAATTTGGTCCGTTCTAAACAGTTTAGAATCACATTTGATAAAGAAACAATTATCATGTATTCATGTATTTAATATATAAGTGGAAATGTATTAATATTTTGTTTCAATTTGTCGCAAATTATTTATAACGTGAAAGAACTGAAAAAAAACCGTTAGAAATTCTGAAAAACAGAAGCTCAAAAATACTTCTGTTTTCAAACTGAGCACTGATTGCTTGTGCTGAAGAGCGTGGCGCCTTGTGAGTCTATCGTTCGACATAAAAGGAAGCAAAATAATTCAGCAGTTTTTTTGTTCCTGTTGAAATACTTGGCATCTTTGCATCCGAAAATCTTCTTACTTATTCAATGTACTATAAATGGTCGACTAAATAATATGGGACACCCTGTATTAAATTGTATCTGTCATCAATCAAAAAGCCATCTATCTCTATCCACACCCACACACGTTCCTTGTCGCTGCGAGCATTTCAACAATAATGATTTTTACAATAATTATGATGATGCATACATAGTACATCTAGGACTTAGGAATCAGGGACATTATATTTTGTATAGGCAAAGATGAGATGGAGTGGATATTTGAGTTTTGGTGAACTATTGAACGATGAACAATGACGTGTCCCTTTTTGGATATAGATGAATAAATTTCGGCAAGTGAATGCTTTCTTGAGTACCTAGTTCTTTTTTATGTATACAGCATGGTTCTCTAATATTTAATTTGGGTTGATTTTCTTGTAAAAGAAGATCTATTTTATCACAGTATTTTTATGATATTCTGATAATAATTTTTACAGAGTGGTCAAAAAATGAGCTTGAAAACTAGATACAAAAAACGCCAAAAGTATTTTTTTCAAATAGCAACACCCGTTTCGTCATTATTTTATTGTATTAAACTGAAGAAATAAGGGGAACTTTGTATTAAGTTGTCTATACTGAAAATTAATAGTTTTTTTATATAATTGGCAGTTTTTCATTTTCTATGTAAAAATGCTACACATCTTCGTTGCATTAGAGAATAAAATGCCAAGAAAGCGTTAAAAATGTCATAATATTTTTTTTCATCTGCAAATTTTAATGTATGGAAAATGATCACAGTTGTCGATTTTAGGGTTATGTTGAAATAATCTGTGGTTACGATGTACTATTTTGGAAAATATACATAATGAACCTTGAGAATCATATACGTCTGATGTCGCTTAAGAATTTATTTGAAAGAATAACTAATTAACGCTGTTGATTTAAATCAAGCCTTTGAATTAATATTTTGTTTTCAGAATAGACTTAAAAATTCCGGCAAATGAACTCTGAGCTCTTTAATTCAATTAATATTCGACTTCTTTAATTCTCCAGACCTAAACTCTCTTGTGGATGTAGATATTCCGAGAGATATTCATATATGCGAGTTGAGTAAAAAAAAAGAATAAGGTTATGTCTTATGTCTATTTAAGATCATGTTTCTATATATGCTGTGTATATTTCAATCACACACTAATATTTCGTTATCATCGTCTTCATCGGACACAACATGTGTCTGTCTGTCTTGTTACCATATACACATATACAGTGCGGTCCATATGTATGGAATAAATTCATTTTTGGCGTTATTATGTATTTGTTTGAAAAAAACCCGAAACAGGTTGATCTCTATTCTAATTCTAGCAATTTATAGTATGAAAATATTCTCCATTTTTTACACCCCCAAGAATTATGAGCACTCCCTCAAAAATTTTAAATGAGAACTGTGGTCATCTGGTACTTTGTTCGAAAGGGATCTTCATTCTCTGTTTTAATTTATTTTGAAAATGAAAATTTTTGATACTTTAAGTAGAATGAAGGAAATAATGTCATTTAATGTCGAGGAAGTATTTTTCAGTTTACATTTAATTGAAATAATCAAAATGTGACCACCACTCATTTTTTAACAATAAGCAAGGCAATCTTGGAATTCTCGTACAACAATTTGTCAATCTAGTAGGCTACTGTTATTTTGATATTTGTAAGTTGCTTAAAAAACGTTGGCGTATTGAAAAATATTTGTGTATGTATGTGATTTAACTATGATTCATTTATCTGAAACTCAAATAATATACATTTTAATTATGATTGAATGCAGTAATAAAACAAAAACTCAAAAGGAAGTTTGTGAAATATTTAGTAATAGATACCCTGGTCAACACGTCTCACAATCTACAGTTAGCAAAATAGAAACAAAATTTCGTGAAACTGCATAAGTAAAAACTATTCAAAAACCAGGTTAAATTGTTAAATTGTATGAGGAAAAAAATTAGATGTACTTTTAGCGATTAAGAAAAATCTGCATATGACAAAAATAGACAACTTGCCGCCGATAATGATTTAAGTAAATCAACGATATTGAGAGCTTTACATAAAGAAAAGTACCATACTTACAAAGTTCAGTTGGTTCAGGAGTTAAATGAGGATGATCCTGATAGAAGGAAAAAATTCAGTGAACTGATGATGGCCAGACTGGAAGCAGATTTGCAGTTAATAAACAAAATTTATTTTGTGACGAAGCTACTTTTCATTTAAATGGAACGGTTAATAGAAAAAACAGTAGATATTGGAACAGAGAAAATCTTCATTTGAGGCTCATACACAATATCCCAAAAAAGTGAACGTTTGGACTGGTATCATCAACAACAAAATTATTGGCCCATATTTTTTTGATGGCAAAATTAATGGTGCGTTTTATCTAGTTTTTTAAATGATTTTATGCTCCCTGCATTAAACATACTTTCTCCAGATGTTTATGATCCAAATGCAATAGAAAGATCAATTTGGTACCAACAATACGGAGCTCCACCGCATCACACACGCACTTTTAGAGATTATTTGAACAAAGTTTTTTTAATAGGTGGATTGAAAGACGTGGAATGATTGAATGACCACCTAGATCCCCCGATTTGGCTCCTCTCGATTACTTCTTATGCGGTTATTTAAAATCAAAAGTATATTTCAGTAGACCAGACAATATTGCAAATTTAAAAGTTAGGATAACGGAAGAAATTAACAACATAACCACTGAGGTCCTAGAAAATGTTGTACGAGAATTCCAAGATCGCCTTGTTTATTGCCAAAAAGTGAATGTTGGTCATTTTGAAGATTTAATTTAACTGTAAAATAAATTGAAAAATACTTCCTAAACATTATGCGACATTATTTCCTTCATTTGATTTAAGAGTATCAAGTATTTTACATTGTCAAAATCAATTTTCTCCGTTACGATTGCACCAAATTTGTGAAAAACAAAATAATTTTGCTGAACAGACAATGAAAATCCCTTTCGAACAAGATGTCACTATGACCCCTCTTTCTCATTTAACATTTTAAGGGGTGCTCAAAATTCTGAGGGGGTGCTTTTCATATAAATTGTCAGGCTTTAGGTTTTTTTCAAACAAATACGCTGAAAAATAATTTATTCCATACATATGAACCGCACTATATAATGTGTCAGAGTATATATATATATATATATATATATATATATATATATATATATATATATATATATTGTATCGCACAATTAGTACTAGAAGATCTTGAAAACGAAATAATACCGAAAGCAGATTTCCACATACCTTTCTTCTTTAGATATGTAGACGATTGCCTAACTGCCATACCAAAAGATAAAGAAAGTGACATTTTGAGTTTATTCCAAACATATAACAACAAAATTAAATTCACAATAGAAAAAGAAACTAATAACACAATAAATTTTCTCGACCTAACCTTACACCATAATAATGATAAGATACACACAGAATGGTACACTAAGAAAACTTGGTCAGGTAGATACTTACATTACAAATCAGAACATCCCTTATCACAAAAAAAAGCAGTAATAAACAGCCTTGCAGATAGAGCAATAAAACTATCGGACCCACAATATCGCGAAAAACCAATCAAAAAAGCTAAATTAGTCCTAGAACAAAACGGATATCCCACAAAGTTAATCAATTCAATTTTCAATTCCAAAATCTCGAGAATTTATAACACAAACCGGCACAGAAATAAAAACAAAGAAAAAAACAACAGCTACCTGACTCTCCCGTTTATAGACAACCTTTCTAATAAATTACAGAATGTATTCAAAAAACATAATATACCTGTTAGTTACAAACCACAAAATCTACTAAAAAAAACATACAGTAAACTAAAAGCCACAACAATAAAAAACAAAACAACCCATTCTGTTTACGAAATACCATGTTCGAATTGCAATAAATCATATATTGGGCAAACGACTCAATACATTGAAAACCGATTAAAAGGTCATAAATACGATAAAATAAACGAAACAGCTCTTACAAAACACGTAAAACTTGAGAAACATAATTTCAATTTCGAAGGAACAAAAATTTTAGCAACAGAAAAACACAAACTTAAACGCGAGATTCTAGAAACGATTTATATAAGAAAAAATCCAAATGTAGTCAATGAAAAAACCGAAACAAAAAACCTGAGTGTTATCTACAATAATATTATATAAAACCAAATAACAACTACAAATCAATTTTTCAATTTTCTTTGTAACTATAATGCAAAAATAAAACAAAACGACTGTCTCTCGTAAGACTGCCCATATGTCCTCAAAAATAACCTTGAAGCAATCTATTTCGTATTTCCTGCTACGCCATTACCAAATCAAAACGTGCACAAAGAGGTTTATAAAAATTTTCAAAAAACTAAAATAATCACATACAAATAATCAAGAAAAACAATACAACAAGTTAACATGACAACCAAGAAAAAAAGAAGAAAAAAACCTATGGAATAATTAAGTGAAAATATGGGGAGTTAATTGAATTATATTTTATTTTATTATACGAAATATCTGAGTTGTTTTTAAGGTATGTTTCTCCCAATCTATAATATAAATTAACTGAAAATCTACATGAATACATTTCTAGTTACAATTATCTATTAATACTACACATAAAAGGATGAGAAAGAAGAGTTTTTTTGATTTTTTTTGATTTCATTGTTGACTAATAGAATAAATAAAAAAAAAAATACTGGTTTTCCAATGCATGTCGTAGGTATGTATCCTTAAATATTTCTCATTACCCAAGAAATTATACCAATAATCTTCTATTTCAGTTCATCATTATATATTTTTATCTTATTTTCTAAACTTATAATTGAAAAAGACCACAAAGTGGATCGAAACGTCAAATTTTATTAATTTCTTTTTTTAATTATTACTAATGACATGAAATAAATGTACTATAATTTAAACACATTTTCTTAAAAATTATCAATACAAGAAGCCCAAATCCCAAGAACCATAACAAGAATATATATATATATATATATATATATATATATATATAAATATTTTATAGATTATCTATACATAATCATCATATTATGATCAGTACAATCAATAGAGTCAGTCATAAGTATGAATTGCATACAGACACAGAGTATATAAACTAACTAATATGACATCTCGCACTACAGATATCCACTATTATATACACATACATATATATACCTACATGAATATTATGGTAAAAACATATCAACTTCACATTTAAGATGTCGACTTTGACGTGTATGTTTTCTCTTCATTTTGTTTTTTGATCCTTCTCTTTTTTTTCCATTCGTCATCTCAACGACAAGTAATCAAATAATATGAATAGAACTACTAGTCGAGAAGTGAAGGATGATTTTCTATAAAAGCCGGACATGTGCTGGGTGTCTCGTTGGTGTCGATTATCAGCTTATCCAACAACTGTTATTTGATGATATTTTTTTTATATATTCTTTTATTTAGCTTGAAGAGTTTGTAAAGGTACATATATTTATTATTTATATATGTGGCACGTGTTTTTTTTTCTTTACTTCATTTTTTAATTGTCATTGGTTAATTGATTGCTTCTTAGTGTAAATAAATTAGGCAAAGAAGAGGAAATCAGTTGTTATCATAATAAGAGTATTGAAGTGTGACTAATGAGTTTTCAATCAATATTATTATCTACTAATGGTCGTGTGCTAGGCTGAATAAGTGTTTATTTTTTTCTGTGCTGGCTTAGTAAGTATTTTTGACCGATATCAAATAAAGAGGAGGTATACAAGTGGGTTGTATGTTTGCTTTTTTTTGAAGTGAAAACTTCTTTAGCTGCGTTGAGCGATTTTTAGTAGGGGAAAGAACTTGTGGTTTCGCGACACCGATGACCTCGACACGCTTGTGACGTATTCTGTATAGTATAGCGACCAGTGCACATTTATTATGCACATATATACACTAATACTACGTCTCTCTTCTCTGCTAATACAATTTGAATTGTTTAATTATATAATTACTGTGCAGTACAGTGATATATTTATGTAGAAAAATTACTGACAAAAACAAAGTATTTATTGTTTGTATTGAATAATTTCAACATTGTTATTGACATTTGCATTGAAATTTGGATATTATTTATTTTTTAATATTTAATATCTGTAATACATCATGCAATGAATATTATAAGATAGAAGGATTTGTTAGTATTTAATAAGATTTTTTCATATTTAATATCGAAATTTTGATGATTTATACGAAAGAAGGATCTGACATACTCGAAAAAAGATTTGGTGAAAAATTTGACGATATTCCGATGATATTATGTGGGGACTTCAATATCAACTTTGAAGATGTGAAAATCTACCACTAATTTAATTTCTTAATGAAACATTAGGTTTGACAATGTCTAATGATCGAATTTTAAGTACTAAAAAATATAAAACGACGATCGATGCAATTTTTACACAATACTTAGATAAATTCCGGTCTAACATAAATTGTTTCTTGTTCCAATTACCATAAGCCTATTAGATCTTTTTTTTAGAATAATATGAAATAATTACACAAGTACAAGTACAAATTCTTGTTGAACTTAACGATGATAATAGAGCTAATAATGAAAATAAAGTTCATTAAAAACTATATAAAAACTAATACAATATTGACATTTCATATTGAGCTTGTGCATTCATCATATGTTTGATTAATTAATAAACTGTATAAAAATATAAATAATTATTGTTGTGAGTGCCAATAGATCTGAAAACCAGACTAATGTTAATAATTTAATTTAATAAATTGAAAAATATGAATAATTTTGTTACTCCTTTGTTTTACGTTTTCACTTCTGTCGGCAGTCCTTATTCCTTCTTTTTTAAATGTAGGGTTGTTTGGGCGTTTTGCATAGTAAACGTGCTCCGATTTTGATGATTTCGATAAACTCAAATCCGAAATCTACTTCCCTCCAAAAATTGCTACCGAATGGGGTGGAGAGGGCAATTTTTCTCAAAAATCGAAATCTGAGACGGCAGATTTAAAGATGAGACCATATCTGGAAACGGTTAAAGTGAACATTTTTTCCAAAGTGTTACAGTTTTTGAGTTACAGCAATGAAAATACTGAAATATGTGTATTTCTGCTATGTGAAATGGGCATTTTTTTTCTAAAATTGAAAATATGAGACGGCGAAAATAAAGGAGAGATTATATGTAGCAACATTTATATTGGACATTTTTCAAAGAAAAGTTACGGTTTTCGAGTTACAGCAGTGGTAAAGTCTGTTTAATATGTGTATTTCCGCCGTGATGTCCTGAGATCTCCGAACAATAACAAGTACAAGCAAAGATAGGATAGGATAAGTACTTTCTTCTTGGTATTGGTGAATGTTCAACGATTCTCATGACGAATTCACTCAAAATACAAAATAATATTAATTCTATTGGTACTGGGACTTTTGGAAGTTGGTGCCAGAAGTCTTCTATCTATCTACAATAACTGCACATAGTATTCAGTATTTTTCAGTGCACCAACTAATAGAGTGGGTCAATTTATTTATATATATTTTTGATTACTTCACTAGTTACAAAATAAATCGTTGATCGTATTGTAACGATGATAAAAATCATTTTCTGCTTTTAATTCATCATCCAATAAAGTCGGTATAAGTTTTTTTTCTTCATACGATATTCATAAATTTCTTTAAGTATCTACATTCAATTTAAACTCATTCTTTAATATCCCAAAAAAGCTTTTCGATGAACATTTAACATTTTCATAAAGAGCTTTAAGGAACCTACCTAAATCTCTCACAATACAAACCTATCAATGTCTAATGGGATGACTCAGGGTTTTATGATGAAATTTCAAGTGTTATGAGGCCATCCATAGAGTACTACTCACTTATTATGTTATGCCATGACTAGTCCAAATTGATGATATCTCAACCCATATACTGATAAATTATTGTAATCAATATAAAATGTATACCTGAAAGTTTCGAAGTCAATCATGTCAATCAGTCGCATTACTGTATCTGAATACAGGGTGTTCGTAAATGTCATGTCGTACATTCAGAAGAAGGTAATTTTATGACTTCTTTCATGACATTCCCCGATATTTTTTGGGTGTTGAAATTCTGGTTTTCTGAACATTTTAATCTACTTTTTTATGTTGTTATTCGCGGCTTCGTCCCCGCCCTCTGCCTGTAAAAATCCTGCCAGAATCGGTTTACGTTACGTTTTATGTGTGTATTGGATATATTTTACCTTATTTAGACATAGAATGCTGAAAAAAGGCAATTTAGAAGGATTCAGAAGCAAAAAATATTATTTAATCTTATTGTTCAATTTAAAGTTTTTGTTCATTTTTGCACTTTTATGTGTGGATTGGATATATTATACCTTTTTTAGACATAAAATGATGAAAAGAGACATTTTAGAAGGATTTAGGAGCAAAATATTAATTAATTGTATTTTCCAATTTAAAGTTTTTGTTCATTTCTTACACTTTTAAGTGTGGATTGGACATATTATACCTTTTTTAGACATAAAATGATGAAAACCGATATTTTAGAAGGATTAAGGAGCAAAAATATTAAATAATCTTATTTCCCAATTTAATTTTTTTTCTTCATTTTTTGCACTTTTATGTGTGAATTGGACATATTATACCTTTTTAGACATAAAATGATGAAAACCGATATTCTAGAAGGATTTAGGAGCAAAAAATATTAAACAATCTTATTTCCCAATGTTTTTTTGGACTCTTATGTGTGAATTGGACATATTATACCTTATTTAGACATACAATGCTGAAAACAAACATTTTAGAAGGATTTGGGAGCAAAAATATTAAATAATCTTATTTTCCAATTTAAAGTTTTTGTTAATTTTTTGTACTTTTATGTCTGGATTGGATATATTATACCTTTTTAGACATAACATGATGAGACGAGACATTTTAAAAGAATTTAGGAGCAAAATATTAAATAATTGTATTTTCCAATTTAAAGTTTTTGTTCATTTCTTACACTTTTATGTGTGGATTGGACATATTATACCTTTTTTAGACATAAAATGATGAAAACCGACATTTTAGAAGGATTAAGGAGCAAAAATATTAAATAATCTTATTTCCCAATTTATTTTTTTTTGGATTTCTTGCACTTTTATGTGTGAATTGGACATATTATACCTTATTTTGACATAAAATGCTGAAAACAGACATTTTAGAAGGATTTAGGAGCAAAAAATATTAAATAATCTTATTTCCCAATTTAATTATTTTTTTCATATTTTGCACTTTTATGTGTGAATTGGACATATTATATCTTTTAGGCATAAAATAATGAAAACCAACATTGTAGAAGGATTTAGGAGCAAAAAATATTAAACAATCTTATTTCCCAATTTTTTTGCACTCTTATGTGTGAATTGGACGTATTATACCTTATTTAGACATTAAATGCTGAAAATAAACATTTTAGAAGGATTTGGGAGCAAAAATATTAAATAATATTACGTTACGAAGATTCGCCGGAACAAGCGGACAGACAAAAATTTTAAAAATAGCCTTTTTGTTATTAGTGACACATATTTTTCTAAATGCAATTAGTTAAAACCTGTTATTTTGATATTACAAAAATACACTTTTTCGACTATTAAACGTGCTCCGATTTGGATGATTTTTTCTTTTATTGGAAAGAGGAATGCTGAGAACAGGTTTCATTAGAAAAAGATCTGGTTTGTCCACTCATACAAGAAATTAGCCGTTCATTCCATGAAATTTGGGAATACCCTGTATATTTTTACATTAAATCACGACGTTTTGAGATGGGTGGAATGAAAAACAACCAAAAAAATATATATATATATAATACGCCATGGAAAATTCTGTAGATGAAAAGAAACCAATCATAAAAAATAACGAATGTGGATGAGAGAAGAAAAAAAAACAACATCACTATTGGACAAAATCTCGTCTGGAGCCTTTAGACGTCAAATTTTATTATTAATGTAACACCTCTCCGTGGCGCTTACCTGACTGATCTCAGCGGGTTGATTTTCAATATATATAATACAGTCAAATTTAGCAGTTTTTTTTTATTTTCTTCGTAATAAATTACAGTCAGAAGTAATAAATTATTATGTTAAAACCTGACATAGGAAATTTTATGATTTGAAAAGATACACTAGTTCTATTGAAAAAAAAATATATAAGTATATGCCAGGTTCCTTAATGGACAATAGTTTCGTGAATGGTATCTTCATTATTTAACATAATTCTTATAGAACAGCTAATTAACTTTTTTCCTACTAAATTAGTCATTTTGGGGATAATCGCTGTCTACTGTTATCAAAACGTTCATTTCAGTGACAGCACATTTTTATTTATAAAAAAAATAAATGTACTTCGATTAGATCGTATCAGTTCCACAGTTTTCGTATAGATGTCTTGGTGTTTTTGAACATATAATAAGCAAGTGTAAATGAAAATATTTTTTATTTATAAATATGATTTTTATACACTACTTTTAAAAAAAAACCTGTTTCTATAAAATCATCAACCGTTCCACCTAATTGTGCCCAGCATTTTTCATCATTTCCGGTTGAATTTTGCAAAAATCTGCTCCATAATAGAAGAGTCTGTCAATTCCTGTAGCGTTGTTGTTCGTGTTCTAAATACGCGTTTATGTAAGAGACAGAAGTCAAAGTTTCTGCTGATAACTACCCATCAGTCATGAGTTCCGTAAATAGTCCAGTCCAATATGCGCAGATGTCCCATCCTGCATAAAAAACATGTTTTCTATTGCTCTGTCTTCGTTTTGGATCCGAGGAATTGATTAATCTCGTAACATTGCTGGTACTGTTTACTGTTACAAATTAGTTACATTCTAATAAACATTGACCCAAGAATAGGTCCACAAATAAATACTAGTGGTCGCCCAATGGTGGAAATTTCACCGTAATTCATTTTCATTTTTTCAATTCAAACGTTGTTGAGTCTTTTTTGTTAAGGATATAATAATTGCATATAATTTTTGGGAATTTTGTTCTATTACGTCAGTTGCAAGCGTGTACAAAACGGTCTAATTCCTTGTAATACAAATTTCAAATTTAATATTAGTAACCGTTCAAAAAACACAATGACAGCTAGCTATTTATTCTATAATACAATGCATTGAAATGTTTCGACTTAACGCCGATAATAATACTTTAGTCTAATGACAAATTGTTGAGAATGCAGTCCTTTCACAAAAGTGACATCAAATTCAGTATGTTGCATTGCAAAATCTGCATTGTAAATGCATTAATCTACTATCAAAATTGTTGAAATTATTGAAATGACATTAAGTGCGCATTCAAATGTATCCCTCATCACTTTGTATACACTGTTCAAAATATTTAAATTTGCGTTTGACCACGGTTGTCATTCACAACACAGACAGCCCTGACTCGTTGACTTCACATTGCAATTGGGTTCGTTATGCAACACACAATACACTTCTACCACGTAAACCATTTTTTTTTAATTTAATTTAATTTAACTGCATCAAATTTTTAACCGTATGCACTACTTCACCATATAAACTTTCACCTTGCCAAATCTCATTCTCCTCCGTGCCGTTTTATGCCTTAAAAGTCGTTTACAATCACATATTAATATATAGATTGCATTTTCTGAACAGCATAGAGTGGACACTAACAGAGTCCATAATTGATAATTATAAGGTCTATGCTGGGCCGTCCGTTTCATTTTCGACAATTTGACTTTGCTATCGATATACTTGCTCCCTCCTGAGGGGCACTGTGCCCATACTAATAATGCGTAATAATATTAATGCATATATATATATATATATACCTACCTACCAGATAAAAGAACCATTTCGAAGTTTATCAAGAAATTTGTTGTCTGGATCGTGTGGCTGTGGATGTTCTTCAACGAACGGCCTCAGGTACAGAAAAGGGACAGGTAGTCGTTTAAGCATGTCGCATTTAATTAATGATAAGATTCGATACTTTTTAGCTTCTTTTTTTTTCTCTCTCATGTTCGTCCTCATGTTCATTTTATTAATTCGATATATGTATGTGTGTGAGAGTCTTTATTGTTATGCGGTGTGAATTTGAGTGACATTTTGGAGATTGCAAATAATTATTCAAGATTTATAGACTTTTTTTTTAAATAAGAACACGTATCCAAATGAATGGTTGTTGTTATTTTTGACCGATATTTATTTACAAGTTTCCTAAAATAATAATTATTAGGTGTAGGTACATAAAAATAAAAATATAAACAACGTTTACGGTTTTAAATTTTTATTATTTTTTCATTTTTTAAGGAAAAATGCATGAAATAAAAGTTCTAGGTACAGAGCTTATCTATAATAAAAAAAAACAGAGGCAGTCACAAGGAATGTCGACAAAAGTGAAAACTTGCAACAAAGGAATAACTAAATTATTGAAATTGTTTAATTTATTAAATGAAATTATTAATATTAATCTGGTTTTCACATCGATTGGCACTCTGAGCAATAATTATTAACATTTTTATACAGTTTATTAATTAATCAAACATATGATGGACTGCACAAGCTCAATACAAAATATCAATATTTAAACAGTTTTTAATGAACTTTATTTTCATTATTAGCCCTATTATCATTGTTAAGTTCCACAATACTTAGTCCATTTATACTTTTAATTACTTCATTTTATTCTAAAAAAGATATAATAGGCTTATGGTAACTCGAATAAGAAACAAATATGTGAAACTGGAATTTATCTAAGTATTGTGTAAAAACTACATCGATCGTTGTTTTATATTTTTTCGTACTTAATTTTCGATCATTAGACATAGTCAAACCTAATGCTTCATTAAGAAATTCAATTAGTGGTAGGTTTTTAGCATCACCAAAGTTGATATTGAAGTCGCCACATAATATCGTCGGATTATCGTCAAAATTTTCACCAAATCTTTTTTCGAGTATTCGATATTAAATATGAAAAAATCTTATTAAATTCTAACAAATCCTTATATCAGTGCACTATATAATATTCATTGCACGATGTACTGCAGATATCAATATTAGAAAAATAAATAATATCAAAACTTCTTTCTTAAATATCAATAACAATGTTGGAAATATTCAACAATAAATACTTTGTTTTTGTCATTGATTTTTCTACGTAAATATATCAAGTTATCATTATGGTACTGCACAGTAATTCTACAATTAATCAATTCAAATTGTATTAGCAGAGAAAAGAGATGTGGTATTTGTGTATAATAAATGTACACTGGCTGCTATACTATGCTCAATACGTCACAAGCATGTCGAGGTCATCGGTGTCGCGAGCTGGGAAAATTTTATTCATCCAAAAAACGCCTAACGTGCCTATAGAAGTTTTCACTTCAAAAATATATTTGATGAATGTTTGATCGGCTGCCATTTTGAAACTGCTTCTCTGATCATGATCCGTGAAGAACGCGACATAGACATTTGTTGTATCGATTTTTACAGCAAATTTGAACTGACTTGCTTTTCGAACGAATCGGTTTTATCAAACCCTGAAACAGTTATACAAAACGCTAGGGGGCTGCTTCTCATAAACTATGAAAACTTGCGTAATTTATAGTTATGTATTATCATTACATGATTGTTGAAATATTAATTGTTAATTTGGAATCCAGTATTTTTTATCGGACAAAGTCGCGGGCGTCTGTTAGTTTTGGAATATTTTGACAAGGTAAAATTTAAATAACATTGCTTCAAAATTGAATGGTTCCAACGCATATCTAAGAATAGGTACACAAATAGAACTAACAACTGGAAGTATGGCATCTCATCATTTTCTAAAACATGAAACCTAATTGTGCGGAAAATCGAGCAGAAATGCAAAACAGATTGCTTCGTTACAGTGCTGGAAGTTTCGCCTTTTAGCAGCACTAATGAAAAACCAGCAAACTCAACAACATAGGTAGCTCCCTTTTCCTCAATTCATTCTATGTATTTTACATTTCAAAGCAGTAGCTAAAATTAATAAGTATATATTTATACGTACCTCTATCTAAGAGCATTTTTGAAATGCTTTTGTGATCAACATGGTGTTCCATTTAATGTCCATAAAGTTAGCAGAGCAAGGTCAGCAGATCACAGGTTTCTTAACATCATAATTAAAGGCTAATTAGATGCTAATTAAGTGCGAAAACCGCGATTTAAATGCTTTTCAACTTTTTCCGGAAATTGAAGATCTGCTAACTTTAGATAAAATTAGCAGATCATGGCCAGAAATCATAGTATACTCATCGAAATCATCGAAAAATCTAATTAAAAATTAAAGGCTCATTAAATGCTCTGAGAAAAAGTGAAAAACATTTTCGATTTTTTAATTTTTTTATTTTTTTCGGGCAAAGTTTGAAATCAGCAGATCAAGACCGGAAATCATACTATACAGCTCAGAATCGTTGTAAAACCTAATTGGTAATTAAAGGCTTATTAAATGCTCTGGGAAAAAGTCAAAATTTTATTGAAAAAAAAAATCAAAAACTATTTATTTTTATTTTTTTCTGACAAAGATCGAACTCAGCAGACCAAGGCAGGAAATCATAGTATACAGCTCGGGATCGTTGTAAAACCTAATTGGTAATTAAAGGCTCAATAAATGCTCAAAGAAAAAGCACACATCAATCGAAACGCCCACTTATTTTTTTTGAAAATTTGGGATCTGCTAACTTTAGATGAAGTTAGCAGATCATGGTCGGAGATCATAGTATACAGATCGGTATCGTTGTTAAACCTAATAATTAATTAAAGGCTCATTAAATGCTCTAAGATAAAGTCCGAAACTTTTCCGAAGAAAAATTGTTTTAATTTTTTTCTTGACAAAGTTCGAGCTCAGCAGATCATGGCTGAAAATCGTAGTAAACAGATCGGGATCGTTGTAAAAACTTATTTTTAATTAAAGGCTCATTGAATGCTCTGAGAAAAAGTCAAAAATTTATTGAAAAAAATTTCAAAAAATATTTACTTCTATTTTTTTCTGACAAAGATCGAACTCAGCAGACCAAGGCAGGTTTCACAACGATTCTGAGCTGTATACTATGATTTCCGGTCTTGATCTGCTGATTCCAAACATTGCCCGAAAAAAAAGAAATGTTTTACTCTTTTTCTTAGAGCATTTAATGAGCCTTTAATTAAAAATAAGTTTTTACAACGATCCCGATCTGTATACTATCATTTCCTGCCTTGGTCTGCAGAGTTCGATCTTTGTCAGAAAAAAATAAAAATAAATAATTTTTGAATTTTTTTTCAATAAAATTTTGACTTTTTCTCAGAGCATTTAATAAGCCTTTAATTACCAATAAGGTTTTACAACGATTCTGAGCTGTATACTATGATTTCCGGTCTTGATCTGCTGATTCCAAACATTGCACGAAAAAAAAAAGAAATGTTTTACTCTTTTTCTAAGAGCATTTAATGAGCCTTTAATTAAAAATAAGTTTTTACAACGATACCGATCTGTATACTATGATCTCCGACCATGATCTGCTAACTTCATCTAAAGTTAGCAGATCCCAATTTTTCAAAAAAATAAGTGGGCGTTTCGATTGATGTGTGCTTTTTCTTTGAGCATTTATTGAGCCTTTAATTACCAATTAGGTTTTACAACGATCCCGAGCTGTATACTATGATTTCCTGCCTATGTCTGCTGAGTTCGATCTTTGTCAGAAAAAAATAAAAGTAAATAGTTTTTGAAATTTTTTCAATAAATTTTTGACTTTTTCTCAGAGCATTTAATAAGCCTTTAATTACCAATAAGGTTTTACAACGATTCTGAGCTGTATACTATGATTTCCGGTCTTGATCTGCTGATTCCAAACATTGCACGAAAAAAAAAAGAAATGTTTTACTCTTTTTCTAAGAGCATTTAATGAGCCTTTAATTAAAAATAAGTTTTTACAACGATACCGATCTGTATACTATGATCTCCGACCATGATCTGCTAACTTCATCTAAAGTTAGCAGATCCCAATTTTTCAAAAAAATAAGTGGGCGTTTCGATTGATGTGTGCTTTTTCTTTGAGCATTTATTGAGCCTTTAATTACCAATTAGGTTTTACAACGATCCCGAGCTGTATACTATGATTTCCTGCCTATGTCTGCTGAGTTCGATCTTTGTCAGAAAAAAATAAAAGTAAATAGTTTTTGAAATTTTTTCAATAAATTTTTGACTTTTTCTCAGAGCATTTAATAAGCCTTTAATTACCAATAAGGTTTTACAACGATTCTGAGCTGTATACTATGATTTCCGGTCTTGATCTGCTGATTCCAAACATTGCACGAAAAAAAAGAAATGTTTTACTCTTTTTCTAAGAGCATTTAATGAGCCTTTAATTAAAAATAAGTTTTTACAACGATACCGATCTGTATACTATGATCTCCGACCATGATCTGCTAACTTCATCTAAAGTTAGCAGATCCCAATTTTTCAAAACAATAAGTGGGCGTTTCGATTGATGTGTGCTTTTTCTTTGAGCATTTATTGAGCCTTTAATTACCAATTAGGTTTTACACCGATCCCGAGCTGTATACTATGATTTCCTGCCTTGGTCTGCTGAGTTCGATCTTTGTCAGAAAAAATAAATGTAAATAGTTTTTTAAATTTTTTTCAAGAAATTTTTGACTTTTTCTCAGAGCATTGAATAAGCCTTTAATACCAATAAGGTTTTACAACGATTCTGAGCTGTATACTATGATTTCCGGTCTTGATCTGCTGATCCCAAACATTGCACGAAAAAAAAAAGAAATGTTTTACTCTTTTTCTTAGAGCATTTAATGAGCCTTTAATTAAAAATAAGTTTTTACAACGATCCCGATCTGTATACTATGATCTGCGACCATGATCTTCTAACTTCATCTAAAGTTAGCAGATCCCAAATTTTCAAAAAAATAAGTGGGCGTTTCGATTGATGTGTGCTTTTTCTTTGAGTATTTATTGAGCCTTTAATTACCAATTAGGTTTTACAACGATCCCGATCTGTATACTATCATTTCCTGCTTGGGCTGCTGAGTTCGATCTTTGTCAGAAAAAAATAAAAATAAATAATTTTTGATTTTTTTTTTTTCAATAAAATTTTGACCTTTTCTCAGAGCATTTAATGAGCCTTTAATTACCAATTAGGTTTTACAATGATTCTGAGCTGTATAGTATGATTTCAGGTCTTGATCTGCTGATTTCAAACTTTGCCCGAAAAAAATAAAAAAATTAAAAAATCGAAAATGTTTTTCACTTTTTCTCAGAGCATTTAATGAGCCTTTAATTTTTAATTAGGGTTTTCGATGATTCCGATGAGTATAGTATGATTTTTGGCCATGATCTGCTAATTTTATCTAAAGTTAGCAGATCTTCAATTTCCGGAAAAAGTTGAAAAGCATTTAAATCGCGGTTTTCGCACTTAATTAGCATCTAATTAGCCTTTAATTATGATGTTAAGAAACCTGTGATCTGCTGACCTTGCTCTGCTAACTTTATGGACATTTCCATTTAAGATAACCGAGAAAATTATGAGCGTGAGTTTTGAGTTACTGTGTCCATATACAAAATGAGTTGCAACAAAACTAGTCTATTACGAAAATCTTTTGTTCTTGAGAGGAAATGTGAAAACTTCCCATTAGAATCTAATACAACAATACAACCTGTCCCAGCAAACAAAAAAATCGTAAGAAAATACCTGTAAAGATTAGCATTTGTATAACGGATTCAAAGTGAATTGGATAACGATAAGTTCTTTGGAAGTTCTTCAAATACATAACTCCCGATAAACTTTACGTTTTTAATTTGCTTGAAAATAAAATTTGTCATATTCTTTGCTTTGCACTATCGAGTCGCTAAGAATATGACAAGTTTTCTTTTAAAACAACTAAAGAACTGTTTCAAAACAAAATGTTACCGTTAATACGGTGTCGATAAAAAAAGTTGTCGTACAAAGATGTCGTCATACCAGTCAGCCATAAACCAGCATGAGATGTTTCATTTTTGTTTTTCTCATTATCTTTTACTATACTTCTTCTTTTGATAATTCTAATGAAAATATTGAAAATTATATTTTAAATAGTCTCATATTTAAAATATTATTTAATTTACGTCAGATTGTATGTCATGGATGAAGATTAAATTTGTATACCTTAGAAAAAAAAACTACCTATTATCTTTGGCATAATTTATTAAGAAAGTAAACATCAAAATAATGCAAGTCTTCCTGAGATACTCAAAGTCAACAAATATGTAATTGAGTACCAGGATCATTACAATATACATAATTAAATTACAAAAACACACTAGATCTACTCTTTCATTACCTTCTTTACGTTAGTGTTGTTATACCTTCAACTGCATTTTTTGTTCTAGGAAAATCGTTTTTAATGCTGTTCCACATTGAAATCGAATACATTGGAAGTCATCTTCGTTTTTTTCGCCTGTCATATCGTCCAGTACAGGTTTCCCCATAATACTCTAGGAAAGGTCTGGTTTCTAAATCTATCCTAACCTAACTGAAACGGTATGGAATTTAACAGTTCTCGAAACATCTATTCCTTTAACCTACCTGTAATGTGATTATAGTCTTTTTCATTACATTTCTTCCAAATATATTAAAGAGATAATTATTAATTATTAAAACCGGAATAAATAATTCTACCCATAATCTAATTTTTTTATATGAACGAGGCAAAATTTAGATCTTATATTTATTTTTTTCTAGCTAATAATTTTCTTACCGTACCGGTGGTGACATTTTATCGTAGCGACATTTTTACACCGGAACGTTTTTGTCGGAGACATTATTGCTATCGACGTTATTGTACCGCGACGTATTTACCATTTTTGTGGCGACGTTTTGACATGATACTCTGAAGGACGTCATACATTTCAGGAGTTATGGATTTGTTTTTTGTTACGACCTTGACTTTCTACAAATTTATATCTTTTGCTGGGATATCATAGTTTTTGTCGAGTTTTTCAATTCTCTTTACTTGAATAAAAGGTTATCAAATTACGGAAATTGTTTATTCTCTTGTGACTCTCAAGACAACAAAGATGTCAAACTCTGGGAGTATTTACAAGTGGATCACCTTGTATTTATAGATACCTACGTATATATAATAAGTATTTGAAGTGCTTTTGAGATTTTTCTTATATGCCCACAACGATTTGCACGCATGATTCGGAATTGCATTTACCTTTCATGTGCTCTCGGAATTAAGTGTAATTAATTAGTCACCCAGCTGTGCGTGGAATATTGTTCGAATATAGTCCGGTGAACTGAGGCAACAAAATGTTTACTTATAGCCGGAATTATAACTAAAATGATGGAAGTGTATATTATTTCTCGCGAAAACCACTCAACTTATTATTTTGAAAATAAGTATACATAAGGGAGTTTATTACAATGCCCCTCCCCCCTCCCCGGTTATGCTGAAAGACGAAATGAACTCTTTTATTTCAGATGAAGTAATCACTGAACGTTTATTGCGATTCTCTTTGGCCTTTTATTTCCTATGCTATATGAATCTCGTTTGGAAGCAATATTCCGCTTCATCCAGCCAACTTGAATACAACAGCAGAGTATATTGCACACCTTGTAGTATTTTATGTAGGTCAACTGACCGGTGTGGGTGTTTAATAGCAACATTTTTCGCATTTTCGATTTTTTTTTCTCTCAATTAAATCGTTTATCCTAGTCGCGTTTACACAAGGAAGTACATAACTAGTACCTATATAAAACATGTAGAATATGGTATAGGTATATATATGGTTGATAGGAATCTACATAATTGTAGTACTAGTAAAGTAGTACTTGAGCAACTATCCGAAAGTCCATAGAACTACTTAGGTAGGTACTACTATTATACACTGCTATTCAAGATATTTGAGACAACATTAATTTGATGTACCTGAAAAATGATCAATAGCAAATATGTTATGGCACCTTGCTGGATGCTCTATAAAAAATGTCTAGCAAATGAACTATTGTAGTTGATTATGTGAATTCTTAACTACAACGAACTATAAATTAGTTTCAAGTACCTACATGGGACTATTCTTTAAGGATTTATCAAAAAGTTTTGATAACGGTTTTGTATATCTCTCATACGCATTTAGATATTGCTGAAGTTTCCTACAAAATTGCTCAAAATATTGGCAAAGTGAGCGACGTCAATCTATAGGGTAGTCATTATAAATTAAAAATATAAAGAATATAGTAGATAGACAAGTAATCAGTAAATACAATTTTAATTTTTCCTCTGCTCAAGTTCATTGTACAACATTAAGAAATAATAAATATACAGATGTTAAAAAAAACTAGTTCAGATTGAAATTCTAACGATAGATTATTTCAACATAACCTTAAAATCGACAACTGTGATCACTTTCCATTCAGAAGAGCGTATGATACCTTAGAATATTAGATTGTATTGTTTATGCGTTAAATGTTGAGCTTACAGTAAGTATAGTAGTTTACTTTAGAAGCATAAAATATTATCGTCTGGTAATTATTAACGGTTATTTTACAGAATGGACCGTTTAAAATTTGTCTCAAATATCCTGATTAGCAATATACCTCCTTATTCTGTCTTATAATCGCTTTCTGGTAGGTATTTATAGCATAGTATTTTATTGTGGAGATGGGAAAAAATAATGTCATTACGGCTGTACAGATTGGAACCATTGATAAATAGTGAAAGGGTTAAATTGGTATAAACAGGTATTTAGGATTTTATATAACGGAAGATGCATTCAATTCAACAGTATGTTTTTTTATTCTATGGTTGAACGCCATGATATGACTAGTACATTGAAAATTAATTAAAATTAAAAAAAAATCAAAAATGGAGAAATGGTCTTTTTGATATTTTTTTTTAAATAACATATCCCTGAATCAGAATTGTTTTACTTCTGATACATATCAGTGGTTGATTCATCTAACTTTGTATAAATTATGTATTTCAACATTTTCCATTTTTGATCTACTTTAAAAAAAGAGGAGGTATACAACTCAGTTGTATGTTGATTGAGAAATGGTCCCATATTTAGAAAAACGCAAATCCAAAATCTTATTTTAACCATTTGGGTAATAATCACTGTAGTGAAATCTTTGTGAAATTCAACTTCTTAAGTGAAAAATCAAATTTATCACGATTTATCATCGCTTTGACTCTCTCAGTGTCCAAATTTGGAATAACCGGTATAATAACATTATTAATTTTAATTTTTACATGTATGTGTATACATGAAGGTATTTATGAATTTTTGCGCAACACTTCTTCACATTTTCGAAACTAGGTCGAGATGCTGAAAAAAGCCATCCGCCCCTTTTCGCAAATTATATACATGATACTTCCAAAATTGGTGTTGATATATATATATATATATATATATATATATATATATATATATATATTATGTATTTACCAAAGTCAATCATTTTCTGTCATAAATGTCATAAATTGGATCAAAGGAACTTATAGGCCAGTGAATATTTATTTTCTTATTTAAATCTTCAGAATGGTCCATATAGCCAGTGTTTTCTTTACTTCATTCAAAAACTTGTATCGTCGATTAATAACTCATAATGAAGTAATTTTTGACCGACGAACCCAAACGGAGGAAGTATACAATTCGACTGTCTTTTTTTTAGTTTGTGTGTCATAAGATAAGTCATATCTTCTTTGGTATTAGTGAACGTTCAATGATTTTCGTGACTAATGTTATTAGTTGGTGCACTGAAAAGTACAAAATAATATTAATTCTATTGGTACTGGTAGGTACTTATTAAGTTGGTGCCAAAAGTTTCTGTGCATCAACTAATAAAGTCCAGTTTTTGGTGAAAAATATTTATTTCACGCTTTGAACAACATTAGTTATGAAAATCGTTGAACGTTCACTAATATGAAAGAAAATGGTACTTATGCTATAACGCATGATTATTATTTGGATGTAATTGTTATTATTCAGGGATCTCAAAACATCGCGGCGGAAATACACATATGTATTTTAGATTTTACAATTTTACTACCGCTGTAACTCGAAAAGTGTAATTCTATGGAAAAAATGTTCAATATAAATAATGCAACAAATAATCTGTTTTTTCATGTGGTATCCTCAGATTATCAATTTTCGAAATAAATCACCCCATCCACATAGCACAGCATATTTTTTCATCTTCAAAACTGCCGAGTGAGATTTTGAATTTGAATTTTTCTAGATATTCTCTTCCAAATAAATAAAAAATCATCAAAATCGGAGTAAGATAAAAACAGACAGCCGAATTCTATACATCCTCATTTTGGGTATTCGGTCAAAAAAGAAATACAGTCGAATTATCTTCTTCAAAAATTCAAATAAATAAAAATAAATAGGCTGACAACGATTCAGAAATCAGCATTCCATTTAATAATGTATATATCTGTTCTGTTGTTTTTTTTATTTATATTCGTCAATTACTTGAAAAATATTTCATGGATTTTGATAAAAACTGGTCACACTAGTGCTTATATCTTAAATCATATTCTAATATAATTTTTATTCTGGTGAAATTAAGCGTTTCTTCGAAAGGAAACAAGAACAATAATTCTCAAAATTAAATTGAAGAAATGGTATGGGTTGATCCCACAAATTATTAACCTCAAAGTTATTTTTTTTACATTGCTGATGGTGGCAAAATGATAGCGACTAAGATTGACACATTAGTTATGGGCATCTTCTATTTACTAAAAATAAGTCTGTGCTTATTAATAATTAAGTTAGATTCAATTTGACTGTAGCATTTCGTGCCATAATAAATAACATTAGTCATTATTATATTAATTATTAAATCTTTTAAAAATGAAAGTAAAGCGAAATCATCATCACCATAATAATAATAATAATAATAATAATAATGCTAGTATGATCATTTCACTCAACATAATCCGTTTAATCATTACCTTGCATTAAAAAGTTGTTGTTACCATATTAAAGTTGATATAGCCTCGTTATAAAAGTATATATTAGGTACCTATATATCTCCTATACAAATATGGTAAAAAAACGTTAAACTCTCTTCTTCTTGATCTTCATTGGTTTTATCATTTATTATACTCCTTACTCCTCGCTTCTGACATTAAATACTTACGTATATTGCATAAAATACACATTTCAATTTAGTGCGACGATAAAAGGCCATGTTTCGAGAGAGCTATATAGTTGAGGAGACGAGAGTGTCAGCACCAGTCATGGGTGAAGAGAAGAAATCGCTGTAACATACATTTGCTTCGCGCCCCCTTTCGCTACTCTATGCCCAGCCCATGAACTTTCTTATTAAAAATCGAAAATTTTGTGGTTGAGTATCGAATTAGAGCTTATTTGAATGGTAGGTACTTAATTCTTTTCTGTTGCTGTTTTTTAATTGGGGAATATTTGGTTTTCCGTGAAAATGAAAAAAACTTTTTTTCCCAAGACAGTTATCCGTTATTCATGAAGTTCCAAAAGCTATAGTCGAGTTCCGTTCTTTTTTCATGACACGAATAAAAAACTTTCCCATAATAGGATATCGACTTGATTGAACACACTGTATATTGTAAACACATTTCAATTTATTGGGGCGATAAAAGGCCATTTAAGGTGTACTTTGAAAATCGCGCCAATTGTCTGCATCTGAATAAACATTCATAGCCTATATTTGGCAAATTGGTGTATTTTTTTCATATTTTATTTTGATGTTGCAAATTTTATTACTAGACTCGTCATCAAGCATTCAGAAACGGGTGGGGGGTATTCATCTTACATAAAACTTTTTTGGAACTAGGACTTTATTACTTGAAAAATACAAGGTAGATAGAACACTTTCGGCGGCACCAACTTCAGAAGTATCAGCACTTGTGGAATTAATATTATTGGTGTACCTACAATTTGACTGTCACCTTTTTTTTGGTTTGTGCGTGCTTTTTATATAGTAAACGTACTCTGATTTTGATGATTCATTTGAAACAGGAGACGTGAGAAATGCTCCCTTATTCATAAAAACGCAAATCCGAATACCGCCCCCGAAGGGGGTATGGTGGGAAATTTTCTCAAAAATCGAAAATCCGAGATGGCAGAATTGAGGATAACAAAGTATCTGGAAACGTTTCAATTGAACATTTTTTCAAAAGAGCTACGGTTTTCGAGTTTCTGGGATGTTAAAAATAGAATTATGTATATTTTCGCTATGTGGAAGAGGCAATTTCTTTCGAAAATTGAAAATCTGAGAATGGAAAATTAGTGACCGGATTAATTGTAGCAACATTTAAATTGAATATTTTTTCCATAGAGTTACGGTTTTCGAGTTAAGCGGTGGTAAAGTTTATAATATGCGTATTTTCGCGAAAATGTTCTTAGATTTCTGAATAATAGCATACCGTTTCTATAACTCAGAAACCGTAATCTTTTATGAAAAATTTCCAATGTAAAAGTTTCTAGATACGGTCTCGTCTTCAATTTTGCCGTCTCAAATTTTCGTATTACAAAAAAAATGTCCTGGCTTTCCCATTCGGGGGCAGTTTTTTGGGCGAAAATATCGTTGTCTTTAAATTTATCTGAAATGAGATCATTTCTCATCTCTCTTCCTTAAAATTAAAAAAAATATCATCATCGAGTAGGAACATAAAAAAGCACACAGTCGAATTGTTTACCTCCTCTGTTTGGCAACTCGGTCAAAAAGTATTTCACCTCGATCGATCAGGTTTTTTGCAATCACCTCTTCTCTGTCACTTCATACTAGCCAATATACTGAATTGAAATCAGTAAGATAGGCATTATTATTCAAAATGACAGTTTCAACAAATGGTTTATCACTGAAGATATTTTCCTTAAAAAAAAAACAACATTTGGTTCTTTCAGATTTATAATTAACTAGTTGTTACTTGCGGCTTCGTCCGTACTCTACTTGCCAGTGAAAATTCTGTCGGAATCGGTTTAGCCATTACGGAGATTCGTTGGAACAGACAGACAAAAATTAAAAAAAAATAGCTTATTTATTGTTGTTGAGACATATACCTTCATATGCAATTGGTTAAAACCTGTTATTCCGAAATTACAAACATACATTTTGATTTTGTTTATTTTTATAGATTTTTTTCTGAAATAATAACAGCCTATGTTATTCCTTATGGAATTAGCTACCTGCCAGTGAAAATCCCATCGAAATCGGCTCAGCCGTTGTGGAGATGAGCCAGAATAAACAGAGAGACAGACAAAAATTGTTATTTTGTTATTAGTGACATATACTTCCATATGCAATTGGTTAAAATCTGTTATTCCGAAATTACAAACATACATTTCGATTTTGTTTATTAGTATAGATCATACAACTCAAGAATTGATTGATTTTGGTTATTATCTTTATTATTTATGTTGAAAGATTTATTATTATTAGAAAGCTTTCTACTGGAATTTTGATGAATCAGTAATATTTACTTCCAACGATATTATTTATTTTTATTCCAATTCAAATTTAAAGCTTTTATTTGATCCTTGTTCCATTTATTTTTTCTTTTTTCTTACCTCTCGGCTTTTGAAGATTTTTAATGTTTGAAAAAAAACACGCCTCCCCAGAAGAATTATGAAATAATAAAAGTTGATTAAAAGAAAACGTAAAGATATATAAATAATATAACTTTTTTGATGAGTTAAAACTATTTCAACGCCTTTTTAATTTATTGCTGAAACTTACTTTGTAATCGGATATAGCTCATAAATTAAATTCATTTGAATATTTATAAATATATTTTTATGTATTTTGGGGACATGGGACAGATGAAAATTTATCATCTTGAATTTCTTCATAAATTTTGTGTTTTCTCTGTTATATATATGGAAGATCTGTTGAGTGAGTGGGAGGGAAAATTTAATAACGTTTCTATAAATGTCTCTTAGTAAAAATCCAATAATGGACAATATAATTACTTTTAAATAGATACAAAGATAAAGAGTATCATATGATATAAAAAATGGTAAATATTAATACAGAGTTTTTATAAGTTCTATAACAATATATTATAACTTTAAATTAAATCCACTCTGAATATGAAGTTTAATACGCCATTTCGAAAAGTTTATTTAGTTTTATTTACTGCAAGCGATTTTTTTGTAGAATATACAGATGCTTCAGCAATAGTATAATGTTCCCGTAGAATACAATAATTTTATGTATTAGTGCTTCCAAAATATATTTTTGATTTATATTCAACTACCGTTTCTCTCTAAAAAAGCTTGTTTTGACTATTAAACGTAAAAATTTTGATAGCACGCTTTTGTATTCTGACTACCGGCTCAAATGCATTTGAATAAGCTGAACTCCCAACAAATAACCCCATAAAATAAGACGCTACAGAACAAAGCGCGGTATGATTTTAATAAATCATTTTAGTCAAGAATATATCTCATTTTATAGAAAATAAAAAGAAAGTATCTTACTTTTTTAACAATACTAAAATGATTTTTCTTCCGACTCCAATTTTCATCCAGCATAACACCAAGGTGTTTAACTTCTTCGACTCTTTTTATTTCATTACACTGACAATTTAGATTATTGTAACAACCATCTTTATGTATTGTCAGTCCGTCTGTATGTAACAGGTAGCTTATCCCCGTATAGACACACATTTAGAACACTCGATTTTTGACATATTCAAAGCCACTCTGTGATAATTAAGCCATTTTCTTATAAATTTTAATGAATGTTTAGCAAGGGCTGTAACTTCATCCCAAATGTCACACCACTACATATAATGACTGTATCATCTGCAAATGTTACAATAACAGCCGGTATCTTAAGTTTATATTTTATTGATATAGGCATTAAATAATAATGGACCCAAAATTGAACCTTGAGGGACTCCACAAGTGAATAAACTGCAAGAACTTTTAACACCATTCATTTTGTCATACTGAAATCGATTAATTTTACACCAATAAAAATTTGTATATAATCAAGAACAACCTGTATAACGAATGAAATGGACATTGTTTTATGCCATGTCCACACATAGCTGTAATGAAAAATGACTTATTATTATTATACTCGTTGTCGGTGTGTTCTTTTTCAATTTTCTCCTCGACAAAAGGAAGATCAAGGCTGGAAGGTCAGATTTTTTGAACTTTTATTATTACTCTATGATTTAATCTGTTGATATTACAATAATTGTGTACAGCAAACACGTGCATCTCATCATCATGATAACTGTAGGTAAATTTCGTGATTTGAATCTCTCGTAGAAGACACATGTGTTTTGTCGACTAGTATCTAACTTAATAATAAAATGAAATGTCTGAAAGTTAAAGGTTGAATTTCATATTTGGACATGTAGACGATAAACTGTTTATATGGAAATTTTAATTGGGACGTTTTTTTTTAATATAATTATTTATATCCGGTTCATTTCAGAGAAGAATAGTGAGGGATAGTCTCATACTTGATTACCTATCTGTTTATATACATGATTAATTATTCTTCCAAAACGCACAAATTTGCTTCAGTTCTTCTAAATTTACCTTTGGTCATCGGAGGAAAATGAGGATAGCTCTCGTTAAACATTCTACACGTTCTATTGAAAATTTTGTTGCACTTTCCATGTAGAAAAAATAAATTAAGAATTTCTTGATTTGTACAGACATTATTTTCATTATTGTTATCCATTTTAACTCTTAATAGCTTAATTACTTTGTCGTTTGACTTTGACAATTATTCATTGACTATCAATCTCAGGTATAGGACATGTGGGGTATAAAAGATGTAAAATTAAACGCCGAAGACGACTAAACAATGAAATATGGGGAGTGCTATTTAAAAAAATCAAGTTATGGTTCTTCATAATTTCGAAAAGTTAGTAAAGTAGAACAGTAACCGCACAATGTAGACAACCGTTTTCGACGACAAAACATACTCCAACATGTTGTTTAAACACTGTTTCAATCATAAATTGATATCCGAAAAATCTAGTGTTCTCTGATTTTTGGAATAAATGTCTGCTACCGCAATTTTTTTTGGAACAATTGAATGACTCCTAAATGGCTAGATTGAAAAAAGTAAAAGTATTTATGAAGCATAAGAATAGGTGAATCGAAATATATAAAAATATACATGGTGTTCCATTTAAAATATCAAAGTAGATGTAGACTTCCGGTATAACCGGAAGCACCAGAAATCTAAATATATTTTATTCGGAGAGAATACAGTCGATTATATATAATTCTCAATTAAAAAAAAATATTTTGACCAGAACCCAATGAACTTCTAATGAACAGTCTCGAT
The DNA here is from genome assembly GCA_958507055.1 of Crioceris asparagi. NCBI lineage: Eukaryota > Metazoa > Arthropoda > Insecta > Coleoptera > Chrysomelidae > Crioceris > Crioceris asparagi. The sequence goes on from OY293832.1 coordinate 2,258,178, forward strand.
GAGACACCCTGTATATCAACCGCTACCCCAATTTAGCTAGGAAAGTATTCTAATCGTGTAAAATTTTGTATCGTGAACGGAGAGATAGGTAAATAATGTTGCTTCATTTAAAAGTTCTTACAGCTTAGTTACTTGTGGAGTCCCTCAAGGTTCAATTTTGGGTCCATTATTATTTAATGCCTATATTAATGGATTATTGCAACTTAATTTACCGGGTGTTATTGTTTCTTTTGCGGATGACACAGTCATTATGTGTGGTGGTGAGAGTTGGAATGAAGTGACAGCCAATGCCAAACATTTCTTAAAAATTATAAGGAAATGGTTTAATTATCACAAAGTGTCTTTAAATATGTCAAAATCCAGTGTTTTATATGTGTCTCTGTATGCGGATAAGCTCCCTGTTACAGACGGACTCACAATACATGATGATGTTCGTTATTATAATTTAAACTGTGGATGTGATAAAATAAAAAGAGTAAATGAAGTTAAATACCTTGGTGTTATACTAGATGAAAATTGGAATTGGAAGAAAAATATTTTTAGTATTGTTAAAAAAGTAAGATACCTTCTTTTTGTTTTCTATAAAATGAGATATATTCTTGAAAAAAATGATTTATTAAAATTATACCATGCTTTGTTCTGCAGCGTCCTATTTCATGGAATTATTTGTTGGGGTTCAGCTTAATCAAATACATTAGGGCCAATAGCAAGAATACAAAAGCGTGCTATCAAAATTTTAACGTTTGATAAACAACACAACCTTTTTAGTGAGACACGATTGCTAAATATCAATCAAAAATATATTTTGGAAGCACTAATAAATAATTATTGTAATCTACGGGAAGAGTTATACTATTGCTGAAGCATGTTTATTTTCTAGACATAAATCGCTTACAGTAAGTAAAACTAAATTAAATATTGGCCAAAAAACTAGTTTATATCGATCCAAATTGTCTACAATAGATTAGATAACAATCTAAAAAAAATCACTTCTCTAGAGGGCGTATTAAATTTCATATTAAGAGTTGGATTTTAAATAATTTGAAGTTATAATATACATAGATATTGTTATATTACTTAAAAAATCTGTTTTAATATTTAATATTTCCTATATCATGTGTCTTTCTTTACATTTGTAGTTGTATTTATAGTTCTGTTGCATTTTAATTTTATTATTTGTTTATTTATAGTATATTAACATGTATATTTAGATTATGTTAAGCTTGTAGATTTTAATAAATTATTGAGTTCTGGTCTACACACAGATGCTATTTTCATCTGTGTAGGGGTTTGTTGGACTTTATAAGTCAGACAATCTATTACTATTGTTTTTAATCAAGATTTGTAGGTTAACCTGAATAAAGATTATTATTATATTTTTTTTGTATGTTACCGATTCCGCATGTCAGTGAAACAAGGGAAGCATTTTGCATTATTGCAAAATTCAACAAATAAATTTTATCACTAAACACCCTGTATATATCTCGGAAAATATTTGTATAGGGACTGTTGAGCTAAATCATCATATTTTGAGGTCTGGAATCAATGGTTTCGGGGATTGGACGTTCTTAATGAATCACCTTGTATAAAGATTGGTTTTTTATACACACCACCTAAATTTGGATTGTGGAAATGTTAGTTAGCTGGCTGCTGTACAGCATTGTTTCAAGTCTCTCAATGTCTGCCCGTCTGTCTCATTGTCACTTCATCTCAGCGACCAAAAAAAAACAACAAAACAAAAACCTGTCTCTTGAAATGGACATTCATTCCCTCTTTGGCGGGTACAACACGAAGACAAGAATTTTGGTGTTTTTAACAAGCGCAAAGAAATGCCGAATCCACACAATCGCAGAATCAAATAAAGAAGAAAATAAAATCAAGTGAATTCCATCCACACTGAATACTTGTTACTGCCGCGCTAGATTCTACCGAAATGATAATATTATGTGGTAAGGATGAAGAAAATAAAACTCTTTTTATTTCATTGTCAAGCCATGCAAAGGCGAAGAAGAAGACAGGTTTGGGTGTGTTTAGACGCTTTTGAATTTAACGCGCGATTTAAATTTAAAATTTTCGTGATCGACATTTGGCGCTGTCAAATGTCTGTTGTTGTCTCGAGTGACGGATAGCCATCACAGAAAACTAGCACAGAATTGGACTCAATAGTATTTCAGAGAATAAAAATATGTATATTATCCTTGTCTGTGACCGACTTTGGCCAGCAGCTCCATCTGGAGACTTTTAAATGGAAATATAATACGAAAAAATAAAAAACTGAAAAGCTTGCATGACGCGTCGATCATTATTTGAACTTACTCCACCGAATACATAATAGATTGCTTGAAACACTTACTGAACTTTCAAGGTTTTGAAGATAACTTTTAATTTTAGTAGTAATTTCATGCAAGTAGTGGTGGTTCCGAATCAATTGAGAATAACAACTGCTGGTGTATGGAACAGTTAATAAGAAAAGAAAAATAATGTTCTCTACAAATTATACATAACCTATTTATTTTAATCTTTCTCTTGAGTCTAACATCTTCGTAGATTCTGCATATTTATTGTTTAGATTGACTGGTAAAAAAATATCGTTCTTATATATTCTGATAATCATGGAACACTTTTGTACTTATTTGACATTTGAACATTGAATAGCGCCTCATAATTTGACTTTGATCACACCAGTTATTTTTTGGGAATAAATGTTATTTGGGTCTGACTCTCTTTTGTCTTGATGCCGACTCTGTTGAATGCCGTTTGAGGCGCTTTCGATAAATAAGAAGATATTCAGTGAGTGGAATGAATTTTGAAATAACGAGGGGGATAAAAAGGTGAAAGAAGAAGAAGAAGAAGACGAGCTTCACTACGAAAGAGATTTCATCTTATGACCACGACCAGACGAGCGTGGAGAGAAGACGTTCATTTTCGTTTTTTCACGCTTTTTTTTGGAAGATGCCCGCAAAGGATACGTATATCCATAGGCGTAGATTATAAAAAGTTTTGTAGTAGGGGTTGTATATTATTATAATTTTCTGTTCATGTTACTTTGTTTGTTTGAGAGGTTATGTTATATTTCTTTAAGAGAGCTGGTTTGTATGCGATTTGTTATTTTCACTATTATTTTGTATTATACTCAAGATTTATTTCAGTAAACATTAAAATACTGTTACTTTGCTTGTATAATTACCCTATGGGTGTTTGAATTTGGCGATTAAATTATACTAAATAATTATTTTAGAAAAAATGCATCGATTTACTAATTCCGACAAAAAATGATAGAAATTTGTGACACTAATAAAAAAGACCACGATGCTAATAAAAGGAGATGGACCTCGCTATAAAAAATCATCATGTCAAATTAAGTACGTAAATCTTTCGAAAAAAATTCGTCTTTGCGCAGATACATCTGCGCATCCAGCCACTTTCGTAGACAGTAGATTATTGACTGCGAGGAACGCCTCTCATATGCAGCTTCTGTGATCTCATTTACATACGTAGACAAGCATAGTTAGTCTAATGTTCTTTTATCATATCTAGTCGATTAGCACGATATTAAAAACGAAAATATTGAAAATTATACACGGACCAGCTGTAAAATCTAGGTTGTTTTTCTCCTTGCCAAAATCGTTAGGCAGCGCAGCTTTTCTTCAATTCTGGCATTCACAATTCGCTCCGGTCAGTATAGAAATAGCTGAGTAAGGATGTACATCAAATTTTTCAGAATATGGATTCGATGTTTTATTGCGTACGAGAAATTATCTGCTTAATGAAAGTTCTAATAATTTCTCTGGTTGAAAACCCATGCTTTAGTTTTAATTATGAGGAATGTTATGAGAGGGACCAATTTCTAAAAATGAGAAAAAAACCAATGCAGAAAGTTTGTAAGAAATATCGTGAAAGACAGATAATAAAGAAAGAAATCGAAGTACGGAAACAAAAAGGCATAAAAATGTAAAGAATATCTCGTTAGAGACTAAAATTAATTAGTAACGTTTTGACTAAAACTTCTGCTGAATATATAAGTAATAATTATTTAAAGGTCTGTCTAAATTAGTTGTATTAATATTTAATTTTGCTTTATTGTTTTAATTCTTGTTAATTAACATAATATAGAAAAAATCCCGATGGCCTGTAGTCTGCGGAAAGGTAAATTTCTCAAAATTCATTGAATTGAAATTTTAACAACTTTTTCATTGGTATACCTACATGTTATTACATACTATTGCCGTATGTGTCATGGCCTTGCGGTTAGAGGTTTTTGTTTTGGCTGTTGAATATAAAGCAGACAGGATTCGCGTTCCACTTCAAGGAAGACATTTTTTTTTCGCCCATTTCTTTTCAATAAATATATATATATTTTTTTAATCAGGGTCTATACTAAGATCTCTAGAAAATGTATAATTACATCAAATTTATATTGAGTGTTCATATTTTATCAATATTTGTTATTTTTCTTTATTTTTATTTTTACCTGTGTATTTTATGAAAAATTGCTTTGAACAAAAGTTGTAGGTACTGATTATATCTATAACCTAAAATTATTTTTGATGATATTTACACTACGGCTCTTTTTTGATATTTTTTTTAAATGTTTGAATGGTCGGAATGGAATGGAATGAATGGAATATATATATATATATATATATATATATATATATATATATATATATATATATATATATATATATATATATATATATATATATATATATATATATATATATATATATATATATATATATATATATATATATATATATATATATATATAAACTTTTGAACCAAATGTTTTTTTGGACTAACTTATAGATATATAACAACATGCCGTTGAATTTTTTTCGAAATTCAAAAGTGTGAACGATCGCAATAGGTACGTTTCTATAAGAAATTTACCTAATAAAATACTGAAATTATTTAAACTTCCCTACCCTTTCAATATTTTATTGAGTGTCCTGTCACTGTGAGTTCCCAAAAGCTGTTCTCTGCCTATTTATTGTTGCATGGCATCTCTTGCTTGCTAGAGAAATCGGATATAGCCACATTGACGCGTTTGTGAGCTTGTTTTTTTTTGTATTCCACACTCCATCATTCTCTTCTTCTTCTTCTTTGTTTCTTTCGAAAATACTTTAAAGCCATGAAGACGGCGTGTAATTCGATATATATGTATATATTGCTTTGACCGTATCACCTGTGTGTGTGTCCGACATACAGACAGACAGACAGAATTAGTGTTTTGTAGTTTAGTGTTGTAGATGATTAACATTTTCAAGGAGTTTACGATTGTTGAATGTGTCGTATTGTTTTTTTTGCTTGTTCTAGGTTGAAATGGGAAAATGGGTTTTATGCTACATTAATGAATGGAAATTGAATATCTTTTCTCTTTAGTACATAGTTAGTTTTTGAATTATTAGAAGTGATAAACATACGAACGAGAAATTAACTAAAATAAGATTATTATTCAGGGTCATATAACGCATCTTTTGTCGTTGATATTTGATATTTTTGACCGACGCATCCCGAACGGAGCAGGTATACAATTCGAGTGTCTGCTTTTTTTTGGTTTGTTCGTGCGTTGTAAATATATAGTAAACGTACTCCGATATTGATGATTTTTGATTCATACGAAAGAGGAGGCTTGACATTTAGTCCCGACCGAAGGGGGTGGCTGGGGCAAATTTTCTCGAAAATCGAAAATCTGAGGTGCTAAAAATAAATATTGGACAATATCCGGAAACGTTTGAATTGAACATTTTTTCAAAAGAGTTACGGTTTTTGAGATAGAGGCATGTTAGTTTCTCATTTTTGCTATGTAGAGAGGGCGATTTCTTTCGAAAATTGAAAATATTTCGATACTGCATGAAAGACATAATTATTTGTAGCAACATTTATAATGATCATTTTTTTCTTAGAGTTACAGTTTTCGAGTTAAATCGGTGTTAAAATGGTAACATAAAATTCTTAAGCGTATTTCCGCAGCGATGCTTTGTGATTTCAATAAAAACAACTACAAGCAAAGAATATACGTGGGTAATAGAATAAGTACTATCTTCATTGGTATTAGTGAACGTTCAACGATTTTCGGTCCAATTTTTTGTAAAAAATATTTATTATCAGTGAAAGTTCTAGCGGCAAGATGAAGAAAGCCTATAAAAATACGCCTATACCTACATTACTTATTTTAATAATTAAAAAAAAACCCACACAAGCTTTAAGCTAGTATAATATTTAACCGAAAAAAGATATTCTGTAGATTTGAAGATAAGCTGATGGGCTGATGGAATAGATATTCATATTTTTTACCTAAATTTTTTAATGAATCTTTCACGTGTCCACCTTCATATGGAAAAAAATTAAAATTCCTTTTGGATATTTATTTTTATACGTATTTAAGAGAAAAATAACAGTTACATAGTTGCTGGTATACCTACCAACAAATGGACGTAGAAGCGTAAAATTAATTGATATTAATTAGGAAATCATCTCCGTATCATTACTAGAAGCGTAGAAGAAAAAAAAAACTGGTAGAAATGATCGTAAAAGTTGAGGATTCAAAGATTTTATCTTTGATAGATCTAAATACTTTTTAAGAGCTATTCAAAATGATCGCTGAGCTGCTTGTGTATTTTATTGATGATATTATGATGTAATTCATTAAAGATCTAATGAGAATAAAATTTGACTTAATAATATTATTAGGTAATCATTTGATATTGTTATTCAATATTATAGTTTATGTATTTTGATGAATGGATTATAATTTATTTATGTTATATGTTATTTTCTCGGTTATGTTGTATGTAGGTAATTGATTTTCAATTTTAATTCGTTTTGGAGGGATTTATTGAAAAAAGTTGAAAATTTGCGGATTTTTTTCTTTACATGTATATACAAGTTATAAATGTTATACAGAGTTGTTTGAACGATTGATTGATTAAAGTTTATTGTCTCTTGGTATGTGTAATATCTGGGGTACCGAGTTTTACTCGGTAAACAAAGTCATCACCGCTTTTAATAATTAAACGTATGATAACTATTCAATTATTAGTTTATTGAATTGTAATTCTCATTATTTTTAAATAGTTTTTATTACTTTCGGTTTTTGTATCAATGGACTCCGCAGCGATTTTTCAGGCCCCATACGGTCTAGAGACTTGAAATTTCGAATTCCAACTTAGATCGCAGACATCTCGCCGCCTGTTAAGCTCCAAGTGTGATCCAATATTGGTAATTATAATTATCTCATTCAATCTCATTCAAACAAGATTTTTATTTTGTCGACATGGAACGACAATGGGATCCGTCACTGGAATTACGCACGAGCATGGAGCGTATATATACGTCTCGCTCTCTGGTATATAGGTACTTTCTGGAAGATCGTCTATGGTTATGTCGCAATTGTCAGACGTCAGACGTTATTGTTAATTTATAGTTTAATTTTGTGTTGTGGTAGACAAACAGTAATTTGTTATGGAATTGCTGTTGCTGGCAAACACAAATACATAAGTATAGTTAAAATCGAGAAAATGATAGCAATAGTAGGTACTCATCGGTACGGTTTAAATCTTCAATGCCCAATAAAAGATATTTTTAATTTTTTTTTTAAAATTTCACTTGTTTATCACTGATTTAATTACTTTTGGGGTTAGTCTAAGTGTAAGGCCGACTTTGTCAACTATAAGCAAGTAATTATTAGGAATGATTTAAAAAACAACGAATAAATAGTTGTCAAAAAAAAATCAGATCAGATTATACCTCTAATTTTACTATTATTTAGCATTTTGCCGTAGATCAAATTCTATGTTAACTTTGAAAATACTCTGTTTTTTTTTTCTATAATTAAACAAACATTTTCTATGTGAAATTTATGGAAGCTGAGGGTAATTAATATAATAACTAGTAGTTATGCATTTAATTGACAGCATAATTTCAATTAATATTAAAATTATTTTAGCTTATATATTTTGCAAAATAACAATTTTTTTTTCTAGGTAAGTACCTAATTGGAATAATCCTGCCAGTAAGCATGTACTGATGATATAAGTGAGTAAATTCTTAATTCTGTTTTTAACGTCCATTTCCATGTGATTTTTAATTGTATTGATATTTAAATCGCAAAGCATTCCAGTTCCATAAAATGTGTTGCGAAGATATGGAATTTTGAAATTTTAGGAAAAAAAAGTATATATATAATAATATAATATTTGTTATACTGACGGGCGTATTTATTCATTTAAATATAATTTAAATTTTTAGATTTTATAGTTGCATTTGTAGGAGCATCTCTGAACATAATGCAATTTCTTTAATAATTTAACAATTTAATAATTTTCTGAATTTGCATTTTATCACTGAGCAAAACAAATCATTTATTTATAATTAATTCATGGAGTACTTTGAATTATCCAATTACAATTATGCTTTAATATAATTGTCATATATTTCTATGGTCACGAATTTTTTTGTGAATAATTTTCATGTTTAGATATTTTTGATTATTAATTTGGTTTATGTCAATAAATAGAAAAACGAACTGCCATAGAATACCTGAATATTCTGTTGTAACTACATACAAACCAAATGATATCTTCTTATGTTTTCTTATCTTATCTCAACGTACGTGTGATGCAAAAACTTGAAAATTTACTAATATACTTTTAATGAAACATATCTGATTTTTTTTTCAGTTTTTATCTGTTTATACAGTTATTTACATGTACATGTAAGGTAATCCATAATATATTATATACACTTTTTGCAAGTGAAACAGGGTCAGAATTGTAAATTTTGCGTCTTAAAATTGTTATCTCACAGACGTGTAATATATAAATATGTGTAGTAAAACTAAATAAGATAAAGTTGTAAATAAATGGAAGTAAAATTTATACAGGGTTCTGCTTCTCAGCTGCCGTATTCTACAGGGTGGTTCTCTGAGAAAGTCATCGATCAGTTGTGAGTAAACGATAACTAGAAGCAATCTGAAAATTTGGTGTCTTACTAAAGTCACTGGGGATGGAATACTCTGTATATTACCACATTTTTAAATTTTTTGTACAATTTTGAGAACATTTCAGGTATAATGTTCTATACCTAAAATTAAGTTTGCAATCCAAAACATAATTATCAATCTTTCTCATGAGAAAGCCTTTAATATTTAATTTCGGTTGATTTTCTTGTAGAAGAAGATCTACTCTATCAGTATTTTTATGATATTTTGACAATAATGTATACTCATCAACAGAAGCTTGAAAACTAGATCCAAAAAAACGTCAAAATACCTTTTTTTCAAATAGAAACTGCCGTTTTTTATTATTTCATTGTATTAAGTTTAATTCTTAAATTAAGAAATTGTGCACAAAATTTTTTCTTGTGGCCGTGATTTGCACATAATTTTGCAATAAAATATTTTTTTTAATTCGTTTCACACACCACTTTGTAACTCGGAAATAAGTTAAGGGATGGAGTACAAAATTCATTTTTTGTGACCATAATTTGCACATAATTATAGTGTGATCGATTTTCAAATTTTGGCAACAGGAATTGGTGCGGGGTTGTAGAGTGATGTCAAGCCACACCCTCTCTAATAAATTTAAAAAAAAGAAGGTGCGTATGCTTATAGCGTTTTCCATTGGACAAACCAGTGCTGCACTCAGATTGCACTGACATGAAACCAGTTGAGTCAAAAATATGCTCTAGTGCATTCCCAATGGAATAAGATTTTTTAAGTCGTGTTTCGATTTTGTAGGTTAGGTTAATTTGTTATTAATATTTTATTATTTTTTGATTTTTTTGGTTTGCTGCTGTTTATACCAAAAGGTTCTAAATTTATGTAAAATGGAGCAATTTTTCGATGTAAATTTGTAATAAATAATGAAAGGTAAAAATGATAATATTGTCATAAATTTTTTCCGCTTATTTACCATTTTCCGACATTTTTACTTGCACCGTAAGACGCACGAGCTACAAAAGCTGGTGCACTCCTTGCACTCGGAAAACAAAAACATGCACTGATTTTACCAATGGAATATAAATATTGCACTAGAGCTACCAATGGAAAACGCTTGTAGAGTAGCATCGTTGTTCTGAAGGTCATTGGAGAGCACATAATTTGCACATAGTTATGGGTTAATCGATTTTCAAATTTCGGCAACATAAATCAGTGCTTGACGTCAAGCTGCACCCCCTTTTCTCAAATTACGAAAAAATGGTCAAGGAAATTGTGCACAAAATTATTTTTTGTGGCCGTAATTTGCACATAATTTTGCAATAATTAAACATAAACTGACATTATTTTTTCTATTTTGATCTGAAAAATAATTTAAAATTATACAAATTCCGTAATAAAAAAACAAAGTTGTGTACTAAACGTTTTAGAAACACCCGGTATAATTGAAAATATTTTTATATTGTAGAATGTTTTAAATAAGATAGAGTTGGTTATAAACATTTTCTCCTAATTTTTACAATAACTCCGTAATCGTCCGATTACGCACTAATCTCCCACCCTGTATATCAACAACTGTAGGTTATAAAAGACGAGAACTGAGGAGACGCAGGACCCGGTATTTACAAAATATTTATGTGTACAAATGGCTGCGCAAATGAATATTGTAGACGCCACATTTTTATGATGATATAATTATTTACTTTTGCTCTTTTAAATGTGGAAAATGTTCACATTATGATTTATTATATGATATGTTTGATTTAGTCTTAAGATGTTGCAACGTCGAAAAAATAAAATAGCTAAATGATGTAATGTATGTAATATAAAACGGTTTTGTTTGTATGTATTTGTTCTCACTGAATAAAATGATGATAATATGCAATCTCAGGCAACAACAAAATAATAAATAAGCTTTTTGTTTCAGCAACAACCTGTTTTGAATTTAAGCTTGAGAATTGACGTTACAAATATCAGCTCTTGAATTAGCGAATAAGAACTTATAGTTTGTCTACGCAAAATTGAGTAGGCATTGTAGAAAGAATTCGGCAAATATTTTTTAATTGTGGCAATAAAAGTTGATAAAGCTTCCTTTTGTGCGCTGGAGATTTGGGAATTCAGGTATTTGAAGACTCACGTCATTGACTGAAATGGTCACGTGACCATAGCGAGAAACGTCAAAATCGTCGAATCTCCAAATACCCAAGAGGTTTGTTCCAGGTCAACTTTCTGAGTCTCCACAATCTCATCAGGGTCAATTGACATTAGATTAAATTTATAAATATTTACTGAGGACAGTGGTTTTAGAAAAACAACTTCAAATATAGAAGAGCAGTTGATTAGACCACAAACATCTGGTCTGCTGGACCGTCTTCATCAATTGCTTTTTATTGGAATTAGAATATTTACTACTAAGAATGATTTTTCCAGGGAAACGTTAATTAGAATATAGAGGCAAAGGTCATTTCTGTAAGATGTTAGCCTTGGCACTGAAGAAATTGGATGGTCGTAAAAGATTCATCTATCTGTCAAGTCAAAATCTTCAATACCCAAATAACCGAAGCTGTAAATACCGTGAAATACGTTTCCTTATATTTACTATTTTTACGCAGATTTTTGCTTACTTTGAAGGATATTAGTGTTTAATAGAATACAAGGATGGTTATATACTATTTGGGATTAAAAAGAAACTTCGAAGTCGAAAATTTCTGGTAATAGTTGTAAGTACTAAGCAACCCTTTTTCCATTTTTTTCAATAACAAATCATTAACAGTAGCGTCTTCCGCCTGAATTTTATTAAAATGTATTGTAACGTGAATAATGAACTACACACACAATGCACATTCCAGAAAACACGGGAAACATCAGAGGCAACGAGAGAGAAGTCCTGGTTTACTCTAGAAGCCATATACTGAGAAATAACCTCCAGAAACAACGAAAACAACACTGGAATCATCTAGAGCTTTTTAGGTTAGATATATAATTTCCATGGCAATGACATGGCGCAGTTAGTGATATATAGTCAGTTATAGATCACAATCGGTCATAGATCATAGACAGTCGTATATAGTCAGAGAAATAAGTGTGAATATAAATGTGTATATAGTCGTGTAATTATTGGTGTAAATAAATAAGTGAAAATAAATCGAACCCAGTTTTAATATAAATTCCCGTTACAGTATGTTAACATACATGTATTTTAGTAAATATTTGATTTTTTGAGGCTTTTATAGCAAAAGCCGATATACTCGACTATTAAAAGTATTTTTTACATCGAGGGGAATACATTGTTGTCAATTTATTTCCTTGAATATCCAAATAAAATTTATATCTATTGTGAAAGTACATTGTAGTTGGTGCACTGAAAAATACAAAATAATATTAATTCTATCGATACTGGTAATTTTGAAATTGTGCAATTGTAATTAAATAGAAAATACTCTTGGAACCATTGGAACCAACTTCACAAGTACCAGCACCAATAGAATTAATATTATTTTATATTTTCTAGTGCTCCAACAAATAAAGTCGGTCCAATTTTTTTGTAAAAAATATTCATTTCACACTTTTGAGTGTAACATTAGTAATGAAAATCGTTGAACGTTCACTTATACCAAAGAAGATAGTACTTATCCTCTTACCCACGTATATTATTGGTTTCTACTTGTTATTAGTCAGAGATCTCAAAAGATCGCGGCGGACATACGCATATTTCAGATTCTACCACTGATGTAACTCGAAAACCGTTACCCTGTGGAAAAAAATGTTCAATTTGGAGGCAAAAAATCATTAAAATCGGAGCACGTTTACTATCTAAAAGGCGCGAACAATAAATATTTTCAAGTAGGTTCGCTTGCAATATATTTAAAAAAATGTTTTATCAATACAAATAATGATCAAATTTTACCTACAACTATCGTAACCCCTACGAAAAACAATCGTTGAATGCCTAGAAAAATTTCGATAATCTAAAATTCAAAATATTATAGTTTTTTTAAAATTATCAACCATTTTCATTTCAACAGTTTTCGCTTTAAGACGATCAAAGAATCATTGAAAACAGTGAATGTTTGTTGTTAAAGGAGCAATCAAATTTAATACCTCTTCCTTTTATATAGTCGCTCAAAAAAGTGAGACGTCTTTCTACAGACATACAGTTTGTTTCACGAATCATGGCTATTATTGTGTGTAATCATTCACGAGCTACGTACATATCGCTATATACGTCTCATCGCATCTCATTATCATGAAATTATCTACTACGTTTGTCGATCTAAGCTACGACATCAGTATGTCAAGCTTATCTCCCTTCATACAATAATAGGGTGCTGCACGTATGTCCGAAGGTAACGCAATCGTTTATTTCATAGGCGTCTCAAAGGCATTATTGTGACATTTCAGATAATTCAGGTGCATACATTTATATTTCATACTCAAGCAATAAATTTTTTGTGTTCCTGCATTATTGTTGATAATAAATCTTTCATATTATGTTTGCTTATTTAATCAATCCAAATTTTTTTTCCTCTAATTATATGAACTTCCTCAAATGCCATATCTTATCTCGTAATCGTTACGCCACTGATTTACTCCTGTCAGTTGGATTGACCCATTTTTCGTGTTTTCAAGGCAGACGCCAACATTCGTAAAACAAAGTATTCTTCATTTTGTATGTGTTTACATTTGTAATATGAATAATGTAATTTCAATGCGTTCCGCACGACTCATTTGCGATCCTAAGCCATTACCATATAATAAGAGCTTGCAGAAAAAAATAAAGGAACTGTATAATACTATAGCTACATCAAAGAGGAGGCATATTTTCTTTCTTTTGAAGATGTGGGCGCATTGACTATGACAGTATAGTAGAAGTGGGTTGTGGAAAATTTGATCATATGAAAAGTTCCATAGACATATTATCGTAACATACACTTATAGACAGATAGACAATAGCGCGCATCCACCAAAAATGTTGGCAACTTCACTTTTGTTCCATATTTAATTGAAATACACCGTACAATATAACAAGAACATTTCAATTGACAACTTATGCTGGCTCCGCAAGGAATATTCAGGATTTACATGGAAGGATAGAACTAAAAATGACTTTTTGGCAGAACAAATTAATGATGGACAAACTATAAATTTGCTTCTTACATTCTATATCTTGTTGGGCTACTTTTCTATTCAATTCGAGTTCATCTAGCCTCCATAATATATATATTGGAAATACTGTTCTGGACATTTTTTATAAAATTTGTTGGCAACTTACCCAAGAAAATTCTGTCTCCAATATCTGTTGGCAACTTACCCATGAAACTTTTGTCTCCAACGTGTGTTGGCAACACAGAAATTGTTAAGTTTCGTATACTAATTTGAATTTGGTATCATAGAGAGATGGAGATATTTTAAAAGAAGAAATAAATTGTAAAATAGTTGAGTAATAATCAGACAAAACAGATATCAGAAAACAATGGTATTCAATATTATCCTTAATACGTTGGCAAACATTGTAGCCGAAAGGATTCTAATTTAAGAAAAATTTATTGAAGGGTAGTTGATGTATTCTTTTGATAGAAAATACACAAACCGTTTTTGACCGACGGTGCAACCGAAGGAGGTATAGATACATATCGCCTTTTTGTCTTAAAAATATCCAGAATTACACTAAAGCACCAACTAACATGACTCGACAAAAAATATTTTAATTCCAAAATTGCTTGCCAAGAAACTTTTAACTCTTGAATTGAAGCAGCTCCGTTTCCATTACTATATTTAAACAGCAGTTTACAGTATTCGTTTTTTTGCATGGATTATACTCATTTTCATTCATTGAACACCGAAGACTTTCTACAATTTAAATATATATAGCTACCTTTGTAAATGGCATAATAATTATAAATTATCCCACATGGAACGAACTCAAATCAACATAATCATCACTGGTATATCTATATCTATAGAAACGAAACGAGGGTACGAACAAGACCTGTTTACCACTGCCTGCAGCAAGGTCGTCTTCGGTCGTATGTAAAAGAAAAGAAAAAAGTATATGAAATGAGAACTTCACCATAGCAGAATGCAGAACCACTGTTCAGTAACCTACACTCCATACTTATCTATATTGTGGTGCAATTTGATCATCTGTTCGAGTAGATATAGATCAGTGAAATTTTATTCAATAGAGAACTTGCCTATATTTTTTTTAATTTCATTAATATGTGTATATTATACAATAAATTATTAAAGTTGAAATGCTCGCTAAGCTAATTCAAACGAGGCGCGGGAGCTGCTGTGACGTCACTCCTTGCGTCGAGTCACCGCGGCTATGCTATTAGCCATTTGGTTGCTTTTTTATTCTAGTGTGATATTTGGTTGGTTTATTCGATTTTAATTATTTTTGTTTTGTATGAAATGTAAAAGAATACTTACTTTAAGTAAAGCATTGTGCCACTGTATGGCAGTACAACCGAAAACTATATTTCTCTAAAGAAAGAACACTGCTATTTTTGTATGTGAGAATCATTTTAATAAAAATATATTATTTAATTGAAAAATACAGTAAAATAGATTTTGTAAATATATTCTAAAATAAAATTGAACTGGAAATTGATTTATACGTGTAGGAGAAAATTTTGGCCTAAGTGAGGAAATGCTTCCAAAATATTTTCTAAATCTTTATCAATTATTAGTAAATATGTAAGAAAATTTAGCCCCAAATTTATTTTAAAAAGTCAAATCTACCTCTAGCTTTTCGAGCTCGATATAAAGAGTTTTTGAAGTTGGTCTAAACTACTGCTTGAACACCCTTTTAGTATTGTCTTTTTGTACTCCGGTTGGCGCAGCCATAAACATATTAACTATAGGTAAATTATCTGATTGTCCTTTGTAAAGATTGAACCAACCATTTTCAATCAAAGTATTTACCACACAAATATATAAATAAATAATATAACATTAATACCATTGAGATCAAATCACTAAAATTAAATTACAACCACTTTTAAGAACAGCACGTTTATTACTACGGAATCTTACCTGCTGTCCGCTGTCTTGTCGTTCCGCAAGCAAGGTCTGACGTCACAACCATTGGCAGCGTAAAAAAAAATTTCGACTTTCTATCTTGGCAATGTGGTTTTTGATGATAGATAATAACTTGCGATTTTGATTACTTTTACTAACTTTTATTTTTTTCTGACAAGTTCCCTATATTTTACTATAACTTTAAGAGAAAAATGGGTCGCTTAAAAAAACTGCAAAATTATTGATACAGATATGAAACAGTATCAATATTTTTGTAACTTGGCACTCAAGAAATATGCAAATCCAGGTTTTTGTTGTGAAATGGACACATTTTCCAATTACGTCGATTTCTGCTAGGAAATAGCTTACACCTAGACTTTACGAATATTTGATTTCTGGCCCAAATACATACTCACATTCCTTTCTGTTATTTTGGATCCATCTCTTGAGTCTTGAGATGTTGTCTTCCTCCCAATAACTTTTGCTCATTAGCTTTGTGTTCTTATTATCTATTTATTATCCAGACTCTGATCCACCTGACTGGAACTTATTTAAACTTCTTCTTGATCGACGAACCCAAACGTAGGAGATATACAATTCGACAATATGTCTGCATGTTGTTTTTTTGATTTTCGCGCCTTTTGTATAGTAAACGTGCTCTGATTTTGATATTTCTTTTTTCATTTGATATCTTCTTCCCACCTAAAACCGCGAAATCCGACATCTCCTTCTCTCCAAAAACCGCCCCCGAGAAGGTGGAGTGGGCAAATTTTCTCTAAAATTGAAAATCTGAGGTGGTATAATTAAAGATAGGATCCGGAAACGTTTCAATTGAACATTTTTTCAAAAGAGTAACGGTTTTCGAGATAGACGAATGTTAAATTCTCAAATGTGCAATGTGGAGAGGGCGATTTCTGTCGAAAATTGAAAATCTGTGGGCAGTTCATGAAGGACATATTTATTTGTAGCAACATTTATAATGAACATTTTTTTCTTAGAGTTACGTTTTTCGAGTCAAGTCGGTGTTAGAATGGTAACAACTAAAATATTCAAGCGTATTTCCGCAGCGATGTTCTGAGATCTCAATAATAACAATAACAAGCAAGGAATATACGTGGGTAATAGGATAAGTTCTATCTTCATTGGTATTAGTGAAGGTTTAACGAGTTTCGTGACTAATGTTACACTCAAAAGTGTGAAATAAATATTTTTTACAAAAAATTGGACCGACGTTATTAGTAAGTGCACTGAAAAGTATAGAATAATATTAATCCTATTGGTGCTGGTACTTGTGAAGTTGGTGCCCAAAAGTTATCAATCTACATGCAACTGCACAACTTCAAAAGTACTATCACCAATAGAATTAATATTATTTGATACTTTTCAGTGCACCAACTAATAACTTCGGTCCAATTTATTGTAGAAAATATTTATTTCACTACATCTTCGTTCATTCTCGTCGAATTTTCTGTTTTCACTGTTGGTTCTTCTTGATTCTTTTATCTATTTTATTTGGTCTTTCTTTTGGTCTATTAAACTTTGGGTTCCATTTTTGGTTTTAGAGTATGATGGTTAATAACTATAATGTACATACTACTTTATCCTTTTTTTTTCTTCGAGTCGATTCAACATCAATTATTATCTTGTTGGGTAAAAGAAGGTACATTGACCGAACTAATTCACATTAGCGTTATTGCAACATTTTATTATAATAAAATCTATATATAATATAAAAACTATGTTGTACAAGTCAGTGTTTGGTCTGTTTACCACTTGCTACTGGTCTTGTCTTCGACATACAGTCAGAACCAACAAAAAGATGAGCAGAGAACATCGCTTCTCCTGTTTTCGTTATCGTCTTTTCTTTCTAGATATTCTAGTTCTCCTCGAACGATGTGCGTGTCGGTAATGGACCGAAAGGTTGATTAACTTCGTTTATCTAATTATGTTTTTAAATTTATTACAGGTTACATGGTGAAGCTTGCTACCATTCTTACACATAAATAACAAAATATATATATATACCAGCACAAAAGTTTTTTGTGATTGCTTTTCGGGTTTCTAGCGTGTGGATGGTTTATCTTTGGTTATGTTATTTCTGGTGTGAAATTGTTGGGTCCCTTTTTGATGATTACTATAATCGTTGAAGGAGGGTTGGACCGGTGGAGGATGAAAGCTCATTGAAATTTTGTCTAGGGTTGTTTCAATGTTTTGTTTTTTTCGGGAGCAAACTTGATAGACGATAAGTGCCCTTAGTTTTATTGTATTTAAATGTATGGATACATTTTTGACAGACTTTCCAAACGTAAGAGGTATTAATTCGACACTGTGTTGGAAAAATGAGGGCTGAGAGATTGTCCCATATTGGCATTTTTCACATGTCAAAAATTATCTCTAAAAGGTCTTGGGAGGAATTATTTGTGCGAATTCAGACAAGGTTTAAATAAAAGAATATCTTTAGTAAAATAGACATAAAATAGAATTATTGTCACGGTATTTTGTAAAATTATTGAATATTAGCAAACATAAACGATTTAAAATACTAACGAAACAATATTTTTTTCGAAAATTGAAAATGTAACTGACAGGACTATCGATGCATTTCCAGCATAGTTGAAATTGTATATTTTTAAAACAAGTCACGGGTTTTCGATTTTAACACTAGTTCAAGATTGTTACTGCCATTCTAAAGTCTCTGAATATAAGTGAACGTTCAGCAATTTTGCTGACTATTTTTTTAACAAAAATTTGACCGTCTTCATTTGTTGGTGCACTAAAAAATGCAAAATAATATTAATTCTATTGGTGCCGGCGTACTTTTGAAGTTGGTGCCAAGTTTTTTTGTATTTTTTTCTCTTTCTTTACTTTACTCTCAAAAATATATATATATTCAAAATTTTTGAATCTGATAAAATAGTAACTTTCATAATACTACTTTTTTTCTGAATTATATTTTATTTTTTGTTTTCCATTAACATTTTTAATATGGCCAATCGATGACAGCTGCTCTGACCATAAGTTCACCATTTCTCATTCTGTTCGTCAGCATCGTCCAAGTATTAATTTCAGGAATGTAAACCTTGAAAACCATGAAATGAATTAATAAATTAAATCAGAATAAGAAAATTATTTTATTTTAATTAGAGAGTTTTTGATTTGATTTAAGAACAAGAAGATTTTCAAACAACTTTATTATTTATTTGAAAAAAACTCAGACGAACTGAAAGTTTAAATAATGTATTATGATTTATGTGAATTGCTTAGAGCAAATATTGTTCATAAATCAATCATTGTCGTGAATTTGTATATTTTTTAATGTTGTAAGGAACAAGAATTAATTTTCGATCGAAATGTTGAATCTCACCTCCACTGACATAAGATTATTGTCTTCATAATTATATCCACCTGCAACGTAAATTAGGCCATTTGCAGCAACTACACCTGGATCTGATCGTGCAACATTCAAATCAGCCAATCTGGTCCATTTTTGGTCAACCGAATTGAAAACTTCCACACATTTTAGATCAATTCTATTCAATCCTCCCACAACATACAATTTTCCATCGAGCCCAACCACTCCTAAAGGAAAATTTCAAGATATTTTGAAGCTGATTCCAGAAAATTAACAATTACAGGATTTGTTTAATTATGAAAGAATTTCGATGATTCTTTCAATTTGCTTTCAATCTGATATGGAAAATGTAGAACAGCTAAATTTTTCGAATTCAAAACAAAATTTAAGTAATCTATAAATACGTAATAAAATTGTAAGAGGCCGATGTTTGTACATTTAAGCTACTTAAGAAAAAAAATGGCGGGTCTTTATTAGAGCAACAGAAGCCAAAACAACACATTTTAGAATTTTTGTCTGTCTGTCTGTGTGTTTATACTTGCATCACGCAAAAACTAGGTCCGTTGGAATTGAATGCAGTTTTCCAAGCGCTCGAAGTCACGGGCAAAAGCTAGTCTTTAAATAAAACGAAAAATTGAATAAATAAAGAAAAAATAATCTGAATGTCCACGAATTTGAATAAAAACAATTCAAAAGATAATTTTGATGCTTACCAGGATAATATCTCCCGATTGACATGTCAGGGACGCGCGTCCATGAATTCGTTACTGGATTATAATATTCCACGGATGACAAATACGCATTACATAAACCACCACAGCCTCCAACCTGAAATTATTGACTGGTTAGTCATGGAAAAGAGATTGTTTTTATGATGATTTTGAATTTTAAAAATCGTCGTGATAATTAGTTTGATTCAAAATTTTAATTTTATTCATATTAGAAAACTTCGAATACTTCCAAAAAAGTTTCAAGTAAATATATTCGGATAATCCAGCAAAATCATCACTTACGGCGTAAATCTTCCCGTCCATCGCACACATGCTATAATTCCATCTTTCCTGCAGCATATCCGCTATTCTTACCCAACGTCCCGTTTGCTGATCCAACTTTTCGCTCGACTTTACTCCTCCTGCTGGAAATCCTCCCGATACGTAAATGTCACCGTCCAAAAAGGCAGCAGCTGCTAAAAATCTGTCTTCCAACAAGTCGTTGCATTCCGACCACTTTCCATGTTTCAAATCGAACACGTCCACTTTGCGGATCTCATCTTCCGAACCACCAATCTGTAAATTTTCATTATGTTCATCACAACTTTACGATTATTAGAAAAATCTATTTTTTTGAATTTGAAACTTTCTGTTTCTTCATATTATGGAATTATCAAGTCTTGTTCCAAAATTCCAAAATATTTTTGAAATTATTTTTAATCTCTGCTTTGATTGCAATCAAAATGAAGAGTAAATAAAAAAAATAAAAAGTTACCTATGTCATGTTTACCGTCCAACTTTAAATCTAGTGAAATTCATATTTTGATATGTTTTGATAGATCTTTGAATATTCAAGAAAAATATTCACATACCATGTAAATCTTTTCTCCTGTATTGAGTAAAAAACATCCATATCTATAGGGCCTTTTGAACATTTCCGGTCCTTGTAACCATCTTTCGTCTTCAAAATCGTATTTTTCCATTGATACAACTGTGTCACTCTTACCAACAACAACCAACATCTTCTTCGTTTGTGCGGAATGTTTAGTATTTTTCCCAGCTGATGTTGCTTCCGATAAAATAGATAAAATTCTGATTTCTTGTTACCTTGCTCAAAAATTGATCAATCAAATTAAATCAGAATTCAGATTATTATTCTTCAAGATATGCTGAATGGACTTGCCAGTGAAAATATAGAAATAGATTTGGCAATTATCATTTTATTAAAGAATAAAAGCATTCATTTAGTTTCAAAATGAAAGAAATGTCAACTAATGATTTAAAATAATTTGCAAAATTCTTCAAAAATAAAAAACTCACCTTTCACTGAATGATATCCCATTACTTCTCTTTCTCTCTTCTCTTCCAGAGACATTAGAGGAAATCGAACGTATTCCAATAATGAGGTCAAGTATTGCTGACGAGTTTCGATCCTATGTTTGACCCATGATACAACAGCATCCAAAACCTATAAGTATATAAAATTAAAAACAACATTTTATGATTTCATTGTGAACATTCAACGGCAATAATTTAATAAATCATTTACCTTACAAATCAATATCTGCTGATATATTCTCTAATTCTTCGCAATATTCAACTGAGAACAATCTAAATGAAACTCTAATGGATTCTATCGTTGAGTAATAATAAAAAACATAATGAGATTCTACCTGATTGCATCTGACTTATCAACAAGATGTTACTAGGCAACCAGATCGTATATCGAATGCGACCAATAGCAGCACCTGTTATATGCAACAGCTACATTGCATACTTTTGATGATTTCGTGATGAACAAATGTCAATTTTATAATGCATGATTGAGAGGCTTGGCTAGTTCGAATTGTTTTTGATTATATTTAATCAATGATGATCTCAAAATAATCATAATGCAAATTATAATTATTGAAGTGATTGCAGAAACTAAATATTTATTTATTAATTCAATAAATAAAAAGGTACTCACCTCAATTTGATTTGAAACTTTTAGTTTATCGCTTTTTAGAATCTCAGTCAATGACTCATTGGATAGATCTAGATATGATTGAGTTCTCACAATTTCACTGAAATAAAATATATCTTTGTACACTGTAAATGTTTTAAATATATAACCGTTTCTACTTTGAATTAAGTTTCATTACTTACCAGAAATGCTCTGCGATATAAGTATCAGTTTGTGATTTGAAATCAACGCAATCATGTTCCTTTGCCAATGCTGCAAAGTTGAAGCAATTTTCAACTGTCAAGTGTGTCTAAACATGAATACAATAATTTTAACATTAATTGCCAATACTGAATAATGAGTTATTTACCTGCATAAAATGGACACACGCCTTAAAGACATCCGTAACTAGAAGTCTATGAGCTGCCCGTAATAAACCATCCACATTGTCTGCAGTAATAAATATTTTTCCTGTGTAGATAAATTCCACAATTTTCGGCAATGCGAACCGGTGAACACCGTCCAGGACAATGCGTTCTTCTGATTTTCCGCAATTTTTCGAAAACTTGGTATAGAAGAAACGAGACGACGCCGCCAAAACAACTTTGTGGGCTCGAATCTCTTCAGTGACTTCAGTGTGATCTGTGACCAGGGTCACGTCATGCAACAAATTTTTGCTGAAAATCCAAATAGTATATTTTTAGGTAAATTTCTTATAGAAATGTACCTATTGCGATCGTTCACACTTTTGAATTTTGAAAAAATTTTAACGGCATGTTGATGTATGTCTATAAGTGAGTCCAAAAAAACATTTGGTTCAAAAGTTTATATATATATACATACATATATATATATATATATATATATATATATATATATATATATATATATATATATATATATATATATATATATATATATATATATATGGGATATTACGAAATTTGTTAACACGATAGAGATCGCAGTTTTGGAGGTATCAAGTTCAAATTTGCTACAAAAATCAATCTCTCAAATATCTCGGCCGAGTTCGTTATTGGGCAATAAGTAAGTAGTTTCAAAATGGCGAACGTTCAAACATTTAAAAAAATTATCAAAAAAGAGTCGTAGTGTAAATATCATCAAAAATAATTTTAGGTTATAGATATAATCAGTACCTACAACTTGGTTTCGAAACAATTTTTCATAAAATACACAGATAAAAAAATAAAAATTAATAAAGAAAAATAACAAATATTGATAAAACATGAACACTCAATATAAATTTGATGTAATTGTACATTTTCTGGAGATCATAATATAGACCCTGATTAAAAAAGTATATAGTATATTTATTGAAAAGAAATAGGCGAAATAAAAATTCTACCTTGAACTGGAACTCGAACCCTGTCTGATTTATATTTTACAGCCAAAACAAAAACCTCTAATCGCAAGGGTATGACACATACGTCAATTTTATGTAATAACATGTAGGTATACCAATGAAAAGGTTGTTCAAATTTCAATTCAATGAATTTTGAAAAATTTACCTTTCCGCTGACTACTCATTTTTGATTTTGATGGGAAATAAGTGATAATATCAAGAAATACGCCCCCACTCTAATGTTATGGAGATAAGTAGCAATCAGAAAAGCAATTTGAAAATTCAGGTCCGAATTTATTTTAGTTGATGATGGTTGTAAACTGACGAAACGTTGTTACAAAAAAAATGGTGAGCACAACTGGATGCAACAGAAAAAGTTAATATGGAAAAATGCTTTTGGTTTTTCAATTCGTTACATAACAACCAAGTTATTTAAGCAATTACAAAGTTTGAAAATTTGATTTTTCCAAAAAATTTCAAAAACGAAAAATTATACTTCAAATTTCTTTATGGCATATTTTGATCCGCATTAAATTTCTCTTACGATTTACGAGATCCCAATGGTGAGCATCGAATCTTAAATATATTTTCAACAAGACTGTTTATACAGTACGTTCATTAAGTATGGAAACGCTTCAATAACTACTAAAATATTCTCACATAGAGAAAAAGCTTTGATAGGTCGATTTTTGATTTTGATTTTCTTATTTTATATGCAAACAGCATCATTTTATCCCCTCCACTTTCCAAGTTATGACGTTATCATATTTTTTTTAAAAATGAAATGCCTTAATTTTATATTATAAACGGAAAACAGGCAATTTTCTGTGTTCAAAAATACCAAATACATGGGTATTAATATAAAAAAATATGAAATACAGGATGCAAAAAAATTATATATTTTTATTTGCTGCTTTCAATTTTATATAAATTATGCATAAAAACAAGTATGCATTTGAATCGGAGTCCTTAGTAACATTTAATAAGTTCTTAGTTACCGCTGCATGTTAATATTATTGTTATTATTGAAAATTGAAAGCAACAAATGAAAATATATTAATTTCTTAGCACCCTGTATTTCATATATTTTTAAGTTAATACCCATGTATTTGGTATTTTTGAGCTCAGAAAATTGCCAGTTTGCCGTTTATAATATAAAATTATGGCCTTCCACTTAAAAAAAATAATGATGACGTCATAATTTGGAAGGTGGAGGGGATAAAATGATGCTGCTTGCATAAAAAAGTAGAAAATCAAAATAAAAAATCGACCTGTCAGAGCTTTTTCTCTATATGTTAATATTTTAGAAGTTATTGAAGCGTTTCCGTACTTTATGAACGTAGTTTAAGTATTTTAAAGTACAATCTCTATCTAACTATTATATTATCATATCTGATATTTTTATCAAGCTTTTGTCGTCGTAAACAAAACACTTGAAAATAATATCTTTAAAATTATTTTAATATTTCGTTTAAATATTAACTGTGAAGAACAAAAAATGTATAAATTAGGTAATAATTTTCAAGAAAAAACGTTCGGATGCGGTCGCCTTTTTTATATGCAAAGTAGTTATATTATACACAGGGTGATCCAGAAACTAGATACGATCCAAAACTTTTAATTTATTCATGAAAACTCATAGATGAATATAATAAGGTCGAGCAGCGGTACAAACTAGTCCCAAACCGTCAGATGCCTGTGAATTTCAATTTACGATGAAATAATTTATTCCCAACTACTAGTAAGATGTTCGAGCAGTAGTTTGACGATTTCCAAACTAGTCCGGACTCAGTTTGAGACAGGCGCAGTTGGAGCGTCTTCTTCTTTTTAGACTATAGTGTTCTCTGTTGTTGGAGAAATCCCTTTCAGAGAACACTAGCACAGTCTCAAACTACGCCCTGGTTTTGTGTTTTGTCCATCAGTCTTTCATTAATGTTCTCTCTGGTATCTTTGGTCATAAAACATATCTATTGGCATAGTCATTTGTTCTATGCCGACGAAATTGTAAGAAAGTGGAAGGGGTGGTTTGCAAACTGCACTTTTGTGTTCGAGCAGGACAAAATTCCAAACCAATTGGAAACTGTTTCAAACCGCACATGCGCATTTTAAACAGTTATCAAACCGTTCCAAACTACTGCTCGAACAGCCTTAATATATTAGTATTATTCAAGCACTCTTTCAAGAATACTCCAACAATGTACCCGGAAAAGTTTTAATGTCTGATTTTTGTATTTGAACCGTGTACCTCCTTATTTCTAATGGCCGCCTGTCATATTTTATGTTCCATAAAATACATACCTGCTGCTTAAAAACAGCTTTTTGGCATAGTTTAATAGGCCAAAGCCCCTCTGCTATGTCAGAAATAGTTTTGTTTTAAACTAAATCAATTAGCCTCGTACACCCTTGAAACGCTTTTGTTAAAGCAGTAGGGGTACGTATTACATGAAAAATCCAACATGGCGGTCTTGAGTAATTATAATATCACATAGTGTAATTGAGAAAGAAAATACAATACCTAGATGTTTTTGCGAATGTATTGTTAAAATCAAAAATCTATAACGAAATCGGACTTTCATATTTATATATTTCAGGGTAAAACACTATACAAAATTCTATTAAGATCTCGCAATGAATAAACTTGGATAATTTTCATTTATTAAAACAGTGAACACAAAAATATACCCCTAAATTTATCGATAGCCAAATAGAAATTTCAATTCACTATATTCTTATTCAAAGTTGAGGATAACTTCCTATTCCCAGTTTCCATTTGTTATATAACAAACATTTTGTAATCAGCAAGATTTAGAGCAAATTTTCTCAATACGTTATGCAAAATCTGCATTCAAACTTTTCATTTAAATACTCACATGTGCATGTCATTGATTGTGTTTCTTAATCCGTCTGAATGTTTTCCATAAGTATAAACGTTGCCACCATCTTTTTTCTCTACCTTGAGAAATTTACCTTTAGCAAGTTTTAATGTTTCACTACTGAAATGAACAAAAGCTCCATGTAGAAAATATATATTCAAAAAAAAGATCCATCATACCTTTGATTTGAGGAGCTCATGTTGGTTTGAGTGCTAGAAAATGAAGGTTCAGCTAGTATTTTTGCGTCTTCAACTGTAAAATTGCCTCATCAAATTTTACGCCTGTTTATATACCATATCAATCTGCTTAATATGTGTATTATTTGTTTATTGATAAGATAATCCGAACACTTCAACTCTTCAATAAGTGTATTGGACGCAGACTCATGTTATTGCATTATTTTTTAATCGTTTTATAAATTAAAATATAATCTTCTACGTATTTGTGCTAAAAAATCGCATGTGAATCCCAGACTCTCTAAAAAATATATTTTCAGTACCTATAAATCGAAATCGAGATTTTATTTTGCTTTTTATCCTTTAGATTTTGGGCTCTTGGGGCCGATTTCATTATGAATCCTTATACTGGGAGATTAGTTAATTCTTCAATTTATGTTACTCATATCTTGATGACGGAATAAAAATAGTGCATTTTTTTAATAACTTTTACAACGTCAGTCGCTTTATATTTCGTTCTTTCAAAGTAACTTTAAATCATAAAAATTATGAAATTTTTAATGCTGAATTAAAATTAATAGGAGATTAAATTTGATTATGAAATCGGCCCTTACACTTCAATTCAAACTCGATCCTCAAAAATGCTATCTATTAAAAAAAAAACGTGACGTATTCAATGAAATCATTATCTATTAATTGTCTTCTGATTTGCTTCTGATTTCTTAGAATAGATATATTATGTACCTAATCAGATAATATAACATGTACACAGTATTTCAATATGCAATTTTGTATCGAATCATTTTCTAAAAGAAAAAAACAGAGGCTGTCATAAGAACTGCCGACAGAAGTGAGAACTCTAAACAAAGGAATAACTATCTTATAGAATTTTTCTAAAACTTTTAAATAAAGTTGGTTTTCACATCTATTGACACTCCGAGCAATAATTATAGGTAAATTTCTTATAGAAATGTACCTATTGCGATCGTTCACACTTTTGAATTTCGGAAAAATGTCAACGGCATGTTGTTATATGTCTATAAGTTAGTCCAAAAAAACATTTGGTTCAAAAGTTTATATATATATATATATATATATATATATATATATATATATATATAACGATAGAGGTCGCAGTTTTGGAGGTATCAAGTTCAAATTTACTACAAAAATCAATCTCTCAAATATCTTGTCCGAGTTCGTTATTGGGCAATATCGGGTAAGTAGTTTCAAAATGGCGACCGTTTAAACATTAAAAATATTATCAAAAAAGAGCCGTAGTGTAAATATCATCAAAAATAATTTTAGGTTATAGATATAATCAGTACCTACAACTTTTGTTCAAAGCAATTTTTCATAAAATGCACAGATAAAAAAATAAAAATTAATAATGAAAAATAAGAAATATTGATAAAACATGAACACTCAATATAAATTTGATGTAATTGTACATTTTCTGGAGATCTTAATATAGACCCTGATTAAAAAAATATATAGCATATTTATTGAAAAGAAATAGGCGAAAAAAAAATCTGCCTTGAAGTGGACTCGAACCCTGTCTGCTTTATATTCAACAGCCAAAACAAAAACCTCTAACCGCATGACACAAACGACAATTTTATGTAATAACATGTAGGTATACCAATGAAAAGGTTGTTCAAATTTCAATTCAATGAATTTTGAAAAATTTACCTTTCCCCTGACTACAGGCCATCGGGATTTTTTTAAAGAATATCATTATCAATAAAATTCTAAACGATTTTCATGTCCATCTAAAGTATTAACTCAAAATGGCTACTACATGTCGCAACACTGTTCATTATTTCTCGGTGTTTTTTTTTTTCGTCTTCTCTCTACTTCCTTTCATATTCTTTTATTTTCATGCCTTTTAAGCAAAGTTAATTTGGTTTGAATGAAATTACAATTATTGTTGATATAGTGTTGCAGGTATTATAGCAGAACATGTCCATAAATACTTTTTTGAGAACTCTCTGTTTAATCCAAAAATGGTAATGTGCTCTCGAAATTGATTAATTTCACATCTATGCCAATTAAAGAAGAATATATTATATTTATACTTATGGATGGTAATCACACTTTTTCATTACATTTTATTAGGTCATAGTACGGGCTGTATTTGGTTGTCACACAACCAAATACAGTGCGTGCGTTCATAAAGTATGGAAACGCTTCAATAACATCTAAAATATTAAGATATAGAGAAAAAGCTCTGATAGGTTGATTTTTGATTTTGATTTTCTACTTTTTTATGCAAACAGCATCATTTTATCCCCTCCACCTTCCAAGGTATGACGTCATCATTATTTTTTTTTTAAATGAGAAGGCCATAATTTTATATTATAAACGGCAAAATGGCAATTTTCTGAGCTCAAAAATACCAAATGCATTATTATCATAAAAATATATTCATTTGCTGCTTTCAATTTTCAATAATAACAATAATATTTATATGCAGTGGTAAGTAAAGACTGATTAATTGTTGCTAAGGACTCCGATTCAAATGCATACCTGTTTTTATGCATAATTTGTATAAAATTGAAAGCAGCCAATAAAAATATATTTTTTAGCACCCTGTATTTAATATTTTTCTCATGTTAATACCCATGTATTTGGCATTTTTGAACACAGAAAATTGTCAGTTTTCCTTTTATAATATAAAATTACGGCATTCCCATTAAAAAAAATATTATGACGTCATAACTTGGAAAGTGGAGGAGATAAAATGCTGTTTGCATATAAAATAAGAAAATCAAAATTAAAAATCGACCTGTCAAAGCTTTTTTTCTATATGATAATATTTTAGTAGTTATTGAAGCGTTTCCATACTTTATGAACGCACTGTATACATATACAGTTGAACTGATATACCTAAAGGGTGATTTATGTAGGCCAACTTGCAGTTTACATTAAAGGTAGAAGAGCATAATTTGAGTATTTACGTACTTTATAAGATTATGCAAAAAAATCTCTTTAATTAAGTATATTTACCTATAACAAATTGCACTGGTATATTACCTTTACCAATATTTTCTCTTATTTCTCTTAGAAAATAAATATTGGAATGCTGTTTGGACTATTTTCCGTCAAATTCAATAATCTTTCAGATGAATGAGTAAAAACTATAGGATTGTATTTGAAAAATCCAAAGGAGATATGAAAATATAAAATTGTTCACTTAACGCCATCTAGCGCTCGTTAAAAGAACTGGAATGAAACGAAAATTGAATATATTATTGAGCAATGAATTCCCTTTGAAACAATAAAAAGTTTGTCAAAATCCATTAAGCGGTACAAAAGTGACAACGATTTTATAGAGTTGGCTTTCTCACTTACCCACTTACCCCTAAAAAATATTGGAGCAAACTTATGGGAAATGATCTGTGAATTAAAAATATTTAAATTTTATGGTACTATTACTGGCAATTTTTAGAGAATAATGAGTGTTTTGTGCTACTTTGTAAATTATGCCCCCTTGCGGTAGAGAAGGAAACTTGAAAATAATTCCCTGCACTTTCTCTTATGCGACATTGTCACAGAATTTATTCTCTTTATGTTGTAGGATATATAGTTTCGAAGATGCATCCCTCTTAATCAGACACCCGGTACAGTGTGTCTCAAAAATCGATAACAACTTTCTCATTTCAATGAGAAATCTATGTTTGTTCCTCAAATTATTTTATTGGTCTTCTAATTCTGAGTTGAATCAACCCAAGTTTTAATAATTTTGAGAAAAATACAGGTTTCTATTTAAAATAATAAAGTTGTAGCCGATGAACGGCCTACATAGATCACCCTGTATTATTCAACTACTCGTGACTGTTCTCACAGAAATTCTTTTGGGATGCTGTTTTAACTGTTATTTTCTTGGGTGAAAATGAGGACATAGGACGACATATATGAAATATTTATCAATTTTAATTAATTAATTATATAACTTATTATGTATTTTGAAACAATGGATCTCGCAATGAAAACTAATTGAATATTATTTATGATACCTAAGCCTAAAGATCTAATAAATATTACTTACAAAAAATTGGACCGATTTTATTAGTTGGTGCATTGACAATTTATTGTACAAAATATTTATTTTGAGTGTAATATTAGTCATGAAAATTGTTGAACGTTCACTAGTTTCAGAGAAGATAAAATTTCGGAAATACACAAATTTCAGCCTTTACCATTGCTGTAACTCAGAAACCGTAGTTCCTCTGAAAAAATGTTCAATCTTACGTTTCCAGAAATGATCTTATCTTTAATTCTACCGTCTTAGATTTTCGGGTTTCGAGAAGAATTTCCTCCAGTGGGGGCAGTTTTTACACTTTGTAACCATTTCTTCTTCGAATGAATCAAAAATCATCAAAATGCGAGCCCGTTTACTATACAAAATGCCATTCTGGAAAAAAATAAACATATAACCGAATTAGGTATATACTTTGGAAGTCGGTCAAAAATTGCTGCTCTCGTGAAAGACAAATAAAATACTTATCTGGATCTTTTCCCAGTTCTTGATGAAGAAAATAAATCAGATCACTAAACACGCTTCTGGATATTCTTTCTCACTCGAAAAGTGAGAAAAAGGATATTACATGAAATAAAAAAAAAATGTAACCAACCACAAAAACACAATTCCATTGTTTTCAACCGTAACGAATGATTTCTCTCTCGGCATTGCATAACGAAATGGCTGCGTCCTTTTCTCTAGTGCGGCTTTTATTCTCGATACATACTAAGGAACGAAAAAGAAACCCTGAAACAAAACAAAAACACGAAAGAACCAACAAAAAAAACAACAAAACGAAATACGAACTCTATATAATATATTATCCCGTATCTAAACCGCGAAAACACGTGTTTTCTACGCTTTCCTGCTCACAATTTTAATGATGTCTACAGGGGGGGGCTGAATAAATGTTCCACACCTCCAAAAATACACCAGTAAAGCGAGTACGTATTATTATATTTATAGTAGTAATAATGATAATTTATTCAGGCTAACATAAAAATCTTGATTCAAGAATAGTATGCGAAAAGATTGTCTGACTTATTATCGAGACCTACAAAACCCTACCGAGATGCAAATAGCATCTGAGTGTAAGCCTGAATTCAATAATGATTTAAAATCTCATCTAAATATACTTACTAATACAATACAATAAACAAATAATAAAATGAAAATCCAACAGAACTATAAATACAACTACATATGTAAAGATCATTATATAATATAAATATTTTTTACAAAAAAATGAGCCGACTTTATCAGTTGTTGCACTGAAAAATACAAAATAATATTAATTCTATTGGTGCTGGTTCTTTTCTAGTTGGTGCCTACAACAACAAACTACAACGGCACAACTTCAAAATTACCAGCACCAATAGAATTAATATTATTTTGTATTTTCCAGTGCAACAACTGATAGAGTCGGTCCAATTTCTTGTAAAAAATATTTATATTACATTTTAGAGTGTAATATTAGTTCACTAATACCCAAAAAGTTATAGGTAGGTTTAGCTTGTACTTGTTATTTATTATTCAGAGATCTCAAAACATCGCGGCGCAAATATATATATTTCAGACTTTACTGCTGTAACTCGAATTTAAATGTTGCTACATATAATCTCTTCTTTAATTTGGCCGTGTCATATTTTCAACAAATTCGAAAAAAATTGCTCTTCCACATAGCGGAAATACGGAAATCACATATTTCAGACTTTACCATTGCGAAACTCGGAAACCGTAACTCTATTGAAAAAATATTCAATTGAAAGGTTTCCGGATATGGTCCCCATTCTAATTTTCAAATATCGAATTTTCGATTTTCGGAAAAATTTGCCCCTTCCACATAGCTGAAACTCAAATTTCAGACTGTAGCGCGGAAACGTATGATTATTTTTTAAAATGTCCAAATTAAACATTTCCGGATATGGAATTTTCATTAATTCTGTCGTCTCGGATTTTCAATTTTCGAGAAAAATTGCCCCCTCCATCCCCTTTGGAGGCGGTTTTCGGAGGGAGGTAGATTTTGGATTTGATTTTTCTCAATACGGGACCATTTTTCAACTCTCCTCTTTCAAATGAAACAAAAATCGTCTAAATCTGAGTACGTTTACTATGCAAAACGCGCGAACAGCCATAAAAAATAAAAATAAAAAAAGCACTCATACAGCCGAATTGTATACCTTCTCCTTTTTTTGAAGTCGGTCAATAAAAAATATTAAATTGTAGAAAAATGAAACTCGCAGTCTTCTCCACAATATATTGATTACATAATTACCATCAGAGACATGTTTCGAAACTATATAGTTTCATTATCAATCTTAAAGGTTCTTATCTTTGCTGTTGACCAACTTATTATATAGTGTGTTCCGAGTGAAGAAGCATACCTTCAATTCTTGGTTATGACGTTGGAGTATGTTTTTGACTTCTTGGGAAACTTTTCCAATGAAGGGCAGTGAACAATATCTTTTATTTCAATATAATCAAGTAATTGTCTATGGAGCGAATCCAGCTCCATGGAGTGTAGGACATCCGCCAATTTCAAGTAGAGCCATTTGAGATGAGAATCGATGATGTTGAGCTTATTGTAGTGGGCCTTAATTTCATATTTGATCCAAGTGATGTTAGCTGTGGAAATGGCTTTTTTGGCTGCTGAGGAGTTGACTCTGGAGTGTAGTGATATGTAGTTAGGCGTGAGATTCCTCCTTAGACAAACGTTGTTGAACCATATGTCCAATGATACGGTTTTTCGTCGTAATAAGACAACCTTATATTGGCGGACTAACGTTGCTCGACTAGCATATTGGAATTGTAGGTAAAAGTCCATTGTCTCAAAGTGGAGTGAAGTAAATTGTAGAAAAATGAAACTCGCAGTCTTCTCCACAATATATTGATTACATAATTACCATCAGAGACATGTTTCGAAACTATATAGTTTCATTATCAATCTTAAAGGTTCTTATCTTTGCTGTTGACCAACTTATTATATAGTGTGTTCCGAGTGAAGAAGCATACTTTCAATTCTTGGTTATGACGTTGGAGTATGTTTTTGACTTCTTGGGAAACTTTTCCAATGAAGGGCAGTGAACAATATCTTTTATTTCAATATAATCAAGTAATTGTCTATGGAGCGAATCCAGTTCCATGGAGTGTAGGACATCCGCCAATTTCAAGTAGAGCCATTTGAGATGAGAATCGATGATGTTGAGCTTATTGTAGTGGGCCTTAATTTCATATTTGATCCAAGTGATGTTAGCTGTGGAAATGGCTTTTTTGGCTGCTGAGGAGTTGACTCTGGAGTGTAGTGATATGTAGTTAGGCGTGAGATTCCTCCTTAGACAAACGTTGTTGAACCATATGTCCAATGATACGGTTTTTCGTCGTAATAAGAGAACCTTATATTGGCGGACTAACGTTGCTCGACTAGCATATTGGAATTGTAGGTATGCTTCTTCACTCGGAACACACTATATAATAAGTTGGTCAACAGCAAAGATAAGAACCTTTAAGATTGATAATGAAACTATATAGTTTC
This sequence comes from Crioceris asparagi, assembly GCA_958507055.1. Classification (NCBI taxonomy): domain Eukaryota; kingdom Metazoa; phylum Arthropoda; class Insecta; order Coleoptera; family Chrysomelidae; genus Crioceris; species Crioceris asparagi. The sequence goes on from OY293832.1 coordinate 2,292,117, forward strand.
GAAACATGTCTCTGATGGTAATTATGTAATCAATATATTGTGGAGAAGACTGCGAGTTTCATTTTTCTACAATTTACTTCACTCCACTTTGAGACAATGGACTTTTACCTACAAAAATATTAAATATTAATACAGAAATTTTACAAGTACTATAACAATATACCATAACTTCAAATTATTTAAAATCAAACTCTTTATATGAAGTTTAATACGCCCTTTAGAAAAGTTTATTTTCTAAGATGAATGTCATGTGTAGATAATTTTGGATATATATAAACTGTTTTTTTTGGCCAATATTTATTATTATGAATGTCTATTTTTATATATTTTCTTGTCATTCTTTCAAAAAACAGCGCATTGCTCTGCTTTGAGCAGTAGATAATTATAAACATCCCTCGTATAGCTGTACCTTTTGTGACCATCGTAGCTCTTGGCGTAGACATTGTCGAATAAGGAGGCAACAACACGAATGGTGGTGGCTGGCCACAAAAGGCACCTCGAAGGCCTGCCTTTTGCGCTGAAAAAAGCAGCAGCGTTCATCTGGAGCACAAAACATCAAGAGAAATTAGACACGGTGCAAGTATGCAAATCGGTTATGTGTTATACAGTGTGTTTCATTTCGGGGAAAAACCAGTATCTCTTACGCCATGCCGCTCCGCGTTTTTGTACTCTTGTACCTACTGTGAAGAAGTGGGTTTGGTGAACCCTAAAGGAAGTCGTCCCCCAGTAGTTTTGTCTTGTTCTATGTTTCCTAAATACATCTGCATCTTTTTGAACTACTATGATCATTCGGAACTGTCTGTTCTTCTAACTTATTTCGAATCCAAGGCAAAATTATGGATATTAATAAAATAGAAGTATGTGTAGGTATATTAATTCATTAATCACTAAAACTTGAAAAAATCTCAAATATTTTTCTTTTACGTGTCAAAATTATAAATATCCAACTAAATATTTTGTACTAATAAAATAAAATTGAATAGAATATAGTCTATCGTTTTTGTTGCAATGACACTACGGAACGCTTTGTGTGCGAGTTCGACTTATACTTGGCCGTTTTTGACCGACTTCAAAAAAAGGAGAAAGTATACAATTCAGTTGTAAGATTGTTTTTTTTTATTTTTTTTTATGGCTGTTCGCGCGTTTTCATAGTAAAGGTACTCCGATTTAGATGATTTTTGTTTCATTTGAAAGAGGAGAGTTGAGAAATGGTCCCATATTGAGAAAAATCAAATCCGAAATCTCCTTTCCTCTAAAAACCGCATCCAAAGGGGCTGGAGGGGGCAATTTTTCTCGAAAATTAAAAATCCGAGACGACAGAATTAATGAAAATTCCACATCCGGAAATCTTTAAATTGGACATTTTTAAAAATAATCATATGGTTCCGCGCTACAGTCTGAAATATGTGTTTCAGCTATGTAGAAGAGGCAAATTTTTCCGAAAATCGAAAATTTGAGATTTGAAAATTAGAAAGGGGACCATATCCGGAAACGTTTACATTGAATTTTTTTTCAAAAGAGTTATGGTTTCCTAGTTTCGCAATGTAAAGTCTGAAATATGTGAACTTTTTGGGTATTAGTGAATGTTCAACAATTTTCATGACTAATGTAACACTCAAAAATGAGAAATAAATATTTTTTACAAAAAATTGGGCCGACTTTATCAGTTGTTGCACTGAAAAATACAAAATAATATTAATTCTATTGTTGCTGGTAATTTTGAAGTTGTGCCGTTGTAGTTTGTTGTTGTAGGAACCATCTCCAAAAGAACTAGTACCAATGGAATTAATATTATTTTGTATTTTTCAGAGCAACAACTGATGCAGTCGGTCCAATTTTTTTAAAAAAAATATTTATTTACATTTACTTTGACATAAGGGTTCTGAAACAATCTAATAATTCAATCTACTTTGTAAGTTATACAGGTTTGGGCAAAATTTGACTTGATCAAAAGTTCTTGTTTATTTTATGTACTATTTAGAGGTGTTTGCAGATTTTTCGTTTACGTCATATTTCTCAAGATATGACATCATCGGATAATATTTCAAGTGGTTCACCCTGTATTTATAGTTTTTTTCGAGTAGATATGTTTTTTTTGAATTAACTTATACCAGGTTTAGTTAGTCTTGGAGTTTACGGTTTTCTAAGAAATAATAAAATTTAATGTTTATCATATTTAATGATAAACATTAAATTTTAATATCCCATGTAATTAGTATACCAAAATTCATTCATCTGTTTTCACATTAACGTCAAATAACTATTTTCTAATATTATTTGATTTTGTTTACAAATTATTTGAAATTAATATTATTATTAATCATGGCTGAACTAAGTGAACGTGAAATAATTAATCTGTTGATGATTGTTGATTTTGGGGATAGAAAAAGATCTTTACTAGAAGCTGCCGATTTGTTTAATGCCACATTTCCTGACAAAATATCTCAAATTTCTAATTCAACAGTTTCCTGAAATTTGCAAACCTGGCACTATAAAAAAAATTTCCCGGTTGTGGACGAAAGAATACAGCTACTATTGAAAATAATGCACTTAATTCTAAAGCGTACATGAAGATCCTAAACCTACATTATCAATACTTGCATTAATTAGCGATATTAATGAGAGATCTTCATGAAGGATACTAAAAAGAAATAAATTTCATCCTTATAAAGTACAATTATTATTACATCAAGCATTAAATGAAGATGATCCTGATAAACAAAATCAGTTTTGCGAAGAAATGATGAATGTGGATAATATGTTCATAAACAATATTGTGTTTTCTGGTGATGTAACATTTTGCCTAAATGGTTTTGCAAATCGTCATAAATGCCGGTATTGGTCGGATAATAATCCACATTGGATGGAAGAAGTCCCCACACAATATAAACAAAAGCTCAAAGTCTGGTGTGGAATAGTTACGGCAAGAGTAATTAGACCTATTTTAAGCGTCAAATGTTGAATGGGGATAGTTATTTACAACTTTTACGAGATCAGAATTAATTGGATTGTTTCCCATTCGTGCTAATCTGTTATCAGAAACAAAAGGTTCCAGCAAGATGGTGCTCCACTTCATTATGCTGCCAGGGTTTGGGAATATTTGAACAAAGTATTTCCACAGAGATGGGTGGGACGAAGAGGATGTATTGAGAGGCCGGCAAGGTCACCAGATTTATCTCCACTTGACTTTTTTTCTTTAGGGTCATTTGAAGTCTATAATTTATAAGGATCTACCTCAATCTTGCCAAGAACTAGATGATCGAATTAGAGCAGCGGTTCAAAATATAACGCCTGAAACTATTCAGGTCATTGATTAGGATACTGTCGAAAACTTTCACTTTGTACACCTACTGTAATGCAGTAAATGTGGAATGTTCAATTATCGTTCATTTTGTATTAGACAATAATCATTAAAATTAAACTTTACTAATCAATTTTATTTTGTTCTTATAAAACCGTAAGTCACAGAACCAAATATCCTGGTATCAGTAAATCCAGAAAAATCATATCTACTTGAAAAAAATATATATAAAAATACAAGGTGAGCCATTTAAAATATTATCCGATAACGTTATATCTTGAAAGATATGACTTGAACGGGAAATCTGCAAACATCACTAAATAGTGCATAAAATATGCAAATACATACTTTTATTTAAACAAAATAGTTATAATTAAACCATAAATCAGGTGTTCCGCTCATTTTGCCCAACCGTGTATATTCTGTAGAAAATTTTGTTTGGGAAGTTGGAATTTAATCCGCTAGAAAATATTTAAAATCATTTTGTTGCTGTTGTTTTGGCAACGTTGCTCTCTTGCGCATAATTCGTGCATTTTTCCAATTGCTTCATCGCATTCATTATTTTTTCAAAGGTGTCGGACACAAAACACTACCTGTTGTTCTCTGCAATCTCCAATTCATGCTCAACATTTCGTATCAGAGCAGCATACCTATATAACAAGAACAGCGAAAAAAGAAATAAAAATGAAAAAAGTTTAACCGCAAAACAACCAAAAGAAATAAGGTATAGACGTATTATATCGGTCTGGCATCACGTTGCTCTCTGGCATTTTGAGGCGTTCGCCATCTTTGTTTTTTTTATGCCTTTATACCAGGTGATTCAGTTGGATATTCGCACCCCTTGTAATGTTTTTTTTAACTCAACAAAAAAGTGCATTGATTGCACCTCATAGCCATGCCGATGGGGTATTAGGTACCTACAGGGAAAATTAATCCCTGTAGATGGCGTCTGGTTCTTGACTGGCGTCATTCTTTGTTATCTGTTTGTATAATATATGATGCTGTATACCATAGAATTGTTTATTTTATAAAGAAAATCAGTATAAAATCGATGTTTGGGAAATTGGGCAAAGAAAATAAGATAACTATTCATATCGCCATTCTGGGGACTTTCCCGCGATAACTGTGGCGCCAAGAGTTAACGGTGTTTTCTAATAAAAACCCCAAAATAAGACGAAAATCAAGAATACCAATTTTCGAGTTTTCTTTCCATTTTGAGGATATTTGCCCATTCTTTTCCCAACAAGCTTGTGACATGTTGGAGCAAAAGGGGTGTTGGATTGGGAAAAAACGCGTTTAGATGTAAATACAAATTCATATTTACCAGTTAAATCACTGTAGATACCATCTCAACGAGGCAATTTCTGCATAAATTGCCATTTTTTAATTGAATATTCCACTGTAAACATATTTCACTTTTTGGTCAGCCACCATATTGTAATTACTGAAATAATCTTATGGAAACATGTTTCCATACGATTATAAATACACTGTTGCCATTTACTTCATTCTAGAAACAAACGATACATTCAAACAATAACATGAATCATTTTAAAATACACTTTCCAGAAAAAAAACGAATCATTCATTTTTTTACTGTTTTTTTATTAATTTAAAATATATTAAGTATCTTTCATGGATGTTACGTATATATTTTTGGCACAGGAAAATTCACCGATTTCCTCAAATATAAATTATTCTCTTTCACATTGTCTATTTATACTGTATTTCAGTTTTACGATCATCTTTATTGTACTTTTAGACAATGTGCTAGCAACAGATTTTCAGTTGTCAATTGCTAAGGCCACAGCAATTTAAATTCTGCTAGAGCACTATTTGCGAATATGCAACTGAACAATAAACGTCGAATAAATAGTTTAACTGAATCAAAGTTTTCCTCATCAAAATAAAGTTGCTTCACTCTCCAGAAACTATTACATCGGCTTGGATCCCATTGCTGTAAAACTACATAGAATCCGACAATACGAGTAACGAAATGCATTGCATTTGACAATCACGGATCCCGATTGTTGATAGTTGTGTCTGTAGTGTACCTTATCATCATCGGATCGGATGCACTCGAAATTATATGACATTTATATTTTCCGAGTATTAAGCCCGCTGCAGACGGAGTATGTTTTGCTGCATGTTTCCTTGACGGGAGCTAGGCATGGTGCTGTGCATGCTTCCGTGTAAGAAAATGACATCACGTGCACGGTTGGTTGCTTGAACTCGTGCATGAGTTGATGATAGAACCGGTGCTATTTTCGGTGACTGTTTTCACGCATCGTGCCTTGTCGGAGCACTCGGAACTAGTCGAGTCGTACTCAAAAGTTATTTTGCACATGATAACATGTTATTTTTGATTGTTGGGACATTTTCTCTGTTGTAACGGTGATTAGAAATAGAGCTTGATTAGAATGTTCAATATTTTTTTAATCATTTGTCACAGTCATATTTCTCTGTACTGTCATTTTACATACATGATGGCCTGCATCGTGTGAAGCCAACACAAGCAAGGGAGCCATCAACGCACCATGCGCGGCAACATTTATCGGACCGTGCAGCAGAACAAGCAAGCAATCATGCAGCAAAACATACTTCGTCTGCAGCGGGTTTTACACAGTTCTACAGTATACCTAGAAATCTAGAAGGTTGTATATCACCAAACACTTGAGTTATCAGCAGGCGATCTACGCAGCGTTGTACTTGCTCTAGCCATTACATTTTGTTGGGTTACAATAATTATTAAGAAAAATCGCTTGAATATAATTGAGAATTGTTTACAATATATTACCATAAAATAAGTTGTTTAGAATTAAATTTAATATACGCACACTTGTGAAGTTGCCGTTTTTTGCATTATAAACAAAATTACTCACGAAGATCAGTTTCACTTTCACTGTCGTCATCCAAATTGATAATAAACTTTTCTTTGGGATTTTTTTCTAAATCGATATACGACTTTTCCACCTTTTTAATATGGGATACAGACTTGGCCCAGCTTCTATCAGAAAAATGTTTGCATTTTCTTTTTGAATAAAACCTACCACAGATTAACTTAAGGTTGGAGAAGTATTATTTCTTCGAACGGCTGATTTAAGCTGATGCCACCATATATGTTCAGTTGGGTTAAACATACAGTGATAAGGAGAAAGTCTGAGCACCGAATGTTCCAAGCTTTCAGCCAATGAATCACAATAATATTTCTTTTGTATCGACTGTGTAAAACTTCGAGTAATTGTTTTTCTGTGTATTTTTTCTCATCGTACATATCATTATTTAACATAAATTCTTGTATAGTGGCTTTGGTGTCATTTCAACGTGGTGCTTTCCATCCATGACGATAATAATGTTGGGTGGAATATTTGATACGAGCTTATTTTGGAACCAGTCTTGAAATAATTCGGCTGCAGTATCATCGTGATAATCGACTAAAGAGTCGTTAATAATCTTTGCCGATAAAGTCAACGCATTTGGTATAAAACCATTTTTTCAGTTCCTGCGTGAATTATAGTAATGCGTTTTTGTTTATTAGACAGCGCCTTATTTTGGCACAAGTCAGATAAGTCTTCCCAACTTTTGTTTGGAATATCTTGTGTATATCGAAGCAAGTTTCATCCAAATACACAATTGTTCTATCACCATATTCTCTAAATTCTCTTAATCTCAATCCGGACCTGGAAATACTTTAAGGGACAAACACTTTTATTGCTTATCTATATTTCGAATAATAGGTGATAATGAGGATCGTCGGCTTATATTGATCTACAATCTTCTTAGATTTCTGGTCGTAATAATCGAATTTTTTACATAATCACCAGAGCCTATTTCTATGATTTACCGGTTAATATACATATTTAGTAACGTCGTCTTTTGCAATGACATCTCGAAATATATAGAGCTAGCTCATGGTCTATATACTGAAATTTACCATTGTGTCTACTGGTACTCGCTCGGAACGTGATGAATATAAACAGTATAAATATATATATTTTTTATGGTAGAGGAATATCACCACATCACATGGCGGACTATTATACAACAGATAGCAATGATGGGTTTTGGTTAGCGGATCGAGAATGTAGGGATAGCAAGGAAGAGAGGAAATTTTACGATTGTCAGTTAAAATATATTCGGGGGCGTTTTGTGGCTAAAAATAATTCATTTTGGTTACAGAATTTTATTATGTTCTTTTGGCTGCAATTGGTTTTTGGAAATGTTATTTATGGTTTTTCTAGCTATATAAATGATCTCGATAATGTGGAGATAAATGTTTTTTTTTTGTTGTCTCTGTGAATTTCCGAAATAGCGCTAATAAATATTTGCATTGGAAAATAGTACATAGATCGAGCAAAAGTTAAAGCAGACTCTCGGACCAGATTATGTAATGATATTGGTCCTATCTTTAATTATACCACCTCAGATTTTCGATTTTCGAGAAAATGTGCCTCCTCCAATCCCTTCGGAGGCGGTTTTCGAAGGAAAGGAGATTCCGGATTTGCGTTTTTATGAGTTTGGGGCCATTTCTCAAACCTCCTCTTTCAAATGAATTAAAAATCATCGAAATCGGAGCTTCTAATACTGGTATGGTTGCTTAGATCGACAAATAAGTATAGCGTGATGTGCGTAGTTCGTGAATGATTACCGGCAATAATCGTCTTTCGTGAAACAAATAAAATATATATATTAAATCGACTGTTACATGATACATGATAATTACATGAGAAATATTTTGGTGGTTATATGGTACTCCATGGTCCTAAAATTTTATTACGATCGGTTCAGTGATAAAACATCAACCAGACACAAAGCCACAGATGTTCACTTTTATATACTTATAGATAATCTAGATCCATTATCATGTAGATCTAGATTGATAACTTAATTCTAAAAAAATCATACATCTCCCAGATGAATATTTGACTTGATAAATCACTGAGTAAGTCACCTTAAAAAAGTCACAGAAAGCAACGTTTTATAAATTTCTCCAAAGTCAAATTTATTGTCACTTTTGGCATACATCTGGAATTCAACTAAATAATAAAATATCGATAACCACGTAATAGTACATCCGGTGTATTTCATTTTATTTTTTTTATTCATCTCTCAACGTCTTTTGAAATAGACATTCTCATAATATCCGTTGAAATTATTTTTGGACAACAGCCAAACGTATTTTGTAAAACACGGAGATTTTACGAGAGAGAGTTATGTACGAGAAATAATAAAGTCAGAGGAGAGACCATAATGTAGACTTGAGAAGGAGATGGGATTTATATCTTGTCTTTTCTGTCTTAAGTACTTATACAGGATGGCCAATTAGTGCAGCAAAGTAGAATAATTTCTCTATTTTCAAATTAGTTTAAATTGAGGTAAATATAAAAGTTGTGGGGGAACACAAGCCCCACATTTAAAAATTAGTTGGGGTCATACAGAGTGTCGCAAAAAAAACAGAATAGCACAAAGTTGCGTTTTTTTTAAATGAACCACCCTATATATTTTTACATTTTTGAATTCCACATAAAATAACAAGTGCAATGGTTCTATAAATGGTACCAAGTGGTACCATATTTGGTACCATCCCGGTACCATTTTTAAAAACGTCTAAAAAACTAAGATTCGGATGTGAAACCTATTTTTCTCTAACTTTTTCCGTTTTGGCGCAAATAGCTGTCAAACGAAGATTTTTGATTACTTATAGCTCCTAAACAAACAATTGAAAGTTGACAAGTGATGCCCCATTGTACTCGTTTTTTTTATATGGAATTCAAAAATGTTAAAATATATAGGGTGATTCATTTAAAAGACATCAACTTTGTGCTTTTCTGGTATTTTGGGACACCCTGTATAGTCCCAACTAATTTTAATTTGTCTTTCCTTACAACTTTTATATTTAAACTATTTGGTATATCGATTATCTTAAATAATAATTATTAACAGACAGTGTGATGTTTGAAGGCATAAACAATGGTTGCGTTCAGATGACGATATAAATAATCGAACTATATATTGACAGCAACATCAATAATAACTCATAATAAACGAATCTTTATGCTTCTTGTGTTGTACGATTTTCTAATTCCCTATGAATTCAGCATACAAAATGATTAAACTGCATTCTATGAGTATGTACTTAAACAATTTATCTGCATCTGAAGATGTCAATACCACCTTGAAATGATTTTATAAACATAAACAAAGAATATTCGTCTGAAAGGCCAAATCATAGATTATTTGCTTCAGTTGAAACAATGAACGACAAAAGATTCAAGTACAAAAAAAATAATTAAAATTCATTCAACTTACAGAACATTTCGACATATTTCGACAACAATTCAATCTCGTTTTAGGAAAGAATCTAGAACCAGAAATACATAATTAGCAGTAGTTTGGTCCAGTCAGATCAGTTGTGGTGCCTAGTCTAAATGTGATAATAAATGGACATTTTGAATGCTTCATGATTAAAATATTGGAATATCGTATTCTATTTAAGAACATTAAGTTACTTAATTGTGTTTTCTCAATAGATAGAAGACTCTCCTTGAAATTATTTCAAAACCTTGACTGTGATATGAAACACCCTGTATATTTGTCTAATGATATTATTTTTGGTTGCTGACTGAAAATCATAAGTTACGACACCCGGTTGTGAGAGTGTATTATACATATACACATATGTCGTGTCTTCTAGGTTTATGTATTTCTAGACAAAATATTTGTCTACATATTTTTTTCTTCAAGCAAATTACACCACCTACTTGCTTGGATTAGTTATGAAAGATTTGAGAAATTATGACTGATAATATGGAGTTGATATTTATTATACATATTATACGTAATATATATGTATTTCAATATATATGTATTTATGAATATAATATAATGCTGTGGGTTTATATAAATATTTGAGCTACTAAATCAAAAAATACATATTTGAAGCTATTGTCATGGGATTTTTTAGATATTTATGTTGTTACATTTGTGACGCCAAGTCAAGATGTTTATCATGTTATATCACTTATTATATGATTAGTGATCTTGTTCTGTCTTGTAATTTATTGGTTATGACTCATTAGGTATGGAACTCTATTTGAGGTCTATTTAATCGTCTTATATTTCTCAACATTTCAGTTTCATTTCATTGTATTATGTAGGTAAACATATATTTCGCTCAAAGTTCAAGACACTTATGTGACCTATTTTAGTCACGAAAATAAATAGTAGGCGTCTAATGTGTATAGTCAAGAACAACAACAGACAACAGCACGTAACGGTATATATCCGAAGAAGATGAAAAGAAAAAAAAACAGGCAAAACAAAAGATTCTCCCAGAACAGTTTCTCTCCACCCACTCGATAGAAGCGCATCGTTTGTGAAGTCATTAGATTCCCCTCTAGTCGAGAGATGCGCACTAGGAAGATGAGCTTTTTTTTCTTCTTCTAAATGATCCTCTGCTCCTCACCACACTTTCTGGTCTTTAGCGAAGTTTACAGAATAGTATAATTTGGGTCACTCAGGAAATTTCCTCTGTCGGCAGCTCGAAAGTACGATTTTTTGCGCTTTTTGCATAAATCATGCTCGCAGTGATAGATGTATTTCCGGGGGCAATAATACAAGCGTCGAACCTAAGCAGTGGAACCTACAAGGGACGTCGTATATATTTATACAAGAGAAATGATAACGGAAATTTTTGACAAGGATGAGGGAAAGGAGTTCTCGAGTATTCTTGTTTCAAATACTGCCCTAATCCTAGCTACATTGGACACATTTTTTATGAAAATATTTCTCATCACAATCACATGCTGAACAATATCATCCTTCGATGGTACACTTAAACCAAATTGTTTATCCGTCGTCTTGTAAGCTTTAAGTCTACAAAAAATTGAATCTTCATTCACCAAATTTTCAAACACTTCTTTATGAGATAACCCTTGATATAAGCCAGGGCGTTCAGCTGAACAATACGCAGGCATTTCACGATATTTATTGAAAGTTATTGAAACTGACAACGTACGAGGACACCATATATGTTCTGAACTCGACCATAGTTCTCAGCAAAATGAGACTTTATATATATATATATACGCTAGCCCCTAGACACTCGCTGAACTCGGCGAGTCCGTGTATTTCTTAGAAGTTCGTTTTGGTGAAGGTGACCCAACTTATAGTATTCTGTAAACTTTGCCTTTGTCGAGTGACTATGGCTTCGTTTCAAGAACCATAAGAAACAGTCATGATTCTGCGCAGTGGCTCAAATGCGATGCAACCCAAGCGTCTGTCGGTTAGTAAATACTTTTCTGTTCCAGGTTCCAGCTCGTAACAGTTTACAAACTATCAGAACGGTATGCGCAGATTTCCTTCTGACTTTTTTAGGTAAGGAACATGCGTAGTGTGTTCAGAGGTGACGTCTTTGTCATCGATGTATCTATTTCATAGATAAATAAGGAATTTATTAGAATCTTACCTAACAGATCGGTTGAATATTCGTCTATTTGGAAATTTGAGGAACAAAATCTGATGATACTTATTTTTTCTCCTTCTTATTCCTGTTAATTTTGCGTTTATGCATTGGTCTATTTATTAATGAAGGAACAGTGAATCGACCAATTACCTTCCACTAGCTTCTTTACCATTATAATTTTACAATCAGTGACGTACTTACATCTTAACTATCAAACTCAAGAAAATATGAATAAATACAACAGCTATGTGTTTTATGTTATATTAAAATTCAAATTTTAGTTGGGTATGAGCTATTACATGATTTCTTTAGATGGGCGTGCGCACTAAGGTGATTTGTAATCGGTTTCGTATTTACAGTTGGAACATAGTCATCGAGTGACAATATGGTGGCATTATGATAATTTCTTATAATTTCGTCTTGAGATAGAATATTCTTCAATAGTGGAGTGGATTAGGTGTTAAAATCGATTGCTTTAGACAGAGATTAGGTATAAGTGTACGGAACGTTTAAGCTTTGGATCATTAGAGTTACATAATATATAATAATGGCATCATTAAAACGCCCATGTATTTTTTTGAGGAACTTAGATTGAACGGATCGTGGACGATGAGTGTGTACATTTTCTTTTCAAGTTGTTATGTATATTGGGTTGGGTTTATGAGCTCTGAATAAATTTGTTGTGTAAAATTGGTGAATAGTATTTTGATAGACTAGAAAATAAGCCAAATTATATAAAGGGTGGTACAGAATGTAGTGACACATTTTGAAGTCTAATAACTTTGCCCCTCAAAAACGAATAAACGAATACATTTTTGGTGTTGTTCGATAGAAAAACTACAAAAAAAATTGTAGAACAAGAAAAATTGCAGAGTGCACTAAACTATAAAAATTGTAATCAAAGTCTAAACATAATTAAATAAAGTTATAAATAATGTTTGAGATATGAAACCGTTGGCGTAGTTAAAACAATATATAAAAAACAGAAAAATACCACAACACACCAACAACAACTTTTCATATTGTCAAAAACTTCAAACTTCAAAATGTTTCACCACAATATATGGGCCAACCGTTATATAACGCTGGCATTTTTAAATAGTGTTCATTACTTTCGGTTCTTGTATCGATGGACTCCGCAGCGATTTCTTAGGCCCCAGTCTAGAGACTTGAAATTTCAAATTCGTACTTAGATCGCAGACATCTATCGGCGCCTGTTAAGCTCCAAGTGTGATCCAATATATTGATTAATTATATTATCTCATTCAAGCAAGATCAAACTATTTCTTCAACATGGAACGACAATGTCGGACAATGGGATCCGTCACTGGAATTGCGCACGAGCATGGAGCATTTTTCGGGGCAGAGATGTATTCCCTAAAATCAAGGGAAAAGTATTGATGGAAAACGCATCATTTCCCAGAATTTTCTAAAATAAAAAAAGTTGTCCTTCTCAAACATAATGATTCGAGAGAAGTCTTAAAAGAACCGTTATTGAGGAATAATTTTAGATCTTGGCTGACCCGAGGATTTTGTTCGATACTCTTTCAAGTGACATTGCAAGTTTCTGTTTGAGATATGCTTTTTCAGTTCCGCTCTGATGAGAAACAAACATGGAGGAAAAATGTCGGGATGAGATGGAATAATATTCAAAGTGATTTAAATATTTATTTGGGAGTGTATTTTAATGGAATGCAAATCAATATGTGGATCATTGCACCACATTTACGTATTTATTATATAGTCCAGGAGTTGTGAAAATAGTCATGGATGATTTTGTGGCATTGAATAATATCGAGCCATCCAAAATATTTGAAGTAGGCTATTGAAAATAAGAATTTGTCAGATGGGATTTAGATGTCATGAGTGTGTATTCGGACGTGACCATTTAAATGAGCCACTAGTCGAGGGCAATGATAATAATCACATGTAATAAATGAATTTCTTTGTCCAAGCTCTTGGACTATATTAATAAAGGGTTGGGCATTTAATTTTTTCTTGAATTATAATGTTATTGGTAAGAGTACAATGAGATATTATAATAGCGGAGAGAGAAACTTGGTTTGATTTAATTTATTGTTGTCAACTCAAGAAGGGTATATACATATATCATAACAGCTGATGACAGAATCACTGCAGGCTGCTAATATGATTGGATTTGTTGTGGCTGATATGGTTCGTTTAGTTGACAGGTTCAAAAGACGTTAAATCAAGCCCTTTGGAAATTCACTTTTCATATCGTTCATTCAGTTAGTTGGCATTTCGGAATAATATTGACTGTGTTCAAACAACGCCAACTATGAAATTCATAGAAAATTGATGTTTATAGGTTTTTTGTTGATTGTTGATTCCTTAATAAACACATCATGGAAAATAGAATGTAACTCTTTAAATGTTAATATTAATAATAATTTTTTGTAGCTGAAAACAGAACAATTCCAAATGAGTTGAAAAAAATGAAAGACTTGCATAGATATATAATCTGAGGCAATGCCAACTGCAGCAGTGGAAGTCGTCCTGAACTTGACTGACTTGAAGTATGCATTTGACGAAGCCCTAACCATTCATAGAACAAGCAAAGCAAGATATGCTGGAGTGACGGGACACTAGAGTATTCCAAACAAAATCCCATATCTAAAGGACATTCCAGTCGATGATATGCGAACACAACTTTGTTTTTACAGAAACTACGAAATAAAAATACCGAAATCAGACGAATGGATGAAGACTCCTCGACCTGGGGAAAAGGTGAGGGGTATCTTAACCTGTTACACGGATGATTCACTTAGAGATAGCAAAGCCGGTCTGGGAACCTTCAGCAGAAGTACACATATCCCTGGGCAGGAGTTGTATCTACAATATTTCAGGCAGAATTAATGACTATTATATTATATTCGTAAGAGGAATCACAGAGGGACTAAAAATCTATATAGCACGTGATAATCAGGCCGCCATGAAAGCAGTGGCATCTGTTGCTAAAAAATCAAAACTAGTAAAGGAATGTCATGAAGGTCTTCTGCATTTTGCAAGAGGTAAGAAAGTCTGCCTCTCTGCTTCTTTTGAGTAGGAAAGACTCAAAAAGACTTCCAGTAAGCGCCGAGCCATTCTGTGGAAATGCAATACAACATGTCAAAACAGAAACAAAAATGGGAATCAAGGCCAAACGCCTGCTAGACCTACAATACTCCAAGGAAAATAACCTACCCCTAAGAAGAAATGATCTAAGAAACTTGGTTGGAATCACCAAAGGTCATTACCCTATGAAAATTCATCTAAAGAAGATAGTTTTTGTTGAAGGTGATTCGTGCAGATTTTGCACAAAAACAGCAGAATCTGTAAATTACTTACTAACTGAATGCGAAAACTTCCTGGGAAAGGCGTTTTCCTCCTATAAGGGTCTAAAAGCTTGTGGTGCAAGAGGACTAATTAATTATTTCAAGGAGCTGGATTTACACTCAGAAATTAAAGTTGTACAATAGTACAACATCACTGTTTATTTCAAGTATACCACTGGTATAATAATGAGATTTTCGCTTGTTGCTATATCCATAAACTTTTTGAGATATTGCCAGCTTATATATATTAGGTATGCGAATTTATATAAGAAATCCCCATATAAGGTCGAACATTTTATGTGTCAGATGTACAATTGTTGAAAAGAATCTATGTAGTTAGATAAATGTAGGTATGGTATGTATTATACTTCTTCGTACCAGACCGGTTTTGATGAAAAAAATATGTTGTACATATACCTATATACTTAGGTATAAAGCCAAGGTAGATAGATACCTGATGATATACTCTCGCAAAAAACACCCACGTGAATGTTAGTATACAGGGTCATTTGGAAATTAATGTTCATGACATGTGATTTTTCTTTATTCCAAAATATCAACAGAGCAAATTTTTTTATAGTATTTAGATTTCTAATTGAATCTAACAAGTAACAAAAAATATGAAGATTTTTTTATACGAAACTTGATATTGTTCACCTTAATAGAAATTAGACGACAAAAGTTAATATTATTCCCAACTTTTTATTTTATCAAGTTCAGAACTACTTTCTTACCGCTACCGGTAATCATATACATCAGTAAGGAAAATATTGTAATCGTGTAAAATTTTCTATGATCCGTTTTCAACAGATATTTGCTTGTTAAACATTTTCAACCATTGATCTGTCTATCTTTCTGTCTGGGACAAAAAAATATCTCGGGAACGGATAGACCGATTTTGTTATTTTATTTTCCAATTTATATCCTGCTGCTGGCACTAGTTGCTTGACGTTAGTCGAAAAACTTGTTTTATTTAAAACTGTTGTGCCAAAATGGTTCTTAACGATTTTGATTAAAAAAATATTTTTTTAAACCTCCATATAAAGGTTGATCTTTGATGATCGATCTATTTATTTTCAACTTACTTCCAATGCCACGCAAACGTTCCACCACTAACGCGAACTTACTAGATGCTTCGGGTTATCATCTTGACCCTGGCATGCATCGCTGATCAATAGCAGCATGCCCCACACTCACACCAGCTGGGCCCCACCAACGTCTGCCGTGTTCGCCAAGGTGCTTCGACCTCTGACGAATCGCATACGCCTCGATAATGGCGCCGAATCTACATCTGAAGTTCGTTACAATATTATTATTTTAATCTCCACGGTTATTTATCTTCATTTTGTGACCGACTTCCAAAGAGAATAACCTCGTTTCTAATTGTAAATGTGCGCACATTTTGATGATTCTACTTTTTCATTTGAAATTGAATGTCTAAGAGTTGTTCCCATATTCATATTTTCAGGATATTATCAACATTGGTAGGTAGATACTTTTTTCTTTGAAATCTTTTTTTTAAATTTAGTCTTCTATTTGTTTCTGTCAAGAATATATCTCATTTTATAGGTAACAAAACTAATTGCTATATATATTTAATTATCTCCTAATTTCACGCTTTCTTATTATCACACACATTTACCAAAGGCGCCAATACGGAAATAAAAAAAAATCCAAGCTACTGCTGCCATCATCCATATAGGTTCGCGTACTTAATTAGGCAGCCCAACTACATACTTATTTGGAGAAGTTTACTACCAAACATAATAATATATGTATAGATACTTACTTATTTATACATATTTCCTATATACTGTATGTAGAACAATGTATTTAATGTTTTTATTTTTATTTCTAAATAATAATAAACACAAGCGCGTCCATAGAGCAATATTTTCATTCGCTTTATTGAAGTTAATGATTGATTTATTAAGTAAGTAATTTTCGTACGTATATGTTTATATACTTATATACAATATGAGGATTTAATGTATAGTCTGACGCCAGACATTTTGAATGTTTCTGCTAAAGGCCTAATTGTTACTTGTGACGAGACGAAGAAGAAATTATTATTAAAGTAGTTGGAAAAGTGGATACATTTTGAAACAAATGATCGAAAATAGAAAATTGTTTTCAGTGTTCGGTACAATTTTCGGTAAATAAAAATATTTATTTTGTTAATGTTCGTCAAAAGTCCAAATAGCGTTTTTATGAAACCAAAAATTGAAAAATCTGAAAGTTCTTATGGGATTTAAGTGTTTACCCAAGACCATAAATCACGATTCCAATAATGGATATTAATGATACATTATTTAATTTTACTCACAAATTTTAATAATTATAACAATTACATAAATTATAACAGCTCACGCTGTTTGATTATGGATACTATTGATGGCTCAAAATCAGCTGAATAATGAATATATAATTTAATAAAAGTAGATACAGTATTTTTTTCTTCTAATGTATTACTGGCTCTGGTTCTTTCAAATTGGCTAATCAAATTACGGTACTCAAAAAAGGTTTAGTGAAATCCAACTATTAAAGCAACTAGTAACTAGTTTGAGTTTATTTGTTGCAAATATGCTGATTTATTGTAATTATATAAGTCTTCAGTGTCTGGGTACTCTTTGATGACCTCATAATATAGATAGATATGTTGGCGCAAAATTCGAATGTCATTTTTGAAATACAATCATTATTACAAGACTCTTTTTTTTAATGTAACGTGATTGGCGGAACGAATGACTACACGAATTTGTTGATGTAGTTTAAAAGGCATGATGATTTTTGTTGAATAGACCATGAATGTCACGAATAAGTTCTCCAATAAAAAAACCGAATCATTAAGTTCCTTTGTTTGCTGTTCAAATTTTTAACATTACATTGATTGCAAGATAAAACCAAAATAATAAATAAAACAGAACTGCACAATGGCCAAAAGTCTGCTCTCTTCCTGTAATTACTATTATCTAATTATATTGAACAAATTTTATCTCGGAATCTGCTCTACCGATTTCGATGAAAATTCATATGTATGGGATCTAGAGTGTACTGAATCGATTGGTTGTATTCACATTCACAAGAAAAATCGTTTTTAGCAATTAATATTCTTATTTTACCACCCATACAGATTAGTACCGATATGTGGATATGAGCCCATCGATATCATAGAACATAAGTAGCTCCATTGGAAACCTCACGGCTGATAATCTGGAGATCCTCGGTTCGTATCCTGATCAACTTCTTTTTTTTAATAAAGCCCATTTTTTAAGTAAAAGGTGTTGGTATTAGTTTCTTATAATTTAATCGGAAATTTTCAATGATTTTTTTTTACATTTCTAATCTAATATATTAACGCGCAACTTTTGTATATAAAAAGATTCTCAGAAACGATTTTGATCAAATTTGATATATATATATATATATAAAAGGTTCTACTTTTTAACATTATATAAGTGGCTTTTCTGACAAAACGCGAGGGTATTACCTTCGAGGTCCATAAACTTTTTCTTGAATGATTCGCAGATTTGAATGAAAAATTGCAAAAAGGCGTTTTAAGAGCCGATAAATCGATTGGCGTTACTTGCATTTTTTATGGATGTGACCCCCGAGGTCCAGACTAGCTATTTAGGGAAGGGCTCCGCAAATTGCTTTGAACACTTTAGTACCTACGGGGTTTGGGGGTCGAGCAGACGATTGGTGATACAGCTAAGTTCTGGTATGTTTCACATTCATATTTATTTGGAAATCTGTAAATCATGAGCTATGTGAACGACAAAATCAATATTGACCGATCTACATTTTAACTATAACAATAGGTATGCACATATCTGAACTAAGATTAAACATCCTTATAGACCCATGACTAATGAAGTCGGGACTATTTTTTCTTAAAAAATGTTTTACTGTTAAAGTTAAATAATCAATTTCCTCATTTACACTGATGATAGAAACATTATTTTCTGACAAATCCCCTAAATTCAAACAATGAAATCAAAGAAGCAAAAACCTGATACCTTAGTGCCCCTAATATGGCGGCTAATCTACCGCAAATAATAATCCCCTCCTTAATACAAGTTCCCTATACCTACCATTTTCACTCAGCTGCCCTACGTTAATCATTGGACGAAAAAAGAATAGTATTCAATTACAAAACAAATTTGGAAGAGATTAACAAAATGGTAATTTGATACCTATATATTTCCACGTTTCATTTATATTTGTAGTTGTATTTCAAAGGCTCGTATTACAAACTAATTTCGTTCTTTTTTTTAAACGTGATTTTCATTACAATACCCAAGCAACATTCATTAATGGAAGACTTTCAGAATCCTTGGAAATGTAGTTGCCTTATATAGGCTGTCCTTGTTAATCGTGGAGATAGAGAGTCCGTTAAATGGAGAAAGTAGTGCAGAATTTTCAGCTCACTAACATGCCACCGTGAAAACGAACGAAATCCGACTTATTCCGAAGTTATCGAAAAAATAAATCGTAAATCGTCTATTTAGAAATATTGCTACAACTGTTTTATTTTTAGATTTATTAAAAAAACTGGTTTAACACTTTTTCATCAATTTCATATGTTCTTTGGAACTGTGTATTTTTGAACTTTTTTCATCCAATGATTTTCGAGTAAAATACACAAACTTCACTTTGTCTTATGGGTGCCATATTGGATTTGTCCATATTTGAATTAAGCGTTTTTTCTGATTAATATGATATGTAACATGCGGCATTTGCATTTGCCCACAGTGACATTAGTTGGCTCCCTAGATCGCCAGACCTCACCCCTCCGGATTTCTTGCTCTGGAGTTATGTTAAAAATAAAGTGTATGGCGTAGTTATCTACGAAAGCCTGGAATAACTACAAACAGCTGTCTTAAATGCCATTAACAGCTTCGATAGAAGAATACTGGGGAAAGCGACGAGAAGAGTACCAAGAAACGATGTCAAAAATGCATCGATCTCAATGGCGAAATTTATTTTTAATTTGTTATGAATCTAAATTACTTAATTGTTTTAAAGATTCAGTATCAGAGTTTGTATTAACCATACAGTAGGTTAATGGCATATTTTAAATCTTTCTTCGAAAATACACCATGTTCTTTTAAATTTGTATCCAAATGCCGAAAGGCCTAGGAATTTCTTTGTTGCTTTTCCGGAAATTCTATAAAATATTGGTTTTGGCCAACGTTGCGTTTTTGTTCTAGCGAATGAAACTACCCAAAAAATCATCGTTTCGCGGGCAGAAAATTCTTCTACCATCAAGTTTCATCATATACTGGGTGTTAGGTAAACATGGGGCAAAAATTCAAGGGAACATTAGCCTATTCTAAGAATAGTTTGTCCTATTATAATTTTTTTTAAATTCCGTTATTTCTAAGATACAGGGCGAATGAAATTAGCGACAATAACAACATTTTATTATTAAAAAGTACATCTAAAATTGCTCAATCTATAATAAATTTCAAAATGACTTCCTCCAGCCTGGATGCAAGCATTCCATCTGCTCGTCATTGACTGCCGAACTCTTTCAAACAAACCAGGGTCATTTCTGATTGAGCTACACTCCCAGCAGAGTTATCTGATATCGCTAGTCGTTCAAATTCTCCACTGGAGTAGCGTAAACTAATGACTTCAGATATCCTCATCCAGGTGGTTTAAGTCGGGGGATCGAGCAGGTCATGCGTGGGGCCCACCTCGACCAACTCAGCGACCTCTGTCCACCCTATATCTTCTAAACAAGGTTTTTTTGCAAAATCATCATAGGACAAAATACTCTTAGACTAGGCCAAAGAATAACCTCTTGAACTTTTGCCGCATGTTTACCTAACACCCTGTATATATTCATATGCTTTGTCATTGTATAGTGAATAGTTTTAATCAGATTATACGTAAACATATATATATATATATGTATGTACTCGTTAAATTTCTTATTGTGGCTATCTTCATTGCAAATCCTTTTCAACAACAACACCACAATAATAATTCGCATTTTGGAATGATATTAAGATGGCGCAGGTGTTGATATTACAGTTGGTTGCAAAGGTGGAAGTGGAAATAAAAATAAATGACAAGTTTTTTCCAAGGATTTTGCATAATACAGATACTTGTAAGGATAATTTATTGCCTGGAATATTCTTGGATAGCAGTAGGTAAAGCAAGGGCGTAGATTGAATAAAATTTTTTTTCAACAAAAAATATGACAGATATGTTATTTAGTTGGTGCACTAAAAAAATACAAAATAATATTAATTCTATTGGTGCTGGTAACTTTGAAGTGGTGCATTTATGAGTAAATAGAGTATTAATTTGTGTTTTTCAGTGAACCAACTAGTAAGGTCGGTCCTATTTATTTTTTCAATTTTTTTGCGGTTTAAATTTTATTTATCAAATTTATTGAACATTCACTATTAGATTCAAGTACTCCCCGATATAACAGCAGCAATCTTGCACATTCATGGTCCTGTGAAAATGGAAACAATTTAAAGGTTTCCGGAAATGGGTATCTTGTTCATTTTTCCAAAAATCTACTTTTTTTGTAGGGAACCATATATTGTTATATTATCAATACCATATGTTATTTCTAGGTACATATATCCTTTTAATATTAATTTAATTTTATTTGTTTCAGGTAAGTTTTTGGCAAATATTTCCGAAATGCTAACACAGTTACGTAAGTACCAACAGTTTTTCGAAATTTTAAAGGTAGCTAGCCGTAGTAAAACCAAGCAGTACGAAATCAAATCTAAGAAAAGTTTGTTCTCTAAAACTGTCTGAAGTTTTCTCGTGATGTTGGAATTTTAGATATGTGTATTCTTTCCCATTCATCACCCGTACTAATATTATTGTAATCATTTGTTGTTCGATTTTTTTTCCGACAAATATCCTAGCTGCCACCTACGCGCTATAATATGGAAGAGGCACAAAATGCCGTTTTTTTTTCTACACCTTTCAAATTTATTTAATATATTTATATATTGGAATTCCCAGACAGGCGCGTACGCGCTATCATGCTGGTAACGGATGACAGATTATTATTAATACTACAAATATATCTGTATCTTTATGGCAGTTGTTTGGTTACCGATGTTTTTGGATTAGTTTAATTAAAAAAAAAGTTTTCTAATAACTAATGATATTGTGGTGAATTAAACAAATTCTATGTGGGATGAACGCGGGCGACGTTTTTTTTTTGACCGACTTCAAAAAAAGGAGAAGGTATACAATTCGGTTATAAGATTGCTTTTTTTATGGCTGTTCGCGTGTTTTGCAAAGTAAACGTACTCTGAATTCGACGACTTTTGTTTTATTTAAAAGAGGAGAGTTGGAAAATGGTCCCATATTTCCTTCAAAAACCACACCCGAAGGGGATGGAGGGGGCAATTTTTCTAGAAAATTGAAAATCCGAGACGACAGAATTAATGAAAATTCCATATCCGGAAATGTTTAAACTGGACAATTTTAAAAATAATCATACGTTTCCGCGCTACTTTCTGAAATATGTGTTTCAGCTATGTGGAAGAGGCAAATTTTTCCGAAAATCGAAAATTCGAGATTTGAAAATTATTTTTTTTTTCAAAAGAGTCACGGTTTCCGAGTTTCGCAATGGTAAAGTCTGAAATACGTGATATGCGTATTTCCGCTATGTACAAGCTAAACCTACCTATAACTTTTTGGGTATTAGTGAACGTTCAACAATTTTCATGTCTAATGTTACACTCAAAAATGTGAAATAAATATTTTTTACAAAAAAATGGACCTACTCTATCAGTTGTTGCACTGAAAAATACAAAATAATATTAATTCTATTGGTGCTGGTAATTTTGAAGTTCTGCCTTTGTAGTTTGTTGTTGTAGACACCAACTCCAAAAGAACCAGCACCAATACAATCAATATTATTTTGTATTTTTCATTGTAACAACTGATAAAGTCGGTCCAATTTTTTGTAAAAAATATTTATTATACTAATACCTGTATTAGTTGATTTGTTTCCTCTCTAAATTTTGACCAGATTAATTAATTATAATATCTTGGGAGCTTCAAAATTTCTGTTTCTGTGTTAGTAATCTCAAATTATATTGTTAAGCTATAATTTTGAAATAGTTGAATTTTTGTAAAGTACCTATTAACGAAATTTTACTGATAAGCGAAAACAATTTCTTACTTTAGCAAATTTAAAATAAGTTTTGTAATCCAAATCTCATACTAGATAATTTAAATGTAAATGATAAGCCATCTATGATAATTATTTGATAACATTGTATTGCTTTGGATATAAATGCGTTTCGATTCTATTATCTATTTATTATATATCATATAAATGTTTAGAGATCCAACATGTTCTATACGTCTTCCATTGACATTTCATATAGATGGTAACAACAATAGAACTTTATTTCCAATTGCTTTTTTTATTGTATGCATATATATCCTGAATTAAATATAAATATCATAAAATTTTATTGCTTCAACAAAGGAAACTTTTTCGAAGATGAATAAAAAAAAGAACAATCCCTTTCTTCTTCCAACAGCTTCATCCGAAAAAACCACACCTTACTTTTGAGACTTTAATACCTATAATATAAAAAAAACTCCGTTTCTTTTATATCTCCTACACAATTGACAAGTTTACATTTTCTTCTTGTCTATTATGTATATGCGTTCTTTTTACAGTTTTATAGTTTCGTATATGTGTAAATTAACATTGTATATCTTATAGCGTCCATAGGTTTTATTCACATTCTTTTATCAGTGTTGTTATCTCCAAAAAGTACTTAAGTTTACGGAATTATTATTTCTTAATATCCTTTCTATACCTAAAACGCCCACAAGTCGTCTAGTCATCTTGTGACTTTTACAGTTGTTTCAGGCTGCTTCTGATGATATTTACATATAAATTACATATTCGAAAAAAAAGACTAATTAATTACTAGAGGCGAGTCAGTTGCTTTTTAATAACTGTGTTGAGTAATCTATGTTGATTTTCAGATGAATGAAATGTTGAGATTTTATATTATAATTTTGTAAATTTTCATGGTTCAGTACATACATCGGATAAAAAAACCTGACATATCAATTCAAAGGGTTACGAGTGATTTGAATAAATGTTTTTTTGCATTATCCTAACTCTGAAACGTATAATTTTGAAAAAAATACAGATTATTGGCCTTTACCTACTCATAATTGACAGGAGAATCCTAAGTACCTAAGGAACCCTACCAAGACAAGCCCAACAGTCCACTTGGCCAATTTTTCTTGACTTATTAGTACTAGTGGTCGCCCAGTGGTTGAAATTCCACCGTAATTCATTATTCTTTTAATTCAAACGTTATTGAGGTTTTTTGTCCAAGATATAATAATTGTATTTAATTTTTGAGAATTTTATTCTACTGCAAGCTTGTCCAAAACGGCCTTAGCCTGTGTTTTTTGCCTAATTTCTTAGAATACATATGAAATTTAAAATTTAATGTTAGTAACAGTTCAAAAAACACAATGACAGCTAGCTATTTATTTTATAATACAATGCATTGTGAAGTTTCCACTTAACGCCGGTAATATTACTTTACCCTTATGAAAAAATGTAGAGAATGCAGTCCTTTCACCAAAATGACTTCAGATTCGAAATGTTTTGCTTTGCAAAAGCTGCGTTGTAAATGCATTAATCTATTATCAAAAGTATTAAAATTTCTTGAAATTGAGTGCGCATTTAAATGTATTCCTCAAAATAATTACATTACTTTGTAAAAACTATTCACGGTGTTAAAATTTGCGTTTGACCAGTGTTGTCATTCACGAATAAAACCGTGTGACAGCCGCCCTGACTCGTTGACTTTACATTGCACTTGGGTTCGTTATGCAACACACATAACACGTCTACCATGTAAACCATATTTTTTTAATTTTATTTTATTTCAAATATTTACGCATAATACATCAAAATTTTAATCGTGTGCACTACTTCACCATATAAACTTTCACTATGCCAAATCTCATACTCCTCCGTGCACGTTTTATGCTTTAAAAATCGTTTACAATCACATATAAAATATATAGATTATGATAGCTTTGTATAACGTATAAATAAAAGTCCTAATCAAATATTTATCTAGTAAAAATCCTCTAGTATCAACCATATTCGTAAGGACCTGAAAAAAGAACTGACTTTTATAATGTTGGGGGTGAAGTTTTCGAAAGACATTTGATTTTATCTTTATTGAAATTTTTTGCATTAAGGGATGCAGCGAAAATCGTAAAGGAACCAGTTGAAAATATGAAACCGTTTTCTTTTTTGACCTAATCATTAATTGGACGAATACCTAATGAACATTTTCAGTCATTCAGATTTAGATTAACTAATTACGTAACTGTGTAAGTATAATATAAATAAACGAAGAAGTTTGATTCTAATTCTTTTTTTTTTGTTAAGAAAATATCATTGAAACTATATAGATACTTGGAAAAACTTTAATATTGCAAATTTAGGCGAAGGCGCTGTATCTGTCGATACTAAATATAAAGTCAACGACTTTATAAAATATTTTTTACAAAAAATTGGACCGACTTGGTGCACTAAAAAATACAAAATAATATTAATTTTATTAGTACTGGTAATTTTAAAGTTGTGCCACCAATAGAATTAATATTATTTTATATTTTTCAGTACACCAACTAATAACTTCGGACCAGTTTTTTGTAAAAAAATTATTTCACACTTTTGAGTGTAACATTAGTCATGAAAATCATTGAATGTTCACTAATATCAATGATGATAGTACTAATTCTAAACCGTAAATTTATGAAAAAAATATTCAATTTAAATGTTGCTACAAATAATCTGTTTTTTTTATCCGTCTCAGATTCTCAATTTTCTATAGAAGTAGCCCACTCCAAATTTTAACATTGCTAAAACTCGAAAACTGTAACTCCTTTGAAAAAATGTTCAGTATAAACGTTTCCGGATATTGTCTTATCTTCAATTCGGCCAGATTTTCTAATTTCGAGATAAATCCCTTCTTCACGGACGGTTTTTATAGGGAAGGAGATTTCGGATTCAAATGTAACAAAAAACATCAAAATCGGAACGCGTTTACTATGCAAAAGGGGCGAACATCCATAGCAAAAAAACGTGCAGACATACAGTCGAATTTTATACCTCTCCGTTTGGGTTCGTCGGTTAAAAAAGTGAAACAACTTCCATTTTTTTAACTTTTAATTCTGGAACTAAGCTGAATATTTACAAAACTTCGCTACAAGATTCATTTGAAACTAATACTTTTAAAGGATACTGGTCTACATCGGAATAAGCAATATTTTTATACAGGCTCTTAAGATTTTCAATCGTTGGAAATATGCGTTTATGATTTTTGAAAACCTTCATGCAAAATTAACTTTGCGACATTAAAATGGGTTTTGCTTTTTTATGGAATTGCTGGAATTCACTTAACTCATCCAATGGATCCGCTATTATAATAAAAGGTGTGGGCGTTTCCAATCCAAAAATCCAGATCCAACAACAGTTAAAATTGAAAAAAAAGACATAGCATTAATAATTATTTGCCATTTCTTCATTTCGACGTAAATATGTCTCTGATATGTGGATGTCGAATAGTGTTGAGACCTACTAAAAACAGTACGAACACAACTATACAGTGTGTTCAAGATAAGGATGAGATAGCATTATGAGGATTTTGAAATATTAGCTAGAGGAAAAAAGTTGAGCAGCTTGATGGTATTAATATATAGCGTTCACAAATTTTTATAGCTGTTTTGGTTTCCGTTATTAAAAAAAAAGGTTTTTACTATATTAACTTTATTATTTTACCGTTCGCTGAAATGCTGGCATAAAGCGACAATTACTTTTCTTACATTCTTTTTCTTCTAGAAACCAAGTATTTTTCTTATTTAGAGATTGAAATAAAAGTGTACCTTGAATAACATAGCAGATTCTTTGTCATCCTTATCTTGGTCATACTGTACAAGATTAACGCACCATTATCCAAACTACCACCATCGTCCATTAATTTCAACGTAAATCATATCTTTACGACTGTTACGCACGTGAAAGCACGAGCATCTTTTTTCTTCTTCTTCTTGTTCCAGCTTCTCCTCATCCTCCTCCTGCTCCTACTTATTCTTCGTTTTTGTCATTTTCTTCATCACTTCCACCATATTAGAGGAACTCGTGAAATTTCAACACCTACACGACTTGAGAACATATTAATAATAATATATTATGTAGTTATATGAGTGAAGATATTCATAAAATTATGTAATGGATAACCGAAGAACATACTTCCTTTGAGAGATACTACCAGTGTGACACATTAATATTGAAGTTTTGAGTATATTGAATTATTATTTAATGCCTTGTTTCAACTTGTCTTACAGTTCAAATGTATATACTAATGTTGAAGCAGAAGATACTGAAGATTCTTTAATAATATGTTCGAGAAGCTTTTATTTATCTTTATTGCCTAAAGGCGCTGTTATTAAGTCTTGTGAAAAATTATATATATATATATATACTAGCAGTACCCGGCGCGTTGCTGCCGTAGCAGTAATAATTGTAGAGATATATGAAATTTGAAATAAATAGAAAAGAAAAAATGAATATATGAAACGAATTTCAGAGTAATCACTTTAATTATTAATTTATTATCTCAATTTTAAATGACGATTACTTACAAACATAACTTCCTGCTTTTGTACAATTCAGTAATAATATAAAATTTTTATTGTAATGCTTTATGGTACAGGATATTTGTTTACTTGCTTGATTATTTTAAATAATTTACTTTTAACATCTATATTTCCACAGTGTTAGATGGAGTAGGTTTAATATTTGTCCCTGTCCCTACCAGAAGTTCTGCCCACTCGTAGCGAAAGGCCACACTCATCTCAAAAAAAATGCTCATTGTTCCAGATAATATACTTAGGTGTTCTTTGGATAATGGTTCTTGACGTGTATGACACGACACTAAGAAAGCGTATAAGAAAAGTGGTATTTTCACTATTTTCCTCGCAATTTCTACGATTTTCTCTCCATTAGAAGGGTCCTTCTACCTTAACAAAAATTATCCGAATTGGTCGTGCCGTTCTTGAGTTTTGCGCATAGCAAAGCATTTGGCGATTCATTTTTATTTATATAGATATGTGGATGTTCTTGTGTTGGAAGGATGTGCTGCAGCCAGTAGTACACCGTTTCCATTGTTCATGTCATGAAGTGCAAATCGTCCAGTTATTTGTTCTTGGTTCTCATTGTTTCCAATTTGGGCGTTAAAGTCTCCCATTAACAGCAACATGTCGTACTTGGTGCTTTTTGCCAAACATCCTCCAGCTTGTCATAAAACAACTCTTTCTTGAAAATATCATCAGTATTGGTTGGAGCATTCTCTTTCTTATATTCTTGTTCACTAAGAAATCTTTTTCATACAGTCCATTGTTTCCCTCGGTTCCACTATCCTCCAGTTTCTTTCTTGAAAATGTCATCAGTATTGGTTGGAGCTTATGCACAGATCCCCGTCATGTTTCTAAACTTTCCCTTGAGTCATAATCTGCATAGTCTGTCGTTGACTGCCTCCTATTCCATGATTCTCTTTCTTATACTCTTGTTCACTAAGAAACCTTTTCCATACAGTGCAGTGTTTTCCTCGGTTCCACTGGTTTGTCTACTCTTCCGCTTCTCTGCCAGCGTACTTCGGGTAGTGCTATGATGTCTATCTTGAATTCAAGCATTTCGTCTGCTACTACTTGCATTTTCCTCGGTTGCTTCAGTGTAAGCGCGTTCCACGTGGCTAATGTCAAATGTGATCCGTTTGAGCCAAAAGTCAAGTCCATGGATTCAGCTTTTGTTCTTTGCTAATTAGACAGTCAGATCCGAGCCTTCCGTATTGGGTTCGTAGCAGATCTTTTTTTGTATCTTATGAATTAGTGACTTACTAAACTCCATAGGAAAATTTTATTACAAAATATGTCGATTATCCTAGTAACAGTAACTTATAAAACTTTAAACAGAACTATTGTGGGATTTTTTTGTTTTGTCAACAATTTAGTTTTTTCGTATATCTTACAAATAAATAATTTTTCAGAAAAATGGTGTTTGGATTTTCGATAGATGGATTTTTTGTTTTTCAATAATTTAGTTTTTTCGAGTATCCTATGATTACTTAATCTACAGGAAAATATTATGCGAATTTTTCTATTTTTTCAAATTTCCTTGAATAATAACAAAACAAAAGTTTTCTTTTAATATTTTTTTAATTACTAAGTCTACAGAAAATAGGTATTAGGATTTTCTATAGAACACTTAGATTTGTAACGAGAACTTCGAACAAAACTTTTTTTATTTTTTTTACATTTCGAAATTTCCTTGAATGGAAGGAAAAATGAAATTTAATGTTTTTTTATTGATAATGCAGGACACGACTGCAAAAGTTGGAAGAGTTGCATTGGCAGTTGCCTATATTCGAGGAGCCTTCTGCTTTGGATAGAAAACATAAAGGCTATTTGTTATTTCTCAATATTACAACCCATCAACTTCGCGTACGGCAGGGCATTTAAATAAAATGAATTCTTTTAAGGAGCAAACTCCAAAAACAGTGCTTTTTCCAAACAGGAAAATTCATTGTGTTCACTCACACGACTTTCCTACCGCTCGCTGTCTGACAAATTCCGTCGTATATAAAAATCGTCCTATCAGGTTCTAAGACTATTCACCACAACCTTTTCACTTGCTTTTTCTCAGAGAATGTTTCATCAAAATTGTTAGAGGTGTTTTCGTGCCACAGTCTTGAGCAAAACACGTTTTCCAGCTATATATTGCCTAAGTACCTAAGAAGTCGATTTAATTTCTAGTACGAATCTTCACAAATTTTTCCGCACCAATTTGAAAAACTCAAATTCTGAAATAAACCTATTAAATCAGTAGAAGTATTCCTCTTGAACATTCACGTATAGGTGTAAATAAAACAAGCTAAAAACATATTAATCTCGTCTCAAAAGAGCAGAGGATTTTGTTCACATCGAAGAACTAGATGTAAAGAATGCCATCCTCTTCCATTTATTTCTTCAACTCATTTTAATAATAAATACAGCGATTTGTATCACAAGACACCGCGCTACAAAACAGTCTCGTGGAACTGATGAGTTAAAGGTGGACGCGGGAGAAAAAATAACAAGAAAATAAAATTGACAAAAAAAAAACTCGAGGCGACTGCGACACCCTTTTTTTATTTCTACCTTGCACCATGTGCTTGGATCATTCTTCATTCTTATCCGGTAATCTTCTCGTTTAATTCTGTTCGAGAGCTTGTTAAAGCTCGTGACCGCCCACTTTGGTCACTTTAGATGAAAAAGAAAAAGACAGTCCAGGCGAAGCTCTCTCTCCTTGCATGAGTATATGGTATTCAAGATATTTGAGACAAAGTTGAGAGTGGTCTATATAACCAATCTAGAATGCGTTGTAATTAAGGATTTTAATTCGAGCACAAACTGTTTTGGAATAATGTGTTCGCCAGCGAGGTGTTATGATCTATTTGTAATTGAATATTTTCAGTTATAGACCCGTTAAATATTGTCTCAAATATTTTAAATAGCGCTATACTTCAGTCTCTTTCCTTTAAGGTACTTGGTTCTTATTATTAACAGAGTAACTTTTTTTGCCCTCTCTGAAGTGAAATGAAGACGAAGATTTGTTCACCTGATAGTTTTTAATTGAAATTGGACTGGAAGGCAACTCGAAGTGTTTAAATTGTTTATGTTTTTGTTGCTTATTTTTTTGGTATTGTTAACGTCAATTTATGTGTGTATAGTAAGGAATGAACTGGAAAACCGAGTTCAGACTTCTCAACTGGTGCATAAAATGTTACTGATTTCAATCTTCAGGCCTTCGCCTTCGCCATGGGATTTATTTTATGGAATCTACATTTGTCAGAGAGAGAAATTTGAAATAGGACATACTCGGCTAGAAAGAATATCAATAAGCGAAGGAGCATTTGCAGATGACGTGGTAATACTGACTGAAAGTAAGAAAGAACTACAAATCAATTCAAACATATGGAACAAGGCAATGAAAGAAAATGGATTAAGAATAAAACCAAAGTCATGATGATTGGAGAAAATATAGAAAAGCTAAAGATAGTGATAGATGGAGACCATATAGAACAAGTAGATCTTTTCCAATACCTGGGGGTAATTCTAGACGAAGAAGGGAAACAAGAAATAGATATCAACACCAGAATACAAAAAGTCAATAACCTCTACTTCGCAAGTTTTCATAACAATATATAGACCAGTAGTTACTCTTGGTTGTGAAACATGGGTATTGACAGAGCCGCAGAAAAGTAAGATACAGGCGGCGGAAATGCGATAATTAAGAAGAGTTAGAGGGTCACTAAAAAGACAGAATTAAAAATATAGAAATAAGACAAGATCTAGAAATAAAGCCAACCCTAAAATACGTTGAAGAGAGACAGCGGTCTTGGTGGGGACATCTGCAGAGGATGGATGAAAACATACCACTTAAGAAAGTATGGAGAGCTAGAATACAGAAGAATTGCAAAAGAGGCCGACCAAGGAACATCTGTGATAAAAAAATAATCACACAAGAGATGCTAGAGAAGAGAGGGACGAACTGGAAAGAAGCAACTGGACACGAAGGAATGGAGAAAATTTCTGCAAATATAAAAAGATTGTAAGCCCTATACCATTATATATGGTAGAAAGGGTATATGGATTATATATATTTATTTTTCTCGTTTCTTACCATAAAATCTCTAATATTCCTATGCTAAATAGACAATATTCAAGAAAAAATTCTTCAGAAATTTCTTTACAATAATTATGTATAAAATTGAATCGCTTCTATTCACTCAAGAAAAAAGTTATATAATAAAAAAAAAAACATCTTGCGTGGGCGTTTTCATAAGATTTAAATCCTAACAAATCTAACAGATTAAAATTCCAATCATCGACAAACTCAGAAGAGAAAAAAAATCCCTTACAATTAAACAAAGTGCTTCAACATATACAGTGTGAACGCTTAGAATGGATAATGAAATTAAAATACGGCCGGTGTAATTTAAGCAACAATGTCAATTTTTTTAAATTTGATTGTGCTTTTTTTAATGCAATTTTTTGGTTATGAAGTAATTGGGAAATCTCTGTAAAGTTGTCGAGATACTTTCTTCAGGGGGAAGATGCATTCGTTGCATTAAGTCAAAGTAGAATAATTATTTCTACCTTTGCGTTGATAGTTTTGTAAATAAAAGGCTTAAAAATTTGTAAAAAGAAAAAAACTATAGCCGGACGTAATAAACATAATAACTAATCAAATAAATTACTGAGAATTTTGCAAATGGCATCAAGAAATTCCAAAATCTTTTAATTTCTTTACAGCTTTTCAGAATCAAGAAACTCATTTCTTTGTTTTACATTAAATTTCCTACCATTTTCGAAATCACAGAAGATGCTGAAGAACAACTAGATCTACTAACTTCAAAAGTAAAATGAAAAATCTGTTCATCTGTAGAACTGCGTATAATATGATTATTTTTTTTGACCGACGAATCAAACGGAGGATTCGACTGTTTGCATATTTTATTTTTTTATAAATGTTCGCGCCTTTTAAATAGTAAACGATTTTCATGATTCTTTTTTCATTGGATAAAGGACCTTTGAAAGTTAGTTATAAAGAAGAAAAGGTTTTTTTGTTTGGTTTGTGCGCGCGTTTTATGTAGTGTAATCTATGAAAATGTAAAAACTCAAATCCGAAATAAAGATACGAAAATATGCGGAAACGTTTGAATTGAACATTCTTTCCAAAGAGTTACGATTTTCGAGTTACATTCATGTTAAAATCTCATATACGTGTATTTTCGCTATGTGGAGAGGGCGATTTCTTTCGAAAACTGTAAATCTCTGGGTACCACATGAAAGACAATAATATTTGTAACAATATTTATACCGAACATGTTTTCCTTAGAGTTACGGTTTTCGAGTTAAGCGTTGGTAAAATGGTTAAATCTAAAATACTTATGCGTATTTCCGCAGGGATATTCTGAGATCTTTAAAAAATAACAAGTACAAGCAAAGAATATACGTGGGTAATATGATTACTAGGAGTACTATTTTCTTTGGTATTAGTGAACGTTCAACGATTTTTAAAAGTTTGAAAT
Organism: Crioceris asparagi; assembly: GCA_958507055.1. Classification (NCBI taxonomy): domain Eukaryota; kingdom Metazoa; phylum Arthropoda; class Insecta; order Coleoptera; family Chrysomelidae; genus Crioceris; species Crioceris asparagi. The sequence continues at coordinate 2,325,399 of OY293832.1, forward strand.
ACATATTTTTCACAAAAAATTGTATCGACGTTATTAGTTGCAGCACTGAAAAATACAAAATAATATTAATTCTATTGGTGCTGGTACTTGTGAAGTAATCAATCTAACTGCAACTGCACAACTTCAAAAGTTACAGCATCAATAGAATGAATATTATTTCGTATTTTTCAGTGCACCAACTAATAAAGCTGGTCAATTTTATTGTAAAAAATAATAATGCCTTTAGCAGTCGTATTCAAAGACAACTTCAAGTTCGATACTAGTTTATTTTGTTTGTTAGTTATGTTAATATTTATTTTACGTGATAGATAGCTAGAGCAAAACTAGTTTTGATTATAAATACGGCTGTAATTTTTTTTTTATTTAAAAATTGTCAACGTTAAGGTGACAAGAGTTTCATATTGCAATTTTCATAGATGATTTTTTTTCAATTAGATTGATTAAACCAGAGGATGTTTCCCATTTAACAAAATGTCATGAAGACATGCCAACAGAGATTCCTAATAATCGAAACAATAATATCAAAAGAAGCACTTTTAAACCTGTCCTGTTTTTGTGGACATATTTTACTTACGCTTTCCATTATAGATGTTCACACTGTATACCTGTATATACTTAATATATGTATATATTCTATCTAATGACAAATGACAATGTATGTAGTATTGACCCCCGCACAAAATAGGCGTGTTGTGTCAACTTCTTTTGCTGTATACAAGCAAATGGGCACGTGTTACTATATAATATCCACTATAAATTAACGCCTATCTTCTTCTTCTTCGTTTAAAATCTGAAAAATTATTAATTACTATCAACGATAAAAAAGACACACCTCCACGCAACGCATAACATCAGTGTTCATATTATTCTTGTAGGTGGACTTTTCTGGGCGAGAAGAAAATTTCAAAAGCCTTATTATTTGTGGGTGAAACAACGTTAAATGTTCCGTCTCAAAGATTTATGGGTTTTATATGTATATAAGGTATTTTATTGGGACATTGAATTTTTTAAGATATTTTAAATTGTTCATTCAACTCTGTTAGAATAATATTCTACATAAGAAGATTATGACAGCTTACATGAAATAAATATTTAAAGAAAAAATTTAACCGACTTTATTAGTTGGTGCACTGAAAAATACATAAATATTTTTTACAAAAAATTGGACCGACGTTATAAGTTGAAGCACCGAAAAGTATAAAATAATATTAATTCTATTGGTGATGGTACTTTTGAAGTTGTGCAGTTGCAGTTATATTGATAACTTTTGGCACCAACTTCACAAGTACCAGCACCAATAGAATTAATATTATTTTATACTTTTCAGTGCTTCAACTAATAACGTCGGTCCAATTTTTTGTAAAAAATATTTATTTCACACTTTTGAGTGTGATATTAGTCACGAAAATCGTTGAACGTTCACTAATTCTCATACTTATCCTATTACCCACATATATTATTTGCTTGTAGTTCATATTATTGAGAACTCAAAGCATCGCTGCGGAAATACGCTTAAATATTTTACATGTTACCATTTTAACACCGATTTAACTCGAAAATCGTAACTCTAAAAAATGTTCATTATAAATGCTGCTACAAATAATTATGTCGTTCATGTAGTATCGAAATATTTTCACTTTTTGAAAGAAATCGCCCTCACCCACATAGCAAAAATACATATATATTTGAGAATTTAATATGCGTCTATCTCGAAAACTGTAACTCTTTTGAAAAAAAATTCAATTTAAACGTTGCTGGATATTGTCCTATCTTTAATTATACCAAATTAAATTTGCCCCCTACAACCCCTTCGGGGTTGGTTTTCAGAGGGAAGGGGATTTCGGATTTGCGTTTTTATGAATATGGGACCATTTCTCAAGCCTCATCTTTCACATTAATCAAAAATCATCAAAATCGGAGTACGTTTACTATATACAAGGCGCGAACAAACAAAAAAAAAGCAGACAGTCGAATTGTATACCTCCTCCGTTCGGGGTTCGTCGGTCAAAAATAATTTTAATTCTATTGGTACTGGTAATTTTGAAGTTGTGCAATTATTGTAGTTAGATAGAAGATTTTTGGTACCAACTTCAAAAATACCAAAGCACCAATTGAATTAATATTGTGTTGTATTCTGCTACGCTGGTAATATAGTCGGTCCAACTTTTCATAAAAAAATATTTATTTCATCAAAGAAAATAATACGTTGCTTATACTTATTCATAGATTTCCAAACATCGCGGAAATTTGAAATACACATATCTCAGACATTCCCACTGCTGTAACTCGGAAAACGTACATTTTTTTGAAAAATGTCCAATCTAAATATTGCTAAAAATAATCTCTTCCTTGATTTGGCCGTCTCAGATTTTTGATTTTCTAGAAAAATTTCCACATCCATCCCATTTGAGAGAAGTTTTTAAGGGGATAGACATGTTGATAGTCGATTTTTTTTCAGTAGGACCTAAAAAATATTATGGAATAAATTAACCTTCAAATTATTTATTTTAGAATGTTCAGCAAAAACCGAGTGTATCAATAATAAAATTAAATTTATTATTAATATTAATTTTTGTATGATAAATCCAGAAATATTTTCTTATCAAATGCCAAGACGAAGAAGAGCAAATAAATCATAGAAATAATTTCGTTACAAGCTTAATAATTTATTTCAACTATTTAATAAAAACTAATCCGTTGATATGTTTCACTCATTTCCATTTAATTTTCCAAGATTATTTTTGACAGCTTCTAAAATGAGAGAAGCAGAAGTAGAAAAAACTACTAGAAATACAAAATACCGTGAAGCTATTTTAATTTAATTTATTAATATGAATAATGAATTATCGCCCACAAAAATGGTGAAAGATTATGTCGTCGAGATTAAAATGAGAAGAGAATAAGAGATTATGATATTGGAATTAGGAATTTTGTGGTGACGCTGAGATAAATTTATGTTAAGGCGTTGTCACACAGCTATTGTTGCCAGAAACTCGGATTATATGTCTTATAATATTATAAAGTGATTGTGAAAGATTCCACGTGTGAGTCGAGATATCCAGTTAAAATAGACATAATAATATTTTTCTCACAAAAATTTCGTTATCGTTATTTTTGGGGATGTAGTTATTTAATAAATAAAATCCCTGTGATTTAAGCCGAGGTCTCGAGTATGTTCATTCTCTTCTTCAGGGCAAAAGTCGTGAATTTAGAATAAATTAGCTAAAATAATGACAAAAGATCGTTATGAAATCTTTTCTCATACAAATAAGTTTATGGAATTAAATCACAGGAACATACATATATTTTACTGCAACATGCTTGTGTAATTAGAAGGGGTTCCGGAGAAGAAAAATGGGTAGCAGAGACGCTGCCATTCTGGTCTCAATGAGCCAATAATTGCGCTGATGTAGTAATTTAACTAATTAACAGATCAATAGTGGCTAAAATGTATATATTATATCTATAGAGATGGAACAAAAACATTGTGGATAGATTCTGTATGATTATTTGAATGGCATCCTGTATGTGATCAACAGGATGTGTTTGTTTTTATTTATATATTTATTATTCGATAAAAAGATACTTTTTTTTGTCAATTTAGAGTCCTATCAGTCTATTATATATACATTAATGACACAATTATTTATAATCACACACACCCTAGATAGTTCGATAATTAAAAAGTTTTGTTCCAGTCAAATACGTTTTTTTTTTCTAAAATTAAAATGGTTACATTTTGTATTCTACTCAGTTTTTGGAGCAAATTTCAAATAATTGGACCAACCTAACCCAAACCAACCTTGAATTTTTGAAACATCTCGTTCTTTTAGTCGATCGGTCAGTTTTTCCAATCAGCATTTAGACTATGAAAATTATACCGATAAAACACAGTAATTTCGTGAAATGAACTCAGTCTGTTTAGAGGCTGCAACGTTATAGTAAAACTTGTCGACAATTCAAGATCTCAATGTTCTTTTTCTGCTTTTTCTTTAGCCAATATTGTATATCATTCATGCTCCGTTAATTCATTTTGTACGCTGGATTTCTTCGAAATCAACCTTTAAGTGGGCCTACTTTTCACCTACACAAACTTACCTTATTTTCATCTTAATGTTTCCGATTGACCATCTGGTTTTTGAGTACATACATTTATATAACATATAGAATCACCCACATATATATACATATATATATAAATGATGTTTTGTGTTGTCCGATGAGCGTGGTAGATAAGAAATTTTCCTTAATGCGGGGGAGTCAAAAAATATATTTTTTTTTGTCTTCTTTTATTTCGTTAACGGGATAAAAAATCATCATGCGGAGGAGTAATGTAATTTGAGATGAAGTATTTTTTTTGTGTCATAAAATAAAAATGTGATGTATGTGCTCTGATTTTATATTAAATTTGAGAGGTATTACATACAAATCTTGTATTTTATGATTGAATTTTTTTGAATATTATTGAAAATGCCCGAAACAGTAAGCACCAGTAAAAATCGTTAGGTTCTCTCTGATGGGCAAAGGTAACTGATCATCACCCTCAATTAGTTATAAGGTAATTATTGTAAATATCACCAACGAGAGTCACGAATGTTATTTTACATAGGGCGTCAATGTGCTGACACTGCAGGTGACCTAGACACCGCACGTCTAATAATTGTTCTAGGACAGTTACGCTCGATTTTACCTTAGACTTTACGGAGACCGGGACGTAGGAACATTTGTATATTTGGTTACTCAAGTAATTGCTTTCGATCTATCGCTCTAAAAAAAGAAAATAGCAGCATCTATGTTATTTGAAATAGGACACTATATATTATTATTAACAAACTATCAGATACTCTCGTGTTTTATCATTAACCTAAAACTAAAGCTATATCAAAATCGTAACCCCAATATACCGAAAACTCTTTTCACTCTCTAATTGGTAGATCTATAAAATCCTTCCAAAAAAAAAAACAATCCAATTAGAAAAAGACCGGCATCTTCTACTCTTCCACATTATTAGTTAGGTAGGTTTCACTTGTGATAATATCGTTCTTTTTTTCACATGTGACAAAGAAGAATCATCAACCCATATTTAGATAGGTACCTACCTATAAAGTCCAATGTTCTAAAATTAAAGACCATTTTTGTGAGTGAAATGAAATAACTTTGCTTACTGATTAAATTAACTTGATGTGAGATCGTATCATATAATAAATACGATTGATCTTTCAGCTTTTGTCTCAACTGAATGTGTTCGTTATTTTGGAATAATTACATACGAGATTATATTTGTAGGGATATATGTGTATGTTTTATATGGTTCGACATAATGTTTACTGTTTATATTTGGGTAGATTGAAAGCTTGTGATGTCTTTATTCACTTTTACCCAAAGTAATGTCTGTTTAAATTGACTTTGAAAATTGTAATGGATATGGATATGTTGAGTAAAGAACTTGGACTCGGAAAAACAACTTTCATTCCATTCGATCTCTTAGAGTTTTCTCGTTAATGTATTGATAGACATTTGACCTTAAGCGGATACTACAATTTTAAAAGGATTTTTTCGATTATGCTCATAGATTTGGCCGTTTTTTTTTCACTGGAGCAATATTTAAAATGGACATTTTTCAAAAATCATGGGTTTTTGAGTTAGCCTGTTCTAGGTGAGTGCCTTGTTAAAATCACTGAATTTAAGTGAAACTGTAACCATTTTCAAACAAATAGGGCCGACTTTATTAGTTGGTATACTGAAAAGTACAAAATAATATTCATTTTATTGATGCTATTACTTTTGAAGTTGATGTCAAAAATCTTCTAATCACATGCAACTATACCACTCTTTCCAAAACTTTCTTGTTTGAAAAAAAAACATATTTTTCTGTATTAAATAATTTCAATTCAAGATACCTATATCTTAAAAATCACACGGGATGCTTTATCCTCAAAAATATTCTCATATGAAGATTTATCATGATCCAAATATTTATGACAATGAAATTATTTCGTACTTTCTTATCTGTTCAATATAAATATAATTTTTTCATAGAAATGTCTATAAAAGAAACAGATAAACGGATGTTCTCCAAAGTCACCCTCACTACCATATCTTTCCACAGTTCTCATCATAATTGAAACAATTAAAAAATGTAACATGTGGTTTTACAAACAAGAATTGCTTTGATTATTAGATTTGGTAAACTTTTGTTTTTCAAGATTAGCTTGTAAGTAAACATTTTGTAATTGTATGGCCTCCAAAATGACCTGATCTAAACCTCCTGCGGATTAATAGCAGTGGAGTTATTGAACATAACACGACCAACTACGCTGGAAGAATTATAATAATTGTTGGTGAAGTTATAATGTAAATATCCATATACTGTTCTTAACTTGCTAGAAATATCTACATTATAACCTGAAATATATCCCTTATTTTATGTTAATATTAAACATTATTCTAGCAAACTCTCATTATCTTGTTGGGCGGAAAAATACACTTCATATTTATTACGAGCTTTTAGCAATTATATCTTAGCTTCTTCTTGGCATAACGAGAACTATCTACTAATAATCTCTTCTCGATTATAGAAATGGTTGAAAATACGTTCTTTCCGTCTAACTATTTATTATACACTTGTCTTCAACAAAAATAATAAGATCAGAAGCTAGATCAAAGGAACCGGCTTTAATACGCGCACGTATTATACCGTAACATCTCTTTGAACTGGATTATTAAACTTATTGGTTTTCATAGGATGTGCAGAACTGGGGATTTTCACGTCATTCACCATTGAGCCTCAATAGATCACATTTGAATTCTTAGTTATTTTTGTGCTAAATTTATGAATCATATTGCCATATATTTGGTTTTTCTGAAAGATTCAGAGCTGTATTCATTCAACAAAACTAATTTGGTACTATAGCTTAAGCCCGCTGCAGACGGAGTATATTTTGCTGCATGTTTCCTTGACGGGAGCTAGGAAGCATGGTGCTGTGCATGCTTCCGTGTAAGAAAATGACATCACGTGCACGGTTGGTTGCTTGGACTCGTGCATGATTTGATGATAGAACCGGTGCTATTTTCGGTGACTGTTTTCACGATCGCGATCGTGCCTTGTCGGAGCACTCGGAACTAGTCGAGTCGTACTCAAAAGTTATTTTGCACATGATAACATGTTATTTTTGATTGTTGGGACATTTTCTATGTTGTAACAATGATTAGAAATATAACTTGATTAGAATGTTCAATATTTTGTATCATTTGTCACAGTCATATTTCTCTGTACTGTCATTTTACATACATGATGGCCTGCATCGTGTGAAGCCAACCAACACAAGCAAGGGAGCCATCATTACATCATGCGCGCCAACATTTATCGGACCGTGCAGCAAAACAAGTAAGCGCAATCATGCAGCAAAACATACTCCGTCTGCAACGGGCTTTAGTGTGATATTAAAACTGTCACGTATGATATTTTGACTAAATTAGTTTAGAACTAAACTAACTAAATATTTATTTACATAATAATCAACAGAAATGAATAGTATTTACCTAATTTATATTGCCATTTTTAGAACAAATATATGGTTTTTACATTATATCAATAATGATTTTCAATTCCTTTGTTGATATCTCCAAATTATATCGTTTCAGTAATCAGAAACAATCCACCAAAATAAGTAATAAGCCAGAATAAAAAATTGCGCCATAATCTGTAATAATAATATAAGCCAGATGCCAGTGACAGCTCTAAACGCGTTCATATGCGCTAAACGTCGGTCGTTCAGAAAAGTAAACGCGTTTGGCTCTAACTACGTTCAGTATTCACTGGTGAAACGCACAGTGGAACTCTAAACTCAATTAAGCTTGTTAAACGCGTTTTACTTGGATTGATTGCGTTTAATTTTTTTTAAATCTTGGATCAATTAATAAAATTTTGAAAGTATGTTTGCTTTGGCGATCCTAAAAATCTGAACTTCTGTCTACTGATATCATGCCTTTGAGTAGGTAAAGCATGAGAAACTGCCTTATATTTGGTATTAGTTTTTTTTTTTGTTAAAAAATTGTTATTCATAAATGTCCCGATAATAACAAGTTTTATTTATGCATTTAATCTTATATTCAGTAACTTTCAGATTGTAAAATAACAACATATTTGAACCGTCCGAGAGCTCTAGAAAAAAATGGAATGATCTTTCCTATCACTAATTCATAATAAATTTCTGTAAACAAATAACCCGTGCCCTTCTCAGAGGTTTTTTTTTGGGGGGAAGGGCATCACAAATTTTGGATTTTTTTTAAATCTCAATCCTTTCTCGGAAAATTCAAGTCTATAAAACTTTCTCATCAAAACCAAGATCGACTTTATTAGTTGGTGTATTGAAATAATACAAAATAACATCATTTCAACTACTAATAATATAAAATAATATTATTTCAACTGGTGCTGGTAATTTTGGAGTTGTGCAGTTGTAGATAAATAGAAAGCTTTTGGCACCAACTCCAAAAAAAAAAACAGCACTAGTTAAATTAATATTACTTTCTGTGTTTCGGTGCATCCATTAATAAAGTCGGTGCTAGTTTTCGTAAATAGTTATTTATTATACAAGGGAAAAAAGTATTCATCAACTTTAGCTTGAGGTTGAGTAGTCGACCGACGCGAAACGAAGGGAGACTGTGTTACTAAGGAAACGTTTAAAGTAATATGTCAATTTAATTCTGTGATTTGATTTAAAAATTGTGAACTTTTAGTGGCTTTTTGTAAAAACATTCTGACATTTGTGGCATTTTGGATTTCACTTGAAATTTTAATTTCTAACAAATCAGCATAATCTTGGTTTAAAATATTGTAATAATAGAATCTCGTGAAAGTGGAGAACCAATAAAACTTGATGGTGCTTCCTTCAACAGAATAATTAGGATATATATAAGTACTTGATCCAATATTATTTTTTCTATTTTTGGTTGCCTTCGCCTGATCGGAGGAACGTACACAATTCATCTGTGTGTTTGTTTTTTTTTGAAGAATGTCCTTTTGCATAGTAAGATTTTAATGAAATGAAAAGAGTTCAGAAATGGTCCCATATTAACTATCTGTGGTAGATAGTTTAAGCAATTTTCTTCTTAAAAAAAGCGCAAAATACCATTCATAAGCATCAGCCACCGGCTCCAGTACGGTAGCACTGAGTAAATTTTTCACAACAACTATACTCTATACCCAAAATAGCGTGTGCAGCAAGGCTGTGTCCCGAACGCATTTTTCCCGCCCTTTTCTCGCCTTGCATATCATTGCACGGCATTGTGGGTATAGACTATAATATAGACTCCACGGACAACAGTGTCGTCGATCGACCTGTCTCTCAAAACGGTAGTTCTGATATCCTTCATCATCCTATCGCCCGCCCCGTGCAGCCAGACCGTGACAAAGTTGATATTATTATTATAATATTAATAAATACATACCTATACTACTTCTTTCCTCGTGTTCTTCATCATTATCATGAAAGTCTACAGTCTACAGAGTTCTTATATGCTCACACATATTTATATGCCTACCGGTCGGTATGTTTGGCTCTTGATTTATATTTATAAGACAAGAAGTCGCAGCAATTTTATTACGTAATAATCGGAAAATTATTTGCTCGTTTATAAAGAAGCTCATTGATGTTAATGATACTGATATATTCAACTTGTTACATGTACTATTAAGGCTGGTATATGTATATGCTTGGATGAGCACGTGCATATAAAATTGTATCCATATAAGAATAAATTTTTTCAAGAGCTCCTAGCTTACATGATTGTAGAGGATGCCGTTTGCGAAAATAATAATTTTCTCTTTTCCTTGAGGAGAGCACGTGGCTCTGTGGGCTGAGATTGTGGCCGAGTATGTGGTGATGAACCGGACGCGCGCTCTTATCACTCGGCTGACGCTGTTGGAATACTACTACTCGCGCTAGGTAATAAGAAATCAGTGATACCACATGACTCCAGTGCAGCTTCTTTGGAAGGGTATGCCTTAAGATTTATCTTGAAACATCGGCCCTTTTCTGTGAGAACCTGCTACCTGATTGATTTTGATAATTTTTCTATCATTCCAAAGAGAGTTCTTAAACATGAACCCATTAAAAATCATTTGAAATTAATTTATATTTAAAGAAAAAACCTTCCAAAAGGCAAAAGTATAGAACATATAAGCGGAAACATCTAAATTGGGTATCATTCAAAATACTTCATCCTTTTTAGAGTAAGAGTCCTCGAAAAGAGAGCTGTTGAAAAATTTGTAGAACGTTGTATATATTTATTTATAGTTTTTTATCTACCAATAAATAAATAAAATGAAAGAATGTACAATACGTTTTTATAGATACAGCTGCATCTGAGAAGTTGACCCTTCCCAAACTCCACGCCTCTGGCACAATTGTGATTTTATTATGAATTTTTAGTTTTATAAAACTTTCTGTATAAATATCCTACTCATTTTATTTAACGGAATACCTATTTATTTTTAGGTTAAATCTTCATTTTTTGAGTTCGAGCTTTACCAGTTAAAATATTTTCATTTAATCACCCTGTATATATGAAGTATGTTGAATGTAGACATTTCATGTTATAAAACTCTTTTCTGGTAGATACTTGGACAGCAGTTATCTCTTTTATTTATATTTTTTCTATCTCATCGTTTTTCCACAAAGCTGTGTAGAAATAATTTTCTAAAACATACACCTTTTAGCTAAAGTTTTAGTCTACAGAATAATATAAAGATATTGAATGTATCGGTTATAGTTTCCAAGAAAAACGTGTTGATAGACAGCTAGCTCAAAAATTCCCAGATATATGAGCATCTGTAATGAGACTGGCAACATAGCGTTCGATCTGGCAACACTGGTGGCGCTGGACTTGGAGCAGCAGCAGAGGAAAGGGGAACATGTGATAAGTCTTCATCAAATTTTGACCAATGAATTGCGGATGAGAAAAATCTGCGCAAAAATTGTTCCAAAAAAACCTTTTGCCAGACCAAAAGGTCATCAGGAAGGAAAGGTGCCTTGACTTTTTAAATTCCATGGAAAATGACCCCCATTTTCTGGATCGTGTCATTACTATTGACGAGACTCTTGGGTGTTTGAGTACGACCCCCCAGAAACCAAGCGCCAGAGCATGGAGTGGCACACTTCAAGTCCATAAAAGCAAGAATGAGCAATTCGTAGATCAAATGCATGCTGATTTTTTTTTTCAATATTCACAGAATCGTCCACAAAGAGTTTGTACCTCAAGGCCAAACGGTCAGTCGACACTTTTACCGGGAGGTTCTTGAAAAACTCCGAAAAAATGTCATTCCTGTGGCGGCTCAGTCACCGTATTCGCCTGACTTGAGTCCATGTGACGTTTTTCTCTTCCCCAGATTGAAAAATCTTCTCCAGTCTCGTAGTTCCAGACTGAAATTATTTTGAGGGTGACAATATCACATTGTTACTCTATTTGATTAAAAAAAATCAGAAAAATCAGTCTCATAACTTAATTTACAGACCATGGACGCTTATGATAAAAAATCATCATATCGCACACTTTAGTGATACGTCCTCTACTGTCATATCATTTTCAATAATCGTTTCACTTAACCAAGACAAATTACATGTTCCATCACATACTTCTTCTTCTCTAATGCACTTGTTTTGTGGCACCCGCATCATTATAAAATAAATCAGGGCTCCTCTACCAATTACCTTAATAATAATACTTACGGACATTAAGTATCCATCTATTCTATGTACTAAGTACTTTCAAGCGTTGTCCATATAGGTAGCAGTGCTGTAATAACATAATGGATATATATATATATATATATATATATATATATATATATATATATATATATATATATATATATATAAAGCAATTGTCATCCTTAAACATATTAAATTGGTTCAAGTGGGCGCGCTTACAAACAATCGGATCTGCGCAGGAAATGTCCAATCAATCGGGTTTATATGTTCGGGAGTCGGGAGCTCTGTGTTACTAGCATCGTAATGTAGAAATAAATTTCAAGCACTTGATTTTAATGAGGTAAATGCGTCTTTATTCTCCAATCTCTTTACTTCCCTCCCATATGCTTGCTTATATATTCTTTTGTATGGCGCTTGATGGTTCTATAGTCGGAGCAAAGTTTTTTTGTTGACGTCACTAAAAAAAACTACAACTTATTATGAGCCCTACAAACACCTACCAAGATGCAAATAGCATCTGTGTGTAGACCTGAACGGAATAATGATCTAAAATCTACAACCTTAACATCATCTAAAATCTACAACCTTAACATCATCTAAATATACATACCAATACAATACAAATAAACAAATATGTAATAAAATGAAAATGCAATAAAATGAAAATGCAATAGAACTATAAATACAACTACAAATAAATGTAAATCAGACGATATAGAAAATTATAAATATTAATACAGAAATTTTATAAGTCCTATACTTCAAAGTATTTAAAATTCAACTGTTTAATACGCCCTCTAGAAAAGTTTAATAATTTTATATGATTATATTATTTATTCTAGACCATTGATACAGGCATTAAATAATAATGGACCCCAAATTGAACCTCGAGGGACTCCAGAAATGACTAAGCTGCAAGAACTTTTAACCCCATTAATAACAACTCACATAAATCTATTTGAGAGAATATTTTTTTTGATTTGCAGTTTCTGTTGAAAAAATTACAATAAATTAATATTACCGCAATCAACCCTGTCATTATAAAAAAAATTAAAAATTTATTTCAATGTCGTAAATAGAGTAACATATTAAAGAAAACGTCGAATATTGTTTGAGTATACGTTCTTTTTTTTAATTTTTTATATTAAAAAAACTGAAGTTGGCTACAATCAACCATGTCATTTCTAGTTTTTGTTTTTGAAACAATACATTTTTTTTAAATAAGGTAGGACATTTTTTATGTTTGTTTATGTTATAATTTTTTTACCATACCTTGAAAAATATTTTAAGAACATCAATCAATGTAGCAGTAAAACTTTTAGTTTTTGGATTGTCCGGGCTCTAATAAATTAGAAAAAAAACACACCTTTCATCTTTGACATTTGTTTTCTACCAGCATATTTTTTCATTATTTTATAGTTCAGCTCCAAGTTCACCAGGCTTTTCTTCCAGATTTGATTTGACTCAATCACCTTACGTACCAACTGGAGTTAAGACTTGGATTAATGGATTCCATATTCTTTGCTCTATTCCCTGTTTATTATAACATTATTACCGATGAAAAACATAAATGTCGTCACTAATTTGAATCTCAATAACCGAAAATCTTTATTTATTATATTTTGATGGAGTCTCAAACAGGAGTGTTTTCTTTTATGTTCTTCATTCCTCATGCTATATATTATAATTCAACAAACAGCACATGATTGCTTCCTATTAATTTTGTCTTCTAATGACTTTACCTACCTCTCTTTCGGATCCTAACTTATTGCCAAGGATTTTCTCTTTTCGGTATTTTTCTTCGATTTAATTTTTATTATAATATTCCTACTACCTACGCCCGGCAATTAGGTGACACAAAAAAATTCCTAAGTGGTCAATTTGATGTGATCAAATCAGGATTTGTAGATAAATATATCCATATTATAAGATTTAGCTGCCTACATTAGTATTTTTTGAGATATTGGTTTCTTTTGTTGTTATTATGAGAAGCAGAAGTCTCAAATTTTGTTTGGGCGGTTTTTTTATTGTGAATATAATTTGGTGATATGGTCCTATTTAATGATTATTATCTATCGAGTCCTCAAATAAATTATTCGTTAATAACTGATTTCATTGAAAGGCAGACAAATACCTCTTGTTAGATTATATTAGTTTAAATTTCCAGAAGGAAGTACATAATTGGAATGGGTTCAATAATTGAGAAATAAAGATTTCATATACTTCCACATTTTCATGGTTTCTAAAACCTAAATTCATCATTGAAGCTGAGCCTTTCCAGTTTGCTTTTCACCATTAAAATGAAACTAGTTCAAGTTGAAGTTTACTTTCTACAGGTAGGTTCTTCTGATTTTTTACAAAAAATTGGACCGACGTTATTATATTAGATGGTGCTCTGAAAAATACGAAATAATATTAATTGTATTGGTGCTGTTACTTTTGAAGTTGTGCACTTGCAGTTAGATAGATAACTTTTGGCATCAACTAATAGAATAGAATTAATATTATTCCGTATTTAACCATTTTATCACAGCTGTAACTCAAAAACCGTAACTCTAAGGAAAAAAGTTCATTATAAATTTTGCTACAAATATTCTTGTCTTTTATGTGGTACCCTCAAATTTTCAATTTTCGAAAGAAATCTCCCCCTCCACATAGCGAAAAAACACACAGGTATGTGAGATTTTAACATCAGTGTAACTCGATAACCGTAACACTTAAAAAAAAAATGTTCAATTCAAACATTTCCGGATATTTCTGCCATCTCCAATTTTTGATTTTAGAAAAAAAATGCCCCCTCCACCCCCATCCGTGGCGATTTTTGGAGGGAAGGAGATTTTGGATTGGAGTTTCTACTTTCAAATGAATCAAAATCAGAGTGCGTTTACTGTATAAAACGCGCGCACAAACCACGAAGCGTTTGGGTTCGTCGGTCAAAAAAATCATAGTTACATATATATACAAGCTAAACTAGTAGTGAACTAGGATGTATTTATGAATATGGCTGTAGCAGTTTCTTTATTGTTGACAATGAATTACAGAGTCAGTCAGCCTTTAAATAAGCTCAGAGACAATGATGACTTATCTTGTGAATTGTTTATCACTGCAGCCCATGCAACTAACTGCAGACTGTCCTTTTTTTCTTTCTCTTTTTCTATTCTTGTTTTTGCTCCAAATACATCATGTATCTGTGAGCTCAAGGGATCAAACACCTCCTACAATACTATAAATAATTCAGGTGGATATATATATATATGTAAGTAGTTCACATTCAGATAGCTTGACGCTGTATTATTGCGCATACTAGTTAGTCGCTCTCTTTTGAAAATAATGATCATTGAGGGTGGCCTCATCGAACAAAATAAAAGCTGATAGCTCGAGGGCCAGTCAACATATTTCTCATGTCAGAGAGAAGAAATGTTGCAAGAGGCGAAAAGCTGATATATATATATATATATATATATATATATATATATATATATATATATATATATATATATATATATATATATATATATATATATATAAGTCTGAAATGGAGACGATGATGATGAGGAGTGGTACCAAAATAGAGCCTTGTGGCACTCCAGCACATATACCCTTTAAAGGGGATCATATATTATTTATGACTACCCTTTGTTTCATACCTAGTGAATATCTCTGAAAAAAAAATTGTAGAATTTCATCCATGCCAAAGTAAGATAGTCTAGAACATGAAAAGAAGTATTGAAAGATTTTGAAAAATCTAATGTCAACAGAACAGTTGCCCCATTCGCTTTTTACTTTTGAAGTTGGTGCCAAATGTATAACTACAATTGCACTTGCAACTTCGAAAGTACCAGCTCAGTGCAAGTAATAAAGTCGGTCCAATTCTTGGTAAAAAATAAGTTATGATATGAAAGCTTTATGGCGCTAATGAATCTCTATGAATACCTTTTTTTGTGTTCGTCTTTTAGAAGAAGTTTACAAACCTCCAATATTTTTTCAATGAATAAGACTGTTTAGTTTATTTCTTATCTAGCTCTTGGACTATTGCAGTGATCCCAAAATATTCCCCAGGTGCAAAGTAATCAGTTATAAAACAGTCACACACTCACTTACGGCAGATTTGAGGACACCGGTAGGTGTTCTTAGAGGATTTCTGGCAAAATATCACCATGATTAATTTGATGTATTTGAGATTTAGTACCTTCCTATACAGTGTCTCCCAGATGAAATATAAATTCATTTGAAATTCAGTTGTTCTTTTATAAACAGCACAGACCCGTCAATTTCTATTTCGTAATGCGTTTTTTTATGGTAAGTTCAGTGTATACAGGATAGCTCAAAAATAAATTACGATCATCGATTTCATTTTTCAAATGACATAACCTAACTTTTATGTCATTTTTTAGTTCTGCAGTGAATTCTTGAAATGTTACAATATACAATGTCCTATATCCAAAAAAACTACAACAGCCTTATTGAAAATGAAATTATTTTCATACCATTTCTTTGGTGAGTCAGAAATACCAGAATTGAAAAAAAATTACATACACCCAATAAACTGTTTTGCTTGAATCAATCGTAATTATTTCGAATAATTTTTGACTTTAGGTATAAAAATGCTGAAAATTTTTAGCAAGATTCAAATATTAAATAAAAAAATAGTTAATTTTCGTAACTCATTTCAAGGGTAACACTGTGAATTTGCCATAGAACAAACCGTGAAAATCGACCGGCGCGAGCGTCTTTACAAAAACCACATGGATGAAGTTTAAATTTAAATACTTTTTTGGGGCGCACTGTATATATACATACCTACCTTAGCTTTTTGGGCAGGTGAACTGGCCGGGATTTGTGTTTTCTTGCGTTAAGTTGCTCGCGTTCTTATTTATTTAATGACATAACTTTGATGTTGAGCCACCTAAGTGGAAATAAATGTTATAAATGGAATGTTCTTCTATTTATCATTATAATATATATATAACGCACGAAAATAAGTCATTTGGTTATGGATGAATAAGGAAAGAACTAAATCTTTATTAAAAAAAATAATTTCATTAATTAAAATTGAAATAATTTTTAATTGTCTGCCAGAATGATTTTGAAAAAGAATACAGAATATGAAGTAACACTCAAAATTTATAGAAAAACCTATGACATAATCCCAAGGACCCACTCCAACGAGCTCGACCCGGACTTGACCAGTTTTTCCAATTTTTATTATTATTCTGGAATATAATTTTTAACGTTTTAAATGCGATATATAGTTTACGTTTTTAATGCGTTTAGAAAAAATGTAGATGTAGATGTAATCCATTTTAAATATATTATAATGCATAACAGAAAGTGGTTCTAAACGTTGTGTTAAAATTGATTGAGTCTCACGAATCAGATAAAAATAATTAGCAATGCAAAAAAACAAACCCATTTCCTGCGTATGGGCGAACATCAATTGCTATATCAACATCCTCTTTGCATCTATCTAGTCTTGCAAAATTCTCTTCGAAGTCTTTCCTCTTACCTTCTATTCTCATCGAAGCTGCAAAACTTATACTGGGTGTCATTGAAAATGCAACACCCACTAAAACATCAATGATGACAAAAGCAACCCTTATGGACTCGTTATTTTTACGCCCGATCTTCGGAACACACAGAGTATGAGCTCTACTCGTAGTTACCACTTTTTTTAGTTGCAGACAGTAGATGCTGCTAAAGCTTATAAGAAATTTCCAAAAACATTGGTTACAACAAATGCATCCACGGTAATTTGTTTTTGGAAATGACTGAACCACAAAGCAAAAACAGCCAAAATACCCAATTTTCAGGCGTTATACAGTATCAATTATTAACAGTTTCCTTCGTAACCCTCAAGTTACCGTTCTTCCCCGGCCAGCTAGATCTCCTGATCTTTCACCCATTGAACTTGTTTGGAAAATTAGGGCAGCTAAGACATGAAGTTAATGTTGCTGCTTGTGACTCAATTCCTCAAGAAGACATTATTGGTCAGCTGCTTATTTGAAGCATGCCTGGGAAAAATGAAAAATGTAATAAAGTGCACAGATAATGTTCTGAAAAGTTGTTTAGTTGATGACTACATCAGACCTTTTATGAGACTTGACTTTAGTGGAGTATCTTCCCTAAAAGCTTCTAGAGGGAGAGGTCTTACCTATATTTTGAAGGGGATTCCCCACCATGGAGATTAGTCTGGCTAGTCCGGTCCCAAGTATGGGGCCAGCAACAACGAAGTAAAACAGTAGCAAAGTGTAAATAAATGAAGTAAAGCTGTTATTATTTCATATACCCGTTATAATAAATTGAAATATTTTGATGTTTATAGGGTATAGCATTTTCTATATCAAACAGTGTATTATCAACCTTTACAATTAATAAAATAAAAGCACCTTAGCGCTAGCTGGATATGTGATGATTTCTTCCGCGTCTAGAGTCTACGTGCCCGCCTCATTTCCCACAGTTATCTGCAGCTCTATATCTTGTTAATTTACATAAATCAGTCTACTATATTATATTCTTTTATTTCAGTATTATGTAAGCTGGCAAGTTCTGTGGCCGGTTTATTGAATCTCTCTTTATATATTTATGTATGTAGCATATACCTAGGCATGTCGTCTTATTATACGCAAAAAAAAAACTCAAGCAAAGACCTGGATCTGGGATAAAGGTAAAAATTTCTATATCAGAGTAACAGATGGAGCCGTCGTGGCCGCCTTAGACATAAATGGTCAAGTTCACTTTTGCTTTATCGATAAATTTATATAGTCCATTCCACCAGAGATACAAAGGTCTCTGGTCCTTCGAAAGTGTTGTTAGGAAAGTTAATCGAATTGGATGTACTACGTCCTCCTTTTTGGGAAGTCACTCAACAATGAGATGAACCACCTGGACAATCATCAGCTTGTTTTAGCTGACACTTTATTCAGAACTTGTGAAACAGGTATAGTAGTAATTCGTCGTGTCTCTTCACGTTTTATGCTGGTGGAATGTACTTTCATTACTTGCATTAATACTCTCTCATCTCATTTGAGAATTTTACCATAATATCCCAACAAGGAAATAGTTTCACTCGTTTGATCGAGATCAAGTGCAAGTCGCGAATCGGGTTGGGCTGGTTGTCTCTACAGCAGGTATAATATGTTGTATATTTTGTTGTCAACCTTTTTTTTTTGTTTGTATATTATGTCCTGAAGGCACAACTAGAGCCAGCAGTCTGATGTTTGCGTGCTGAAGTCATCTGATTTGTATTATGTGGATATATTAAGTGTCTAGGGTCTTGATGCTACGGGTGATTTGATGATATTAAACTAGCTAGGTAGAGTTTTTGGTAAATCTATATACTGCGTTTCACAATGAGAATACAGTGTGGCCGAGTATAGGGAATGATGTATTTTAAATGGGAAAAGTGTTGCTGTTCTGTAAATTAGAGTTGTAGTATTTTCGTCTTTAATATTAAAATTCGTTGTTTATTTATTATTGAATGTTAAAATGTTGAGATAAAATTTGCCTCAGACATAAGACATCACTCTGCATTCTCAATTTGAAACGCAGTAACGATTTTTTTTATTTCAAAATGTAAGTACGTTCTACTAAGTATGTTTGGAATACTCTAATATTGAGATCATTAAGTTCTAGAATTTTGATTGCCATTTTTTTTCTGGTAATTTAGAGAATTCATGATTAAATTAAAAATTTTTCTTCAGAAAATTTCAAAAATAACAGGACAAAAATATTATTATCATGCATTCAAAAAAGTCGGTATTCTAATCTTTGGTATTAGCAAAGATTGGGCGTTTCCAATATTTGGTATTAGTGTAGACGAAACTGTTTTTTGTACTAGTTAAATTATATAAAATTTATATTGAGAGATTTGGGAGAAATAGATATAATCTACGAAATATTAGAAAATATTTGTTAAAAATAAAGTAAAAATTTTCTAAAAGACCGTGCACCCGGCGTGGTTCGGAGTGAGTCGGAGCACACAGAGTTCATTTTATGGTTTGTGCTACAGCACCAGTTTTGAGACGATGCCATTCACCCGGCGGAAACCTATTCGGCCATAATCATTTATAATGGTATATATCTGACTTGCTCTTACCCACTCCATGTGCACGGTCTTTTTTACAGAACGTCCCAATTCTTATTAATGTTTCTGATATTTTTACCAAAATACGATTAAATAATGAGGAAGAACATTTAGAAAAACCAAATCAACTCAAACTGACGATTTGTGTGGAACATACAGTGTAGAAGTCCCACTCGTACTAATCCTTCATTGCTCTCATATTTAGTAATTGCGTTCTTGTTGTCATTAATCATTTTTAATCTGTATTAATATAATCTAAAGTAGCTATAATAAAATAGTAAATGGTTGTTTGGCACCTGTGAAGTAACTACAAAACATTTATGTATATGAACCAACTATTAAACCTCCTACCATATAAAATCACTAGGTACTTCTGGAGGTTCTTATACTGTCCACCCGGGATTGTACTACTACAGACAGTTGTTTTCTGCATAAGACTACATTGACAACATTGTTTTCTAGAATAATGAGATTATTTACTTTTTGCAAAACAGCTACTTATATGTTTTGAGTTATATTCTACCTCAAATGTGTTCGGAAGATGTCGTTTTTTTTTTAAGTATTAAATAACTTACAGTGTTATCCAAAATTAAAACATGTTTGATGTTCATATCCTCAAGGTTAATGTAATATGTAAGCCGAGAAATTGATATGCACTTCACTTTAAATAACAACATCTCCATGAAACGTACTGTATATCTTTATGTTCACTTCATTTCTAGTAAAAAAAAGACTTAATTCTCTATATACATTTTAATTTGTTTCAAAGCTATGAATATTATTTAAATTCGTGTGGACTAAATTTCTCATGTAACCCCAAATAAATAAAAATCAATAGGATTGTAATCTGGTGATCTAGATGGCCAAGCACTTGAACCATTAATTAATTAATTATCTTGAAATAATATGCATAATTTGAACATAACGATATTGGACACCGTATATAATGCTCTGAGGTCTGAAACATTTATATTAAAATACAAATTGTTATTTGTTGCATATTGCACATACCTTAAAAGTTCATTCATCTCGTTCATAAATTAAATGTTGAGAATAAATAAAATGAATTGCGCGAACAAGTGAGTGTCACAAAATGGTCGATACTATAAATCACATGAGAGAATTTCTTGAGGGAGTTGGGGTTCGTAAATTTTCCACAATCAACATACAATTCAACCCACTCTTTATAGACCAGTCTACTGAGATTAAATTAATAACGACTTTAAATTTTGTAAAGTTTTTGGAAGCTTGTTGTGTATTAGGTAATTTTTGATAGTTATGTACCTATTGCGATCGTTCACACTTTTGAATTTCGAAAAAAAACAACGGACAACAAAAAACTTTTTGTTGAAAAGTTTATATTTATATGTGATATTTCTGAATATGAATTCAATTGCTACATAATCAAGATAATTATATACCATAAACCGTTTCTGGTAAATAAGTAGATTACGCTAGGATGTCTAACTGAGCCGACAACAACTACTGCGACGGCAAACACCCCTACCGCCATTGAATAACGTTAACTGTACCTACAATATTGCATAATACAACTATAAATGCTCAATCAGATTGAGTACCAAACAAAGCACCGACAAATATCATGATTTCAAGGTTGTTGCCTATGTTCAGTTTGCCGCAGAGCCCCGAGCCATGTCTGATAATCAATCCTTATTTTGAAGTCATATTAGTATCGATCTTCAGCGTACCACTGAAGGTGGAGACCTATATGAGCGATTCATTGAACACGTATAGCGGGTGGGTCGAGCCATGTCTGATAATCAATCCTTATTTTGAACTCATATTAGTATCGATCTTCAGCGTACCACTGAAGGTGGAGACCTATATGAGCGATTCATTGAACACGTATAGCGGGTAAGTAGTTTCAAAATGGCAACCGTTCAAAACTATCAAAAAGGGGCCGTAGTGTAAATATCATCAAAAATAATTTTGGGTTATAGAGATATAATCGATTCGAAGCAGTTTTTCTGAAAATGAACAGAAAAAAAATTAAAATTTAATAAATAAAAATTAGATAATAACGAAAAATCTATGGATGTTCAAATTTCAGTTCAATGAATTTTTCCGCAGGCTACAGGCCGTCGGGTTTTTTTTATACTAGCATCATTTTTCGAATATAGATAATCTATGTTCAACCATAACCAGTGTAAAGCATCATTTCTTGTAAAGTATCCATGAAAATAAGGGCAATCAAATGTTGATCCTTAAACTTGGAAAAATTACATTCCAATTGTAAATATAAAATAAAAAAAATAATCATAAAATTTAAAAAAATATTTTAATTATAATATAATTTAATAATAATTATCGTGAAAACACGTTGTTATTTCGGCTCTATAAGACTGGTCTATAAATCCACCGCCGCTGCATTGTATCTATTACATATACTACTTGACATACTTGCACACCTTGTTATTATTTTTTTCATAGAATATTGGTACAATACCCCACACTTATATACATCTCTCGTATAAATAGATAATCTAGCTAGAGGTAGTAGATAGGGGGTACTTAGTCATTGCTCAACGATGTGTTAGTTATATGTAGGATAATTTTACCTGATATTTTTTGTATTTCTAGTTGGCAAAAATTCTACTGGGAACTGAATATATTCTGAAAAAAATTTTGTTCAATCAATAGAAGCCTTTGAAAATAATCATTCATGCTGCTTTTCTTATACAGTAGGTATTTTGTTCACTATTCACACCAGTTTTGGTCGAATAAATCATCTGAAAAGGTAAATCGACAACAATTTCCGGTAAGTACCTATTACCTAAATAAAAATATACAATGCCTCTCACACTAGACAACGAACAACACCTGTTCCAGCAAATAAAAAATAATTTCTTGGAAGTCGTAGAAATATTCTGTGAACCAGTGTAACTTTCAACACCAACTTTGCTTGCTATAGCTTTAGTATACAGGGTGGTGCTCCGGGAAAGACATCGATCGATTGTGGGCAAACTAAAACTGCAAACAATCTGAAAATATGGTAACATACTAATGTCACTTGGGGACATTGGTCTAAAATATTTTCATGTTTGTCGCATTTCCGGTTATACCGGAAGTGGATGCTGACTTTGTTATTTGAAATGGAATACCCTGTATAATATTACCACATCTTTAGATTTCTTGTATAATTCTGAAAACATTTTATGTATAATATCTTATACTTATTTTTATTTTTACTATATTTGTCAAAAATTAAATTTACAGTCCAAAACATAATTATCAATATTTCCTATGTGGAAGCCTTTAACATTTAATTAGCGTTGATTTTGTTGTAGAAGAAGATCTACTTTATCAGTATTTTTATAATATTTTGATAATAATTTACACAGAGTGATCAAAAAAGAAGCTTAAAAATTAGATCGAAAAAACGTCAAAAGTCAAATTTTTCAAATGGAAACCCCCGTTTTTTATTATTTTATTGTATTAAGCAGGAAAAATAAGGGGAACTTTATTTAACATTGTCTCTACCGAAAATTATGTCAAAATGCAACACATTTTCAAAGTTGTGTTAGAAGTGGGCCATGATTGTATTGAAAAAATAATAACAAATGTCAATAAAAGTGAAACAGTTTTTTGCAAATTTTGAGTAATTCTCCCGCCGAGAAGACTTAATTATACAAATGAGGATTATTTAAATTTATTTATTATTTATGGAGAATGTGAAATTATTTCAATAACATGTAATACATTCGCAACGTTATGTCCACAGAAAGTTACACTATACCAATCGCTTGATAGCAACGATTGCATAATTCTCGGCAGTTGCGTTGCGGTTGCTAGTTCTGTGTGAATTGCGTCGAAAAGAATGCGCGAATATGATAAAGAAATTTACAAAATCAAGTGTTATTTTTTGCTATTTTTGAAGTTATACTTCTTTGGGCTCGTTGGATGGTGTGTTGGTCGAGAAACCGCGTCACGTTCAAAGTGAAAAAAATCGTCGATTATACGTTTTCGTATACTTTTTTGTACGTTCTGGCTTTTAGAGAAATTTTTAATAATTAAATTATACATTAAATTTCCTTATTAACTACCAAATTTTTTTTGAGGTAGTTATTGTTTTGATCATCCTGTCTGTCAGTCTGTCAACACTATAACTCGGAAAATACTTAACCGATTAACACCAATCTTGGTACACAAATACGTAAGGGTAATAGCTCCTATGGGATTGATTTTCAGCTGTCTGTCTGTCTGTCTATGTGTTTGTCGACACGATATCTCGGAAAACACTTAACCGACCGACAGCAAACTTGGTACACAAATACGTAAGGGTAATACCAACTATGGGATTGATTATCAGCTGTCTGTCTGTCTGTGTGTTTCTTTACTAGAAATGAAGTGAACATAAAGATATACAGTGTTATTTGCATACACCCACAGAGAGAAAGGATATATAAATGAAATATAAGACATTTTTCTCTGTTATTCAATAAATTTCTCCTCAAAATATGATTATGAGTAACTTCATTATTATACAATAAACCTATATATTATTATCATTATCAGTAATTTCATCTCAATCTTGTAATCACAAGACAAAGAAGTATAACTTCCACCGTCTGGTCCGACGCAGACCCAGTTTTTATTACTATCTTACAATTTGCTGTCATTATTTTTGGATATGCTTTAATTGATTACATTTTCAAATGTTATATTTGTAATCTTTACCCTGAATTTATGCATATATCGGCTAACGTTCAGATTTCACATCTCTTATTACGAACAATAAATCATAGTGCCATATTTGTATAAGAATTGCATGTGAAATGTACGTACTCTATACATATTGAAAATAGATAGTATTATATATATGACTAGTATGTACTTTTTTGTTGTTGAATAAGTTCCAATTACCTTAGGGGCAGTCCACCATGTTATATATATATACATATATATTTGAACAAAGAGCTTTCATATATCGAAATAAATAGAAAAATCAAGTTATTTATTGTGATTTTGCATTTCGCGGCTTGGAGGTTATTAAGCAATATGTAGGCGGCATAGATTTTGAAATATATATACCTATATATATATTGTTGTTGATTCTGATGTATGAATATGTTGAAAATATTGTATTGGTATAGTTAGATAATTTATTATTATTAAATGCACAGTTGACAGGTAAAATTGTTGTTACAATTTGAATTTAGTGTTGTAACAATGATTTGATAAAGGCTCTCGAAAGTCTTGACTAACGGTTTTGATGATATTCCTTTCATTTTAAGGAGAACTGGATTGTTTTTTTAGAATCTGCATATAATTCGACATGTTTCAATAAGATTGTGAATCAATTTGAAAGCTTTTTTATATAAGCAGTTACTGCCTTCTGATTAGTACAAGAATTTTTGAGGGCTCTACAAATAATTTTGTGACTTTCTATTAAACTCTTTATTATAACAAATAAATACAAATCTCTGTTATTTGACCAAAGTGGCCGCGAACATGTGTGGGAGATTACCTTATATGAGATAATTCAGTGACTCTAGTCATTCAAACAGTGTATAGTCAAAATATGATTTTTTTCAAGTGATATTTATATATATATATATATATATATATATATATATACATATATGCTCATTTAACGAAAGCAGCGTAGTCTTTTATGTTTGCATTATAATTAAAATTATAAATTAGTATAAGTTTTAGAGGTTAGGTTAAGTGGTAAAACGTCACGTCACCCATGAAGGTTAATTCAAATGAACGTTAATTGTGACCATGTATTTGACATAGAACAGAATCGAAACCTTATATATACTTATATATATGTGTATATATATATATATATATATATATATATATATATATATATATATATATATATATATATATATAACCTAATTTTCGTTAAATGACTTCTTAAACGTCAGAATTTAAAGATCTCAAAATAATCACAACTGGATTGACATAAAAATTCACCATAACCTATAAAACTAATCTTTATTTATAATTTTTAATATAAAGTGCACATAGAAGACTACGCTGCCTTAGTTAAATGAGCATATATCTTAATATCACTTGAATTACTATTCTATTCTATTCTGGCAAAACACAGTTTGAATCAGTAGAATCACTGAATTCTCCTATATCGAGTATGGTAATTTCCCACGAATTGCCAATAGCTATACATACAGTTTGTTTCACGAATCATGGCTATTGTGTGTAATCATTCACGAGCTACGTACATATCGCTATCGCATCTCATTATCATGAAATTCTCTACTACGTTTGTCGATCTAAGCTACGACATCAGTATGTCAAGCTTATCTCCTTCCATACAATAATAGGGCGCTGCACGTATGTCCGAAGGCAACGCAATCTTTATTTCATAGGCGTCACAAAGTCATTGTGATATTTCAGATAATTCAAGTGCATAAATTTATATTTCATAACTCAAGCAATAAATTTTTTTTGTGTGTCTGCATTATTGTTGATAATAAATCTTTCATGTTATGTTTGTTTATTCAATCAATCGATATTTTTTCCTCTAATTATATGACTTTCCTTAAATGCCATATCTTAGCTCGAAATCGTTACGCCACTGATTTACTCCCGTCAGTTGGATTGATCCACTTTTCGTGTTTTCAAGGCAGACGCCAACATTCGTGAAACAAACTGTATATAATTTAGTCTCTTATCCAAATTAAAACTGATCAAGCCGGTCTTATTTTTGTATAAAATATTCTTATATTGTTATATCTCTATGATATTAACTCAATTTTATTTGTTTCAGGTAAGTTTTTGACAAGTACCTACTTCCAAAATGACAATATAGCGAATCCAGTTACGTAAGTACCTACAATATTTAAAAAATATATTTTTTTTTACAAAAAATTGGTACCACTTTATTAGTTGGTGCACAGAAAAATACAAAATATTATTAATTCTATTGGTACTGGTAATTTTTATGTTGTGCAGTTGTAGTAAAATTGAAAAGTTCAAAAGTACCAGAACCAATAGAATTAATATTATTTTGTATTTTTCAGTGCACCAACTAATAAAATCGGTCCAATTTTTTGTAAAAATATATTTATTTCACACTTTTGAGTGTAACATTACTCGTGAACTTTGCTTATACTTATTGAGGCAATTCAAAACATCGCGGAAATACACATATATCAGACTTTCCCACTGCTGTAATTCGAAAACCGTAAATTTTTTTTAAAATGTAAAATTTAAATGTTGCTACATATAATGTCTTCTTCAATTTGACCGTCTCAGTTTCCAATTTTCGAAAAAAATCCCCCCACCATAAACGACACATTTCAAACTTTACCGCTGCCATAACACAAAAACCTAAGATTTTTTTGAAAAATGTTCAATTTGAACCTTGCCTGATATGGTTTATTCTTCAATTTTGTAGTTTTTTCGATTTTGACTTGTTGAATGTCGATTTTTTTTGAAAGTTATCAAATCTCAATAGTCCTCAAATGAAAAAGGAATCATGAAAAGATGACAAACAATCGAATTGTATACCTCTTCCATTCGGTTCGTCTGTTAAAATTAGTTCAATTCAATATTATCCAAATGAAAATATTCTACGCCGTATTTTTTTCCATATTGTATTACAGAACTCTCATGACATGAGTCCTACTCGCACTTGTATATATGTATAGACAGACTACTGCCCTGTCCGTGAATATTTCGATCCATTCAAGTGAATAAATATCATGTTCCTCTTATTTTTACATGAGCGAAATCTTTGCGTTGAATGAGTCCTCAAAATGTTCAGGGATCTGTTTTAATAACTTATGTGCTATCTTTATTTTCCTGATCGATTATCAGGATAACAAGGATACATTTAGAAGAATAAATTAGTGTGTACCTTCCTGTACTGAATACAATACAAGATTTAGGTCGCAATACAGGATTTCGGATGATATTGTTTACGACCCTTTTACGAGGACTATCAATCACATACTGCGAAATCTGATGTTGACGTGCTTTTGGCATACTATAAAGTATAAAGCATCAGTATTGTGCGTTTAGTGCTCTATCATCTAGAATATAAAAGCTTAGAAGATATATTTAGTTGCCTGAATTATTATTATTCATATGCTGAGAATTAGATAAATTACAATAAACTTCAAGGAAATATTATTGGTTGTCTTTACACTCTGTAGTTTTGGAGGTAGTAAAAGTTCAGAATATCTTTATATTCCCTCAATACCTTCCAAACTGTTTTAACGTTGAAACAATATATTTGAATCAATTTTGGCGTCGGTCAATTTTTGACCGACAAATCCCGAACGGAGGAGGTATAATACAATTCGACTGCCTGCTTTTAGGTAAATTTCTTATAGAAATATACCTATTGCGATCGTTCACACTTTTGAATTTGGAAAAAAATTCAACGGCATGTTGTTATATGTCTATAAGTTTGTCCAAAAAAACATTTGGTTCAAAAGTTATATATATATATATATATATATATATATATATATATATATATATATATATATATATATATATATATATATATGGGATATTACGAAATTTGTTAACACGATAGAGGTCGCAGTTTTGAAGGTATCAAGTTCAAATTTGCTACAAAAATCAATCTCTCAAATATCTCGGTCGAGTTCGTTATTGGGCAATATCCGGTGAGTAGTTTCAAAATGGCGACCATTCAAACATTTAAAAAAAATATCAAAAAAGAGCAGTAGTGTAAATATTATTAAAAATAATTTTAGGTTATAGATATAATCAGTATCTACAACTTTTGTTCAAAGCAATTTTTCATAAAATACACAGGTAAAAAAAATAAAAATTAATAAAGAAAAATAACAAATATTGATAAAACATGAACACTCAATATAAATTTGATGTAATTGTACATTTTCTGGAGATCTTAATATAGACCCTGATTAAAAAAAATATATAGTATATTTATTGAAAAGAAATAGACGAAAAAAAAATCTGCCTTGAAGTGGACTCGAACCCTGTCTGCTTTATATTCAACAGCCAAAACAAAAACCTCTAACCGCAAGGCTATGACAATTTTATTTAATAACATGTAGGTATACCAATGAAAAGGTTGTTAAAATTTCAATTCAATGAATTTTGAAAAATTTACCTTTCCGCTGACTACAGGTCATCGGGATTTTTTTTCTTGGATTGCGTGCGCCTTTTATATAGTAATCGTTCTCTGATTTTGATGATTTTTGATTCATTTGAAAGAGGAGGCTTGAGAAATGGTCCCATATTCATAAAAACTCAAATTTGATATCTCCTTCCCTCCGAAAATCTGAGGTGGAGAGAGACGTATGGACAGCGGATACTTAGTTAGCACCCTACGGATATGAAACCTTTAAAAGAGAATTCCTATAAACCAAAATTGTGAACATGTGAACGGAAGCACTTTACTCATTTAACGACTCTAATTTTTTGCCACCTATCTTCCGTGCTAAAGGCGTCGGCTTCTTATTATAGGTACTCATATAAGTACCTCTATATAGAGAGAAAAGAGACCAAGGAGGTGCAATCACATTATCCTCATTAATTTCCTCAAGCAAAAGAGCTATATAGGTAGAATGTTGGCGCATCTCAAAGGCGCAGTCAAACGGCGGCGCTACTAGCGCGCCGCCGCGTTTGTCGCTCATCTGGGCCATTTTTGCGTCTGGCAGCTCGACAACAACTTCCCAACAACACTATTACTCTCGCCTTCCTGGTTCTGTGTGCTGGAAGAACATGTTATAATATAACATCAATTAACTTTCAATGACCGCTGCTGGTCGTAGAATAGTTGTTGTTCCTGTCTTAACACTCATATGCGGGATGTCACACCTTTTTCCGCACTCCACTCTTATATAAGTATAATAATATCATAGATTTGCAACTACTTCAAGAATACGAAAAATGGCTTAACGATCATTATGATGATATGGTGATGTAGCCTCCTTGGAAACAAGCTAACTCTCGGGTTGTTGTTACGGTTGAGACAGCAAAAACAAAGAACATCAACGTGAGGTGCTATAGAGAGTTCGAAGAAGTCCTCTGATTATATGCTTACATATGCCTATGTAATATATATATATATATATAGGTACATATATGCATGGGTCAAAGGTGACTTGTGTGAATATGTTGGGTGTGATGCGGGCTTCAAAGCTAGAGGATATTATGATTATGTAATTATCGGAGAAGGAGAAGAAAGTGTATAATCGAAAGAATATATTTTAGGTTATGATACTATTGAACGAAGAGAGGTGGTGTAACAACCAGCTTCATATATGAGAAGCAGTAAACTTGATTAACGAAACACGTGTGAAATCATACTCCGTTTTCTTATTGGTTAAAAAACTGAAGATTTTCTAGTGCAGACTTATGAAATCATTCAGATGTTTGTTTATTAGGTACAGTTCCCATTTTCCAAGATTAATTTTTATAGGCACATTGGGCGTTTGTCGGATGTGTAAAATCTTGCCAGCTCGCGACACCGATGATCTCGACATGCTTGTGACGTATTTTGCATAGTATAGTGGTCAGTTGATATATATTATACACATATATACACTAATACCACGTCTTTTTCTCTGCTAATACAATTTGAATTGTTTAATTGTAGAATTACAATAGTGAGAACTTGATATATTTATGTACAAAAATAAATGACAAGTTTTTATTGTCGAATATTTCCAACTTTGTTATTGATATTTGCGTTAAAAATTAGTTATTTTTCTAATATTTGATATCTGCAATTATATCTTGCAATGAATATTATATTGTGCACTGATAGAAGGATTTGTGTGTATTTAATAAGATTTTTTCATATTTGATATCGAAAACTTGATGATTTATACGAAAAAAGGTTCTGACGTACACAAAAAAAGATTTGATGAAAAATTTGACGGT
Source organism: Crioceris asparagi (assembly GCA_958507055.1). Taxonomy (NCBI): domain Eukaryota; kingdom Metazoa; phylum Arthropoda; class Insecta; order Coleoptera; family Chrysomelidae; genus Crioceris; species Crioceris asparagi. Next base: position 2,356,080 of record OY293832.1, read on the forward strand.
ATTCCGATGATATTATGTGGGGAATTCAATATCAACTTTACAGATGATAGAAACCTATCACTAATTAAATTTCTTAATGAAGCATTAGATGTCTAATGATCAAAAATTGGGTACTAAAAAATATAAAACAACTATCGATTCAGTTTTTACACAATACTTAGATAAATTCCAGTCTAACATATTTGATTCTTATTCCAGTTGCCACAAGCCTATTATATATTTTTAAGAATAAAATAAAATAATTCAATGTACAAATGGACCAAGTATTGTTGAACTTAACGATAATAGAACCAATAATGAAAATAAGCTCAGAAAATTTATGTAAATACTATTACAAAATTAATATTTTGTATTGAGCTTGTGCAGTCCATCATATATTTGATTAAATAATAACTGTATAAAAATATAAATAATTATAGCTAATGTTAAAAATTTAAATAACAAAATTAAAAAATTTCAATAATTTAGTTATTCCTTTGTTTTAAGTTTTCACTTCTATCGGAAATCCTTATTTCTTTTTCATCTTATTATATTATTATAAAATCTACATCAATATATTCAATGAACAATGGAATTCGGATATGGTGCTTTGTTCCTAAACTTTTGATTATAAATTTCAAGTTTCCAGTATTGTTAATGAAGCCTAAAGTGAATATTAGTATTACTCAAAGAAATATAAATTGGTAAATACCAAAAAGGGTTTCGAATACTCATTTGCTGTTTTTAAGCTCTTGTTGTTGACGGATTTAGGTATATGATCATAAAAAAATATTACTCGTTATTTTTTTTAAACTACACGAAATTTAAATAGAACTTTGGTATTTATATAAAAATACATTGCAATTGAATTTTATTTGGATATTGGTTAAAATCCTCTCATAGTTCTCATCATATTTCATTTATAAATCTTGAGAAACATGATCAAGTGTTTTATTGTGCCTTGCAGACATCATTAAAAGGATTCAAAATAGATTTTAATTTCCCCATTCGACTATCCATCTTCAATCTATCTCTCCTATATAATGAATTAGTATTAACGCTAATATAAACATTCAAATACGCCACCCATACTAACGTTATTTTTTTTATTTTCTTCATATATTTTCAATTACTCAATGTATCCCGCTGTTATTATTTAATACCTAATTTCAAAATTGCCATAGGTTATGATATTCTTGCTACCTATTCAAAATAGGGAACCAACCTTTTTTGGCGCGTATAGATACAACCTATCCATAAGATTTATTAAACAAGAAAACGTTTACCGCTTTAATAGATTTACTCATCCATAAATAATAATAATAATAATATCTTCGAGAAGTCACCATCATTCATGTGTGATATATTGGTAAGAAAAACCCACCGCAAAAAAATAATTAAATTCCGTTTAAATTTGTCTTCTGACTAAATATAATATATATATATATATATATATATATATATATATATATATATATATATATATATATATGAGAATTATAACGTCTTTTAGCATAAATATTTTTTACAAAAAATTGTACCGATTTCATTATTTATGGCACTGAAAAATACAAAATAATATCAATTCTATTGGTGCTGGTTCTTTTGGAGTTGGTTCCTACAACAACATATTTTGTATTCTTCAGTTCTACAACTAATAATGTCGGTCCAATTTTTTGTGGAAAATATTTATTTCACATTTTTGAGTGTAACATTAGTCATGAAAATTGCAGAACGTTCACTAATACCCAAAAAGATTTAGGCTTTGCTTGTACTTGTTATTTATTATTCAAAGATCTCAAAACATCGCGGCGCAAATATACATAATTCAGAGTTTACTGCTGTAACTCGAAATCCGTAACTCAATTTAAATGTTGCTACATACAATCTTTTCTTTAATTTGGCCGCATAATATTTTAAATTTCGCAAAAAAATGCTCTTTCACATAGCGGAAATACGCATATCACATATTTCAGACTTTACCTACCATTGCGAAACTCGGAAACCGTAACTCTTTTAAAAAAATGTTCAATTTAAACGTGTCCGGATTTGGAATTTTCTTTAATTCTGAAGTCTCAGATTTTCAATTTTCGAGAAAAATTCCTCCCTCCATCCTCTTTGGGGGCGGTTTTTGGAGGGAAGAAGATTTGGGATTTGAGTTTTTCTAAGTATATAAATTGTTGGTACAAATCAAATGGACCAATGATTTTATATAAATATCTAAGACATTAGGATGATATCAAACTCTACCAGAATCCGTCTAAAGGGGACAGCAAAAACATTCCGTTTTCCTTTTTTAAGGTTCCATACCCTAACGGGTCATTCGTACTTACGCATCCTCTGTCCATCTGTATGTTATTTTATCGCCTTTTTTACTCCATTTTCACATTCTCTGGACCTTTTGAACCCTACTGAAATTTTCAAAAAAGTAAGTAATACTCTAATAGGTGATGTAATAACAAATAATGAAATTTAGATAAAGTTAAAACTTGAAGGGTTCCGTATACTATAAAAGCTTTTGGTTTTACTCGATTTTAATAATGGTTTTATCATTTGAATGTGTTAAACAGTTTTTGTACGATGCTATGGAACTCTTCATGTGCACGTCCGACGCGTTTTAACCAATAACAACATCCTGTTATTTTTTATAATGTTGAAAGTGCCAACGATTTCAGCATCTATAATTCCTTATGAGCTTTACATTATAATATCTACTCTTCTATATTTTTCATTCTATGATCAATATATTAAATATTATCTTATTCTTTATACTTTACAATATAATAGTGTCAGACTTAATAAAAATTAGTACATACTTATTTCTAGAGATATTCGATCACAAAGTTTCTATTTTGAAGAAGTTTAATATCTCTCGTATCAGATAAATAAATCTATATTTCTATGAAAGATTTATCGACTTTCAAGATTGATTATCGCTCTGATATAAATTTATGTTTCGAATCAAATCGATTTATTTTTCATAAACATGACACTTGGATTGGATATTTTATTATTGATAGACATTGTATTGGAGATTGGATGCTTCACTGATTTTGTAGACCATGCCCATATTTTGTATGTCTTGATCTGACAATTTATTTAAATTGAATTTGAATAAATTTAAAAAGGCTGAGATTGTTTAATAAAATTGAGCAATTTAATTCATCGGCTGCTGAACAATAAATAAATATATTATAGTCAATAGTATTATAATTTGATCAATGAATCTATCATTCATGCAAGTTTATTAAACGAAATTTAAAAATTGTAGATTATGCTGTAAGAGTATAGGTAAATACTGAGAATTTGTTCCTTTGAAAAAAATATCATTCAACAAAAAATTTGAGACGACATAATTAGAAAACAGGCAACGTTTAAATTGGAGATTTAAAAAAATACGGTTTCCAAGTTCCAGCAGTGAGAAAGTCTGAAATACTTGGGGGGTTAACCTGTAACAGCTACAGATTAACCCCTGAAGATGCCAACAATTGTCGAGTTTGATAAAATAAAGTTTTGGTGTTTAATGTTGTAATTCTGTGTTCTGGTCTGGTTTTCACATCTATTGGCACTCCGAGCAATAATTATTGAAATTTTTATACAGTTTATTAATTAATCAAACATCTGATGGACTGCACCAGCTCATTATAAAATATAGATATTGTTTTAGTATTTACATAGCTTTTAATGAACTTTATTTCCATTATTAGCTCTATTATCATCGTTTAGTTCAACAATACTTAGGGCCGATTTCATAATCAAATTTAATCTCTTATTAATTTTAATCCTAGATTAAAAATTTAATATTTTTTTTGGTTGGACATATAATTCAAAGTTACTTTAGAAAAACGAAAGAGATTGTAACTAACGTTGTAGAAGTTATTGAAAAATGCAAAATTTTTATTCCGTTATCGAGATATGGCTTAAACAAATTGGAGAATTAACTAATCTCCCATTGAGGATTCATTATGAAATCGGCCCTTAGTCCATTTATACTTATAATTATTTAATTTTATTCTAAAAAGGATATAATAGGCTTATGCTAACTGGAATAACAAACAAATATGTTAGAATGGAATTTATCTAAGTATTGTGTAAAAACTGCATCGATCATTGTTTTATATTTTTTAGTACTTAATTTTCGATCATTAGACATAGCGAAACCTAATGCTTCATTAATAAATTCAATTAGTGGTAAGTTTTTATCATCTGCATAGTTGATATTGAATTCCCCACATAATATCATCGGAATATCGTCAATTTTTTCACCGAATCTTTTTTCAAGTATGTAATTTTTTTTTTATATTAAATATGAAAAAAATCTTATTAAATACTAAGAAATGCTTCTATCACTGCATTATATAACTAATATTCATTGCAAGATGTATTGCAAATATCAAATATTAGAAAAATAAATAACATCAAATCTTTTTACACAGATATCAATAACAATGTTGAAAATATTCGACAATAAATACTTTGTTTTCGTCATTTATTTTTCTACATAAATATAACAAGTTCTCACAATTGTATTGCACAGTAATTCGACAATTAATCAATTCAAATTGTATTAGCAGAGGAGAGAGACGTGGTATTAGTGTATATATGTGTATAATACAATTATACACTGGCTGCTGAACTATAAGCATGTCGAGGTCATCGGTGTCGCGAGCTGGGAAGATTTTACCGACCAGAAAAACGTCTAACGTGCCTATAGAATTTTTGACTTCAAAAATTGGAGCGACTTTATTAGTTGGTGCTCTGAAAAATACAAAATAATATTAATATAAATTTTTTATAATATTTTTTTTTCCATTTCACTCGTTGATTTTACACAAGCCTCAATGCAATTTATCTTGTGGAAAATCTTTGTTATATACTCATAAATTTGCACACGATTTGTGTTACTGGTAAAATTCCGAGATGCCCATAATTTTTGGCTTTGGTCATAAATTCACATGCCTGTTTTCTTTTTTCATTTTTATTATTTTCCTTTTTGGTCGCGATTCTTCGCTCGCACAGACACACGCTTACGAAGATTTGTTCTCTGGTCATAAATTTATAATGTGAGAGACGTTTTTCCATTGCAAGGAGTCTTTGCTTGCTTTTATTTTTATATTTTATTCATCTTTGGACGCGATAAAATGATGATTTATCGAAACGAATACTTTTCGCGAGATACAGGGGGTGCTGTCATTTTACCGTAACCACAAATAATAACAACCTTCAATATAATCGACATCAATTAATTATTCCAATCAATTAGGTCTCAGTTTCATTCCATTTGAATTATTTTGAATTTCTTGTTTTCAAAGCTCACAAAAATTGGAGCGACGTTATTACTTGGTGCACTGAAAAATAGCAAATAATATTAATTCTATTGGTGCTGGTTATTTTAAAGTTGTGCCATTGTAGTTTGTTGTTGTAGGCACCAAATCGAAAAGAACCAGCTCCAATAGAATTAATATTATTTTGCATTTTTCAGTGCACCAACTAATAAAGTCGGTCCATTTATTGTTAAAAACTAATTATTCAGGGCTCCAACTAAAAAATCGGTTCTATTTTTGTAAAAAAGATATTCCAAGTTATAAGTTGTGGTATAATTTAAATTGTTAATGGAACATATTTCGTTTTGAACATATTCATAACGAGACGACAACACCCTGTATCATTCGGCTTTTTGCATATAAATCTGTTGATGAAAGTCTTCGATGGTTTTCAATTTATACTCAGTACCAACGCCCAATGTATCTCTCATAAAGAGGTTATATACATAATATATAGTTGTACCATAATCACTGCAATGGTCGGTACCATATGGTCATCTCATTTTAGGATAAATATAATAAAATGCTGCTTTAGGGGGAAAAGTGATTTAAATGCAGTATTATATATGTTTGTATGTTACGAATTGCTTATATTTATATTGTTGAACTTTGCAATAGTTGTATTTATATAAATAGTTTGGAAATAAATTTCATTTTGAATTATTGTAAAATCGATGTAACATGTCAGTGTTGGAAAAATCTTTTATTGAAGTTTGCCACTATTTGAGTTGTTAATGGCAAGATAATCTAGTTTATAGATGTGTACGAATTTGAGTATAAAAATACAGATAATTCTTAAATTTACAATAATAATGTGACTGCAGTGTTACAGTGAACTTTCGTTATCTCCAAATAAACGCTTATAAAGAACAAACATGACAAATCTCTTGTGTGTTTGTTGTAAACGATTTTGGATGCATTAAGAAATCTTTGAATAACAAAATTTGAAATAATTTTTATATAGGGCATTCAAGTTTTAAAGAGATGGCTGCTTGCTAAAGATTAAAACTTCGTACGGTTTAACACTTCTGTTGCTAATTTATTTCAATTCAAATTCTGTTCATCCAGCACTCAATACATTCAGTAGTAATTTAGCTACCGATAAAACGAATTACATACTTCATCTATATAAACTATACGAAATATCCCAACCAAATGTTACACACCTGTTTATCATATATCAAGTGAAAAAGAGTACTATCGTACTTTCAGTGCCCGTGGGACTCTTATGTTGTGGGTTCCGTACCTAAAAGTCTATTGTCTATCTCTGTATGGCTGGATTTTGCTAGTCATTTTACCATGTATGTGTGTAGAATGATCTGTTAGTGGCAGTAAGTGTTACTAAGCCTCCTAGGTGGAGGGTTCCATACCTGTAATACCCAAAGAAGTATAATATCTGAGCTCTATGGCTGAATTTTCGTGGATTTTTCACTATGTTTGTGTGTAAGTAGTATGTCACTGGACGGTTTTGTGAGAAGCCTGCCAGTGCGACTGAGACTTATAAGTCTCCTATAGGTGGATGGTTCTATACCGAAAAATCCCTAAGACATATGTAGGAGAAATTATCATGCTGTTCTCTCCTGGTGCGTCTATGGATGGATCTGGGTTGGTGTTCGGACTGGCTGTACGTGCAAGTAGGACTCTGAGATAGAAGGGTTCCATACTCAAGACTTTTGATGACTTTATGTTTTCGTACCACAATCTATCAGAGTGTTTGCCAGAGAAGTTCCGGATAAAACAGCTAAGTATTCATATAATAAAACCGAGTTCGCTTGAAATGATGTTGAAAAACTATAAGTAAATATCGACCTATGAAACATGTCTAACCAGATGTCCTATAAAAATGAATTACCTACATAGTTGCCGTATAAGAAGAAGAAACACAGTGATAAAAAAATATGGAACTTTTTATATATTGGCCCACAGTGCAGAACGAGTTCTTCATACTAAGATGACATATATAACTTTTTGTCATTCCAATCACGTCCTAATCAATATATCCGATCAATAGCGCTGGGTGTATTTTTTTTAATTTATTTTGTTTTCATCTCATTCAGTCTTATATATTATCGTAGATAGAAAAACAGGTTTGTGGGTATGCTTTATGTATTCATATTTCGTCCTAAATTTATATAAAAATTCATTCACATATTTTGGCCGCTACTATATCTATGTATATACCTTCTGCTTCTTCTTATAACAGCTATCTTCCATAGATAATACGCGACGTGTAGGCGAAATTAACATCCGGTGTTGGAGAATATATTATTTATTATTATTATTATACAGGGTGTATTCTCATAAATCATGGTACATACGAAAGGAGCTGGTATAAGTGGCTATCTGTGATAAAAAAGATCATTTAACATAGGATGCGATTCCTCTCTGGTTTGGAATAGTTTTATTTTTTTTTGATTTTTATTAAAAACTTTTGGTTAAAAAACCCAAGGACATAATTAATGGTTTATTTTTAGAAGTAAGTAGCAGGAGTTTTGGTCTCTCATTTGGAGTATGTTTGTAAAAATATCTATATTTCTTTTTTGAATATTTGTTTTTTAAAAAGTTTTTTATGCGTTTGTAACTGAAGCCAACACAATCAAAAATGTACCCCTTGTGGTAAAATCTTCTATGTATATGTTTTGTTAATTAAATAAGATATTACTTTACGCAAAACATCTTGTTACTTTGGTTTTTAAAGTGAAACAATTTTTACCTATAGAAGTCTATAGGCACGTTAGGCGTTTTTCGGATGGGTAAAATTTTCCCAGCTCGCGACACCGAATGACCTCGACATGCTTGTGACGTATTGCGCATAGTATAGCGGCCAATGTAAATTTATTATACACTAATACCACATCTGTTTTCTCTGCTAATACAATTGGAATTATTTAATTGTAGAATTACAATAGTCAGAGCTTGATATATTTATGTAGAAAAATAAATAACAAAAACAAAGTATTTATTGTCGAATATTTTCAACACTGTTATTGATATCTGTGTAAAAAGATTTGATATTATTTATTTTTCTAATATTTGATATCTGCAATACATCTTGCAATGAATATTATATAGTGCACTGATAGAAGCATTTGTTAGTATTTAATAAGATTTTTTCATATTTAATATCGAAAACTTGATTTATACGAAAGATGGTTCTGAAATACTGGAAAAAAATTTGGTGGAAAATTTTACGATATTCCGATGATACTATGTGGGGACTTCAATATCAACTTTGCAGATGATAAAAACTTACCACTAATTGAATTTCTTGATGAAACATTAGGTTTGACTATGTCTATGGATCGAAAATTAAGTACTAAAAAATATAAAACAACGATCGATGCAGTTTTTACACAATACTCAGATAAATTCCAGTCTAACATATTTGTTTCTTATTCCAGTTACTATAATATTATATCTTTTTTAGAGTAAAATGAAATATTTATAAGTATAAATGGACTAAGTATAGTTGAACTTAACTATGATAATAGAACTAATAATGAAAATAAAGTTCATTAAAAACTATGTAGATACTAATATAATATTGATATTTTGTACTGAGCTTGTGCAGTCCATCATATGTTTGATTAATTAATAAAGTGTATAAAAATGGAAATAATTATTGCTATTTTAATTAATTTTAATATTGCTATGTTAATAATTTAGTTTAAAAAGTTAAAAAAAACACTAATTTTGTTATTCGTTTGTTTTAAGTTTTCACTTCTGTCGGCAATCCTTATGACTACCTCTTTTTTTTAAGAATTTTTTTTATTCTTAGTCTTTATACTTAGTAGTGACTTTAACCTGGAATTAAGGTATAACAATAAAACATGCTATTTTATGGAAAATAACACGATTACAATAAGAACAGGAAAATACATAATACAATGAAAATTCTACAATACATGTTCGAAATGTCTTCTTCCAGCTCTAATTTTGCTTAATTATTTCGTATTTCTTGCACCACATCATACATTCGTTCCTGCAATTATTCTTCTTCATTATTATAACATTTTAGCTCATAGACACGTTCATTTATATAGCCCCAAAGAAAAAAAAACAAGAGGAATGAGATCTGGGGATCGCGGAGGCCAAGCGGTTCTTCCACGCCTTCCTATCATTCGTTTTTTGTTAAAAATTGCCGTACTTGGCGGTTAAAATGTGGGTGAGCACCATCTAAATGAAACCACATATTTTTGCACAAGTTTAAAGGTACTTCTCTTCGAGCATGGCCTGCAAATCATTTTGCAAAAATCGTAAAACCGCATATTCCATTTAGTGTACTAGCCCATAAAAGTTAATTCCAAATTGGAGTTGAAAGCGATCGTTTCTTAATATATGTGTTTAGATCATGACTTATGTAATACCCTGTACATATGCTGTACTGCTGGTTCATGAGGAAAATCGAAGATTTCACTGTTCACCACTACATTCGTGATTTTTAAATACAATAACTATGGCTTAAAATGTAATGTAATCTTCAATACTCGCCAAACATACCTAAGATATGTTGCTAATTATTAGTTTTTTTTCTACAGTTCAATTATTCAATGTTCTACAACTGAATTGTCTTACCCTATTGCTATTTCCTTTGTATTCAACATAAATTAATACAATATCACATAGCTCAAAAATAGAGAAATTCGTTAAACTTACTAATGAAATTCATTTTCCAACACAATCCTAAACACTTATTGACATATTTAACTTTAGAAACAATATTACAAGGAATTGAATCCGGAGCCATTTTGAAAATCCATGACGCTCGTTAACAACATTTTACTTGATCTGTGAATTCACAAATTGATTTTTGCACCAAATTTTATCGCCTACTGAACTTTTTTGTAGAAATGCAAAATGCAAACACCCTATATAGGAACCTATATTTCTTTCGATTTTCTTCTTCTGCATCAATATCATGACAAGTCACAATACCAGCCATTCAATAATCATCCTACATTCATTTCCCCACTACTGAACACCTGTTTGGTGTCCCAGCAGAAATACCAAATGGTAGTTATAAAAATAATACGTAGGTACCAGTTATGCATTTAAAAAAAATGATTTCAAGATTAGGAAGTATCTTATACATTGGGCGGTATGTGTATAATATAATATTATTTATTTATAAATATGGACACTAGTTGCATAAATAAATACACCAAGACTTATACATATACACCTAGATACTACTTGTTAGTAGCCACCTGTGTCTTAAGTGTGTTTCTCATCCCACGCATACAGCTTACATAGTTTATAAGTTATCCATGATGCAAGATATATACTATATAATATGAAAGATTATCTTTGCTAATACTATACTGCCGGATTGTTATATAAGATGGAAGTATTTGTTGATTTTAATTTTAATTTAATTTGCGATGAGTACAAGAAGCTGGCAGATTTTTGACTCGACACCATGAAAATGCTTGTTGGTTTTTGCATCGTTCTGCACTGATAGAGAGTTTTTCAATGGTAAAATGATTGTTTCTTTTTTGACCGACGAATCCGACGGTGAAGATTTTCATTTCGACTGTTGGTCTGGTTTTTTTGTTATAGATGGTCGCGTCTTATAAATCGTAAACGTGCTCCGATTTTCATGATAGAGGATTATTAAGAGTTGGTACAATTGAAAAGAAAATCGACATTCAACATGTCCTTCCCCTCAAAAACTTCTCCTAAAGGGATTGGAGGGGGGCATTTTTTTCGAAAATCGAAAGTTTGAGACGATTAAAATAAAGAGGAGACCATATCCGGCAACATTTGTATCGGACATTAATAAAAAATCATAGGTTTCCGAGTTACAGTTACAAAATGAAATATGTGTTTCCCCCTATTTGTAATCGGGGCAATTATTTTTGAAAATTGAAAATATGAGACGATCAAATTAAAGAAGAGATTATATACAGCAATATTTAGATTGGTTATTTTTCCAAAAAACGTAGGGTTTCCTAGTTACAGCAGTGCTAAAGTCTGAAATATGTATTTTTCCGTGATGTTTTGGAATCTCTGAATAAGTATAATCAACGTATTATCTTCTTGGGTGAACGTTGAATGATTTTGATGACTAATGTTACTCACTCAAAAGTGTGAAATAAATATTTTTTGCAAAAAATTGGACCGACTTTATTAATTGGTGCACTAAAAAATGACACAATAATATCTATTAATTCTATCTGTTCTGGTACTTTCAATATAATTTAAAAATTATCAGTACCAATAGAATTAATATTTTTTTGAATTTTTCAACAAATAAAGTCGGTCAAATAAAAAAAAAATATTTTAGTAGCTGATTTGTCACCATTGTGTCAATTCTCTCATTTCATCTTCAAAACGTAAACCAATTTCCAGAAATTTGAAAGTTTGAACTTCATAATCTTTTTTATATTTTTATTTTAGAAAATAGTTCAGCTATTATTATAAATCCCGTTCACCATCAAAATTTGAGTATAAATAATCTCTTTTTTTTTCTTATATATATATATATATATATATATATATATATATATATATATATATATATATATATATATATATATATATATATAAGGTGTTTTCAAATATGTGCGAAAGTTTTTTGGGGGTAAATCCTTATCGAAAATTGAAGGGGGTCTTTTAAGTGAACAAAAGTTCTTAGACCTTCTGCAAAAAGATGAGGGAATGCCATTTTGTACTAGATTTTTTCGATTTCAGTTACTGAAGATTGTATTTTATTTATTTATCAACTATTGCTTTTACGGACACAACAAAAGAGTTTGCAATAAATTGTCCTTTTCAATGCATATTTTTAAATTGATAAATTTAATTTCTTCAAAAAGTTCTGATGGAAAATGGAATAGGGGTTGCATCATGTTTCACCACCTTTAAAAAATCACAAAAAAATTTAAAATATATTTACATGTATCCTTTTTATTGTCAGAACATGCCCACAAAATACCATTCCTTCATCTCTTCAGCAATTTCCAGAAAGAAAAAAAAAGATTTTTCTCTTTCATTTTTGGAAGCGTGTAATTTTTGAGAAAAAGGTTTAAGAGCTTTTGTTTACATGACAGACCCCCTTTAATTTTCAACAAGGATTCACCCCCGAAAAACTTATTTGGAAACACCCTGTATATGTATATATACAGAGTTATTTATCATGACGGGCCTATTAGATTTTCTAAGCGAACTACTAATATTTTATTTCTGGTAAATTTGCAATGATGGCTTCTTAATAAGGTTCTGTCTTACAAGAATAATGTTGACTTTAAGTCACTTCCGTTTATACGGGAAGTAGTTTTGTAGTTACTTTTTTTTATTTACCCTACAAGGCAAAAAAGAATGTAACAGAATCTTTCAAGATAATCTTGGTGAAGAAGATTTTTTTATATTTTTAAACAATTACAATATGTTCCTTACATAGCTGTAAGGGGCAGCGGTAAGAATGTAAAAATATACAGTTTTGTTATAAGTCGATATTCAAAAAACTGTGTTTATTAACGTTCAATAGTGTTACAACGATCTTATAACTATAAGTTATAGAAGATTATAAGCCTACAATATCGAAAATCTGATATGGCAGAATTAAAGATGAAACCATATCCGGAAAAGTTTAGTTTGAACACTTTTTCAAAAGTGTTGCGGTTTTCGAGGTACAGCAATGGTAAAGTCTGAAATATGTCTATTTCCACCGCGATGTCTTAAGATGTCTGTACAATAACAATTACATGGAAAAAATATACATGGGGCATAGGATTTGTACTATCTTCCTTGGTATTAGTGAATGTTCAACGATTTTCATGACTAATGTTACACTCGTGTAAGTGTAAAATAAATATTTTTTACCATAAAATTGGATCGACTTTATTAGTTGTTGCACAGAAAAACGTACAAAATAATATTACTTAATTCTATGGTTGCTGGTACTTTTGAATTTGGTGCCAAAAGTATTCTGTCAAACTACAATTGCACCACTTCAAAAGTATAAATATAAAGTTGGTCCTATTTTTTTGTTAAGAAAATGCATTAAGGTATTTTTATGAATAAGAAGACTGATTTTACATATTTAATAAACCACTCACCCTGTATATGAGAGAACCAGCATGTCCATTACCCATTACAATGGGCATATCTCGCCTATTATTCGACCATCACAAAAGCTCAGGTATAGTCGACAATACGACAGTAAACACAACAGGTCAAACGAACAAACGCTTCATATATATATATATATATATATATATATATATATATATATATATATATATATATATATATATATAATGGTAGCTTCACAGGTCCCACCTGACAAACGAAATCTTTTCAAAAATATACTTTTATATATATATATATATATATTCCAAGCACACCTGTGAGTTATTTTATATTATGTGTTATGGTGATTCGGCCCAACAGCTGAAAAATGGTCCTTCGAACAACAACCTTTCTTCTTTTGTTGTCGTTGGTGATGTGTCTGGGTCCATTTTTATATTGAAAAGAAACGTTGGATACAATAAAAATCATCTTTTGAATTTATACACATACAGACAGATTCTATTTTTGTTGTATAGGTGAATGGAGATGAAATTATTTTTTGGAATAACATCGGGCAGGTTTTTTTTTCTTATATCGATTATTTATAATGGTTGTGGGTGTTTTTGTGTGTGATTTTGACCATTTATTTCTACCATTGATTGTAAATGTATTTATGTATTATAATGACGATTTATTGAGCGTTTTATTTTGACGTTGATGAACTTATGAATATGAATATACTTACCTGCATAATCTTTTGAATTACATACTCTTTTAAGTTTTAAATGTTCACTCAACAGCTTTTTCGCCCATCAAAATTAATTTAGAAATAATATACCATTTTACGTTTGCGTAAAGTGATCAAAGAAAATATCTTCTATCTCTTTTAGATTGTTGTACTGAGAATTTTTAAATCAAACTTTCAGTAGTTTTGTTGATCATTGCATCAATTAAATTCAAACCTTTAAAACTTTGCTCAGATATCGATTTATTTTGAATTATATTTTTTATGAAAATTTTGTATTGAACTGTATTATCAGTTCATGTAAAAATAAAGAAAACTGTCGAATCCATTAGCAGACTTGACGTAGAGTATTTAGATTATAAAAGTGTCAATTTTTTTCAAAGCTTATAACTAAATAAGGTAAAATTTTAGATTAGGGGCTTTTGCTCTAAAAGCCCTTGAAAATCAAATCTTTTCTAAAATAGATCTATGTTAGTATACCATTTAATAAAATTGAGGCGAAAGACGCTATTTTTAATGATTTGTTAACAAAAATAAGGGACAAATGGTGTTCTTAGGACTTACGAGTTTAATCTGGAATCTTCGATTTGGAAGTAATGGTAGCGTCCTTTAAAATTTGCAAAAAATTGTGAAAATACTATAAACATAAGTTGTCAAAAAAGTGAGGTTGAATAAATTGATGATTGACTTGTGCAGTATATTCAACATTCAAGTGCTGTTGATATCAATGTTGCCAACGCTGCCAGTATAACTTTAGCAGCATTAGATTATTTTATGAATTCCATTTCCAAGAATATTTCCTTTAGAAAAAATTAACCACAACATCTTCTAGTAAAGCAATCACTGAATTCATATTTTTCTGAAGTCTGAAGACAAAGTTCGTGACCTTTGTCATCAAAAGTTGTCATAATATCGTATTTTTGCTCGAAATCAAGTATTTCTAAAAAAATGCTATACCTTTAGACACTACTTGGTTCAAGCTTTCGTTATCGAATATTTTAAAAAAATGTGGCAACATTGGAATTGACAGTTTTTAAACGTCAATTACACAAATGGATCATCAATTCCTTTAACCTCTCTTTTTCCCGAACTTTATTTACTGTCCTTACGCTAATTTTTGCTAATTTTTAAGGATGTTTATTAGAATGCAGGGATTATATATTTAGGATTGGAATGATACTTTCAAATCGAAAATTCCAGCTGAAAGTCCTAGGAACATCATTTTTCCCTTTTTTATTGACATATCGTTAAATATAGCATCTTCCGCCTAAATTTTATTAAAAGTTATGCTAAAATACTTATATTTTTGGAAACATTTGAATTTTTAGGCCATTTATAACAAAAGTCTTCTCTAAACTAGATTATTACCCTAAATAACATCATCATAGATGAAGCCGAGGTGGTGACAACACCGTCGTGAATTCATTGGTCCTTCGAGCCGGGTCAAATAGTAAAAGACACGCCGAAATTTCACTTTAATTTCTTCAAATTATAATAAAATAATCATAATAATATTATTCATAATGCAAGACATAATAAATTTCCATTATTCAAAGTTCTAGAAAAATGTGGGCGTTTATATATTTAATAAAAACAACTTGTTTTCTCTTTATTCGTATACATATTCCAATGATGTGAGGATTGGACCTCTGTGTATGTGGAAATATTCACGATATTTATTATCGGAAAATTCCCAGCTTTGACAGGAGCCACCGATACACATTAATCATTTAAAATTATCATTGCAGAAAAACAATAACCAATTTGTACATATATTTGCTAAGTAATGCATTTCCACATTACATTCCTCTGTGCTTTGATTTATCTCATGTCAGTTCAATCGTATGAATGTACAGTGGTGATGTTTCATTCTTTTATTTAACTCTACTGTCAATAGCAAATTAATGCCTTCAAAAATTTCCCTGCTATTTTTGAACGACTTCCCAATCGGAGGAGGTACACCTATACAATTCAACTGTCTGCTTTTTACTTTCCTACGCTACTACAGTTTGTTTCTCGACGAATCATGGCTATTCACGAGCTACGTACATATCGTTATATACGTCGCATCGCATCTCATTATCATGAAATTCTCTACTACGTTTGTCGATCTAAGCTACGACATCAGTTGTGTCAAGCTTATGTCCTTTTATACTATGATAGGGCGCTGCATGTATGTCCGAAGGCAACGCAATCTTTATTTCATAGGCGTCACAAAGTCATTGTGACATTTCAGATAATTCAGGTGCATAAATTTGTATTTCATAACTCAAGCAATACATTTGTATTTTGTGTGTCTGCATTATTGTTGATAATAAATCTTTCATATTATGTTTGTTTATTCAATCAATCGATATTTTTTCCTCTAATTATATGACTTTCCTTAAATGCCATATCTTAGCTCGAAATCGTTACGCCACTGATTTACTCCCGTCAGTTAGATTGATCCATTTTTCGTGTTTTCAATGCAGACGCCAACATTCGTGACGAGATTTTAACAAATCTTGACATTTCAGAGTTTTCTATAACTCTAATAAACATTTTTTCAGCCATTGGTCCGTCTGTCTGTCTGTCCGTCTGTCTGTCTGTGACAGCATTATTTCGGGAACGGATCGGTGTATCCTGTTGTTTTATTTTTTATTTTGTTTGGTACCAATACCACTCGCCGGTGACACTGAATGAGAATCCTGTATACACTGGGTGCTGAACTTTAGCCAAAAACGTGATTTGCTGAGGACTGTAGCGCGAAAGCGGCTCAAAGGATTTTGATTAAACTTGCCTAAATTATTCTTCTGAGAGCCTTTTACCACCCACATATCTACAGCGCCAATAGAATGAATATTATTTTGTATTTTTCAGTGCACAAACTAATAAAGTAGTCCAAAAATATTTATTTCACACTTTTGATTATAACATTACTCTTCAAAATCGTTCAACGTTCACTAAAGAAGATAATAGATACGTTGCTCATACTTATTCAGAGATTTCAAAACTTTGCGGAAATAGACTTATTGCAGAATTTTCGACTGTTGTAACTTGGAATTCTATGATTTTTTTAAAAAAATGTTCATTTTAAAGTCTCTAAATTTATCTTCTCAAATTTTCGATTTTAGAAAAAAAATGCCCCGCTACAGAAGATTATGTTGAGTGTAGATTTTTTTCAATGAAACTAAGAGTCCACTATCAAATTAAAACATAATCATGAAAATCGGAGCACGTTTACTACTTTAAGATGCGCGAACATCCATTGAAAAAAACATGCAGACAAACAAACAGTCGACTTGTTACCTCCTCCGTTTGGTTCGTCGGTCAAAAGTAACTTATTTTACTATAGCAACCATATTACTTATATCATGTGTTTTATATAACAATGATAAGAACAATATTCACTGTATGCAAATTTTCTTTCAATTCAGCAAAAAAAAAAAAACGTAATATGATGATGGCAATGAGAAAAAATATGTAACTTACGACTATAATAGTTGTAATACCCAAGTATTAATAGGCTTGCTGTAAGTGCTTCTATTAGTACAGTAACCATTGAGGTTTTTCATAATTTAATTTTTCTTTGGTGACCAGACAATAACTGACATCGTAAAATTGAAAATAAATAAAATACGATTGCTCCTTACAATATTGATTATTATCTATAGAAAATTATTTTTTGTACAACAGTCAAAAAACTTTCTTCATCTCTATTGATGCGTAAATGTTTACTTTTTTCACTGCCAAAATATTCACAAAATAAATATGAAATATTACTTTGCAATTATTAATTAATTATTCATCATAAAACAATTTCATTTATTGGAATAACAATTGATAGTAAAGATTGATTTATCAGATATTTTAATTTGTTTGGAAGAAGATGGACAATTCAATATTTTTTTAGATCTAACTATGTTCTATTTATGCTTCTGCTACAGATACAGTATGGTTGTTCGAGCAGTTGTTTGGGATGGTTTGATAACTATTTTAAATGTGCATGTGCAGTCTGAAACAGTTTCCAAGTAGTTTGGAGTTTTGATTTGTTCGAATGCCAAACTGCAGTTTACAAACTACCCTTTTCACTTTCTTACAATCTCGTCGTCATAGAACAAATGATTATGCTGATAGATATGTTTTATGACCACTGATAAGAGAGAAAGAACATCAATGAAAGACTAATAAACAAAACACAAAACGAGGGTTTATTTAAGGACTGTGGTAGTGTTCTCTGAAAGAGATTCATCCAACAACAGAGAATCAGAGAACACTATACTCTAAGAAGAAGTAGAAGCTTCAACTGCGCCTGTCTCAAACTGATTCCGCACTAGTTTGGAAATCTTCAAAGTGCTGGTCGAACATCTTACTAGTAGTATTTGGGAATAAATAATTATTTCATCGTAAATTGAAGTGCGCATCAGGCGTCTGACGGTTTGGGACTGGTTTGAACAGCTGCTCGAACACCCGTTGTATAGAATTTGAAAGAAACTCAACTAGCTACCGGACTATTATTATAGATATGAAAATACATATAAAAATTATCACTGTAATTTCTTATCTT
The DNA here is from genome assembly GCA_958507055.1 of Crioceris asparagi. Taxonomy (NCBI): domain Eukaryota; kingdom Metazoa; phylum Arthropoda; class Insecta; order Coleoptera; family Chrysomelidae; genus Crioceris; species Crioceris asparagi. Next base: position 2,374,687 of record OY293832.1, read on the forward strand.
CGACGATATAATACACAAGTCACCCATGTTATTACAGATGAAAATTTATATTTATAATATTCAAAACGCAGCACGCTTGTAGTCTCCCTTCCTTGTAAATTACTTATTTATATATTTCTTATATGAGTACATTATTAAATTTATGTTATTTACTATTTTTAATATTATTAATATACATAAAAGAGAAGAAATCATCTTATCATCCGGATAGATGATACTATTCTTATACATATATTTATATAATATATATATATATATATATATATATATATATATATATATATATATATATATATATATATATATATCTATGTTGTATGAATGGTTTCATTTGTTTGTTTGTTTTTCTATCATTATCTTCTATTTGTCAAATGAGTTTGTGAGCTTATGTGTTTTATAATATTATATAGTTGTGTTGTTTTTCTTTGGTATGCAGAATTATTATGTATGGAATGGTTTACAAGAAATGTCAGCATGTATGTAATTAAAAATTTTCTCTTTCGGAAAATTTGAGTGACTTCAAAACGTCACACTGGTGACATTTTAATAATTTTTGTCGTAATTCAACTCGTTATTTTAATAAATATTAATTGCAAAAAAATTGGAACGACTTTATTAGTTGGTGCACTGAAAAATAGAAAATAATATTAATTCTATTTTTTTATATTTAATTTATATTTCTTGGTTATCGAGACATTTTCGATCGCTGATGCCACCAACCATCAGGGATCTTTGAGTTGTGAAAGATATTTGATAATTTTTTTTGGAAACGATATCGAGAATCTTTTTGACAATTTACCTCTTAGACAATATAATGATCTCATATGGCATCAAGATGGGGCACTCACTACCGCACAATGTAGTTCATGTCTGTAATTTTTTAAACAACCGCTATCATCCCCTATGGATTGAAAGGAATGGAGGTATTGAATGGCCAGTCAATAGTCCCGATTTAACGCCTCTAGATGCTTTCTTATGGGGCTACATGAAAGCTGAAGTATATAAAGAAAGAAGTAGGACACTGGAAGACTTAATAAGTAAAAGAACAAACGCCATAAATACCTTAAATCAAACGAAATCCAAGGACTAACCTAACCTAACTCTTTTAATAAATTGGATGATGATTATAGACAATGCATCAACAACAACGTTGATTATATAGAGCATTTTTAATTTTAGGCTCACTTATATTATGTTACCATATTCTAACCGTTTTTTGACAACAGTTTATTTGTTTGTTTGCGTGTTTTTATAGAGTTTTGGATAATGCGATATACTATTATTTTAAAATAGAAAAAAATCTTATTATTGGCTTCAATGCTGAATATATCAAAAACTACTGAAACAAATATGGGTGAACTATATATATTCGAAGAGAGGATTCTATGCGCTATCATCATGGAACATAATGTACAGGATGTTCCAATAAAAAAAGGCAAGTTTGGTTCACCAGATGTTTGTGGTTTACCCTGTATACGCTATAACTATTTTTCCTGATTGTTCAGGATAAACCCTAGAACTTTCTAAACCTATACATTTTAGTCTTGAAGGTACTTAATCGAAAAAAATCGCACTGTTGGGTGGAATTTCTCATGGAAAAAAATCTACTGTTTACCAAATATGTAGTCATGCCTTCTTAGCTTTATCGAACATCCTCCTACGCAGAGGTTGTCATGAAGGGAAGCCGCCTTTGATAACAGCAGAAGAAAAACAAAGAGGGAAGAAAATAAAAAAAAACAACAACGTTCTTCTCAATAAGTACACTTTAGTGCATTTATTTGTACAACCAGATGTGACTTTTGAGTTTTCTTTCCATCCTTTAGGTACTCTATTGTCTGAGAGTATCATCAATGGTTGTGGGGCACGTAGTTCAAATATATTATGTACCCACCATCAAAGGTAGTTCAAATAGAACGTGCGCTTGTAGGCATACACATTGTATAATGATAGTGGGTGTGGCATTGGGTATATTCTGGATTTTTTTTGTGTAGGTATATTTTTATTATTTGTTTTGGAGTATCAATACACTAACTATCCAATTGCGAAGCTCTATAACCACAAAAAAAAAAATGGTGGAGGATGTTCGAAGAGTAAATATTGAGATATCATCGTATCTTGTAGATACAAGTGAAGGTATGGTTTTTGGAGGATAATTGATTATACAGGGTGGTTGATGAGTGTGATAAATTTCTGTACATCTGTTATTATAAAAGAAATCAAAAAAAAGTTTCTTACAAAAATTGGTGCTAGCACTCTTTTAAAAACTATGGCTACAATAGATCATTTCTCTTGTAACCCTTTTCAATTATACAGAGCGTTGAACCTGTTACGATTTTAATCTAAAATTCAGAGACAAAGACAAAGATCTCTTTATTCAAAAAAATAACATTTTAGAGAAATTAATGAATTGGTTATTTACTTATTAAATACCATGTATCTACAACTCATTGCAACTTTTATGTTGTTTGTAATAGCGAAGTGAAGTGGTTTTGTAATTTAAAATTAAATACAGGGTGTTTCATCTTTTTTTTATAATTATAATTATAGAACACGCTGTAATATGTAACTAATTTTATAAAATGAAACACAAAGATGGCCAAAATTTTTGTTGATAACTATTTTCGATATATTTTATCACTCGAATGAATCACCCTGTAAATTTTGAAATGTCCTCTTTGTGCGTTGTAAGTTTTTTCTTGTTGATATTTCTCTTGAATTTTCTCATACTTGCATTAAATGTCTGGGAAATCTTGTAGGCGTGTTCACTAAATTTCACTTTCAACTAGACACACTGGACTATTGATGTCTATTTGATTTTTACATGGGAAAGATCAATAAAACTGACATTTCAAGAAATTGGAATTTATTCATATTATATCATACATACCCACCGTTTATTTCTGTCCAGTTAATTCCTGATCTGCGGAACGAACGACTTATACCTAAGGTTAATTTCGCCCACATCTGTAATTTCCAATTTATATGTCGTTATTTGTTTATAATTTGTAAAATTTATCATCTTTTAGACCTTGGAATTTTCTAGATTCGATTCAATGTCACCATAATCTCTAATATTTGATTTGTACTTTTCTACCGCTACCCTAAGGAGAATATTGTAATCGTGTAAAATATTAACGTTTCAGAGGTCCCTTAGTCCAAAAAAATATTCCAGGCTGCTGATTTATTTGTCGGTCTGTCTGTGTTTTGTAGTGTATCGATACCGCCTACCAGTGACACAGATTGGCCACTTTGCTCCCTCTGGTTCTTAAGCGGTTGAGGTTTATTTTTGTCAAATATATAATATTTCTTTGGAAATTTTGTTCTATTACGACAATTCCAAGTTGTCCAAAACGACCTTAGCCTGTGTTGTTTGCCTAATTCCTTACAATACATATGAAATTTAAAATTCAATATTAGTAACAGTTCAAAAACACAGTGACAGCTAGCTATTTATTTTATAATACAACGAATTGAAATGTTTCGACTTGACGCCGGTAATATTAATTTACCCTAATGACAAAATGTTGAGAATGCAGTCCTTTCACAAAAGTGACATCAAATTCAAAATGTTGCATTGCAAAATCTGCGTTGTAAATGCATTAATCTACTATCAAAATTTCTTGAAATGACATTAAGTGCACATTTAAATGTATCCCTCAACATTACATCACAGGGTTGTCATTCATGAATAAAACAATCTAACAGCCCTGACTTATTGATTTCATAATGCAGATAAATTCGTTATGCAACACACAATACACTTCTACCACGTAAACCATATTTTTTATTTATTTTAATTTAAAATATTAATGGATAATACATCAAAATTTTAACTGTGGGCACTACTTCACCATATAAACTTTTACTTTGCCAAATCTCATTCTCCTCCATGCACGTTTTATGCTTTAAAAATTGTCTACAATCCCGTAATAATATATAGATTTATCAAATAAAGCAGTACCTATATTTTTTTCTGTTTTTATTTTGACGATTTTTATATTTTTGATGGATTTGGCTTTATTCATTCATTCATTCATTATAAAACATATACAAAGGTAATTTACTCATGAAATATCCATTTAGTGCAAAACAGTAATAAATATTGTTAATAATATCAATATATAATAGTAATAGTCCCGTTTTTGCATTTTACGCGCTTTAAATTGTATTTAATTTCGTCGTAAATATTGAATTTATGGACAAGTACCTACTTTTATACTTGGAGTGACAAACTATTTATATTCATATTATATAAATTAACACATAATATTATATTTATATTGTACTGGTTAATTTATGCCAAATACCTCGGAAATGTTAAATTTTGATCAGGTTGAATTGAATTTAGAGAAGAAATAACTATTTATAAAATATTCAATAACAATAAACAGTGAATTCAATATATTCTACAAAATTCGGCTACCTTTATAGGTCCTTCGATTTGTTTCATTGTTCTTGTAGGTTACTGCAGCACAGAATTTTCAGGTTGGAAAACCCACTCGTACTTTACACTGAATTGACCTGAAATAAATAGAAGTGTAAGGGCCGATTTCATGATGAATCCTTAATAGGAGATTAGTTAATTAATTATCCAATTTGTTTAAGTCATATCTCGATGATGGAATAAAAATAGTGCATTTTTCAATAACTTTTACAACGTTAGTTACCTTCTCTTTCGTTTTTCTAAAGTTAGTTTGAATTATATGTCCAACCAAAAAATTTATGAAATTTTTAATCTAGGATTAAAATTAATAAGAGATTAAATTTGATTATGAAATCGGCCCTAAGTTCAATGGCAATGTCATAGTGGAGCTACTTCAAAGTCTAATTAAAATATTTTTTGCTGTAATTCATTAGTTAATGTTTCCTTTAATGTTCGAGCAAGTTTTGACCTGTTCATATTTTGATCAACTGTTTCAATAATTAATCTTGAAATTAATTACGATATACTACTAAAAAAATAACGAACCCATCAATTATGACAAATGTAAAATGTAGTAAATCAGCAAAAATTTGCATATAATTTTGTGTTCGTTCTAAATTATTACGAAACTTTGTCTGCAAAAAATAAACACAGAGATTTCGTCCTTCGGATGAAAATATTGCTTATAGTTTTGACAAAAAAAAATTAACTGGGAATTTGAGATTTTTGTATGTTTCTTAAACTTTTGATTGCTGCTATTTTTTCACCGACTAAAAAGGAGAAGGTATACAATTCGGTTGTATGTTTGCATTTTTATGGCTGTTTACGCGTTTTTCATAGTAAACGTACTCCGATTTAGACGATTTTTGTTTCATTTGAAAGAGGAGAGTTGAGAAATGGTCCCATATTGAGAAAAATCAAATCCAAATAAACGTTGATACACATATTTCTGATCTTGACATTGCTTTAACTCGAAAAAAATATAAAAATCTTCAATTTAAAAATTTCTGGATATTGTTCCATCTTTAATTCTGCCTTCTCAGGTTTTCGATTTTTGAGTTTTTGGAGGGAAGTAGATTACGGATTTGAGTTTTTCAATATATGAGACCATTTCTCAACTTTGCTCTTTCAAATGAATCAAAAATCATCAAAATCGCTTACGTTTACTAAATAAAGCACGAGTACAAACCAAAAAAAAACAAACAGTCGAATTGTATACCTGCTCCGTTTGTGTTCGTCGGTGAACAATAAACAGTGAATTCAATATATTTTACGAAATTCGCTAACTACGAACCATAGATTCTTGTCGATATAGTTCTTAATTCTCGTAATAATTGAAATGAAAACCACAAAAAAAAACCTTAATTTTTTCTAAAAACTGGGGAGATAATAAGAAATCCATTTAAAGAAAGTTCTTGATATACAGTGTGTCCAATTAAGTCATCACCATATGGGAAACTTTGATAATATTGGATATCTGACTGTAGTTTTCAAATAGTATCAACATTTTTTAAAAAAGCTTGTCGATATTGTGTAAAATAAAGGTAGAACTCTTCAGCAAAATTCACATTTTAATCAAGAATAACTTTTTCATAAAATAAATAATAAATATGATTTCCAAACGGTGCTGATTTAATTGCGCCCAGGATAAGCATAATATATATCAAAGGATCAAATCCAAATGGCTAACATCCTCTAAATCGAATCTCATTTTTTTAATTTGGGACCAGTCTGTGAAGCAAATAGTTGAAATTAATTAACAAAAGTCTGTTAAATTTAGAAGTTGGGTGTTAACTAAGTATAACGGGACATTTTCATTGGGATTGGAAAGTCTGGCGAATCTAAATCCAAACCCATTAACATTTACGCGCTTTGAAAGACAAGGATGGAGCGATAATATCTATCGACCGGCCGTCATTGACTAAACCAAACAAAAATAGAACAACACATACAGGGTGTTTCTGAAAGGTCTTGTTTTGGAGGAAATGCTACCAATATATTTTCTAGATCAAAATAAGTTGATTGGAGCAAATTTCTTTTAGTACAAAGTTATATACAGTGTGGAAATAAAGTAAATCAATGTTTAACATATATGACACCTTTTAGCTATATTATATGGTAACGCCTCTGCTTTTCAAGAATGTTTATACAAGCTAATTCAACGTGATCAGTCAGTTATTTTAGAATATTGTCCCTGATACCTATTAATTATTTCTAATAACAACATAGATTTAATTTTCAAATGGGATCAATAAAATCATGTTGGATAAATAGCAGTTTTGATGATATAGGTAACCATTTTACTCGAACCAGTCAAAATAATTCTTATAAAATCTTGAAAAGAAACGAGAAAAAATCATATCAAATTATTGTTTTTATCGATGACGTCATATGTCAAATGGTAATTACGACACAAGCTTTACTTGAAACTATGCGCGATTAGAAATTAAAATCGACACGTTTGAATTTTTGTTCAAAATGTCCTTAATTTATGAAAAAAGGAATATATCAGTTACTTTATTTCCAACACTGTATACCAACGCTCCTAAATAAGTTATAATTTTATAAAGTTATATATTTCTAATGGTTCATGAGATCGTGCTGAAAATGACAGGGCACATAAACCTATATCAAAATTATGCTTAAATCGGTGTAGAACTATTATTTTTTATTAATCTTCAGTTTCTACGCCAATGGATAAAAAGACAGTATAAAATGTTTATTGCAAATTATTCTTTATTATATTTTTATTATTTTATAGGTTTTGTAAAATTTCTATTTTTATTATTATGTATATAAATGGCTCAAAATTTAAACCATGTACAGATTGACATATTGTTTTTTGTATGACGAAGGAAATTGATAAATAATTTTTGAATATGTTTTTAATTTTATAATAATAAAACAAATAATTTCCTTTTTTTCTGGAATAGACATAAAAAGTTTTATTTTGATCTAAAAAATATCACCTGGAATTTATATTATTTAATAATTTTTTTTAATGAAAATTACAGCGACCTATTAAAATGTATTATTTTTACTTTTTTATAAAAAATAGATTGCTTAATGAACATCTCACACTTTTTTTGTCAATTGGCGTAGAAATTGAATATATAATTAATCAAAAATAAATTAACCTTACTTAACAATCTTTTAAAAATTATAAATTCAGGACGGTATAGCTCCTAAAGCACCCAAAGTTGTACAAAGGTAAGTTTGCTTTATAGAACATTTTACTCATCCTATTGCGCAGACGCGGCAGTCACTTATTCAGCCACGATATTCGTAAATTTCAAAAAAAAACAGCCCTTTATCAGAATCGGCTCAGCCGTTACGGATAAACAGACAGACAAAAACTATAAAAATTGTTGTTTTATTATTGGTGACACATATACTTCCATATGCAATTAGTTAATACCTGGTATTTTGATATTACAACTCATGAGTAAAACAATTACTGCGCATGCGCACTTTCACGAAAGTATATAGGTTTCAAATCAGCTATAATATGAATCTCAGAGATATGTGATTTTGAATGGACATTTCACAGACCCCCTGTATATTGTGTATGCGTGCAAAAGAGAAAGAACGCGATCACAAGGATTGTCCTCGGTATATTATATACTAAATATATACATATACCTATGCTATGTGTTTGTTTAGATATATATGTATATAACCCATTCATTAATTTATCCATTCATAATTTCGCATCGTCCAATAAACGTGAAAGCGACTGAGACAGACATATATTACATGAATATCAAATGGAAAGAGAAAGAACATGATATATATGTAAGGATTTATTAAAATTGAACTTTAATCTTTCGATATGTATTTGTATATTATAAATATAAATAATATTCTGTAGAGACTGAGTTAGTACAGTCGATATAACGTATTTTTTTTTGTGAATATATTGGATAATATATATGTATATACAATCTGCACAGCTGTGCTGATGAAATTTGGCAATGAGAAGAAGAAGTAGTAGCAGTATGTCGGTCTGTTTGTCTGCTAGTCTCTTGGCAGATGGCGAAAAATTCATTATTGGTGATACTACTACTGTTACATTGTTGTCAGTTGTCCAAGTTTTTAAATGTCATATATATAATGTTGGGGGTATTATCATCGTAGTGGAACACGTGCAATTTGTTCAGTGCACAAACTTACATAATGACTTTAATATGTTTGTATTTAGGACAAGTTTAGATCTATATCACGTATCAAATATTTTTTTTACAAAAAAATAGAACCTATTTTATTAGTAAAGATAAATAATAGAAAATAAAAACCTTCCCACTAGGATTTTTATCATTTAAATGTTGGATTGGTATCCTTGTCAGTGTATGGATGCACTGAAAGACTCATTATGATGATTATTGAAAATAATTTGCCTTTCACAGATCAAATTTTCCGAAAAATGTACCTATTTGTAATATGGAACTTGTCTATTTATTTTTTTATTTCATTAATATGTTTGTTTATGTATAAAAACACACTTATACCAAATATAATCCCTTAAATCGCAGTACTTATTTTAGAAAAAAAATATTAACCTTGAAATCCTCGCTAAGCTAATTTGAACAAGGCCAAACGCGCGGGAGCTGCTGTGACGTCACACAATAACAACATTTTAAACCCTTATATTTCAGTTAAAGATTTTTTTCGACTTCTTGACTATGGGGTTTTTGATGGAAATAGCACACGATTTTGACTATTTTTACTAACATTATTTTTTTGGCAAGTTCCCTTTTAGCGACATTTAATCAATAATAGTAATAATGATAACGTTTATTAACAATCTAAAAATAATAATAAAAAATAAATTATATTTTGTATGTGGGTGATAATACATGTATTGCATTATTAACTATTTTATAATTAAATATTATGTCAGATATCAGCGATCATAATAAAATAAAATAATTACACATCTACATATTTATATATGTACATACATACAAAAAATTAGTTATATAAAAAAAATACAAATAAAAATGAGAATGTGGTAGGAAAAACTTTATCACTTTTCAATATTTTTTATTATTGATTTTCTTGTATTAGTTTTTAAGAAAACGTCAATCTCAGCTTTGAATTTTTCAATTGAATTTAAAGCTTTAATATTTTTAGGTGAATCGTTTAAATATGTCCTTAATATATAATTTTTTTTACCTATAGTTTTTTTCATGTATGGTACTGAAATATTTTGTTTTTGTCTAGTATCATAACAATGAGATACTGTATTTTGTTTTTTTTTGTTTTGTTTTTAAACTGATCTATTACAAGAATTTTGAAATACATTTGTCTTGGATTCGTAGTGTTTATTTCTTTACATAATAAATCACTTGGAAACCTATAATCCCTGTTTGATATAATTTTGAAACATCTCTTTTGTAAAATTTTAATAGATTTTAAATGTGTTTTTGAATTTCCCCCTCTTATTAAACCATATTCTAGATATCATCTAAACAGGCTATTGTAAAACATATTCATGTACAAATTTAAAATCAAAATTATTTGAAGTATTCTAAATTTATATACTATGCGCCATATTTTTTTACTAAAGGAAGAAATATGACCATCCCATCTAAGATGGCTATCTATAATAATTCAGATTTTGAATGTATAACTGTTTTAAAACTTAAAGACATTTCTTTAAATTCTGGAATACCTTTATCACAACTACAAAAGAGAACGAAGAATGTATTTTTTTAAATGAAAGAAGATTTGTACTAAGCCAGATTATAATTTTCTTGAAATTATTCTCAATCTCAAGTTTCAATTGTTTCCAACTAATATTTTCTTAATATACAAAAGTGTCATCAGCAAAACAAATAATTTTACCTTTAGTTTTAATTGAGAAAAATGCATTAATATATATAAAATAAAAAGTAATGGTCCCGAAACGGTTCCTTGTGGTACACCACATGTTATGATTTTTGTTCCACTCATTGTTTTATTTATTTTAATTTGTTGTTCCCGATTTAATAAATAGATAATGATTATGAGTCAATCCCCTTACTCCAATTTGATCCAATTTTTCAAGTTATAATTTATGGTTGACAGTATCAAATGCTTTTGTTTGTCAAATCCAAAAATATACCAATTGATGGATTTGTATTGTCAATTGAACTATAATTGCCTGGACTAATGAATGCGCTATGATATGGGTGTTTCAACCATCAACTTCCCAAAAAAAATATGTTTATATACGTGGGTGTGGACCCATCCACACACAAACACCGACTATATAAACATACACACACACATATATATATATATATATATATATATATATATATATATATATATATATATATATATATATACATATATACCACACATATCCTGTAAGCTAATATAAGATGAAATCGATTTATGTCTATATATACAAACATTCCTATATATATATATATTATGTACGTGTATACTACAAGCAATATCTCTACATGGGTGCAAATATTGACCGATGATTTTTATAGGTTATAGGTTTTAGTGGGCCGCGGGAAAACTCCGGTCAAACTTTCATAATCTGTGTTGTTAAATGTCTTCATATATTATGTACTCGTATATTTCTTAGAAACATAATATTTTATTACGAAATATAGGACGTGAATGGCTTATCCTGTGGTATTAAAGGTAAAATCATCGCTTCATAATAATGTTAAAATAATGGTATCGATGATACTAGAATATAAAATACATATATTCAAAATTGCACAACAGATAATTTTTATTGAAAATCTCAGAAATTTGAGACGGCAAAATCAAAGAAGAGACCTTATTCGCTAAAGTTAAATTGGACATTTTTTGAGTTACAGCAGTGGTATAGTCTGAAATGTGTGCGTTGCCGCTATGTAAAGGGGATATTTTTTCGATAATTTAAAATATGAGACAGCCAAATTATAGAAGAGACCATAGCCAACAACATTTAAATTGGACATTTTTTTTTAAAATGTTCGGTTTCTGAGTTACAGCATTGGGAAAATCTGAAATATGTGTTTCCGACATGTTTTGAGATCTTTGAATAATATTAGGAATATATAAGCAAATATCCACAGGTAAAAGGTATCTTCTTTGGTATAAGTGAACGTTCAACTATTTTTATGACTTAGATTACTTTTAAAATTATGAAATAAAACTTTTTTACAAAACCTAGAACCAGAAGCCTTTTGTCTGCATATAACAACAAAATTACTATCACCAGTAGAATTAATATTTTTTTTTTTCAGTAAACTAACTCATAAAGTCTATCCTAGTTTTTCTATAAAAATAAATTACTTCACACTTTTGAGTGTATCTTTACTCATCGAAATCTACTATTTTCAAGTATGGAGCCCCTAAAAACTCTGTAATTATTATCTTTTTGTTGAAGAAAGTACAAGAACACATTTCCGAAATTAGACACTGTTGGTCTGGGAAACCCACTAATAATTTATAGTAAACTAGCGAATCTCCGATACGTTTCCACGATGGAGTTTAAAAACCCCACCCTGGCCGATTCAGAGGAAAAAGCCTCTGGCCGCCAATTTTTTGCGACAAAATTAAACGCCAGAACTCAGACATTATTGGCATCGATGCGTAGATGTCCCAATTTCTCGCATAGAAAATAAACACGTGTTATAAAGATGCGGATACCTCGTAAAATGGGAAATCGATAAATTATATTATATGGTGTTTGTGTCTGTTTGTATTAAAGACCGTGCACACGGCTTGGGTCCGATATAAATCATTATAAAAATAAATACGCAAAATCTCAAAGACTGGTGCTGTACCACCAACCATAAAATAAACTCTGTGTGCAATAAATCAATGATTACACTCAATAATTGGCCTCTGGGTGAATCATCAGACTGGAGATTTATTACAAATTATAAACACACTCCGACCCATGCCATGTGCACCGTCTTTTATGTTGTGTAGTTTTGGGTAATATCATTATTTTTTTTATTATCAGTTGCTGTGTGGCCATTTTATTGTGTTTTGCGAAAGCTATAATCTGTAAATAGAATGTTATTCAAGTAACTTATATTATTATTATTCAGTGAATAACTTTTTGATATAAAATAGGGCTGACTTTATAAGCTGATGACCTGGAAAATACAAATAAATGTATACCTATTCTTTTTGGACTTGAATTAAAAAGTTTGGTATCGATCCCTATACATACCAAATGAATTAAACAGATGGGCTTGAGGATAGTATTATATAGTGTGTTCAAGATATGGGTAGGATAGGTTAGGATTAGTATCTTTTGAACTGGATACGGAGTCGGTTATATGAGGATAAAGTTGAGAAATTTGATTATCCTATATTTTTATATTGTATACACAAAAATTTAATAGCTATTTTTCAAAGAAAAACTTATTTTTAATTTCATAACAAATTTTCTAGGTCTTCAAAACTTTGTTAACTTCCCAGAGGAAATTAATGTATTGGGATCGATTTTGGTAATACCCGACTTTTGCATATCTCCACGTTTCAAAGTCACCAAAAACCAAATTCAACGTTTTTATCGAGATGTCGGATTTTTTGGTCTCCATCATCTCGCCAATCAATGCCGATATTAATATGTGGGTGGGCTCATTCGACGCGTAATTAAGTATTTAAGTACTGAAAAAGTTAGGTTAGGATAGGTTAAGTTAAGTTAGGTTAGGTTAGCTTAGGTTTGGTTAGGTTAGCTGATTTTTAACAGCAATTAAAAAACTAAGAACAACTAACAACTACTGAAAATTCGTATTGAGTTTTTATGTTCTTCCGAATATTTTAAAATCTACTGAGAAGTTCGTCGTGTGGACCTTGAAGGTCACACTCATTCTACTGTTGTTTTTTTCATATAAACCGACATATAAGGGCAGCCTTAACACCGTTCAACTTATAGAAACGCATGAAATATAATCTAAGGTTAGCTGGAAATGACTCTAAGGGCCGATTTCATAATGAATCCTTAATGGGAGATTAGTTAATTCTCCAATTTGTTTAAGTTATATCTCGATAACGGAATAAAAATTTTGCATTTTTCAATAACTTCTACAACGTTAGTTACCATCTCTTTCGTTTTTCTAAAGTAACTTTGAATTATATGTCCAACCAAAAAAATTATGAAATTTTTAATCTAGGATTAAAATTAATAAAAGATTAAAATTGATTATGAAATCGGCCCTTAATGACTGTAATTCTATTTTAAATGGAAATCTAGCATACTATATAATTGCATTTTAGCCTAATCAGTTCATTTCTATTTTTTGATCGCAACTAAAGTGATAAAAAACGTTGAAAGTTGTCAAAGAACAAATAAAAAAAATAGCAGCTTTTCTTGGAAACACATTCATCATATCATATATTCACTGTGTAAATAAAATCTTATCATCTTTCTTGTACAATGTAAACATATATGAGTTCTGACTTAGCAGAACAAGTTGTATGAAAAATAAAAATAAAACTTGTTACATGAATAATAATAAATGTACCAAGTTGTGAACAAGAATAAATACGGCCTTTTCCAGGTAGAAAAAAAGTATTGTGAAGTAATTCCAGAGAATTTTATCTATGACATACGTTCATGCAATATTACTATGTAGATAAAATAGTCTATCCACAAATGTGCTTAGATGTTCTTAAGAAAGCAGTGGCAGTATAAGATCGCAGGTTATGAAAATGTATTCTTAAGTTTCATACAACCAATGGAAGAAAATATAAAGTATGTCCTAGTTTAAAAAAATATTTCACATCTTTGAGTGGCTAATAATATAGTGATCGAAATATTAAAATATTGAAAACATACTAAATAACTTATAAAGACGTTGACCCTCATTATATATAATCCATATACCCTTTCTACCATATACAGGGTGTCCTGGAAAATGTGGGAAATCTCTCGGATTCAGATAAAACATAAAAAAAGATTACAAGTTCTCATAAATGTTTTAAAGGCGCCACTGGAAAACATTTTTTCTTGAATAACTTTGAAACTACTTAATATAATTTAATGAAAGTTTTTAATATATGATAAACAGTATAGCAAGGACCTCTCAAAATACTGCCCTTAAACATAATTACCTTGATTAATATACCACGGACGGACTAGGTTGTAGATTTTAATACTGACATTTTTAACACCCTGGCATGATAAGCAAAATATTGAGCAAAATCTAATATTTTTGAATAATTATAGCTGTCTTAGCGGAATCAGAATATAATTAATTTTTTTAGAGATTCTATGGTTGAATTTTAAATTTTAGTTTTGTATTTCTATATTAGATAACAATTTTATTTTCTTTGTTTCAGGTAAGTTTTTTGATAAATACTTCCCGAATATCAATATTGTGAAGCCAATTAATGTAAGTACCTATATGCTCATTATTTTAAAATAATATTAATTGTTAAGAATAATTAACAAATGATGTCAATGATTCAAGTTTCATTTATGTGGCAGATATTTCTTTTAAATCATTAAGATTCTATAAAAAAAAATCATAAAGGATGTTCTACAATCTTTAATTTTCCACAGAAAACGGAACCTGTTCCATAAGTATCCAATGCGCACTTATCTGGGTCTTTTACAATATCTATTTTATAAAACTTTAGTTAATAATATAAAAAAAAATATTGTTTCAAATATAAATTATATTTCTATATAAAACTTTTTCTGCAATGCTTTTCACTTTCTCTACTACACGTTGATATGACTGATATATTCGTAATTATTTTTGAACTGGATTGTATCATTTAAGAAAAATGCTGGCTAGAAAGAAACCCTATACCACAGTGAAACTTTATACATAACATCGACATCGCTTTGTAGATGAAACAAAAACTACACTCTGCTTTTATATGTGCCTTTTTAGTCGTTGAAAAGATGCTCAAACCTTAAAACTCGTAACCCAAGAAGAGATCATCAGATTACAAAAATATAAATATAGCAGGATAAATCTTTTTCAACAAAGTATTCAAAAACTAAGCGTTTCGGTATTGTCAGCGTATTGATGTCCTCTAGCATTTTTTGACCGACGAACCCCAAACGGAGAGGGTACACAATTCGATGGTTTGCTTTTTTGTTTGTGCGCGTGCTGTACTCGTACGATTTTAATGATTTTTCATTCATTTGAAAGAAATGGTCCCAAATTTAGAAGAACTCAAATCCCAAATCTCCTACCCTACAAAAGACGCTCAAAAGTGTAAAATAAATATTTTTTATAAAAAAATGGAGAGACTTCATTAGTTGCTGCACTGAAAAATCCAAAATAATATTAATTTTATCGTTGCTGGTACTTGTGAATTTGGTGCTAAAAACCTTCTATCTACAATTGCACCAGTTCAAAATTACCAGCACCAATAGAATTATTATTTTTTTTTATTTTTCAATGCACCAACTAATAAAGTCGATCCAATTTTTTTATATTTATTTTGTTTCTTTTTTTGTACCTCTAATACCTAATATATTCCCAAAAAAAAAGCGGAGTGAACATTTCTTCGAAAATTGAAAATACATTTAGCAGGATTCAAGTAGATTTTCTAATTCTTTTGGTTTTAGCACTTTTGAAGTTGGTGCCAAAAGTCTATTCCAATCTCAAAAAATACCAAAGTATAAAATATAAATAAATTAATCTCCTTAATAATTATGGTTAAAAAGAATTGAAGAAATTTCATTTTTTTCAAATATGACAGTTAATGAAAATTACCCAATAAGATACTGAATACTGAATACTCTCTAATTACGTTAATGAAGAAAATGTGAATCATATCGCATTCCATTTCATGTCTTCTCAGAAATGTCTGATTCGATAAATAAATTATTTATTTACAAAGCAACCGTGTAGTGTTTTCGAGGAAGGAATGCATCACTATAATAATATATACAAGGTTGGACAAAAGTGTGGCAATCACCTAATTTCTGTGTAAAATGCCATAGTAAAACATAAGCAATTTTAACAAAATTTTGGCAAATAAGTAAATACTATTAAAAATTTGATTCCAATCAGTTGTAATAATTCCATCTTTTTGTGAGTTTTTTACAAACATTCCAATTCTAATAGGACTTTTTAGAATGATTTAGTTTTATTATTTAGTGCATTTGAACGAATGTCGGAAATCAGCAATATAGTTATGTCCATTTATGTTACTTTGAGTTTTGAATGACAGGAACAAAGGCAGAGGTACTGGTACTGCTGTCTGGAGAATTAAAAACTGTGAATATTGTTTCTTAAATTCAGTTTCTCTGTCTCTAAGTCAGTGGCACAGGAATGGCTAGCTGCTCTAGGTCAGCGACTGTCTCTAAAATCGGTTTAGGCTCAAGTATTTCGACAATCTTATCGACCGTGTACCATTGTCCCAATGAATGCGATTGCAGTGACATCAAGAACGTGTCTCTAGTGAGATCAGGAGTTCACTGGAATTGTGTTCAGTAACGAGAGTATTGATTTTATTCAAGAGCCCATGATGGACGAAGAAGAGGTGAGGTGTTTACGTGAGATAGTGCTCATCATGGTATATGGGATGCAATTGCATATGGAAATAGGTCTCAGTTGGTATTCTTTGATTGAACCATGAATGCTTAGCAACTAGAAAACCCAATTGAACAACAGGATAATGCCGATTCCCATACAGCAGCAGTCACTCACTCACCAGGCTCCTTCGAGACTCTCAAATTACCATTCTTCCCTCGCCAGCTAGGTCTTCGGATCTTTCACCCATTGCTCCAGATTATACATTTATTGATCTCCTTGGAAAGTTGAGAAGCTCCGATACACTATTAAACTTTTCAGGCAACGAGTGAGGAAATTATATTGCGAAACTTTTTATTTACTTGAAACATATTGAAATATTTTGGTGTTGCATTTTCAAAGCCACGCAGTATACATATATACTGCACAAGTTTGAAGCGTTTTATTTAAGGATGCTAGAGAAGTGTGAGTGTTTATTCTTCTAATTGGTGTTCATCGCCAATGGACACGTCCATAAACACTTTTGCGCTCTTACCTAAGTATGAAGTCGGAATAAGTCGCGTTTAATATATAAACCTGCACACATCGATATACGGCGACGTGACAAGAATTGATAACAAAGCAAAATTGAGTTCCTTGTTTGATAAAGTTTGTTATTGTATGGGTATTCTTGGAAGATTCTCACGTTCCCATAGTAGTGTGTATTTTATAGTCCAAGTTTTTGTAAAAAGTCCATAATATTTGTGACGGAGTAAAAAAATACTTGGAAAAGTTTATCATAATTGTGAAAAAGTTTTGAATAAATAAATGGTCATTGTCGTTCGTCTATATGTTATATGTCATTTTACAATCCTTAATTAAAAGTTCAAGTATATTTTATCCCGATTTTTAAAAGCACCCTGTACAATTTAGTCTGCCCAGAAAAGTTGTAGAGTGGTTTCTAGTATTCTGTGAAGATCATTTTCTATAAGGTATAATATGTCCAATTCACACATAAAAGTGCAGAAAATTAACAAGAACTTTAAATCGCAAAATAAGATTATTTAATATTTTTTTGCTCATAATTCCTTCTAAAATGTCTGTTTTCAGCATTTTATGACTAAATAAGGTATAATATGTCCAATCCACACATAAAAGTGCAGAAAATGAACAAAAACTTTAAATCGGAAAATAAGATTATTTAATATTTTTTGCTCGTAATTCCTTCTAAAATGTCTGTTTTCAGCATTTTATGACTAAATAAGGTATAATATGTCCAATCCACACATAAAAGTGCAGAAAATGAACAAAAACTTTAAATCGGAAAATAAGATTATTTAATATTTTTTGCTCGTAATTCCTTCTAAAATGTCTGTTTTCAGCATTTTATGACTAAATAAGGTATAATATGTCCAATCCACACATAAAAGTGCAGAAAATGAACAAAAACTTTAAATCGGAAAATAAGATTATTTAATATTTTTTGCTCATAATTCCTTCTAAAATGTCTGTTTTCAGCATTTTATTACTAAATAAGGTATAATATGTCCAATCCACACATAAAAGTGCAGAAAATGAACAAAAACTTTAAATCGGAAAATAAGATTATTTAATATTTTTTGCTCATAATTCCTTCTAAAATGTCTGTTTTCAGCATTTTATTACTAAATAAGGTATAATATGTCCAATCCACACATAAAAGTGCAGAAAATGAACAAAAACTTTAAATCGGAAAATAAGATTATTTAATATTTTTTGCTCATAATTCCTTCTAAAATGTCTGTTTTCAGCATTTTATTACTAAATAAGGTATAATATGTCCAATCCACACATAAAAGTGCAGAAAATGAACAAAAACTTTAAATCGGAAAATAAGATTATTTAATATTTTTTGCTCGTAATTCCTTCTAAAATGTCTGTTTTCAGCATTTTATGACTAAATAAGGTATAATATGTCCAATCCACACATAAAAGTGCAGAAAATGAACAAAAACTTTAAATCGGAAAATAAGATTATTTAATATTTTTTGCTCATAATTCCTTCTAAAATGTCTGTTTTCAGCATTTTATTACTAAATAAGGTATAATATGTCCAATCCACACATAAAAGTGCAGAAAATGAACAAAAACTTTAAATCGGAAAATAAGATTATTTAATATTTTTTGCTCGTAATTCCTTCTAAAATGTCTGTTTTCAGCATTTTATGACTAAATAAGGTATAATATGTCCAATCCACACATAAAAGTGCAGAAAATGAACAAAAACTTTAAATCGGAAAATAAGATTATTTAATATTTTTAGCTTATAATTCCTTCTAAAATATCTGTTTTCTGCATTTTATGACTAAATAAGGTATTAATAAAATTATTATTATTTTGTATTTTTCAGTGCACCAAATTATAACGTCGGCCCAATTTTTGGTAAAAAATATTTAATGTCCTACATCTCCAAAACTACTGAGGCTAAAGTTTTAAAAATATTATACAATGCATTTTCCGTAATAAATTATATTCTGTAGGCAGAAAATAGGAAAAAATATTAAAAATGTAGAACTCAATTTGGAAATTAATAATTCCAACAAAGATTTTCAACAATTTAATTAATTTTCTAAAATCTGAGACTAAAATGCTCCTTGAAACATTGAAATTTTGCAAATGAAAACCCCAATTTCTTCGAGCAGAAATTCCATAGGTACTTTTTTTGACAATTATGTGTAAGTTAGTTAAAAATCAACTGGCAAAATTTACCAAAAACAGATTATATCAAATCGCGTTAATAAAAAAACTACCAAGTGCGAGTTGGACTCGTACACGAAGAGTTCCATACCAGCTATAGATAATGGAAATACACCCATTCTATGAAAATTTCAACTGTCGCAGGCTTGGTAATATAGGGTCCCAGTGACACCCTTAGGGTACGGTACCCTAGAAAAAAATCGAATTGTATACCTCCTCATTTTTTGGAAGTCGACCGAAAACATAGTAGAATTATGCATACATTTCATGAAAGCTGAAGCTGAATATTTAAAACTAAATTCCACAAGTCTCTCGAAGCTGTTACAATTTTGTCCATTTCAATAATTTAAAATTCTGGAATCTCACCATGCCGAATCGTATAGGTAGGTAATGTTTAGGGCAAAAAAAAACAGCCAATAAATCTTTTATTTTTTTTCAAATTGAGTGTGGTTGGTATGTTGTTTGTAACACTTTTTTTTCATTCTCGATACTTTCAACGTTCGATACAATTTCTTAGAATTGTGATCGGACATATAAACCAAAAGATTATCTCACAGCTTTCCGAATCCACGTCCCTCGCCTTTCCCAAATCTGATAGGTACCTACCTATGCTGCGTTCAAGGTGAGCTATTCAAATTTTAATGAAGCTTTTGTTAACATTTATTAAAATGGACAGATAGACATATATATCATGTTAAACTTTTTGTTGTTGATGTTGTTTGCATCTCTTTTTCTTTTCTAACACTTCCAGAAAGCATCAGGCCGACCGCATTTGTAAGGGGGATATGTTGGATACATTTATAATAATTAATAGAGATCCTTCTGAGAAATGTGACTAATGATATATCAGATTTAATAATTATTGTATTCAGATAATAATTCATGTATTCCTATATATTTAATTTATGATTTTGTTCGGGTTCGAAGGAATGATAAAAAAGTTGGTATTTCCTAGTGATATATTTTTTTTAGTTGTACGTATGTATTATTTAGTTGTAAATCTAATTATATTAAACGAGCAATGCTTGTGTATTTATATACATATATGCAAATTTTATCTCGAAATCTGGTCGATCGATTTCGATGAAAATTCATATGTACCTATGGGTTCTAAAGTGTATTGAATCGATTGGTTGTATTCACATTCACAAGAAAAATCGTTTTCAGCAATTAATATTCTCATTTTACGAGTTCTACAGATTATATGTGAGATACAAATATGAACCCGATAACATCATACGGGCAAATAGTCCTATGGTTAAGCTTCCGGGTATTAATCTAGGGTTCCTCGGTTCGAATTCTGGTCACCTTTGAGTTTTTTTTAACAAAACCCATTTTTTTAAATAAAAGATGTTAATATGAGTTTCTAATAATTTAATTAAAAGTTTTCAATGAAAATTTGTACATATCTAATATACTGCGACCCTTAAGGTACACATTAGCTATTTCAAGGAAAGGTTAACGGATTTTGCTAAAAATTAGCATAAAGGGGTTTTTGGAGTCGAAAAATCGATTGACGATACTTTCATATTTAATCGGTGTGACCCTCGAGGTCCACACTAGCTATTTCAAGAATGGCTCCGCAGATAAAAGTTTCAGTATATAGTGTTTGGGGGTCGAGAAGTCGATTGGTGATACTGAATTTTAGTATATTTATCATTCTTATTACACATTCATATTTATTTCGAAATCTATAACTTACGAATATGTAAACAATAAAAGCAGTATTTACCGATCGCAATACATTTTAACCAGACATATGCACATTTTTTAATAAGTTTAAATATCCTCAATACCTTTTATAGATTTATCTTAAATCCTTTACCCGAGCAAAGCTCGGTCCCCAGATATTTTACATGTTAATTTCACAATACAATTAGTTTTTTATATACTTTTGAAATATATTTATAAGTGTTCGGGCTATTCTGTAAGCAAAAGGTTAATTTTTAAGGCCCGTTAAAAAATAACCTGCATCCGATAGATAATTTTAAGCCTTGATTAAAATCCATAACGTCAGTTGCTAATCTGTTAACCAAAAGCATGCGTTAAATTTAAATTTAACATAATGAGAAAACATTTCTAAGGCTTGCCATTTTCCAAAAAACTATAAGAGCAATTAATTTCGGAATACAACACTTAATAAGCTCTTAATTAGCTTGACAACCACCAAATATGTATGTACAAGGATGAGAGAAAGGAGTTTTCTTCTTTCGAATACTGCCCTAATCCTTTCTGACTAGCTATATTGGAGAAATTTTCTATGAAAACATTTACCATCAATATCACATAGTTAACAATATACTTTGATGGTACAACTAAACCACCAAATTGTTTATCCGTCGTCTTGTAACCTTTAAGTTTACAAAAAATTAAATCGTCATTCACTAAATTTTCTGCAGAATTGCTATATTCTACATAAACGTTGTATGAATGACGATTCAAACATTTCTCTATGAGATAACATGTGATATAAACCAGGGCGTTTCCTTCGGGTCATTTTATATTTCTATAGTCGCTTGTGAAAACTGTTAAAGGAGTAAATTTTAGAGAAGCAGGCGGACAAATACTTGATCCCGTCGTTTTTAGCTTACTAGAACAACCCTGCACGAAAAAATACGCAGCCATTTTACAATTTTTATCAAAAGTTATTGAAACGCACAACGCACGAGGATTTTCTGTCCTATATGTTCTGAACTCGACCACAGTTCACAGCGAAACAAGACAGACTATACGCAAGCCCCTAGACTCGCTGAACTCGGCGAGTCAGCGTATTTCTTTGATGTGCGTTTTGGTGAGAGTGAACCAACTTATAGTATTCTGTAAACTTTGGTAAAAGCAAAGAATATTAACGTCTTATAATTTTTAATGGTTTAATGTCAGCGGTGCAAAATTTTCAAAAATTGTAAAAGTGGTAAAAGATATCATATTCAAATTATTGTTCCAACAGATGGTCCGTTTGTTGAAGATTGGGGAAGGGGAATTCCCTATTAGCGGACACCTAGAAGGTTTTCGGCAATTGAAAAAACAGCATCGAGAAATGTATCTTCATTTGGTTTATTAACTATGAAAACCTAGTCAATTTAAATATGCTATGATCCTTAGATTAGTTCGGGTTTGTACCGTCATTTCTTTCAATGATGATCGTTACAATATTTCTGCTTCAAAAAGTGGACAAGTGGAGTTTCTCAATATTGTGTGCAATTCCAGATGATTCAAAAAGTACAGACAAGCTCGCATATGACATGGAGGCGCATTTCGAATGCATTTTGTTTTGTTTAATCACCTTGGGACAATAATACTTGGACATCATTCTTTATTAAAAAGAAGAATATTTTTTACAAAAAATTGGACCGACTTTATTAGTTGGTGCACTGAAAAGTATAAAATAATATTAATTCTATTGGTGCTGTTACTTTTGAAGTTGTGCAGTTGCAGGTAGATTGGTAACTTTTGGCACCAACTTCACAAGTACCAGCCCCAATAGAATTAATATTATTTTATACTTTTCAGTGCACCAACTAATAAAGTCGGCCCAATTTTTTGTAAAAAATATTTATTTCACACTTTTGAGTGTAAAATTAGTCACGAAAATCGTTGAACGTTCACTAATACCAATGAAGATAGTACTTATTCTATTACCCACGTATATTCCTTGCTTGTAGTTGTTATTATTGAGATCTCAGTACATCGCTGCGGAAATACGCTTGAATATTTTAGTTGTTACCATTTTAACACCGATTTTACTCGAAAACCGTAACTCTAAGGGGAAAATGTTCAGTATAAATGTTGCTACAAATAATTATGTCTTTCATGTACTGCAAACAGATTTTCAATTTTCGACAGAAATCGCCCTCTCCACATAGCGAAAATAGGTAGGTATATTTGAGAGTTTAAAATGTCTCTATGTCGAAAACCGTTACTCCTTTGAAAAAATGTTCCATTTAAACGTTTCCGGATATTGTCCTCCTATCTGTAATTATATCAACGCAGATTTTCAATTTTCGACAAAATTTGCCCCCTCCACCACCTTCGGGGGCGGTTTTCGGAGGGAACGAGATGTCGGATTCCCGTTTTTATGAATATGGGACCATTTCTCAAGCCTCCTCTTTCAAATGAATCAAAAATCATCAAAATCGGAGTACGTTTACTATATGAAAGGCGCGCACAAACCAAAAAAAAAAATGCACACAATCGAATTGTATACCTCCTCCTTTTGGGAAGTCGGTCAACAACTAACAGCAACGATGCGACTGTAAGTATTCGTAGTCGCATCATTATGTGATCACCTCCATCAGCATTCAAAGCGTTCGTCAATTATTATCCGTCTTTAAAACCCGCCATCTTGGGCATATACATACATGTATAGTAGATATATAAGCACATATATAGAAACAACGGCCTATTCTCTTTTCTTCCGTATAGAGAAAATGAAATGAAATAAAAAGAAACCGCACATCTATCTCTATACGTAGGCACTTGGTTTGCCGTTTTTGTACGTTTTCCGTCTGTCTGTGGATATATTTACGATGACATTTATTGTTTGGTGAGATGTTGAAGAATGGATATTATAAATATAATTTTCTCGAAAAGGATCTCTCGTTTTCTGTCTATATATATGTTCTTTTCTATATAAGCCAGCAAGCAGATTGTCACATGCAATGGTGGGGTGTTTTTTTCTTCTTCTTCTATTTTGTCAGGCTGAGAATTTGCAAAGATAGATGAGGATGAGGCGTCAGGGGAAATTTTGAAAAGATATATGTTTTGATAATAAAAATAGTGAAAAGTTTAGGTATGTTGTGCAAATATAAATTTAACCGGTATATAAAAAAAATGTCTTGCCGCCAGAAAACTTTGCTTCAGCAAAATCCTCTACCAGAATTCCAGAATGATTGAGTGCGCCCGAGACAGAAAATCGGCTTGATTTAAGGTGAGTTTATACAGCAATTATGATAAAATGAGAAAAAATAAAAATAAGAATAAATATTGGTTGGTGCTGGTACTTGTGAGATTGGTGCTAAGAGTATTTTATTTAACTGCAATTGCACAACTTCAAAATTACCAGTTCCAATAGAATTAATATAATTTTACATTTTATAAGCCGGTCCAATTTTGGGTGAAAAATATTTATTTATCATATTCATATCACCACCCTGTAAATATGTCACTCAAACTCTCCCCATTAAACGATGATCTGCCCAGATGTTTCTTTTTCATCTTCTTCGCTCTGTTACCTCCTTTCAAGTTTTTGTTTTTCTTTTTCCCCCGCATCCCCGACACCACTTCCTATTATTAATATTTATTTATACAGCTTAACTGCAATAACAGACCTAAAAGGACATATTCTTCTCGCACGTTTTCACTCAATGAAACAAAACACACATTTTCATGTGAAAATCTACACGGTGATTCAGAAGGAAATGGAAATATTTTAAAGATATGTCTAGGAAGTCAAAATAAGCAAAATAAGCTCATAATATTCAAATCCAATTTATTGAAAAACTTTAAAAAAATATATAAAAAAACCAACAAAACAAATAAATCAAGTTAACTTTGACAACCTCGTCCCAAATGAAAATTTTAAACTGGTATAGAAGGCAATTGTTTTAAAAACTTTATGAGATTGTCAAAGTGCCCAAATGACAATTGGAAACTCTGTCTTAAAAACTTTATTAGATTGTCAAAACAAAATATATAAATATAAACATTCTGAATTGTCATTTCGGCAATAGC